>OZ012736.1:519773082-521044523 GCA_963859935.3 Lathyrus sativus
AGTAAAGAGAAGCACTCAAATTTCTCACGTCTACGACTATAGAATAACTATAGTTCCTTTTATTTATGTCTTGTGAATTGCATATAGATTACAATGTTACAAGCTATATATATATATATATATATATATATATATATATATATATATATATATATATATATATATATATATATATATATATATATATATATATATATATATATATATATATATATATATATATATATATATATATATATATATATATATATATATATATATATATATATATATATATATATATAATACGAGGTTTTAGTTTATCTAAAACTATAATTCCTAGTTTCCCTCAACAAACAATTATCTCTATCCATAATTATCTCTACCTATAATTATCTCAATAACCCATAATTATTTCAACAATATTAGTTATACTCTCAACAACCTATAGTTATCTCAACAACACATAATTATATCAACAATATAAATCATATTTAAGATAAACATGTTTAAAGTAATAATTAAACAATAACTAACCATGAATAATATTTAAACAAATTTATACTTAAATTTTTACCTTAGAATGAGAGGACTTTTCCAAAACTTTATTTAGCTAGTAATTAACTAAGTTACATATTCAAATGGTTTTCTTATATATGTTTGAGTCAAACATTTTCGGGCAAGTAATTTTCAATAGCCAAATGCAACATGAGCTTTTGTCTCATCTACTATCGAATGTATCACATGAATGTCAAAATATATTACTCTAGGTATTGACTAAAGCAATTCTGCAGTTTGTCATTTTAATTTTAATATCATTGTTTCTCTATTGTCATTGTAATTACTAAGAGTTTGTTATATCTTTATTGAGTTGCAATTGTTTGGTAGGTGTCCAAGACATTTGTCTAGGGGAAAACTCTTTTAGAAGATTAGTTTCAACTCTAAAAGTTTTAGTTTGGATCAATGTACTACACATGCATTACATTACAATAATGTAGTCATTAGTCAGTACTCCATCAATAGAAACACATCACCGTTTCATAGAATTTAAGAGAATAAAGCATAAAGAAGGAGGAGATAATTCATACTAAGCCTAACACATCCTTGCATACTTCACAAACTGAAAAATAGAATTTTCCTTACAAACCTCATGGTCTTGGCCCAATTGACGAAACAATATATAACAAGAGATACATCACACTCACTTGCTGAAAAACCTCCCATTAAACAATTAACACCAAAAATCAATTCGACAAAAAAAGCTTAAATGTTTCAGTGAAATTCATGATGTTGTTGTATATGACCACATTGGACAACAGAGATTCACAACGAAACGAAAAACAACTAAACCAAGCTGAAATTCACACAAAAAAAGATCTTCCTAAAAGTAAAATAAACTAGCTAAAAAAAATCATCAACAATATTAAAAAAATTCAAAATTCAATCATATATTCAAAATATATATATCAAAATATATATATATATATATATATATATATATATATATATATATATATATATATATATATATATATATATATATATATATATATATATATATATATATATATATATATATATATATATATATATATATATTGATTGATAAAAAATACTCACCTATTCGTGTCAAACTTGCAAACCAATAACTCCTATGTAAAGCGGTATGTATTTATCAGAGATAAATTTAAGAGTTTATTAGGATTTGTTAAGTTTGTTAGGGTTAATCCTATGTTTAAGCTCTGAAAGATAAATCATAAATTCATATGTAAAGGTGAGTCATGAGTCATTAATAACAATAAGAATACAACATATTTTTCAAGTTAACTTTCTATTATGGCATCTGAGCAGGTTTTCGATTCGGAAGAGATATTAGAGAAGAAAAATACCTTCAAACCTAAAACAAAGAAAACAACAAATAATACACAAGCCTATCATCTAAACAACTCTGATAATTCTGGAAGTCTACTTGTGACAACATTGTTGAATGGATAAAATTACCGCACGTGGGCAAGATCGATTAAAACGGCTTTGCATGCGAAGAAGAAACTAGTTTTCATTGATAGAAGCATCAAGAAACCATCAAGTCAATCTGAAGTGTACCCTTACTGGGAAAAGGCAGATTCAATGCGACATAACATAATCTAAACAACAGTATCTCACATGCTTCAACGACTCGAGATATGTGGGTGGATCTTGAAGAATGCTTTGTTTAGACCAATGCATCACAAATCCATCAAATGTGTAAAAACTTATGTTTAATGTAGAAACAACCAAAAACAAACTACACTCAATTTAAAAGTCTTGTTGATGAATTGAGCGAATTCTAAACTCTACCTGAATGCAGTTGCGAAAGTGCTAAAATATTGACACACAAGGAAGAAGAACAGGGAGTCCATCTTTTTCTTATAGGCTTTGATAGTGAACAATGCTCTCATATCAAGGCAACCATACTTAATATTGTTCCACCATCCTATCTTAGACGTGTCTTTAATTAAATGCAAAGAGAAGAATCTCTTTTTTGCATCAGATATGGAAAGCGATTCTAAGGTGGATAATGCATCTACATTTTACTCAGGTGCTTATAGGAAGAGAGGAAATGAATACCACTTAATATTAAAGCGTGATCGCTATGGGAAAGTATGGCATGTCAAGGCAACATGCTTTGAGATTGTTGGATATCCAGCAAATTTGGAATCAGGAAGAATTCAAATGCGAGAACCTAACAAATAAGGAGAGCAACAAGTAGCCACTTTTGCTCAGGCCGTTGAGAGAAAATAATATCCAGAAGCAGCAACATCAGTACAAACCCTACATGGAGTTTGTGCCAAAAATCATGCAAACGCATATGAAAACATGATTGGTAAATTTAAGTATTATTTCAATTGGATACTTGATAGTGGTGTTTCATACCACATGACTTCTTTGACCTCAATATTGAAGAAAATCCGAAAATTAGATAAAACTTTCTGCATAACTACACCTACTGGGATTTCAACCTTAGTTTAAAATATGGGAGATGTGAATTTATCAAGTTCCCTTACGTTACAAGATGTGTTAATGGTTATTGATTTTAAAAGCAATTATATTTCAATTTATAAACTAAAATAGTAGGGATCATGCATGAAACTTCCTGTGTTGTCATGCCTCAACAAAATGGACATGTGAAACGCAAGCATAGACAAATTTTGAATATAGCACGAGCCTTGCGTTTTCAAGAAAATCTCCCATGGAATTTTGGGGAGATCGTGTATTGAAAATAGCGTATCTAATCAATATAAGAAACTCTACAGTGGCAAATAAGAGAATCATTCCATACGAGTTACTTTTAAAGAGAGCACTAAACTATGAGCATTTGAGAACTTTTGGCTGTTTGTGCTACAAGAAAAATGAATCAAAGGGCATTAGTAAATTTAATCTCATAGGTGAAAGGTGTATTTTTATTGGTTATCCACAAGGACAAAAAGGATGTAAAGTTTACAATTCAAAGACTCGTGAATGATGCATATCGAGAGATGTAGTGTTTTATGAGCACGTCTTTTCTTACCATGTGCCAAACAATAATGGACATACTAATTTTAGAAATAACTCATCAAGTAATAACCTCAATGATGAGTCTTCATTATATGATGATGTAGAATTGGAAGTACTAAGCCTTGGGGATATTCCCCATAATGACCAATCATCAGGTCCTATAGAAAGTTTTCCCATTAAGGAGCCTGAATACACATGTAAAAATGAGAGTGAGCCTATAGAGAAAATACATGTATCCATAGATGATGTGAATGAGGAAGTGACTAATGATTCTCAAAAGGAATCATCAAGTGAAAGTGAAGAAGAACTCTCAAAGGAGGGGGAGCCTCAGAACATCCCACACATAGACGACCTCCGAATCATCTAAAAGACTATGATTATGGCAAATTAAATATAAACACTAAGTGAATGACAACAATTTCATAGTCCTCTTCAGGTATCATATATTCCATCTCAAAATTTTTAAAATATGATAAGTTTTAACAAAAATATAAAGCTTACCTTGTAGCCATCACTAATGACGAATAACCTCAATCATATTCCCAAGCAGTCAAGCACACAATCTGGAAGGAGGCCATGGCTGAAGAAAACAAGGCTCTAGAAGACAATGAGACATGAGAACTAACTCATTTACCACAAGAAAGAAAATTGATAGGATGTATATTGGTGTACAAAATCAAACATAAAACTACAAGTGAGATTGAAAAGTATAAGGCCAAATTAGTTGCTAAAGGTTACACACAAATTGAAGGTGAGGATTTCCATCAAAATTTTACACCAGTGGCCAAAATGACCATAATCAAATGCTTGTTAACAGTTGTAGTGGCAAAAGGATGGAAATTACATCAAATGGATGTTAGCATGCCTTCTTGCTTGGAGAATTGATAGAAGAAGTATATATCAGTCCTCCACAAGGATATAAAGTTCAAAGCAAAGATTTGATATGAAGATTAAAGAAGTCATTGTATGGATTAAATCAAGCATCTAGAAATTGGTATAGCAAGCCATCTCAATCTTTATTCACATGGATCAATTTTTCTTGTTGTTTTGATCTATGTTGATGACTTGATCACTGCTAGTAATGACCTTGAGTCCATGATCACTTCAAGCAATATCTCAGTCAATGTTTCCACATGGAGGATCTTGGTTCGCTTAAATACTTCCTATGCCTGGAACTAGCACAAGGGTCAGAAAGGATATTCTTTTGTCAAAGAAAATACACCTTAAATATTCTACAAGAATGTGGAATGTTTGGTTGTAAGCCTTATTTGTTTCCAATGAAACAAAATCACAAACTTTCTTTGGCCAATGGACCTTCACTCTTAGAATTGTCAAGGTATATGAGATTAGTTGGACACATGATTTACTTAACTATCACTAGGTATGAATTAACCTATTCAGTTCATTTTTCTGTCTATTCATGCAAACTACACTCTAATACCATAAGGATGCTACTATGCAAGTCTTATGATATCTTAAATTTTCTCGTGGTCAAGGTATCATTATTCCACAACGTAATGATCTACAACTAGTTGGCTACTATGACTCAGATTCGGCATTATGTTCCATTACTAAAAGGTTCATCTCAGGTTATCTAATGAAACGTAGCAGTGCTCCAATATTATGGAAAACCAACAAACAAGCCACAATCTCCCGATCCTCAATTGAGGATGAATATCATGCAATGGCACATGCCACTAGTGAAATATTATGGCTAAGTAATTTGGTAAAGACTCTACAAGTTCCATACATCAAACCCACACTTTTGCATTGTGACAGTTAAACAACTTTTCATTTAGTTGCAAACTCGGTCTTCCATGAATGAACAAAGCACATTAAAATTAACTTTCATTTTATCAGGGAACACACACTATCAGGTTCCATAAGCAAAACGTACATGCCTACCAAACAACAAAATGTTGACATTTTTACTAAGTCCTTAGGCGTGAAAGTTTTTCAAGACCTCATGTTCAAGTTGTGTGTTTATAATCCTCACCCTCCATCTTGAGGGGGAGTATTCGAGATAAATTTAATAGTTTATTATTAGTTTGTTAGGGTTTGTTAGATTTGTTATTAGTTTGTTTGGGTTGATCCTATTTTCAAGCTCTGAAAAATAGATCATCGACCTATATATAAATGTGTATCATGTGTCATCGATAAAAATAAAAATGCAACATATTTTTTAAGTTAACTTTCTATTAGTATGTAACGAGATGATTCAGGCTTTTTTCGGTGAACCGTCAAGCCGTTGCGACCTTCGTACAGAGAGATGAGAGAAGAAGGGAAAAATTCATGCGATTGGGTTTTGGGTGTTTGATTTGTATGTCTCGTTACACTCATGTGATTAGGTTCTGGAGACGATTTTCCTTGATAGAGTTAACGAATGTGTTTTGTTCTATTTAATGCCTTCTTCGTGCAAGTGTATTCCAAAAATGAGAGAGTTGTGCTGTTCTGGAGAGGTAATAAATGATTTTGTGTGAGAATGAAGTTTGGAGAGAGTTTCCACCTGGTGCGGTTTTGGAAAGGTGAAAGATTTTGAGAATGATTTCTTCGTGTGAGAGATGAAAGTGTTAAGTAATTTAGATTAATTAATTAGTACAATAGGTTATGAGTTTTCAAATATACACACTTTAATAATTATAGATTCTCTATTATAAAAGGGTGAAAATATAAACTGACATTTTATTATTATTTTTTGCTTTCAAAATTGACGCATTCTTTTAATATAACGAGCGTAGTAGAAGTTTGATGATAAATAATCTTTTAATTTACATCCGTTTATTAAAAATAAGGTGTCTATGGTTATATGTTAAAAATTAAAATGAAATTTTATTTACAAAATTGGCAATGCGTTTGTTATTTACAACCGTTTTTAATATAATGGTTATAAAAATTCTTAAATAATATTCTTCTTTTTGCACTAGATCTTTCATAATGGTATATCACACATATTATTTATTTATTTATTTATTTATTTATGGTGGCATAACTATTTCACTCTGGCCTGTGAAACAAACCATAACAACAACTTCATCTAATAATAAAAAAAAATTAGTCCTACATGAGGCAAGTCGAGAATGTGTTTGGTTGAATTCTCAATTTTAACAAACACAAAAGACTTGTGGTTTGACTTTTGAAAAAATAAATACAACTGCCATATATAAAAATAATACTGTATGTATCGCTCAATTGAAAGATGGTTACATTAAAAGAGACCGAACAAAACATATTTCTTCATGTTTCTTTTCACTCATGATCTTCAAAAAAATGGTGATATAAGCATCCAACAAATTTGTTCATGTGATAACCTTTTAGACTTTTTCGTAAAGTTACTCTCAAATAAAATTTTTAACCAACTATTATAGAAGATTAGTCACTACAAGAAAAACAAAGATTTACGACACTTGAGTTGCGACAGTTATCACAAAACTGTCCTTATTCCTGGATTGCGACGGTTGTCACGACAGTTAGGGTCAATTGTCGTAGATTTTTTGCAACATTTATAAAAAAATCGTCCTTATTCTTGGACTACGACAACTCTTACGACGGTTTGAGCCAACAGTCGCAGATTTTTTAGGCATGTTGTATAAAATAATTGCGACAGTTACCAAAGAACAGCCATCTTTCCACACTCGCGACAGTTAAAGTGAACTGTCGCAATTACTTTAGCCAATCATAATCATCATTTTTTTTATTCCTTTGATTTTCCGCTTTTTTCTTTCATTTTTATTTTTCAACCTTTTCAATTTTATTAATTAATTTAATAAATTATTATTATAATTATCATGACAATGTAGCTTAATATTTTTGTCTAAAATAATAGTAAAAAATGTTTTGTTTTATTATTTAAATAATTAACTTTTATTAAAATTAACTTTCATATATATATATATATATATATATATATATATATATATATATATATATATATATATATATATATATATATATATATATATATATATATATACATATATATATATATATATATATATATATATATATATATATATATATATATATATATATGTATATATATATATATATATATATATATGTATATATATATATATATATATATATATATATATATATATATATATATATATATATATATATATATATATATATATATATATATATATATATATATATATATATATATATATATATATATATATATATATATATATATATATATATTTACCAAACTTGCTGAACAAGCCGAACGCTATGATGGTAACCCATTTTCTTAACTTCCACATTTTTTCTTCCTAAAGTTCGTTTTTTTTCTTCCTTTGATTCATATATATTCAGATTTGACAGCTTCCACTATTCTAACCTTGATGTTTAATTCGATTACAGCTTTTTTAATTCAATTTAGTTTCTGGGTTACACCGTTTGATTTTGTTTGAAAGATGCCCTTTTTGAGTTTTTATCGGTTATTTTTTACGATTTGAGTCTGAAATTGGAATTGGGTTATCGAATTCTGTAAAAAAAAATTAAACTTTTACTGTTTTGATGTGATAGAAATGGTGGAAGCAATGAAGAATGTGCCGGGTGCTCATAGGGCTTCATGCAGGATTCTATCCTCGATTGAGCATAGGGAAGATGCGAAAGGGAATGATGTGAGTGTGAAGAGGATAAGGGAGTATAGAAACAAGGTGGAATTCGAGTTGTCGAATATTTGCAGTGATATCATGACTATTATTGATGATAACCTTATTCCTTCATCTTCGGCTGGTGAATCTAGCGTATTTTTCTATAAGATGAAAGGGGATTATTATCGGTATTTGGCGGAGTTTAAGAATGGTGACGAGAGGAAAGAGGTTGCTGATCATTCCATGAAAGCTTATCAGGTCCGTATGTACTCAACTCGTGTATCGCCAATGTTGAGTTATCGAAGTTCTTTTTTTTCCTGCCAATTTATGTTAATCTGATTATTCGTAAATATTGCAGACAACTTCTACTGCAGCAGAAGATGAGTTAGCTCTCGCACATCCCAATTCTACAATTCGTAGTGGGAGAAATATTCTATTGGTGCTTCTGTCTCTAGGTGCCTTCTTCTGTTAAATTACTGTTTTTCCATAAATGGCCATTTTTCCATCTCATATGTATGAAATAGAGTATCAATTTGTTTCTTCTTCTGGTTACTACTGCAACATAGTTATCTGGGTTGGTAACTTGTCATGGTGTTGTATAACAACTAACATCTTTTTCTCATTTGAACTCAGAATATGTTAAGCAGCCCTCCACAGGTTGCTTCTGTTGCTCTACAAATTTTAAGTTACCTTTCTCATTATGGTTATGTTTATCACCTTTAATGCAGGCTAGGAACTTCCGATTTCAATGTGGTCTTGTTTATGTGACTGAACCAGGGTATGTATACTTATATAAACATTTATTATTCCATACTTATCAGTTAATTCTGTCATAAAAAATTGGATATTTGTTGTAGTAAGGGGAGCAAATTAGATGGAAAAGGGCTCAAATATCACTGTAAGTAGTTTGTTTTTCTTTTCTTTTATTATTATCAAGATTTAGCTTAGTCAACTCTTTTGTAATATTGACATGGTACATTTTGACGCATGTCTTGTGAAGACTTGGTTTCTTGGATCCCCCAGCTTTTGAAGAAAGGATATTGGAAAATTATCCCTTTTTTCTTGATATTGTAATCAATCATATTAGTGGAGATTCACTTGAATTTTCACATGCTGTTACTTGCTTGAGACTACTTTTTGAAATGCTTGGTACACATTGTGGAAAAGAAAGGAGTGAGACGTATATGAACCCATTGTGGATCTTCTATCCAACGAAGAAGTTGATGTCCTTGAAGCAAAGGAAGAGAGAAATTTCACGTGAATTGGCTCTGTAGTTAGTTATGTCTTGTCTCAGATAGTTCAAAAGAGTGTATATTTTTAATGTTTTAGTTTGAATTTATTTAGATGTATGCTAGATGGTTTTATAAGACCAAAAATCATTGATTCAACATATTGTTATCATTTGCTTTTTGCAGTGTTTCTTCTCTTATATCTTTCTGTACAAAGAAAAAACTTTAGGCATAAGATCAAGGTTTTCATCAAACTGAAGGGATCTATTATAGTTTTATTAGTAAGCTCTTTATTCAGTAAGTTCTATTAGAGTTTTATTCAATAAGCTCTCTATAGTTACCTATAAGACTGACATGAAGTCTTTATGGTTTACTTTTTGTTCTGTTTTCTAATGACTGTTATGGTTTTGACTCTATTCAAGACCATCGTTGTAGTAAAATAAATTTTGCTCTCTGCTTTGGGGTTTCAGTAGATAAATTTGCCACTTGAAGCATAAGGATCCCATTTTTACAGGGCAAAGTAACTACTATACCAACACTTCTAGTTAATAATCTATCAGATTTAATATGTTAAATTGAACCAATTTGTTCATTCTCATTAACTGTATCAGATTTGCTAATGTAAAAGTTTATCCTTATTCAATTGTGCATTTGATGATGTTGTTTTCGGCTCAAAATTGAAAACTTAAAATGAGGTGATATGGGCCTTTGGAAGAATGAAATTGTGGAAGAGTATTTAACTGTGTGAATGTGGGAATTCTCTTAGTGCAGATAATCCGCATCAATATGTTTTTCATGAAAATGAAAATATCTTGTAGGTTTTATTTTTAGTTATGAGATCATATCTAACTTTTTCAAGCCCATTCAACTAGTTAGCTCACTTGACTTTCATTGTGATCCTTCTAACTCTGGCATGGATTTCTCATATTCCATTCCATAAAGTACTTATTTTGTTGATTCTTTGTTACAGTGGAAAAGTCATCCGATGCTTTGTTCCCATTGACAAGATTCTAAAATCTGTTTTATTAGAATGTGTGACTCCAGTGACTTGTTACTGGACTCTATCCTTGATTGTTCGTGAAGAATCATAAATGGTGTTAGTTTTCAAGGTAAAGTCAAAGTTTGGTTTGCACTAAAAAACAACTGCTATTTTTTGGTTGGCTAAATGTATGTAGAGTTAACGGTCACCTAATAGAGCATTTAACTAGGATACAATTAGATAGTTGTTTTATATATTTTTTTAAAATATTTTTTAAGTACTAACGAAGAATCACCAATTTGTTTGCTAGAACTTGCGACCGCCTGTTAAAATGCTGGTTCATGTCTGGAAGGCTTTGTGTGCGGCAACAGATAATAAAGAAGAGACTTGTACACATACAGAGTGAGTTGCATAGCCATGAGTTCCTAATAGTTTTAGAATTCACATGAAACAATGGTCATTATAACCACATACTGGTTCATTACTCAATGAGATGATCTCAAGTTGATAGTTTGGGATAGGACTGCTAGAGCAAGTGCCTTCCCATTCCCACTATCATCATGTCTCAATTGAATCTGTGCTATATGTAATTAAGAAAAATGTAACAAGGCCTTGAAAATTGGCATAGAAAATCAGCAGAGGCATAGAAGTTTAAGAAACAATGTTAAAATCATTCATTGTCTCTGCAGTTTAATCTTCATTAGAATATATGATCAATTATTTTTATGTTGTTTTAAAGGGTGCTGTTTATTTTGTTTCTTTTGATTTTTTTTTGTTTGGTTTTTTTGTTGTTATTAATCAATTGTTGTACCCATCACCACATTTTCTAGTTTGCAGTACTTAACAAAAAATTTCTGTAGTAACTAATGTTATTTTTAGATTTGGGTAACTCAAAGTTGAGTTCCTGATAATTTGTGTCACTAAGAGGACCTGGATAAAATAAAAGTAAATTAAATTAGAATAAAAATTTGAATGTGAATCAAACTAAATCAAGTCAAAAGTGATTTGAACTATGAATATTTAGTTGTCCATACAACTATTAACCGCCTTCCTTAAGCTATGTATATATTTATTGATGCCCAACTTGCTTGCTAGAAATTCAAAATTGGGCTTAAACAATCATTTTATAAGGGTATCGACAATTTGTTGCCAAGTAAGAACGAAATTAACCGACCACTTTCACACTTAAAACCTCACACCTCCAATCTGTATGCAGATCGAGAAATTACGGTGTTTTTGTTGAATTTTAAACAATCATATTTTGTTGTACCTTTCCTTTCCTTTAACAATCATATTTCTGTAAATACTCATCAATCGGAAAAGATAACTGAAATTGAGTTAGGTATTTACCTATGTAGCACTCAACATGTGTGTGTCTGCATACGTGTTAGTGTCGTGTATGTGTCTATGTTTCATATGTCTTAATGTCGTGTATGTGTTTGTGTTTCATAAATAGTAATTGTGATTTGATCTTTGTCATGATACGTGTCAATGTCGTGTATGTGTATGTGTTTCATAGATATTAATTGTGATTTAACGATATTAATAAAACTTTTTTAAATATTCAAATGAATTCATGTTGTTTAGTCACTGTGTTTTACTCATATCAGGAAGATGGATTTGATAACTAATGTAATCTACTTTGTTTCCTAAAGCCTTTAGATTTAATCTTATGTGTTATTTTAAAGCCCTTATTTTAGTATCTATGTTTACCGAAAACAGATTCAGGCCGCGAATTCTTAGGAATGTAAGCAAGATAGATTTAACAACAAATGTGTTAGGATTTGATATATCAATGCCTATCATGATTGCTCCTACAGCTATGCAAAAGATGGCTCACCCTGAAGGTATATAATGCCATTAAAATCATTGGTCTGTATTAAGCATATTATTTACATTGTATCATATATTTTCTTGTTGTTATATATAATTTAATGACAGTATTTTTGCGTAGGAGAATATGCTACTGCTAGGGCAGCATCAACTGCTGGCACAATCATGGTGTGATTTCCATCATATTTGTTCTCAAACATCAACTATATTTTCCCCTGTAAATATTTCCATCCTAATTAGTTTCATCTGAACGTTTCTTTGTTTTTTTTTTACAGACACTATCCTCGTGGGCTACTTCCAGTGTTGAGGAGGTTGCTTCAACTGGACCCGGCATTCGCTTTTTCCAACAATAACAACCGACATCACTATGCATGCAGATATTAAATCTCTTTTGTATAGATAACAACAATAACAACCGACATCACTATGCATGCAGATATTAAATACATACCTGCAATTTCTGTGTGGGCATGGTACCAATATGAAATGGAATGGTTCATTCAGATAGAGAAGCTTATCGGTGGGGAGCATATTCTTAGTCTTTGCTGTGACATTTGAAGGAGTAAAACATTCTTATTCTTATTCTTAACAAATACAAGTGTTTTTCAGACAAAAAGCTACCAGAATACCCTACACAACTTGAGGAAGTTTTGCTTTTGGAAGAGCGTGTTGGTGAAGCCAAAAGATTAGCAGCAACTAGAAGACTACAAAACTGATTATGAAGGGCTCATGATGATACTAGAATACCACAAGTGATTTTCTTTATTGGTGCTAATTGGAAGTAATGTTTAAGCTATTGTAGATGTTCATGTCTATCCTCTAAGGCAAAATCATACCAAAGATTTCTTCAGCCATCGGTAGAAAATCTTGGATCATCATAGGTTGTACAATTATATTGTATATATCAAGTTATAGATTATGACATTTGATCATTTAGATATTCATAAGTATATATTTAGTAGAAAATATAATAAGTTATTTAGAAAAGTGATATAATGAAATATCAATTGTTTTTTAAGTTATATAAATTTATATATTTGTTATATGTGAGTCTTTATATACGTGAGTCTTTATATATTTGATATATTACCAAAAAAACAATAATGTTTAAATTAAAAAAACTAATATTATAAAAAAAGTGAGATGAAAGTAATTTAAATAAAAAAAATATTATAAAAAAAAATTCTATAGATAAAATTACGACGGTTTAAACCGTCGTAACTAGCATAAATAATATTTAGAATTAGTAAATATAATTACGACGGTTTGAACCATCGTTATTTGTAATTTACGTCAATTTCTTAACCGTCGCGACTTATAACGACAGTTGGAGTGGAAACTACGACAGTTAGCTACTCGTCGTGAAAATAACGACGATTTGTACGACAGTTTTCACAACCGTCGCAATACGGCCTCGCGACGCACGTTTCCACGACAGGGTTGAAACCGTCGTAACATACAAATTGCGATGGTTAAAACCGTCATAATATGTCAAAATGATATTCTACTCTTTTTACTTAACTAGATTTTTTTTCTATTGATTTTTTCTAATAAGATTTTAACAAGACATATCCTAAGTGAACATCCAAGCGGAATGTTATAAATAATGGATGTAAAATGTGATTGTTTTCTTAATAATTTTCTTCCTTATTTATAACTTGTATTGATTATTAAAGAGGAAATTCTACAACAAAGAATGTTGTACTCTTTGTTCTCGCTAAGATTCTTTTCACAGAGTTTTTTTAATAAGGTTTTAGTGAAGTATATTTATATCTAAGGAGGAGTTTTATAAATAGAATAATTATGAATATTCATTAATGGGAGAATTTTATATTAATTATTTATTTATTATATATGTTTCATAAATAAGATTCTAAAATGGATACTTATAATAAGAATAATATCATACAATATTCTTTTCCTTTCTCTCTTCTATTATTTTGTTTATTTTCATAAATATATTTTTTCACTCAACATTTTTTAATAAGTTTTTTTTATATTTATAATACCTAGAAATATGAAGATAAATATACTTTATAAACTCAGCAATGCTATGTTGACACCCATTCCTACACTACACTGTATTTACTGTTCACCAATACGGTGAACAGTGCATGAACATTGCGAAATAATATCACAACAGTGTATGAACAGTACCATGAACAGTGCTCGTGAACAATATTCGTGAATAGTTTTTTAATTTATGAAACAAAGTTGGTTAATGAAGTATAAAAAGTTGGTTAATAAACACCCAGAATTAAAAATAATTTTAACTGTAAATAAAGTTGGTTAATAATATGTAAAATGTTAGTTAATTAAGTTATGAAGTTGGTTAATCACACAATTTCATATCAATATCATTTAATTTAAAAATAAAAAAATAAAAAAATTTGTATTTTTTAAAAAAAATTATTTAATTTTATAATATTTCACTGTTCACCGTATTGTTGAACAGTGAAATACGGTGTAGGTGTAGGAATTGGGTGTAAGAATATCATTTCTCTTATAAAATATCAAAAATTTCCTTAATAGTTACCAAAGGCTAATAATAAGTGAATAAATTTTTTAAAAAAATTATATAAAAATTCACATTTACCTATAATTTAAGGTCAATTTGACCATCCGAACTTATATTATCCGATTGTCAAAGTCGTGAATAATATTGTGTAAATTTAAATTTTCTATAATAAATTATAAATTCTACATCTACACACATAAAAGTAACAATCTCAAACTCGATTATGTGAAATGCATGATGCAAGTCTCTTTTACATATAACACATATATTTATATAATTATTTTTCATGTATTTCTTTTCGTTTTTGCTGTATTTATAGCATTTCCCTTTTACTTTGCAATTCCCAGTGTTTAAGGCAAGTAGGGCAAGGGCTTTAGGCCTCATTTTTTTTTCACCTTAAAATAGGTTTTAAACGTTGAAATATAATATGTCAAGCCGCAAAGCTTTATTCTTCTATAGTATAGTATATGCATTCAATTCTTATCATCTTAGTTTTACAATTTTAAAACTAAAAAATATTTGCACTTCAATAATCAATGACACGATTTTAAATTTTTAATTGTTTCGGGTGTAAAAAAGTTATAAAAATTATTATTTTAAAAATGTTATTTAATTTTTAATTGAATATTAATTTTTAAAATATCTCAATTTTACTATTTTAAAGATATTTTTCAATTTAATAACAAATAGTGTTGGTTTTAAATTCTCTATGCACATCAAAATTAACATTAATTATAAAAAAAATTAAAAATTATTTATTTAAAAAATTATTTTTAATTAAATATTATTTATAAACATATTTTAAATCGAATTCTGTATTAGACCTTAAACCGCATTGGACCGCCCTGATGCGAAATAGTACTGATTAAAATTAGTCATTCAAAAGTTATATAAAATTTTGAAGCTCTTAAACAATTAAGTAACATCAACATGTTATATTAATCTACATTAGAGAATTTATTTAACACATACAATATGAGTTCTTCCATTTCAACCAAAATTTTCTTCACACAAAAGAATAGGTGTCTAATCTTTGACCATTCGTTTAACCTATCTGAATTGTTTATCATTCAGACCAACATTTAGATTCTCAAACTCTTGATAACATAGTTAAAAATTATTTTGAAGTTCATTTGTCTTTAACTATTTATCGTGAACTCAGTTATTTTAACGATATATTGTTGTTGCCATATATTTTATAATAGTGTATAATGATTGACAAGAGAATAAGACAAGTGTTAGGGGTATGCCATCTTGATATGTCATGTGAGATGCATTTGTCGTCGTAATATTCAAATTTCTGTCACTGCTCAGCTGGTCTCCTGATAAAGGCCACACAATGACTGAAATGAAATAGTACTCCTGTTGTATTTTGCACAGATTATGTTTGTCTATTTCGAAAAATATATATCTGGATGTTCAAACTTTGTAAGTGAGACACAACAAAATGATTGGGAATAATATTTATTAAATAATGTTACAATTGCATGGAGCTAGTGCAGTATTATGATAGATACTGCCTAAGACATGAACATGGTGATGATTTGATATAACTACAACAGAAACCTTAACTTAGGTCTAACAATAGTAATAATGACAAATTCCTTACTGAAAAGGGATACAAATGACAAATTCTTTACTGAAAATTCCATTAAAAAGATAAACAAAATTTAACTAAAACCTGTTTTTAAATATATTCCGAACTCATATGTCCAAAGTCAAATTCTTCTAAATGATTTGCTTCAATAGTTTGTTTGAGGGAGACGTATTAAGCATTTAGTTAATGATTGGTTATAATTCAGATTCACCTAGCGTCAATGAATTTGGTTCAATAATTCAGTATCTCGTAAAATATCTACAAGTATTAAAAAGAGATGTGTCGAAGTCGATGACATTTCAGACGATGTTTTCTCTTAAATCATTTCACTCTTACATGTTTCGTAATTGATATATTGTGAATCAATATGTTTTTATCTAAATACATTTTGATTTCATTTGTTTCGTGACTTGTCTCATATAGAGAATGCCACCAACTCGCCACATTATTTGATGTGACCATGACTGATTCACCAAACACTATGAAATTTTAATAAATATTATACTTAAAAGCCTATGAACAATAGAGACACTTATGTCGTCATCTCAAATTCGGCTATCTATAATTCATATTTTTATATTAGTGTATACTCTTTTAGTGTATAAACGATATCTAAATCAATTCTAGTTTCGTAAAAATGGTTTTAGATAAAAACTCAAGTTCTGAAATAAAATGATATACTTGCTTTTCATATTGAAATTATATATAATTTACATGAGGTCTGTCATACGACAATTAAGGATGAGAATAGGTCAGACCGACTTACAGGGGTCTATAGCCTAGCCTAGTCTATTTAAAGTCAGGCTAGACCAGACCTATTTAATAAAAAAGTCAGACTTAAATTTTTTTAAAAGTTTATTTAGTTAAATAGATCAAACTTAGCCTATTAAAAAAGTCTATGAAGCCTTATAGACCCGTCTATATTTTCATATATATTAAAAATAGTCGGAATAAACTGACCTATATATGCTAGAAAAAATGTTAAATAGGTTGACCTACATATACATATATAGTAGAAAAATACTAAATAGATCAGTCTATATATGCATATATAGACTGACTTATAAAACTTTTTAAATAATTGGATTAATTGAAAACCTTATTAAGAAGCAGACTTTTAAATAGGCTTTTAAGGCATGTCAGATTTTTAAAAAGGTCGGGTCAGATAAAAAAAAAAAGAGTCTATAGTAAGCCATAGGTCAAACTCAGACCTTATAAATTTATCGTAGATCAAACTGAGACATTCTAAAGATTTGCCTAACCTAACTTTTTTCACTCCTAATGACAATCCTGAAGACCCTCAGTCCCTAGGAGACTACTCTAGCATGGTAATTATAAACATATTATAATCTAAAGCATACAATTTATACATTATAAAAGCAGTAAAATTAAAACCTAGAATGTAGAAATTAACTTAAATTGTAAGAACGCTTCAAGAAAGACTTTAATCCAATACAACGATAAAATAAAATAGGGGAGAATAGTTCAATAGTAAAAGAAGAGAACATCCGAGATGAATAAAAACTAGAAATTTTTAAAATAAATTTAGGAGAAAATAAAGCTTGGTCCCTTTTTGCTAGTGTTACAACTTATTTATAACCACAAAATAACACTAATTAACAATTAAGTACCCTAAAGATAAAATAAAATTGCAGAAAAATCAATGAAAAAATAATTGAAATTAGAAAAAGCGGACAATAAAATTTGAAATCTAAAAGATTATCGGTCGCAAGCTACTCTTATGAGTCACACTGACCCAAGTGCTTCTTATTACTAAACGTTGCATAATGTTATTACTAAGCGTTGCATAATGTTATAGTCTTTTTTTTTAGCAACGTGATTAATCTGCCACAAATTAGTGCGTGTATTCATGTGGTAGTGTGGTCCAATTTATTTTTTGGATAGTGATGTCAGTAGCTTGTCATAAATTAGTGGTGTGTTTTTACATAATAATTGATTGTCACAAATGTTTTTGCGACGTATTTCGGTCACGTTGTTAATTCCCTTCTGTGAAATGATATTTGAATTTGTGATGTTATTATCACATAAGCTGCTCTTATGGGCCACCCGTATCCTTTAATCATGCTGGGAGGAATCCTGAGGCCTTTACAACCATAATGAGTTTTTATAGATCACCCGTATGCTACAATGATTGTTTGCCTCTTTATCGCACATTTTTCATATAATAATAGTGATGAGCTAGTTTCACATTTTATATGAAACATGGACAAAATACCTTCTTTAAAAGCAACATAAAAATAAAAACACAAAAACAAGGAAAACCCTAATTAAAAACAGTAAAAACAAGGTTGATCAATGCATCGCAGACATAATCTAGACTACAATTACAATGATAATGACTAAATGAGCACAAATATATATGAAATGAAACTATTCCATGTCAAAAGTTACATCTGTTAGATTGTTTCTGTATATAGGATAGGAGCCGCAAGAAAAGAATAGCCTAAGATGGAATATGCTTAACTAAATAGAAACCCCACTCTCACATGCAAACAATGTAATAGTGGAAATTAGATTAGATTCTCCAATGGCTATTTCCTACTACTGTTCTTTTACACATCTGAAAATCCATGCCAACTTTGCTCTCTTATATTTCCCAATTTGACTTGATAAGTATTTTTTGGGAACTGAGTTTTCCTTACTGACTTGTCTTTTTTTTATAGTACACATGCCAAAAAGCTGGAATGTTTATTTTCCTTTTATTCATTCTCAGAATTTCCCCAAACTCTACTGCTAAATTCACCGCAAATTGAATCTTTTGCTGCTGTCTTTTTTCCCCCCTCTGCTCTATCTCCTATTCATTCCTGTTTTACTCTCTCTTATGAAATTCACAAGTGAGGGAATCCATTTCCCTTTTGAGAATGGACCATCTCATGTTGATTTTAGCGCCAATGAATAAAATGTGATCTTTTATATATTCAGCAAACTATGCATTTCACTCTTTTTATTTTTAAATAGTATGAAATCACACTTAAACCAATCATGTGAAAGTCACATGAAAAAAATCCATTCCCTTTTCTTGGCACGGCACCACTTCCCTCTGAAGGTGTTCTGATATTGACATTGACATAACACCATACATGTAATTATATTAATTATTCTATTTTTGTTTTTTTGTTGTTATATATATACTGTAGGTTTCTGTTTTCAAATACGTGATATTTATAATATTGACTTTTAAACACCTTTATTTGTCTTTATCTAAAAAAAATTGGTTAGTGGTGCTTAAGATGATTTAGTTGAGATGGCAAGAGTCTCTTATAATTTAGCTTAGAAGTTTTGGGTTTGAATTCAACTTTAAATTATTGCTTGATTATTACTTGATAAGTGTCTTGAAATGGGAATTTTTTTTTGGTTAAATGAGTGTAATAAGTTAGTTAATTTAATTTATAATTTAATAATTTGAAGTGGAAATATTTTTTGGTTAAATGAGTGTAATAAATTGATTAATTTAGTTCATAATTTAAGTAATAAAATAAAATTAATTAATAGAATGTAAGGATTGATTATTTTATTTTATAGTTTAATGTAAAAATTTAGTAAATATTATTATTGTATTTATTAATAAAATAGTGAAATTTATTAATAAATTATAAGTAAAATAAGTGATTAATAACATATATATTTTTATAGTTAATATAATAAAAAATTGATTAATAATAAATTTTATATTAATTTAAAAGTAATTATTATTATTATTATTAGAGAAATGCTAACGAGTGCCCTCAGGACATTGGTTAAGAGATTTAAATGGTAAGTTGGGCATTATTTAAGAGATTGAAAATATATATTTTTTTTAAATATATGTGTATTCAATGCCCTGAAAAGAGAAATAATCCGACTTTTTAAAGAATATTGTGTGTATTGAGTGAACTAAATATAACATATTTTTTTTATTTGGAATTTTTAACTAGTGTCATTATTATTATTATTATTATTATTATTATTATTATTATTATTATTATTATTATTATTATTATTATTATTATTATTATTATTATTAGCACCACCACCACCACCACTAGCACTAGAAGTAGTAGTAGTAACATAATAAGTAGTTGTATTGATTTATTATATCACTAACTTGCTTTTTTTTAAGTAACATCAACAAGTTACATTGAAGTGGTGTTTAGTATTTTTTTTACAAAAGATTTAATAATATTGTATTTTTAAAGTTGAGTTCTAAGTTAAGATTTCGGATTACACTAAAATATATTTTTATTATTTTGTAATAAGTGTTCAACATAATCGAATTTGCTTACATTAATTTTTTTTTTAAAAGTTGGTTTGATTTATTTAAATTATTAAATATATTATATTATATAAATGATGTGTCGGTGCTTATTAGCTTCTTTCTTCTCCCTCTCTTTCTCATATTCTCTAACCTCTAAATCTCTCACTGCCGCAATTCTCACCAACATTTTCACCTTTTCACCAAATACTTTTCCAACCCTACCATGAACTATCAAAACTCAATTCCCTATAACTACTACTTCCTATTAAGATTTTCCTTTATCCAATAACTCTACACATCTTCAACAAAATAACCAATTGCATGGAACAGTTACTCGTTCAATGCGCCAACGCCATCGAAACCAACAATGCAACACAAGCGCAACAAATTCTTTGGGTCCTTAACAACACCACACCCCAAGAAGGCGACTCCAACCATCGCTTAGCCGCAAGCTTCATTCGAGCTCTAACCATCCGAATTCTCGCCAAAATCGGCTGTTGCAAACCGCTAGAACAAGAAGTTACAGAACTTAACCATACTAACAACTTCGCCATACAAACACACAAATTCTCCGTTATTGAATTAGCCAACTTCGTCGATTTAACCCCGTGGCATCGTTTCGGTTACACAGCAGCAAACTCCGCAATTCTAGAAGCTACCAGAGGTTTTTCTGTTATTCACATTGTTGATTTTAGTTTAACACATTGCATGCAGATTCCTACACTAATAGACGCCATTGCTAATCGCGATGAAGTTCCTCCTTCAATCAAGCTCACCGTTGCAGTTCGAAATAGGAACGTTCATATACCAATTCCACCTTTGCTGGACCTTTCTTACGACGAACTAGGCTCGAAACTGGTTAATTTTGCTAAATCAAGAAACGTGAGTATGGAATTCAAAGCAGTTTCTTCTACTTACGCAGACGGATTCGCTTCTTTGATAGAACACCTACGAGTGAAAGTCCAAGACTTAGTTTATAACAAAACTCATGAAGAAGCACTAGTAATAAACTGTCACATGATGCTTCATTATATTCCCGAAGAAACTCTATATACAAATACGAATTCGAACTGTCCTTCACTGCGATCGATGTTTCTAGAAGCTCTGCGGAGTTTAGAACCGACGATTGTGGTTCTGGTCGATGAAGACGCGGATTTAACCTCGAGCGATTTAGTGACTAGATTAAGATCTGCATTTAATTATCTTTGGATTCCTTTCGACACGGTGGACACGTTTCTACCGCGAGGGAGTAAAGAAAGGCATTGGTATGAATCAGATATTTGTTGGAAGATTGAGAATGTGGTAGCATATGAAGGGATTGAAAGAGTTGAGAGAGTTGAGAGTAAAAGCAGGTGGGAGCAAAGAATGAGAAATGCGCATTTTCAAGGGGTTTGTTTCAGTGAAGATTCGGTTATGGAGGTTAAAGGGATGATTGATGAACATGCAGTTGGGTGGGGATTGAAGAAAGAAGATGAGTTTCTTTTGCTTACTTGGAAAGGACATAATGTTATCTTTGCTTCTGCTTGGTTACCTTCTTAGACTATTTTCAACATTATCAATGAGTAGCAACAGTTTTTTTTTTTCAGGTCTAGGATGGTTATTATAATTATTCTTTTTCATTGGTTAATTTATTATTGTTATAACATTAAGAGAAAATGAGTAGATGAGACTTTTTTTTCTTTTCAATTTATTAATGTTTCTGATATACAAGATATGACATTAACAGGTATGTATACCATATGTATATGATTTTCTGTTTTCTATTTTTTTTTCTTTATTCTCAATTTTTATATCACACATATCTGAATTTATTTTATATGGTGTTCAATTATTGTGTACTAAAATAACACAATGTCTAACTTTTTTATATAATTAAGACGAGGTAGTTTGGATTGATTTATTTTGAGGAAAAATAACTCATTTAGTAAAAAATAATTTAATTGTGATTCAATTTATAATTTTAGAGGATTAATTTGATTCGGTCCAATTTACTCACATTTCTTTATGATCCAGAGATAATTTGGATGATTTGTGGTAAATTTTTGACCTAAAGTCACCCATTTTGATCTCGGTCTTTCTTTTTTAATAAATGATGATGAGTTACACTCAAATAACATCACTATTAATATTAGAGAAAATAGGATATGCACTAGTAGTGGAAAATGATTTTACATTGTCAACTAATTATTTTTATGTATTCTGTCAAATTACACTGTAAAATTTAAATTAATGATATAATACGGTAGATTGATAAATTTCTTTTGGATGACAGTGTAAAATTATTTTACACTAAAAGTGCATATCAATTAAACTATTAACATTATAACCTCATTTTCATCACAATTGTTAGACGGATCGTTGTAACACCTTAAAAGTTTAAAAGTCAGATGTCTTAATTTTTTATTTTTAAATTAAAAACAATTTATAGTTTATCACATCTAGAATTTTAACCATAAAGAAATTTTTGTATTGGTCATAGATTTGAATTTCAACGTCGAAAAATTAATGCTTATTAAATATTATAGAGACATATTTCTTTTTATTTTATTTTTAAACTTTCTTCGTTCATGATTGGAATTTTCAATCGACGTGAAATGTTATAATTTTTTTAATTGTTAAAAAATTGGCACTTTGTTTAAAATTAAATAAATAAATAGGATTTCACCAAGATTAGATTTTTCGACTGTGATAAAATGATTTACTCTTATTCAAGAAACATAGCTTAACTTGTCATGTCTTTTCAGTTTTTCCTTGTCTTACGAAAAACACATTCAGCGCTTACGAAAATCATATTGAGTCCTAACAAGTTTATCATCTCTATTAACAACGAGAGCCCTAAACACATATCATCTCCAACTCGCTAACCATTATCATCTCCATTTATTCACCATTGTATCTTCTTCAACTAGTTTTTCAATAAACGAGATCAAAATCCATTACTATCTCTCCAACTCGTACAAAGCAAAGAATTACGAAGAAAAAAATCGAAGGAGGAACTCGTGCGATATTTAGCTATTTGACTTCTTCATCACATTTTCGGTACGTAAAACATCTCCACCAAGTATGTAACAATAATGTTGTTGAGATATGTTAGGTTTAATGTTATTGTTGTTGTTGTTGATGTTTAGTACCTAAACCCTAAAATTTATTTGTTATTGTTGTTGAGATTGTTATTGAAGGTTTTATCATTGTTGTTGTTGTTTGGAGATAAGTGATATGCTTATTGTTGTTGTTAATGAGATATTTAATATTTTTTGTTTTTGAGATATTGAAGTTTTGGTGTTATTGAGATATTAAAGGTTTAGTATTGTTGTTGTTGTTATTGAGTTATTAAAAGTTTGTTGTTATTTAGATATTGAAGTTTTATTGTTGTTGTTGTTGTTTTTGTTATTGAATTATTGAAGGTTTAGTGAAGATTTTTAGTGTTGTTGTTGCATTGAATATTTCAGGATATGTAAGTAGAATTGAGTTCAAGTATGATATTTGATAGATCTTAACACTAACGTCGTCGGATTTCACTACAAGAATTTTGTTGATTTGCGATACTTGAGTTGTGACCGTTACATAAAAATTGTCCTTATTTAACATCTACAACAGTTGTCACGACGGTTATGAACAACTGCCTCAACTAATTTTTACAAAAATAAAAATTTCTATTTAAAAACTAGGTCCACGACAGTTCTGTCACTACTATGGAAAACACATATAATAACGCCTGCATTACTACAGATATTTAATCAATCATTGTAATATGAGATATTTAGGCGCGTAAAATTTTTTTAACCGCATATAACCACGATTGATTTAATATTCCTTGTGAAAAGTGATGTATGGTCATGAGTTTAAATTCCAGCACTAGCATTTTTGGTTATTTACTTTTTTTTTTAAAAAAACTGACAGACCTTTCATCATGTGTATTTAAATTAACCGTCGTTACATGTGGCACCTTTTTTTTAAAAGATATATATATATATATATATATATATATATATATATATATATATATATATATATATATATATATATATATATATATATATATATATATATATATATATATATATATATATATATATATATATATATATATATATATATATATATATATATATATATATATATATATATATATATATATATATATATATATATATATATATATATATATATATATATATATATATATATATATATATATATATATATATATAACACTCTTAGTTCATTCACTTTTGCCCTAGACGTACTTAGACAAATTTCATCTTCCGTCTCTAAACTTCTTTCATTTATGAAACATTATTCATCCACTAAACCAAACTTGAAAGTATCATTTCTTCCACAAATGAAACTCATAAACATTGCTTCCACTAGCGTGTTACAATTTGTTCTTCTTTAACGATTATGTAAAATGCTATTATTTAATGATTCTATTTATTTATTTTTTACTTGTTGTTTGTGTTGTTTTTGTTGTTGTTGTCGTTGTTGTTGTTGTTGTTCTTGTTGTTTTTATTGTTGTTGTTGTTGTTGTTATTGTTCTTGTTGTTGCTCTTTTTGTTCTTGTTGTTATTCTTATTTTTATTCTTGTTGTTGTTATTGTTCTTGTTATTCTTGTTATTGTTCTTGTAGCTCTTGTTATTGTTCTTGTTGTTATTGTTCTTGTTATTGCCTTTGTTGTTCTTATTGTTATTCTTATTTTTGTTATTGTTATTGTTATTGTTATTGTTCTTGTCATTGTTCTTGTTATTATTCTTGTTGTTCTTGTTGTTTTTTCTAATGTTCTTGGTGTTCTTGTTGTTATTGTTATTATTATTATTCTTGTTCTTCTTGTTATTGTTCTTATTATTCTTGTTAATTTTGTTGTTCTTGATGTTGTTGTGTTAAAATATTTAATATTGTATATTGTGATGAAAGTTATAAATATAGTCAAGCAAAACATGTGGCAAAAATAAAAAAATGCTGATAGACATTTCACAATGAGTATTTAAAACAATTGTGATTACAAGTAGCACGCTTTTTCAGTTTTCTACAATGGTCATATGATCGTGATTGTAAGTTACACATATACAACTGCACGCTATGTAACAACGACCGATCCTGCGTGATAATATATCTTTTTTAACCGTGTTGTATGTGTTATTTTATAGTAGTGTGTAACTGCCCTCACACCACTTTCACTAACAGTCCAAATCCCGTGATGGTTCTATAACCTCCCTCACACCCATCCTTTCAGGCGCTTTTCCATAAAAATTTCATTTCCCTCAGCTCTTGACACCCTTTTCTTTTCTCCTAAATATGAATAGTATTCCATTTCCTCTGAAATTGAAAAACCATGTGTGTGTAAGAATTCTCGAGGTGTTGCAAGAGGAGATTGACGTTATTGAATTAAAAATTTATGCGCTTTTGACTTCAAACGAAACTCTTTCATTCATAGAACCAATCGATACTTTTGATTCAAGTGTTGAAGGATTTCCTTCCTTTAAAATGGAAAACCCATTACATGATAGTTCTTGTCATCTCAAATCTCAGAATTGAAAAACCTAAGTCTTCTATCACATCTTACCCTTGTTTTGATTTTGATTTTCTGCTAACTACATTTTCATTTTTAATTTCGATTTGTTGTTCACTACATTTCCAGGTTTCATTTTCGATTTCGATTTGGATTTTGGTTTCGATTTTGATTTTGATTTTGATTTCAATAACAATTTCGATTTTGATTTACAACTCATTATATTTTCAGGTTTCAATTTTAATTTGAAGGTATTTCAATTTCTAGGGTTTGATTTTAATTTGAAGGTATTTCAATTTCTATGGTCTGATTTCAATTTGAAGGTATTTGAATTTTCAAGTTTTGATTTCAATTTGAGTTACATTGATATCGCAAGTGGGATCTTTTTTATTTTGATTGGTTATCTAGGAAAATTTATAGATAAATTTTTTTTGTTGAAGTTGCACAACTGAAGCCAATCTTGTTTGCAGTGGCAGTGTGTTCTGATTACATAACTGTGTTCTCATGTTGACCCATGATAGTATCATCACTATAATAAAGTTTTTTTTTCTGTTTTATTATCTTTTCTTATAGGTTTCAATGTGTTTGTTTGATGGTGTAGGAGTAACCATGTTATTCTTCACCTAAATGCGCGGAGCTAATTGATCTACTACTTACTCTAAAGCCTCCATCGATGTTTTTGTCTCTTAGAAGCAGGTTTGCTTGTTTTAACATGTTGGTGATACATATTGTGAAGGGTCATAAATCTTAAGCTATCATCTCTATTTATTTGTAATTTTATACTTACTACTTTTTTCTTTGACATATGCAATATAACGTTGATGTCAATTATTTTTGTGATAGGTGATTGAATTTATAAACGATAAAATTGTATCAACGGATTTAAATTTTCATTAAGCTAATGGCTAGCTAGTTAAGTAAATGCTCATCATTTCAATATCTGAATAACCTTTCAGAACTCTACTTGACAATCTGGATCATATGATATTTTAAGAACTTGAAGTGAAAATTCTTCATAAATAAACCTTTTGTATATTACCAACTCTATTATCTAACATGTTAAACTAGTGATATTTTGCAACCAAACACTTCTTGTGCTTTAAGAGAGAAATCATATCATCGTATTTTGGAGAGAGAGAAAAATACCATTTTAGAGAGAAAAGCACACAAAGACAAATAAAAAGATAGTTCAACTCAGAATTCAAGTGTTGGAGATTCTCTCAATGTTTGTTTATGTGTAATATATTTACTTTTTTATTTTTCTTTCTTATTTGAGAAATGAGTAGCTTAATTTTCCCTTGTTTTGGATTAATAACTAAGTTTAGGAATAACTTTATTCCTTAAGTGACTTATGCCTTTTAAATTATTATTATTATTATTATTATTATGTTATTTATTTAATATACGCTCGTAAGTCTTTTTGTCATGGATTTTGATCCTCTCACGCATTTTTGGCCATGTCCTCTCCCTTTTTCTTAATTTAATGGTTAAATGATCCATGTATTTCCGTGCATGTTTGCCCGCTTTTTTTTTAATCTAATAGTTAAACGAATATCTTTTTTATTTTGATTTAATTTAAACTATTTATTTGTATAATAAACTATGTGACATAAACTCTCATTCATTTGTATGCTTTTTTTTTGCATATATACATAAATTATGAAATATTGTTTTCTCATAATTTATTTATCGAGTTAAATTAGAATGTAGTATTAAATATTTATTTTCATCTCAATTTTATCTCTAGTTGCATGAAATATCTTTTTAATATTTTCTTCATGTGCTCGTTCCTCTTATTTTATTGCATTATATATATATATGTATATATATATATATATATATATATATATATATATATATATATATATATATATATATATATATATATATATATATATATATATATATATATATATATAGAGAGAGAGAGAGAGAGAGAGAGAGAGAGAGAGAGAGAGAGAGAGAGAGAGAGAGAGAGAGAGAGAGAGAGAGAGAGATAGATATGTTAATATTTAAGATTTTATCCTATTAATCAAACAATACAATGAAATTAATAAAATTTAAAATGTGTAAAGAATCAATCAAAATGGTTAAATTTAAGAAATGAGTGAGTACATTAAAATTAAAAAAGATAATGTGAAAACTAAAAAAGTACCCTCTTCTCCATAAAAAAACGTCATATTTATGATAACAATTTTTCCTTACTTCACAGCCTCCAAACAAATTAAAAACAAAAAATTAATAAGATTTGTTAAAAGAATATAGGAAAAAAAATTAAAGTTGAATTAGAGAAATATTATAAAAAAATTGTCCATTACCATTATTATCTTTCTTTTTCATTTTCATCCTCGTTTTCTTTTTTTCATATCTTCCATTAGCTTCTCCATCTTTTTTTCTCTCTAACTCTTTTTTCTTTTTCTAATTTTTTTTCTGTATCTAGTGGATGGAATATAAAACGGACATGGCTGGTTTTTTGGTTTAAAAACAGTATAGAAGTAACAAAGATGAGGAATATAATTTAATAATCTATTAATCGTAAAAAAAAAATTTATAAAAATTAATTTATTAGAGACAAAATTGAAAATAAAAAAGACTATATCAAAATTGTGTTTGTCTTTATATATTGTTAATAGACTATAGTACATGTTTTGTTATAGATTATAGTGCATGTTTAGATCTTAAAATTAAAATAAGTAAATCTTTATCCTCAAGTTCCTAACAAAAATTATTAAAAATTAAAAGTTAAATTTAATAAAATTTTAAATTTAATTGTGAATGAAATTTAAAAATAAAAAAAATGAAACCTGAATTTTGCAAAGTCAGATTGAAACATTAACTTTTTTTAGATCATTTTAGAATGCAAAAGAAAACAACAAAAATAATTAAATAGATAAATATGGAAAGGAAGGGAAATGAGACAGTATCATAGTATTTAATTTTAAAAGAAGAAATGTCTTTAATTTATTCGATTTTTCTTGCCAATTATCATTGCTCCATCTCGATGTTCTTTCTAACAGTGTATCTTTTATCATATTTTGATCTCAAAATATATCTTTCGCTTTATCCTTTTGTCCTTACTTTGTTTTGCAAATTGAATCCCTTCTTAAAAAAATTAACTCTTTTTTTCTATCACTCACATGAACCTCCTTCTTCTCACGCTAACCTTGACAGATTTTCTATAAAAAAAAGTCGAATCAATTAAAAAGATTGATGAGAAAACATAATAATTTAATAGAAAAAAATAAAGGATAAATACAGAAACAAATAAAGTAGTAGGATTGACTATTTCCCTGAAATCAAATGAAAAACATGCATTGCAATTCCGCAACCGTGACAATGATTTCATGATTCCGCAAAATGTGAAGTTGAATGCTTTTAAAATCTATAAATATGAACAATTCAAAAGAAATTAAAATCTATAAATATGAATAATTCAAAAGAAATTATGAGAGAGAGAGAGAGAATGAATGATCTATCTATCTTCTGTTATTGCCTCAATAATATCTTATTGTGTGTGGAGTATGGTGCAACAAATCTCATTTAATTCATGGTATTGTTCTAATTTGTTTTCAATTTTCATCCGGGTTTTTAATATAAATTGATTTTTATTTTTCATAGAATTAAATAACTGTTGCTCCATCAGTTATGAATGACTGCTCTCCTCCATCTATTAAATTTGATGTGCGTATAGCAGTTATATATTACGTGTTGTACAACAGTGATAGTCCTTTTTTAATAAAAAAAAAATATAGTAAATAAGGGTAAAATTGAAATTGAAAAAGAGCCAGACTAAAAAGGTATATCCTCCTTATCTATAGGTATAGATTAAATTTCATGTGCGTATAACAATTATATATTACGTGTTGTACGACAGTGATAGTCCTTTTAATAAAAAAATTATGTATGTTAAATAAGGGTAAAATTAAAATAGAAAAAGAGTCTGACTAAAAAGGAGCGTAAGAGGATCCAAATTTAAATTATAGATTTTGATCCTCTTATGCTCTTTTGGTCATCCCTTCTCTCCTTTTTCTAATCTAATGGTTAAATGTCACACAAAAGAAAAACAATAATACAAATGAGAGAAAAAAAAAGGTGAATCAAAGGTTGAGATTTGAGCATGATAAAAATACTAGAGAAAGAGCATGAGAGGATCAAAACCCAAACTATAAATTTTGATCCTCTCATACTATTACGTTCATGCCCTATCTCATTTTCCTAATCTAATGGTTAAATGTCTCACAAAAAGGAACAAAAATAGTACAAATTAGAGAGAAAATATAGTGAATCAATGGTTGGGATTAGAGCATGATAGAAATATGAGAGAAAGAGCATCAGAGAATCCAAATCCAAATTATGTATTTTGATTCTCTCATGCTCTTTTGGCCATTCCCTCTCTCCTTTTCCTAATCTAGGGGTTAAACGTCACACAAGGAAAAACAATAGTACAAATGAGAGAGAGTAAAAGGTAAACAAATTGTTGAGATTAGAGCATGATAAAGATATAAGATAATGAGCTTGAGAAGATCCAAATCCAAATTATAGATTTTGATCCTCTCATGCTCTTTTGGTCATCCCCTCTCTCATTTTCCTAATCTAATAGTTAAATGCCACACAAAGGAAAAATAGAAGTACAAATGAGAGAAAGAAAAAGGTGAATCCTTGGTTGAGATTAGAGCATGACAGAAATATGACATAAAGAGCATGGCAGGATCAAAATCCAAATTTTAGATTTTGATCCTCTCATACTCTTTTGGTCATGCCCTCTCTACTTTTCTTAAATGTCACACAAAGAAAAAAAATAGTAAAATTATATATATATATATATATATATATATATATATATATATATATATATATATATATATATATATATATATATATATATATATATATATATATATATATATATATATATATATATATATATATATATATATATATATATAGAGAGAGAGAGAGAGAGAGAGAGAGAGAGAGAGAGAGAGAGAGAGAGAGAGGTGAATCAATTTGTTGAAATTAGAGCATGATAGAAACATCTTGAGAGGATTCAAATCCAAATTATGAATTTTGATCCTCTCATACTCATTTGGTCATGTCGTCTCTTCTTTTCCTAATATAACGATTAAATGTCACACAAAAGAAAAAAAATACACAGGAGATAGAGAAAAAGGTGAATCAATTGATAAGATTATAATATGATAGAAATATTAGAGAAAGATCGTGAGAGGATCCAAATCCAAATCATGGATTTTGATACTCCATGCTCTTTTGCTCATGTTCTCTCTCCTTTTTCTAAACTAATGGTTAAACGTCACACAAAGCAAACACAATAGTACAAATAAAAGAGAGAAAAAGGTAAATCAATGGTTAAGACTAGTGCATGATAGAAACATGCGAGTAAGAGCATGAGAGAATCCAAATCTAAATTATGGTTTTTATCCTTTCATACTCTTTTGGTCATCCTCTCTTTCATTTTTCTAATCTAATGGTTAAATGTCAAACAAAGAAAAAATAATATTACAAATGAGAAATAGAAAAAAGTGAATTAATGGTCGAGATTAAAGCATAATATAAATACGAGAGAAAGAGTATGAGAGGATCCAAATTCATAAATTATTTATGGTTTACTTTGTGAAATGCAAGTGTAATTAGTGAACAATTTGAATTGATAATTCTAATGGTTTAACATGAAATTTCTAATCCACATTGAGATTAAAGTTTAGTTTAAATTTTTACAAGATTAGTTTCTAAGAGATAATGATTAAATAAATTTGATGATGGTTAATAACATAAAAAATAAATCTAATTCTCAAAATAAGAAGTGCATGGGAAATAGCTTTTTTCTTTGTAGGGACCTCCTGGTCTTCAACGTGGGAGGACTCTTTCTCCATCAAAGTGTTTCTTCCCTAGGTGCTGGAGCTTTTCTCCCTTCTTAGACTCTTACTGTCTTAAGGCAATATTTTCATGTGCAGTTTAATTATGCCAAGAAACATGACTTACATTACGTTAGCTTCAATAATAGCCACAACGTCACATTTAGTATGGCACTTTAATTTAAGGCTGACTATGTTGAATATGTTACTTTATATACAAGAGGGAGGGATGAATTGGGTAGGTTTAAAAAAATAATTTTAAACAAAATTATAATTATTAAAAAATTTGCGTTAAGTGACCGAATTAGAGACTGAAACATCTTAAAAATCGGTCACTATAATATTTAGCGATTAATTACACGACTATTAAATTTCAGTTGAAAAAATACTAGTCACTAACCTTTAGCGACCAATTTTTATGACTTTTTTCAGTTGTTTAAAAACTAAAAAAAATAAAAAATAAAAATTGAGAGGTTTCTGCGTGACCACTAGGTCACTTCATCTTAGTTGTTAAATTTACATTTAAAATGTATATAATATTAATAAAATAGAATTTTCAAATATTATTTAAATTTTTTTTACACTAATAATATAATAAAAAACAAAAAACTATTTGTTAAAATAATATAATTGTGAAATTTTGACTAAAAAATAAAAATAAAAATAAAAAGAGAAAATTGGGAAGGAAGTAACCTAATAATAAATAAAAAAACAAAAAACTATTTGTAACTGAAATTTCGGTCAGAAATTTTTTTTACTAATTAATTTATATAAAAACGATTATTTGAGACTGAGAATTATGGTCACTAAATCTCAGCCGCTAATTCGGTGACTAATTTTATTTTGTGACCGATTTAGTGACTTTTCAAATTTTACTAACAAGATATCAAATTTTGATGGCAAATTCGGTCACTAGAGTGACCAAAATTTTTCAATCACTAATTCGGTCACTAAAAGCGAATTTTCTAGTAGTGTATCTTTTAAGTCAGAGTTTGTAAACATTTTAAAAAAAAATGTTTGAATACGAAGTAGAAACTAAACGGAAAATAAAAGAGTTAAGATAAGAGAAATAACACCAGAACTTTATAGAGGTTTAATCTTAAAGAAGTGACATACTCCACTCTCTAAAAATTGATTCTAAGAGTATCCAATAATACTTGAGAGCTTTTAGAATGTTAAACCCATGAACCCCCTTATACAAGGAAAATGAAGTTTTAGGTTAACTTCCAACCAAATAATGAATTGAGGAATGAAGCAGTTAGTCTTGACGCCAAACAACGAACAAAGCTTTGAGAGGTTAGTCTCTAAGCCAAACTTAGATTTTTCACGGGATGATCTCGAACCAAGTTGGAGATTTGAGTTGGTTATCCTCTAAATCGAGCTGAGATTTTATATGGGTTGACTAAGAATCGAACAAAGAATTTTTACTAGCTTGATCTCAAACCTATTGAGCATTTACACAAGATAAACTCAGAAAACGAGTGATATTTTATATCAGGATAATCTCGAACTGATGGAGCTTTTAACTCAAAAAACTATTGACTCAAGGTATTCAATCTAGATCTCTTTACTTCGACGATTCCTTCATGAGTTTCTACCAATGTATCTCATATTTTATTTGCCGTTTTACATTGAGAGACACAAAGGAATTCTTCCATACTAAGTGCACTTTGAAGCACTACGCCAGAAATGAGTTTTAGCAGCGCACACAAAGACAGCGCTTTTTAAAAAAGCGCTGCTAAAGGGTGAGTAAAAAAAAAGAAAAAAAATTTCCTACAAAAGACAGCGCTTTTAAAAAAGCGCTGATAAAGGGGGGCCCTAAGAAAGCGCTTTTTAAAAAGCGCTGCTAAAGGGGTACCCTAAGAAAGCTGCTAAAGGGGGACCCTAAGAAAGCACTTTTAAAAAGCGCTGCTAAAGGGGGCCCCTTTAGCAGCGCTTTTTCTATAAAGCGCTGCTATATGGCATTGCTAAGGCACCCTATGAAAGCGCTTTTAAAAGCGCTGCTAAAGGCCTTTAAAAGCGCTGCTATAGGTATTAGTATTATAATTTTAAAATACCCTCCAGAATTTTAAGAGAAACAGAACAGTCGTACATTTCTTTTCTTCTTTCTTTCTCCTCTGGTGAACGAACTTGCCCTATTCAAACTTTCTGTTGCCGTCATCCGTCGTCGACCGTCGCCCTCTTCCGTTGGATTGCGCCGCCGTCGCCGTTCACCGTCCGTTTTCGAGTCTGCATTGCATTGCATTTCCGCCATTGTTACGGTATGTGAAGTTTTACTATGGTTTTCTTGTTTATTTATCTTTTCACCATTGTTGGTATTTGAAGATATAGATGGTTTTTCTGTTCTGATGATATAGATGGTTTTGTGTTATTGAGATATTGAAGGTTTTGTGTTATTGTCTCTTTGTTGTTATTAAGATATTGAAGGTATATGTATATGGCATTGTTGAGTTATAGTGGTTATATGTATTGATCAAATTCTTTAAAGGTTTGTTGAGTTAAGCATTTATGTGTTATTGTCTCTTTGTTGTTATTGAGATATTAAAGATTTTGTGTTATTGAGATATTGAAGGTTTGATATAGTTGTTGCAATGCGGAAGTTTGTTGTTATTGAGGCATTGAAGGTTTAATATTATTGTTGTTGTTGTTGTTTTTATTGAGTTATTGAAGGTTTAGTGAAGGTTTTTAGTGTTGTTTTGTATTGAAGGTTTGAGGACATGCAAGTAAATTTGAGTTCAAGTATGATATTTGATATGATGTTAACACTAATGTTGTTGGGTTTGTGTAGATATGTTACGTATACTATTGTTTTTATTGTTGTTGTTGTTAAAAGCCTAAACTCAAAATGTTTTATGTGTTATTGTTTTTCTATTATTATTTTGGGATTGAGATTGATGTTGTTTTTATTTTGTTTCTATTTTGAACTTAGATGGATAATTCATCTAGCACCACTCATACAAATGAGTTTTCTTCTAATTTGAATATAACAAAAATATTAGATAATGATGGCTAAAAATATTAATGTAACTTGATAGAGCATATTTTTTAATAGTTTGGAAATTCGTATTTTTTAAGAGAGTAGCCAACATGAATATGGTTTTATATGATATGGTTTTATATGTTATTATGGTTTTATATGTTGATGGTTTTATATGTTGATATGTTATTATGTTATTATGATGGATTTCTCAATGTTTATATGATATATATGTTATTATGGTTTTATATGTTTAGTTAGGATTTCTCAATGTTTAGTAAGGGTGTCATTTTGGTTTAAGGATTATCTAGTAATTTTAATATGATTTGTTTTGGTGGATTATCTAGTATTTTTAATATGATTTGTCTTGGTTAATTATTAATATGATTTTAATAAAATTTATATTTTGTCTGCTATAGGGGTTATCTGTGAAGAGCAAAGCTGTGATCGTTTCCAAGCATCCTATTGCGTAGCATTCTTAGAAGTTAGTGATTTCCTTATAGGTATTCTCTGTTTTGTTTAACTTTTATAGTTTAGTGTAGATTACTCAATTAGTATGGATAAAAAATGGATGTCTGGTAATCGATTGTCAAAAGAGTACGAGAATGGGGTATCGAAGTTCGTTAAGTTTGTTGTTGAACACGCCAAAGACCCCAGTAGGATCACATGTCCTTGCTTAGGATGCTGTTATGGGCGTCGAGTTGACGCCGTTCAGTTGGAATCTCATTTAATGAGACATGGAATTTATCGAAGTTACACATGTTGGACATTACATGGTGAGATAAGTAACGAGAATGTTGAACCCCAGAATAATACGACATGTGCTTCAAAGGACAATGGCAGAGATACATATGATTATGATCGAGTCGGAGAGATTGCAGAAGCACTTGAAGAAGATCTTCAAGATTGTCCCAAGATGTTTGAGAGGTTGGTAAGCGATGCAGAGAAACTGTTGTATAAAGGTTGCACTACTTTCACAAGATTGTCCGCGGTATTAAAGTTGTACAATTTAAAGGCGGGTAATGGATGGTCGGATAAAAGTTTCACAGAGTTGTTAGCCCTACTTCAAGAGATGCTTCCGGAGGATAATGTTCTTCCCAATCGAACCTATGAAGCTAAAAAAATGTTATGCTCTATTGGCATGAGCTATGATAAGATACATGCTTGTCCAAATGATTGCATTTTGTTTCGAAATGAATATGCATCATTAAACGAGTGTCCTAAATGCGGTGTATCTCGGTATAAGAAAAAAATTGTCACCAGCAAAAGTATTATGGTATTTTCCTATAATTCCGAGATTCAGACGCATGTTTCATAGTGAAACAGATGCAAAACACCTGACTTGGCATGCAGATGATAGAATTGTAGATGGGAAGTATCGACATCCGGCAGATTCACCACAGTGGATGAAAATTGATAATGATTATCCTGATTTTGGAGAAGAAGCTAGAAACCTTCGCTTGGCATTATCGACTGATGGAATGAATCTGCATGGTCTGCAGAGTATCTCACATTCCACCTGGCCTGTAGTTATTATGATTTATAACCTACCTCCGTGGCTATGTATGAAGCGTAAGTACATGATGTTATCTATGTTAATTTCTGGCCCTAAACAACCAGGGAATGACATAGACGTATACCTGACACCTCTAATCGAAGACTTAAAGAGTTTGTGGGAGAACGGTGTGGAGGTTTATGATGGATATAGGAAAGAAAGTTTCAATTTGAGGGCAATGTTGTTTGGCACAATTAATGATTTCCCAGCATACGGAAATCTATCGGGGTATAGCATTAAAGGTCAATGTGCGTGTCCTATCTGTGAAGAAAACACAGATTGGACGCGGTTGGAATTTGATCAGAAGAATGTCTTTCTTGGTCATCGTAGATTCTTAAATTCTAGTCATCACTACCATGGGTGGAGAAAAGCATTCAATGGAGATTCAGAACAACGTAAAGCTCCACCTACATTGACCGGCGAATAAATTTTTGAAAAGGTGAAAGATGTGAGTACTAAGTTTGGCAAGCCTTTTGCTCATACGCTTGTCACGCGTGGGTGGAAGAAGAGGTAAATTTTGTTTGAGTTGTCGTATTGGAAGTCGTTGTATGTAAGACATTTTCTTGATGTTATGCATATTGAAAAAAATGTATTTGAAAGTGTTATTGGTACGTTACTCAATATACAAGGAAAATCTAAGAATGGCCTTAAAGCAAGAAAGGACTTGGTAGCAATGGGAATAAGAAATGAATTAGGACCCTTGAAGAAAGGAAACCGCACATATCTACCACCTGCTGCTTATACTTTATCTAGAAAGGAGAAAAAGATATTGTGTAAGTTTCTGAGTGAAGTTAAAGTTCCAGAAGGATACTCTTCAGATATTAGAAGACTTGTTTCTATGAAAGACCTCAAGTTAAAAGGTTTAAAGACACGTGATTGCCATGTTATAATGGAACACTTTCTACCAATAGGTATACGTTCTATTTTGCCAGAAAAAGTGAGAGGCGCAATAACTAAATTGCGTTTTTTCTTTAGGTCAATCTGTAGTAAGGTGATAGATCCTGCGATCTTACCAACATTGCAAAGAGAAATAGTTATTACTTTGTGCGAGCTTGAAATGTATTTTCCTCCATCATTTTTTGACATAATGGTACATTTAGTTGTTCATCTTGTGAAAGAGACACAACTGTGTGGACCTGCCTATATGAGATGGATGTACCCTGTTGAACTTTATATGAAAATATTGAAAGGGTATGTGAAAAACCGAAGTCGACCAGAGGGATGTATTGTTGAACGATACATTGTTGAAGAAGCTATTGAGTTTTGTACTGAATATTTGTCCAACATTCAATCCATTGGCCTCCCAAAATCTCATGTTGTTGAAAAAATAGATGGTAAACAGTTAATTGGAAATAAAGTTGTGACAGTTTCAAGGGATGAACGGGAGCAAGTGGATTTGTATGTTCTGCACAATGACATTGAGGTTGAGCCGTATGTTGAAATGCACAAGGACGTTCTCCGAGGTTTAAATCTGAATAGAAATGAAAATTGGATAGTACGTGAGCACAATCGAAGTTTTATAACATGGTTCAAGGAGCATATTTTTTCAAAATTTTATTCTGATCCCGCTTCAATAATAGAAAGGTTGAGATGTTTAGCATATGGTCCAAGTTTGCATGTGTTTTCTTATAGCGCATACGCAATTAATGGATACACATTTTATACCAAGGAACAAGATGATAAAAGTACAATACAAAATAGTGGTGTCACCGTGCTTGCCGAAGCAATGCACATTTCCTCGTATTATGGGGTTATCGAGCGCATTTGGGTGTTTGATTATGAGAAGTTTCAGATTCCTATCTTTGGATGCAAGTGGGTTGAAAATAATAGTGGCATACAAATGGATAAATCAGGTTTTTTGAAAGTGGATCTTAATAAGGTGGGGTACAAAGATGAGCCTTTTATTCTAGCCACGCAAGCTAAACAAGTGTTCTATGTCACTGATCCAACAAGTACGAAATGGTCTATAGTTCTTTTTTCCAACAAAGTAATCGATGATAACATTGGAGAAAAGGGGGATGTTTATGTTGAGAATGAATCTTATATTATAGATGATCCAGATGAGAATATTAGAGCGGACGAATCATATATTAGAAATGATCATAACGAGGGAATTTGGATCAATCCATCTGTCCGTGTTGTTAAGAGACAAGTAAACCCCGTTACAACGAAAAAAAGAAAGAGATGTTAAAGGTACTTGTAACATGTTTTTCTTATTTACACATTTCTTATTTATACCATGTTTTTCTTATTTCTTATTTATACCATGTTTTTCTTATTTACACATTTCTTATGTATATATTTGTTATTTACATATTTGCATGTCATTCATTTGATACTTTGGTTTTTCTGAATTACAGGTATATATATTATGGCCAGCAACGAGAAAACATCACATGATGGAAAACAAACAACAAAAGACGTGGAAGGCGATATTAAAAGAGGCATAACAATTATGAAAAAAATCATCCGTGCGAGAGATAAAGGAGTAAAGTATGATGTCCATTGGAATGAAAGAGATCAGTTAGTTGAGCCTAACGGTGCGTTGCTAACAAGTTACATCGGAGCACTTGTACGTTCGCAAGTTCCGATTACTTGCGATAATTAGAGAATTGTTTCATTACAACCGGCTAAAGATAAGATTTGGACCGAGATTCAGGTATAATATTTGATTATTTTCAATTATTGTTGACATTTACGTCTTTAAATTAAATATACTAACATGTTATATGTATGTGTGTTTGTTTGCAGAGATCTTTCAATATTGAAGATCGTAGGAGAAAATATTGTATTCAATTGGCCGGAAAACGCTTGAGGGGATTTAGAGCGTTTTTAACAAACAAGTTTCTAAAAGATTCTGAAGGAAACTTTGTTGCAAAGCGAAGAACAAAAGAATTTGAAGTAAGTACAACTTATCATGAACTATGTATAGTATATATACTTCTTCCACAGGAGTTCTGATAAACTTGTTTTTTCAGGTTGTTAGTGCCGTAAATCGTCAACGGGCATCAAATCCCGCATATCCATACAGAAAGGGCCGTTTGGGATATGCACGATTAGAACAAAAAATAGTAAGTACATATAAATGCTTTAATATGATATATTTACAAAAAATAGTAAGTATATATAATAGGATATAATGTTTTATTATCCGTCTTAATGCGTAGTTGGAAGAGGAGAAGAGTGATGTGACATCTCTTCCGGACCATGTTGTATGGAAGGTTGCCCGTGTGGGACGAGATGGAGTCGTTCAGGAAGAAGTTCAACAAGTCTTTGAACAATGTGTAAGTACAACGTTATCTTTGTCAGTAACTGATCAAAAGTGTGTAATATATTTAAATATGTTTTTATCTATATTTCAGAAGACTCTGTCCCAGACCATAACTCCCGCCGAGGACGATGATTGTAGGAGCTTACTGAGCCGGGTGCTGAATATTCCTGAGTATTCTAGGCGTGTGAGGGGTAAGGGATTTGGTGTCACTCCATCCAAACTGTATAAGCGGCCAAAGAAAAAAAATCCAACCAATAAATAAGTGATGGATACTTTGGAGGAATTGAAAGCGCAGATCCGTGAATTACAGAAGGACAAGGAGAGATACATGTCGGAAAGACGCGCTCTAGAGGGTAAAGCTACTAGTGACAAAGATAGTATCGGTTATCCGCAGAAGCTTCCAGAGGTAATTGTATATATTACATTGAAATTAATTTAGCACAGTTTACTTAATTGACACATTAACTGATCATTATTTGTTTAGGGCATTTCACTTTGCCGGCTATATTTATCGTCACCGACTCATCGAATGGTTGGCAAGGGAAATGTGCATAACTTTCTGGGAGACTTACTTCACCACAAACCGCTCCCTTCTGGATTTTTGAAAGTATCTATTGATATTGCGTTAGAGGGGGTGCGTTGTTGCCTATACCAGATGATATTCCAGGCGCAACAGTGGTGGGAGACACAATAGGAGTGTATGTGGCATGGCCGGCAAATCTCATTTGCATAGATGATGAGGTAGGTTGAACCTTTTAATACTCAAATGTTTTATGATCCATACATGAAAGTTATTCTTACATTTACATTTTCTTATTTACATGATGATCTTAGACTCCTACAAAATCCAAATCAAAAGATGATAGAATTATTGTGCGAGATACCGATTCAGCTGCATCAAAGAAACAAGTACTACTACAGTTACATGATTATCTTGTTATACATTAATTACTAAACTTATATATGACTTTTAGGTTCATGATCAGCAGTCGCAACAAGTCAGCAAGGGTAAGATGCCTGAAACTTCCAAGGTGCCCAGAAAAACATTTGTTCCTCGATTTAGGATGTGCCTTGAAACATATGTGGGAACATCAGATGTGCCTGAGGGTGGCATCCGTCAAATACATATGGACGGAGGTATTTTCGGTTTTGAATATCCCGAAACAATTGCTAAGGAGGATTTTGATCAGGTTTTCAACCATTCTGAATTGGGTGTCGGTGTTATGCATTCATACATCAGGTATTTCGATCCATTTTAATTAAATAATTGAACATTTTAAAATTTGCTCGTTTAACTGAATATTCTAATGTTGATTATGTTTTTTTAGGTTCTTGTATGACAAGTTATTGGTCCCGAATGAATTGACTTCAGTATTCGCATTCTTATCTGCTAGCTGTGTCAACTCACGTATAATAGACCAGACACCGGATACAGTCAAAGAGTACACAGTGCAGAGATTTATGCGCGCGACTACGGAGAAGTTGTTCTTGTTGCCATATAATACTGGCCATGGGTTAGATTTTATTCTAAATTCATTTATTATAATTGTTCGATTTTTCCCTTTCTATATAACATTTCCGTCTAAACTGTTGTCTTATTTTATAGTGGACATTGGTTGTTGATCGCAATTAATCCGACGAAAGAAATAGTGAATTATATAGATTCATTGGATGGCGATACAACAAAATATGAAAATCTGAGGAACTTTGTTGATACGTAAGTGATGAGATATACTGTTGTCTTTAATTATATATCTTTATTTATTATGTGACATTGTTCTAAATATGCGTTTATATTATGTTAGAGTTATACAAATATTCAGAGCACAAAGAGATGCAACGGTGCCAAAAAGCAAGGCTAACAACATCAACTGGATCAGAGTGGAGGTATATTTTCGCATGTTTGACTGTTATAGTGGTTCTACTTGATAAAACTATTTAAACTATATATCCTGATAAATGTTCGTTTGTTTTTTCCATTTACAGTGTCCTCGGCAGCGCAATGGTATTGACTGTGGATATTTTGTATTGCGCTTTATGAGGGAAATTATTCTTTCTGGTCAACTTGAGATTCCAGTCATGGTATGGATCAATTCATTATATAAGTTATATGATTCATTTTGATAATTATCCGATACTTCATATGAGTAATTAGTTTTAAAATTAAATCTTATTCGATCTGTTATATTATGTAGTATTTTGATGAATTCAAGTGCGCTACTTACACGAAAGCAAAATTGGAAGAAATTAAAGAGGAATGGTGTCAATTTATTCTTGGGTTGAGAATTGTATAGAGTTATCGGATTGGAAGAATTGTAATTATATGTAAATTAAATGTATTTGTCTTGTTGTAATTCTGAGGATCGAATTTTGTTGTAACATATTTAAACAGGTTTATGTGTATATTAAAATGTTTATGAACAAAGTGATGAGTTACAATGTATCCAAAGTTTTGAATTGTATATATAAGGCCAAAGTTTTGAATTGTATATTTAAGGCCAAAGTTTTGAATTGTATATATAAGGCCAAAGTGTTGAAATAAAGGCCTGAATGATAAGCAAGTTTGTGTAATATAAGCAGGTTGTTGGTAAATATACAAAACAGGGTGAATATTAAAAAAAAAAAAAATTAAAATCTGGGATATTAGACAGCGCTTTTACAAAAAAGCGCTGCTAAAGGTCACAAACATTACCCTACAAAAGCGCTGCTATAGGTTTGGAAGGGGGGAAGGGTCTAAGACAGCGCTTGTAAAAAGCGCTGCTAAAGGGGGGGCTATGGCAGCGCTTTGTAAAAGCGCTGCTAAAGGTGGGGTCTAAGACAGCGCTTTGTGAAAGCGCTACTAAAGGGGGATGGTTGGGGGAAATATGCAGCGCTTATAAAAGCGCTGCTAAAGGTGCTGCTAAAGGGAGCCTTTAGCAGCGCTTTTTCCATGAAAAAAAACGCTGCCTTTACCTTTAGCAGCGCCACTTTTGGCAGCGCTTTTAAGCGCTGCTAAAGGTCTTTTTTGGCATAGTGAAGTATGTTGATTACTTTCTTGTTGTAAAGGATTTTTTTCTTATCATCTTCATTTCATGAACTTTTAATCTTTATCGTCCAGACATGGTGGACAACACTTGTAGGAACAAAACACAATTTTCCACAGCATCCCATACTTCTTCTTTTTGTGCTTCCAAGTGAGTCTTCATGTGAATTTTCTAAAAATCAAAATATTCACCATAAAATAGTAGAGGTTTATTGTTGTTGCCACCTTCTTTGAAAACTGGATTTGCGGAAGCCATTTTAAATATTTAGGAACATATTACCTATAACCTACTCGGATGTCAATTGTAAGTGTAGAGTGCACAACCTAAGAGGGGGTGAATTAGGTACTTTGATTGATTTTTAGTTTGAAGAAATGTTATTTTTAACTTTCTGGTTTGATTCTATTTAGAAAGCGGTAAATGTAGAAAAGTAAAGAACATCGGCGATATATTTTGCTTTCCCTCACAATCCAAGAGTCCTCTAGTCCCCTTACACAAAAAGAGATTTGAAATAGGTGTTAGAACCTTGTACAAGCATATCATATCCACTATACACAAGTTATTAACTTAATCAATAAGGAACACTCCTTTATGATTTTACAAAGTAGAAAAAGAGAACAATCGTCCCTTTTTCACTCTCTTGTTTCCAACAGTCCTAGACAACAAGGTATACACAAATATGATTTTTTACAAGAAGTTGAATTTGGATGATATGTATCAATCTCTTGAATTTATCTTCCCTTTCAAGTATATAATTCAAAAATATATTACAGAAGTGCTCATAACAGAAATAATGAAACTTTTCTATTTATGCAGTGAAAATGAATGCAGAAAGTAGAGTTATCGATTGCGGCTACTCCCAACGCGATCTCAGAAGGTCCATCCGGAGCAGTGTCCCACCCCACGAGAAGGGAGGTGTGATTCTCCGTCTGAAATCGCGGCCGATTTCGGCGAGATCGCGGGTAGCGTCGTGTACCTTGGATGGAGCGGGTTACCCGCTTTTTGTTTTATTTTTAAAAAAATTTTAATGCAAAATGAAGGATAAGAAATGAAAGGAGATGAAGTTTTAGGAAAAATACAGATAAGAATGAAGAAGATGATGTGGTAAGGGAAAAGGTTGATGGGATACAAATGATAATATTAAATTTAATTTATTGAAACATCACACAGCTGTATACAATTGTATAGAGAGTGGATAGTAGCTTACTGTTAGTACCTTTGATAACTTTAGGCTAAATAAGACTTGAATAAATCAATATAATAAAATATTTAGATGAGAGATAACTATTTGTTAGAGTGAGAAAGGAACAAAGTCATCAAAGATATGGGCTTCAAAGGAGTAGCTGTATAACATACTACAACAACTATATACCCATAAATTAAGGCTTTTAATTTTAAATTAATTATAAAATAATGATTATTTTATTTATTTAAAATTATAATTTAAAGATGATTTCATTTATTTATGATGATTTTTATGTATATGTATATAATTTTTTAATTCATATAATTAGTTTAAAAATTTATCCCGTTATCCTACTTTTAAGGTTGACCGCTCTGCTATCCGAGATTAATAACTCTGGCAAAAATTTTCACTCAAAAGTTTAAGACGCGAGGCACTTATTTATGAAAGATGAGAAAAGAGGTGTTGAATTGCAATGAAAGAGGTGTCACGTGAAAATATGATATCATAAGTATTTATACTCGTATTATAACTCTTTGAAACAACATTATCTCATGAAGCGATGCTATGATTGATAGATGTATTTTAAAATTCGTTGGAATCAAATTTTATGTGAAAAGGTGTCACTGCTTCAGTGGTAACCAGTTAACACATAATCATAATCGATTACAGTTGAAGCATTTTTTGAAATTTTGAAATTTTCGTTTGTGTAATTGGTTAACGTATTTTGGTTAATTGGTTAACATGTTAAGTCGTTAACAAAAACTGGTTAACCTATTACACCCAACGCATTTTTGAAAAAAGTTAAAGTTTTGTTCTCGTAACCGGTTAACAACATTGTGTAACCGGTTACACCTAATGTAAAAATGAAAAATATTTTAAGTGATTATGCACAACCCCAAGTTACCAAAAAGAGTTTTATACATCGAGATGGAATGATTATGATAATTTTAAGTAATATGGTAAAACACATGATCAAATTGTAACTTGTACCTTAATGAAGTGATCATTCTCCTAAGTTCCCAGAATGTCTTAACAATGTTGCTTGAGATATAAGTCTTGATACCATAACTTGAGTCATGGAGCTTTTTATCATCCTTTGATAATGCACATGAACTTGAGAAAATATACTTGTCTTTATCAAAACACAATGTTGGAGAAGCTTGACTTCACATTATCATTATTTCTCGATTCTAAATTAAATTGTTAAGGATGTTTGAGGAAGAAGAAGAACATTCAGTATTTTCTGCTTGTTGATATACTCTTGATGTTACTTTTTGAGGCATTGAGGTTATTTACTTTTTTCAATCTTGAACCTCATTTGACTTAGAATTCCTTTTCCTATTTTTGATTGTTTAATCTCTAAGTCTTCTTCTGATAATTTGTAGCCAGAGTATGTCAGGATTATTTAGACTAGTTAAATATATGATAAAGTCATATTCTTCTTTTTGTTATCCATAATATGATGGATCACAACGTCGGCCAAATTCTTCTCAACAGTGTTTGTGAAACCCGAAATGGAGGTACTTATTGTGAGACTGGTTGATGATGCAACCGTTGAGAAACTTGTGGTTGAAGAGGGAAATCAACCATCTAGTTTGTATCGACGTACTTTACAGCATCTATCTCCCCAAACATATCAAGAGCTTGAGCGGTCAGAATGCTCCCTCGACACTTCACAATACCTAAAGCCTGTCAATCAAGCAAAACAAATCTAAGATCATTAGGTCATTGGAATAGACAATGCTGGTTTGACACAAAACCAAATTATCCAAGCAGAACCATATGTGGGCGTTAACAATCCTTCCCACAATACAACTATAATTGCTTAATTTTTGGTCCACGACTCTTCATCCAACAATTATCTTAGTTAATAAAACATACTAACCATCAAGGACAGAAACCCTGCAGAGGCTTTACAGAGATTGGTAAAGAGTAGAGGGTCCGGTTCTATTGGGAGATCTTCCAGCTCTTTAGATCTATCTATTGGCGAGATTGGCGTTGACCCTATCATTGTGCTAATTGGCCAGTTGAAAGTGATGGTTTTTGATGTGGAATTCTTTGCAAATGTTCAAAATGATCCTTTCATCGAGTCTGAAGTTAAATAGTTATTAACCCAATTTGGTGACTATGCTTTATCTGACCCATTCCTTCAATTCGTGTTGGAATTTGACTCTTTTCTTGAAAAAGCTTACAAGAACGTGAGGCTACAACAAACATATGCCAATTAACTCCAATAGAATACTGAAGTTGCATCGAAGGAATGGACCTTAAGTACATTGTCGAATCAACGAGTTAACTCACTGATGGCTTAGGCTCAGAAGAACCAGAATTATTTTTCATCTTATGACCAACAAATCTTGCAGCTGATAAAGAAAATTAAAGATTTAAGACGAAAGAAAGCTGACGTAGAGAAATCTACATCAAGTTGCTCCAAGGAACACATTGATAAAGAGGCCATCATTAGTCTCCAACGTGTCGAAACCAATATTCGCTTGGATAACGAGATTAGACTGTTATAGGCTGGGGAATCCATATTAGATGCAAGAGTCAAGTTCTCCAAGGCCCGATTTGAAAATTTTAAAAATGGTTTTTCTTTCTAAATGTAACTTACAATTTAACTTTTGAACTACTTTCGTTTGTATGTAATGACATTGCTAGTTTTGCCTTTATATTAAGGCAATTTTAACATTATGCCTTTTTGCGCATCATTATTCCGTTATTAGAGTTTCTTGCAGCGTAGGCTTATACTTCCTTAAGTATTTGTCAATTACTCTTAGAATTCGACTGCCAGGACATAACTTCTCAATTGCGTAAGCTTATTTGAAAACACTTGGTTAACTCAACACGACCCTACCCAGTTGATGACCCTTTTCCTAAGGCTATATCCTTTGATTCATAGGCAGGATTACTTTCCAAACATAGTCACCAACTGCAAAAACCTTTAGCTTAACTTTTTTGTTATAGGCTTTAGATATTTGTTCCTTTTGCCTAATGAGAACGTCTAAGCCAGCTAACTTTTCTTCATCTAGGTTGACCAACGCGTCCATCATCATGTTCCAATAATTGTTGAATGGAATTTCACCTTGCATTTGGATTCTTACCAATTGTAAGTATATCTCAGCAGGCAAGACTACTACTTGGCCAAATGCCAGTCGAAAAGGCGTAGCATTAATTGCCTCCTTAAGAGATGTTCAAAAAGCCCAAAGTGCTTAGTCCAAAGTCTTTTACGAATTATATGGCTTTTGAACCACATGTTTTTTAATTAGGAAAATTATGATTTTATTTGCAGCCTCGACTTGACCGTTCGCTTGAGCTAATAAAGGGTATAGTTTAATAATTTAATTCCTAATTCTGAACTAAATTTGGTCATCTTTCTATTAGTGAATACTGAACCTTGGTCAATGGTTAAGGTTTCAGGAATTCTAAATCTACACATAATATGACTCTGAATAAAGATGATCATAACGCCTTAACCAACATTCGTCAAAGGCACTGGTTCAACCCATTTGGTAAAATAGTTGATGCCTACTAGGATGTACTTATGATTCTTAGATGATGTAGGTCGAATTTCACCAATTAAATCTAACACATAACCTATAAATGTCCAAAGCTTAATAATTGAGTGCAAATTACTGGAAGGAACATGTTAAATCTCTGTATGCTTTTAGCATCCTGAAACCCTTTGGAAAACTCTATGAAGTCCTTTAACATAAACTATAAGTCAATAGTCACACTTGCTGAGACAAGCCATAAATTGGATTTTGATGTTGATGGTGAGGATGTAGATGCTACAACCTTCAAATTGTTAATTGGATCTCTGAGATATCTGTGCAACACCAGGACTGACATATGTTATGAAATCGGAATGGTAAGTAGGTTTATGAGTAAGCCAAAGTGGTGATATTACCAAGTTGTAGTCAGGATACTAAGGTATGTAAAAGGGACTCTGAGGTATGTTATTTTGTTTTCATTTGGAGTGTTAGATGATGTTGAACTCATACATTGTTCAAACTCATATTGTTATGGGGACAAAGTAGATAGAAGAAGCACTATAGGATACATGTTTATGTATCTAGGAGCTCCCATTTCATGGTGCTCAAAGAAACAACTAGATGTTGCACTGTTAACTTGTGAGGCAGAGTATATAGTTGGTGCTTTGCAAGAATGTCAGACTATTTGGCTTATGAATTTGTTACAGGAGCTGAAGTTCAAGGTGAGAAAACCAGTCACGTTGAATATAGATAACAAATCATCCATAAGTCTTACCGAAAATCCAGTGTTGCATAGAAGAAGCAAGCACAATGAAACTAAGTATCATTTTCTGCACAATCAATTTCAAAATGGAGTGCTTGAGGTTGTTCATTGCAGCACTCAGAAGCAACTTGTAGATATGCTAACAAAGAAAATCAAATATGAACACTTCATCAATTTGAGGGATGGAATTAGTGTTGTTGAATTTTAATCTTGAATATGATTAAGGGATGGTGTTAAATGTAATTCAAATTCAAGTTTGTTTCATTTAAGCTTCATTTCAATTTTCATTTGTCTTGGTTGAAAATTGGTTTGAAAATTGTCACTCCATGAATGTATAATCACGGTTAATTTGTTTGATTGTAATGAAATGTCTTTTCGTAAATATAAAAACAAAAACAAAATTAATGCGTCCAAAAATGAGGTATTACCACGATTAAATATCAGACTGTTGTAATTTAGTGCTACCAAAGGTATATTTTGTAGTAGTTAACATTCATCATCTTTTTCTTGTGCATCAATGGAGTTTCGTTGTTAACTCCAACATTTATTCCTCGGTGTTTCATATAATTGAGGGGGGAAAAGGGGTGCGTCATCCAGTTCTAAAAATAATTAAAAAAAATGCATTTGTTGGAAATTGAAATCATGACCAATAAGTCCTTCTCCTCGGTGTAAGTCTGACCGATGAAAAAATTGCGTACTTTTCATTACTCCATTTGTTACCTCTAATAAGAAACTAAATTTAAGACAATTTCTAACCGAGGTAAAAAGTTATGCAACATTCTCTACTCATCATTTTGATGTTTCCATGAAAATTATTTGTCATATAAAAGTGCCCTTGCATAAGGCCTTTTCTTATCCTCTAACTCTACTACTCAACTTAAAGTCTTCACGACTCTATATGAGCAACTTGCCCAACCATTTGTCGCTCCATCACAAGTTTCTACATTTTTCTTGGCTTTTTAATTTCACGGTGGTCAAAGAAACAAACTATTGTGTTTCTCTTTTCCTATAAATCAAAGTACATAGCTCTCACATCAATAAGTTGTGAGCTTCAATAACATACTTTTGTTTTTCATGATCTTCTGATCAACTTCATCAAACCTACTATAGTATATTGTGACAACAATTATGCTAATCACATTGGCATGAACCCTATCTTTAATGAACATACAAAAACATCTTGATATTGACTATTACATTGTTTGATAGCAAATCTAAGTCGATGTTTATCATCTTCTGTCAATCAAATCTTCAAATTGGATTGGATATTTATTTTCTAAACTTCTTGGACCTTCATCATTTCATGCTATTTTTTTAAAGTTGAGTCATGACACTAGAAAAGTTTTACTAATTTTTTATATATAAAAGTTGATTCATGTAATAAAGAACTTAAAAGTATGCTATTAAGTTGGAAAAGACCATGTAATTAAATTTACTGAATATACTTTGGATCCTTTCGTTAATTCATTTCCTTTTTCAAGTTTCACATTGCTTAGATATAGTGTTTTAAAAGAGTTTATATAAAGTAGCACATTTCACCTTATCAGTCGATTTTATAATGATGAGTTAGGTTAGACTCTAATATGGTATCAGAGTCTATAGAATGGACCATGAGGCACCCATCATTTATATCCATGCACTAAGTCAAAAAGAGTGATGGACATGAAGAAGTGTATTGGGAAGATCACAAATTCTACATTAGTTAGACACAGAGCTTGAAAAGAATGTATATAGATTGACATTTCTTACCGTACAAACCGATTTTGTAAGAATGAGATATATAAAACTCTAACAAAGTATACAATTTAAATACAAAGTATACAATTTAAATTTTATACAACTTATGAGACTAGGAAAGTTGGATTGTATTGAATATGGCTCATATTGTTGAATAATTATAGGTTGTTAAGATAATTATGGGGTCGTTGAGAGTATAAATCATTTTGTTGAGATAATTATGGATTGTTGAGATAACTATAGGTTGTTGAGATAATAACTCATATTATTGCAATAATTATGGGTTGTTGAGATAACTATAGGTTGTTGAGAGAATAACTCATACTATTGAGATAATTATGAATAGAGATAATTTTTTTTAGGGAAAATAAGGATTATTATATATATGGGTAGAGATAATTATTTTTTTAAAGGAAACTAGGGAATATATATATATATATATATATATATATATATATATATATATATATATATATATATATATATATATATATATATATATATATATATATATATATATATATATATATATATATATATATATATATATATATATATATATATATATATATTGTTGAGATAATTATTTATATGGCTTGTAATACTGTAATCTATATGTAATTCACAAGACATAAATAAAAGGAACTATAGTAACTCTATACTCGCAGACATAGGCAATTTGGGTGAATTGCGTGAAAATAGCTTTTGTTTGTTTCTATATATTCTGATTTATATTCCTGTTTCTGTTCTAACAACTGGTATCATATGGCGCTTAATTCAACAGGTGCGAAATTCGAAGTGACTCGGTTCGATGAAACGTGAAATCTTAGTTTATGGCAAACGAGGGTTAAGGATTTTTTTGGCTCAGCAAGGTTTTACAGGAGGCACTTCATGATGTGAAAACGACAGACATCACAACCATTGATTGGAATGAGATGAAGGAGAAGGTTGCAACTTTCATAAGACTTTACATTTGTGATGACGTGATGAATCATATCCTTGACATCGAAACTCCAAAGGATGTTTGAGAAAAATTGGAAATCAATACATGTCAAAGACACTCATGAAGAAATTATTCGTGAAGCAACGTCTTTATAGCTCGAAGATGCAGGAAGGAGGTGATTTGTAGGCTCATGTCAATACTTTCAACAACATCTTCGTTAATTTTACACGGCTTGGTGTAAGGCTTGATGATGAGGATAAAGCCATTATTTTGTTGTGCTATTTACCATACTCTTATGATCACATGGTGACCATTCTCATATATGGGAAGGAAACAATCACACTCGATTCTATTTCTTCTACTCTTTTACGACATGCACAACATCGCCAAAGTGTAGAGGAAGGTAGAGGAAGCTCAAGTGAAGGTTTGTTTATGAAGGAAGGTCAAGATCATGGCAGTGGCAAGGGCAAGGCAGTGGGTTCTGGAATGAAAAAGAGTTCAAGTCTAAGGACAGAAAAACGGCATAATGTTATGGTTGCAAGCAAATTGGCCATTGGAAGAGGGACTGTCAAAACAAGTCAAGAAATAGTAGTTCAACAAATGTAGTTCAATCTGATGGCTCCTGTAGCAAAGAGGATTTTCTTTTCCTTTCATCTACAAAGTGCACTAATGCATGGTTTCTTGATTCCGGGTGCTCCTACCATATGATGTCGCATCGGGAATGGTTCAACTCTTTTAAATCATGTGATTTTGGTTTTTTCTATTTAGGTAATGGTAAAATTTGTACCATTACATGAAATGGGAAAAAAAAATTTTATGATGGTGGCGTGCGCACGTTGAGTCAGGTTCGTTATGTTCTAGAATTGAGGAAGAATTTGATTTCTCTAGGCACTCTTCATGCAAATGGTTATTCATTATATTCAGATGGAGATAGAGACATCATGAGGGTTCACAAGGGTGAAATGACAGTGATGACCACAAGGAAGACTGCTAGAAAAATTTATAAGTTGTTAGGGGGCACAATTATGGGCGATGTATCATCTGTTGAAACTAATAATGACGCAACCATATTATGGCACATGCTCTTGGGTTATCTTAATGAACATGGGATAATGGAACTACATAAGAGAAATTTACTGAAGGGTGGTCACAGTTGCCCAATTGGATTGTGTAAGTATTGTGTTCTTGGGAAACAGTGTAGAGTTTGTTTTAAGACCAGGCAACACAAGACCAATGGAATCTTAGACTATGTCGATTTAGATGTTTGGAGGCCTACAAAAAAAGCCCTTTGTTGAGGTTCCAAGAAATTTGTGACATTCACTGATGATTTTTCTCGTAAGGTATGGGTTTATTTCATGAAATATAAATCTAAGGTCTTTTCCAAGTTCAAACTATGAAGGCGGAGGTTGAGAAACAGGCAGGGACAAAAATAAAATATTTGCGGTCTGATAATGGAACTGAATACACAAACAAGAAGTTCATGAATTTCTGTGAGGAAAATGGAATCCAACATCACTTTTCTGTGAGGAATACACCATAATATAATGGTGTTGTAGAGAGGATGAGCAAGACCCTAACGAAGAAGGCAAGGTGCCTTTGATTGAGTGCTTGTCTTTCAAAATGTTTCTAGGAAGTATCACTTAATATGAAATGTTATCTAGTCAATCAATCACCACGAGCTTCATTGGATGGAAAAATTGCATAGGAGGTATGGACAGTAACCCCATTTATTTAAGTAATTTGAGGATTTTTGGGTGTCCAACATATGTGCATATTTCCAGTGAGGGACAGTATAAACTTGACCCCAAGTCAAAACAATGCATCTTTATTGGCGTAAATAAAGGTGTGAATGGGTACAAGTTATGGGATCTGGTTAATAGGAAGGTGGTTGTCAATAGAGATGTTATATTTGACGAGCAATCAATGTTGAAACACTCAGATGTGACAGTTGTGCTAAATGCTGATGTAGAAAGTTCCAGTCAGAACAAGATTCAGGTGGAGAATAAGGTGCCATCAGTGAATCCAAGAAAGATTGTAGTCCAGCAACAGGATGAACCAGACTCAGATTCAAGTAGAGTGTAAGATTTAGGTAGGGTAAAATACTATACATTTGTGATTGATAGGGAATCACATAGTATTACACCTCCAGTCATATATGAATTTGAAAACTTAACAACATATTTTCTTCTTACTAGTTCAGGAGACCTTTCTACCTTTTGAGAGGCTATGGCTAGGTAAGAGAAAGATAAGGAGATGGATGTTATGGTGGAAGAGATGGAATCCTTGAAAAAGAATAAGACATGGGATCTTGTTCAGCTTTCACAAAGAAAGAGGGTTATTGGTTATAAGTAGGTTTACAAGAAAAAGCCATCAGTAACAGAAAAAGAAGGGGAAAAGTTCAAGGCTCGCCTAGTTGCAAAAGGGTATTCGCACCAGAAGGGGATTGATTATGATGAGACTTTCAGTCTGGTCTTTAGATACACTTCTATAAGAGTAGTATTGGCCCTGGTAGCCTACATAAATATGCATTTATAGCAGATAGATGTGAAAATAACTTTCCTCCATGATAATCTAGTGGAGCAAATATACATGGAGTAGCCAGAGGTATTTAGTGATACTTGACATGTCAGACTTGTTTATAAATAGAATAGGTCTTTCTATGTCTTGAAGCAGCCTCCAAGGAAGTGGTACAATCGCTTTGATTCATACATGCTCCAGATTGGCTATAGAAGGTGTGATTATGATTGTTGTGTTTATGTGAGGAGCCTTGATGATGTCTCTTTTATTTTCTATTACTTTATGTTGATGATATGCTGATTGCCGCCAACTATTTGCATGATGTAAATGAGTTGAATACCAAGTTGGTTAAGGAGTTTGATATGAAGGATCTGGATTCTGCAAAGAAGATTCTTGGGATGAAAATTCACAGGGACTGGGACCTAATAAATTATGCTTGTCTTAGAAAAATTATGTTAAAGGTGTTTTGAGCAGATTTGACATGAGCAAAGCAAAGCTTGTGAGTACTCTATTGGCAAATCATTTTAAGCTCTCTTTGAAACAATGTCCGAAGTTAGACTCATAGATTTAAGATATGCCTAAAATTCCTTATTCCAATGTAGTATGTTATTTGATGTATGTTATGGTTTGCACTAGATCGGATTTAGCACAAACAGTTAATCAAGTGTGCAAGTTCGTGTCCAAGCTAGGGAAGCAACATTAGGAAGGATTCAAGTGGATCCTACAATAGATAATGGTATCATGTTCAACTAGGAGCAGGGGTTCCATCAGTTGTGTGATATGTGGATTCTAACTATGCAGGTGATCTGGATGATAAGAGGTCTACAATGAGATATGTCTTTACTCTTCCAGGGGGACCTATATGATGGAAATCATTAGTTTAATCCATAGTGGCTATGTCTACAACTGAGGTAAAATACATGGTTGTAGTTGAAGCTTCCATAGAAGCATTATAGCTTAGATGGTTAGTGAAAGTGTTGAGTGTTGAGCAAGATGGAGTTCAGTTGCATTGTGATAGTCAGAGTTTTATCTATTTGGCGAACAATCAGGTGTATCATGCTAGAACCAAGCATATTGATGTGAGGTTCCACAAGATCATATAGATCTTAGGGTCCGAACAAATATTACTTCAGAAGGTTCACACTTTAGAGAATGCAACTGATATGTTGACCAAGTTAGTCATCAGTGATAAGTTCAAACACAGTTTGGACTTTCTCAATGTTAAGCTTCTAGGATGAATCGTTATGCAAGAAGTCTTCATAAGGGTTTGATATTCGTCAATGTGGAGATTGTTGAATATGACTCATATTGTTGAGATAATTATGAATTATTGAGATGAGTATGGGTTGTTGAGAGTATAACTAATATTGCTGAGATGATTATGGGTTGTTGAGATAATTATAAGTTGTTGAGAGAATAGTCCATATTGTCGAGATAATTGTTTGTTGAGGAAAATTAGGGATTAGGATTTTAGATAAACTAAAACCTTGTATTATATATATGGTTTGTAACACTATAATCTATATGCAATTTACAAGATAGACATAAAAAGAACTATGACTACTCTATAGTCACAGACGTAGGTAATTTAGTCGAACTGCATGAACAAACATTTCGTGTGTTTATGATCTATATTTATTTTTCTATTCTAACATTTTGGATATTTATTTACTAGACTTCTTGGACTTTCATTATTTCATGCCATTTTTTCCGAGGCCGAGAGGGTTAAATATACACACACTCTCTAGTTTGAGGGAGAGTTAGATAATAATGATTGATTAGCAATTATTTCCTTTCTATTTTTTATTTATTTATAAACAAACGAATTCTTCCTACCTATCTTTACTCTTTTCAGTAACAACCTTTTCTATTTTACTCGTTTGTATAAATAATATTGTATTTCTCCTTTTTCTGAAAAACATTTCTTTCACATTCAATATTCACCATACTATTCTTCATAGTGGCTCTTAGCACATGATAGTATCCTCTAGAAGAATGAAGAGTATAAGCCCACCTCTTCAGTTTGGGCATGAATTGTTAACATTTTACCTTTTTTTTCTTCTGATAGTCTAATATTAGATTTCACATTTTTAAGGTGAATAAATAAAATGTGGTAAATTTAAATTTGCATTAATGCAATTTGTTGTTCATACATATATATCAGTTAAACTCACTTAACAGAAAAACATTATGATAGAAACACTAGACTACCAAGATAAGAATTGCATTAGAAAATAAAGCAAATAAACAACTTTTCTTTCTTATCCATGAACATCTCATACAAGACATTTATAGTTAGGGTTACATAAAATAGATGGGTCATGGGTAGGGCTGGAAATGAGTCGAGTCGAGTCGAACTCACCTCAACTCGGCTCGACTCGTTAAGAATTGTTCGAGTTCGAGTTCCACACGAACTTTTTTTTAAGCTCAAACTCGACTCGTTATAAATTCACGGATAGTTCGGTTCAATTCGTTAGGTTCATCTCATTAGGTTCAACTCACATGATTCACAGACTTAAAAACTATTTTTTTAAATATATATATTTTTTAGTATATTTGACATTTTAAATAAATATATTTTTTTAAAATAAAATATTAAAATAAAATAAAAGTTATCATATTGAAATTTAACTTTATCTTCGAAATCTACTAATTCAAAACCTACACAACTTTCAAGAGATACATTTGAGAGTCTAATTCAAAAAATACTAAATTGAAGATTAAATTTGTCTAAGATTTGGAGTAAATATTTAAACCTAATCTTAAAGACAATATAATTCTTCTCATATGTAATCGAGTTGACTCATGAAACTAACGAGTAGGACTATGTATAGTTCAAGTTCAGCTCATTTAGTTAACGAACTTAATTTTTCGCTCATACTCAACTCATTTGGTTCATGAACCTAGTTCAACGATTTAATTGTCGAATCGAATTCCGAACTATTTTCGAGTTGGTTCGGTTCATTGCCAGCCCTAGTCATGGGCCACTTACCCAACTAATGGTAACAACTTAAAATTTACTAAATACACCACTAATGAGTAATAAAATCCTTTAGTAAAACTGAAGTCTTTTTAATTCTATTAGGCCTATTTAATTTCCTAACAATACTCTCAGGCTCAAAGAGAACCTTGTCCTCAAGGTTCAGAATAGGATTAATTTGCTGGGAAAAGGGCTTTGGTGTATTGGGCCGAAAGGAAGAGGAATTGGGCTTAGTGGGAGAAATAGGTGTAGGAATATGTGGGGGCGCGTAAGGATTAGTGATGGGAGTGGGAATCTGAAATGTGGATTTTGGAAATAAGTTTGAGGAAGCGTGTGGGACAGGAGAAGTGGGAGATGTGTAATGGAAAGGCATGGGAAAGGTTTGGGGAAGTGTGGCACGTGAAGGGTTAAGTGGGAGGGGCTGACAGCTGTTGGAAAAGGCTAGACGCGTGGCATTGGGAACAACAGAGTGGGTTGGCAGTGTGGGCATGTGTGCTGCATGTGAAGGAGTGGGTGCAGAGTCCCAAGAAGCTTCTTGAGAGTTCTGAATAAAGGGGCTTGGACCACATAAGTCTTGAGAGTTTTGCAACTAATTTTTTTTCTTGTTCTGTCTCTTCGTTTGGATTTCTCTATCTGGTGTAGTATCCTCTTTGTTGTCAGTTTCAGATGTCCTTGTGAACTTCTCCTCATGCATGTCGCCATCGTCATGTTGCATGCCCTTTTCTGATTCGAAACATAGAGAGTCCATCGGAGGGAGAAGAATGGGAGCCGCTGGTGAAGTCGTTGCATGATATGGTCGTAATAGGGAAACATGCACAACCAAATGAATACGCGATGAAGAAGGTAGATCAAGCAAATAAGCAACAACACCAATACGTTTGATGATTTTTAATGGTCCAAAGAATCGCTTGGATAGTTTCTGAGATGAGCGCGAATCCACCGTTGCTTGACGAGAAGGCTACAGTTTCAGTAAAACGAGATCACCCTCGTTAAAGGTATGATCCAATCGCGATCTATTTGCTTGTTTCTCCATTTGAACCTTGCTTTTCTTTAAATTTTCTTTTAACTGAACGATGATGTTTTGTCTTTCATGCATGGATACATCCAAGGAGGAGACTGTAGCAGTGTCGGCGAAATATTATGGAATGGTTGGAGGGTCACCTCCGTACAAGGCCTTGAACGGAGTCATTTGGATAGCTGTGTGGAAGGATGTATTGAACCAAAACTCAGCAAGATGAAAATATTTGAACCACTGACGTGGGTGCTCACCTGTTAAACAAAGAAGGTACGTTTCTATTGACCTATTTGCGACTTTCGTTTGGCCATCAGTTTTTGGGTGATAAGATGTGATATATTTCAGCGTAGTTCCCTGAAGCTTGAAGAATTCCTTCTAGAAAGTGCTCAAAAACAATGGTTCACGGTCAGAGACTATTGACTTAGGAATTCCATGGAGGCGGAAGATTTCAACAGCCAAGCATGAAGCAAGGTCCTTAGCAGAACATTTTGAGGGCAAGGTGAGGAAATGCACATATTTGGTCAGTCGGTTGTAGATGACCCATATGGTTGTGTGACCGAAAGAGTTTGGCAGATGCGTGATAAAGTCCATTGTGAGTTCTTCCCAGACTTTGTGAGGTATTGGTAGAGGTTGTAACAGTCCTTTCTTCTTTTGAGTTTGATATTTGTTGTGTTGGCAAATGGCACAATGTTTAACCATGGTTTTTACTGCTAGGGAAAGACCAGGCCAGCAGAAAGACAACCTGGTACGAGCTAATGTGGCCTTGACACCCGAGTGGCCCGCAGACAGAGTGGCATGATACTCGTTGAAAATGTTGTGGCGGAGCTGTGAAACATTAGGTATGAAGATTTTGTCTTTGTAATAAAGGAGTCCATTCATGAACTTATACGATGTTTTGTCAATTTCCTTTTCTTTGAGTTGTTGAACTAATTGTTGACCTGCACTGTCTATTGCATAAAACTGGCGAAGAGTTGTTAGAAGGCTTAGAACAGGGGAAGACAATGCTAGCAATTGGGGTTCATCAGAGCAGTATTTTCGACTCAATGCATCGACAACAAGATTTGATCTTCCAGGTTTGTAAGTGATATCGAAATTAAACCCTTGTAATTTAGAGGCCCATTTTTGTTGTTCTGGGGTCTGAATCTTCTGCATAAGGAGATTTCTAAGGCTTTTTTGGTCTGTGTAAATGTGAAACGTTTGACCGATGAGATACTGACGCCATTTTTTTACAGCTTCCATGACGGCAAACATTTCTCGCACATAAACAGACGCAACTTGCATTCTTGGGCACATTTTCTTGCTGAAGAACGCAATAGGGTGGCCCTCCTGTGACAAAACAACACCGATCACTACACCAGAAACATCAGTTTCTATGATAAAAATCTTTGTAAAATATGGTAGAACTAAGACCGGCATGTCAGTCATATGTCTCTTTAACTCTGTAAAGGCCATAGCTGCCTTTGTACTCCATGTAAATTTAGTGGATCTCAACAGGTCGGTGAGAGGAGCGGCGAGTGAGGCGTAGTTACGCACAAATCGATGATAGAAACCTGTGAGGCCCAAAAACCCACGAAGAGTCGTGAGAGAACGAGGTGGAGGCCAATCTAAAATGGCTTTGACTTTATCTAGGTTGGGTGCAACACCACCCAAAGAAATGACATGACCCAAATAATCAATTTGTTTTGTTGCAAAAACACATTTAGACAATTTCACAAAAAAAGAATGGGACTTCAACAAGTCAAACACAACCTGCAAATGAGTTAAATGATCCTTGAAATTAGAACTATAAATCAAAATGTCGTCAAAAAAACTAAAACAAAACACCTTAGGTAAGGTCGTAGTAAATCGTTCATTGCGGATTGGAAAGTTGAGGGGGTGTTGGTAAGTCCAAAGGGCATAACCAAAAATTCATAATGCCCGTCAAAAGTCCGAAAATCTGTTTTGTGTGTATCTTCTGATGCCACATGGATCTAGTGGTAGCCTGAGCGTAGGTCTATCTTGGAGAAAATTGTTGCTGAGCCAAGCTTGTCTAACAATTCATCAATAGTGGGGATTGGGAATCTATCTTTGATAGTTACAACATTGAGTGCTCTGTAATCGACACAAAAACGCCATGTACCATCCTTTTTTTTACGAGGAGGACAGGGGATGAAAATGGGCTATGACTAGGGATAATAGTTCCCTCTTTCAGCATTTCCTAGATGATGGATGTCATGGCATCTTTCTGTGAGTGTGGGTAGCGATAAGGTTTGACACTGATAGGTGGGGTGTTTGGTAAAAGAGGTATGTGATGGTCGTGAGGTCTAGGGGGTAGAAGACCACATGGGGATTAGAAAATGGATTGGTATGAAATGAGAAGTGTTGCAAGTTCAGGGTGTGGGTACGGGGTTGTTGTGTATAGTGTAAGGGTGTTATGAGGGCTTTGAAAAAGGAGTTTGGTCGATGGTATGCATGATCATTAGATGGAAAGATGAGATAGAATCTGTATGAATGAGGTGGCGTAATTGGTGAAAGGTTGTGTGGATTAGGTGGGATGAGGTGTCACCTTTTAAGGTGATAAACTTGTCTTTATGTGTAAAAGTGATAGAAGGGATAGGAAAATCTGCTTGGATGGGTCCCAAGGTTCGTAGCCAAGCCATTACCAAGACCACATTCGCACCTTTGATGGGAAGAAAATAAAATGGGAGGTTGAAAAGTCTGTTTTGAAGGATAAGTTGAACATTATTACAAATACCTTCACACTGTATGTGGGATCCGTTTCCTACCATAACTGTAAATTGGTTGATCGGGGATGTCAAGAGATTCAGGTGGCGGGCAATGCGGGGCTGCATGATATCATGAGTGTTTCCTGTATCTAATAGGACCATAACTGACAAACCACCAATCAAGCCCTTGAATTTTAGTGTTTAAGGGGAGAATTGTCCTGTCAAAGCTTGGGTAGAGAGCTGAAAATAAGTGTCAGCGAGGTCTATTGAATCAGATTCGGGTTCAATAATGTTGGTCGCTTGCTCCTCCTCAGTAGAGTTGTCATCATCCAGGAGAATTAGAAATCTGCTGGTAGCGCATTTATGTCCTGGAATGAATTTTTCGTCGCAATTAAAACATAAGCCTAGGGCCCTTCTCTCCTGTAATTGGGCTTGTGATAGTCGTTTGATGGGCAACTTAGATGGTATAGAAGTGGCTTGGGGTTTGGGTGGTGTAGGAACTTGTGGTTGGGGTATGGTGTGTAACGCCCCGATTTTGATTATCCCCTTTTATTGGGTCCCTAATTAATTTAATTGGGAGAATATTATTTGAATGTAGAAATTGTGTGGAAATATGTTATATTTACATATTATCCTATTTTAACCGGTTTTGAGAGGTTTCGGAGGAAATAGTTTGGAGGGTATTTTGGACATTTCCTATTTAATAATAAGTGAGATATTTATGAGATATTGAATTAGTGGATGTTTTGGAAAAATAAGGGAAAAGATATTAAAGAGGAAATAGAAGGGAAAGAAAAAGGATAGTAGGAAGAAAGAAAGAAAAGAGAAAGAAAGGAGAAGAGGAGAAAGAGAAGAGAAAGAGGAGAAAACCTAGATTCACCAAGATCAACCAAAGCTTGCGATTAATCAGGTAAGGGTGTGAAACTCCATCATCTCTTTAATGTATATGATTGTATGTGTATGTGTGTGGATTTTGTAGAGTTTCTACTCTTTTCCACTTAGGTTAGAAGTTGGTTTTGTGAGTAGAATGAGGTTTTAATCGGTTAGAACTCGGATTAGACGATGTAGTTTAGTCGGGTGATGATTGGGTTGTGCCACTGAGACTGGTTTGGATTTAATCGGTTGATTTTGTGGAGTTTGGGCTCTTGAGACAGCCATGGAAGTTCTGTCTTCGCAGGCTCGCCAGGCGAATGGCAGCGAAGCTTCGCCAGGCGAAGCCCAGCGAGCTGCAGCGAAGCAAGTCAGAAGCAACACCCTGTATTCGCTGGCAAGTTCGCCAGGCGAGGTTAGTTGGCGAAGGTTCGCCAGGCGAGTGTGTAGCGAGCCTCAGCGAGTAATTCCAGAATTACTCCCAGTGGACTTCGCTGGGGAGTTCGCCAGGCGAAGGTCAGCGAACATTCGCTGCGTGGCTTCGCCAGGCGAAGGTTGGCGAATGCAGCAACATATTTTATCTTCCTGTGCTTTCCAATGGAGGATTGGTTATGTGGTTTGGTTGCGATCATTCCTTGTCAGAAATGACTGATTATGTGTTGTCATATGTGTTGTGGATAGCCGTATGGCGTGAATCCTAGTTTATGATTTGTGAGGTGCGAGGTGTAACCGTTTGGCAATTTTGTGCATTTGCTTAAATTGATTAGAAATGCATGGAGGAATTGTTTGTGAATGTGAACCATGTGTGATTGGTTTGAATGGATGATGAATATATATATGTTTTCTTTTTGATACATATATGTTGAGTGCACAATATATATATGCGATGAATGTGAAGAATGCATGAGTATGTTTGTAAGCATGTATGCATTTCAAGAAGTGTAGGAAGTACATTCTTGTGCCGATTGACTCTTAGGAGAGTCTGATGAGTGATATGACTTTTAGGAGAGTCTGAAGGGTGAATTGATTCCTAGGAGGATCTGATGAGAGATGTGATTCCTCGGAGAATATGCTGAGTGACCTGATTCCTAGGAGGATCTGATGAGAGATGTGATTCCTCGGAGAATCTGCTGAATGACCTGATTCCTAGGAGAATCTGATGAATGGTGTGATTCCTCGGAGAATCTGACGAATGATGTGATTCATAGGAGAATCTGACGAACGATGTGATTCCTAGGAGAATCTGACGAATGGTGTGATTCCTAGGAGAATCTGATGAGTGATGTGATTTCTAGGAAGATCTAATGAGTTATAGGATACCCGTGAGGGGTGAGAGTAAATTGATTCTTAGGAGAATCTGATGGACGATTAGGTCGATATTGTGTTGCATTTGCATAGAGTAGCGAGTTGGCCTATATGATTTGCATTTACCTTCTGTGCATGATGTATGGTGAAATAAATATGTTATGTACGTTTGTTGAATTAATGTGAAATGTATGATTTGGCACAATGTAGATGTTGGACAATATATACATATATGTGTGTGTATGTTTATGAAATGATATACACATTGATGATGCATATTGAGCACGCTTGGGTCCTATTTGTATAAAGATACATTGCAATAAACGAGGTGAGTTGTGGTGAGAATGCGTAGATGCATAATTGTTGATACGATATATATATATTCATGCCTTTATGCATTATTTATTATGATATTGTTTCTCACCCTTCTGCTGTTTGATAATGCTCTATGAGGCATTGCAGATTAGATGGCTGGAGACATTTTTGTGAAGCGTGACTTCATTCTTTTTGGTCGGTCGGCTCTGATATGTAGCACCGGGTAGATAAGAGTTATTTTGATTCTTTTGTGATACATCTGTGTATGTATCTGCTGATGTTATGTTTTGTTAACATGTTGGATGACAATTGTATATGTGAATACATGTCTTGGAAATATGGAATATTTAGATGTTTCCGCCTTGTTCTAAATATTTTCTTGTGGGTGTTGACCCGTTGTTGCATATCTGATTGAGCAGGTGTTGTATGCGTTGAATTCTTTTGTGATAATGTGATATACCCCTTTTATGCCATGACTTATATGTACTCTGATAAAAATTTGAATTATGCTTAAATGATTAATTGTATTAATTTGGGGGTATAGAAAAGGGGTGTTACATTAAGTGGTATCAGAGCCAGTGTTGAGTCAGTTGTGTCTGTCTCGTTGTTTTGATTGGTTAACGGTTGTTTAACCTTGTTGTTATTTTGCGATTAATCAGAATATGGCAGGTCGTAATGACAATGCTATGGCTGCGGCACTGGAGGCAATGGCTAGAGCGGTGCAGGGTGCGCCGAATGTGAACGCTAATGATGAGTTTAGAAAGAACCAGCCGCTGGTATTCAAAGGAAGGTTTGACCCGGACGGTGCCCAGATTTGGTTGAAGGAGATCGAGAGGATCTTTAGGGTTATGAACTGTGCTGAAGGCAATAAGGTGAGACTTGGATCTCACATGTTACGGGAAGAAGCCGATGACTGGTGGATCGGTATGAGACAAGTGCTTGAAGTAGATGACGAGGATGTAACTTGGGATTTATTTCGTTCTGAATTTTTGAGGAAGTATTATCCTGAGAGTGTGAAGGGAAGGAAAGAAATGGAATTCCTTGAGTTGAAACAAGGCAATATGTCCGTGGTGGATTACACGGCTAAGTTTATGGAGTTAGTAAAATTTCATCCTCACTATGACGCGGTGACGGCGGAATTTTCTAAGTGCGTTAAGTATGAGAACGGCTTGCGTCCCGAGATCAAGCAGGCGGTGGGTTATCAGAGGATAAGGAGATTTTCAGACTTGACCGAATGTTGCCGAATTTTTGAAGAAGATCGCAAAGCTCGTTCTACTCACTACAAGAGTTTGAAGGAGGAGAAAGAAAAGCGACAAGTAAGGAGCGAACCTTATGAGACGCCAGCTGATAAGGGAAAGCATAGGGAAAACTTTGTTAAGAGATCTGGAGGAGGGAGTTCTGGATCCATTAAATGCTACAAGTGTGGCGAGATGGGTCATAAGTCTTTTATGTGTGGAAAGCCCAAGATCAAATGCTCTAACTGTGGAGTTCTTGGGCATGATGTTAAGGATTGTAGAATGGATGTAGTGAAGTGCTACAATTGTGGAGAAGTGGGTCACATCAGTGCGAAGTGTCCTAAACCGAAACAAGCTTCAGTAAGTGGGAAAGTGTTTAGATTGGCAGGGTCAGACACTACCACTGCGGATCGTTTGATTTGAGGTATGTGCTTTATTTATGTTGCACCTTTAGTTGTCATGATTGATATCGGAGCGACTCATTCGTTCGTTTCTTTTGAGTGCGCTTAGTGTTTGGGATTTGAATTCCGTTGGTTTGACGGTGATTGAGAATGAAGACTTTAAGGTGATGACGTTGGACAACGTATGGGTCTGAGATTCGAGCTCATTGGGGTAGAATGACTAGTATGTCATTCCTGATGAGGTGTAAGTGTTATGGTTGTATTCTCTAGGGTAGAATGACTATGTGTCGTTCCTAGTGGAGAGATCACCGGGGTAGAATGACCTAGATGTTGTTCCTGGTGAGGTACAAGAGGTGTACCCGTAATCTCCAATGGAGATTGATGAGGGTTGACAGTCTTTTAGGAGTCACATGGCATATCTGTGATTGTGATATGGAAGTATGCGTGTGGGTGATCGTGTGTAACTTGGGCATTAAGGAGAGGACGCGAAAGTCGTGTTCAGTGTGTTTGAATCAGGTGATATTTTCGAGGACGAAAATTTCTGAGTGGGGGAGAGTTGTAACGCCCCGATTTTGATTATCCCCTTTTATTGGGTCCCTAATTAATTTAATTGGGAGAATATTATTTGAATGTAGAAATTGTGTGGAAATATGTTATATTTACATATTATCCTATTTTAACCGGTTTTGAGAGGTTTCGGAGGAAATAGTTTGGAGGGTATTTTGGACATTTCCTATTTAATAATAAGTGAGATATTTATGAGATATTGAATTAGTGGATGTTTTGGAAAAATAAGGGAAAAGATATTAAAGAGGAAATAGAAGGGAAAGAAAAAGGATAGTAGGAAGAAAGAAAGAAAAGAGAAAGAAAGGAGAAGAGGAGAAAGAGAAGAGAAAGAGGAGAAAACCTAGATTCACCAAGATCAACCAAAGCTTGCGATTAATCAGGTAAGGGTGTGAAACTCCATCATCTCTTTAATGTATATGATTGTATGTGTATGTGTGTGGATTTTGTAGAGTTTCTACTCTTTTCCACTTAGGTTAGAAGTTGGTTTTGTGAGTAGAATGAGGTTTTAATCAGTTAGAACTCGGATTAGACGATGTAGTTTAGTCGGGTGATGATTGGGTTGTGCCACTGAGACTGGTTTGGATTTAATCGGTTGATTTTGTGGAGTTTGGGCTCTTGAGACAGCCATGGAAGTTCTGTCTTCGCATGCTCGCCAGGCGAATGGCAGCGAAGCTTCGCCAGGCGAAGCCCAGCGAGCTGCAGCGAAGCAAGTCAGAAGCAACACCCTGTATTCGCTGGCAAGTTCGCCAGGCGAGGTTAGTTGGCGAAGGTTCGCCAGGCGAGTGTGTAGCGAGCCTCAGCGAGTAATTCCAGAATTACTCCCAGTGGACTTCGCTGGGGAGTTCGCCAGGCGAAGGTCAGCGAACATTCGCTGCGTGGCTTCGCCAGGCGAAGGTTGGCGAATGCAGCAACATATTTTATCTTCCTGTGCTTTCCAATGGAGGATTGGTTATGTGGTTTGGTTGCGATCATTCCTTGTCAGAAATGACTGATTATGTGTTGTCATATGTGTTGTGGATAGCCGTATGGCGTGAATCCTAGTTTATGATTTGTGAGGTGCGAGGTGTAACCGTTTGGCAATTTTGTGCATTTGCTTAAATTGATTAGAAATGCATGGAGGAATTGTTTGTGAATGTGAACCATGTGTGATTGGTTTGAATGGATGATGAATATATATATGTTTTCTTTTTGATACATATATGTTGAGTGCACAATATATATATGCGATGAATGTGAAGAATGCATGAGTATGTTTGTAAGCATGTATGCATTTCAAGAAGTGTAGGAAGTACATTCTTGTGCCGATTGACTCTTAGGAGAGTCTGATGAGTGATATGACTTTTAGGAGAGTCTGAAGGGTGAATTGATTCCTAGGAGGATCTGATGAGAGATGTGATTCCTCGGAGAATCTGCTGAGTGACCTGATTCCTAGGAGGATCTGATGAGAGATGTGATTCCTCGGAGAATCTGCTGAATGACCTGATTCCTAGGAGAATCTGATGAATGGTGTGATTCCTCGGAGAATCTGACGAATGATGTGATTCCTAGGAGAATCTGACGAACGATGTGATTCCTAGGAGAATCTGACGAATGGTGTGATTCCTAGGAGAATCTGATGAGTGATGTGATTTCTAGGAAGATCTAATGAGTTATAGGATACCCGTGAGGGGTGAGAGTAAATTGATTCTTAGGAGAATATGATGGACGATTAGGTCGATATTGTGTTGCATTTGCATAGAGTAGCGAGTTGGCCTCTATGATTTGCATTTACCTTCTGTGCATGATGTATGGTGAAATAAATATGTTATGTACGTTTGTTGAATTAATGTGAAATGTATGATTTGGCACAATGTAGATGTTGGACAATATATACATATATGTGTGTGTATGTTTATGAAATGATATACACATTGATGATGCATATTGAGCACGCTTGGGTCCTATTTGTATAAAGATACATTGCAATAAACGAGGTGAGTTGTGGTGAGAATGCGTAGATGCATAATTGTTGATACGATATATATATATATTCATGCCTTTATGCATTATTTATTATGATATTGTTTCTCACCCTTCTGCTGTTTGATAATGCTCTATGAGGCATTGCAGATTAGATGGCTGGAGACATTTTTGTGAAGCGTGACTTCATTCTTTTTGGTCGGTCGGCTCTGATATGTAGCACCGGGTAGATAGGAGTTATTTTGATTCTTTTGTGATACATCTGTGTATGTATCTGCTGATGTTATGTTTTGTTAACATGTTGGATGACAATTGTATATGTGAATACATGTCTTGGAAATATGGAATATTTAGATGTTTTCGCCTTGTTCTAAATATTTTCTTGTGGGTGTTGACCCGTTGTTGCATATCTGATTGAGCAGGTGTTGTATGCGTTGAATTCTTTTGTGATAATGTGATATACCCCTTTTATGCCATAACTTATATGTACTCTGATAAAAATTTGAATTATGCTTAAATGATTAATTGTATTAATTTGGGGGTATAGAAAGGGGGTGTTACATGGTGGGCCTAGGGTAGTAGGGTGGGGGGTTTGAAGGGTTTGGGTTTGGAGTCTTTGAGTTTAGATTCAATGAGTTTGGCAAGTCCAATAGCTTGAGAAACTGAGGTAGGTCGATGAATAGCCATTTCGCTACGAATATCATGTGATAAACCAAAAATGAAGCAATTTAAAATTGCCTCGGGCGGTAACCCAACCACTTGATTACCAAGTTTTTCAAATTTAGTTTGATAATCAACGACGGATCCATCCTGTTTCAATTTGAATAACTCTGCTTGATGGTTATCATATGTAGAGGGACCAAAACGTAATTTCAATGCTCTAGTAAAAGAAACTCAATCTGTTAGTAATTGGCTATGATGCATCCACTTGAACCAACCTAAAGCATCACCCTTCATGTAAAACGAAACTAAGACTAATCTGTTTTCTGGTGGTAAATTGTAAAATGAAAAAAATTGGTCAGCTTGGAAAAGCCATTCTAAGAGATTGGAGCCATCAAACATTGCAAGTTCAACTTTAGGGGTGCAGTAAGGGGGTAAGGGGGGCATTTGGGAAATTTGGGTATACGGATTTTGGGGAAAAGAAGGGATATTGTAATGTTGATTTGAATGAAATGCTTGTGGGGAAGAGAGATACGGTGGAAAGGAGAGTTGGGACATGGTAGATGCGGTTCATGGTTGCATAGTGAAAATGGGGGGTGGAGGTAGGTTAGAAAACACAGTAGATGTTCGAAGGGGGTGTTTGTGGGAGTAAAGGTTTGAAGTGTAGGGTTTGTAGTAAGGGATATCGGTGGAGGGTTTTGTGTAATACCTGATGAGCTAGCTGCAGAATGAGTAGTGATAAGATGGGGATCCTTTTGCATGACTAGCTTGTTGAGGGATGACATGAGGGTTTCAAATCTGGAATCTGCAATTTGTTTTTCATTGTCTAAACGAGTGTGAATCTGGCCAATGTGTTGTTCCAAATCTGCTGTAGCTCTATCAAATCTTTCATCCATTTGCTGTTGAGTTTGAGCCATAGCATTATCTAAGTGAATGTGAGTTGTTTGAACAACTTCTTCTACAATATCTTTGGGATTTTGGGGTTCTGTGGGAGCCATGAGAACCAGAAATGAAAGCACCAATGATAAAAACACTAGACTACCAAGACCAGAATTGCATTAGAAAATAAAGCAAATAAACAACTTTTCTTTCTTATCCATGAACATCTCATACAAGACATTTATAGTTAGGGTTACATAAAATAGATGGGCCATGGGCCACTTACCCAACTAATGGTAACTTAAAATTTACTAAATACACCACTAATGAGTGATAAAATCCTTAAGTAAAATTGAAGTCTTTTTAATTCTATTAGGCCTATTTAATTTCCTAACACATTAGTTTAATTTGGCCGATAATATTGTTTGAAATATTACATTTTAAAAATAGTAAAACATGCAACAATTCACTTTACTAAATAGATGAGATGTTACACCAAACACATTCCATTAATCATGCCATCCACATTATTCCAACTTGTATGCAATATACAGAAATCAAATCACTGAACAATCTGTACGAATATTCCCATTCTGCGAATTCTTAACACCAACTCTCCCCAATTTAGTCATGGCAGCAACAAAGTTAGCACGAAATATTTTATTACTACTAGCAAAAGCATTCACTGCATTCTTAGACCTTGAATCCGTGAACAAAACTTGATCTGAAGTGAACAATCCCTTTCCCTTTTGAAGATTCTTGAAGTAAACATTATCAAAAGCATGTGGAGTTACTGGATCCATGTCAATTGCAACCCTCGGATCAACGTTTCTTGGACACATTGATTTTAGTTTTGTTGCGTAATGTAGGTCGAGTGTAGGGTCTACTCGAGATTTTGAGTTGAAATTGTAGACTCTGTTGGAGAATTTGTTGCAGTGTGAGAAACCAACAGTGTGTGCACCTGTAGAGAGAATGAATCAATGAAACTATGAAAGAATCCAAAGTGTATGTATAGTAATTTTCTCATATGATCTTTTCCAACTTTTCAAGGATGATAACTTTCGGTTTTTTTAATATATAGAAATTGGATTTCTTGCCGACAACCACAAGAAATACTATTTATGTGTGTGAGCCTAAATAAATTAAATTTGTGGTCGTGACTACACAAAGTTTTGCTCCTATCAAGCATGTCCCCCGTGTTGTAGTGCTTTGGCCAATTGTGTGAATGTGTGGGTTTGAAACAGTATAGTGGCAACCACAGGGGAACATAGAACATGCATCATGATAACATGTGTTTAGAATTATTTGACCAACACCATTTAATTAAAAAGTGTAAATCAAGCGGTGCATTACCTGAAAGTGCAATCATTTCTGTTTGTGTAAGCCCGTTCCTTGCAAAAAGAGAATTAAGCTGATTCAAGTTGAATCCAGGCTCAGGAAGCCTCCCATTAACATCTGAATCTTTAGATCTTAGACCATCAAATCTTCCTAATTCAACCTCATAGTAAGGTCCACCCGCCTGAAAAATACAATTTCAGAACACCTGACTGACATGTATTAGACACCAGACATGTAATTCTAGGTCACTAACATGTATCAGACACCCAGACACGAGACATTATTCAGAGATGTGAAATGTAATTTCAAGACACTGACATATATCGAATACTAGAGACACAATTATTCAAAGATGTCGGTGCTACATAGATTTAATAGACTTGTATTAGAATCAATTAAGAAACAGACAAACCAATGCAACAACATCACGGGTAGCCATGGCTAAAATATCAGCACATGAAACTTTATTCCTGCACAAAGGAACAGCATCCACAGCTTCTTTAGCTTTGATAACCGTATCAAATCCATCTCCAGCCAAAGAAAGATTATCAGGATGATCCCTCTCTGCTCTGTTATGTGGGGTAGATGACACAAGAACAGAACCATCACAACCCTGTGAAACATGCATACATAAGGGTTTTTACATTTTACTTTGATTTGAAATACATGCAATTGAAAAAAAAAATTGATAGTTGTTACCTGAACAAAGCAATCATGGAAGAAGAGACGAAGCGTAGAAGGAATTGTTGTAAATGTTTGATGAAATTTCTTCTTGACAGCTTCTCTGACAATGCTTTCAACATTGGGACAGGAGTTTTTGTAGTGGTGTCGACTTAATTGGGCATAAGTAGGACATGAATGAAGACAGAGAATTAAGAAGAGTAACCAAATTAGTAAAAGATTAAGCTGAGACATTTGATGTTTTTCTTTTCAGAGGTAAAGGTAAAGTAAAGGAGGAGTATATAAAATGCAGTGTGTGAGAGTGAATTATATGGTTTAAGTAGAAAAATATGAGAGAAAGAGAGTGATATTACTATAGGGGAAATGAAATTGTCGGGGTCACGAGCCAGTTGGATTTAGAATCTTTTCAACTTTTTTTACAGTAAGAAAGTGAGTTTTGAGTAATAATAGAAGAATGATAATGCATGTTATTGTTTGAAAAGGACATGATTAATTGATTGATGGCTATAGATGAGACTTAATTAGTGAGGTTGGCTATAAAGTGTATTAATTTTTTTAAGTTATATTTATAAACTTCTTTTAGTTGCTTTCAACACTTTATTTCTTTATTATTTCCATTCTTTCTATTAGTTCTAGCAGCTTATCAGGCACACGCAAAATCCAATCACAAGCATCATATGAAATACACGATCAGGTGAGACCTCGCTCAAATACATAACACGTGATTTTGATCTTTAGTCTGTCTTTTATCATTGAATTTAATCGAACAACAATTTGTACAATGTGTTAGATTAGACGAAAGTGATTTTAACCGCTCATTTTATATAAATTTTGCACACGTTATTTTGTATTCATTTTATTCTCACTTTTAAACTACTTTTGCTTCATTTTATCGATTTGTGCGTTAAAGTGCTAACCAAAAACGTGCACCATTACACACGAATCTTGTTACTCTCCATAAACACCTATTCATGCCTCCAACAAGGAACGCTGGCACAGTCTAAACGAATTGACATCTAACTCCTGCGAATCTCCATGAGAAAGCACCATATCTTTAACGTAATTCGACAAACATATGGTCTCCTTCATGTTTGAACAACCGATCTTTCTTGTACGGATTGCTGATAGATCTCACGAAGCCATGGCAACATCAAAATCTACTAGAGTATCCGTCCAACGCATTACTGCAGTGGCGACTATCTCTACAATCAACGCCCATATCTTGCGAGGGAGGACAATACAATCCTAGTAAGTTGCTCCTACGCCTCAAAATGCAGTCCCTCTGATGATTGGTCAGGGACGTTCCCAGTTCTCCCAACCTTTCAGTCTTCTCAACAAACCAGTTTAGGAGTTCAAAAGGGGAAGAATCCGCTCAAAAGTGTTTATTACCTAGTTTAGCAAAAGAAAACACTTTTTTTGGCTGAAAGAATACTTTGAATCGAAGAAAATTTGCAGCACACTTTTCCAAGGGACTACTCCATACGCGAGGCCGCTTCACGCATTGATTGGAGAGTTGTGCCAAAACTAATCATTGATGACACAATCTTTTTGTGTTGAGCGGTCCTTAGATCACCAGATCATATTTGGCGCCGAAAGCATCAAATTCCACCACATGATTTCAGAGGAAGGGATGGCAGCCACACTCCACCAGAGGTTTGTCGTCCCCATCAAACGCTCTCACATCATTCTTGAAGAGAAGAAAGGCGCGACATCAAAGCACATCCTTGACAGTAGGATCCCAAAATGTCATGAGAGTCCTCCAAATTGGGGATAACTTTTATTGTACAGGAGATCCCACCCATAACGTGGTTCAAGTCCCTCCCCGACGGGCGTATAAATTCCTGGAAGGATCCTTGTGACACATTTAATGCCCAACTCATTATCCAAAAATGGAGTCCTCTAAAGGTGTGGTACTCAAGGGATCCAAGAAAAGAAGAAGGAAACATTGCGAAAGTATATTGGTCGGTTTACTAGAGTGCCAGTAAAACTGGGAAGGATGAACACCGGTTTGAATCTTGGATATTTAAGAAGGAGTTGAAGGTGGAATACATGTTCCGTGAGAATCCAGAGATGGATGGAACCATACGCCTAAATGATCTCTTAACTAGGGCCCAACCGTACATCAATTGCAAAAGAGAACTCCTAGCTAAAGAGGTAAAGAAAAATCGAGGAGAAGAAAACCCAAGAAATGGACAAGCACCATAGAAACACCATAACTATTGTAGGGATGATAGAGACAGGGGGTCTTATGCTAGATTCTCTCCTTACATCCCCCTGAACACGTAAAGGGAGAGAATTCAATAAGAATATGTGAATAGCAACTTCAAGAATGACGAAATAAGAAACCATTGCTCAGTGAAGGAACCATCCATGACTCATAAGACGAGGTTCTACCATTATCATAAGACCATGGTCACAAAACTGACGGATGCGTCCACTTGAATGACACAATTAAAGAACTGGTCAAGAATGGAAGGCTTACTCGATGCACCCATTAGAGCATTTGAATAATGTTTAGCGAAGAAAGAAATAACACAAGAAGTGGTTCGAGTCATCAAGGAAAAATTGATCCCCACATTGGGAAAAAGAATCCCCTAATAAAAACATAAAGGTTGTGAGTGGAGCCAAAGGGAAGAAATACATCGTTGGCAAAGAGGAACAGGACCGAAAGGGGAAACATCAATACATCGCGTCCATTACCAGAGGTCTCCACAAAACAAATAACCTATTTAAGGGTACATTTAAGAGAAGAATCACCGAGTCAATTGTGGTAGGTAAAGAAAGGCGACAAACCTATTATGGAATACCAAAGAGATATACCCTCAAATTTTACGATAGCAAAAAAGTGGGTGGAATCCCAAATGAAATCGTCCCACTGGTGATAACATAAACTATGGAAAAATTTGATGTGTCGATAATTCTCATTGATGAAGGGAGCTCGTGTGAGATCATGTATGTTGATATTTTTGAGAAACTCGGGTTGAACAAGGAAAAGTTATCACCATACAAGGGATTCAACTTTCATGCCTTAACGACATGGTCACACACCCCTAGGGACACATCGAGCTAATAGTAACCTTAGAAGAAGGAAGAGATATTGAAACATTGGACTTGTACTTCTTGGTAGTCCCATGTAAGAGTGTCTACAACAGCATTCAAGGCAGACCATTCTTGACAATGCTAGATGTAGTGGAAAACGTTATCACCATACAAGGGATCTGACTTGCATTCCTTAAATAAATTTTCACATACCCCTCAAGATACATCGAGCTAATGGTCACCTTAGAAAAAGGAAGAGATACTGAGACATTGGACTTGTACTTCGTGGTAGTCCCATGTAAGACCGTATACAATTGAAGTATCATAACATCCATGAAAGTTAGGTCCCTCCAAGTCATCATTCCCTCGAGGTGATCATGTGTACTTCAAAATACCTTTTAAGAATCCAATCAATTATTTTAGCACCGATAATTGAACTCAACAAGATTTGTCCTCATTATCAAAATTCACCTTAATATTTGGCAAGTTATCAATAATTATATGGACTTTTGTAAAATTCTCCACAATGAATTTAGTGTACACCATTCAAAATGAATAAAGTTTTTATTTCAAACATATTTATGAACCAATGATTTTTTCATGTTTAATCATTCAAGCTTGACTCACGTTTTTGCCAAAGTCTTATTCCTTGTGACTTCCTTCAATAATTTATCTATAAGGCACAATATAATGGTACTCTTGACCTTATCCACCATCTCATTCTTCTCTAATTGTGTTAGGTGTATGGACATCAATGTCTCAACACATTTTTGTTAAATAAAAACTGCTTACATCTTCTCTTTACATAACCCAAATTGTTTTCTTTGGAAAATTTATCGATATTTTATTTAGAACTCGTAGTGCTAACTTGTAAACTTAGATCCCTTCCCCGCATTGGAGGCCACTTGTTTAAAAAAATTAAAGAGTTCAAATACACCAAGAAAGATAATGAGTGTGAAAAAATGATAACCAAAATAATTGATCCAAGCAACAATTAATCTACCAACATAATGTGTGCAAATCCACAAACTAACAAGAATAAAGTAGATAATAAATATTTAACACACACAAAAATTTATTACCTAATTTGGTCCAAAATGGTTTGCATTGGGGGAGAGGACAATCTCTCATCCACTTCCAATCAAGATTTTATAGAAGAAATCACAAATGAGTTACATAAAATTGGATCCACAAGTTCATTAGAACACTTTGAAATTTCTACCTGTTTGAGATTCAATATCTCAAAACATTAATACATGTATCACTGAATTCCAAGGTGTTTAAATGATTTTCTAAACTCTTATATATTACAACCAAAATTTAGACTAGAAACCCTAAGAATCCTTATATTTTTATCTCTAAGTTTCTTTCTCTAAAAATCAAGAAAACTTACAATAGACACAAAGTAGGTTAAGTATGACACAAATATTGAGTCGCGCGTCTCATATCCATAACAACTGTCACACATCTTCACCAAGAGGCATAAAACCCCCTCGTGCCACAACTCATCCACGTAACAAATAAGGCAGAACTAAAGTTCTACAAATATGAATCGTCACCCTTCTCACACCCTTTTGTTGGACGGTGTTAGAAATTAGAACTATAATATTGGTGAATAATGGAGAAATTAAGTGTGAAGAGGAAGAGAGAATTTTAATTAGAGAGAGAGAGAGAGAGAGAGAGAGAGAGAGAGAGAGAGAGAGAGAGAGAGAGAGAGAGTAATTAAGGGCGATAATATGAATTTTCATTAACAATAGATGAGGACACCCCTTGCATTTATACAAAAATAGTTAGATTGGGATATATGTTACAACATCAAATAAGTGAAAAACAGAATTCTCAGACCTGTAACCGATTATACAAAACCTATAACCAGTTACAGCTCCTAAAAACTCTAAAAATAGAAACAGTGGTAACAAGTTACTATGAATCTGTAACCAGTTACACCAACGCCAAAATCACTTTTTCTTCAACTTATTTAACCTTTTGACATGCTTGTAATCGGTTACACACCCGTGGTAACTAGTTAAAACACTTGAATTACCAAAAATCTATTAACGTATCACCTTAATTCAAGTGCTCCAAGTCTTTCATGATCATGTTGCTCTTCAACCTCTTGAACACTTCAATTATGACTCTCTTGGTCAACAAATCAACAACTTATTATTTGGTTCGACAATATCTCAATCTCAACATTCCTTCACTAACAAGTTCCCCTAAGTAGTGAAACCTCGTCTCAATGTGCTTGCTCCTTTCTTGTGCAATTGGGTTCTTAGCAAGATTTATCGCGAAAAAACTATCAACTAATAGCGTTACAACATCATCCTTATCACTGGCTGTCTATGTTAATAGATTCATTAGCCACATGACTTGGAACATATATAACGAAGTGACAATGTACTCGTCCTTATAAGAAGAGTGTGCAACTATCGATTCTTTCTTCAAATACAATGAGATTAATGTTCCGCCAAATATAAAGATGTATCCAACTGTAGACTTTTGATCATGTTTATCTCTGCACCAATTGGAATCGGTAAAACCAAGTAATATGAATTTTCTTTCTGTGTTCGTTGCAGGAAAGAGAATTATGTAGCCAATCGATCCTTTGATGTATCTTAGGATCCTTTTGACTACTTCCAAGTGAGACGCATTCGGTCTCTCCATGAATCTACTCACAATACTGACACAAAATGCCAAATCTGGTCACGTATTGCATAAGTTACGCAAGTATCTAATCAGTCTCCTATACTGAATTGGATTAATGTCTTGCTAATCCTCATTCTTTGACAACTGTAGCCTCGATTCAGTCGGAGTAACGACGACATTACATGCTCTATTTCAAACTTCTTCAATATCTCAAGCGCATATCTTCTCGAGTTTATGAGCAGTCCTGTTTTGGACTTATGGAACTCAATGCCAAGGAAGTATGTCATAAAACCAAGGTTGATCATTTTAAACTCTTTCATAGGTTCACTCTGAAACTTATAAATGAACTTTTTGTCGCTGTCCATAATCAGCAAGTCATCTACGTATAGAAAAAGAATAATCACCTCTGTTCCAAGCTCTTGAAGCTTGTTTCAAACCTTACAACGCTTTCTTCAACTTGTAAAACTTTAACTCTTGGTTTCTCACAACAAAACCAGTGGGTTGCTCTACATACACCTCTTCCTCATGTGGTTCATTTAAAAATGTAGATTTAACATCCATTTGATAGATGGGTTAATTGTTGTTATTCGAAATATCGACAACTAACCTAATGGTTTCAATCCTAGTAACAAGTTTGAATACCTTTTCAAAGTCTATGCATTCTCTTTGCAAAAATCCCTTTGCAACTAATCGAGCCTTATGCTTGATTATTTCACCCTTGGGATTTGTCTTTACTTTGAATACCCATCTCGCACCAATTGGTTTCTTCCTATCTGGTAGGTTAACCAACTCCTAAGTATTGTTCTTCTCAATAGATTCTAGCTCCTTCTTAATAGCATCGTTCCATTTTGGATTACTTAAAGCCTCTTCCATTTTAACAGGTTTGGATTCAACCATAAGTGCAAAGTGGGCAAAATCACCATCATTATTGACTTCACTATCTCTGAACAGCTCATAATTTTGAAGTCTTTAAGGCAAACCTCTTTCCCTTGTTGATCTTCTCATATTCTCTTCAATTCGAGCTTCGACAACGGGTATTTCTACACTCTCAAATTTTGCAGAAACTGAATTTTCAATACTGTAACTAGTTATAGCTTTTTGGTAACCGATTATAGGCTATTGCAGTTGCTTTATCTTGTTAAAAATGATGTCTCGAATTATCACAAAACTTATGTTTACTACATCATACAAGTTGTAACTAATAGTAGAGTGATACCCTACAAGTATGATGAACTCTCTCTTATCATCCAGCTTCTTTCTAAGCTATCCTAGAACATATCGATACACTACGAAACCAAAACATCTAAAATGATTTGGATTCAGTCTGAATCCTGACCATGCTTCCTCTGGTGTTACCTTCTAAAGCTTCTTTATTAGACACTTATATAACAAATAGACAGTTGTGGATACCGTTTCTCCCTATAACTCTTTCGAAAAATTCTTCCCTTTCAACGTGTTTCTTACCATGTTCATAATCAATCAATTCTTCCTTTTGGAAACATCACTTTGTTGCGGTGTATAAGGTGGTACAACCTCATGTACAATCCCTGATTGATCATAAAACTTCCCAAAGTCATTTGAGACGTATTCACATCCACCATCCATTTTGAAAACTTTGTGCTTGTGACCGCTTTGCCGTTAAACCCTAGACTTGAACTTCTTAAACACTTCAAATACCCCATCCTTCCTCTTGATTAGTGATGAATTCTCAAAAAGTGTATCGATAATGCCGCAGTAATAAAAAGATCGAACCCATAAAGACGGTGTTCAAACAAAACAATAATTTGTGCAATATTAACTAAAAGCAGTAAAAATGGGTTTTTGTAAGTTTCAGTGAAAAAGGTAAATTTAAAGGAAAACAAGGTCACGAAGGCAGATAGGTTGTTTTTTAGAATCCTTTTATCCCCTCTTGTTAATATATGATGACTTGTATAAATTATCTTATCCTTATAATTTTACGGTGAACTAACAAAATTGTTATAGTCAGTCCCCACAAAATAACTCACTAACAACTACTAGAAGTTTTCTATCCCTAGTCTGCCAGTGTAAGCAGTGTTAGGCGATGTATAGACCATTAGTTCTCTATGCCACTACTCGAGGTATCTTATCCCTATTCAACCGGTTTAAGTAGAATAATTTCCCTAGATCCAATACATAGGCTACGGGTCAGGAATCCCTATGCATCTAATAACATATTAACAGAGTATCTCAAATAATATGTATGAAGCAAAAGAAACAACTGAATAAAATTATAAGCGATAAGGTTCATACAAATTCAAACTGTCATATAATGTCAACAAGGTTGAATAAAATTCATCACACACAACCTAACCTGTGAGAATTTAGCTACACATAGTAAAAATTAAAATGCCAATTGATAAAAGATGAATAACATATGATTTGCCTTGAAAGATTGACCTCCAATGGCTTCCAATGTTGTCAAAATAACCATCTGATGCCGTAAAATCGTGCTCTTAGTGCCAAATTTAGTAACCCTCGTAAAAGTGCAGAAAATCCCCTTTTAAAGTTCTCCCTTATTCATCCTACCATTTTCGTTGGTACTAGAGATTATGATCCTTCTTACAATATCATTCTTTTCTTTTTGTCATTTGATCGTCATATGTTTTTAATTAGTGATTTTTTCACTTCTTTTTCTCGACAAATTTTTAATTTATGGATCAAATTCTCCAGTACCCCACCCCCAAACTTAAAGCGTTGCTCATTTCCAAGAGCAACCTCAAACTTAGATTTTTTCATACCTTGAAGAACAAAACTTCTACCTAACTCCAAAGAGAGGGTTTAATTAAAAGGGTATTTCAAGGAATATGTCAAAGAGTTTGAGGTTATGTCACCGAAAGAAAGACTTAGGCTCAAAGTGTTTAGAAACTGGTAGTCCTAAAACTAAAGGGTAGTTTACAAAGTTTCATAGTTATACAGAAAAAAATGCCTCAGCGTGTATTGATCAATCATGACAACTTAATCATAAATAAATCAAACCAACTAAGAGAATAATGCATGTATACACTCTAATAAAGAAAAAGTTCACAATGAAATTATTTAGGCTCAAACGTTACCAGATGAGGTATCTGCAGATTGAGTACAAGTCGGTTGATTCTTTTCTTCTTCTTCTTTTCTTTTCTTGGATCATTTGTTCAATGGTAAAGCTAAACTTTGTAAATCTGAAGAAAGAAAAAAAACAAAAACATAGCCACACATGAGTCTATTGAAAACATGGGATTTTCTTCACCAGTTTCTTCTTTGGTAGCTAGTTCTTCATATGGTATGTATTTTTTGAAATAAAAGAAAGTAAAGTGCTGAAAAATAAAACAAAAATTGATTAGAAATCGATAGGTTGCCTCCCATCGATCGCTTCTTTTACGTCACTAGCTTGACGCTCAATCCTCAAAATACGTCAGGCGTAAGGGATACCCTCATGCCTGTGAAAACTCCTTTTCCCATTCCTTTGTCAACTTCACCACTTTTTTCTCCCAATTCATAGCATGCCTCTAGATCCTCCCATGTTGGTGTCAAGTCATATGCATTAAACACCACCTTCTCCTTCTTATATTTCAAAATTAATTCCCCAGTTTCCACATCTATCTTTGTATTTTCGGTTACCAAGAATGGTCTTCCATGAATCAAAGGACCTTCTGAATTATTTATCATGTCTATCACCACAAAGTCTACGGGGAAGGTAAAACCATTGACATGAACTAGCACATCTTGTACAATACCAAGCGGTTCAGTTTCATATAAATTGGACATAGTAAGTGTCATGTCGCTCAGCTTAATCTTTCATATATCCATCTCTTTGAATTTTTCTCAAAGACATGACATTTAGGCTTGATCACAGGGCACATAAAGCATGTGTGATTTTTACCCCACCAATGGTGCATGCAATGTAGAACACTCCTTGATCATTCATCTTTTGTGGCATCTCCAAAAAATTTGTTGTCTCAGCTTTTTTTGCTAGTTTAGCATGTTTTTGAAGAAACGTTTGTGTTCCTCCTTTTAGAAATACCTGCAAAAACTTAGAAAACTTTGAGATTAATTCTAAAATTTCATGAAAAGAAATACTTATCTGAAGTAGTTTCAACATCTTTTTTAATCTTTCAAACATCCTAACTTCATTTTCAGGTATCTGTTTCTTCTTAAGAGTAGGATAAGGTGGTTTCATGTAACCGGTTAATTGTGGGTTTGGTTCACTCAAATTTTTCTCCTTGGTTCCCTTTTCTGAAAACCTTTTAGCTATACCTTGCTCAAGTGCAACTTTCCCTTTTTCTTGGTTCACTTGAGATTCTTGCTTATTTATTTCCTTTTTTTGAATTTTTCTAATCACATCCTGCTTAGTCTCCATACCTACACCGGTCTTAACCACCTTGTATGTCTCCTTCTTAGGATTGTCTATGATGTTACCTGAAAACCCTTCACTCGAACTTGGGAAGGCTCCGAGTTATCTTGATAATTGTCTAATTTGTGTCTCAAAGTTTTTGATGGAGGCATCATGGTTTCTGTTCATGGTCTCATGGTTCTTATTCACCTTCTCCAAGCTAAATTGAGTAGATTTCATGAAATTTTCCAAGGTCTCTTCCAACCATGAATACTTCCTTTGAGAATTTTAAGCTTGTTGAGTTTGTTGCACAACTTGGCCTCCATTTTGATTTTGGTTTTTGCTTCAACGGAAATTCAGATGATCTCTCCACTCCGGATTATAGGTGTTGGAATAAGGATCGTTCCTTTAAAAATTAACATATTGAACTTTTGAACTCGACCCTTCATATGAGCATCTTTTGTTCTCATGTTCTCCGCCATAAAAATCATACTTAAGTGCTTGTACCTGGCTCATGTTAGCGTTATTCAAGCAGCTTGCAGCTAGCTATTTATTCAATAATTCAATTTGAGCTAATAAAGCATCTTGTGTATCAATAGTTAACATATTTTTTGGTGTACCTACCTTCTCAACCTTTACTGATTATTCACTCTTGGTGTGGTACTCATTCATGCACATCTTCCCAATTAAGTCTTTGACTTAGGGCTCGGTCATTTGTCTAATTGTGCCTCTCGCGGAAGCATCCAGCAACATGTGTGTCTGACTCTTTAGAGCTTTGATAAAACTTTGCATCTGCTCCATATTGTTCAAATTATGGTTAGGGAATCTGCATAGTAATAATTTGAATCTCTCTCATGAGTCATATAAAATCTCCGTGTCTTGTTGCTCAAAATTCAGGATCTTCGCCCTTCTCTCAGTAAATTGGTTAGTGGTAAAGAATCTTTCTAAGAACTTATCCTCCAGCTCCTTCCATGTTCAAATTGTTCCATTTGGAAAACATAGCAACCAATCTTTTGCCCTTCCAATAAGCGAAAACTGAAACAATCGCAACTTTACTTGATCGTCTGTGACATTATTCGATTTGTACATTGAAGTGGTTTTGTAGAACCATGCAAGATGAGCCCACCGATCTCCGATAGCATTCCCGTCAAACTGTTTGTCTCTTGGACTTGAAAGTATATAATTTTTAATATCAAAGTTAACAGGGTCTGCCAGTACAAACCCTCTAGAAACTTGACTGCCGTCGGTCTTCTTGCAACAATCTACCATAGTTGGGAGTTGTGGATTGCCATGTTATTCTCTTATTCCAAACCCGAGGAAAGTATTTGTATATCTACTTCGGGTTGGTCTCCGTCAGCCAGAATTGCTTCTCTAGCTGCTTTCTGAGGGCACATGCGGCTCTTTTGATTTCTTGATCGAATGGTAGTAATGGTGATCCTGAACTACGCATACACAAATAGAAAATACCTCAATAACACTATGATAAATAAGAAAACAAACAAAATGGTAAAAACTAAAATTAAAATAAAATAAGGAAAATATGTTGCACAAAGCATTGCCCTGTTGCAATGAACAGTCCCTGGGAATGACGCCAAAAACTTGATGACTTCTTGACAGGTGTGTCGATAATGTCGCAGTAATAAAAATATCAAACCACAAGGATTGTGTTTGAACAGAACAATAATTTGTGTAATATTAACTAAAAGCAGTAAAAATGGGGGTTTTGCATGTTTTAGTGCAAAAAGATAAATTTAAGGAAAAACAAGGTCACGAAGGCGGTTAGGTTTTGTTTTAGAATCCCTTTATCCTCTCTAGTTGATGTACGATGTCTTGTATAAATTATCTTATCCTTATAATTTTACTACGAACTAACAAAACCGTTATAGCCAGTCCCCCACGAAATAACTCACTAACAACTACTAGAAGTTTTCTATCTCTAGTCCACCAGCGTAAGCAGTGTAAAGCGATGTATAGACCATTATTTCTCTATGCCACTACTCGAGGTATCATATCCTTATTCAACTGGCTTAAGTAGAACAATTGCCCTAGATCCAATACATAGGCTACGGGTCAGGAATCCACATGCATCTAACAACATATTAACGTAATATCTCAAATAATACGCATTAAGCAAAAGAAACAACTGAATAAAATTATAAGTGATAAGGTTCATAAAAAGTTAAACTGTCATATAATGCCAACAAGGTTGAATAAAGTTCATCACACACAACCTAACCTATGTGAATTTAGCTATACATAATAAAAATTACAATACCAATTGATAAAATATGAATAACATATGAATCCCCTTGAAGGATTGGCCTACAATGGTTTCCAATGCTCTTAAAATCACTTTATAATGTCATAAAATCATACTCCGAGTGCCAAATTTTGTAACCCTCGTAAAGCTGTCAAAACGGGTCAGAATGCGTCAGAAAAAGTCCAAAAAAAGTTGTCATCGCGCACTACAAAAGCATTGTGCGCGCGATGGTTCTTTTAGTTTTCTATCGCGTGCGCGATAGGGCCCAATGTTTCACATGATTATTACAGTAGCTTTGTTTTTTTCATCCCTTTATAAGCAAAATATCCACTAAGTCTCATTCTTCCATACTTAGTCATTTTTCACTTAGTATAGGGTCTTTCTTCATCATTTTGGCTCCTCTTTTGCTCGTTTTCCCTGATTCTTCGACTAAATTTATGTAATGACAGACTTTTATCAATCAGCTATGTCCATATCTTTCTACTATAATTTTCGATTAATGTGACAAAATATTATTGCCATCAATTGAGTCAACTTAAATCGGTCCACGCACGTTTGAATACTCCACCTCAAGGTGACTCTTGGTTCTAGAACCTGCATCCTTGCTGAACTTACCCTTTTGTTACTTTGCTTGCACACATTCTTCATAAATTAGTGTTGTTATGTTGATCAATTGCAACCCCGTTACCATTCCGTTCTTTTGCAAGTCTTTGAGATCTCAAAAATTTAGATGCCCAACACGATAATGCCATATCCACTCTTTTCGATTAGCCGATGTAGAAATACATCTATGCTCTATAACCTTCAGCTCAACCTTGAAAATTCTATTGTCAACCATAGGAGCTTTTAGGACCAAAACCCTATTGGCATCCATACACGTAGCCTCTGGTTTTCCATGTGAATCTTGTAACCCTTCTCAAGTAATTGACCAATACTTAGAAGGTTACACTTGATTTCTGGAATGTAGAATACATCTGTGATCAAGGAATGTCCACCATCCTTCTCATGAACAAAACATCGTCGATCTCATTGGCTGCTAGAGTGGTGTCATCTACGAAATTTACTTTGTTCTTCATGGCATGATTTATTTTAACAAACCAAACCTTCATCCCCGTCATATGAGTAGAACATCGGAGTCCATATATCATTCCTAATTGCACTAAACTAAACCTTTCATTCTTATCATTATATTTTCTTCTGCTTGAAACTGGTTATAGCTTTTACGTAACCGATTACAACATTTTTTGTGTAGCGTTTCTAAAACTGGTGTTGTTGTTGTCCTGCAACATGCAGCTGTTGCATTCTCCTTCCATGATCATGATCAAGAGTGTGTTCTCCTCATCAAACTCTTGTCTTACAACCTTGGTGTCATCTCCTTGAGGTTCCTTCTTGTTTGCATTGCACTTTCTAGTAAAATGTCTGAACTTTTGACAATTAAAGCATTGCGCCTTACTTTTGTCAATCCTCTTCTTTCACCTCTAAGGCTTCCTTGACAACCATTTTTGTTGCAGCTGCTCTCACCCTTTTGACAAGTCTAATTCTGGGAATTTTAGAACCCTCTTCGACCAAAATTCTAAAAATTCCCTTTACTTTTCATGGGTCATTTTCCTTTCGATCTTTTGTCCTTCTCGTTAAAACGCACTTGCAAAGCGATCTCCGCCTTTACCTTATCATTATTTCTCTCCTCCGCCCTTTGCTCATGAGCCTCAAGAGAGCTTTGTAGCTCCTCTTTACTCATCGTCACAAGATCCTTTGATTTCTCAATCGCTACAACCACGTTGTCAAACCTTAGTGTTAAAAAACGCAAGATTTTTGTGACAACATAATGCTTCGTCTGTTTCTCCACTTACCTTCACTTGATTTCCTAATCGAGTGATTATCATTGTGAAATGGTCACAGAGTAATTCTTATTTTATCACATGATGTAATGCAGAACGAAAATCTTGAAATTGCATAAAATTAAATAAAAAATTATATTAAATTAATTTTTTTACCATATCAATTAATGTTATTGTTTTATATAATGTACTTAAGTATTTACTATCTATCTTCTTTAAATTTATTATTATCATTATAAAGAATATATAAAACGAAAATCAAATATATATATATATATATATATATATATATATATATATATATATATATATATATATATATATATATATATATATATATATATATATATATATATATATATATATATATATATATATATATATATATATATATATATATATATATATATATATATATATATATATATATATATATATATATATATATATGAGACTTGTTAATGTAGACCCACTTGTTTTTTCGTTAGCAAATATATATATATATATATATATATATATATATATATATATATATATATATATATATATATATATATATATTTGATTTTGGTGTAAACTATTTTTTTTCAATAATATCTTTTTCAGTTTTTATTTTAAATTTCAATTTCTTTTTTACTAATGGTTTTATGGCGGTTTGAACATCTCTTTATTTAATTTTTTCATATTTTATAAATAATTTAAATTAAAATAAATGAAAATATAAAAATATAATTTATATTTTTATTTAAATACGCATTAAAAAACCGGATGATAAGCATATAGAATGTCCGTTTGAACGATAGTATATATATATAAATAAAAAAAAAAAAAAAAAAGGTGTTTCCTCTAATTTTGTTCTATTCAAATATATGCTTTAAGCAGGGAGGCCTAATATGAATCAGAATTCTCAAGTTCGATTATTTTGTAGATCAAGGTAAGATAGTACATTTAATACTAAAATATAACTAAATTAGCAAAACAAGAATGTGGAGTAGCCTGCACGCTAACCCTACTTTAGTTTTCTTACCTCCTTATGTAGGTAGATCTGTCTGTTGCTTGACAATCTCTCATATTTCCTACACCTCTTTCCTCTTTATCTTTCGTTTTGTCTAAAAAGATACTAATATGGTAAACTCACGAAAAAGTAGAAAATAATTTAACATGCATGTTTGGTTCCACCTCAACATGCATATCACATATCAAGAAGTGCCCACTCGGAATATATCACTATACACCTTATATAATTGACATAGAAAATGTAAAATGTTTTTTTAGTAGCAGAGCCATACCATCCACGTGTATCAATTAGGTGAATATGTGTAAGTAATGATAAAGGAAAGAATATGTACTCACATGTCAAGAATTACTATGTCCTTATGTGAAAGTTGCTGGCACATGAGGAATTTGGTTAGACAATATAGGGTACTTTTTTTCCTTCTAGTTTTTTAGGTTTTAGTTTCTTTTACTATAAATGTGCATAGAAGGAAGTTGTATGTTGCCTTGAAATAAAATCATCAGTAGGGAATCTGAAGCATGTGATGTGATGACATATTTAGGAAGACGTTTAACAAACGTATTTTACATATTTTCTCTCTATGATTTAGAAACTTTTAATAATAGTTAAGTTTAGAGTTATCTTTTATATGATGGTATACATTTGAAAAAAAAATTGATTAAGCATTTCTTTTAAATAAAAATTAAAGTGCAGAGGCAGGCTTCATACAGTTTTTTACACAATACGATAATGTTGGGAAAATAAAAAAATAAAATAAAATTATGTGCATGCAGAAGTATATCCAAAAACAAAAACAAAAATTCAGACAAAAATCCATTAAAACATAATTCAACTTTAATTTTTCCATTGACAAAATTACAAACTCTCATATAATTATAACTTTTAAAAAATAAATTGCAAACCTTGCAAATTGTAATTTTTGTACGGAAAAATTACAAACCATCTCTCAATTACAATTTTTTATCAGAAAAATCGCAAACTCTCTCTTAATTATAATATTTGAACGAAAAAATTGTAAACCCTATCTCAATTATAATTTTTTGACGGAAAAGTTGTAAACCGTTTCTCAATTGCAATTTTTGGACGGAAAAATTACAAATCCTTTCAACAACTATTTTTGAACAGAAAAATAGAAAATTCTCTCAACAACCTATTTTTGAACGGAAAACTAGAAAACCTTCTCTAGACACACGACTACCTTAATCTCCAATACACCTAAAAGACTACGTTGTGTTGTTATGTAGATAAGTAAAACTAACTATCTGTATTTATATTAATATTCAAATTATATTCTCTTCCTACTACCGGATGTGGAATTTGGATGAATATACTATTTGACCCACAAATCCTCCCTTCATCCAAAGTCTCACATATCTTCACTTTGTCTTCAACTTTATGTTTAAAAAGATCATTATAATTACAATAGTTAACTACATTTATAAAATTATTACTCTTCAATCTTTTTGTCTTCTTTCTCCCATGATAAATTTTTTTTGTTACTCTTCCTTTTCCGCTTGATCATGATTATTTGTGACTCTTCCCTGCTCCCTTATCGGAACCAGTATCTGATATCAGTTGTTGGGAAAATAACAAAAAAGAAAATTTACACATGCAGAAGCATACCCACAAAAACAAAAAGAAACAAAAATTCAAACAAAAACTCATTAAAACATAATTCAACTTGTAATTTTTACAATGACAACAAACCCTCTCACACAATTTCAACTTATAAGGAGAAAATTGCAAACTCCCCCGGCTTTAATTTTTGAACGAAAAAATTACAAACTCTCAATTACAATTTTTTATTAGAAAAATCGCAAATCCTCTCTCAATTACAAGTTTTGAACGAAAAAATTGTAAACCCTCTCTCAATTGCAAATTTTGGACGGAAAAATTGTAAACCCTCTCTCAATTGCAAATTTTGGACGGAAAAATTGTAAACCCTCTTACCATTTATTTTTTGAACAGAAAAATAGAAAATCCTTTCAACAACCTATTTTTGAATGGAAAATAAAAAACCTTCTCTAGATACACGACTACCCAAATCCCCACCTAAAAGACTACATTGCATTGTCATGTAGAAAAGTAAAACCAAATATCTGTATTTATATTAATATTTAAATTATATTCTCTTCTTACTACCCGATGTGGAACTTGGATGAATATACTATTTGAACCAACAGTAAAGGGAGACTAGGAGAAAGTACATTGGAACTGTTAACATACAAAGAGTAATGGTTGAGTCAGTTGTTGAAGTCAAGGATGCAATTTGGTGCTTTTTCAAGAACAAATTCTCTAAACCTGAAGAGAATATACCGTCTTTGGAAGATGTTTTTGTGAAATCTCTCACTCTGGCCGAAGTCAAGTATTTGAAGGCTCCTTTATTAGATGAGAAAATAAAAGAGTTTGAGTAGGGTTGTGATGGATCCAAGAGCCCGGGATCCGACGAATACAACTTTGTATTCATTAAGAGTTGATGGAACATTTTGAAGGAGGGTATTACTAATTTTGTGAAGGACTTTCATGTTAAGGCGTTCCTTTAGAAGGTTGTCACATCTTCTTTTCTTACCTTATTCCTAAAGTTGCTCAACCCTTCAACCTTAAAGATTACAAGCCTATTTGCATTGTGGGATGTTTATGTAAGATCATTGCAAAATTGTTAGCTATTAGGCTGAAAAACATTTTAGGATGATTAATTTTTCATTGCCAATCATCTTTTGTTCTTGGAAGATAATTATTGGATGGGTTTTCATAGCCAACAAAATAGTGGATTTAGCTACTAAAGACAAGAAGGAGTGTGTTATGTGCAAAGTAGATTTCAAGAAAGCTTACGATTGTGTCAATTGAGATTTTTTACAATATATGGTGGCTAAAATGATATTCGGGAATACTTGGATGAGGTGGATGGAAGCATGTATCTTTAAGATTCATGTGTCTATATTGTTCAATGATAACCTTACTAAGGATTTTGAGGTGGGAATAGGGCTAAGGAAGGGAAATCCTCTATCTCCATTTCTTTTTGTGTTAGTTGTTGAAGGATTATCGAGTTTGATATATGCTTCAAAAAGGGGCGATTTTGAAAGCTTTAGAGTGGATGAGGGGCTTTCGGTGGAAATCATTCAATTTGTGGATGATACTCTTATCATAGGAGAACGAGGTTGGAAGAACTTATGGAGTATTAAAGCTATTCTAAGGGGCTTCGATCTTGTTTCAGTTTTTAGTGTTAACTTCCATGAGAGTATGTTAATTGGTATCAATGTGAGTAATCACTTTCTTGTTGTTGCGTCTAATTTTCTATCTTGCAAGATCGAGGAACCAAGTTTTAACTTCTTAGGCATCCCTATTGGTTCCAACCCTAGAGGGATTAAATCTTAGACTCGTATTATTGATAAATTTAAATCCAAGATAGCTTTATGGAGAGGGAGGTTTCTATCATTTGCACGCAGAACTACCCTTATCAACTCGATCCTCAACAACATTCTTATCTTTTATCTTTTTTTCTACAAAACGCTGATGAAAGTTTGGAGAGACATTGATAAAACCAGGAAGCGCTTTCTTTGGGGAGGTTCAGAAGTGAAGTCAATGATCCATTGGGTGAAATGGGATAATGTTTGCAAAAATAAGGAGATGAATGGTCTTGGTATTAAAAGTGTAGAAGAATTTAATTTGGCTCTGCTTACAAAATGGAAGTGGAGAATTTTAGGTGAAGAGAGTGCTTTATGGAAGAGAGTTTTAAAAGCTAGATATGAATAAGTTGAGCATCATATCTCGATGGAGAAAAACTGAAATTTTAAAAGATCTACATCTAATTGGTGGAAGGACATGATCAAAATTAGAGGTTTAACAACTAACTTTGGTTTTTTTGCAGGTACAATTAAGTTTAAACTTGGAGAGGGAACCTTGGTTCCCTTTTGGTCGGCTAACTGGTGCGGAGGTCCTTCTCTTGCAAGTTCCTTTCCTGATTTGTTTGATATCAGTAAATGCAAATAAGCTTTTGTGATTAATATGGGTGGATGGCATAACGACGTATGAAACTGGGGATGTTTTGGTATTCCATTGTTGCTGCATAATTTTGTTTCAAACAAAATCATTTGTTTAATGAATTTGTTGACTAGTTTTTCACCTGTAATTGGAGCAAAGGATGTTATGCAGTGGAGTGATAGTGATAATGCAATTTACACTACAAGAGAAGGTTATCAAAGTATAATGGGTTCTAAAATTCAGGAGAGGCTGAAGATTGATCATTGTCGTGCTTTTGGCATTATATGGAGGATACAAGTTATGGCGAAGATTAAATCCTTTAGTTGGAGGATATTTTTAAACAGATTGGCCACGAAAGATCAACTGGAAAAAAGAGGTTTGTATCGTTCTATCAACGATGGAACTTGTGTCTTTTGTTCTCTATCGGAAGAAGATTTGAATCATCTTCTCTTCAAATGTCTGGTATCTTCGAAAGTTTGGGACTCGGTGGGAGCTTGGACTTGTTATTGTGCGTCGTTTGTGGGCATCTCTTAAAAGCATTTTTTAGCTTGGTGTGGGATAATTAACAACCAAGCGAGAAGTGTCAAAGTGGGTATAATTTGGTTGTCGGTATTTTAGTGTCTGTGGAAGGTTAGGAGTGGTATCGTCTTCAATGACAGTATTTGTAATCTTAACGATATTATATAGAACATACAATTTTTAGCTTGGAAGTGGTCTTGCATAGGAGATATTTCTTACTCCAACTCTAATTTTCATCAATTTAGCTTGACTCATTTTAGTTGCTTAGGCTAGTTGGTGTTGATTGGAAATCTCTTCTCTTGTATTTTGATTTTAATGGGTAAGAGTACCCCTTATACTTTATATCAATGAATTTTGTTCTTAGAAAAATATAATTATTATGTGAGGCATCTTCATTCTATTTTCTTTTAAATATTAATTGAATTTTTTTTAAATGTTCATCATAATATTAAAGATAAGTCTAAATTTAACTATTGTTAACAATTTTTATATCTTTTTTGAATTTGAATGTAAAACACATGAATATTTAAATAAAAATTTAGATATATAAAATACTGCTATTGAAAATTCCATTTTGAATTTATTTAATAGGAGAATATTCCTAACTTAGTTGATTTTTTAAATTAAAATCAATTTATTATAAAAAATAAAAAACAAAAAGAATAAGTGGATGTAAAATCTAACCCATTAAAAAACTAGCAAAAAAGTTAACTGGACATATCCAACCTATCTCAACAAATTTTAAAAACACAAATACGAAGTGAATCTCATCAAGTGTCGTAATCAACAAAAAAACATGCATTGGTTTATCTATCTGTGCATGTATTTTCCTCTCCTAAAACACCATTCTTCATGTTTTCACAAGTGGAAGAGTAAAGTAGGGAACGAGCGTGTGTACTATATAATGGGCGCCTGTTGTGATAAATGGGCGATTGGGAACCCTAATTTGGGCAATATATGTGTTTTATCCGTATGCCCTTTGTGAGTTTTGTGTTTCGTCATTAACCTTATGGTTGAGGTATTTATAAGAATTATTTGGGCCTAGATCTTAAGTCCCAAGAGAGTGGTTTTTGTATCCTTATCTCAGGAGTGTGGGAAGTGGAGTCATTATTCCCTTACTATTTAGGGGAACATGGGTTCCTTCTTTGAATGTATCTCTCCTAGCGTTATGGGGTAAAGACACGTCATTCTCCATGTTTTCATAAGTGGGAGAGTGAAGTAGTCAACGAGCACATGTACCATATAATGGGTGCATGTTGTAATAAATGGGCGATTAGGAACCCTAGTTTGGGCAACATATATGTTTTATCTGGCTGCTCTTGGTGAGTCTTGTGTTTTTTCCTATGGTTCCTTTTTAAATATAGTAGTATGTTAGATCTTAAGCATGAGGGTTTGTAAAGGAAGAAGTGATTTAGTCTAATTCAAGATTGGCTTACATTAGTTGGAATCCATGTAGCGCTTCTAGTCTTGGCACCACTAATGTTGCTAGAAGCCTGAATGATAGTTCACGTTAGTGAAATTTTGGAACAGGACTTACGAATAGGGGAGGATGGATGGGATCTTGATGCGATGATGCAGACAAAGTGTTTACGATGACTAGATCGTCACGTTCTTGCAATTACAGCTTGAGCTAGGGTGACTATTTTATGTTGCACAACAGAGAAAATGGCTCTAGAACATGCTATTTCTAGTAAAATTTGTGGAGATTTGAGGAGTGTAGCTGATCTTTGATTGGAGGAGATCCGAACAAATATTAATGGTTGAAATTTAGGAGATCTTAACTTTTAGGTTGAGGAAGCTCTATGGTTCAATGAATCGGGACATGACTGTTCAATCATGGAAGACACCGGTAACAGATGTCAATTGCCATACATGACACCATTATTTAGGAATGGTAAATAAATTGATCAGAGAACAAAGGTTGTGGATCGCAACAGTGAACTTGAGCTTCTGGTGCTGTTGAGATATGGGTTGACCTTTAAGGTTAGAACTCCAACACTCAAGTCACCATGAGAGTAAGATGAGCGAATGAAGTTTGAATTTGAATTGTACTTGTCAAAATGGCAGCTTCATCCTTATATAGTGGAGCAGTTATGAATGTTTTTAGATCTTTTGGCGTGGGATACAAGAATTTGCTGGATGGATCATGTATTTAGATCACATGCACTTGATTAATCTATTATCTGAGTCGTAACTATTTGGTATTCTGACCAGCCCATAACACATAATATTTTGTTTAACCATGCACACATCCATGAAATTTGCAAACTTTACTATATAGCTAACATAATTCATGTCATTTACAAAAATATAACAAATTAAATGTATATGTATAATTCAAAATAAATGGTCCTTTCGCGCAAACCTTCACCGGCCTCATAAATCATCAAACAGGAAAAACATCATCAAATAGGGGGAAAAAAGGAAGGAGGGGGGAGGATAAGAATCCATTACTATACATCTGCTGATGTGCCCATACATGAAAATTTTCCCCCTTACCTCGAATTTGCAACAAGGATAAAGCTTTGGCTATTAACATTTCCATTATTTTTAAGCACACATTTTTCTATTATTTCTATTATTTTTAAATAACTAAAAATTCTAATAATTTCCAAAAATACCAAATAAATCAATTAAAACACTCTAACACTCAAATAAAATAAATTAAAGTATTTTGATGTCAATTAAAATGATTAAACCAAAAATTGGGGTGTTACAACTTTCTCACACTTAAAAAAAGTTCGCCCTAAAAAATTACCTAAAGGAAACAAGTCAGGATAATACTCTCTCATTTGGTTATCTCTAATTCTCACATCACGCTACCCTCAACATGTTCACACACATGTCGTATACTAGGGAAATAAACAAGTTCACAAAATCTAGGCCAAATAAACCAACCTGCTCTGGTACCAACTACATAACATCATAAACCCCAAAACGCTTATTTTATACAATAATGCATTCTAATTTTCTCAAAAAGGGCGCTACATTTTATCAACATACATCTTACTCAAAAATTCATAATATAGCAGTGGAATTCAAAAACATCAATTTTCAACTTTAATTGTCTCAATATATAAATTACTTCATTTAAATAAAAGAGGTTTAATTAAAAAAACTAGCATAACACAAATAGTAAAGGTAACGCATCCTAGTGTTACACTATTAAAGCGACATGTAGAATCTAAAATATAATCAAAAGCAATAAACCATGAAGAAGACCATTAAGCCATCCTTGAACTCAACAATAGCTAAGACTCTTGTACCTAAGTATATGTACCACAGAGGTAAAGAACAACATAATACATTCATAAATGTTAATTATGCATGGAACAACAAGGACAACTCAATAATATCGTCCATCAATCACATAGATCATTTATAACAATAGTCAATCACAAATATAGTTATGTATGCAATGTATTCATCTCATCTATTCTAGTGCATGTGGTACCAAATTTTGGATATCAGAATTATGTTATTGATTTATCCATCCACTGGTGGTTCCTCTATGAACTAAAATTCATCCAATGTCCCCACTTTTGAACCTAGAACTCGTCATTGGACCAAAGTCCCAGACTCGTCACTGGTCCTCACTTCTAAACCAGAAAATTGTCACTAGACAAAAGTTCATACACCTATCTCTGATGTACATGATGCATGAATGTGACAAACAATACAAATGCAATACTCGTCTCAACCTCCAAATCCAACACTTGTCTCAAGTTCTTCTCTGAACCTAGATAAGACTCTTCATCAGATCGTAGTCCCACACTCATCACTTATCTCCTCTCTAAATCAGTAACTCGTCAATGGATTGAAGTCAGTACATCGGTAATACAAGGTCACAACTAATTATTCCTCTTTAAATCAATCACCTTGACGCAATACAATATAATAAACAAACATCGTCAATATAAGGTCACCACACTAGTTCCTCTCTGAACTACACACCTCAACATAATTCCTCATGAATTTATAATTACATCTCAACAATATTTAAAATTAAATAATTACTAAACAATACTCACCAATAGGGTAAAATAGCAATACACAACCCTAAGCATTCAACAGAGTCAGCCAATAACTTAACATAATTCACAACTAACTCTTCCACTTTTGATTCAAGGATTACGAGTCACATGCCTTCTCTAACCTTAACTTTACAACTTATCAACTCGACTATGAGCATGTTAGATAACTCAGAAACTCAACCCTCTTGACACATACAACACTTCAAAGACATAAACATAACTCAATAACTTACTCATAACTCTAAACATATCAAGTAACTCAGAACTCAACCCCCCTTATTCAATTCGACTCTAAAAATATCAAATACCTCAAACTCAACTCTAAGAATGTCAAATACTCAAAAATCGACTCTAAACATTTTAGGGTCAACTCTAAAAATATCAAATGCCTCAAACTCGACTTTAAGAATGTCAAATACTTCAAACTCAACTCTAAATCTTTCAGGCTCAACTCTAAAAATACCAAATGACTCAAACTCAAAACTAACACATCACATAACTTAAATTAAATTTATTTATAAATATATTAATTTCTTTAAACGACTAAAGGGTTTCTGAATCGGACTTAACTCTCAAATTTTCTCACTTCACAATAGAACCAAATGCTATAAACATATGATATAATTATGAAACTCTCCATTTTAAGAGTTCTTTAAACCCGCTTTCAAATGCAGTTGATTTCATCTCTATCGAAGTTACGAAAGTCCATTTCTATTCATTTCAATTTAGCCATATCACAATATTTCCTGCATAAATTCTAAAACAGAATGTCTAACTTCAAAATAGCACCAAAAATTATAGACATAATTTAAAATTATGAAAATCTCCAATTTAAAATTTAGCTAAACCCTATTTCTAACACTATTGACCGCATCCTAAACGGATTTTGGAAACTCAAGTTACGAGTGAAACAAGATGACCAACGCGGGACTGAAAGTTTACTATGCCTCTGGTATAAAAACCAGAGAACTACTACTGTTGTAGTGCTCCTAGACGCAATTTCCTTACTTCAATTGAAATATTATCGCGTTTGCTTTCTAACATAACTAATGGTACCTCAAACAGACTTACAAAACTCATGTTGCACATGAAACAAGACGATAAATCCCCTTTTATGCCTATCTACAACTTTTTTTATTTTTCTCCTTATTGAACATATCCAAAACTCGTCTTTTTAAGTCCCAACTGCCTAAACACACACGAACAAATACAAAATTGATCAATATGACTCAAGCGTCATAGATTCATCATTTAAATATGAAACATTCTAATTCTCGTCTATTCTGCCTATTTGAGTCATAATCTCCCCCAAAACACACTGATAAACACAATATTGATCAATATGACTCAAACATCATAGATTTCAATATGTTATCACAATAACATCACAAGTTCAACCATTTAATAATGATAACTCTAGTTCTGGCCTTATCATAAGGCATCAACAAGGAGAAGGTCAAATTCAACATTTGCTTTATTGCAAGTCATCAACTGAATATATTATCAATTCAATACACACCTGTTAACCATGGATAATAGAAATAAACAAATAACTCATATTTATGAACTCACCTTCTCAAAAGGCATCATGCAGGTTATCAAATCAAGGTCAACATGTTATCACAACAACATCACGAATTCAATCATTTAAGGATGATACATTCTAATTCTCATGCTTATCATAAGGCATCAACATGGAAAATATCAAATTCAACAATCGCCTTATCTCAAAGGGTCTACACAATATCTCATCAACTCAAAAGTAAAATCAATAGGATATAAAAGAGAATCAAATCATATTAACCGCCTTTGAAAGGTTTTGCTTAAACGTTCACCAGCCTCAAACATCATCAAACAGGAAAAACATCATCAAACAGGAAAAAGAAAGGATGAAGGGATGAAGGTAAGGAACCCTTACTATCCATTTGCTTAAGTCATACATGAACGGTTTCCCCCTTTTACCTCAAATTTGCAGCAAGGATGAAACTTTGGCTATGGGGTTTCCTCTTTACTCCTTCCAAACAATTCCTCTAGGTTTTCTTTCTTCGGCCTCTTTTCCACCTAAAATACGTACTGACTCAATTCTCTCCCAACTCCTCTATTTAAATAAATACCTAATTTTATTTTTTAATTCTCTTTATTCTTCTTATTTCTCACTAATCCTACCTTCACCCTCAATTTTTGTTATATTTCTGTTTCTCTCCCCAAAACCAAATATCTCACGTTTTTCTATGATTTCTATTATTTTTAAATAACTAAAATTTCTAGCAATTCTATCAAAATTCTAATATCCCCAAAATACCAAATAATTCAATTAAAACACTCTAACATTCAAATAAAATAAATTAAAGCATTTTAAACTTAATTAAAATGATTAAATAAAAAATTGGGGTGTTACACATCTAAGTTGTATTCACCAAATGATGATAAACTTGTGATCAGTCGAGATGTTCTAGTGGATGAAAGCAAAGAGTGGGATTGGAGTCATGGGTCAGTTCGACAGAAGCAAGAAATAGTCATATCTGTGTTTGAAGAAGACCAACAAACTGAAGTCCCAACCAATTGAAACAAAGAACCACCTGAGCAGAATGTTAGGAGATCGACTAGAATGAGAACTGAGTCGAGAAGGCTATCTGGATATGAGAGATTTCCATATCAAACAGTCAATATAGATGGTGACTTAATAGAAGAAGTCATGATGGTGATGGTTGAATAAAAAATAACCGATTTGAATCATGCCATGTCTGACTTGAATTAGTTCAAGGCGATCAAGAAGAAAAAGACATGGGAGTTTGTCGAAGGAGAAAGCAAGAAGCCAATTGATGTGAAGTGGGTCTATAAGTTGAAATGAAGGTCAAACGGTGAAAATGCCAAACATAAGGCAAGATTAGTGACGAGAGTTTTTTTTTGTTGCAAAAACCTAGTATTGATTTCGACGAAGTCTATGCACCTACTGCAAGGTTAGAGACAATAAGAAATTTGGTGTCGACAACAACATACAGAGGGTGGAAGATGCATTAGTTGGATGTAAAGTCAATATTAATGAATCAACCACCAGAATTCAAAATCAAAGCGCAGAAGCAGAAGGTATACGAATTAAGAAAGGATTTATATGGCTTGAATAAATCCCCGATGGCTTGGAATAAGAGAATAAATAGGTTCTTGATCGAAGCAAGTTTCACAAAGTGTGCCTCTGAACATAAAATGTGTGTAAATGATACAGATAGGATTAGACGAAACATTTTATGTTTGTATGTATATGATTTGTTGATTGCAGGTGCAGATAAAAAAGAGATAAAAATAGTCAAGTCGAAGCTGATGCAGGAGTTTGAAATGTCCGGCCTAGGGAATTTGTCTTATTTCTTAGGGGTATAATTTAAAGACACAAATGAAGGAGTGTTGTTGAACTAGACGAAGTATGCTCAAGACATCTTGAAGAGGTTCAAGATGAGCAACTATAATGCAGCTACCACACCATTAGAAATTGGAGCGAAGTTGAAGAAGGATACAAATGATGAGCTTGTAAGTGCAACATTATATAAACAAATAATTGGATCCTTGATGTATCTTTGGAAAACCAGACCAAATATTTGTTAAAGTGTCAGATTGTTGAGCAGATTCATGGAGAAATCTCAAGAGTGTCATCTCATCACAATCAAGAGAGTCCTAAGATACATCAAAGGTATGATTGATCATGGTGTGATGGTGTTGAGGAAAAAGAAGACCAGCACAAATGCAGAGGTGTATGGTTACACTGATTCAGACTTCATTGGAGATCAAGACAAGAAGAAGAGTATTGCAAGCTATATATTCGTGATTGGAGGTGTCCTAAACTCATGAAGTTTTAGAAAGCAAGTTATTCTGGCTTTGTCATCATGTGAAGCTGAGTGTCTGGATGCATCGTATGCAGCATGTAAAGCAACATGGATAGAGATGTTGCTTGAATAGCTCAAGTTAATGGAACCTAACAAAATAAATTTGTTCGTCGACAACAGATTAGCTATCGACCTGGCGAATTATCTTGTATGTCATGGTCGAAGTAAGCAGATAGAGAGGGGTTATCGTTTTCTGAGGGATCAAGTTAACAAAGGAAAGCTTGAACTTGAGCATTGCAAGACAGAATGACAACTATCTGACATACTCACCAAACCTCGGAAGAAAGTTGGGTTCGATGAGTTGAAGAGAAACATCGGGATGAGAAGTCTCAAAAATATAAATTATAGGGTGTCTTAAAAGTTGTGTCTAACCTAGTTAAAGTAGGGAGTCTAGTAGGAGTTAATTGTTCAGTCGAAGTCGAAATGTAACTTGTACATTTTGGGTTTAGGTCTTGATTGCCTATATATAGGCATGTTATGTTGTGAATGAAGAAGAACTTTACTTGATAGAATTTTTACCACTTTATCTTTTCTCTCTATCCTCTCTTTCCTCTGTTCTTCACTCTTCTTGAACCCTAAACCGTTCCAATAACAACTAACTCCATATGTGGTTACTACTAATTTTGTATGTGATTATTACTGGTTATGTATGTGGTTATTATCAATTGTGTATGTAGTTACTACTAGTTCAATATGTGATTACTACTCACTTTGTATGTGGTTACTAACCACCAAATAGTCAGATATTAATTAGTAGTATGATCATATACAAGGATGTATTTAAGGGTGTGTAAGACGGCCTACAGCTCATGGTCTCACACTTTTCATGATTAAGTTATGACAAAAGGACTTCTATAACACCCGAGGCCAAAGAGGACGGGGGAGTGGTTGTAACACCTAAGGCCAAAGAGGACGGAGAGTGTTCGCTCGAATTCAATCAGAATGAGAGAATCCTGAGGCTGTGTTGGTATGATACTGCATGGTTGAAGGAAGACTTATAAGGATTGATTGGTACTACATATACAAACAAGATGCATCTTTTTTCGGGAGCCTAACAAATAATAATTTCATAGTTAAACGTGTTTAACTTGGAGTAGTATTTAAATGGGTGACCATCTGGGAAGTTTCACGAAAATCGTGTGAGTGAGAACCAAGGATATTGAAAAGACATGTGTTAGTTTATATGGTCAATCGGTAATTCCAAAAATAGTATGAGGCGTTACAACCTCCATACACATATTCCACTATTCATTTATGGTTAAATAAGACCTCTTAAAAAATATTTCACGACTCAACTGAAACTAATATCATTTATAAAACTTCTAAAAATTTGAGACGACTTATATATATATATATATATATATATATATATATATATATATATATATATATATATATATATATATATATATATATATATATATATATATATATATATATATATATATATATATATATATATATATATATATATATATATATATATATATATATATATATATATATATATATATATATATACATGCGCGGATGAACAATTAAGCATATTTAAATATAATTTTCTTTTTTCTCTCTCTTACTTTTTGAAGAACAAAAAACCTCTTGCTCTAACATTTTGATGATTTAGTCGAGATCTTTATATTAGTTTTAGTTAATTTGATATTTGTCTTTTTTTTTTTTTTTTAAACTTCTAGCCCTCTTCCATTTTTGAAAGATGAAATGAAAAATTACAAATTTTTTAGGACAATTTTTCTTGTAAAAGCATCCATTATTATGAGATAATGGGAGTAGGAGATTGAATTGTAAAAGAATGCATTGACAAATCCCATTAAGATATTCTTAAATCTGAATTAAATAGAACATGAAATGTCAAGTAAAGAATATGGTGACGAATTAAATTTGTCTCTCCCATTCCCTGAATTGTCTCGTTAGTGCGATTCAATATGCAAATCACAGTTTTAAATTCCTACAATCTTACACCATTATGTGGCACCTATCTACATGATTATTGGGCTGTTTATGCACGTTATTTATGGCCTTATTATTAATTTTGTCTATCACTTTTCCACTCTTCATCCTTATTCTAAGTTTGAGTGTGAGTGGAGTCCATCGTTTGTTGCTAGCTAGAAAGCTCTTATTCAATGTGGGGGCAACCTTTGCTGGTAAAAAGATCTCACTTTTCATGTTTCTTGGACATTTTCTTTGATTGAATTATTAGACTCCGTTTGTTTAGGTCTTTTTCAAAATATTATTTTTATATATTATTTATTTTGTTTTAAAATAAGTTTTAAAAAGGTTTAAATTGATTTAAATTAATAAATTAATTTTTATTAATTTTTATTTTTATTATAATTTTTTTTGTATCAATATTTTTTAAATCACTTTATTTAGATATATGTTTTTTAAAATAGTCTGTGATTTTGACTATAATTAATTTTTAATAATGTATATTTATACCATTGAATTTTAAAATTGATCTTTTAATTTTAAAAAATGTGTTAAAATAATTTTTACTATTTTAAAATTGTTTTTCATAAAAACTATTTTTATAAATAGAAAATTTTACTTTTAAAAAACTTAAAACAAACATTCTTTAATCTTTTTAAATAGATTAGGGTGTGAGTTTGTGACTGGTTTGACTTACCGTCGTTTTTCATCAAATAAAATCTTGTAACTTATTACAATTAAATTGTAATTAAATAAGATTTTTATTTTTTGTTGTTCCGGACTGCTCCAAGGGTTAGGTATGATCCAATCTAGTTCTGCTCCCAGAATGGTTTAATTGCCTAAGTCCAACCACTTTGGGGGAGAATTTATCTTTCTGTCCTTCCAACAAGGGAGGCTGACCAATTTACCCTTGACCACAACATTTCTCCTCGTCAGTCTTTGTCTGTCGCGCACGGTTCCACCATCCAGAAACAGTAAATATGCATGTGCCTGTAACTATGACCCTGCTCGTAGCAACGACTAATTATGGGAACGTATGCCTGTTACAACGAGTAGTTCTGGCAGTTCCATATTCTTTGAGAAACAGTTATCTCGCCCCGAAAATAGGGACCAATGCCAAGCGATTGGGGCACTATAAAAACCCCCTCATTCGAGAGGGTTAGATATCCAATATTCATCCTAATATACTCATATTCTATACTTGCTCTCTCTCTCTCTCTCTCTCTCTCTCTCTCTCTCTCTCTCTCTCTCTCTCTCTCTCTCTCTCTCTCTCTTGCCTGATTCTTACTTTAGCATCAGAGTGCCTTGCAGGTACACCTTTGTCCTCCTCTTCCACACCGAGCATCACAGACGATTGTCTTTGGTCCACCTTAGATTCTGATCAACTAGTAAGATCAATGGTGTCGTCTGTGGGAAACTTGTTATCCCCATTTTTTTCTCTTTTTGTAGACACGAGACCAAAATAATTCTTTAAAATCCCGACCATGGCCAGCCGTAACAACAATCTTGATGCTCGCAACTCTACTTTCCTCCCTATCAGCAAGACTGACGCTGACGGAGCCACCACCTCTCGTGGCGGCGACGTCCTCCGACAAAGGGACGGAGCCACAACTTCTTTATCCCCTATTCGCGCAGATCACAATAAAGTCTCGCTCGTCCGGCAGAACCTGCCAGTCTCAGTTCCGCCCAACGCCGACCCGACCATGGCTGCTCTTATCGAGGTTCTCAACAAGACCAACCTCCTAATCCTCAACCAAAACGCGAGGATTGGAGCATTAGAAGAGTTCAGTCGTCCAAGATCCCCGCCGTCGAGGAAGGACCGTCAGAGACCACAGAGTCCTCCTCCCCGGTGCGAGAGGAACTGACAGACACCTCCGGAGCTAGAGACCCTGGTCATCCGCAAGCGCGGCCACATCTCTCCTCAGAACCAGCATTCTCCAAAACCCAAGATGACAAAAAGAGGCCATCGCGCAGAATCCCAATGTTCGCCACCGCCCAGATCCACAGGCCGAGCAAGAACCCCGTCTCCCAGACGAAACCGCCATCCTACGTACATCAGCAGTAGATGAGAGGCCTACTCCCCGTCTTGAACCAGCAGCAACAGTGAGGACGGGCCTCACGGTTCGTTGTCCCAGGAGATTATGGACATGTTGTAACACCTCAAATTTATTGGAATATTCATTTAATTTATTTAAATAAGAATATTTGCATTTTGGTAATTTTCGGTGGTTGTTGTGAAATATTGAGAATTATGGATTTTAAGTTATTTATTTAAATAATAGTATATAATATGAATATATTGGTATTATTATTAATTTAAATAAATATAAGTTAACTAAGGGCAAATTGGACAATTGAGGAGGAGTTAGTGAGGGTAATATTGGAAAAGCCCAAATTATAGGCCCAAGGTTAGGTTTAACAAAAAGGGAATTATGATGGGATTAGGATTCATTTTGTTAGACCGTGAAAAGAATTGAGGCCAGAGCTCTGAGGAGGAGGTTTGAGGCAAAGCTTCAAAAGGTTTTCAAAAAGATTTGAGAAGGCTTAGAGTCGGTAATTAAGGTTTGGGGAGTATTGCCTTCATTGTTTTCAATGTATAATTTCAGTGTATTTAAGGTCGATTTAAAGGTTTAAAGAGTTTGAGGCTGATTATGGGATAAGGGAATTTGGCCTTCGTGGCCTTAATCTATTATTGAGACTTTAACCGTAGGGATTTATTTGAGTTAAAGGAAATTAGGCCTTCGTGGCCAAAGCTCTGATTTCACATTTGTCTAACCCGATAGGGAAATTTAATAATGAGTAACTCTAATGATTGCGATGTAGTTGTAAGAATTTATGGGAATTAGAGTGTGAATATGATACAGGATTGGCCTAATAAGTCGTAGATTTTGTGTCTTTATCGCCGTAAGACCTTAGGGATATTTTTGGGTTATTGGGGTAGTGAATTGTGAGACTTTTGGGTTGATTTTGGGTTCTGGTACGTAACAGCGTTTTGCTGTCATCGCGTGTTCGCACAACAGACGAACTCGTCCCTGACTCGCACTGCGAAGAATCCTTCGCGCAGCGAAGAAACTCTCCCCAGACTCGTATAGAGAACTTGCTAGCGAACATAGCAGAGTTTCGTGAATTTTAATTGTGTTCAGTGATGCCTTGATGTTCTGATGTTGTGATTTCTTTGACGAATTGATATGAGTATGACTATAATTATATGATGATTCTTATGATGTAATGATTGATGATCCATAATGATATTTCCATGAATTTTGATGATTATATGATGACATGAGTTATGATGATGATTTTGATGATGATGATTATGATGAATGATGATGCACCTATGATGTTATTATGAGGATGATTATTGACGTGTGCATCCGGACTTCGGTTCAGGATCTTGATTTCTTTGGCTTCAATCCCATTGTGCGGATGTGAGATATTTTGATATCCTCCGATTCTCAAGTAGAATCGATCCTATTGATGGGGATCTATGGAGGGTTAATGGCCCAGTGTCCGTCGAGCTGTGATGATTTGTACCACATACATTAAGTCTTGTTGCATTTGCATTTATGAGATGATCTTGAGTAAATTATGATATTGTGGCCTTTGACGTTCCTTGATGAATATGATGATGCTGAATATGAAAATGACGCCCTTTCATATGTTGATTTCCTACATTAATTATTATGGATCATTTTACTCACCCTGCCTGTTTGAATGTTACCTCCACATGGGTAACGTGCAGATGACTAGGTTTAGCCGTGGATGCCGTCGAGGGCTTTTGAAGTTTTTAGGTCGTTGGCCATGGTGGTTGTTTTAGAGGGTCATGCTCTGACAGTGTAACATCAGGTTGCGGTCTTTGAGTCGAACCTTATTTTATTTGATTTGGTTATTTTGCTTATGCCTTTTTGAGTTCCGCTGCAATTTTTGATATCTTTTGAGAAAACCCGTTGTTTACGGAGCTATGACTTATATTTGATTTATTGGGAAATGTACGCCCTTTGAGGTGATTTTTATTGAAGTTAATATTTTACTCTGATAAATGTGAATACTTTGCCTTGACTTTTGTGGGGTAGAAAATGGTGTTACATTAGTGGTATCAGAGTCTAGTTGGTCCGTCCAGCCAAGTTGTCTAATGTTATTTGTTCCCTAGTATGCGACATATGTGTGAAAACACTGTATGTACACATTTATTTTCTAACCTTTGTCTGCAGAAGTATGAACGAAACAAGTGGGGGAGAAGCTTGTGCTTCTTCAGGATGCTTCAAGTGTGGAGTGGCTGCTCAGTGTGTCGATGAACACTCTTATAATTTTGTAAAGATGGTTTATGCCCTATCATGATTTTCGGATGTCTATTGACAAATTAAGGAACTGGTCACCCTTAATCTCTTGTTGATAGTAGACAGAGTCATTATGGATGGCATAGACGTGTCTTGAAAGCTTAGATGGCGTGTGTAGTAAATTGTTTTGAGTTAAGCTAAGTGCTTACAGATTGTTTTGGTGAGTTGGTTCAGGATGATGCTGAGATGTTTATTTTGATGGAAACTTTGAGTATTAATAAAGTGGGGAAGTTGGTGATGTGCCAATTATTTGTGATTGTCTGGAAGTTTTTCCTAATGACATAAGTGATTTACCGTCGGAACGTGAAATGGAGTTTGTGATCGACTTAGTTCCTAGAACTAGTCTGATATCGATGGTTCCATATCATATGTCTGCATTGGGATTGAAAGAGTTGAAGAGTCAACTTGAAGATTTTCTTGAGAAGAGATTCATTCATTTGAATGTGTCACCGTGGGGTGCACCAATTTTGTTAGTTAAGAAGAAAGAAGGTTATGTGAGGTTGTGTGTGGGCTATAGACAACTGAACAAGGTGACTATCAAGAATAAGTATCCACTTCCAAGGATTAATGATTTTATGGACTAGTTGGTTGTTGCAAGTGTGTCCAGTAAGATAGATTTGATATCTGGGTATCATCAGATTCGTGTGAAGGCTGAAGATATTCAGAAGACAACTTTTAAAACAAGGTATGGACATTATGAGTATATCGTGATGCCATTTGGTGTGACTAATGAACCATGTGTATTTATGGAGTACACAAACAAGATTTTCCATCCTTATTTGGACAAGTTTGTGGTTGTGTTCATTGATGTTATTTTCATATACTCGAAGAGTAAAAGGGATCATGCTGAGCATCTGAAAATTGTGTTATCAGCGTTGAAAGAGAAGCAGTTGTATGCAAAACTATTAAAGTGTGAGTTTTGGTTGAAGGAAGTGAGTTTCCTTGGTCATGTGATCTCGAGTAGAGTTATTGCGGTTGATATGTCGAAGGTTGAAGCTGTATCGCAATGGGAAGCTCCAAAACCTATTTTTGAGATTAGAAGTTTTCTTGGGTTGGCAGATTATTATCGGAAATTTATTGAAGGATTTTTGCAAGTTATCTTTGTCATTGACGCAGTGGACTAGGAAGGTTCAAGCTTTTGTTTTTGATGCAAAGTGTGAAGAAAGTTTCAAGAGCTTTTGAGAAGGTTGACAGTAGCTCATGTTTTGATTTTGCCAAATCTGGCAGAACCATTTGTTGTATATTGTGATGCTTCATTGATGGAATACGAAGGTGTGTTAATGCAATATCAACAAGTTTTAGCTTATTCTTCAAGACAACTTAAAGTGCATAAGAGGAATTATCTGACGTATGATTTATAATAGGTTGTTGTTGTGTTTGTGTCGAAGCTTTGGAGGCATTATTTGTTTGGTTAGAGATTTGAGGTGTTTGGTGATCATAAGAGTTTGAAGTATTTCTTTGATCAGAAAGAATTGAATGTGAGGTAGAAAAGATGATTAGGACTTCTGAAGGATTATGGTTTTGGTTTGAATTACCATTCGGGTAAAGCAAATGTGGTAGCTGATGCATTGATTTGGAAATTTTTGCATATACCGATGATGATGGTAAGAGAGTTAGAACTGATTAAGCAATTTCGTGATATGAGTTTGGTTTGTGAAGAGACTTCTTATGGAGTTAAGCTTGGCATGTTGAAGCTTACTAGTGGTATTCTTGATAAGATTCGAGGAGGTCAGAAATCTGATTTGAGTTGGTAGATCGGTTGAATTTAATGGATCAAAGTCGAAGAGCTGATTTTTGGATCGATGAGAATGGTGTGATGAGGTTCAGAGATAGAGTGTGTGTTCCCGATGTGCCAGAAATCAAGAAGAGCATTCTTGAGGAAGGTCACAGAAGCGGGCTAAGTATTCATCCTGGTGCCACAAACATGTATCAGGATTTGAAGAAGTTGTTTTGGTGGCCAGGTATGAAGAAGGGAATTGTAGAGTTTGTGTATGCTTGTTTGACTTTTCAGAAGTCAAAGAATGAACAACAGAGACCGTCAGGTTAGATGCAACTGTTGGATATTCCAGAATGGAAATGGGATAGCATTTCTACGGATTTTGTGACAGGTTTACCGAAGACTTTGAAGGGGTATGATTTGATTTGGGTGATTGTTGATAGATTGACCAAATTGGCTCATTTTATACCGATGAGGATCAATTATTCGTTGCAGAAGCTTGTCGAATTATATATTGATCAGATTATGAAACTGCATGGTATTCCTTCGAGTATTGTGTCTGATAGAGATCCGAGATTTACATCGAGGTTCTACGAAAGTTTGCATACAGCTTTGGGTACTAAGTTGAGGTTGAGTTCTGCTTATCATCCACAGACAGAGAGAACTATCCAGTCTTTAGAGGATTTGCTTAGAGCTTGTGTGTTGGATCGAGGTAGATCATGGGATAGTCATTTGTCGTTGATTGAGTTTACCTATAATAACAGTTACCATTCTAGTATCGGAATGGCACCGTATAAGGCTTTGTATGGTAGGAGGTGTAAGACTCCTTTGTGTTGGTATGAGTCAGGCGAGAGTGTTGTACTCGGACCTGAGATTGTGCAAGAGACGACTGAAAAGATCAAGATGATCCAAGAAAAGATGAAAGTGTCGCAGAGTCGTTAGAAGAGTTACCATGATAAGAGGAGGAAAGCACTTGAATTCCAAGAGGGAGATCACATGTTTTTGAGAGTTACGTCGGTAATGGTGTTGGCCGAGCTTTAAAGTCTCGAAAGCTCACATCACGTTTTATTGGTCTGTATCAGATTTCGCAAAGGGTGAGGGAAGTAGCATATCAGATTTCTTTACCGTCGTCGCTTGCGAATTTACATGATGTGTTTCATGTGTCGCAGTTGAGGAAGTACATTCTAGATCCGTCGCATGTGATTCAGATGGATGATGTGCAAGTGAGAGATGACTTGACTGTTGAGGCGTTGCCAGTACGGATTGATGGACGAGAAGTGAAGCAACTGCGAGGTAAAGAGATTACCTTGGTAAAGGTATTGTGAGGAGGACCAGCTGGAGAAAGTTGGACTTGGGAGCGTGAAGATCAGATGAGGGAGTCGTATCCGACTCTGTTTCCTTGAGGTAATTTTCGAGGGCGAAAATTCTTTTAAGTGGGGGAGAGTTGTAACACCCCAAATTTATTGGAATATTCATTTAATTTATTTAAATAAGAATATTTGCATTTTGGTAATTTTCGGTGGTTGTTGTGAAATATTGAGAATTATGGATTTCAAGTTATTTATTTAAATAATAGTATATAATATGAATATATTGGTATTATTATTAATTTAAATAAATATAAGTTAACTAAGGGCAAATTGGACAATTGAGGAGGAGTTAGTGAGGGTAATATTGGAAAAGCCTAAATTATAGGCCCAAGGTTAGGTTTAACAAAAAGGGAATTGTGATGGGATTAGGATTCGTTTGTTAGACCCTGAAAATAATTGAGGTCAGAGCTCTGAGGAGGAGGTTTGAGGCAAAAGTTTCGAAAGGTTTTCTGAAATATTTGAGAAGGCTTAGAGTCGGCAATTAAGGTATGAGGAGTATTGTCTTCATTGTTTTCAATGTATAATTTTAGTGTATTTAAGGCCGATTTAAGGGTTTAAAGGGTTTGAGGCTGATTATGGGATAAAGGGAATTTGGCCTTCGTGGCCTAAATCTATTATTGAGATTTTAACCGTAGGGATTTATTTGAGTTAAAGGAAATTAGGCCTTTGTAGCCAAAGCTCTGGTTTGACATTTGTCTAATCCTGTAGGGAAATTTGATACTGAGGAACTCTAATGATTGTGGTGTAGTTGTAAGGATTTATGGGATCTAAAGCGTGAATATGATACGGGATTGACCTAATAAGTCGTAGATTTTGTGCTTTTATCGCCGTAAGACCTTAGGGATGATTTAGGGATGTTTTTGGGTTATTGGTGAAGTGACTCGTAAGACTTTTGGGTTGATTTTGGGTTCTGCTGTGTAACAGCGTTTTGCTGTCATCGCGTGTTCGCATAGCGAACGAACTCGTCCCAAACTCGCACTACGAAGAATCCTTCGCACAACAAAGAAACTCGCCCCAGACTCGCACAACGAACTTGCTAACGAACATAGTAGAGTTTCGTGAATTTTGATTTTGTGCAGTGATGCCTTGATGTTCTGATGTTGTGATTTCTTTGACGAATTGATATGAGTATGATTGTGATTTCTATGTGATTTGTACATGATTATATGATGATTCTTATGATGTAATGATTGATGAGCCATGATGACATTTCCACGAGTTTTGATGATTCTATGATGACATGAGTTATGATGATGATTTTGATGATGATGATTATGATGAATGATGATGCATCAATGATGTTATTATGAGGATGATTATTGACGTGTGCATTTGGACTTCGGTCCAGGACCTTGATTTCTTTGGCTTCAATCCTATTATGCGGATGTGAGGTATTTTGATGTACTCCGATTCCTAAGTAGAATCGATCCTATTGATGGGGATCTATGGAGGGTTGATGGCCCAGTATCCATCAAGCTATGATGATTGGTATCACATGCATTAAGTCTTGTTGCATTTGCATTTATGAGATGATCTTGAGTAAATTATGATGTTGTGGCATTTGATGTTCCTTGATGAATATGATGATGTTGAATATGAAAATGACGTCATTTCATATGTTAATTTCCTATATTGATTATTATGAATCGTTTTACTCACCCTGCCTATTTGAATGTTGCCTCCACGTGGGTAATGTGTAGATGACCAGGTTTAGCCGTGGATGCTGTCGAGGGCTTTTGAAGTTTTTGGGTCATTGGCCATGGTAATTGACTTAGAGGGTCATGCTCTGATAGTGTAACATCGGGTTGGGGTCTTTGAGTCAAACCTTATTTTATTTCATTTGGTTATTTTGCTTATGTTCACGTATAAGAAAAACTTTGGATTATGCCTTTTTTATTTCTGCTACAATTTTTGATGTCTTTTGAGAAAACCCATTGTTTACGGAGCTTTGACTTATATTTGATTTATTGGGAAATGTACGCCCTTTGAGGTAATTTTTATTGAAGTTAATATTTTACTCTGATAAATGTGAATACTTTGCCTTGACTTTTGTGGGGTAGAAAAGGGTGTTACATATGCGGCTGTCGAAGGGACTGGAGAAACCCCCTCTCTAGGGATATACGACGGTACGACAGACCCCGACGAGCACATCGAAAATATAGATGCAGTGCTCGATTATCGCGGCGCCCGGGGCACTATCAAATGTAGGTTATTCCCGACCACACTCAGGAAAGGGGCGATGACCTGGTACAAAGGACTCCCTGACGATTCCATCACCTCATGGACACAACTAGGAAGACTATTCTCCAGACACTTCACGACCTCTTGCCGCCACCCGAAGACCAAAGCCTCCCTTGAGGCCATCATTCAAGGGAGGGATGAACCCCCGTGAGCCTACACCAAAAGGTTCAATAAGGAGGTTGTCCAGGTTTTTACAACCGATGACATGAAAAAGTTTCTGCTCAAGCACGGGCTCCGTCCCCGCACCGAATTTGCTAAAGTCGTGGGTATTCGGCCCCTAACAACTCTGGACGCTTTCCTCCTCAAAGCACAAATGTACATTCAGTATAAAGAGAAGGAGGCCACCAGCTCTGCCCGTGATTCTAGGCACAGGGAGAATGCTCGAACTTCTAGGTCTGACGAGCCCTCGACATCCCGTCGGGGACATAAAAGACGAGAAGACTGTCCCCGAGAGCCCCGGGACAACAAGGGGTCCTCCGGCCGATTCCACGAATACACTTCCCTGATAGTTTTGAGGGAGAAGATTCTTTCTGAATGCGCCAACTTATAGTTCCCGCAGGCAGGATTCTGATTCCCAAAGTAGATACCATCCAAACCCAACACTGACAAGTCAAAATTTGCCAGTTCCACAAGAGCCACGACCATATGACCGACGACTACATCCACCTGAAGGATGCCATAGAGATACTCATTAGGGACGGGCATCTGAAGTAGTTCGCCAAACAAAAAAATGTTCCTTGACCAGTCGCCTAGGAATTCCAGAAGATCGAGGAAGAGGTACCTTCCTCCGAGGAAGCTAGCCTTCAGGTCGCTATTAGCATCTCGCGGCCTGAAGATTTTTACATCCCCGAGGGGCTCAACGCCCCTCCATATTTTTCCGCGCACAACCCGTGGGAGACGTTTCCCTCCGTCTTGGTCATCTCCAGAGGAGGCTTCAACAAAGTGACCGTAGGGTCCTTCAAAAGAAAATTCGAGCACCTTATCAGCAACAGTTCGAACCAGAACTCCACCCTTGATAGGGTCTGGGGAAAGTCTATTCCTATCTACTTCTGCCACGAGGTGCTCCTTGGCAGATCCCCCAACACCAGCATCCCTCTGCTCGTAAGAGCTCAGATGAAAATTTTTGACGTCCGACGAATCCTCGTCGACCAAGGCAACTCAGTTTATATTATGGACTCCCAACTTTTTTCCACGCTTTAGCTGGATGAATCGCATTTGACTCCCTACGTAGGCTCTAATCTGTAGGTTTTTAATGGGTCGGTGGTAAAGCCTTGGGGTTACATTGAGCTGATCATAACCTTCAGGTCCGCTGAAACGGCCAGGTCAATCAAGGTCCAATTCATGGTCATAGATTGCTCGTCGCTATACCAGTGCATCTTCGAGCGACCGACTCTAGCCGAGTTGGTGGTCATGCCTTCAACAATGCACTTGAAGATGAAATAATATACTCTAAAGGCCTCGTTGCAACTCTACACAGGGACGTCGAAGCCGCGAGGAGATGCATTGAAGCAACATCCAAGGGACTGAATACTATCGCTGCCAGGCCGAAGACTCTCAGCCAGACTACTCTGCCCATCAGTGTCGAAGAAACAAAGTCGTTGCCCCGCGTCAACTCTATCTACCTTGACAACCATTTCTCCAAGGACGACCAGAAGATCCAGAAGAAAAAGGCAAAAGAAATTCAGCCATCCTCGTGCAGCCCCTCCAGTAGCAACAAAGCTTCCCATCTAATGCGCCCAATTCCTGATGGAGACTTTGAGCTTGTCTTACTCGGCAAAGATCCCCAACGGGGAGTGAAGATTAGGACCGATATCCCCGAACTCACGAGGAAAAAACTAAGAGCCTGCATTTGGGAAAATGTTGATCTATTCGCCTAGAGAACCAAAGAGATGCCTAGGCTAGACCTTGATGTGGCTTGTCACTACCTCACAATTGATCTCGTCGTTAAGGCCATAGCCCAGCGTAGATGATGTCTGTCTCCGGAGAAAACGGAGGTTGTCGAGCAAGCTGTAAAAGAGCTCCTAGAGGCAAAGTTTATATCAGAAGCCAAGTACACCACTTGGCTGTCCAATGTTGTACTTGTGAAAAAGAATAATTTAGAATGGCGAATGTGTATTGATTATACCGATATCAATAGGGCTTACCCTAAATACGTATACCCCCTCCCTAACATAGATAAACTAGTTGATAATTCTGTCGGTTTTAAATTGCTATCTTTCATGGACGCCAATTCGGGCTACAGCCAAATTCCTATGGCGAAAAGCGACAAAAGGTACACGACCTTCATGACCGAATCAGGTAACTATTACTACAACGTAATGCCCTTCGGCTTGAAATATGCTGGCGCTACCCACCAAAGGATGATGAACAAAGTCTTCTAGGAAGAAATCGGGGACATGCTCGAAGTTTGTATGGACGACATGATCGTGAAGTCCCACAAGGAATCCGATCACACAGCCCACTTAAGAAAAGTCTTCGAGCAAGCCAGGAAGTAGAGAATGCGTTTCAACACAGAGAAGTGCATGTTCGAGGTACGTGCGGGCAAGTTCCTCGGTTTCTATCTAACAGAACGAGGAATTGAAGCTAACCCCGACAAGTGCAGAGCTTTCTCCGAGTTCCCCATACCGAACTCAAAAAAGCCCATCTAGTCCCTCCATGAAATGCTGGCATTGTTATCCCGCTTCATGGCCAAGTCTGCCCAACACGCCCTCTCTTTTTTTAAACTCCTCCGCAAGGAGGCTGCATTCGAATGGACAGAGGAATGCGACAAAGCCCTACTCCACTTGAAGCGGGCTTTGTCGGAACCACCAGTCCTCTCCCAGCCAGATAATAGGGAAACTCTTTATCTCTACCTCGTCGTCGCAATCGAGGTTGTGAGTACTGCGCTCATTCGTGAAACTCCAAACGGGCAGAAACCCATCTATTTCGTGAGCAAGGCATTGCAAGGGCCATAACTAAGGTACCAACAAATAGAAAAGGTAGCCCTTGCTCTCATCAATGTTGCAAGAAAACTAAGGCACTATTTTTTGGCCCACACAATTGTGGTGCACACAAATCAACCCGTGAAGCAACTGTTGGGTCGCCCAAACATAGCCGAAAGGACGCTCAAGTGGCCACTAGAGATATCTAAGTTCGACATCCAATACGAGGGCAGAAAGGCCCTCAAGGCGCAAGCGTTGGCTGACTTTGTCGCTGAAATGACCTTGCCCGATCACCCTTCCTGCGGTGCCCGCAAATGGATCATCTTTGTCGATGGAGCATCCAGCTCGATTGGGAGCGGGGCAGGCGTCATCCTGGAAATCGAGGAAGGAATCCTCATAGAAGTCTCGCTCATGTTATCCTTTCCTACTTCCAACAACCAGGCCAAATACGAAGCCTTCCTTATGGGGTTACGCCTTGCCGAATACCTGGGAGAAGAAGAAGTCGTCATCTGCACCGATTCTCATCTCGTGGCCCTCCGGGTCTGGGAGAATACTAGGTCAATAATAAAAATTTGTCTGAATACCTAGCTCTGGTTAAAGAGAGGATAATGAAGTTTACCTCCTTATAAGTAAAACATGTTTCCCACAAACATAACGTTCGGGTCGACATCCTATCAAAACTAGCAAGCACAAAAGTGAAAGGAGAAAACGAATCTATCATCCAGGAAATACTTTCACGGTCCAGCATTAAGAGAACATCCGTGACCCTCGATGTACGTGTCGTCAGCGACAATCATTGTTGGATGATCTCCGTATACAATTACCTCACAGAGGATGAACTGTCCTCCGACCCCAAGGAGGCCAGCACTGTAAGGCGCAGAGCCTGCTCCTACGTTTTGGTCGAGAACAAGCTTTACAGGTTGGGATTCTCCATCCATCTCCTTAAACGCGTTGAGGAAGAGATGGTCACCCATGTCCTGCGCGAGATACACGAAGGAATCAACGCCCAGCACCTCAGGGGGATATCCCTCGCCAGGAAAGCCCTAAGGGCAGGATACTATTGCATGTATGTTTCTTGCTCTTCCAAGAAATCGTACCTCCAGCTAATGTAAATATCCACCCAATTGTAAATTTATGATCTCCAACACTCGATATCCAACTTGCATCGGTATATCCTTCTAGTATGGCAGAAAACCTACCATAGTGAAGGCTCAAATCTTTTGTCTTTAAGAGGTAACCGAAAATCCTGGTTATGGCCTTCCAATGTTCACCATTTGGATTACTTGTAAATCTACTCATCTTACTAACTGCAAATGCTATGTCTGGTCTAGTGCATTGCATTAAATACATTAGACATCCAATTGCACTTGCATATTCCAATTGGGCTATAATTCTTCCATTGTTCCTATGAAGTTTGACACTAGGATGTTTTCTTCCTTAAAGTTCAGGTGTTTGAACTTATCCAACATTTTCTCAATATAATGTGTTTGACTAAGTTCATAACCCCCACTATTTCATTTTACTTGAATCCCTAAAATAATGTCAACAGGGATCGGTGCAAGGGAAAGAATGTCGTTCAACGGTCTCTACATTTCTAAACTTGTTGAAAGATCAAAGGTACTATAAATAAAGGAAGAAAATATAAATACAAAAAATATAAAGTAAAGACTTAAATACAAACGGAGCCTTGTTGGGATTGGATCTCGTCAATTGATAACACATGCATTCTTCTAACCAATTAAACACAAATCAATCATTTGCGTAATATCCTCACGTATCACCCACAACAGAGATTATGTTTAACGTAATGTCGAGAGAACAACCGTATTGTCTCATTGGTAATGTCTCACGCAACTCAAAAACACAGAGAAATAAGAACTGATACTCAAGCAAATGTTAAGCCTAAATCTATGTCTAGAGTCTAGAACTTAATATATAATCATCCTAGATCTAGATCTGAAAAGTATATTTCTATAGCGGTTCAAATCAAAGATAAACAGGTAAACAAAGATAACATTCATATCAACTTCATGATTGATTCATATAAAATGCCATGATCAGAATATGTACATACGCTTAACCCTTTTTACATGAATTCAACTAATTTTCCAAATGTAAGTGAACATAGTTCTTCATCTCTATTATCATGCATCCTCACAATACCGTATTGATCCTACTCATGCTACTAATCAACACAATAAAATAGAAGATACAAGTGAATATCAACTTATAATACTATGTCAAATTTTTTCTCATTGATAGATGAATATCTAAGATCTAAGATTTGAAAAAGATTTTGTCAAGATCCACAAATAAGAAATCAAAGAAAACATCAATATTGAATCAAAACAAGTTTACAATACATAGATTAGATGAAATACATAAGGTATCAATAGATTACATCCAAACCCAACAAGAGATCGAAGCTATTACCTTCTCCCCCTTAGAATTTTTGTTTCTCTCTCTAGAATATGCTTGAAATGAAGAGAGATAAAGTTTTGATCTCAAAAATATAAGTTACAAAAGTTATACCAAAGTTATCTCTCTAAAAAGTGAGAAAAATACATATATAGTAAAAAAAAAATGTTATGTTCGCCTAGCGAACACCTTCTTCGCCCATCGAAGACCACTTTTAGGCACATCAAGTTCCTCAAGAATAGTTAAACCGCCCTTGGAAAATATATGAGTTTGCAGTAGGAATACTTCTTCGCACAATAAATTACTTCTCTACAAATTTTCCCAGCGAACTTTGGGTCCTTTTCCTACTGCCTCTAATCTGAGATGGTTCGTTGGGGCTTCACTAAGACCTTCCACAACGAGCATTCGCTTTCACCTCGTTGGTGTTTTCACAATGAACATGCTGATTCCTCTTCATTTCTTTGGCTTCCTTGTCCAGTCATTTGTGTCTTAGTCATTGATGTTTTATGCCTATATCCTACACAATAATACACACATCAAGACATTCAAAGGTATTTGAAATATGATTGAAGAATCACACAAGAACAAGAAATAATTTCATTAAAACATCATAATTGATTTGAAAAATTCCAAGAAAGATGGTTCAATTTAAGTCAAAATTTGCACTTAACAAACTTTCCCCAACTAGATTTTTGCTTATCCTCAAGCAAAGTATGCCCCTCATGAAAAACAAGAGAAATTTGCTCAAACAAGAGGATTTTCTCAAGTATAAGATTCAACCAAGAAAGGATTAACGGTTCAAATTCAAACAAGAGAGACTTGCTCAAATAAGAAGATTTGCTCAAGCATGAAAATGCGCACGAGCAATGTTCACCACTTAATAGGATTGAACAATGATAGAGAATTTAGTTATTAAACAAATATCATGCAATGTTTCAAATAAAAACTAAATTCTCATACTTGAATCACTCTAACACTCTTTTTCAAGATAAGAATGAAGAAATTAATGCATTTGCAACCGCGGGGCAATTTCACTCACCTGACAAACAATGCAAATAACAATCCAATTCATACATTCATCTAACAATCAAAAATGAAAACATGGAAGCAAAAATATCACTAAGGGATTTTAAGATTGTAGCTTGGTCAAGTTCGCAACCAAAGGACATTTCTAAAGGTCATTGAATCAAAGTTGTCAATGCAAAAGAGACATTCATTATACATAGTATTTACACATCACAACTTCATTCACAATTTTATTTCCTCTATTACAAATATTCTCAAACTTCCTTTTGCACAATTATTTCATTCTCTATTTTTCTTTTTCAAACAAAAATTCTTTTTCTTTTGTTTTTCACATTCATATTCACACTTTTTAAATGCTTGCTTGAAATTTTTTTCAAAATTTTACCTACCACTTTTATTTTTGTTCTCCCCAACTTGAGTTCAACCAAACCTCAAGTTAATGCTCCTTGCTTTTTATGACAAGGAAATCAATTTAACCAATGTTCAAAGATTTCAAGAAAAACTTTTAGAATCCCACAAAATTCAATGATGGACTTAACTTTTAATTTATGTACACACATCAAGTTGATCACCAAATAGGATGTAGTCTGTTAAGGCTCAAAGGGGTTAACAAATTCTCATTACTCACGGGTAAGTTACTTTTTGGGTATGATTGTACTCAATATAAATAAATGCCTTGATTATTTCTAATACTTCCACAAAATTACAATAATCAAAAGATTAAGCATGAATCAAATGAATTAAACAAAGTTTATCTGTCTTCCTAGCATATAGTAAACAGTGGAGCTTTCTCATAATTTGTGGCTTTTGGACCTAAGTGAAACAAGCATTCAAACAAAGTTGCAAAATGAAACAAAAAACACATTTTCACAAAGAAAAAATTTCTTAAATCATTATAACATTCTATAAAGCGGTACAATCTACCTTGCTTGCATTCACATGTTCAACATCCTACCATCATCATTCAAACTTGGGAGAATCTTCATTGGATACTTTTATACAAATAGCAACTAATGTAGAAGAAGTTCTCATCATTCATCCCTAATCAACACTTGAGAAAACGTAAAAGGAAACAAGTATATATACAATATAAACAATTGTACAAAGCTCAAAAATATAGGAACCATTGCAATGCGATTCAATATCTAAACATCAATCCCCGACAACGATGCCATTTTGTTCGAACTGCAGTAAAGCGACAAGAAGCAAAAATTTAGTTTTGGAAGGATTCCCTTTGGGATTTATATCGTCTCTACAGAGATCAGTGCAAGGCAAAGAATGTCGTTCAACGGTCTCTATATCTCTAAGCTTGTTGTGAAAATTTGTTGAAAGATCAAAGGTACCATAAATAAAGGCAGAAAATATAAATACGGAAAATATAAAGTAAAGACTTAAATATAAATGGAGCCTTGTTGGGATTGGATCTCATCAATTGATAACACATGTATTCTTATAACCAATTAAACACAAATCAATCATTCGTCTAATATTCTCATGTATCAGCCACAACAGAGGTTATGTCTAACGCAACGTCGAGAGAACAACTGTATTGTCTCATTGGTGATGTCTCACGCAACTTAACAACATAGAGCATTAAAAACTGATACTCAAGCAAATGTTAAGCCTAAATATATGTTTGGAGTCTAGAACCAAACAGATAATCATCCTAGATCCAGATCTGAAGAGTATATTTCTATAGCCGTTGAAATCAAAGATAAACAGGTAAACAAAGATAACATCCATATCAACTTCGTGATTAATTCATATAAAATACCATGGTCAAAACACGTACACACACTTAACCCTTTTTACATGCATTCAACTAATTTTTCAAATGCAAGTGAACATAGCTCTTCATCTCTATTATCATACATATCCTCATCATGTCGTATTGATCCTACTTGTCACACCCCAAATTTTACCCTTATATTATTAGGTTCTTTTTGCATCTAATCTCATTTTGCATCGCATTTTAACTGACCGCTAACCAGTTTATCCAGTTTGTTAGTTTTATTTGCATAAAAATCACAGTGTGTGTGATTTAATCTATGAAGGGCAAAAGGGATTTGTTTGAACTCAGCAGTTACGTCAGATTTAAATCGTGCAAGATGATTAATTGTTGAATTCGGGGTTTGGAACGTAAAAGCTTAATCAGATAATTTTAATTGGATGAATTTAATCAGACGAATTTATTTAGATGAGTTTCACCAGAGGAATTTAGTTGGTTGAATTTAATCGGATGATTTTGATCGGTGAAACGTAATCGAGCGAATTTAGTTGCTTGAGTGTAAGCGGGTGAATTTACGCGGAGAAATTTGATCAGGAATTAAATTCAGTTTAGTAAGAAATATGGAATTTATTTATTTAAATTCTATGTTTTTATATTACAATGTGCAAAGACAATTACAATTCCAAATTAATTTCTAATTATTTTCCTAAAAAGGCTAACTGTCTCCGCATCCAATTCTTCAACTTTCGACTTTTTGGACCCAACAATAATCTGTCCAGTTTGTTTTCAAGAGAGAGAAAAAATGATTTGTTTAAAAAGTGCTTTTTGAAAAAGTGTTTATGTGGGAAAAGTGATTTTTCTTGGTTTTAGCCAAACAAGACTTAAGACATCCAAAATCCATAAAACTAAAGTGGATATCCAGATCCATTAAGGAGAAATGGATATCCAAGTTGAAAAACAACTTTTCCAAAATCCTTGCAACAAAACGGGGTCAAAGCCAACAGAAACAACTTTCCCAAAGTTTTAGCAAAACAAGGTCAAAGAAATTAACAAATCAGCCATGAAAATTGCAACAACCAGGATGCTCAGGCCCAAGCAAACAAGTATTATATAAACAACAACCTCACCATCAGTTCATCATAAAAAAAAGGAAATCTAGAAGAGGAAAGAAAAAGGGAAATTCAATCAGCAGAAAAATAAGGAAAAAAAGGCGAAAAAAAACCAACTCAAATCGCTTCAAACCTCGCGAAAAAGGTGAACAATTTTGATACTAACAGGTTTTTTTGTTTACTTTGTGTTTTCAGAACCCTACCGGGAAGAGTAAGAATGGTGGGAGGAATGAACGAAAAGTTTCAAAAGAACAACAATGGAGAAGCTACGTCGCCCCTCCCCCATTTTTATTTCAATTGCTTTATATTCTTTTTTTTCTTTATTTCTTTTTTTTATTATTATTATTATTAGTATTATTTTATATTTTTATAGTTTAACGAAATTAGATTCATTAAAACCATTCATTCATTTTTATTTTAACTTTATATTTTGGTTTAATTAGGTTGATAAAACCTTTCATAAAGTTAAAACCTTTTTTATTATTTTTATTTTACAATTTAGTTTAATTAGGTTAAATTAAAATCTTTCTTAAGTTAAAACCCTTTTTTTTTTAAATTAAAACCTTTCTTAAACTAAAACTTCTTTTTTGAAGATGAGAGCCTTTGTTTTAAAAAAAAAATCAAAACCCTTTGTTAAAATTAAAACCCTTTTTTTAAAATCTTTTCTTAAAGTTAACTAGAAACCTTTTTTAAAAACTTGATTAGAACATTTCTTTAAAATTCATCATTTCTCAATTGAAAAAACCTTTTTTGAAAAAATAAGATTTTTATTAATCCATTAAAATTAGGCAAAATTAAAGATTAACATTTTAAATTCAAACTCTTTTTTTGTAAATTCCTCATTTAGTTTAAATCCCTTTCCTAAAATCGTCTAACGTTGTGCTTTCAATTTCACATTGAACCTTGCCGATTATTCTCATATAATTTTTATGTCGGTCAATTCGTTGCTTTCTCAGTTGTATTTTTATAATACTTCATTTTTCATATTTCATTTTATGATTGTAATTTGCGCGAGGATATTGTCGCTTTGCAATTCCCTTACTTTTCGCATTTTATTTTCTTTGGGTTGTAATTTATGTGAGGATATCGTCGCTGTGCAATTACTTTTCCGTTTTCGTACCTTTCCCGTATTTTCATATTGCTGCTTAATCGTATTTTCATTATTTTATTTACCGTTAAATCCCTTCCAAAGGAATAGGTCTAGCCGTTTGACCGTCGCGTCAATAGTCCTTTACCTTTGACTTTTTCACCGCTCAAACCCTAATTGCATAGGCGTCCCCGTCGTGGACCGAATTACCCTTTACCCTAGCATTAGGTTAAGGAGTCGCCGCACTCCGTTTTAGGTTTCCCCCCGTGGAATACCTAGTTTTACTCTTTTTAATTCAACTCTTTACAACGTAGAGATTGGAGTCGCCGCACTCCACGTAAGCGCTTCCTTAAGAACGCTTATTCCCCATTGAAACCTTGACGACAGTCAAGAAGTTTCTAACCTCCCTTCGAGGGGAACTACAATTACTCTGATTCCATCCCTTACCTCGGATACGTAGGCACAAGATGCGAGTCTTGGTGAGTAAACTTAGGACTAACCCTTAGATCTTTCTTTCACCTTCTAACCCTTAGTATATACCCTCAAGCAAATAATTAAAGCAAAATAGTATTATTAAATAAGAGGTTCCTGTAGAGTACTACAGAAGTTTAGGGTGTTAATACCTTCCCTAGGCTTAACCAACCCCTTACCTAGATCTCTCCCCACATTGTTTACAATCCAAAAAGTATGTTTTTCCTTTCTTTGACCTTTCCTTCAGATAAATCAAAGACCGGTTGTGAATTAAAGATTTGCGATTCAAATTAATTAATAATTTGATATCATATTCTCACCGCAACACTACTCATGCTACTAATCAACACAATAAAATAGAAGATACAAATGAATATCAACTTACAAGACTATGTCAAAAGTCTGCTCATTGGTAGATGAATACCTAAGATCTAAGATTTGAAAAAGTTTTTGTCAAGAATATGCTTAGAATGAAGAGAGATAAAGTTCTGATATTAAAAATATAAGTTACAAAAGTTATACCAAAGTTATCTCTCTAAAAAGTGAGAAAATTACATATATAGTAAAACAAAAATTTATCATGATCTCCTAGAGAACACATTCTTTGCCCAGTGAAGACCACTTTTAGGCACTTCAAGTGCCTCAGGAACAGTTAAAATGCCCATAGAAAATATTTGAGTTCGCAGTATGAACACTTCTTCACACAGCGAACTGCTTCGCTTCAGATTCGCCCAGCGAACTTTGAGTACTTTTCCTACTACCTCTAATCTAAGATGGTTTGCTGGGGCTTCACCAGGACCTTACACAGTGAGCATTCGCTTTAACCTCGTTGGTGTTCGCACAACAAACATGTTGATTCCTCTTCATTTCTTTGGCTTCCATTTCCAATCATTTATGTCTTAATCATTGATGTTTTATGCATATCCTTCACAATAACACACACATCTAGGCATCTAAAGTTATTTGCAATATGATTGAAGAATCACACAAGAACAAGAAATAACTTCACTAAAACATGAGAATTGAGTTGAAAAATACCAAGAAAGATGGTTCAATTTAAGTTAAAATTTGCACTTAACAATTTCCACGCACATTTGTGTTTAAACATTTGTCACAAAAATTTAGAGTAAATACATTTGAAAGTATGACAGAGTCAAAATTTTGATGCCATTATTTTGGTGCTTGTTTTAAACAATATGAGGATTTAACAAGTTTGCATACTTTTTGTTCATTTCTAGAAAGCACGTAACCTTCTGGTTGTTCATGTAGATTTCCTCATTGAGATGTCCATTTAAGGAATGTTGTTTTAACATCCATTTGATAAATATAAGATCATTCAAAGAGGCTAAGGCAAACAATACTCTAATTGTTGTTCTTGCCACTTGTGCATATGCGTCAAAGTAATCAATACCCTATTTATGTCTAAATCCTTTTGCTACTAATCTTATATTTTATGTGTTTAATGTACCGTCACTATGATACTTATTTTTAAACACCCATTTACATCTAATGGGCCTTGAACCCTTTGTAAGGTCAATAAGTTCCCATGTGTGGTTTGAAATAATCGAATCCATTTCGTCTTGGATAACATCTTTCCAAAAAGAAGAGTCCCTTGAAGCCACTGCATCTTTATATGTTTTTGGATCATCTTCTAATTAGAAAATAATAGGAATCCTATGAACATCATTCTTGCAATTTCCTTCAACTAGATAAAAGGAAATGAGTTGAGAACCGATTTCATCTGGACCTAAAACTTTAGCTTTTCGGGCTCTTTTTCTTACCCTAGGCTGAGGTTTTGTTTCAATAATTCGTGAGATACTTTCGGGTTGTACTTCAACAATTCGTGATAAGGTTTTCAAAAAACTCCAGATCTCGAGATTCAACAATTATGTTAGACTCTAGATTTAAAAGTATGTATGCTTTGTTGTTGGATGCATATCTTATGAAAGCACATTTAATCCCTCGAGGATCCAATTTCGTTCTTTTAGGATCCATATTCTTATAATATGAAACACACCCCACACTCTAAAATAACCAATATTTTGTGATTTACCTTTCCATATCTCATGGAGAAATACCAGTTAACTTTAAAGGAATCATATTCATTATATGACACACGGATAGTAATGCTTCACGCCACAAATTAAATGGAAATTTAGAATGCATTAACATATCATTTATCATTTATTGATATGTTCGCTTTTTTTCCCTCGACTAGACCATTTTATTGTGATGTATGAGGCATGGAACATTCATGTATAATGCCATATTCTTCACAATAGGTATCAAATTTTATGGAAAAGTATTCACCTCCCCTATCACTTCTAAGGACTTTGATACTTCTACCTAATTGATTTTTTACTTCTTCTTTAAAGAGATTAAAAGCATCATCTTCATGCATTAAAAGATATATGTGTGTGAACCTAGAGCAATCATCAATAAAGGTTATGAAATACCAGTTTCCCCCACAGGTTAGCATGTCATTAAATTCACACAAGTCATAATGCACAAGATCAAGAAAATTTGATTTACTTTCAACACTTTTGAAAGGTTTCTTGATCATCTTTAATTTGACACATATTCCACATTTTTCGAAATCATGATTATTGCATGAGATCAATCCGAATTTAATTGGTATTTTCATAGTACTAATACCAATATGTGCTAATCTAGAAAACCATGGAGAAATAGATTCAAGCATATAAGCAGAATTAGAAATTTCATTAATAATATTATCATTAATACAAAGTTTGATCATTCCCTCAATGTAATATCCTTTTCCTACAAATACACCAATATAAATCAATATAAGTTTGCCCAATTCATATACAGATTTGATTCCCGGCTTATCCAATAGATCCCCACTAACAAGATTTCTAGTCATGTCGGGGACATGAAACATATTAACAAGAGTGAATTTATTTCCGAAAGTGAAGTTGAGTTCGACGGATCCGGTTTCAACAACTTTAGATCGTGCTTCATTTCCCATTTGTACTTAATGTCCATCAATTGCCTCTAAATAGGTTTCGAAAGCATCCTTGTCATAATAGACATGCACAGTAGCACATGTGCATACCACCATCCTTGCACTTTGCCTTTGCTTTCATTACTTCGCTCATTGTAAGGATTATGTCATCATTTGCATGAACTACATTGATCTCATTTTTTGACTTGTTGTGTCTGCAATCTCGAGCATAGTGTCTGAGTTTTCCACATACAAAACATCCGCTTTTCAGACCTTCCGGACCGCCAGAATTTTTGAATTTGTTATGTTCCTTTTTAGGACCAAGATGACTCTTCATGCCATCATGTTTCTTTTTTGGTTTAGCAGTCACAACATTAACTTTGGAAAGACCAGCAGATTCTGATTTCTCCTTTTTCTTTGATTCCTTCTCGATTCGAAGATGTTTATGGATTTTCTCTAAAGAGAAGTTCTCAGAATTGTGCAATAATTTCTTTCTATAGCCTTTCTATGAAGGTGGTTATTTTGCCATAAATGTACCAACTTGAAAGGTCTCAAGAATGTCTATTTTCACAACCTTTATTTTATTCACGAGAACCTGTAACTTGTGCATTTGGGGAAGAATGAGCTTGGAATCTATGAATTTAAAATCAAAATATTTAGAAATTACAAACTTCCTCGTACCTTCCTCTTCGGGCTTGAATTTAAATTTGAGTGCTTTCCAAATTTCTGTTGCAAACTGAGTATCAGTATAGAGGTTGTATAGACGATCAGATAGTGAATTCATGATATGTCGTTCTCTTTACATTTTTTACGCTCCTTCTTGAGTTCATCAAAGTCATCCCCGGTTGGTTCAGGAATTCGTGGTAAGTCGTGATCTAAGACATATTGAACTTTCAGAGCGATTAGTAGGAATGTCATTTTGTCTTGTCATCGGGTGTAGTTGGTTCCACCAAAGCGATCCAACTTAACAAGGGGTTGGTTCATAACTTTGATGTTTGAAACTGTAGTGTCGAAAACCATTTGAATACTTTTAAGACTGTTAGAAATATCAGTAAAGTTGAATGGATTAAGGACTGAATCATGAATGATGTCACTATCTTTAACAATATTTCAAGCCCTCTCTTGTGCGTCTTAGAGTTGGAACACATGAATATCCAGGATAATTCAACCTTATATCGAATTTAGGCAAGACCAACAAAAACTCGATTATGTAGCGAAGAGTGTTTGGAATTTTGTACAAGAGGACATTTCGTTTGTGATATGATTTCCTCGGAATAAGGTATTTATAGGTCATGTATGTGTTGTTTCACAAGGTTGCGACCCTTGATGAAACAACACCTTTTAACCAAAAGTTGTCATATTTCCGAGCATTGTCTATGTTCACTCTGCAGCAACCCTTCACGAAATGTTACTTCTCTTCGAATTCAAAAATCAAACGCATGCATCGACCAAAACGGGAAGACGCCACTAGCACCTCTACGCCCACGCCCTCAAACCTGGTCACTGCGCCGGTGTCGTCGATGAGGGGATGTATGGAGGAGACAATGACATAATTCTTGGGACCACCACACTTGTCCATGTGACACTTTATCCTCTTTTGTCCACTTGTTAAGTTTATACTCATAATTCTTTATAAAAACTTTTAAAATGAGTAAAACTTTTCATATAAAACTATTTTCTAATTATTTATTGACATTAATTCACTTTCATTTTTTTTTTTTTAATCATTTTAAAACTCACCCATAAATATTTAATGTTCGAATTTAAATGTAACGTAGATCTATCTTTTTTTTTTCTACAAAGAACATAGTGGAAATTGCTATTTGTCTCATAGGAGAATGAAACATTTGTGTTGGTTAAAATCATCCATATATGTAGAAGTAGGTGAAGTTAGTTTTGGCACTCAAATAGATAATGAAATGTTATAATCTTTCTCCTTTAAAAAAACATTTTTCAACACAAATTTAGTTTATTATTTTTTCAGTGTATGGTTGAGATTTCACTTACCATTATTTTTAACTCGAGACAATCTTCCTTCATATAACCAGCAAGACTGCAATCAAAACTCAAAAATTATATTTTATTTTTCACCACCACACCACCCTTTACAATATGGTTCTCACTTAAACATCATAATAATTTACATAGAATCACACAACTTAATCACACCAAAAACTCAGATCCTCATGAAATGGAGTGACGTCGATTCTTGTTCGGTTTAGTTCTACCTTTAGCAAAAGGCGTAATAATACCCTCAACCCGCGGAAACGGAGAAAGCTTTCCAAGTTTCTTAGAAACCGAACTCATAAACGAAGATTTCCGCGGCAATGGAGGCTTATCAGCGGAATAAGCAGGCGAAGAAGCACTTACAGTAACAGGACTACTAACCTTCGATTTAACCGTCGTAGAATTCTCAATCTCTTGAAGCTTCGTTTTCAACTTCGCTAACTCTAATTTCAGATCTTCGTTTTCCTTTCGTAAGCTTACGATTTCATTTGAAATTGGATGAATTTGATTATCACTTGAATGTGAATTTCGTTTTGTCTGAATCGGAGAAGATTCACCGTTTTCATTGCCGTTCATTGCGTCGCGAAGTCGTTCTTGCTCGTAGTAGAGAACTTGCACTACCGTTTGGACTGGTAAACGGTCGTTTTGAGCTGCATGTGCACATGCTTCTCGTGATAGCTTTTGACAGTCCATTACGCTGCACACTTTCTTTCTCTCCATGTCGCTTAGATTTGAATGAGCCTGAAAATTGTGCAATTTTAAACTTAGTTGATAGTTATGCAGAGACATTATATTAGACTTCAGGAAGCTGGGTTCGAATCTGCAATATCTCAGTTACTGTTAAGTCATCACCAAAATATGTTTCTTCTAACACATTAGATATAAAAATAACTGCAAATTCTTACCTTTAAGTAGATGTCTAAAGCTCTATACATTCCATCTTCGGTAGGCTTTGATTGTTCGGGAATCAGTTCAGCTAAACTGATAAATTTCGTAACTGATAAATTTCTATCAGTGGCTATTTCAGCAAGAAAACTTTCCATTAACTTTCCGACTTTTTCAATGTCACTTTGTGGAGGAGAAAAGTACTCATCGTCACCATTGTAGGCAAAGTGGTTTCCGATTTGAGATTCTAAGTAATTACTCATGATCCTTTGCACTGTATCGGCGTCAAATAATGTGTCGCCGGTATATGAATATGAAGGAATGAGAAGATCATCTAAGACTGCTTGTCCTAATTGTGTTGCCATTCTTTTTTCTAGATCAAGCCTGCAAGCAATTGTTGTATCGAGATATATTGCTGCGCGTAGCAGCATAGATAGAAAGCTTACTGACATTGCATTCCTCTCTTTTGGTAATAGGCTTACTATTGTCTCTAAAATTACCCTTTTTTCATGCTCTTGTCTTGCTTCAATCTTCTTCCCTCCCTTTCCAAATATATCCTGCTTAAAAGAAAATGAGAATTAAGATTTGATTCTATAAAATCGAGTAAAGATTCTATTAATTTTTCGAAAGTAATGAAAAGCTTTGTTTCGATGTCTTTGACTGTATAAAAATCTGATGCCATCCTTTCTATAAATATGTATTGTTGGAAAGTTTTGGAGAAATGCCGGGAAACAACAACAAACTAATGATTCACGACTATAAAAGATCATAATGCCGCATCTCTACCTAAAACTATAAGCTTTTAGGTAAAGATGCGGTGTCTGGTCTTCAGATGGTCCTGAAGCATTGACGGTTGTTTCTCCCGATACTTGACCAGACTCTAACAAATGGTAACTGAACCCTGATCCAACTATGCTAGGAGTGAGAGTGAGATCTTTGTATCAAAAGTCTTTCTAGCAGTTTAGTCCGAAAGAAACAGAAGAAACAATGAACTTTTCATTCCTATAAAACTATTTATTTATAAAATTGTCATTCATTTAGCGAGGGATCTCACCAAACCTCGTAGCGATTTCTGCGCATAGAGCATAAGAATAGGACCAATAGCAAACTGTTTAAACCCTCTAGCCATCATTGCAATAAGAACTCTTTGAAAAATATCAATCCTAAGAACAGTTAAATCTTCAGCCCACCAATCAACAACTGGTCTCTGTTGAGACGATATCGAAGATCCCATCACTCCCTCAGAGCCACTGTCACTTCTTCCAGACGAACACATTTGACTTTCCTTACAAGCTATATAAGCAATTGCATCTATACATTTGCTCACCAATTTCGCTTTCTCTGATATCGGAAGAAGATTTTCCGAAATATGTAAAATCGAAACAGAACCTGCAATGGTTTGTAGTGCTACATCATTCAAATATGCATCAGTTCTTTCCACCAAGTTCCCAACTGCATAATCCTCTGTCATTTCAAGATATTCCGCCACGCAACGAAGCGTAGCAATGTTTTCCACGTTTATCTCGAAATTTATCCCGTAGCAGAATCTTGCTGCTAGCTCAAATGCTTCTGCTCCACCAGGAACATCAGAGAGTTCAACTATGGACACATCAGCCTCTTTAGATTCCGAGACTAGTTTCCTAATGTATCCACTTTTGGAGACTAATGGAAACTGCGATAAATTTAATTCATATACACCGTTAGAGTAAAATAATTCAATACATTTTGACACGAAACAAAAACATAAACACTTTTTTTGTATGATTTTGCTTCCATATATATATAATCTTGTTTCCGAAACATGTTTGTAACCAAAAAAACATTAAATAATTGATTGACAAGCGACAACAAACTAGATTAAGAAATTGTTACACTTCACTTGAATGATTCTAAGCAAATAAGTCACTACCTTGTGTAAAGAAAAAGAAGCTTCTCCAATTTGGACATTGACATCACTAGGAATCTCTTGAGAAAAAATCCTATAATTAAGCAATAAAATTCAATGGTTTCAGTTATTAAATCCAATAAAAGGTAACAAACAATAACATACATAAGAACATTAAGAAAAAAAAAACATACCATTCACTTGTTCTTTTCATGGCACTAGAAAGAAGCTCTTGCTTCTTAAGAGAAAAATCACTAGCAGAAGTTGTATTTTTCACTAGACCAGGATCCACCATGGCAAGGACAGAAAAAGTTCTAGCTGACTATAAATAAAGCAGAAAAAGATTAATGAGTCAGTTATAGTATGGGCTCAAGGACCTTTTATATATGAACTTTCCTTTAATATTTTTATTTATTTTTCAAATAAGAACACAAGTCTTAAATGCTAGTTGAACATAACAGTATTTGGGAATAATGAGGATAGACTACTAAGAATTTGAACCTCAAATCAAATCAAATAAGTTTCCAATTGTAAAGTTAATCCAAAAATGGTTATGAATTTCCCAAACAAGGTCTTGTTATCAAGAAGGAAAGTGGATGTATAGGAAGGAATATGAGTGGTATTGTGGTCATTGTGAAATAAGATGAGGGGAAAATATAAGCATGGAGATGTACTTTATTATGTGTGGTGTGTGTGCTTAGGGAGTTTGAGTGAAGAGGATGAGATTGCTGCATCTTGATTGGTTTCTAATGTCGTTTGTTTTTATATGGAAAGTTTGAGTTTCTTATTAGTTACTCCTCCTCTAGTCTCTATCCTGTATTCTATAATCAAAAAGAAAACTTTTAAAATAAATATAATTCTAAGTCTCCAAACCAAGCAAAGATCAAAGATAATGAATATCATTAAAGAATAAACATATATAAAAAAGTTTTAAGAAATATTTCAGATGACAAACACAATAAAAATTAAACACCTTGAACATCATCAAACAAATATGAGTGTTCAAAGCATGTCTATGATTCGAAGATCAAATTTTAATATCATTTTAGAATCAATGTATAAAATAAGTGTTAATTTTTCTAAGTACTAAAAAATATACACACGCTCACAAAATGTTTTTCAAAACTTCATGTCTTTTTAATAATTTTTGGAAAGAAATCTTTGGAAAAATTCAAAACTCATTTCAAACTAAGTATTATTAATTATGGTGAGTTATTAAGTGATTATGAAGCAAAATTCAACATATAATCTATTATGGTGGTGATATAATCGATTATGAGACCTGTATTGAGTTGAATGTGGACGTAGAATAGTCTAAAAGGGGAGGTTTGAATAGATCTTTGTCCAAACAATTGTTTTCAAAATATTTTCAAATATCAGAGTTTAAAATTGTGCAGGACCAAAAGTTTAAAAACGTTTTGCAAAAGGAATTATGCAATTGAATTGATGTATAAATGAATTCAATAATGATAAAATGATAATGAATCAGTTAAACAATAATATGCTAATTAATCTAATTTGATCCAAATAAGATATTTGAATAAAATTTGATCAATTGAAATAACAATCTACGATTAAAGATTTTCAGAATTAAACGTCAAAAAGAAATGTTTAGCAAACAAAATCTAACACAAACCCAAACTTAAACATGAAATCGCATAAAAAATAAACTTTAATCATATGCAATAATATAAAGTGATTAACAATCTAAGAACATGAAAATTTTGCAGAAATTAAAAAGTGGGAGATAGAGAAAATGTACATAAAAAATTATATTGGTTCAGTGCGTCATCCTTGCTCACACCTAGTCTAATCTCTAATGAAAAGCCTTCGAAAATTCGTTAGTCTTTCACTAATTTGAATTTTACAAGTGTCTTTTGATACAACAAATAAACACACATAAATTGAAAACTTAAAACCAACTACTAAGAACCACATATCTAAATCTTGATTCTTCTTTTATACATAGCTCACTACGCTGCAAATCCATCAAGATATTCAATCGTTAATCAACCACCTTCTCATAAGCAAATCACTCTAAGATTTTGTCCAAAACAATCTTTACTTGATCCTAGCGAAATTTCATTGTTTGAGTTTTTGAACTTGTTGAAGGAGTTAGAAACTCTAAGATTTCGTCCAAATCGATCTTCACTCGATTCTAGCAAAATTTCCTTAGAGAAAAAAAAAACTTATTTTTCTTCATTGGATGTCAATCTCCATACACCACAGTCGCAATTTGATTCTTCAGACCTGAACAACCAAAATCTTCACAAAATATTAGAACACTAATGAATTCCTTCACTACTAGATCTCACACACTCAGTTAGAGTTGAGAAAACACTCAAAATGGTGTTTTTGGAAAAAGTTTGAAGATGAATTTTTAGAATTAACAGTCAAAGAAATTTGTCTTCAAGCTTAATTTGAGATAGAAAACTTATGTGCTTGAGAAAGCACTCAAAATTTTCAAAGATTATGATTATATGTAAAAAACTCCTTTTGCGTGTTATGAGCTACAGAGAGAGAAAGAGAGAAAACTTCTTTTATATGTGCTAGAGATAGAAAACAAAATCTGAGTAACAATAACACTTTGATTTGAGTCAAAAGAAAAAAAAATAATGAGTTAAGTCAAGAAAATTAGTGATTTGAATCAAGATGATAGAATTCAGATTTTTCACATGCTTGATTCGAGTCATGTGAATCAAGTCATGTTTCCTAAATTGAATCCAAAAATAATAAAATCTATCATGATTTGAATCAAGAAAAATTGTGACTCGAGTCATGGTACCTCATGATTCGAGTCATGTGAGGGTTTGAATAAAATCACACTTTGAGCGCCAAAATTTAAATTCTAAAATTTGCTTATGAATTGAGTCAAGATTTTTTATGACTCGAGTCATGTTTCCCAAAACAAGTTCTGGTGACTCGAGTCATATTTGAAAAGATGCTTAAAGTGTTCCTTTTATTCCTACATGTTAAGTTAATTATGTGTCAGAAAATACACATAGAAATATAAGGCCTTAGATACAAATTAGAGGTAAAAAAAGTTAGGATGAACACATTAATCCATGAGTATGAATTATTTAGAATGAAATATGAAGAAAATATCCAAGATATGCAAAAGTGTTTCAATCATATAGTAAATCATTTAATAACTTTGGAAAAAAATTCAAAATAAAGATTTGATTAACAAAGTTCTTAGATGCATAAATCGCAATTTGCAACCTAAAGTCACTATAATTTCTGAATCTATAGACTTTTCTATTATGTATTTTCTTACTCTGTTTGGTGAATTGTGAGAATGTGAAATTGAACTAAACCTCCTTACTGAGAGCAAAGAAGGCGGTAAGAAAAATAAGGGAATTGGGCTAAAAGTTTCATACATAGGCTAAAAAATGCGGAGGTCAAAGACATGAGATGTAAAATGGAAACTTCCAAAACGAAAATGATAAAGACATGATAATTATCAAATTCAAACAATTCATAAGATACATAAAAACATCCTTCAAACCCTCATCAGAAAATTAAAGAAAAATCATCCTTCAATCCGACTTGCTTCCAATGTAGAAAAAAGGCTCACATAAAGGCATGTTGTTTCATGAATCAAAAGAGATTAAATAGATACAAAAGACCTAAAAAATAATCAGAAAGAGATTACAAAGTATGGGATGCCAATGATATAGACTCATAAGATGAATCTTCATCTTTATCTTTGTCCTACCACTAACGCTTCATGTTGAGTCGACTAATAAGGTAATGCATATTCCATCTTCATAAAAATTGGAGTAAAAGAGAAAGGAGGAAAAATAGTCTAAATTCTCTTAAATCCGAAACTTAATAAAATCTCAAAAGGCCAATAAATACTTCCTCTTAATAATCATTCTCAAAGGTATATGTTGCCTTATAAGTATGTACCTTACCATCCATGCCAGTCTTCTTTTTGAAGACCCATTTGCATCCTATAGGATTAACTTTTACAGGAGGCTTCTAGCCACTTCTCAGACTCAAGACCAGTTATGGCATCTTGGTAAGTTACAGGATCATCTTGATCCATGAGTAATACATCACCGTGATCAGTTACAAGATATCCATATCTCTGTGGTTGGTGACGTATCCTGCTCGACCTACGTTGATCTTGTTCTAGTTGAGCAGGTTGCTCTTCTCCAACTACTTGTGATTCCTTCTCTAATTCCTCCATAGGTGTATCAATGCTTTGTGATTCTTGAATTTCTTCAAGCTCTACTTTTCTCTCACTGGTTCCTTTGGAAATAAAGTCTTTTTCCAAGAAAACTCCAGTTCGAGCAACAAACACGTTTCCCTTAGAAGGATTGTAAACGTAATACCCCACAAATAAGCACTTGTTAGATTTGAGCTCAAGCTTAGTTGAAATTTGTCGTTTCACATAAACTTCACAATCCCAAATCTTCATGTAAGACATATGTGGTTTCGTACCACTCGATATCTCATATTGTGTCTTCTCAATCTTTTTGGATGGAACACGGTTAAGTATGTAAGCTACTATCAGAAGTGCATGTCCCCAAAAGGTTTAATTTCATCAAACTCTAGTCTTAAATATTCATCATCTCAATTTGATCTAAGAGTTTTAACATTCTTACCTAGTCGGTTTTGTACTTCATTCTTGAATTCCTTGAAATTTTCAAAGGACTCAGATTGGTGTTTCATTAAATACACATAACCATATCAATTGAAATCATCAGTAAATGTGATGAAGTATTGAAAACCTCCTCTGACTGGTATGTTCAGTGATCCACATACATCAGTATGTATGAAGGCCAAAAGATCATTAGCCTTTTCCCCTTTTCCTGTGAATGGGGACTTTATCATCTTTCCAATTAAGCAAGATATGCATGTCTCATATGATTCATAATCAAAAGAATCCAAGAGTTTATCTTTATGGAGTTTGCAAATGTGTTTCTCATTTATGTGGTCTAATCGACAATGTCAAAGGTAAGTTGGATTTAACTCATTAGATTTCATCCTTTTAGTATTAATGTTATATATTGGAATTTCAAGATCAAGTACATATAATTCATTGGTCATTTGTGCAGTAGAATAGAATATATCATTCAAATAAATGGAGCAACAATTGTTCTTTATTATGAATGAAAAACCAAACTTGTCCAAACAAGAAACGAAAATAATATTCCTGCTAATTGCAAGTACATAATAATAGTTATATAACTGAATTATTAAACCACTAGGTTGTGAAGACGTGGCTTCTCAAACGGTTTTGATGATGACACACTCTACAACATACAAGGATGGATAAAAGAATCTCAAAGAAATCAAGTTTGAAGAACTTCAATTTTAAATCAATATGTCAAGACTTGGTAAAGAATGAAAAAAAAATGTTACACAAATGAAGGTACAACATTCAGCTTCTATATAGCTTGTACAAGTGTTCAACTTCATCTCACATTCTTGCATATCATATTGAAAATGTTTTAAATCATTATAATGCATTTTTGCCTCTGTTTCAAAATGCTTTTGCAAATTATGTTCAGAGTAACCGGTTACCACTTCCTAGTAATCGATTACCATGTGTTATCTTTCAAATTTTTTAAAACGTTGAGGTCGGTAACCTATTACACACATGTGGTAACCGATTACCACTAGCGCAATGATCCAGAAAAGTGCATCTGTTGGCAGAATTTTGTTTTCTCATTTCTTCTTGAACCATAGCAACTCTTGGTCATTTGCACTCTTTTGAAAAGGTGTTTAGAGAAATTTATATACCTCATAATCTTAGACTTTGAGATTAACTTTCTTGCAAAATTTAAATTTTATTTTCATCTCTCAATTTCCAAATTTTCACAAGTGTAAAAAATTCTTCACTTTCAAGAGTGAAACTATTATACTTCAAATTGCACTATTTCATCATAGTTTCATTCCTCTATCTTTGAAAATTTGTCTTTGATATATAAGAGTTGATATCTCAATAAGAAGATCAGTCGCAAGATTGATATTTGAAGACTGCTGCAACTTACACAAATCAGAATTTATTTGATCTTTGATTACATCTTATTTTTTCAGGACTGTTGGAAATAAGTTTGTGAGGTTGTAAACTTGTTGTCCAGCATTGGTGGAAGCAAAAGGTCCGTTTTGAGAGGATTGTTCTCATTGGACTTAGTGAAAAATCCAAGAGGATTGTTCTTGGTATTTGATTGGTTAGAGTCTGTATAGAAAGACTAGGTAGAAGTCTTGTCTTAGGATCTAACAATATTGAAAAATATCTTTCATGTTGAAAGGGAACTGGAGTACTCTTAGACTGTGAGGGGAACCAGAATATATTGTTGTGTCTCTTTACTTTCCACTTTTACTGCATTCATCACTTAGTAACTTTTACGTGCAACTCTACTTACATAGGTAAAGTCAATACATGAGTTCTTACAGATAAAGCAGCCACCTTTACTCCATTTCCAGCTCGTAGGTCAACTTCACATTTTGCCAAATCTCTACTCCTTTTTAGCCCCTGCTCATTAGTATAAATGTGAGAACCACATCCAGTATCCAATACTCATGAGGCAGAAGTAGATAAATTTATTTCTATAACAAAAATACATGAAGTTGAAGTCTCTACTCCATTCTTCTTATCTTCCAGGTGCTTTGGATAGTTTCTCTTCTAATGTCTTATCTTACCGCAATATAAGCAAGTTCCCTCATTTGTTATGCCTCCACTCGGCTTCAATGCAGGAGAAGTATGTTTGAGTTTGGAAACTTCCTTGCCTTTATATTTACCACCCTGCTTGGTGGGCCTTTTGTTTTGTTTCTTTCCATTACTGACCATTAGAATGGAATTCCCTTTTGACTTCAGATTCTGCTCAGCAGTTCTTAACATGCTTAACAGCTCTGGAAGATTTTTGTCCATATCATTCATATTAAAATTAAGGAAAATTTGACTGAAGCTCTCACGCAACGATTACAGGATTAAATCAGTCACAAGCTCTTTTTTTAGGGGAAAACACAATCTTTCAACCCAATCATCTTAAGTACATAGAGAACTATTGAGGCTCCTTCAACTAGCTTACCTTGAAAAAAGGCTTTTGAAACTTCAAATCTCTCATGCCTTGCCTGCCTTTGATAAAGCATCTTCGGGTGTTCAATCATATTAAACATTGTCGTGTTTTCATGTTCCTTTTGCAATTCAAAAATCATGGTAGCCAACATGAAGCAAGCAGCTTCATTGGCATCATCAACATGCTTCTTATAAGCATTTATTACTGCCTTAGGAGCAGAACTAGGAGGCTCCTCTTCAGAAACAGGTGTCTCTAAGACATACAACTTTTTAGCCGGTCAGGTGAACCATTTGGTGATGACTACAAAGAGGAATAACCAAGCTTTGGGTGTTAGTCAAAGGGGATTAGAGTCTCAGTGCCTTAAGAATACTTCTCTGACTCAGAGTCAGGCTGATTGTGTGGTTACCAATGTTGGGGTAGTGTCATAATATTTTGAGAATGCTTTGTAGCAAGTGGAGCATTTTCACCATCCTATTTTTATCCCAAGGGTGTATGTTTGATCGGATCAGATGCTAAAGGATGGAGTGATCGTATCTTTACTAGATTAGCCCTATTGGCCTCCTTCTTTTAGTATTGTATGTATAGTACTATTGTAATGAAAGAATATATGTGTATATGCTTTCTTGTTTGGAATGAATGTTTTTTATCTGCATGAGGTGTGCTTGTATGATATGGAGTGCAGAGCTATATACCTTTGTGCAAACTTATGAGATCTTTCCTCGAAGTCTATTGGACGTTATTAGGGTTATGCTTGCCCAAGAATCGGTTCCCCTTCTTGAAGGTGAGAAAATTACTTAGAAGGGGGGTTGAATAAGTATGACAAATAATCAAAGATTTAAACACAGTTATTTTTATCCTGGTTCGTTGAACTCAACTACTCCAGTCCACCCTCTCAAGAGTGATTTGCCTTTCTCAGTCAAGGACTTAATCCACTATTTAATCAAACAGATTACAATAGTAACACCTAAGAACAACTGTTCTTAGTCTTCTCAAGAGCTACTGATCCCAACTGGATCCTCTTAAGGAAAACCTTTTACAATCAATGTAAAACTATTACAAGAGTAAGAATGCTTCTAAGAAGCAGTTATCACAACTGTGATATTTCTCTTAAGTTAAGAACAATGTTACAGCAAAATAAAAATATAAGAGCTTTGAGAGTTTTGCTTTGATGAGTGATTTTTGCAAGTCGTTCGTTTTTGAAGAAGATGGAGTGGACTTCTTTATATAGGCACTTAGATTCATGAAGTCTTCTCAACATTGAAGACTGTGCTGAAAAGCCTGGAGCCTTTTGTCTTTACATTGGAGGTTGTGCTGAAAAAGCCTGATGCCTTTTGTCTTCACTTTGCAGAAACTTTCCTTAGAATGAAATGCACAGATAAAACCTTTTTGTTTGTGTTCTTGTGTCTAGCACAAAAGAGGAAAGAGCTGTTGAGATATGCCAACGTACATATTCAAATCTTCTTCACTAAATAAGTTCAGCTATCAACATTAGAGTCTGGATATTCAGAATCTCCAGAGTAAAGATCTTCTGGATCTTCAGAGTCTTGGGATGTTCTTCAGATTGTGCTGAATCAGAGTATGTGCAGCTTGTGTGCTTGAGCGTGTAATTCTGTCAGAGCAGAGTCTTCTATATCAGATTCTCAATACTTATGCAGCGCAGTATCTTCAGAGTCTTCTGATGACTAAGCTTCTGATCTCTCAGAGTCTTCTATTCTTTAGAGACTTCTGCTTCAGAATCTTTAGTAAACAGCACTTAGATTCTTCTGGGAGCAACGTTCAGATCTTCATTTAAGATGCTCTTGAACCTTTGAAGCCTTTCATAATATCATTGTTCAGATCCAAATTTGCTCTTTTAAGAATATTTTCTTTAGTACCTGTAGCAAACAGTCTAGAACAAATTTAGAGTATATAATTCTTGAATACAAAATTCATAAGTGTTATCATCAAAACATAGAGATATAACTAAGAAACAATCTGTGTTCTTACAATCTCCCCCTTTTTTATGATGACAAAACATGAGAAATTTTGTTCAATAAAAAATATGAATTATAACTCCCCCTGAGATTAACAATCTCCCCCTGAAATAAATACTCTAATAGAAGAAAACACTTCCCTTTTTGATTAAGTATATTTCATATTTAGAGTCTGATGCAAGAGGTTTGACTTTCAGAGTCAAATGTTGATACCAGATAATTAAGACTTTCTTCAGTTAGAGCGCCTGGTTATCATCTTGCTTGAATTATCTTTCAGAGTAAAGGTATCAGAGTAAGCTATCAGAATTGATTGAATACTCAGATTTGCTTTGAAGATCAGGTTCTGGTTGGAAAAGTCTCTGGGTAACTTCAATGAATTATGTCAGATATATCAATGTAATCTGAAAGACTTAAATTCAAAGTAAGTTAATAAAATGTCTGAATTTCAGTTTTAGTAATTGCTTATAGTTTGAACAATCAGATTCTCTTTTTCTCCCCCTTTTTGTCATAATCAAAAAGATTTTTAAAGATATAAAGATACAGAAGAAAATAAGCATATAGAAGCAAAAACATCAACATGCAATTAAACATACCAAAGTTCACAGTCAAACAGGCAGATGCCAAAACGCATAACGCAACAATAAGAAAACAACAAAAACAATAACTTGTGCAAAAACGACAGATAAAACTAAGTCTGGCGTGAGGCAATAAGGGTCAGAAGCTCTGTCATTTTAGCAGTTGACTCTTCTTGCTTAGACATCCAGGTCTTGATCTCATCAGTTGTCTTCTCTTGCTTGATCATCCAATCTTTTATTTCCTTAACATCATTCACAAGCTCTGTGACCACAGATGAAAAAGGAGCAGCAGGGTTCTCTTCAGATTGGTTCTCTTCAGGAGCTTGTTCAACCATTTCAGATTCAGGAACCTCTGGCGGAGCAGCTTCCAAAAGTAACACAGGAGGAGGAGGAGGCATGTTCATCAGAGTTACCTTGATTAATTCTGCAAACTTAGTCTTAGCAAGCTTAGAGCATTTAGCTCTAACTTTTAAGGCAGCTTTGTTGAACATCCAGATGAAACGCTTCCGAGCAGCATTTGAAACAGTTGGATCCAAACTTGACATGCACACATCCTTAACACGATTATATTCAGAATCTATCTCCTTTTTGAAAATTTCAAACATAGCATTAATACATGATCCTAGATCTGACTGCTCAGACTGTTCAGATGGATTAGGATTAGGAGTGTTAACAGGAGTAGGTTCAGATGGTGTAGGTTCAGATGGTTATGGTTGAGGTGATGTTGGTTGAGATGTTTGGATGTCAGATTGAGGGAGTTCAGATGGTTGAGGAATGGTTTGTGTTTCAGATGGATTGGTTTCATATGGTTGAGGGATGGTTTGGGTTTCAGATGTTTGAGTTTCAGATGGTTGAATTTCAGATGGTTGTGGTTGAGGTGGAGAGTTTGGTGGAGTATGAAACATGGAAATGTTAAGATGTTCCTTCATAGCACTTTCAGAACGTGCTTGTTTGAGTGACTCTGGTTCAAAATCAGATGAATCAGATGATTCACTATCAGAAGATTCATCTGAGTGAACAGATGTTGAAGAGATTATAATTGATTGATTGAGGGGTTTTATATCCAGAATATTGTCAGAAAGATTTGGATCTTCTGATGGAATTGGTTGTTCAGAGTGTTCAGTTTGAACAGTCTCTGGTTGGTTTGGTTCTGAGATGATTATTTCTGGTTGGAGAATCTCTAACTGGGAATTATCTGGTTGTGACATTGTTGGTTGTGGAATTTTTGTTTGAGGAATTTCTGGTTGAATTGATTGAGTTTGTGGAATTTCTGATTGAAGTGTTTGAGGTTGTGGAATTTTTGTATGAATTGTTTGAGGGGGTTCAGATATAATATGAGGTTGGGGTTCAGAGAGAATTGGTACAAAAAATGGTTGTGAATGTACTGGTTCAGATGAGGGTGGTTCAGATGAAAGATTTGCAGATTGTTTGGGTTTTGAAGTTCTTTGTCTAAGGTTTGGAGAGAGTTGTGGTGATGAAAGGGGTGAATGAACAGCATGTGTAGGATCAGATGTTAATACCTGATGAATAGTGTCTCTAATCTCTTCCAGAGTAGCATCTCTAGAACTAATTCTGGCTTTCTTTCCTTCTTTCTTCTTCTTCCTTGGAACTTCAGATACTTTCTTTTTCTTCTTAACCGATCCTTCTTCAGCTTTCCTCTTACTACGCCTTTCCTTCATCAGATTGGGCATTTCTTCTCCTTGTTTCTGAACAAGATTAGCAGGTAGAGGAATTCCTTCCTTTAGACACTCTGCAATGTAAGCCCAGACAAATTCCTTTGGTTCATCTGCACTGAACATTGGAAAGTCTTCTAAGGGTATCCTTCTGCCATTGACCTCCTCAGAGTTTATCTTCCTTAGTTTTCCATTCAGTTCTGAAATGATTTTCATCCTTTTCAGATTGAGTCCATTTATCTCAGATCCAATGATGTATGACAGATCTTCTGTTATCTTTGCATCTGTCAGATGCTTTACCAGCTTGTTTTCAACAAGGATGCCTGAAATCAGTCTTCCCGTAGGTATCCAAGTTCTAACTTTCCCAGCTTTAGCTCTGACCTCTTCTCTAGTCTCTTTGACATGAGTTAGAAGATGACTGAAGATCAGATAGGGCAGATCCACCTTAACATTCTGGCTGATGCAGTACATGAAATACAGATGTTCTGAACTCACATAGTCTGGTGAGTTGGATGCCTTTCTGTGAAAGATTGTACTCATAAATATCTTTGCCCAGATCCTATAGATAGGTTTCAGATCTTTAACCTTACTTGATGGTGTTCCAGCTACAGTGATTTCTTCATATACCTTAGCCATATCAATACGTGAAGAGGCAAGGTTTGAAACTCCATCAGATTCTGTATAACTGAACAGTTGCCTGATCAGTTTCTCAGTAATCACTATCTCCTTCCCAAGGACAGATGAGTGAATAAACTTAGGACCAGTGTTAGCGTGAATCCAGAATTCCTTTACAAGAGTTGGATACACAGGACCCATCAATCTCTCAAAGTACTTCTCCCAGCCTTGAGCTTTAATGGCAGTTGTTAGGTCAAACCCATTTTCCTTTAAAGATTCAAGATCAACGAAGCTCTCACACAGAACCTCAAGATCTGCTACTGGAGTAAATAGGGTGCGTTCTGGTTTCTTGTACATTATAGTTTTGTTGGAGATTTCAGCAGCATTTGATGTAGAAGCCATTGAAGAGGAAGAAGATCTTGATTTGGGTTTAGGGTTTTTGTAGAGGTTGAAGAGAGAACAGAAACGCATAGGTGTAGTGAGTGTGAAAAATGTGAAAATAGTGTGATACGTGGTATTTATAGACAACTAAAACACAAGCATTGGGCACATCAAAAGACACATACGCACGTTTGTACAACATTTAATGAAAGTAATCATTTCACATTAAAATTATGACAGCTGGGGGGAAATCCAAGAAAAGTGAGATTTTCAAAGCAATACCTCAAACGTCAATTCAGTTGAGCACTCAATCATTTCAGATACTGAGTGACACGTTGGAGCCAGGTTAGTCAGCTATAAGTTGATTTTCAAAGTTAAGGAAGGAATCAAAGGAGTGGCGTCGAAGAGATACAAGGTAAGATTGGTCACTAGGGGTTTCACTCAGAAAGAAGGTGTCAACTTCAGTTATGTGTTCTCTCCTATTATGAAGCATAGATCCATTCGAATGTTGCTTGCCACGATGGAAAAATTTGAATTTGAACTAGAACAGATGGATGTGAAGACTTATTGTATGGTGATCTAGATGAAATAATTCTGATAAGGCAACTTGAAGAGTATGTCAAAAGGTGGAAGGAAAATTATGTGTGCAAGATAAAGAGATCTTTATATGGACTGAAACAATCTCCTCGGTAGTGGAATAGGAGATTCGACAAGTTCATGGCATGCATAAGTTTCATTAGAAGTTAGTTCGACCACTGTGTTTACTTCAGATTTTGACCTGGTAATTCATTTGTTATTTTGTTATTTTTTGTGGATGATATTCTAATAGCAAGCAACAATGTCGAAGATGTAATGAGGGTGAAGGTTGAACTCAATAAGGAGTTAGACATGAAGGATCTAGGAGTTGCGTTCAAGATTCTTGGGATTTACATCCGAAGAGATAGAAAGCAGTCAAAATTATGCTTATCTCAAGAGGCATACCTACGGAAGATTCTCGAAAAGTTGGTATGTCGAATTCAAAGCCTGTTGTGACTCCGATAAACCCTCAATTCAAGTCGAGTATAGATCAGTGTCCTAATACTGATGTCGAAAGAGCTTATATGAATAGAATTCCATATGCTAATATAGTGGGTTTTTTATGTATGTTATGGTATGTACTAGACCCGACATAACATATGCAGTAAGTCTTGTAAGCAGGTACATGATTAATCCTGGAAAGGCTCACCGGAAAGCATTGAAGTGGATTCTAAGGTACTTAAATGGGTCTCTAAACAGAGTCCTAATTTATGGTGGAGCCATGGGTGAAGATAGTAAATCAGCAATTTTAGGATATGTCAACTCTTATTATGTAGGTTGTATGGGTTTTAGAAAATTTATTTTGGATATGTGTTCACTATGTTTGGCACAACAATTAGTTGGAAAGCTACACTTCAGAAGGTTGTTGCCTTATCAACCACTGAAGCAGAATATATCGCTCTAGCAGAAGTTGTGAAGGAAGAATTGTGGCTTGAAGGATTTGCAAAGGAGTTAAAATTTCAAGTTCGAGTTATCACTGTTAAATGTGATAGTCAAAGTGCAATACACGTGTCAAAGAATTCAGCCTATCATGAGTGAACCAAGCACATCGATATGAGGTTGCATTTTGTCAGAGGGGTAATTAAGCTTGGAGAAGTCCAAGTGCTGAAGGTTTTGACATATCATAATGTTGTTGATATGATCACCAAGACATTGCCCAATTGCAAGTTTTCCACTGTATGCAGTTGATAAAGCTGCATGAAGAAAGTTATTTTGTTCCTTGATGTTATAAAGTTTGTTCCAAGGTGGAGATTTATGAGATATTGGATCGAACTCTAGTATGATTGAAGGTAGCTTCTTGGTTCGATAGTTCGACAGATGTTTAGCATGCAGTCGAAGGTCGTTCACATGTTGTTGTCGAAGTGTTACATATTGTAGTCAACGTCAGTTCTAATATGTAATTGTAATGTCGAATTGGATCTTGTGTTAAGGATCCAATTTTTTTAGTTAGCTTTTACCCTAAGTTGGCTAGTAATGGGTAATTGTACCCTAAGCAACCTCACTTGCAGAGGTTAAGGCATAAGTTATAAGATATGCTTACCCAAGTCTCTGAGGTGACTTGATGACTCTTCTTGATCTATCTCTTGACAATAGGTAGTCATGGACAATTTCATCAACTTCCTTAAGCCCCCAGTACACTCACACCCTCCAAAACTAATATTTAACTACATCTCACAACACTTTAAAACAAGAGTATAAGAGAACAAATAAAGTCAAATACAAGTTTAAAGTGTTTTTGACTGGTGCATCTTAGAATGAAGAACTTGAATCCTATATATAGCATTGGACTCCCACTTCTTTCACAAAACTAAGCGATGTGCGACTTCAAATAACTTGTATCTTATATATAGCCTTGAACTCTCTCTTTATTCACAAAACTAAGTGATGTGGAACTTTTTCAACATGTATATTTTCAACCAACCTCAACGATCTCCACCTTGATTGAAAATAAAACATAAGCTTTTATTGTCTTCACCAACAATCATACTCCACCATAAAGAGTATCATTATGTATATTTTCAACCAAACCTAACAATATAAGCCAGAGATCTACGAATTCAAAAAATCAGAGTTGAAGCGAAGCTTAATTAAATTGAATGTGATGGATCTTCGCGTTCAATTTTGGAGGTTCTTGGTTCAATGACCTAGGAAGGTTATGAACTAGTGAATTGAATAGTGATCGTGGAATTGTGGAGAACATATGAATCAGATGTTGATTCCAACACACATCACCATTGTTCTGTACTGGAAGCAAAAATAGAGTGAGAAATGGAAGTGGTGGTGACTCTAAACTTCTGGCACGGTGGAGAGATAGTTAAGCTGCAAAATTTAGAACTTTAACACTCAAGTCAATATGTGAGAAAGAAAAATAAATTCAAATTGCGTTTAAAATTGGTTACCTGAATTTGGCACGTTCTCTATTTGTTAGGAGTGAAGTGCAAAAAATTCTAAAAATAGTATAATTCATTCAGAGTAATCGATCGGGCTCGATATAGCCGCTAAGATGAGGATTTTAATTTTCAACCTAACTTTTTTATAGCTCTAATGCTTAGCTACAAGTTAGAAAGATAATTGGGTCCCCACATCAACGATGTATCTTTCATCATAAAAAAGAGTTATACTTGATATCTTAAGTGTTGATTTCAAGTGAAGTTGGTGCAGATGGTAGACACCCTGCGCAATAATTGGTGCTCCCAGTAATAATGAAAACCTTGCTCTAGTACCCATCGGAGACATGGCTTAGGTTCGTGTATTCACATCAAACATGATAAAGGGTCCCTTTAGTGGAGACTAATCATAGACAATATTGCATGTATATATAAGATGGATTTTCCTGTCTGATTTTATATTTCAAATTCCGAATTATGCGGTACATAAATTGTTCTTACATATCTTAGTCATCATCCATATATATCATCTAAATATACAACCACTTTTCAACAAATCGCAATAATATCATTTATTGATTAGTTAATGACGTGAATGCATGGCTAAAAATGAACGTGATAATTATGTTAGAAAAAGGATCTGAATTTTTCTGGTTTCTTATCAAATTGCATATCAATATATGACCTGGTTTTTTTTTACGTAATTTGTAAAGGATTTTGATCCTAAATCTTTAGAGAAAAAATGTCCCTTCCTACCGGCTAATATGGAGCCTATCACTTCAAGGGCTCTATTATTAACGTACTCTCGTGGAAATTAAGTGCATGAAAATCTTCACAAGATGTTTGAGAATATGATCATGGAAAACAATAAGAAACTGTCCCCATGGCACATGGTATGTGAGAAAATTTTGACAAAAATATTGTGACAAAATGCAAAGATAAAAAGTTATGATACATGCAAAGAGGTGTGATAAAATTGTATTTATCAATTTCAATGCTCAATTATGATTATTCCGTGTCTTTTCATCAAAGTGATGAAAAAGTTGGGTCAGACAACATGAGAAGTGTAGGAATAGAGTATCTTGAGGATATAATTTTAAATTATAAAAAATATACCTCAATACGCAAGTCCGCCTTACATTTTTAAGACGATTATATATATATATATATATATATATATATATATATATATATATATATATATATATATATATATATATATATATATATATATATATATATATATATATATATATATATATATATATATATATATATATATATATATATATATATATATATATATATATATATATATATATATATATATATATATATATATATATATATATATATATATATATATATATATATATATATATATATATATATATATATATATATATATATATATATAAGAATAAAATATAGTTAGTTGCCTGTTGTTCTTTGTTGGTGCAAAGGTAGAATAAATAATGAAAGGTAGAAATATTCTAATAAGAATGACGGCAGAAGAAACAGGATTAAAAGTTACAATGATTGTCACCCTATTTAAGCTAAAACTAGGGTTACTAGAATAAGATAAAATACTAAAATACCCTCTAACAAACTTATGGGCTTAAGAAAGTAATATAATAAAATATGAATTATTACTAATACCATCTCTTAATTCATATTCCATCAAAACTTGTAACACCAATTCCATCCCTTAATCTGAGAAATTGATCAGTCTTGATAGCTTTCGTCAGAACATCTGCCAACTGCTTCTGAGTGCTGCAGTGTACAACTTCTAACACTCCACTCTGAACTTGATGTCTCAGAAAATGATACTTGGTCTCAATATGCTTGCTTCTCCCATGCAACACTGGGTTTCTGGCAAGATTGATTGCAGACTTGTTGTCAATCATCAACTTCAGAGGTTTGTCTACTTTAATCTTCAGATCCTGCAACAGATTCAGAATCCACACAGCTTGGCATGCAGTAACAGCACCTGCAATGTATTCAGCTTCACAGGTTGACAACGTCACAACAGGTTGCTTCTTGGAACACCAAGAAATAGGACCTCCCAGAAATTTGAACAAGTACCCAGAGGTACTTTTTCTGTCAACTCTGTCTCCACACCAATCAGAGTCTGAATAGCTCAGAAGTTCTGACTCATCCTTTCTTCCAGAAGGAAATAACACTCCACTCTTCAGAGTTCCTTTGATATACCTCAGAATCCTGACAGCAGCTTGGTAATGGGACCACTTAGGTTTACTCATGAACCTACTAACCATCCCAACTGAGTAGCAAATATCAGGTCTGGTATTGCACAGATACCTCAGAGAATCAACCAACTGTTTGAAGGTTGTAGCGTCCACATCCTTTCCTTCAGAGTCTGAATCCAGTTTCTGGTTTGTATCAGAAGGTGTGACAGCCATCTTACAATTCTTCAGATCAAATCTCTTCAGAAGTTCTAATTCATACTTGAGCTGATGCAAAATGATACCTTTCTCAGAATATCTGAACTCCATCCCTAGAAAGTATGTCATTTTGCCTAGATCAGTCATTTCAAATTCATTCATTAGAACCTTCTTGAACTTGGATATCTCCTGTTCAGAACTTCCAGTCAGCAGTATATCATCAACATATAAACATACCAGAGTCATATTGCCTTCAGAAGTATGCTGAACATAGACACCGTACTCCATCTCACATTTCTGAAAGCCTTGCTTCTTGAAAAATGAATCAATCTTCTGATTTCAAGCTCTGGGCGCTTGTTTCAATCCATATAGAGCTTTGTATAATCTGTACACCATCCCTTCCTGATTCTTTTTCACAAATCCAGGAGGTTGTGACACGTAAACTTCTTCTTCTAATGGACCATTCAGAAATGCAGATTTTACATCTAAATGCATCAGAGGCCAATTCCTGTTAGCAGCTATTGCAATCACCATTCTGATTGTTTCATGTCTTGCTACAGGTGCAAACACTTCAGAATAATCCAGCCCAGGTTTCTGTAGAAATCCTCTGGCTACCAACCTTGCTTTATGTTTGCCAATTGAGCCATCTGGCTTTAACTTCTGCTTGAAAACCCATCTGACGCTGATGGCTTTCTTGTCTTTTGGAAGTTCTGTCAGCTTCCAAGTCTTGTTTCTCTCTATAGCATCAAGTTCTTCTTTCATGGCCTTTAGCCAACGATTCTGCTTAAGAGCCTCTTCTGTACTTATGGGTTCAGAATCTACCATCATGGCACACTGAATAATTTCTCCTTCAGAGTCTACTTCAGTGTCTTGCAGCATGTCAAATTCTGCAAATCTTCTGGGAACGCTTCTGATTCTTTGTGGTCTCTGAACTTGTTCAGAGTCTTGAGCTTCAGAGTTTCTAGCTTCAGATGATTGACCTCCAGAGCTTTGACCATCTTCAGAGTCTGGCATATTTCCAGAGTCTGAATTGCCACCAAGATCTGGATTGCCATCAGAGTCTGAATCATCAGAGTCTGGGTCATCAGAGTCACCTTCATCTTCTGAGTCTTCTTCAGAGTTTGAATCAGTATCAGAGTCAGAGTCAATGTCAGGGTTTACTTCAACTTCAGAAATTCTTAACTCTGGCCTTTCTTCAGAGGTTCTAACATCAGAATCAGATTGAGACTTATCCCAATTCCAAACTTCTGATTCCTTCACAATCACATCTCTGCTGAATTCAATTTTATTGGTTTCTGGACAATAGAGCTTGTAAGCACCAGTACTGTGGTACCCTATCAGAATCATCACTTTGCTTCTATCATCCAGCTTCTGTCTTCTGGCTTCTGGAACATGTTTATAGCAAACAGAACCAAACACCTTTAGATGACTAACACTTTGCTTATCTCCAGTCCACTTCTGTATTGGAACTATTTCCTTCAACTTCTTCGTAGGACATCTGTTGAGTACATACGTTGCAGTGGCAACAGCTTCTCCCCAGAGCTTCTGAGGAAGCTTCTTCTCCTTTAGCATGCTTCTCACCATATCAAGCAGAGTGCGGTTTCTTCTTTCAGCAAGACCATTGTGTTGAGGGGTATAAGGAGCAGTAACCTCATGCTCAATTCCATTCTCCTCACAGAACTTCTGGAACTCTTTGGAGTTATACTCACCTCCACCATCAGTTCTAAGAATCTTCAACTTCTGACCACTCTGATTCTCAGCCTTCATTCTGAACTTCTTAAATTCATCAAACACCTCGTGTTTGAACTTAATAAGGGATACCCATGTCATACTTGTGAATTCATCAACAAACAACACAAAGTATTTATTCCCTCCAATTGATGCTACTGGAAATGGACCACACACATCAGAGTGTACAACTCCCAAGGCATGTTTTGCTCTTGGAGCAACTTCTTATGCAAATGGCAAACGTGGTTGTTTTCCTTCCATGCAAACTTTGCATGACTTCTCAGGCTTCTTAATTGCAGGAATTCCATGTACCAGCTTCTTTGAATTCAGATGTTTTAGGCTTCTGAAATTCAAATGACCAAATCTTCTATGCCACAGCTCACTCTCCTTCTCAGTACTTGTTGCACTAAGACACTCTGAGTCTGCAGTTCTGACATTCACCTTGAATGTTCTATTCCTTCCCTGTTCTGACTCCATAATCAACTTCTGATTACAGTCATACAGCTTCAGAAGATTGTCCTTCATGGTAACTGAGAAACCTTTCTCAATTAATTGTCCCACACTCATCAGATTGCTTCTGATGCCAGGTACATACCACACATTCTGAATCAATGCTATTTTCCCATTGTTCAGAGTCACTCTGACATTTCCCATACCTTCTGCATTAAGATATTTGTCATCAGCACATCTGATCTTTGTTCTCTTTTCAGAGTCAAAGTCAACCAGCCATTTCTTGTTTCCAGTAAGATGATTTGAACAGCCAGTGTCCATATACCACCAGTCTGTCAGATCCACATTATCAGATTCAGAGGCCATCAACAGCACAGATTCGTCATCAGAACTTTTGGCTATATTTGCTTCTTCTGATTTCTTCTCCTTGTTTGACCAACAATCTCTAGCAAAGTGACCAAACTTCTTACAACAGTAACATTGGATCTTCTTCTTGTCATACTTCTTTTTTCCCTTCTGAGCATTCTTTTGTCTATCAGAGGTTGAGCTTTCTGTCTTCTGACCACCATCAGATCTTCTCCTGGCTTCTGACTGCTTCTGATACCTCCTATCAGAAGTTGCTTTCAGAGCCTGCTGCTCTACTTCCCTTTCAAAAGTTCTTTCAGTCAAACGCAACTCTTGCGCTTCTAAACTGCTCTGCAGCTCTTCAATTCTCATGGTGCTCAGATATTTGGAATGTTCTATTGCTACCACAATGTAATCAAATTGAGGAGTAAGGGATCTCAATACTTTCTCCATGATTGTTTCTTCTGAAAGAGTTTCTCCACACACCTTCATCTCATTAGTGATCAGAATCACTCTGGAGATGTATTCAGAAACTTTCTCATTATTCTTCATGTTGAGATTCTCATATTGCTTTCTCAAGGACTGAAGCTTCACCTTCTTCACTGATGCGTCACCACCATAACATCTCACCAGAGTGTCCCATGCAGCCTTTGCTGTTGTAGAGTCTGCAATCTTCTCAAACACGTTTACATCCACACATTGATGAATGAAGAACAATGCTTTCTGATCCTTCTTCCTTACTTCCTTCTGCGCGTTTTTCTGTTCATCAGTCGCATCTGCTGCTACCGGAACATAACCATCAGTGACAAGATCTAGAACATCTTGAGCACCAAATAGTACACACATTTGAATCATCCAACGATTCCAGTTTTTACCGTCAAATACTGGAAGTTTGGTGTTCATGTTGCCGTTTCCGTTCATCTTCACCTTGCACAATACACTCAATGTTTCTCACACAGTGTTTCCCAACCCACAGAATTAAAATTTTGATCAGATTTTGTTCAAGATTCAACACGAATCTAAGAATCAAAATCAAACACACAAGACCTCACGTTCACTCGTGTTTCCCGTGTTTCCCAATGAATCTGAACCGGAGCTCTAGATACCAATTGTTGGTGCAAAGGTAGAATAAATAATGAAAGGTAGAAATATTCTAATAAGAATGACGGCAGAAGAAACAGGATTAAAAGTTACAATGATTGTCACCCTATTTAAGCTAAAACTAGGGTTACTAGAATAAGATAAAATACTAAAATACCCTCTAACAAACTTATGGGCTTAAGAAAGTAATATAATAAAATATGAATTATTACTAATATTCTTGTGATAAAATAATTATGAATAGTTTTTGACACTAAATATATTATTATTTTCAATTGCATATTAAACTCTTTAAAATTGTATAAATAGATTATCAATTATTAAGTTTTTAAGATAAAATACTTCCGTTATATCATTTTGTATTATAGGAATCACTCTATAGAATTACACTTTTAAATATGTTATAAATATCACTTATATCTCTAAAAAGAATAATTTCATGAACGATGAGAAAAAATTTCAAAACTAACTTTTCTTTGAAGAGGAATTCTCTAAACCCCGATTTTTTCCAAAAAGAAATTTTTGAAAGATGACTTTTTCTAAAAGAGAAATATTTTTTAAAAGGAAACAAAAAATGAATTTTGTTTAAAGTAGCAATGTTATATAATTTAATTACCAAATAAAACAAGTTTTCAAAAAAATTATCAAAATGACAAACTTTGAAATTCATCCAACAAGCATTCGCCATGGTTTGGCGAATTAGTTAAAATGTTGTTTCAAGGCATTCGCCAAATGGAATGGCGAATTAGGCCATTTGGGAATTGGTCAATGTGTTGTCGCCACATGAATTGGCGAATGTGGCTAATTTTTAGGATTTCCAATTTTTTTTCGTTTTTTTATTTTGAACATTAAACTATTTTGATTATTTTTATAATTTTAATTTAAGTTTTAAAACATTTTAATGTTTTTATATTTTGATTATTTTTTATATTATTAATAAACTTTAAAAAATTAGGTTTAAATGTTTAAACTCCCCTTATATATTTATGGGGTGGCTTTCATCAATGGATGTATAGCCATTCCAGTGGTAATCACTTTGTCACCAAATGTGCCATTCACCTTGCTAGCAACTCAATCCCTGAGGAGTATCAACCCTTTTGGTTCTTTTTCTTTTGGTTTTTTTCATTTTATTTTCACTTGTTGTGATTTATTGGTGCATTTAATTTTCACTTTTTTAATAAACAATAAATTTAGGTTTAAATAAAAAATTAAAATATCAAAATAAATTTAATTTTAAGTGTTATTTTAGTCATTTCACATAGTGCAGTTACAAAGTTTTTTGCCTATAAATACGAGCTCAAACACATGTATGTTTTAACAACATTATTTTCTAAAATACTAAAGTGGTAGTGCGGTTTGAATTGAGTGGAGTCTATAATGTCTACATTTCTAAATCAACGTTCTTCTTCGTCATCATCAGCATCGGAGGAACCTTTTCCAACCTTCGATATAATGAAAAGAAATGCCCTAGTGGTGTTTTCAGCAACAAAGCCTCCGATGAAGGTGCTCCTGTGGAATACGTAGACGTTGGAGCACTTGCACAGGGAACTGAACCGCTGGCTAGAAGGGGATATTGCTCCAGGAGAAAAGATTAGGAAAATTGAGAGGTTGGTCGAGAAGACCGAGAGAAACGGAGTTACTCGTGAATGGAGAAAAGTGGAAAATGATGTTGGCGTCCTTGTGATGATGTTGACACCGAAGGAGATAAAGTTGATGGTCGTAATATCGTAGACGCCCAAGTCAAGTGTTTAGTTTTATGTCTTTACTTTGTTGTTATGTTTGTTTGATTTATGAAAGTTAACTATGTTTGTAATAGAATGAAATTTGCAGTTAACTATGCTTGTAATAGAATGAAATTTGCTATGAATCAAATGAAAGTTGCTATTGAATTAAAGGGACACGGTTACATATGAAACTATGATCTGCTGCTTGATCCCACGTTAGGACATGTCGTACGATTGTGTCCTGGTTTCCGACACAAACTACATAATCTCACTAGCTTATCCAGGGTATCCATCTCTGTTCGTATGCGCGTGCTATTGGGCCGACCTTTCTTCTTTCTGCGCATCAAGTCATTATGCCAAACAATTTCGCCTTCGTATTCCAGCCAATAGTCTTCCTTTGCCACCACCTGAAAACTGGATGAGTAGACATTGCATAGACTTATGACTTGGTGAACTGCGGAAAGAAGGTTGGTTGGGTCCTAGCGCGCCTTCGAACAAGCAGCTATGACATGAGAGCAAGGCATACGGAATGCTTGAAATTTTCCACAATCACACCAGCTCTTATCCAATTCAACACGATAACATCCCCTGAGCCTTCCTTCATTGTGATCTATAGACTCGGCAACACTGAACCAACCAGCTGTACGGTCAAATATTGTGACCACGTGGGTGTTGGCTTTGACAGCTTCGTCTTTCATGAATTTCATTGCAGTATCGCTGTACAGCTGACCCGGTTGTAATACTGAACCCCACTTTGCACGTCTGCTATCAAAGGTGATCCCATCCTAAAATAGGTTGCCTTTACCAAGGCAGTTATTGGGAGGTTTCGAATTCCCTTGAAAACAGAATTCATTGACTCGACGAGGTTGGTTGTCATGTGGCCCCATCGCACCCTGTTGTCGTATGCCCGCGTCCATTTCTCCCTATCAATGCCATCAATCCATCTTAATGCATCTGCGTTGTTCAGTCTGATCTCGTCACGGTAGTATCTGAATGTTGGTTCAGTTAGTGCATACCCCGCGTTCACAACCTTCTTCCGCAACGTCCTGTCTTTGATTTCCCTCATGAAATTTTGGGCAATATGCCTTATGCAATAGACGTGGGTCGATGGAGGATCCTGCCAACCGTTGTCGTGGTTGTTGTATGCACTCTCGATGGATGGGTGTCGATCGGAGATCAAACATAAGTTAGGTTGGGGGGACACGTAAGAGTGTAGGTTTTTTAAGAAAAAACTCCAACCCCCGGTGTTGCACCCCAAAATTTGACCAACCGGGTCCTGTATCTGGCTCGATGTTTCGACGCATGACTGCATTCGCATCTGCATATCGCATACATTGCATTTTTCATTTGTTTTGATTTTATCGGGATCACAACTCTCGTCTCGTGTTTCAGGTGGTTTTTAATCAGTTTAGATAGGTAGAATCGTATTTTTTGAGCAGTCGTGCTATTCCCGGTGTTTTCAGCTCGCGCTGTTATTTTTGAGGATATTTCGGTGTCCGTTTATTTTTATCGGTTATCCCGGTGCGCTCTCGCAGTGTTATTTTCCGTTCGGTGCTATTTGTGTTCCTTCGGGAATTATTGTGATTTTTCTGGATTTTATTGGCCATTATTAGGGTTTTATTAGATTTTAAATAGATTTTTTTAGATTTAAATGAAATAAATAATAGTCTTTTAGAACATTAGAGTTTAATAGAAAATATATTTTTCTTTTTTACAATATAAGTTCTTAATATAGATTTTCTTTTTAGATAATATAGAATTTAATAGCATTTTCTTGTTATAGAAATATTATGGTTTTATAGGAATAATATAGTTTTTTTTTTCTATAGATTTTTTAAAATAGAATTTTAATAAATCTTTTTAATAGATAGATCTTCTTTTAATAGTTTCTATTAGGTATTAATCATTGTTCATTTAAAATAGAATTAACAGCTTTTAATATTTTAGATTAGTCTTAATAGTTTTAGATGTTGATTAATTAGATTTAGTTAGGGTAATTAGGTCTTAATCCCATTAGGTAATCAATTCATTAATCCTCATTCCATTTCATTAATCGGATTTTGTCAGCCCATTAATTCATTGCACTAATCATTCACGTCATCCATTAGTCCTGCATTAGTCCTTAATCATCTTATCCATTAATCCATTTCCATATTAATCAGTTTTCATGTAATCCATGCTAATTCATTTTTTTTACATGTATTAGTTCTTATTAGTCCATCAGATTCACGCTGGGCTTAATATCCAAAGTCTCCACAAAGCCCAATCATTTCCATTCAATGCAAAGTCTGCAGTCAAATTTTTGGTCAATTGGTATAAATGCACAGCACGTGTAAGCCAAAGGGGACCCCACCTATCCTAATTCCACGCAGACACCTCATCGCATGCACCTTCTCTCTCTCTGCCACACTATCACTACGTGGCGCACATGCGCCCACTCCCCCCACTCACCCCTCCACGCGTTCTACATGCATTCATTCTGCCCACTACCCATGCCAGGTGGCTCCGTCTGAGTCTCCACCGGTTGCATGGCCGGCGGCCATGCAACCACCACAACATTTCATTGCCGGCGACCGTAACTACCTCCGGCCACCGTCTAGCTCGCCGGAGACACAAAAAACCCAGAAATTCTCCAGTTCTCGTCCAAACCACCACCAATAGCCTTTGATCTTCATCTTCTCCGGTCACTGATTCATCCAATGTCCATCAAATTCATCATCATTTTTTCCAGAAAGTCCAGAAAACCTCATCATCGTTCAACACTCTTCATCAAGCTCTAATCGCGTTCAAGATCCTCCAACCTTCATCAACCTCCATCAGTCTTTTCCCAGAATTTGCTCATCGGTCCTCAAGAATCCTCAGCCAGATTCTTCAAAGGATCTTCAATCAACATTCTTCACCTTCATCAGTTCTTGAGTTCATCAGGTTCATCATAAAATTTCCAGAAACATCTAACTTCTTCAAGAACGTTGTTCTCCATCTTCTTCGAAAAACAACTCAAGAGCATTCATCCAAGATCCAAGATCTTTATCCAGAAATCTTCATCCGTCCTCTTGCATCCACGAACTCCAAGGATCTTCATCTGGCCGGTAACCTCACGACTTTCATGATTCTCCAGTTTTCGAGTATCTTCTTCAAGCGCCTTCAACGAAGCTCAGGATCTCCAAGGAGCTTGAATCTCCAGATCCTCCCAATAGGTATTGTTTGCGCTGATATTACTAAGGCGATAGGGTTTATGGTACGATCAAATGGAGATTATTTGGAGAAGAAGAATTGGTGAGGGGTGGATCTGCGAAGGAGGTTTAACCAGAGAGAAGAGATTTTGAATTGGAGATGGGGAACGGAAGGTTTGCGGCGCCGTGAGAGGTCCACTAGGGTTTCAGAGTAAGAGTGGAAGGAGAGGGCGAGGAGATAGACCGGGGTGGGCTTGGGGGCTACGAGGCCCATTGCTTTTTTTTTTTCCATCCTTCCGTTTTTTATTGCTGAAAGGCATTGGGCTGGGCCCAATATGAGTTTCTTGTTGCTGTCTACGCCCTCCATTTCACCATTTACCCCCCCTTCGTTTTTGCAGCAACAGCTGCTGGGCTGGGCCCAGTTTTGCTGTTTTTGTTTCTGCTTGTACTAACACCCATGTACCCTGTTACCCCCCCCCCCCCCCCTTTTTTTTTGTATTTTTTTATTTTTCTTATTTTCTTTGTTTAGGAAAAAAGAGAATATTAAAGAAAAGTATATTTGAAAAGAATAAAAAAGGAGAATATTAAAGAAAAAGTATATTTGAATAGAAAAGAGAAAAAGAGGTTACATTTGAAAGAAAAAAGAAAAGAAATATGAATATGAAAAAATATTGATGAAAAAAAATGAGAAAAAATATTTGAGAAAAATATTGGAGGGAAAATATGGGGAAAAGATTGAAAAAGAGTATGAAAAAATATTGAAAAAGAATATGTGAAAAGAATGCGAAAATATTTGAGAAAGTGAAAAATACACGAAATAGTGTGGAAAAAAGGAAAAATATTAGTTTAATATTTTTTAGAGTGTATTTCTTCATAGAGATATTTTACACATTTTTTAGGATGGTTTAGAAGTCCACTTGTTAGGGGACTATTTTCCACTCGATTTTTCCATGATAGATAGGATAGTATGTCCTAGGGGTTTATGTTGCAGTATTCAATCATTGTAATCATTTTTCAGAATGTTAATAAAATGAGATTTGAGTTGTGGTCTCGAAGTAGCCGAACTACAGCTGCTCTGATTCCTCGTACCCGACGAGGATATGTAGGCATAGGATGCGATATCCTAGCGAGCACACTAACGACTGACTTTCTGTTCTCTCGCTGCTGTGCGATCGAGACTTTCCCGCTGACGACTAATTGTGCCTTTTTCTCTCTTGCCTGAGTGCATTTGAGACCAAGCCGTAGTTTTGCCCATAGGTCCTTGTACTCTTTGAAACCAGTTGATTTTTCTCACTGCTGTGTGAGAATACCCCAGTTTAGCCGTAGTTAGTATGAACTACGTAAAGCTCTGATCTTCCATGCAGCGTGGAAGTACGTAGGCACAAGACGCGAGGTCTTGGCGAGCTAGTTTCCCCTGTAGTCCCGAACTACGTTGACTCTGACTTCCTCTCTTGAGAATACGTAGGCGTAGAGTGCGACGCTCTATCGAGTCAATTCCCTTCCGTTTAGATTTAGCAGCCGTAGATAGATTGTTCTTGCATCCTTTAGACAACCCAAGCAAGCGTGGATCCCGTCGAGTACGACGGACGTGAGGGGTGCTAATACCTTCCCCTTGCGTAACCGACTCCCGAACCCAGGTTTTGGTTGCGATGACCATACCTTTTCCCCGTTTTTTGTGAGGTTTACTCTGAGCGTTTCCTTTCCCTCCGTTGGGATAAATAACGCACGGTGGCGACTCTTCTGTCAGCCGGCGCCGATTTTCGCAGTAGCGACAGCTGGCGACTCTGCTGGGGATCCAACGTCCCCTGACTGCTAAGGACTGTGATAGTTCCTTATGCATGTGGGATCCAACGTCCCCTAAGAGAGAGTCAATCCTAGCGCTTGTTTGCTTGTCTATTGGGGTTTATTTATTGATATTATCTGTTGCTATTGTGCTATTGGGGTGTGACGGGTGTTCTATGAATGAGAGATAAGTCGGACCTGGGCTTGAGTGCACCTAGATTTAGAGTAGAGATTAGTGGGCGCGCACATGCTTTGCATGTCCTAGTGTCCCGCGAAATCTACACTCAGACGAGGTTCTTCTGGTTGGCCTCTTGTCCCACCCTTTGGGTGGCTCGGGTTGCTGGTTAGTTTGATTGTCGACTCTAGGAACCGATCATTTGGAAGTTAGCTAAGTGAGGCCTCTTCAAGACTTGATGATGCCACTCCTTCTGGGAATCATATCGTCAGTTTTGAAAGTCTGTGACGCTAACAACCGCATAGGATGTCGTACCTTGTCAGATATAGGTCCATACCTGTGAGTGGGGGTTTTTTTTGCAGGAAACTTGACTTCCAACCTACCCATTATTTTTGTCTTCTCTTCAGAGCAAACGTACTCCGTCAGCAGTGCGGCAGTATTTAGATTGTGTGGGGGCTGTGATCCCGTGTTCGTTGCATTGCATTGCATTGCATTTGCATAGGCATCTTCGCATCATATTGCATAGCATTTCTCCAGCTAGCCAGAGTTCTGATCCAGCCTTTGTTTCCTGAAGGTGAGTACCCGGAGTTTGGATTGAGCAACTGTTGATTGTCAGAGGACGACCAAGGGGTTGAAGCAGATCTGAGCATAATCAAGCAGTGTAGTCAGTTCAAGGTAATTGATAGCTATGTCTGAAGGCAATTTCTAGTCTCCTAACACTTTGACAGTGTTTACCATGGCGTCCAACCATCGGTATGATTCTATGGAAGGCTTCCCGCAAGCGAACAACCTGACCGCAGACCAAGCTGTACAGCCTACTGTTGAGAACCGAGATCGACATGAGCAGTTCGTTGCCAGAAATAACCGATTTCCTCCTGTTAGTAATCAAGGTGCTGTTTTCCCTGAGAGGAATCCACGCAGAGATATCTCGGTAGCCAGGACTGTAAACTCAAGAGCTCTTGAAGGTGCTAGAAGGTTCCGAGTACTGGAAGAAAAGGTTAAAGCTTTGGAGGTCAAAGATGCTATTAACCTGAATGCCGCAGATATGTGTTTGGTTCCTGACCTGGTGTTGCCTTATCAGTTCAAAGTGCCGGAGTTTGAAAAGTACATAGGAGTTAGCTGTCCGAAGCTGCATTTGATGATGTTCTGTCAAAGAATGACTGCGTTTGTGCGAAATGACAAGTTGATGATCCATTGCTTTCAGTATAGCCTGACTGGGGCATCCTTGAGGTGGTATGTGCAATTAGGGAGTAATCAGATTCGATCATGGGCGGAGTTAGCCAGAGCTTTCATGAAGCAGTACGATTACAACCTGGATATGGCTCCTAGCCTCGTACATCTGCAAGAATTATCTCAGGCGGAGAATGAATCATTCAGAGGGTATGTGCAAAGATGGAAAGAATTAGCTGCTAGTGTTCAACCACCGCTTCAGGAAAGAGAAATGGTTGACATCTTCTTGGGTACTCTGAAAGGCCTTTATTATGACAAGTTGTTCGGTTGCACAAGCTTTGTGGGCCTGATGAGAATGGGGGAGCTTGTTGAGAGAGGACTCAAGAGTGGAAAGCTTCGAGATGCTCCTTATTTCCCAGTTGATAAGAATGAATCAGTTGTCAGTTCTCAAGAAGAGTGGGAAGAAGGAAATGACGTCGTCTCAGAATCTCTAGCATCTCAGGATCGGTTTTCAGATACTTCAAGTCAACGGTCATCCTGTCGTCGATCGCGTCAGCACGCCCAACGAAGACCAAGGAAACCTGAAAGGCAGTTTACTCAGCTACCGGTGTCGTACAGTGAGTTGTTGCCAGATCTGGTCAGAAGTGGATTGATAGTGCCGAAAGAGACTAATCCAGTGATTCCACCGTATCCTCCAGGTTTTGATGCCAGCGCCCGCTGTGAGTACCATGCTGGGGCACAGGGGCATTCAATGAATGATTGCAAGGTGCTTAGAAGTCAGGTTCAGGATCTGTTGGACTCTAACCGGATTTTCATCGCGCCTCAGGGTTTTGTTCAGATTAACGATTCTCCGACATCCAGTTGTGTGGGTTCGTCAGTTAATGTCATGGAAGACTCCTCGGGAAGTGTGTGCTCTGAAAATTGTCAATCGGAGAGTTCAGTTGAATATGGGAGAAGTTTCTAGAGGTTTCTATGCCGGGCGTCGCACCTGTTTTCTCTGCCTAACCCATCTAGCTTTTGTGCACTATTGTTGGATGACCACCACCAGGATTGTTGGCTAGGGTCATTGTATTCGTACTCGTTTGTGCCTACGTGCTGCTTTTGTTGGTTATACATGTGTGGGAGATGTTTGTCTGTGTGCTTATAACTTGAGTTTCCCCTTGTCTTGTCATGAATATGTGTTTGCTGTCTGCTTTGCATTATCATTTAACAGGTGCATCAGAACCGTGGGTCTTATTTCCTCATCGTCCAGTTTGTTGCAGGAATTCCTTCAGAGATATGGAACAGAATCAGGTTGAATTGATTGAAGTCCGAAGCCAGCTGGGGCAGATGATGAAAGATATGCAAGAGATGCGTTTGGAGCAGAAGATTCTCAAAGAGGAAAACAGTCAGCTGAAGACCCAAATGAGCTTGATCATGGAAGTAGTCAAGAATGTGCTTAGGAAAGAGGATGATCAGCTATTTGAAGCCGCAGTGAAGAAGCTCGTGCCACCTGTGCCTGTGGAACCTGAGCAAATGCAACAAAAGATACACCCGGCTCAACGGAGGATTCAGGAGGGAAAGCCAAAGAGGACATTTGAGACGCCGCCTACAACATATGCTGAGCTCTTGCAGACTTTATTGAGGTTCAAAATGGTTGAAAAGAGAGCAATGGAACCACCCACGGGAGCGCTTCCTCACGGGTACGATGTCGGTAAGCAATGTGAGTTTCATTCTGGGGCACTTGGACACGGCATCGAGAGTTGTCATGCTTTTAAGCACAATGTTCAAGACCTGATTGACTCGAAAGATATTGAATTCACGCCGAGCGGTGTAGCGGTGCGTATTGCTCCTATCCCAGCTGATGCTAAGATGACAGATGCTTCTAAAGCTGCAGTAGGTCAGAAGCGTATCCTGGACTCCATGGTGTCAGAATCTCCATGCCCACAACTGTTGCCTATTCCTGGGGCAGATTTGAGAAAGAAAATGGCTAAGCATAAGGAGTGTTTTAATCAGTGCGGTGAAAATCAAGAAACCGATGTTGTATTTGCTACGAAGGTTGTTCAACAGTCAACCCGATACCAGCAGCAACAACAGCGATCTCAACAGTGGAAGAGGCCACAGCATCCCAATCAGCGAGGAGCTCAAAATCAGAGGCCGTTGAGGGTATTTAGTGTGCCTTCGATGCCGTATGCCGAACTTCTTCAGGTGTTGCTACAATTGCAGTTGGTTGAGAAGAGGAAGTTAGCCCCGCTGACCGGTACGCCTCCAGCAGGTTATGATATCAAGGAGCGCTGCGATTTCCATTCAGGAGCACAGGGGCACAATATTGAAGATTGTCTGGCCTTTAAGCACAAGGTGCAGGACCTACTTGATAGTGCAGCAATCAGCTTCGGGAAGGAAGGTCCCAAAATCATCTGAATGAAGGAGAAGGGGCTCTATAATTTGGTTGAGTCGTTGAAAGAAGATCAGGACAATATCGAATTGCCTCTAATAATTGATTGTGAAGATGGCTGGTTCAGCAGCAGGACAGATGTGAAGGCCCGGTTCCATTGAAGCTAGCATTTTTCTTTGTTTTATCTTGTCATTTCTTTACATTTGTAGTTTCTTTCCTGGTTAAAATGCAATCTTGTTTGTAAAGCTTGTTGTTTTCATTCGATTGATGATAATGAAATAAATATGCATGTTTTGATTAAATCCATTCGTGTTCACTAATTGTTTTTACAAATGTCCAACGCCTGGTTAAGAGGAATCTGAGGAGGATGACGAAAATGAACGACATGCAACTTCCGATATTGTATGCTTTTGAAATGAGACCTGCTGATGATGTACAGACATTGTTTCAAATCCCTAAACACCGGAGTTATAAGGAAGATAATCCCTTGTCAACCCCTTTGAGCCTAGTAGTAGGAGTTCTTTCTGAAAGCGAAAAACCCTCAATCTTAACCGGGGGCAGGGTAGGTGTTAGCTAATTTGACCGAGCGTCCAAATTGCAAAAGGAGTGTCCGTTCGAGGATCAATCACGTCCCTAGAGGTCGTGCCTAAAAGACCACAATGGTTCAATCAAGAGTGGGGCAGTCATATCATTCCCCAAAGAGTCAGACAACCAGTGTCACACGACTTGTTCGAAAGAAAAAACGAAGAAAAAAAAAGAATCAAAAGCCCGCTAAGTCAAGAAAACTTCAAAACGAATGACTTAGGAAAAAATGAGGGCATCCCGCTGGACTTAAAAAATCAAAAGAAACTCAAAAGGAGTCAGTCCAGGCAAAAGTTAGGGATATGAAAAGAAAAAGAAGAAAAGGATCAAAAAGAAAAATCCTCAAATGAAGTACGAGTCGTGTGACCTCAAGTGTCAAAGACGAGAAGTGAGTGACTGTCACTCCAAAAACTCATGGGTTTTCGAACTATCACTCCTATCTTTCAGCCTCTGAGAGGTGAGCGCTAAGGTCGAATTAGCTGAATATAGGATCGAAGAACATCAAGGAGAATGGGTGGGTTAAAATAAACTTTGAGCCTTTATCCTTTCCTTCAAAACCGTGAACCTGACCACGTTATAACCTTCAAAAGTCCTAATTGAAGCAGGTTGTTTCGAAAGCATACTTCGGTAAAGGTTGCGTCGATTCTGACTCCTAAAAGGGTTCTTCATACCATGTTGGTACTGATATTGATAAATGTTTTGTGCATTATATGCTATAAACTGTTTTTCCCTTTTCCCAGTGAACAAATTGGACGTCAAAGCTGTCATATGTGTTGCATTAATACATCTTTTACGCAGAATAACTTGTTTTACTTGCGAGTAAGCGCTTGACAGCAGGAAAGTTTTCTACAATGGAAGGTACGGTCAGGATAGAATGCAGAACGCCCAAATGTCCCGAGGGCAGGGGCAAGCTATTACCGTGATCCCCAGTCAGGTCAGCTTTTTGAAGTCAGTCATCCTGGGGCAATCAGGTCGAGATTCGGTGAATATCTCGTAGTCAGGGGCACTACTCTGAATCAGATAATCAGGGGAAAATCGTCGCAATCAGGGGCAGGCCATCTTAAGCGCGCAGAGGTTATTCGAGAGGCATTTGATGTAGAGTATCTTTCCGAAGTTCAGAATACTAGGGCATTTCATATCAGACTATCAGGGTACAGATTTTCAGATTTCCTTTCGAGGAATATCCCCACAGAGGTCCCGCAGGCTGGGGCATATCAGAAGCGAAAGGTTTATTCTTCTCCGCATCATCAGAGTTAATCAGGGTTATTTGAGCAGAGTCATCCAATTTGCGAGTGCGAGACGAATGTTGGGAAGTCGTGTCACTGTCCCTTGACTCTTTAATCAGAAAGTTGTGTATTCAGGCAGAATGTTTTCCTGCGTCAGGTGTACCTGACCCAGCGCAGATAGCCTAAAAGTTCAAACCCATGTTGGTGATCACTGTGAGGCCCATCCGTGTTGGCGCATCAGTTTCCGAATCCGAGCTTCGTCAGTACGCAGGAAGACGCCGCCTATTTTCTCCAGCAGAGTCCAATTTTTCATTGGCGCGGGTAAGCTATCCCCAGAGAAGTCCAATCATACTTGGCACATCTGCTATTCTCCAGCAGAATTATATTCCCCAGCAGGGTGTTACTTCAACGAGGTGTTCGGTTAAGCGGAGTTGATTTCACTTTTCCAGCATTTATTTTGCTGGAATGATTCTGCGAGGTCCGGTTTATCCCCAGTGGAGTTGGCTTCGTCTTCAGCATTTATTTTGCTGAAGTGGTTTTCTGTATCCGACTTTCTCCAGCAGCTCGAGCCTGCATTAGCATATTGCATGCATCATCATATTTGCATCATACTTACATTTCATTTTCAAAATGCGTAGCATTTCCATCTTGAATGGAGCATTACGTCATAGAAAAATTCAAGCATACGCATATGCATGCGAAGCATAAGCCAGGTTTTCTATCAGCCTCATATGGCGCGTGAACTACTCTGTGATCAGTTCAGGGGCTTTCATCCCGCAGTGTTCAAGCTATTCAGCGGTTTATTCATATTTCAGATCGTACAACAGCTACGCTTTGATCAATCAGTTATCTGGTATCGACAAGCTTTTTCTTTCCGTCAATTCATATTGACGAGGTGTTCCTCCAATAAGTGGATTTCTCCGTCTATTGTTAGACGTCTTGAGTTCGAAAGTGGTTTTCTTCTCGTCTGTCAGTAGACGATGTGAAGTAAGGTAATTTGTTCCAGTGGGGTTTCAACATGGGGTTTCTTTGAGTGGTTTTCTTTCCGTCTATCAGTAGACGATGTGAAGTTGCAGGTGATTTTTCAGCGGGTTTTTATCGTCAGATCATATAGACGGTGTGTTTCCCCAGCTAGTCTTCTCCAGCTATCATTAGATGTTCAGGGTTTCAAAGTGATCTTTCGGATAGTGGTTTTCTTTATGTTTATTGGATGAGATGATATTTCAAGTTGGTTTGTGTGATTGTCGATTCTTATTGACGACATAGCTCTTCGAAGGTGGTTTTCTTCCCGTCGGTCCTTACTGATGATGTGGCCCCTTTAAGGATATTGTTCTTTCCATCAAGTCCCGTAGACGAAAGGATTCTGAAAGTTGATGGATGGTATTGAAGTGCGTTAGGGTGTCTTCCCGTCTATCCTTAGACGATGTGAGTATTGAGATTTTTTTCCTTCGGGATTATGGGTGTCTTTCCGTCTATCCTTAGACGATGTGAGTATTGGTTCGCAGGGTGTCTTCCCGTCTATCCTTAGACGATGTGAGTATTGGTTCGCAGGGTGTCTTTCCGTCTATCCTTAGACGATGTGAGTATTGATTTTTTTCCTTCGGGATTATGGGTGTCTTCCCGTCTGTCCTCAGACGATGTGAGTATTGAATTGATTTTTGTTCCTTCGGGATTATGGGTGTCTTCCCGTCTGTCCTCAGACGATGTGAGTATTGAATTGATTTTTGTTCCTTCGGGATTATGGGTGTCTTCCCGTCTGTCCTCAGACGATGTGAGCATTGAATTGATTTTTGTTCCTTCGGGATTATGGGTGTCTTCCCGTCTGTCCTCAGACGATGTGAGCATTGAAGTTTTCCTTCGGGATTATGGGTGTCTTCCCGTCTGTCCTCAGACGATGTGAGTATTGAATTGATTTTTGTTCCTTCGGGATCAAGGGCGTTTTTCCATCTATCATTAGACGATGTGAGTATCGAAGTTTTCCTTAAAGCAGGGTGTCTTTCCGTCTATCCTTAGACGATGTGAGTATATTTGTCTTCCCGTCTATAAGTAGACAATGTGAGAAGATCAGATGTTTTGTTGCAACCTTCAGGTTTGTTATAAGTGGTATAACGCGAGTAACAGGTGTTAAAATCGGGAGTTCTTTACCAGATGATTGATTAGTTTGTTGCCGTGACGGCTAGGTTCGGTTCTGGATTTTATTCCTCAAGCAGTTTTGCAGTATATTCCCGCGGTTGGCAAATTTTAGGGTTTCATTGGTATTCAACTGTCTCGTACCTCCGAATGTTTGAAGGTTGAGCGCTCTTCAACCCTTCAGGTCCAAGTCGCTTGAATAGGGGCAGCTGTTGCACCCCAAAATTTGACCAACCGGGTCCTGTATCTGGCTCGATGTTTCGACGCATGACTGCATTCGCATCTGCATATCGCATACAGTGCATTTTTCATTTGTTTTGATTTTATCGGGATCACAGCTCTCGTCTCGTGTTTCAGGTGGTTTTTAATCAGTTTAGATAGGTAGAATCGTATTTTTTGAGCAGTCGTGCTATTCCCGGTGTTTTCAGCTCGCGCTGTTATTTTTGAGGATATTTCGGTGTCCGTTTATTTTTATCGGTTATCCCGGTGCGCTCTCGCAGTGTTATTTGCCGTTCGGTGCTATTTGTGTTCCTTCGGGAATTATTGTGATTTTTCTGGATTTTATTGGCCATTATTAGGGTTTTATTAGATTTTAAATAGATTTTTTTAGATTTAAATGAAATAAATAATAGTCTTTTAGAACATTAGAGTTTAATAGAAAATATATTTTTCTTTTTTACAATATAAGTTCTTAATATAGAGTTTCTTTTTAGATAATATAGAATTTAATAGCATTTTCTTGATATAGAAATATTATGGTTTTATAGGAATAATATAGTTTTTTTTTTCTATAGATTTTTTAAAATAGAATTTTAATAAATCTTTTTAATAGATAGATCTTCTTTTAATAGTTTCTATTAGGTATTAATCATTGTTCATTTAAAATAGAATTAACAGCTTTTAATTTTTTAGATTAGTCTTAATAGTTTTAGATGTTGATTAATTAGATTTAGGTAGGGTAATTAGGTCTTAATCCCATTAGGTAATCAATTCATTAATCCTCATTCCATTTCATTAATCGGATTTTGTCAGCCCATTAATTCATTGCACTAATCATTCACGTCATCCATTAGTCCTGCATTAGTCCTTAATCATCTTATCCATTAATCCATTTCCATATTAATCAGTTTTCATGTAATCCATGCTAATTCATTTTTTTTACATGTATTAGTTCTTATTAGTCCATCAGATTCACGCTGGGCTTAATATCCAAAGTCTCCACAAAGCCCAATCATTTCCATTCAATGCAAAGTCTGCAGTCAAATTTTTGGTCAATTGGTATAAATGCACAGCACGTGTAAGCCAAAGGGGACCCCACCTATCCTAATTCCACGCAGACACCTCATCGCATGCACCTTCTCTCTCTCTGCCACACTATCACTACGTGGCACACATGCGCCCACTCCCCCCACTCACCCCTTCACGCGTTCTACATGCATTCATTCCGCCCACTACCCATGCCAGGTGGCTCCGTCTGAGTCTCCACCGATTGCATGGCCGGCGGCCATGCAACCACCACAACATTTCATCGCCGGCGACCGTAACTACCTCCGGCCACCGTCTAGCTCGCCGGAGACACAAAAAACCCAGAAATTCTCCAGTTCTCGTCCAAACCACCACCAATAGCCTTTGATCTTCATCTTCTCCGGTCACTGATTCATCCAATGTCCATCAAATTCATCGTCATTTTTTCCAGAAAGTCCAGAAAACCTCATCATCGTTCAACACTCTTCATCAAGCTCTAATCGCGTTCAAGATCCTCCAACCTTCATCAACCTCCATCAGTCTTTTCCCAGAATTTGCTCATCGGTCCTCAAGAATCCTCAGCCAGATTCTTCAAAGGATCTTCAATCAACATTCTTCACCTTCATCAGTTCTTGAGTTCATCAGGTTCATCATAAAATTTCCAGAAACATCTAACTTCTTCAAGAACGCTGTTCTCCATCTTCTTCGAAAAACAACTCAAGAGCATTCATCCAAGATCCAAGATCTTTATCCAGAAATCTTCATCCGTCCTCTTGCATCCACGAACTCCAAGGATCTTCATCTGGCCGGTAACCTCACGACTTTCATGATTCTCCAGTTTTCGAGTATCTTCTTCAAGCGCCTTCAACGAAGCTCAGGATCTCCAAGGAGCTTTAATCTCCAGATCCTCCCAATAGGTATTGTTTGCGCTGATATTACTAAGGCGATAGGGTTTATGGTACGATCAAATGGAGATTATTTGGAGAAGAAGAATTGGTGAGGGGTGGATCTGCGAAGGAGGTTTAACCAGAGAGAAGAGATTTTAAATTGGAGATGGGGAACGGAAGGTTTGCGGCGCCGTGAGAGGTCCACTAGGGTTTCAGAGTAAGAGTGGAAGGAGAGGGCGAGGAGATAGACCGGGGTGGGCTTGGGGGCTACGAGGCCCATTGCTTTTTTTTCCATCCTTCCGTTTTTTGTTGCTGAAAGGCATTGGGCTGGGCCCAATATGAGTTTCTTGTTGCTGTCTGCGCCCTCCATTTCACCATTTACCCCCCCTTCGTTTTTGCAGCAACAGCTGCTGGGCTGGGCCCAGTTTTGCTGTTTTTGTTTCTGCTTGTACTAACACCCTTGTACCCTGTTACCCCCCCCCCCCCTTTTTTTTGTATTTTTTTATTTTTCTTATTTTCTTTGTTTAGGAAAAAAGAGAATATTAAAGAAAAGTATATTTAAAAAGAATAAAAAAGGAGAATATTAAAGAAAAAGTATATTTGAATAGAAAAGAGAAAAAGAGGTTACATTTGAAAGAAAAAAGAAAAGAAATATGAATATGAAAAAATATTGATGAAAAAAAATGAGAAAAAATATTTGAGAAAAATATTGGAGGGAAAATATGGGGAAAAGATTGAAAAAGAGTATGAAAAAATATTGAAAAAGAATATGTGAAAAGAATGCGAAAATATTTGAGAAAGTGAAAAATACACGAAATAGTGTGGAAAAAAGGAAAAATATTAGTTTAATATTTTTTAGAGTGTATTTCTTCATAGAGATATTTTACACATTTTTTAGGATGGTTTAGAAGTCCACTTGTTAGGGGACTATTTTCCACTCGATTTTTCCATGATAGATAGGATAGTATGTCCTAGGGGTTTATGTTGCAGTATTCAATCATTGTAATCATTTTTCAGAATGTTAATAAAATGAGATTTGAGCTGTGGTCCCGAAGTAGCCGAACTACAACTGCTCTGATTCCTCGTACCCGACGAGGATATGTAGGCATAGGATGCGATATCCTAGCGAGCACACTAACGACTGACTTTCTGTTCTCTCGCTGCTGTGCGATCGAGACTTTCCCGCTGACGACTAATTGTGCCTTTTTCTCTCTTGCCTGAGTGCATTTGAGACCAAGCCGTAGTTTTGCCCATAGGTCCTTGTACTCTTTGAAACCAGTTGATTTTTCTCACTGCTGTGTGAGAATACCCCAGTTTAGCCGTAGTTAGTCTGAACTACGTAAAGCTCTGATCTTCCATGCAGCGTGGAAGTACGTAGGCATAAGACGCGAGGTCTTGGCGAGCTAGTTTCCCCTGTAGTCCCGAACTACGTTGACTCTGACTTCCTCTCTTGAGAATACGTAGGCGTAGAGTGCGGCGCTCTATCGAGTCAATTCCCTTCCGTTTAGATTTAGCAGCCGTAGATAGATTGTTCTTGCATCCTTTAGACAACCCAAGCAAGCGTGGATCCCGTCGAGTACGACGGACGTGAGGGGTGCTAATACCTTCCCCTTGCGTAACCGACTCCCGAACCCAGGTTTTGGTTGCGATGACCATACCTTTTCCCCGTTTTTTGCGAGGTTTACTCTGAGCGTTTCCTTTCCCTCCGTTGGGATAAATAACGCACGGTGGCGACTCTTCTGTCAGCCGGCGCCGATTTTCGCAGTAGCGACACCCGACAGTTTCCCCTTCAACTATGGCGAAGGCTATCGGGAAAATGTTGTTGTTCCCGTCTTGTGCCACAGCCATCAAAAGTGTGCCCTTATATTTCCCGTATAGCCAGGTTCTGTCAATTTGAATTATAGGTTTACAAAATGCAAACCCTTTGATGCATGGTTCGAACGCCCAAAAGACTCTGTGGAAAATCCCATTTCCAGCAACATAACTCCCGTCTGGTGTACAAGCAGGCATCGTCTCCAATATCGCAACAGTTCCTGGAGAGTAGTGTTTAAGGGCTGCCAGGAATTTAGGAAGTTCCTTGTACGACTCCTCCCGGACACAATCTTGTTTCGTACGAAACTCGTCACCCTCTTTAAGTTGCCCTTGTGTTGTGTAGTTGGGGTTGTAGAAAACATCCGTTGGGGGTTCATCATCACCTAAGGTGATATTTGTCATGTGTTGTGGTGGACAATAGACATTGCCAGGTTGAACTTCATCCTCCGGATTGTTCACCATCTCGTCAACAATGACTTCAGTTGCTTCTTCTTCTTCGTCAACGACATTGACTTCAGGATGTTCATCTTCAGAATCGCAAAAAACTTGTGACGATTCAATTTGCTGAGACTGTTGTTGTTGTTGTAACGTAACATATACCATGATTTCTGAGAACCCTGAATACTCGTGAGTGCGGAACATGTTACGCACGTCTTCATCATCTCGCACCTTTAAAGGAAAAAATTTGCACGAATCAAGTCCGCCAAAGAATACTGGGTTTTTGTATATTATTTGACCAACTGGACCGCACTGCAGTTTTTTTTCTATTCTTGACTTCAAGTGTAAAAAATTAGACCTTCTGTCAATTAAAAATCTTGTAACCTCTGTGTTTCTGAAAGTGTATCCTGAAACCTCACATTCGAAAACTTCACCATTCATATGAGCGGAAATCATGTATTGTGGTGTTTGAGACATTGTGGAAATTGTGGTGTTTGAATAATGGAGTGTTTCAATGTTTTAGTGTTTGAGTGTGTTTGAGTTTCTTGAGTTTCTTGATAAAGGCTTTATAAAATGGGCTTAGTGTTTTTGCGTGTTTCTGAATGTTTGAGTGTTTGATAAAGGCTTTATAAAATGGGCTTAGTGTTTTTGCGTGTTTCTAAATGTTTGAGTGTTTGATAAAGGCTTTATAAAACGGGCTTAGTGTTTTTGCATGTATCAGTAAAGTTCTGCCTTTCACTTGTCATGTCTGCTCTATAATCAATGACATGCAAAGTTCTGCATTTACATGTGATGTTCAAGTCAGGAATCTCTTCCTGCCTTTCATTTATCACGCATGCTCCATAATCAATAACGTGAACAACAAACTTGATATGAAGTGACAATGCAAAGTTCTGCATTTACATGTGATGTTCAAGTCAGGAATCGCTGCCTGCCTTTCATTTATCACGCATGCTCCATAATCAATAACGTGAACAGCAGACTTGATATGAAGTAACAATGCAAAGTTCTGCATTTACTTGTGATGTTCATTTATCACGCATGCTCCATAATATGAACAAAGTATAATATGGAAAATAGTATAATATGAAATAAATCACACTACGATGAATAAAAATATTATATGCAATGAATGAACCACAAAACGTTTAATAAAAAATATTATATAATATGATGAAATAAATCACACTACGATGAATAAAAATATTATATAATATGATGAATAAAAATATTATATGATATGATGAATAAAAAATCACACTATGCAATGAATGAACCACTGTATGATTAGACGAGACAGTGAAGGAATCTCCTTTTTTCACATGTGATCTGCATCCCTACATTGACCATGCAGGCCTACGAGCATCTGCTTTCTGCATGCAACAGGAGTTGATTAGACGGGACACTGCATTACAATAAATGCCATGCAGCCTGTTTGATTAGACGCTACACTGAAGGAATCTCCTTTTTCGCATGTGATCTGCATCCTTTTACAAAAAATACACTGCATTTACACATAGCTGAAGCCAAGTGCTCAACATGCACTCACACAACACATATCTCACGCCAAGTGTCAAGCATGCACTTACACCATATCCACTCTTGGAATATAAATATGGGGTATTTACCCATCAAATTCTACTCACACTTAAAGTCTCCTACTCTCTTACTCTCCTACTCTCAAACTCGCAAACTCTCAAAGTCTGAAACTCTTAAACTTTCAAACTCCCAACTCTCGACAATGTCTCTACTAACCATGGGTGATTCTCACAGAGGGACGGCTGAAAACATCACTGAGTTTGTAAGTCTTTTGTTCATGTCTATGTTTTACCATTTTGTCTAAAAAAACTATAGTAATTTTACTTCTTCTCTAACGTAACCTTCATTATTCTGCAGGATGTATCAAGGTTTCGGTGTCGTGTGCATGATTACGTACCACACAACCCGCTCATTACGAACTATCTTATTCATTGTGGGTTTGGGCATTTGATCGAAATCAAATCTTACTTCCTCGACGCCAAATTTATTCTAGCATTGTTAGAACGCTGGAGACCGGAGACACATACATTTCACCTTCCTTTTGGTGAGTGTACTGTGACTCTTCAGGACGTTTACATGTTGCTCGGCCTACACATTGATGGTAAGGCCGTCAACGGCAAAGTTGGTGTCCCTGGCCGACTTTGTGAAGATTTATTGGGCGCCCCTCTTTGTGAGGACGGACCTCAGGCGGCAAGCGAGGGCCGCCCGAGGGGTCAGGGTATTAACTTAAAATACCTGAGAGAACAATACAACCGTATTGTTTTAATAGATGATAGCATCGAGTATGAGAAAATACTCAAAACTCGGTGCTATATTATGATTTTATTTGGGCACTTTTTATTTCCAGACGGCACTAGAAATACAATCCATACTATGTATTTACCATTATTGGGTAATATTAACAAAGTGTATGAATATAGCTGGGGATCAGCTGTCCTCGCCCATCTATATAGCGCACTTTGTAAGACTTCCAAAAAAAATTGTTGTACTTTTTTTGGTTGTGCTTATCTTTTGCAAGCGTGGGGTTGGTCGAGGATGCCAATGCTTGCTCCAATAAACAGGAATTTTTTTACGTTCCCCTACGCAAACAAGTAAGTATCTTTTCAAGATTATTTAGCAGCTACATATTCTATTTCAGTTAATAATTTCTGACTTGTGTTTATTTTTTTAGGTGGTCTGTACCCGGGATGAATTATCAGAAATGTCCAAGGCACTCTATAATTCAATACCACAACCTAATCGACCACCTTGGGCCAAACGATGTAAGCTATTTACCATTAATTTTTTTAATGTATATTCATAAACTTCACAGACTCTGTCTAACTTAATTTTACAACTATATTGTAGTTTGTCTGGATGCCGTACGAGGGTCTCGACCACCAGCCCAACCCCGACGATGCCGCTGTGTGGACATCAAAGACACCTATAATTAGGTTCACTACGGTGGAGATGCACCAAAGTGACCGGGTGAAACTTCAATTTGGGATGCATCAAGATATTCCAGATGCTCCCGTAGACTTGGGGAAGTGGCATCAAAAGCGGGTAGACGCACAGTGGATGGTTGGTGATTGGAAGGAGTTTGCAAAGGAGTTGTGTGTACACTGGAAAAGAAGAAGGCAATACGTCTTAACCGACAGTATTGTGCACGGGGCTAGGCCAAGTCTTCAATATATGACTTGGTTTAGGTCTATCACGACATCCCAGCCTTTCCTGTCCCAGCCAACCTATTTGGCCGATCCAAGAGAACGTGATTCTTCATCATACCCACAAATACCAACAGACACCCCCTATCAACAACAACCACCATACGAAAACCAATCCATGCCAACATATACCCCCTATCAACAACAACCACCTTACATGCCACCAACCCAATCTCAGCCTCAACCATCTTACCAGTACAACCCTGATATGTCTTTTGATCCTACCCCTGCCACCTATAGCCCGGACAACTCATTTGACCCTATCCCCTCCAACTACACCTCCAACCATCCACTATTTGACTACCACACCCCACAACAACCAACACACCTAGACCAACCCAACTCCATGTACACTTTCGGACAACCATACCGTCCATACTCCACCCACCCTCCCCGACATTCGTACGAAAACATGGGCATTGGCCTTGACTACGGAAGCGCATGTGACATGGGACCTCCCGGCTACTGGGGTCAAATGATGCAAACGCTATCTGATGCGCCGGGGCCGTCACAACCATACCCTCCTCCACAACTCAACACACAGAGACCGGACACACCACAGCAACCTCGTCGAAGACCTCGTCACAACACGCGTCCCCCCAATGTGGCACCGGTGGTCACTTGGATAGAGCCGATCATTAGTGTTTTTTTGTTTGTAATTTTTAGAATATTAATATTTTTGTTGATGTATTTTTACTTATATTATAAATTAATATATTTTCTTTTTATGGTTACTAATAATATATTTTATGGTTACTAATATATTTTAATTATATTAATATTATTTATATTATAAATTAATATATTTTATAGTTACTAATAATAATATTTTAATTATATTTATATTATTTATATTATAAATTAATATATTTTATAGTTACTAATAATAATGATATTAAAATCAAAAAACAAATAAATTTTTAAAACTTTAAATATATGATAAAAAATACAAGAAAAACGAGAAAAAAATTGGAAACCCTAAAAATTAGCCACATTCGCCAATTTATGTGGGGACAACACATTGACCAATTCTCAAATGGCCTAATTCGCCATTTCATTTGGGGAATGTCTTAAAACAACATTTTAACTTATTCGCCAAACCATTTGGCGAATGCTTGCTGGATGAATTTCAAAGTTTGTCATTTTAGTAATTTTTTTTGAAACCTTTTTTTATTTGATAATTAAATTATATAACATTGCTACTTTAAAAAAAATTCACAAAAAATTACTGAAGAGTGGAAAGGAAAGAAGGGGCTATGAAATATCAAAAAGTTGAAAAAAGATAGAATACAAAAAACTCCAAAGTTTTGGTGTGATTAGAGAGTTGAGTGAATAGAAAGAAAACTTAATATCAACACTGAATAGATAACTCAGGTCAACTTTATTATTATGAAACAAACGATTAAATAAGAAAATGAGGGCTAGAGAAAGTAGTAACTTGAGGGCACGGTAAAAGTGTATTTCCTGTATAAACTAATCTTTCTTAATTGTTTGAATTGGATGGCATGGCAACTTTAAAAAAGTATTTTAATTTATGTTTTGGTAGACATAGTATTTTCTTCAAAATTTTGTAACACGAGAGATAACTTTTGGATTTGAAAACTATATTCAACACATAGTAAACACTCAATAATATTTAACATGATAGCAACTATCGATTCGGTAAGAGTTCTATTTCTTTCAACTTTACCATTCATTTGAGAAAAATATTGTGCAGTAGTTTCATGTATTATTATATGTGATGTATAAAATTCATTAAACATTATGGATTCATATGTTGTGCCTGTATCACTATAAAATCTCTTAACTTTTCTATTAAATTAATTTTTAATTTGTTACAAATATCTTAAACATGTTAAGCGCGTCACTTTTATTTTTTATTAGATATACATAAGTATAGTTAGAATAATAATCAATAAAAGTGGTGTGATCCTATAGTATGATCTCTTGTCCCTTATGCGAGGATTTATTAGAGTCACTTTTCCACCTTTTTAGTACTTGTGAGTCAGTCTTGTTTGTGTGCAGGGACAGATCCAAAAAATTTAATTAATGGAGTCAAGATTAATTTTTTTAATACAAAAATAAAAATCAAATAATATAAATATTTATAAAAACATATAAATACTTATGCATAAAATGATGATGATAATATATATATCTAAAAAGTTAAATATTCCAAAACAAAGCACAAATATATATATATATATATATATATATATATATATATATATATATATATATATATATATATATATATATATATATATATATATATATATATATATATATATATATATATATATATATATATATATATATATATATATATATATATATATATATAAAATGAAGACAACATAATATTCAAAGATTATAATTGCTCTCTACTTGTCTTCATATTTTGAAAGTGTTGTAAGATTTTTTTCATTTTCAACACTGTCAAATATATCACTCTTTATGTATGTTACCAAACAATCATTTAAAAATTCATCACCCATACGGTTGTGCAGTTGATTCTTCATAAAATTCATAGCTTAGAAGCTTCTTTCAACGGTTGTTGTAGCCACAGGCAAAAGTAATGTCAACTTCAAAAGTAAGTATACCATTGGATAAGCAATGTGTTTTTTAGTCTCCACCATCATTCTTAAAAGATCATTAATTCCCTGTGAATTAGAAAATTTCTCACTAGAACAAACATCCATGATGTAATTTTCAAGTTGATTGTCGAGTCCCATAAGCTCTACCAAAGAAAATTCAGACGGATAAAATTGAGTCAGATTAATCAACTTTTCCTTATCAAATGCAAAAAATGAATCTCGTGGACTTAAAGTTGCTACACAAATAAGCAATTCACTATTCACCTCGGTAAATCTATTGTTCAGTTCTTGAAGTTGTCTACCAATCACTTGATAAAAGACCTCGACTTGAAAGTGATGCAAGTTTGAAACTTTTTCAAATTTACGACTTGGTTTTCCATGTAAGATGAAGACATCATCCATATTTATAATGTCAATATTATGCTTCTCACAGAATAATGACACTTCATCGAGTAGACTTGACCAACCATCTTCTCTCATACTTTGCAATTTTTCCTTCGATACTTTAACAAATGTCATAGCATTTACAATATCTTGATCTTTTCTTTGCAGTGCTTGAGATAAATCATTAGTAATTCCCAATACATTTCTCATCAAAAGCAATTTAAAAATAAATTCAAAGGATTGTAAAGTATTCAATAATTGACGAGTTTCAACTCGTTGCTCTGCGCTAAGGCTATCTTTTAAAATCATATCTAGCACACCACACACAGAAGGAAACAAAGAAACCAACCTTAGTAATGTACCATAATATGATCCCCATCTAGTGTCTCCAGCTCTTGTTAGCGTAGTTTCTTGATTCAAGTCACGACCAGTTAAAGTTTCTCCACTCTCTAATGCTTCCATTACATTAAGAATTTGACATTCTCTAAGAATATCTCTGCACTTGCATGAAGCTCCAACAACATTAGATAAATTGTTAACTACAAGAAAAAACCAAGCAATGTCATCATGCTTTTTAGCAACCGCTACAAGTGCCAACTGAAGTTGGTGAGCAAAACAATGAACATAGAATGCACACTTATTTTCTTTCAATATCAAACTTTTGAGGCCATTAAACTCTCCTTGCATATTACTTGCTGTTAATACAGTGGTAAAGTGTCGGGTTTGTATTATCGTCTCCACAGGGAATATAAGATTTTGCCGCCATTCGACAATTGTTAAATTTGTAGTTTTATAATGTCAAAGGGGTTTGGTTTTAAAGTCGGTATCTTGCATTAAAAGTTATTAACAACGGTAAAAATTAGGGTTTGTCGGTTTGAATAAAGATTGCCAAAGCTAGGTTTCGGTAATCACTTTGCATGCATAATTCCAATCAACATTTCATAAACTCTTTTTAATGATCAACACATTCACAATATCCTCTCAATATGATTATCTCTAACTCATATTGTGATGTTTACCATTTTGATCCATTGTTGATCTCTCACACAATCTATCAAAATGACAACTTTAAAGCTTAACATTTTAAGTGAACAAAACCATCCAAGACTATCTCTAGCTCAAGAAAAGAAGAGGATGAAAACCTAGGTCAAGAGTTGGAAAATATTTCTCAATCATTAACCAACACAAAAGATTGTAAATGAAACAAGGTTTTCAACATATATTAATCATCCAAGAGTTTACAAATGAGGATCATCCATACACATACAAAGTTAGATGATTACCTACATCTAACCTTGACAACAAGATGAACTTAGCTACTCATTTTCATGGTAGCTTGGAGTAGAAGAAAATGGAGAAGATGAAGAACATCCACTTCGAAGAATCGATGAAGGATGTGATTCCACTTCTCCTTGATTGCACAAAATCAGCAAAAATGAAGAAAAACTAATGTTTTTAGGGTTCTAGAACTCTATTGTAATGTTACAAGATGATCCCCTCAAAAGTACAAAGCATGGGCTATATAAAGCAAATAATAAAGTAAAAAGGAAGTGTTGTCTGCGCACATTTGCCAGGCGAACCATGACCTTCGCCAGGCGAACCAAAAATAACTTGGCACTTCAAAGTGCCACTGGCTAGCAAACCGCCCTCTGAGGTATCGCGTATTCACCAGGCGAACAATTCACTCGCCAGGCGAACATTCGCTGGCTTCACTCGCCAGGCGAACTTTGGGTGGTTATGCTACTGGAATCTGCATGAGGAAAGTTACCACTTCTTCGCCAGCACCTTCGCCAGGCGAAAGGTAGCGAAGCTTCGTTGGAACCTTCGCCTGACGAACTTCCTATCATTTAAGTCTGGGAGTTAATTCTGAATTATTCGCTCCAGCTCGCCAACATTCGCCAAGCGAATATTTGCTGGCACTCTGATAACACGAAATCATATAGATATTTTCATGCATAATTCAACTAAAGTCTAACCGTTTTCGATCCGATTTCGGGTTATTTCCGTGTATTTGTCTGATGTTTTGCAGGTATTCAACGATCACATCTAAACAAGGCAACATGAAGAAAAGAAGCAATCCCAGATGAAATATGGACGAAAAAGGAGTGAAAACACAATGAAAAGCGCAGCAAGCTGTTTTTGCTGATGTGACGACCGTCAGACGGGTGACGACCATCACACCTTGTGACGACCGTCATGCAGGCAAAAACACCCCACTCAGATTACACGTCAAAGAAACAGTTCCAATTCCCACAGAGTGGACCACTACTCCCTAAATTATCTGCCTCAAAGTCCATCATCTCCAGAGATAACCGTTGGGACTCCACCTCTATAAAAAGGGAAGCAGGGGACTTCAAAAAAGGTGTTGCATTCATACCACGAAGTGCTGCCGAATTTACTTTCCAGAGCAATTACTTTCCAGTTCTATTTGTATTCATTTCTCTTTACATTTCCTTATTCCCATTTCCGCTCTTTTGTAATTTCTATTGTACTGTACGATCAAATTGGCACTAAAGACCAGAATCCTGCCAACATCTGTGGAGGATCTGCCCAAAGGCCAATTGGCATATTTACAGGTTTTCATTTTGATCGACTTCAGTTTTATTATAATGCAAATTATTATTTATTATTCTTATTTATATTTTATCTTTCCCAAATCCATGTCTAGCTAAACTTAGGTAATCGATATGTAGTGATAATTCGAATGGGGTTTGATAACAATTGGTCGAAAACTTTCTTTTCACAAAAGTAATCTATGGTCTGAGTGTTTAAAATTGATTCACTGAATAAACTTCGTCGCGAAAGCGAGAACTTATTTAAAAGTAGTTTTGCCACGAAAGTGGGAAATTAATTAAGATACGAACCAACAAGCGAAAGCTGCGGTAAGGTCAGATAGTAAACACTAGGCATTTGTTTTAATAACAGCGAAAGCACTTTAAAACGAATTAGAACTTAGAGATTTCCAAAAAATAATTTTAACCCCGAACGGAATACGAAAGTATACGTTTGGCCCTTAGGATTATGATTAGCGTCAATAACCATCGTGAGGCGAGAGTTTTCAAATCTCCATTTTCTGCTTGAATAAACTTTGAAAATTATTTCATACACCATAACTTATCAAATCCCTGAAGAACACAATTACTACGTATCGATTTAATTAATTATAATCTAAATAGTAATCTTAGTTCCCTTTTAGTGACAAATCTTATTCCCTTAAACATATTCTACCTAGCTAAACATAGTAACTCCCGAGAACACTAGTTTGATTACGAGTCCCTGTGGGATCGATATCTATTATTACTACGTGATAGACTGTGCACTTGCAGTTAGTTGTATTAGACATAGAAAGTCGCGATCAAGTTTTTGGCGCCGTTGCCGGGGACCCGTTTAGTCAATAGTGTAACCTTATGTTACGCCGTATAGACTAGGTTAACAATTTTCATTTTTCCTTTACTAGTTCTGTCGATTGTATGCCAAGAAATCGCCCGCAAAGCGATATCGTAAAACCTCCAGTCGCAGAACTAGAACGCTTCTTACATTTAAGAAGTAGAATCATTGAGTACCAACTCAAACAACTCAAACATAACACTCCCGAACCTCTCACTCCCATTCCCAAATCAGAAGAAGAAGAACCACAGATGGCTGAAGGACCTCCAAACAAACCGCTGAAGGCATACGCTACACCATCTCAAATGGAGCCTAGAAGTAGCATTGCTGCCCCAGCAATTACCCGAAACGATTTTGAGCTGAAACCGTCATTGTTGTCGGCTGTACAACAAAACCAATTCTCAGGAAATGCAACTGAGGATCCGAACGAACATCTAACGAAGTTTGTACAATACGCAGACACAGTGAAAGCAAACGGAGTAACTCCAGACGCGATAAGACTTCGTCTTTTCCCATTCTCTCTTAGAGACAGAGCATGGACATGGTTACAATCGTTACCATCCAACTCCGTTACGACGTGGGAGCAATTGAAGAACGTCTTCTTAGCGAGATATTTTCCGCCAAGCAAAACTGCTATGCTTAGAGCTCAAATCAACGGATTTCGACAGAAAGATACTGAATCTCTTTACGAAGCATGGGAACGATTCAAAGATATGATGAGAACATGTCCTCACCACGGTCTAGAAGACTGGGTGACAATCCATACTTTCTATAATGGGCTTCTATACAATACTAGATTGACAATAGACGCTGTCGCGGGCGGTGCACTTATGGATAAGCCATACGATGAAGCCTATCAATTGATAGAAAACATGTCACAAAACCATTGCCAATGGGGAGGTGAACGCACTCCAACTGAGAAAACCACAGCGAAAGGTGGGATGTACGAAATCAGCAGCCTTGAAAAGTTCAATGCTAAAGTAGATGCTCTAGCACAGAAAATCGATAGTCTGACCGTTAACCCCACTGCAACTGTCGCTGCAGTAACTCCAAATTGCGAGTTATGCGGAAGCACCACTCATAATGCACCCGAATGCCCATTGCTAGCCGGAATCCCGCCAGACCAGGTAAATTATGCTCAAGGAAACCCCTACGCAAATACTTACAACCCAGGTTGGCGAAATCATCCAAACTTTTCTTACAAAAGCGAAAATGCATTGCAAATGCCTACTGCTCCGCAAGGATATCAAAAACCAGCTGCTCAGAATGCACCTAGGAAATCAAACCTTGAATTGATGATGGAAAAGTTCATAGCTACTCAAGCTCAAACAAACAAAGAATTCCTGAATCAAAACATACACACTAGCGAGCAAATTAAACAGTTGACAGGAAAAGTAGACGCTTTAGCCACCCACAAAAAAATGTTAGAAACTCAGATATCACAAGTGGCTCAACAGCAAGCATCTGCTGCCGCACCTGCTGGCACATTTCCTGGACAACCCGAACAGAATCCCAAAGGCCAAGTAAATGCTGTGATACTAAGAAGTGGAAAAGAATTGGACGAACCGATCGATCCGAGGACCGAAAACTCAACCATGCAACAGAAACCAACTGAACAAGCAGAAAAGGAATCTGAGTTAGAGAAGAAGGAGGACAACGAGAAGGAGGATACCGCAAGTGAAAAAACTCAAACACCTCCAGCACCATATAAACCACCTATTCCTTATCCGCAAAGACTAATAAACTCCAAAACTTCAGGACAGTTTAAGAAATTTGTAGAGCTCCTTAAACAGCTGAATATTACTATTCCTTTTACAGAAGCGATAACTCAAATGCCGTCATACGCTAAATTTCTCAAAGAGATCCTGTCGAATAAGAGAAAGATCGAGGATAACGAAACAGTTACACTTACTGCAGAGTGTAGCGCTATTATTCAAAACCGCATGCCTCCTAAATTAAAAGACCCAGGTAGTTTCTCCATACCCTGCGTCATAGGAAAGTTCGTGATAGACAAAGCTCTATGCGATTTAGGAGCCAGTATCAGTGTTATGCCCTTATCTATATGCAAAAAGCTGAATATGGGAGACCTCAGGCCAACCAAAATGTTCGTACAATTAGCTGACAGATCAGTAAAATACCCAGTCGGAATACTGGAAAACGTTCCAGTACGCATAGGACAATTCTACATTCCAACCGACTTCATAATCATGGACATCAAGGAGGACACTGTAACCCTAATTATCCTAGGAAGACCATTCCTAGCTACAGCCGGAGCGATTATAGACGTGAAGAAAGGAAGGCTAACATTCGAAGTAGGAGAAGAAAAGATAGAGTTCATTCTCACCAAGTTCTTACAAGCACCAGCAATAGACGATACCTGCTATTTAGTAGACGAAATCGACGAATGCATAAGAGAACTTGAAAATGAAGAGACCACGTATCCAGAAATAATAAAGATTCAAATACCCGATATTTCCAAAGACGATAATTGGCGTAAACTATACAAGGACGACAGCCTAAGCGAAAGCTTAGCACTGACACCAAACCATATGCCAGGTCCGAAGAACCCATCTTTAGAACTCAAAACACTACCCAAAAACCTCAGATATGAATTTCTAGACGATGAACTAAAAAGACCAGTGATAGTCAACGCCGACTTAGGACAACCAGAAACCGAAAGGTTATTAGAAGTCCTAAAGAAGTACCCCACCGCGTTAGGCTATAACATAAGCGATCTAAAAGGTATAAGCCCTTCAATCTGTATGCATCGAATTACAATAGAGGAAGACTCTAAAACTTCTCGAGAGCATCAGAGAAGACTAAACCCCATCCTGAGCACGGTAGTCAGAGATGAAGTAAAGAAATTGCTAGATGCAGGAATCATCTATCCGATCTCCGATAGTGAATGGGTTAGCCCAGTTCACGTCGTACCAAAGAAAGGAGGAGTCACAGTAGTTAAAAACGAAAAAGGCGAATCAATAACAAAAAGAGTCGTGACTGGAAGCAGGATGTGCATTGACTATAGAAAGCTTAACAAGGCTACGCGCAAAGATCACTTCCCGCTACCCTTCATAGACCAAATGTTGGAAAGACTAGCCAAACATTCATATTTCTGCTATCTAGATGGCTACTCAGGATTCTTCCAAATTCCCATCCATCCTGATGACCAAGAAAAGACTACATTCACATGTCCTTACGGTACTTTTGCTTACCGCCGAATGCCGTTCGGACTCTGTAACGCTCCAGCAACCTTCCAAAGATGCATGATGGCAATCTTTGCAGATTTCATAGACGACATTATGGAAGTGTTTATGGACGATTTCTCGGTATGTGGACAAAGTTTCGAAGGATGCCTACAAAACTTAGAAAGGGTACTAGAACGTTGTGTAAAAGTAAACCTCGTCCTAAATTGGGAGAAATGCCATTTTATGGTCCGACAAGGAATAGTTCTAGGACATGTCATATCAGATAGAGGAATTGAGGTAGACAAAGCTAAAATAGAGATTATAAAGGATCTCCAACCTCCAAAATCCGTACGAGAAATACGGAGTTTTCTAGGACACGCCGGTTTCTACAGAAGATTTATAAAAGACTTTTCGAAAATCACAAAACCTCTGACCGGCCTGTTGATGAAAGATGCTGAGTTCGTCTTCGACGACGACTGTCTAAAAGCATTCGAAACATTGAAATCAGCCCTTACCACCGCACCAATCATGCAACCGCCCGATTGGAGACTACCGTTTGAAATCATGTGCGACGCGAGTGATTACGCTATAGGCGCAGTTCTAGGACAAAGGAAGGACAAGAAACTCCATGCTATCTACTATGCCAGTAGAACCTTAGATCCTGCCCAAATGAACTACGCTACCACAGAAAAGGAACTTCTAGCAGTTATATTTGCGCTTGACAAATTCCGTTCTTACTTAGTAGGAGCAAAAATTATCATATACACAGACCATGTTGCCATAAGGTACCTAATAAGCAAAAAGGATGCCAAACCAAGACTATTGAGATGGATCCTATTATTACAAGAGTTTGACTTAGAAATCAAAGATAAGAAAGGAACCGAGAACGTTGTTGCGGATCACTTATCCCGAATAGAAGGCATCAGACACAAACCAGTACCGATAAATGACGATTTCCCATACGAACGTCTGATAGCCAAACTAGAAAGTGACACACCCAATTCAATCTCGGAAGATCCAGAATTCGAAAAATCCGTAGAAGCCGTCTATGCCCAAGTCACATTACCTTGGTATGCTGACATCGTTAATTACCTCGCTGCGGGCGTGCTTCCACCGGATCTTACTTATCAGCAAAAGAAGAAATTCTTCCACGATCTGAAACACTATTATTGGGACGAACCCCTACTCTTTAAGAGAGGGGCCGACAACATATATCGTCGCTGTGTCCCAGAGGAAGAAATAGAAAATATCATTTCCCAATGCCACTCAGCACCATATGGTGGTCATGCTAGTACGTCCAAGACGTGCGCTAAGATTCTCCAAGCCGGCCTATTCTGGCCTAATCTCTGGAAAGACGTTCACATCACTGTGCAAAAGTGCGATAGATGCCAACGAACTGGCAACATCTCACGACGCAATGAAATGCCTCAGAAAGGAATCTTAGAGGTAGAAATCTTCGACGTCTGGGGAATAGATTTCATGGGACATTTCCCACCTTCTTTTGGAAATAACTACATACTCGTCGTTGTCGATTACGTGTCTAAATGGATAGAAGCCATAGCTGCTCCAACAAATGACGCACGAGTAGTAATCAAACTATTCAAAAAACACAATCTTTCCTAGATTCGGTGTGCCCAGACTCGTCATTAGTGACGGAGGATCTCACTTCATATCACGAATATTCGATAAACTTCTCTCTAGATATGGAGTCCGGCACCGAGTAGCTACGCCTTATCATCCGCAAACTAGCGGACAAGTAGAGGTCTCGAACAGAGAAATAAAACAGATCTTGGAAAAGACCGTCGCTACCTCAAGAAAAGATTGGTCGTCAAAGCTACAAGAGGCTTTATGGGCTTATAGGACCGCATTTAAGACACCAATAGGTACTACCCCCTATAAATTAGTTTACGGTAAATCCTGCCATCTCCCTGTAGAGTTAGAGCATAAGGCCTTTTGGACCATTAAGACACTCAACTTCAACTACACCAAGGCAGGAGAAAAGCGAATCTTGAACTTACACGAGTTGGAAGAACTTCGATTAGACGCTTACGAAAATGCCCGTATCTACAAAGAACGAACAAAAAAGTGGCATGATAAACGTTCAATCAGGAAACAATTCAGTGTGGGAGACATCGTATTGCTCTTTAATTCACGATTAAAACTCTTCCCGGGTAAACTAAAATATAGGTGGTTTGGACCCTATGAAGTGACTAAAGTACTTCAGAGTGGAGCTGTCGAAATTACCGATAAGACGAATGCACCATTTATCGTAAACGGGCAACGTCTAAAACATTACAATAAGAACGACAACAGTCCTCAAGTAAGCAATATAACATTGCTTGAGCTTCCAGCTCAGACACCCGAATAGCTTCTCACCAAGCTATCGTCAGGCTTTAGACGTTAAAAACAGCGCTTACTGGGAGGCAACCCAAATTTCCCTCGTTATTGCATTTCATTTTTTTCCTTAAAATTTTACTTTGAAAAATCCAACAAAAATTCTAAAATTACTACTACTTTCTACTTTCGTTCATTTTCGTACTTTTATTCTTATTTTATTTTCTGTCTTTTGTCTTTTGTTTCTACCACTTTTCGTTTTTAAAAATCCTGACTTCAATTTCTTGTTTCAAACTTTTCAGGATTTTTAAAGTCTTCAAAACATTCCTTCTGTTTTCTCCAAATTACCTGCGAGCATGGCCGAGTACGACTTCACAAAGGTTCACTTCCGAGGACTCGCTCAAAAGGCAAGATTTGCAGCACTGACCGAAAGAGAATTCGCCTTAACACTGTATTATGATAAGGCTACTATGGATAAACTAGGGATCACAGATAGCATTCAATACCTGTTCAATCAACTGGGTTGGGAGAATACTGCTCTAAAAACACGTTTCGCTACCTACAAGGATCTTACCTATGAATTCCTTAGTTCTTTCAGATACACACCCAACTATGGCTTTGGATCCAACACAGAGCTGATTACCTTCCGATTGTTTGGAATGGACCAAACCCATAGCCGGATGTCACTAGCTAACCTCCTAGGATTCCCTAGCGGACCGCATGTGTTCATCAGCGCAGAAGATGACGATATCGATCTGCAACTCGATCAATTCTGGGGTAGAATCACACGCGACTATCACCCCGAACCAGCCAGAATGCATAATGATGACATTCATAACCCAGCCTTCAGATACTTCCATAAGATACTAGCTCACACCTTGTTTGGAAAAGAAGAAAATATTACTACAGTGTCTAAGGAGGAGTTATTCATCATGTTCTGTGCTTCTCAGGGACGGACAGTAAATGCAGTGCCTTTCATGATGAGATTTTTCAAACGCCTCACGTTGGAACCTCAGACACCTATTCTTATAGGAGGCCTAGTAACAATGATTGCCCACGAGCTTGGCCTTAGATTCCATTTAAATGCCAACACTCGTTTTGGTACCATCAGACCCATGAACATACAATTCTGCTTTAACAGGCGCATCTTAGGGACTATGGGACCTGGACCGTATGAGTACCTTATTAACGAAAAACCAGTACAGCTATTCACACTGCCTGATCATCTGATGACAAGCATCCACAACAAGGATAACTGGCTCTACGAATTGGATGAGCCTATGGGACCTCCTTCACCACAGTCAACACCACAGAACTATATGTATGACAGTGACCACATCTCTGAGGCACACGACTACATGTACTATGAGGACGCTGCATCTGAAACTGAAGTAGACCCTACAACTCCTCCACACTACAATACTTATCCTGAGCCTATCCCTGAGGAAACCACCGACAAAATGGATGCCGTGTTACTCAGATTGGACGACGTTGATAAAGCTCTGACCAATGTAAAAGCTGATATCGCAGGCATGCACAACGAACTGGTAGGCTTCATGGATCTAGTCTGCGACCAACTCGACTACTATTCACAGAAATTCGATGAGTTGAAGGCACGAAAAGATTAGTTATTAGCTCGTAGCAGTAGTTTCAGTTTAGTCTAGTCTAGTTTAGTTTCATTTAATCATTTGGATTTTCCGCATTGTTAGTTTTCATTATGTACTACATACAATTGTTTCAATTTTATGTTATCTCAATTCTAGTTTTTATTCAACTATTCTGTTTTCGCATTAATTGTTGTTTGTTGGCTGTTATATTACATCACCGTATCAATACTAAGCCTTAAAGTCACTACGAGTACGCCCTCAGAGCAAAATTCTGCGTTCTGCAGATTTTGCTGCTGTGACGACCGTCACAGCCTCATGACGACCGTCACGCAGTCCAGAACTGATATCTGATAAAACAGGGTTCGTGTTCTCTTCCACTCCCCCCATTATCACTCTCAAACATCCTAACTCCTACCCCACTACGAATTTTCATCCTCCCCACATTGAACTATAAACTTCAACTCCAAATTCAACCTCCAAACCACCGTTCTGTCATTTTTCCCTCTCTGCAGAAAAACCCCAAACCTCAGAAACCTCTCCATCTTCCAACAATGGCAAGGAATGCAGAAACCCCAGATGTCAGCAACATTACCTTCAGTGAAGGCGAGTTAGGCGAAAGACAACGAGCGAACTACATTGCATTTCATCAGAGGTCACTCCAGCCGACTCATTACCCGCACCTTCCATCGCTTACGGAGCTCGGACTCCTTAAAGGTGTAACCTGGATGCTTCAAAGAGCAGGCATCTGGAACCTCTGCACCAACCCACAGCCAACCTACGAACAACTCACTCTTGAGTTCTTGAGTTCGTTCACTTACGTCACAGGCAGCGGCGAACTTAACCAGCATTCAGGTGCCGCTTGCTTCCGGATGTTTGGCGTCAACTACCAGATGCACCAAAACCAGATTGCAGGCATCCTACAGCTACCTCGCGGCGACAACACTCATCGCCGCATCACCGATCAGTTCCAGCACGAAGCCTTCACGTTGTGGTATCAGTTGACCGACCTTAATGCCGATGGTTGGGACTCCCTGCACGCCACTCATATCCATAACCCAACCATCAGGTACTTTCACAGAGCGTTGAGTAACATTATCTTCGCCAGAGACAGCAACCACAAAGTGAACTCCAAGGAGCTCTTCTTTCTTCACTGCGTCTTCAACAATGAACCTGTCAACGCTGCCTCGTTTCTGCTGGCTCACATTCAGGCCAACTGCAACCGTGGCTCGAAGCCATTCTACTTTGGCGGGATTGTCACGGCTATCGTACTTGGGCTGAACCTTGGCGACCGCCTCCAGCACCTCCATTCCATCCCCTCGGTGTTCCTTGACACCGACCACTGCAGAGCCTCTCATCTCATCCGCTCCCGAGCTGACGGCAAATACCATCCGGTTGTGCGTGGCAAAACCGTCCGAAGCATCATCCTTCCGTCCCGCACCCGCATCCATCCAGAGGACTGTACCAACTGGTTGTTCGACCTCACTGCCCCTCCTGCTTCCGCTGTTCCTACTCAGGATCCCACTCATGATTCCGACGATGAAATCCAAGATGAGTTGGACAGGTCAGAGCAGCCAGAGGCATCACAGCCTCCTCCTCCCGTAGGTACATCTTCTCGCCGCCGCCGTCATCATCCCGTGCCAGACTACACAGAAGAGGACCTCCGACGCTCCCTAGACCAGCAGGCACAGATACTCACGATGCTGCAGCAGCAGAATCAGCGAGCTGACCAGTTCGAAGCTTGGCACCGGACTCAAATGCAACAACTTCACACCGGACAAGCTACGATCATTGAGAGCCTAGCGAATCTGACCCTGCAGGTCGAAGGACTCCGAGACACCGTCTACCACACCGGAGCTATGAGCTATGAGGACAAAGTAGCCCTTGCTAGAGCCAGAGGACGCCAGCGCGGACGTGACAGAGGTCGTGACTAGATTTTTCATTTTTTTCCTTCATTGTTTACTATATTTCAGTTATTTGTATTTTCATTTTCAGTTGTATCTCCCTCTCGCATGCTTCAAGAATCAGTGAGGACACTGATCGAGATAGTGTAGGAGCGGAGCCATTTATTTCCATTTCACTGCACTTTGAATTTTAGTAATTTCTATTTTTACACTTTCTATTTCTAGCAAATAAAGCTCGTCTATATATTTTTCACGTTACGCAAACAATCCCCACATTATTCAACGTAAACAAAAACTTTCATTTGTTCCCCAAAAGCGAAAGCATCACGAGAATGCACCTGAGTTCAAAACAAGTTTTGAAACTCCGAGGAAACGACAGTTTTAACAAAACCAGTATCATTCAGACACCTTAGATCTCTAGTTTATGCGAGTCGGTTTCACCACCTACGTGTACCAAAGTCTCAAGTGTCTACGCAAACCCAACCCCAAGTAGTTTATACTAGCAGTCAGCACCATCCTAAAAACACTTCTAAGCGAGCGACCGATGCAAATAAGTGTATGATCTCCAAAAAGATGAAAAATCATGAAAAGAGAGTTAAAAGGCCCAAGAATATAAGATACGTTTCCTTCTAAGTTAGGTGCTCCTCACCCGAGCATTTAGCCCAACGGCACGAAAAACTCATTGAAAAATCAATGACATAAAATTATGATCAATGAAGAAGATCAAAAACAGAAATGAGATCATATTCACTAACAGGTCGACTGGCCATGAAAGTGTACGGACAACGGGCTTAATGTGATTGCGCTAGAACAAACAGGGTGAACTTGCCGCGAGAACCTTGACACCAAGCTACAGTAGCATGACTGAGACCGATTTGCATAAAAAGGAGACCTCCGAAGACTTGTAGTCTAGTGTCGTCATGATACTCGCCTTGTTCCTACCAAGAATCCCGGGTTTTCCAAACTCTGCGAACGAAGAAGCTGCCTCGTGCTTGCCGACTTTCCCATGTTTTACTTGAGGACAAGCAAAGATTCAAGCTTAGGGGAGTTTGATAACACGAAATCATATAGATATTTTCATGCATAATTCAACTAAAGTCTAACCGTTTTCGATCCGATTTCGGGTTATTTCCGTGTATTTGTCTGATGTTTTGCAGGTATTCAACGATCACATCTAAACAAGGCAACATGAAGAAAAGAAGCAACCCCAGATGAAATATGAACGAAAAAGGAGTGAAAACACAATGAAAAGCGCAGCAAACTGTTTTTGCTGATGTGACGACCGTCACAGCTTCATGACGACCGTCACACGGGTGACGACCGTCATGCAGGCAAAAACACCCCACTCAGATTACACGTCAAAGAAACAGTTCCAATTCCCACAGAGTGGACCACTACTCCCTAAATTATCTGCCTCAAAGTCCATCATCTCCAGAGATAACCATTGGGACTCCACCTCTATAAAAAGGGAAGCAGGGGACTTCAAAAAAGGTGTTCCATTCATACCACGAAGTGCTGCCGAATTTACTTTCCAGAGCAATTACTTTCCAGTTTTATTTGTATTCATTTCTCTTTACATTTCCTTATTCCCATTTCCGCTCTTATGTAATTTCTATTGTACTGTACGATCAAATTGGCACTAAAGACCAGAATCCTGCCAACATCTGTGGAGGATCTGCCCAAAGGCCAATTGGCATATTTACAGGTTTTCATTTTGATCGACTTCAGTTTTATTATAATGCAAATTATTATTTATTATTCTTATTTATATTTTATCTTTCCCAAATCCATGTCTAGCTAAACTTAGATAATCGATATGTAGTGATAATTCGAATGGGGTTTGATAATAATTGGTCGAAAACTTTCTTTTCACAAAAGTAATCTATGGTCTGAGTGTTTAAAATTGATTCACTGAATAAACTTCGTCGCGAAAGCGAGAACTTATTTAAAAGTAGTTTTGCCACGAAAGTGGGAAATTAATTAAGATACGAACCAACAAGCGAAAGTTGCGGTAAGGTCAGATAGTAAACACTAGGCATTTGTTTTAATAACAGCGAAAGCACTTTAAAACGAATTAGAACTTAGAGATTTCCAAAAAATAATTTTAACCCCGAACGGAATACGAAAGTATACGTTTGGCCCTTAGGATTATGATTAGCGTCAATAACCATCGTGAGGCGAGAGTTTTCAAATCTCCATTTTCTGCTTGAATAAACTTTGAAAATTATTTCATACACCATAACTTATCAAATCCCTGAAGAACACAATTACTACGTATCGATTTAATTAATTATAATCTAAATAGTAATCTTAGTTCCCTTTTAGTGACAAATCTTATTCCCTTAAACATATTCTACCTAGCTAAACATAGTAACTCCCGAGAACACTAGTTTGATTACGAGTCCCTGTGGGATCGATATCTATTATTACTACGCGATAGACTGTGCACTTGCAGTTAGTTGTATTAGACATAGAAAGTCGCGATCACACTCGCTGAGCTTCGCCAGGCGAATGCCTTGATTTGCAACACTCTCCAAACTGCTTTGTCTTGATCCCAAGGTGCTCTTATTAGTGTCAATCCTACACACTAACAGCAACATTACACACACCATTCACTTGGATCTCATCAAAATGAAAGTAAACAAATTTGACCACTAAATCAAATACTATTAGATGAAAATGATTAAAAATACTACTAAAAAGAAGTCAAATAACTAATCTAATTGGGGTCTAACAACTCTCCCCAACTACTTGTTTGCATGTCCTCAAGCAAAGTATGTCTCTCAAAACAAAAAGGAGGATTTGCTCAAGACCAATTCGATCCAAGTGAAAATGTTTGACTCAAATACACGACATGTGCAACAAGGCAAACAATTACACAATCCCACAATAGATAATGTTCAAGAACTAAATTCTAAGAACAATTTACACAATGCTTCCAGCAACAACTAAATCTCATGACATGTCATTCTAACACTCCACTTCGAAAAAGGATTGAAGCAAAAACACGCATGCAAGCGTGGGACAAAAATTCACTCAAAATGATGAATAATGCAATACTATAGAATTCATACAATATCTAAATGTTCACAACAAAATTATGGAAGCTCAAGATCACATATGACTTAAAGGGTTGTAGCTTGGTCGGGTTAACAAACAAGGGATATATCTAAAGTCATTGACACGAAATTTCCGATGCAAAAGAGATATTCACTATACAATTATTTACACATCTTCAAGTTTGTTTCACAAGTTCCTCATTTGAACCCTTCATAACTCATGTTTCACAACTCACTTTGTTTTTCAATGTTTTCCTACCAAGCAAGCATTCGTTTTCATATTTTTTTTTTCTTTTTTCTACATCGTATTCACAAAAACGAGTGTTTCTCTTTTTCATATTTTCTTTTCAATGCTTGCTTAGCTTTTCAAGAGTTGTGACAAATTACCACTTTACATATTCGTTCTCCCCAACTTGTCTTTTCTCGTCCCCTAAGTGAATGCTCTTACTTTTTACAGCAAAAGAACAATTAATCAAGATTTCCAAGGTTTCAAGAACAAGATTTTTGAACTCTCGCTTTACTTCAAGCAAGGGTTCAACTGATTAGGCTTAAAGGGGTTTACAAATACTCTCTGCTCACGGGTATATTTGTATTTGGAACTGGTTGTGCTCAAAAGAAACAAGTGCCTTGATCCTTTCTAGAACTTCCAAAAAATTATAAGAACAAAAGACAAAGCATGAATTACACGTATACACAAAATTCATCATCCATCCATAGCATATGTACACATAACAGGAGGATTCTTACATTTGTGGTAAAGGACCTAAATGACAAATCAATCAAAAGAGTTGCAGAAGAAACAAAAGTACAAAAATTGTTCCTAGCATAGCAAGTTCTACAACATTTTAAATTCTAGAACAAGGTAACTGAGTACCTTGTCAAACAATTTTGTGATAACGATAATATCATCGCCGTCCCACTCAAAAGAATTCTTGCACAACTACAACAAAAAAAACTAAACATCGACAATAGGGTGTTAACATATTTACAACCACCCTTGAATAAAACTTCACATAAATCTTACTAAAATAAATAAATAAAAAAATTTAAACCAAAAATAAATAATTAAAAACTCAAACAAATAAATGGTGCCTAGCACCAATAATGTCAAAAGTACCATGAAAGGTACAAGTACAGAAACTTCAACCCAATCCAAAGTACATCACAAAATAACCAAATGAACTACAAGATAAAAGAAAAACTTCACTTTGTAGCACAAAGTGAACAACAGAACAAACAAGAAATAACTCCTCCTCAGACAAGTCATCATCATCTTCACCGTCATCATCATCATCAACATCGTCATCATCATCAGCAACATCTTCCTCCCCCTACCGAAACTGGGCCTGTCCACAGGCCATGCAGCATGCTCAAGGAATTGCTCCCTTGTCATCATCGGGTGGCTCCCAGCAGGATCACGAATTTGCAGCTGCAACAGGTGCATCGAGTCATGAAGATCACACGTAGCTCGCTGCTGAGCAACCATCCAATCCCAGTTATATTCACAAATTTGCTACTGAAATGGGTCAAAAATAGGAGGAGCTTGACAAGAACCAGAAGAACCACGGCCACTCTTGCCGGCAGCAGTACCAGCACCAGAAGTCCCACCAACTGCAGGCTTAGCTCTACAAAATTTTTCCACGTACCTGTCGTCTATCACAGCCGGGATAGTGACCTGTCGTCTCTCTGGAATATCAACCCCAGCATGAGCACAGAGAGACATAATAAGGCAAGGAAAGGTCAGCGGGGCATTTTTGCGAGCCGCTATCCCGCCACGTCAACTGAGTACAACAGCACGCATCTCATCTACAATTATGCGGGCAATGTCTATCTGGACATTCAGCAGTATGGAGTGGATCAGATGTGCAATCAGCAAGGGTACAGAGCTGTGGTGGGACCTGGGTACAACATTTGTCAGCACAAATAACAGGATTAGTTGTACCAGGGGTTTCATGTCAGCGCGGAGGTACCGAATAGCTACCCCAGAAGAACTCTGCACTGCATCGCGGCCTTCCAAACATAAATCTCTGGTCATAGCATCCTGATCACGATGCTTATTCAGATCCTGGTGGTAGTCGTCAATTTGGATACCTGTCAAAGAGAGAGGATTACCCAAAACATGATTAATGGACCTCCTATCAAACCGTACCATAACTCCTCGGACCATTGAGGTCCAACTGAACACTTCGCCGTCGTCGGGGAGGGTGTTCGCATAAAATTCCCGCACTATTTCAGCGTTGTAGCCGTCAAATGGAGTCATCAGACGGTCCCACCTTTTTGCCACAAAGAGAGCATCAATAGTGCGGTAGTCTCATGTGTCACTCAGATTGAACCTTTTCTCGGGCACAATGTTCCGCCTCTCAAGGGCTTCATAGCGAGCATGGTGAATAGCGCCTCGGAAGCGGTCCTGGTCAAAACGGATTGGTACTGTCCGAGAGGTAGTGGCCTTCCTCTTGTGAGGGTTAATCATTCTTGGTCCCATTCTGTGAACACAAACACAAACAAACACAAGAACAACACCAAACAGGTTAGACGGAACTACAGCACAGCAAAGCAAGAAAAGAAAAGCAATTCTGCAGCATTCGCCTAGGTTCGCCGGGCGAATCCTGGCGAATGCTCGCTACCTTTCGCCTGGAGATTTCCAGCGAAGGTGCGAAAATGCACACAAACAGAACTTCTGCAATTGTGTTAGATGCAAACCAATGGTGTTCTACCCCCATTCTCATTACCAGATGCAATTTTGACATGCATTCACTAATTTACACAGAAAAACAAAAGGAGGGTTTCTTAACCTAATCACCATTGCAGAAGTTCTTAACCTAATCATTAATGGATCCACAAACATAATTGTACAGAAGTGAAAGATCACAACAGTAACAATGCACAAAATGAAAAAGGAAAAGCAAGAGAACATACCTTGAGGATTGAACTGGAGAAATTCACAACAAGAAACTAAGAGAGAAAATTGGAAGGGAGTTGTGAATGTGAGACAATGACAAGAGGCAGAGGGAGGGCGTTAGGGTTTCTGATGAGAGAAAAAGAAGAAACGGTTTCTGGGCCCAGGTGGCCCATCCCTAAAGGCCTCTATTTTTTTTAACTGATGTCGCATATTCGCCAGGCGAAAGCCAGCGAATGCTCGCTGAGGCTCGCCAGGCGAACACTCGCCTCCATTCGCCAGGCGAATAATAGCGAACATGACAGGTTTTTAGAATCTGCTGCATTGCTCACATCACGAGTCCACTTCCAATGCTTTCTCAAAAATGCACAAAATGACATAAAAACGTGTAAATACTTACAATGTTGAGGTGCCTCTCAACAAGCACTTGTTTAACATCGGATAAGCTCGACGGTCCATGATGCTCACACTAGAACATCAAGAAGAAACGCACAGCTTTCTCGGTCCACATGACCACCGAGATAAATCTTTAAGCGCTGACCATTTACAGTCCAACTGTCTTTCTTTTCCAAATCCTCAATTACCACTGCTCCGAAACTTTTCACTTCTTTGACTCAGAACGGTCCGGACCACTTGGATTTTAATTTGCCAGGGAAGAGCCTCAACCTGGAATTAAACAACAACACAAGCTGCCCGGATGCAAATTCTTTCTTGCGGAGCTTTTTGTCGTGGTACTCCTTCACTTTCTCCTTGTACAACCAACTTGAGTGGTATGCGGCATTGCGCATCTCTTCCAACTCAAGAAGTTGCACCTTCCTCTTATCACCGGCCAACTCTTGGTCAAAATTTAAAAATTTTAAAGCCCATAAGGCCTTGTGCTCCATTTCAACCGGTAAATGGCAAGTTTTACCAAAAACCAATTGGAATGGAGTTAACCTAATTGGAGCTTTATAGGTCGTGCGATACGCCCACAGAGCTTCATCCAATTTTTGTGACCAATCATTCCTAGAGTTAGACACGGTTTTTTCCAAAATTCTTTTGATCTCTCTATTCGAGACCTCAGTTTGACCATTTGCCTGCGGGTGATACGGAGTTGTCACCTTATGCGTTACACTGTAATGTTGTAAGACTTTTTCTAATGGTGCATTGCAAAAGTGTGACCCTCCGTCACTTATCAACACTCGAGGGGTTCCAAAACGGGAAAAAATATTTCTTTTTAAAAAGCTTATTACCGTTTTAGAATCCGCTCTTGGTGAGGCAATCGCCTCAACCCACTTCGACACATAGTCAACTGCTACCAATAAGTATTCGTTTCCGAAAGACGGTGGGAATGGTCCGACAAAGTCAATGCCCCAACAATCAAACAATTCTACCTCTTGAATATTTTGAAGAGGCATTTCGTCTCTCTTTCCTATCCCACCAATCCTTTGACAACTGTCACAATTTTGAGCATGGGCATTTGCGTCTTTAAAAATAGAAGGCCAATAAAATCCCGATTGAAGGACTTTATTTGCCGTTCTAGCCCCGTTAAAATGACCGCCATAAGGCGAGTTGTGACAGTGCCGTAGAATGCTTTGGGCCTCGTCACCCGTAACACACCTTCTCAACAAATTATCACCACCCAGCTTAAACAAATAAGGGTCATCCCACACATAGTACTTGGCATCCGAGAGGAATTTCCTTTTTTAATTAGGAGTTAAGTCGAGCGGCACAAAACCACTCGCCTTGTGGTTTGCAAAATCCGTAAACCACGGTCTCACTTGCACTTTAAAGAGTTTTTCATCAGGAAACTCTTCTCGGATGTCCTTTTCTAAGGTAGTCACCTCATCATTGACAAGACGAGACAAATGATCTGCTACCACATTTTCGGATCCTTTTTTGTCTTTAATTTCTACATCAAATTCTTGCAACAAAAGGATCCACCGGATAAGCCTTTGCTTAGAATCCGGCTTGGTTAGCAGATATTTTATCGCCGCATGGTCGGTGTAAACAATAACTTTTGAGCCAATGAGATATGACCGAAATTTCTCAAGAGCATACACTATTGCTAGCAATTCTTTTTCTGTAGTGGCATAATTTACTTGGGCCTCATTAAGAACTTTGCTAGCATAGTGTATGGTATGAAAATTTTTGTCTTTCCGTTGGCCTAGCACCGCTCCAATAGCATAGTCGCTAGCATCACACATTAATTCAAAATTTAAGTTCCAATTTGGAGCAACTATGATTGGAGCGGTGACCAATTTCTCTTTCAAAATCTCAAAAGCTTTTAAACATTCATCAGTTAGGAGAAATACCTGGTCTTTGGCAAGCAAATTACTCAAAGGTCTAGCCACCTTTGAGAAGTCTTTGGTGAATCGCCGGTAGAAGTCGGCATGCCCCAGAAAGCTTCTGATTCCCTTCAAGTTAGCCGGAGGAGGCAACTTCTCTATCACATCTACCTTAGCACGATCCACTTCGAGTCCTTTTGACGAGACCTTGTGGCCGAGAACAATCCCCTCCGTAACCATAAAGTGGCATTTCTCCCAATTTAGCACCAAATTGGTCTTCACACACCTTTCAAGCACAGTTTTCAAAATTTCCAAACATAAACCGAAGGATCCCCCAAACACCGAAAAGTCATCCATAAAAACCTCCATCGTCTTCTCTATAAGATCGGCAAAAATGGCTTGCATGCATCTTTGGAAAGTTGTCGGCGCATTGCACAACCCAAAGGGCATTTTGCGGTAAGCAAAGATTCCAAATGGACACGTGAAAGTCGTCTTCTTGTGATCGGCCGGGTCAACCGCAATTTGGTTGTACCCGGAATAGCCATCAAGAAAACAATAGAATTCTTGTCCCGAGAGTCTCTCTAACATTTGGTCCATGAACGGAAGTGGGAAGTGGTCTTTCCGAGTTACGGTGTTTAACCGCCTATAGTCTATGCACATCCTCCACCCCGTTGCTACCTTTGTAGGGATCAACTCATCTTTCTCGTTGCGAATAACGGTAATGCCCCCTTCTTAGGAACCACATGCACCGGACTCACCCAAGGGCTATCCGAGATAGGGTAGATCATCCCCGCATCCAAAAGCTTTACAACTTCTTTCCTAACAACCTCTTTCATTGTAGGATTCAAGCGGCGTTGCGGTTGAGCCACTGGCTTGAAATCCTCCTCCATTAAAATTTTGTGCATACAATAAGAAGGATTAATTCCCTTAAAATCGGAAAGAGTCCACCCCATCGCCTCTTTGTTATTTTTTAACACATCAATTAAAAGGGATTCTTCATTCTTTGGCAAGAGGTTGCTAATGATAACCGACTTCTCTTCGGTTTCATCTAGAAATGCATACTTCAAATTGTTTGGTAACTCCTTCAATTCAATTATTGACTTTTCATCTGTGACTTCCTTTTTCAAGACTTCTTCCTCTACTTCCCATGGTTGCAACTCCGTAAGACTATCGAGTTCTCTTAAACATTCATCAAGAGCTTCTTCTTCCTCTAAAGTGAAAACTTTGAAGGAGTCATTAAAGGCTAGCTCCATGGGGGTTATGTCATGAACATGTTTTGCAACTTCAAAGGTGGCCTCTTTAATTACATCAATCCGGAAACTATCACGCTTGTCATTTGAGTGCTTCATTGCTTCAAAAAGGTCAAAAGTGACCTCTTCGTTTTGTACTCTCACCTTCATTAAACCGTCGTCTACATCAATCATCATCCGAGCAGTTTTCATGAAAGGTCTTCCAAGAATTAGAGGCGCATCATCATCCTCCTCCATGTCAATAACAATAAAATCCACCGGGAAGAAAAACTTGTCCACTTTTACTAACACATCTTGAGCTACTCCATGAGGATGAGTAGTAGACTTATCGGCTAATTGTAACGTCATTCGGATGGCTTTAATCTCAATGTTACCAAGCTTTTTCACAATAGACAAAGGGATAAGATTGATGCTTGACCCCAAATCGATTAATCCTTTTCCAACATAAACGTCACCAATGGTAACCGGCAATGTAACTCTCCCCGGATCAACTTCCTTTCTTGGTAGAGTACGTTGGATGATAGCGCTACAACTTGCATCAAGAACTATTGTTTCCGGCTCCGTATACCTCCGCTTCTTTGTAAGTATGTCCTTCATGAGTTTGGCATACTTCGGCATTTGTTTCAAAGTTTCGGCGAACGGAATATTGATTTGCAATCTTTTAAAAATATCCATGAACCAGGCGTAATGCTGTTCATTTTCTCTCCTAGATGGAGCATGAGGATAAGGTAAATTTTGAACCGGATTAGTGCTCACTACCTCCTTCCCTCTAGATGCTCTAGGGTTTCTTTCTCTTTTCTTCTTCACTTCATCCACCTTCACTTTTTCACTTTCATTATTTTCAACTACACCATTTGTTTTGTTTTCAACTTCTACCACTTTTTCTTTTTCAACTTCACCATTTTTTTCATTATTTTCTACTTCCTCCTCACTCCATTCACCAACTTCACCATCAAGTTTTTCATCAATTTTTTTCTCTATCTCTCTTTTTTCACTCTCGTCAACCAACTCCTTCCCACTTCTCGTCTTAATCGCCTTACAATGTTCCTTTGGATTTGTTTGCGTGTTTGCCGAGAAAGATGGTCCGGCTTGTTGTTCCGCTAATTGCTTAGCGAGTTGACCAACTTGAGTCTCAAGATTTTTTATCGCCGCGTCATTGCTTTTTTTATTTGCCATAGAAATTTGCATGAATTGCGTCAATGTATCTTCTAGCTTAGAAGTTGCAACCGACGGTTGTTGAGGTATATACGGATTTTGACGGCTAGAGTTACCACCCCCATAACCTTGGTTATTGTGGTAGTTACCTCTAGGTTGGTACCCTTGGTTTCCTTGATAGTTTTGTTGTTGTTGTTGTTGATGAGGATGTTGGTATGGTTGTTGTTGTGGTTGCCTTTGTTGGTAATCTCGTTGATTAGTCATGTAGTTAACTTCTTCAAATCCGGGAGGCGGACAAAATCCAGTGTCATGTTCGCCCTTACAAAGCTCGCAACAAGCTATTTGTTTAGCTTTTGATGGTTCCTTTAACTCTTTGATTTGTTGAGTTAGAAGTTCCACTTGTTGTGAGATAAGCTTGTTTTGGGCAAGAATTGCATCATTCGTTCCTAACTCAAGCACACTCGGCTTTCTTTGAGCTACCCCTCGGTTATGATTCCCTTGGTGATCATTAAGTGTCATCTTATCAATTATTGCGGTAGCATCATCGACACTTTTTGACATTAAAGAACCTCCCGCCATAGCATCCAATAAGGTCTTGTGAACCGAAAGGAGTCTATTGCGGAAAATATGAACTTGAGTGAGCTCATCGAAACCGTGTCCTTTGCATTTTCTTAACATAGATTTGTAACGCTCCCAAGCTTCATTGAGTGATTCACTAGCTCCTTGAGAAAATACCGCAATCGCAGTCTTAGCCTCCATGAACCGGTTATGTGGAAAGAACCGTTCAAGAAACTTCTCTTCTAAAAGATTCTAATCCGTCATGATAGTCGTCGGTTGGTCAAGATACCACTCCTTCGCTTTCCCAATTAAGGAATGAGGGAATAGTCTCCTAAATAATGACTATTCGTCAGCCTCGGTAGCTCCAGTTGCGCCCGCAATCTCATAGAATTTTGTAAGATGAGTAAACGGATCCTCATGGTCTAATCCTGTGAAAGGATTTTGATAGACTAGAGCTAGGATTCCCATTTTCATCTCAGCTTGCCTTCCATTTTGAAGATTCCGCGCAAATTGAGCCGTATGTCTTGGATTGCTCGTGCATGGAGTAGAAACTGGTGGTGTAGGTGGTGGTGGTGCCATAATTGGTGTGAAATGTGGTGGTGGTGTTGTAGTAGAAGAACTTCCTCCTTGTTCTTGTCTTTGTTTAGCAAGTTGCCTCCTCCGTCGTGTTTTGCTATTCAATCTTCTCGCGGTCCTTTCAATTTCGGGATCGAAAAGGAGTTGGTCCTCGGGAATCTGTCCTTGCATACACAGAAGCGGAAGCTGCACACTAAACCACACAAATTAACAAGCACAAGTAGAAGATTCAAAACTAAAAATTCAGCAACTATTGCGATGCTTGCAATATCAATTTATACTCCCGGCAATGGCGCCATTTTGTTAATACAGTGGTAAAGTGTCGGGTTTGTATTATCATTTCCACAGGGAATATAAGATTTTGCAGTCGTTCGACAATTGTTAAATTTGTAGTTTTATAATGTCAAAGGGGTTTGGTTTTAAAGTCGGTATCTTGCATTAAAAGTTATTAACAACGGTAAAAATTAGGGTTTGTCGGTTTGAATAAAGATTGCCAAAGCTAGGTTTCGGTAATCACTTTGCATGCATAATTCCAATCAACATTTCATAAACTCTTTTTAATGATCAACACATTCACAATATCCTCTCAATATGATTATCTCTAACTCATATTGTGATGTTTACCATTTTGATCCATTATTGATCTCTCACACAATCTATCAAAATGACAACTTTAAAGCTTAACATTTTAAGTGAACAAAACCATCCAAGACTATCTCTAGCTCAAGAAAAGAAGAGGATGAAAACCTAGGTCAAGAGTTGGAAAATATTTCTCAATCATTAACCAACACAAAAGATTGTAAATGAAACAAGGTTTTCAACATATATTAATCATCCAAGAGTTTACAAATGAGGATCATCCATACACATACAAAGTTAGATGATAACCTACATCTAACCTTGACAACAAGATGAACTTAGCTACTCATTTTCATGGTAGCTTGGAGTAGAAGAAAATGGAGAAGATGAAGAACATCCACTTCGAAGAATCGATGAAGGATGTGATTCCACTTCTCCTTGATTGCACAAAATCAGCAAAAATGAAGAAAAACTAATGTTTTTAGGGTTCTAGAGCTCTATTGTAATGTTACAAGATGATCCCCTCAAAAGTATAAAGCATGGGCTATATAAAGCAACTAATAAAGTAAAAAGGAAGTGTTGTCTGCGCACATTCGCCAGGCGAACCATGACCTTCACCAGGCGAACCAAAAATAACTTGGCACTTCAAAGTGCCACTGGCTAGCAAACCGCCCTCTGAGGTATCGCGTATTCGCCAGGCGAACAATTCACTCGGCAGGCGAACATTCGCTGGCTTCACTCGCCAAGCAAACTTTGGGTGGTTTTGCTACTTGAATCTGCATGAGGAAAGCTACCACTTCTTCGCCAGCACCTTCGCCAGGCGAAAGGTAGCGAAGCTTCACTGGAACCTTCTCCTGGCGAACTTCCTATCATTTAAGTCTAGGAGTTAATTCTGAATTATTCGCTCCAGCTCGCCAACACTCGCCAGGCGAATATTTGCTGGCACTCGCTGAGCTTCGCCAGGCGAATGCCTTGATTTGCAACACTCTCCAAGCTGCTTTGTCTTGATCCCAAGGTGCTCTTATTAGTGTCAATCCTGCACACTAACAGCAACATTACACACACCATTCACTTGGATCTCATCAAAATGAAAGTAAACAAATTTGACCACTAAATTAAATACTATTAGATGAAAATGATTAAAAATACTACTAAAAAGAAGTCAAATAACTAATATAATTGGGGTCTAACACTTGTCCCGCCAGATCCTTATCCATGAACTCTTGGAAATCTTAAATTGTACTTTTCTAATAAGGACTCCAGTGCTAAATTTAAAGACATAGCACTTGTATTTGCAACATGAACAATACCAAGAAACCTCTTAATGACACATCCTTTCTTGTCTACATAACGTAAAACAACAGTCATTTACTCTTTAACTGAAACATCTCGAGATTCATCAATTAAAATAGAGAATAAATCATTGTTAAGATCATCAATAATAACTTTTGTGGTCTCAGAAGCAGCAACTTTCACAATATCTTTTTGAATGCTAGGTGACACTAATTTGAGATTTCCACAAGATATTTTCAATATTTTATCAATCTCTTCATTATGATTGCAAAAAAATTGTAGAATCTCGAGAAAATTACCTTTATTTTTTGAATTCACTTATTCATCATCATCGCGAAATGCTAATCCCAACTTTAATAAAAGTCAAATACAATCAACTATTGCAGTTAAATAAATCTGATATTCCCTTTTGATCAAGTCATATTGTTTGTTGATAGCAACTTCAATATGTTGTTTTTGATTCATTAGTGCGTTACATTTTCTCCAAGCTTGGTTGTGAGCACTATTAGGACCTCCAACATGGACATTGAGTCTATATTTCTTTTTCCAATTTGAAAATCCCTTAGTTACAAATGCATCTCAACCTTTGTGTTCTCCTATCTCATGTCTCATAAGGTAACAACATAAACAAAAAACAGCATCTTCTAATACATTATATTCCAACCAACTACCAAATTCAAGAAACCAAACAGAATTGAACTTACGTAAAGACGTACCAAATTGTCGTTGTGGAAAATTATGGTCCTTTGGTTGACAAGACACTTTTTGTAAATAAGATCTTCGGATTTCATCTCAATCATTTGGGTGATAACATGCCATTTGATTCCTTTCTCCATGATCAACTGGAAGATTATCTAAATCAACATCTAAAAATCTTTTTTTCAAAGATGACCCTACTTGTTGTGCAAATGCATTTTCCACTTCATTAACTTGGTGAGACTCCAATGTTAATTTTCTTTTAAAATATTTTTTCATTTCTAACACATAAAAATTTAACACTAATTAGTCACTTGATTCTAATACAACTACTGAACTACAACTCTACAAGGATAAAATTAAAACTAAAAACATAATAAAAATTGATACAAAAATATGAAATCACAACATAATGATATAATATACAACAAAAACAAAAAGAATGAAGGGAGAAATTTACTTGAATATTGTCTTTTAACTCTACTGTGATAAAATAATAAAAACAAATGAGATTTAAAAGTAGGAGATTTATGAAGAAAAAATAAAGTGTGTAGAAGAAAGAAGACAAAAAAATAGAGTATGTATGTAAATTTATTTATAATTAGAAGAACCTATACAAATACAATTTACTTGTGTCTTTTTAATTTGCATTTTCTTTTTTTAAAAAAGTAATAAAATAAAATTAATAGTCAGATTTATGTTTTCTAGAATTCAAATCAAATGAGTAGTATGGAGACAATGATGTATTTAATGTGGGGTCAATATTCCAAAATTAATTATTATTGGTTTTAAAAAGAAAAATCAAGTGGGGTCACTTGACCCCATTCCAACATGCATGCATCAGTGTCTGTCTGTGTGGTATAGAATTTTCTAGTGGTTATGGTGGTCAGTAGTTATTCCTAATAATCAAATGGTTTTATTTTAATCTTTTCTTTCTTTAAAGATCATAATTTTGTATAGAGGTGATTATCTTATGATTTGGCACATTGTAGTATTGTCTGTTTACAAAGCCCGTAAAGATGTAATCTTTAGCGGGGTCACAAAATACGTGAAAAAGTTGAGGAGAATAATATTTTGTTGGCCTGGAAATAGTTTCTAGGTAGAACATAGGTGAACTCTTGCACCTTTTGTAAATGACTTCTGAAACTCATCCTTTACCTTTATTAATAGCAAATCGAGTATTTGCATTGGTTCTAAGGTAGATATCTTATTTGTTGATGGAGGATCTCACAGTTCGAGATCTAAATTGTTTTCAACGAGGTTGATTTTTATTTGTTTGGGCATGTATCTTCAATACCCCATTGGCCAGCTTTGTTGGTTTGTTGTTTTGTTGTTTGTCGTTATTTTGTTGTATCTTTCTTGTGTTTTTTATTATTCCCTTGCACTTCTTATGCTTTGTGGCTATCCTAGGTGTACTTTGGTTTTTTTACCCTTTTATTAACATATTAGTTTTTCATTCAAAATAAATTAATAAATAAATAAAAGTGATCAATGTTTTTTTTCATTTCTAGTTTAAATTCCATCAAATTCACACATATTAGAGTGTATCAAATTTTAAGCTCAATTATTTTAGCTTGATTAAAGAAAACAAAATTTTCTAGATCATCAAAAGACAGTTTTAAATTTAAACCGAAGTTACTCAAAAATGCTAAGAGTTGGAAGGAGTAAACATCATAAATTATTGTTTTCATACATAAGAAAATATTTTTGAAAATATTTTTTACCATCAAATAGATTAGTGGATTAAATTTCGTACTATATAACTCTTTTTAAGAAGTTTTGTGATATTTTTTAAAATTATGCAAAAGAAACTATCGACAATGGAAGTTCCCATGATAAACATTTTAGATTCATTATATTGATACTTTACTGCATTATATGAATGGTTCTAAAATTACAATCACAAATATGATATGAATAACCCCCGCGTCTACAAAGAGTAACTTCTTGGATGAAGAGAAATTCTTTGAACCCAACTTTTCTCTAATGAGACATTTTTGGAATTCAGATGAAGTGGAAAGTTCAAATTTTATATTTATCTTTTTAAGAATTGAAGTTTTGAGTTACTAAAAAAATATTATTTAACACAAGCCTATGTCAAGGCAGAATGGAGCAAGACAAACCGTGGCGGCCACACATATGGTGTTAATTTTTTACATTTCTCACTTTGTTTGAAAAATAATTATACCTCTAGAGCACAAACTAAGGAGTCTATCACATTATTGTCGGGGAAAACTCAATCACAAGATAAAATGATGAACAAATGAATAATGGAGAGAGTGAGAAAATTAGAGAGAATTATGGTGAAAATGGTTATATTTTATTGATGATCCAACATGGAGTATATATACAATAATACACATGAATGTAGCTAACTAACTAAAATGAAAACAAACTCTCCAGACATGTAACAGGTTACACAAAAGTTACAACCGATTACATTATGCTACTATCTCAAAAAATTGAAAATCGGAAGGGTAGTATTCGGTTACACCAAAGGTGTAATTGATAAGTGCTAAATTGTATTAATTTGGAGTGTGAATAGTTGGTACTTATTGACTTAATTCGTTGGTTTTCCATTAATAATCCTCTGTTTTTATGTACTTTTTGTATAGTTTACATTATAGTATATATATTGTGTATGATGTAAACATCATTGAGTTTAATTTTTTCTCTCATTTTTGTAGGTATATAAGCAATGATATTTTGTCATTAACTTATAGAGCATTGAACAAGATTTCCAACACTTCCGACCGCACGTAAAACGGAGTTACGATTCAAAAGTTACGGTCGAAACAAGTGTTGGTCTACTACCATGTTCGTTGTGCGAACTAGAGGCGAGCAAACTCGCCAAGAGTTCGCACTGCGAACTCAAGATGAATAAAAATTTCCCGGAAGCATGGAAAACATTGTTTTGGCAGTAGCTAAGGTGGCATATGTTCGCTGGGTGAACGGGAGTTCGCAGTGCGAACACAGAAACCCATTTTTTCCTATTTAAATTACTTTTCAGCATTTTTAGGTTATATTGTTGGGAACTTTTTACCCCCAACTTCATTAAAAACATTCTTGAGTAGATTTAGCTTAGAAACAACATTAGAGTATGCATCTTGATGATCCGAAGTCGAATCCACTCCAATCGGAGTTGACATGCCGTGAGATTTGTGTTCTTCTTCTCTCTTATCTTTGTACTCTCTATTTGTTGGGGTTTTGTATGTAAGTTTATCTTGATTGTATGTATATTTATGGATCTTTGTATAAAATCTCTTTTACAAATCTTTATCGATGATTATCTTGATTTTTTACTTAATGGGTTTGGATTGCTATAGACATATACGATTTGAACTCGATCTAAGATGAACATTTGTTAGATTCTAAACTCTAGACATAGATTTAGGACTAATATTCACGTGGGTATCGATTCTTAATGCTCCATGTTTTTGAGTTGCATGAGACATCACCGATGAGACGATACGATTGATCTCTCAACTTTGTGTTAGACATAACCTCTACTGTGAGCGGTACATGGTGATATTGACAAGCGATTTAGATTGTGTGCATTTGATCCATATATTTTTTAGTACATGATGCGTGGAACAAAATACAACTCCTGACGAGTTTTCTCATTTCTTAAGAATGTATTTATTTTCTTGTCTTATGTTTTTCCTTTTGCATTTTTATCCCAAACCATTCAACCCCAAGCTTAGAGATGTGGAGATTGTCAAATGGCATTCTTTCCCTCACACTGATCCATGTGGAGACGACAAAACTGGGTACTTAATATTTTTTCTTGCTGCTTTACCGCTGCCTCCCAAGGGCTAAACACCATCTCCGCAAGGCCAAAGACTTCCATCAGGTCATCTCTGCCCAGCAGCGCCGAAGAGACAAAGCTGCTGCCCCGCGTCTACTCCATCGACTTTGACAGTCGTTTCTCCGAAGACGACCAAAGGATTTAGAAAGTGAAGAGGAAGGAGATTCGTCCATCTTCAAGCAACCCCTCCACATCTACAAGTAGCGGCGAAACATTTCATCTGATGCGCCCAATTCCGGATGAAGAGTTCGAACTTGTCCTACTCGGCGACGATCCCCAGCGGGGAGTGAAGTTTGGAACTGGACTCTCAGACCTTACGAGGAAACAACTAAGACCCTGCCTCCGGGAGAATGCAGATATGTTTGCATGGAGCATCGCGGAGATGCCTGGGCTAGACCCTGACTTGGCATGTTACCATCTCACTATCGATCTCGCCGCTAAGACAGTAGCTCAACATAGACGAAGGAAGTCTCTGGAGAAAACGGAGGTTGCCGAACAAGCTGTAAAAGACCTTATAGAGGCAAACTTTATCTCGGAAGCCAAGTACACTACTTGGTTGTTCAATGTTGAACTTGTAAAGAAAAATAATGGAAAATGGTGAATGTACATTAACTACGCCGATCTTAATAGGGCTTGTCCTAAAGACGCATATCCCCTCCCCAACATAGACAAATTAGTTGATAATTCTACTTGTTTTAATTTTTTATTTTTCATGGACACGTATTCGGGTTATAACCAAATACCCATGGCAAAAAGCGACAGAAGGTACACAGCTTTCATGACCGAAACGGGCAACTATTACTACAACGAAATACCCTTCAGCTTGAAAAACGATGGCGCTATTTATCAAAGAATGATGAACAAGGTCTTCCGAGAAGAAATTGGGGATATGCTCAAAGTCTATATGAACGACATGATCGTGAAATACCACGAGGAATCCTATCACACGATCCATCTGAGGAAAGTCTTAGAGCAGCTAGAAAGTACAGAATGCGCTTTAATTCTGAGAAGTGCACGTTCGGAGTACGAGCGGGTAAGTTCATTGGCTTCTCTCTAACCGAATGAGGAATTAAAACTAAATCCAACAAGTGCAGAGCCTTCTCTAAGTTCCCCATGCCAAACTCAAAGAAGTTCATCCAATCCCTAAACGGGATGCTCGCATCACTATCCCCTTTCGTGGCCAAATCTATCCAACACGCCCTCCCCTTTTTCAAACTCCTCCGCAAGGAGGCAGCTTTCAAATGGACGGAGGAATGTGACAAATCCCCCCACCACCTGAAACAAGCTCTGTCGGAGCCACCAATCCTCTCTCAACCAAATAACGGGGAAACCCTTTATCTATACCTCACTGTTGCAATTGAGGCTTTCAGCACCGCTCTCATTCGTGAAACACCCGATGGGCAGAAGTTCATCTACTTCACGAGCAAGGCACTGCATGGGCCAGAGCTGAGGTACCAGAAGATAGAGAAGGTGGCCCTAGCCCTTATCAACGCTGCAAGAAGGCTGAGGCACTACTTTCTGGCCCACACAATCGTGGTGCGTATGAACCAGCCCGTAAAGCAACTGTTGGCCCGTCCAGATATGGCCGACATGATGCTCAAATGGTCGTTGGAGCTGTCCGAGTTTGACATCCAGTATGAGAGCAGAAAGTCCCTCAAGGCCCAAACGTTGTCCAACTTCATCGCAAAAATGACCCTACCCAACTCCCTTACTTGCGGTGCCCGCAAATGGATTATCTTTGTCGATGGAGCATCTAGCTTGGCAGGGAGCGGGGTAGGTGTCATCTTGGAAAATGAGTAAGGAATCCTTATCGAAGTCTCGCTCACATTGTCCTTACCCACTTCTAACAACCAAGCTGAATATGAAGCCTTCCTTGTAGGTCTACACCTCGTCAAAGACCTAGGGGCTAAAGAAGTTGTCATCTGCACTGATTCTCAGCTGATGGACCTCCAAGTTTGGGGAGAATACCAGGTCAAGAATGAAAATTTATTTGAATACTTGACCCTGGTCAAAGAAAAGATGACAAAGTTCACCTCCGTAGAAGTGAAACATGTCCCCCGTGAACACAACATCTAGGCGGACCATCTTGTTAAAATTGGCAAGCACGAAAAAGAAGGGGGGAACAAATAATTCATTCAGGAAGTACTTTCACGACCTAGCATTGAGAAAGCTTATGCGACCTTTGACGTACATGTTATCGGCGACAGCAGAGTCTGCTCCTACATCTTGGTCGAACTACTGTCCGACCCCAAGGAAGCCAGCAGAGTCTGCTCCTACATCTTGGTCGAAAGCAAGCTTTGCAGGCGAGGTTTTTTCATCCTTCTCCTGAAATGCGTCGAGGAAGAGATGGTCGACCACGTCCTACGCGAGATCCACGAGGAGATCAACGCCCAACACCTCGGGGGAGATCCCTCGCCAGGAAGGCCCTACGTGCAGAATATTACGGGCCAACCATGCAGCATGACGTGAAGGAACACATGAAAAAATGCGACAAGTGTCAACGACACGGGGACATGCAATTGACACCGCCCAATGAACTCAAAGCAATGTCCTCCAAATGGCCCTCCGCCTGGTGGGGCCTGGATATCCTGGAACCATTTATCGTAGGATCAAATCAAAACAAGTACCTCATAGTAGGCATAGACTACTTCACCAAGTGGATAGAAGCGGAGGCTCTGGCCAAAATAGCGGCTCACAACATACTTCGTTTCTACCAGCGAAATATCCTTGCCCGCTTCGGCATTCCCCAAGCGATCGTCACCGATAAAGAGACACAGTTCACGGACAAAAAGTTCTAGGAATTCATCGCCCAACTGGGCACCAAACAACATTTTGCATATGTCAAGCACCACCAGACTAATAGGCAAGCCGAGGCAACAAACAGAGTAATCCTACGGGGCCTCAAGCAGAGACTATACGAAACAAAGAAGTAGTGGGTCAAGGAGCTGCACAACATGCTCTAGGCCTACCGTAATACGCCTCATTTTTCAACCGGGAAAATCCCTTTTCTCCTAGCATACGAGACAGAGGCGATGATCCCCATTGAGACTCATGTGCCCTCCAGGCGGACTGAAGCGCCCCTGGACGAGGAAACAAACAACAAGGCACTGAATGAGGATCTCGTCGAAAAGGTTCGATCAAGAGCAGCCCTCCGCGAGGCCTCAATAAAATAAAAAATCGCAATCAGGCACAATTCCAAAGTTATACGACGAGAATTCTAAGTAGGTTGTCTCGTCCTAAGAAGGAATCATGAAGATTCCCGTGAAGGAAAACTCGCCACGAACTCGGAAGGACCCTACTTGTTAGAGCAAAAACAGAGAATGAGGCCTACTACCTAGAACACCTTAATGGGGCCTACTACCTGAAACAGTATTACAGATAAGGCCTCTACTGTCAGCATGCTTCGTCCACACGACGAACATAACATACCGACCATAGGTGCGCGCCCAGGTACAGGTGTTACACTACCAATGTGAATCTAGGCAGAGTTTTATTCAAGAAAGAACAAAACTCATGCCCGACGGCGATCCCTCGACCGAGCCCGCCATCGTCGAAGTGCCATGAACGCCTGAATGCCTAGCTCGCGATGGGAAGTTCACGATGTGAACTCAGACCACAAACATGACCTGAGCTCTGCTCACTTACCCGAAAGCTTCCTAGGCCTTTTGACCAGTTTCCCACACTATTGAACATCATTTGTCGAGCATATCCTGAAACATAACAATCATTCACTAAGGTAGCTCATACTACGAGCATTGGACAGCGTATGACACTTACGAAAAATTAAACAGAGTATAAACATGCACGAAAATAAATATTAATATAAAACGGCCACAAGAACTGCAATTGTGCATGTTACATTACAAGGGGGCCAAGCCCCACACAAAATAAATTATAAACACGGCGTGCAAGCCAAAAGTGCAAACAAAAGAAAGGTTACTGCTCCGCCCACTGAGGATCCTCTCAGGCTGCCTGCGCATGCTCCTCACCAATCTGAAGGAAGTCAGAGACGACTATCCTACCGCCTACAATGCTATAGAGAAACCTGATCCCCTTATTGGACAACTCGACATCGGGATTCACAATCTTCAATTGTTCCACGATATTATGAAAGGCTTCCTCGCCAATGGTCAGACAATCATTCTCGTCCTGAGTGATGCGCGCAACCAACTCTGCCCGAGTAGTTAACTTCTTCACATTCTCGTTTTCACCCTTGGCAGAGGCAGCAACAGCTCTCAGCTACTCGACCAGATCCTCAGCAGCTTATTTTTCGGCGGCAAGAACATCCTTCTCTGCGGACATTTCTTTCAGACACTTTTTCACAGCCTCCTCAATAGCCCTTGCCCTCTCCTCATAGGAAATTTTGGCCTTCTCTTCCAGGTCCGCCACCGCAGCCTGGGCTTTCTTCAGCTCAGATTCGTGGTGGGAACCTTCCTCGGGTAGACCACAGCCATCTCCAGAATCCTCATCAGAGCAAAAGCATCCTGAGCGAGCATAACCCTTTTTCTTAAACAATCCATCTTGTAACACCCCGAATTTAATCGGAATATTTTAATTAATTTATTTAATTGAGAATATTCGTATTTTTGGTGTTTTCGGTGGTTTTGGAAATTATTGAGGAACTATGCATATTGGAGTATTTATTTTGGAATAATAGTATGTAATATGGATTTATTAATATTATTATGAATTAAAATAAATATAAGAGAAATGAGGGTAAATTGGGCATTAAGAAGAGTTAGTAAGGATATTATGGGAAAAGCCCAATTGTGTGTTCCAAGTCTAAGTTTGACAAAATAGAATTCTGAAGGTGGAGGATTCATTTTTGTTAACTGTGAAAAGAATGAGGCCAGAGCTCTGAGGAGGGAGAAGTGGAGGCAAAAACTTCGGAAGATCCCGAAGTTAATCGTGAAAGCTGCGAATCGACTAAGGTATGGGGTGTATCGTTGTTCATGATTTTCTATGTATGCATTTAGATGTGTTTATGGTTGGTTTATGATTTAAGGTATTTTGGGTTGGTTGTGGAAAATAGGGAATTTGATGATAAGGCTTTGAGGTTAGGTGTAATGGTATGTAACACTAAATGTTGATATGAGAAGGGAAACCTTAGGCCTTCGTGGCCAAAACCTTGGATCGTTATATGTTTGACCCTGTAGGAATAGGAATGTTCGAATGTGAGTAACTCTGATGCACTCAGAGAAATTGCAGGAAAATAGTGATTTAGGTAGTGCAAATGTTGCTATATTGGCCTAATAAACCATAGATTTTGTGTCGTTACCGCCGTATGACCGTAGGGATGTTTTATGGATGTTTTGGGGGCATTGGGTAAGTGAGTCGTATGAGTATTTGGACAAGAATCAGTTCTGGTCGTAACAGGTTTTTGCTGTCATCGCTCTGTTCGCCTAGCGAGCATGCCAGCGAAGACTCACCACAGACTCGCCTAGCAAGCAAGCCAGCGAAGACTCGCTACCTACTCGCCTAACGAGCAAGCCAGCGAACATAGCAGAGTTCGTGAAATTGGTTGTTTTGCAGCGATGCCTTGATGTTTGATTCTGAGATTTCTGATATGAGTTAACATGAGTATGACAGTGAGGAATTATGTGATTGATAGGCTATAGTGTAAGGATTACCGCGGGTATAAGTTGATGAATTAATAGGTGATAATATGGGATAATATTATGATGTAATATGAGATGATATGGGATAATATTATGAATTAATATGAGATAACATGGGGTAGTATTATAAATTAAGATGTGATAATAGGATGGGCTAACACTAGGATGACTATGAGCTAATATGTGATTTGGACGTGATTATATGATGATTTATGTGATGATGATGATGATTGTTATGATGAATTATGTCCTAACATGAGATATGATGATTTATGTGATGATGATGATTGTTATGATGAATTATGTGCTAACATGAGATATGATGATTTATGTGATGATGATGATTGTTATGATGAATTATGTGTTAATATGAGATATGATGATTTATGTGATGATGATGATTGTTATGATGAATTATGTGATAACATGAGATATGCCGATTTATGTGAGGATGATGACTATGTTGATGAGTTATGGCGTATGATGAATATGATGAATGATGATGCACTATATGTTGTTATTATGAGGATTATTGTAATGTGTGCATCATGCATTCATGTGCATCCGGACTTCGGTTCAGGACCTCGATTACTTTGGCTTTAATCCCACTGTGCGGATGTGAAGTATTTTTGATGTACTCCGGTTCTCAAGTAGAATCGATCATATTGATGGGGATCTATGGAGGGTTGATGGCCCAGTGTCCATCGCGCTGTGATGATTTGTACCACATGCATTGAGTCTATGTTGCATTTGCATTTATGAGCCTTTGTGTATAAATTATGACGTTGTGGCCTTCGAGGCCTATTGAAGGATAGGAATATGTTGAATATGAATGTGACGCCGTTTATGCATTAATTATTATACATTGATTATCATGAATTGTTTTACTCACCCTGCCTGTTTGAATGTTACCTCCACGTGGGTAATGTGCAGATGACCAAGTTTAGTTGTGGATGCCGTCGAGGAGTATTTTTGAAGTCTTAGAGTTGTTAGCCTTTTGGTTAACTTAGAGGGTCTTGCTCTGATATGTAACATCGGGTTGGGTTCTTTGAGTTGAACTATATATCAGTGGGTTATTTTACTAACTTTCCCTTATGAGGAAAACCTTGAGTTATATTTTGAGTTCCGCTGCTTTGTGCAAATTGATGTATTTTGAGAAACCCCGTGTGTTACGAAGCATGGACTTATTTTGAGACATTGAGAAATGTACGCCCTTTTGTGGCTTTTTATGAAAGTTAATATTTTACTCTGAAATCTGTGTAATTTTTCCATAATAATTGTGGGGTAGAAAAGGGTGTTACACATCTCCTCTAGCTTTAAGGACTCCGTCCGAGAAATTGCCAAATAAGAGCCCTCGAAGAACCTCTTGTTCTGCAGGCACGAGGGCAGCGCGAACCTGCTCTTCTCTCTATCCTTGCTAAAGTCTACAAACACATTCGTGTGTGGACGTTTAAGCCTCGAGCTCACAGGCAAGGGCGACGACTAGACATCCGGTGGGGTGGACGAGGAGGTCCCCGACTCGGTCTGAGGAGGAGGCGCCCGATGGCTGGGACAACTCTTCCCAATCGTCACGCCTCCCTTCATTTTCCCCTAAACATTTTTCACCATTCGCTCCTGAGCGGAAGACATATTACCTGCAAAACAACAGACACGTTAATACACAAAGAAAGAAACAACTCAGATAAACTAAGAGGAAATAAAAGACTACCTAGAAGCTCTAAAGCCCTCGCACGAGTACTGCACTCGAGGAGCTCTTTCGTGTTAATATATCGAGCCTCCACCTGAGATCCCCCATCTTCTTCGTAAATAATCTTCCCAACACGGGTCACGCACTGGGAAGGGAGAAAGTTGTTCACAAAAGCCACCAGCTTGGCATAGCTAGCTCAATCATCATCCCCCAACTGACGAGGAGTGGTGATGTATTCGTCGTTTGAGCGGGTAAAATGGGCCCCGCTCCAGCAAAAAGGGAACTTGAAGAGCCTCTGTGCAATCACTTTGCCATGCTCGTCTACCAAGGCTTCCTCGTCTTCGTCTGTTGAGACCTTTCAGACGAAAGTTGAGTCGGTGGCCTTCTCCAACACGGGCTCAATAACATAAAACCTTTCTTTAAAAGTTCTAATGGACTCAGAAAAAGGTTTGAACAACTTTCACCCCTGCTTCAAGGAGACCCAACCGAATTTCCTCCCCGATACCTGTCGCTGAAGGTGGAAGACGGTGAAGAAGAGAAGGAGAGTAGCTCCAATCTCCAAATACTCATATACCAGCTTGAATGCCCGTATAAAGGCAATCGAGTTCGGATGCAGCTACGAGGGCGCCAGGTCTAGGTGCACAAAGACGACCCTCTGAAAATCTGAAAAGGCCAACCTCAACCCTATCTCCTTGAAAACGAATTTGTACATGGGGAACCTCTCCTTGTACGGTGAGTATATACGGTCGTCCTCTCTGGGGAAGTGGACCTTCCAATCTCTTTCGGCCCCCACCGACGTGAAGACATCCCCGGTGTACGAAGCAAAAAGGGAGGCGTGATTCCCAGGCTCGACCACAAACCATTCATCCGCAGTGGTCCTTGAAACGGGCACTTCACCAGCATCCTGAGGCGTGGAAGTGTCATCGATCTCAGTATCTTCCGAGGAGCTCTCCTCGGACAAATCTCTCAAGGTCTCTTCTTCGCCTTCGTGCGACATCTCCTTTACTTGAAAAGCAGAGGATAAAAGTGAATTCGATGACAAAATTAAATCCACCCTTCCACCGCTAGTCAAGTGAAAGGGCGCGCAAAGGCCCGAGGACAACGTCCCCGGCCTAAGCCCTACTTAAATAGCATAGTCAGAAAATGAGGAGGTGTCCAGGAAAGCTCGTAAGCACGCTGAAAATCCCCTGGTACAGAACCCAGAATCTCCGTTGGGAAACCACCGGAAAGCTCATAAGCACACCGGAAATCCACGGTTCCTGTCACCGACAAACGCTTCTATGTCGCAACAGCATCAGGATCAACTAAAATTCATAAGCTTTTAAAAGCTCTAGCGACGCTGACAGCAGAAGAAAGTGGCCAAGCCACCGTCTTCCACCAATAGCCATCGAAAAACGGCCCCTAAGCTACTTCACTACGACCCTAACCACATGCATTCTAAGAAGCAGAAAATAATAAAACCTACAACAAGAGAGTAATTCAAGTACTTACGTGGTCGAGGACGAGATTTTGAGGTTGAGCGGCTCTGGCCGGTGAATGTATGGCGGTCGGACAGAACTAGACAGCGGCGGATGGCGGAATACAAAGACAGAGAGCAAGAGTAGAGAGAGAAGCGAAAAGTGCAAATGAGCAGTTTCTCGCTCAATTTATAGACAATCCATGGCACGTGTACAAGCACGCGTGGCTAGGGGCATCATCATGACCCTAGCCTAGTCATCACTACGCATTAAATGCGGCACACGGCTCGAGGCACACGTGACACTTCACTTCTTCAGATCCCATCAATCGTTGGTCTCCTCGTACCTCGAGCTCCCCAACACGCAGCGTTACATGTCCCCGGGCACAGATTCCCTCGGGAACCAAGTAACAACTTCATCTCTGCCACAAGCAATGACTTTGCCTGGAGTGTGAACTATCCTTAAGTCATCACTCTCATGCTCGGAAGCAACGACTTGGGGGTTACTATTCTGAACTGGCCCAATGGCTAGGCATGACTTAATCTACTTTTGCTCTCAGAACGATCCAATTGCCTAGGTCCAACCAATTTGGGGAATCATTTACCTTTATGCCTGTCCACTAGGAGAGGTTGACCAGTTTACCCCTGGGCCAGTACTTCTCCTCGTTAGTCCTTGTCGGTCACGCACGGTTCCATCATCCAGAAATAGTTATGACGCTTGTGCCTGTTACTGGACCTCTGCCCGTAGCAATGGCTAGTTCTGGGCACCTCTGCCTGTTTCAACGACTAGTTTCTGACAGTTACCTATTCTTTGGGAAACGGTTATCTCGCCCCGAAAATAGGGACCAATGGCCAAGCGTTGTGGGCACTATAAAAACTCTCTCATTTGAGAGGGTCAGATATTCAATATTCACCTTAATACACGCATCTTCTGTACTTGCCTTCTTTCTCCCGATTCTTACTTTAGTATCGGAGTGTCTTGCAGGTACACTCCCTCTTCCTCTTCACACCCAGCATCACAGACGATTGTCTCTGACCCACTTAAAGTTCTGATCAATCGTCAAGATCAATTGTATTCAGATATGGGTTTAAGGGATACAAGTTGATGGTATATCGACTCATAGGAATTATTATAGAATTTTGTTCTTAATTTCTATATCGATGGAAATAATAAGATTATAGACAGATATAACAATTGATGAGTTAAGAAATAAAAAAAAATATTTATATTAAAATGCATAAATATTTAGCAGTGGTGTATTTAATAAAATTGATAGATTAATATGTGTACATTATATATATATATATATATATATATATATATATATATATATATATATATATATATATATATATATATATATATATATATATATATATATATATATATATATATATATATATATATATATATATATATATATATATATATATATATATATATATATATATATATATATATATATCGGCAGTTGTCAGTGTCCGTACTTAAGTACTCGTACTCGCGTCTATAACTCTATATCCACTTATTTTATTGACTAATTATCCGTACCTGTGTTTGAATTCATTTTGCGGATTTTTACCTTTCTGTTATAAATAATTCTTATAAATATTCACCGAAGATGAATCTAATTTTCATCCCTAATTCCGACAAAATACACCCATCATCCAAGTATTTCATACCATGTCAATTAGTTTAAATCAGTTTTAATCTATAACGTATTGATACTCAAGCAAACTTAGAGGTATCTAAGAGTTTACATTAAAAATAACTTATTTGGTGCTGTACTATTTCTTAATGAATTCTTACATGGATCATGTGTGGATTATAGGTGTTCACATCACTTATTTATAATTTTAAAATTAAATATTAATATTTAATAAATATTTCAATCACTACAACCTAAAAGTTCTTAAATAATATTATTTTCGTGTTTTTATATAAGAGATAAATCACTTTTTAAATTATTAAAATAATTAATATATCTAATTTATAAATTGATTAAATATATCAATTATTCGATAAAGTTAAAAATTAAATTATCTTTTATATAATAGAATGAAAATAATATCAAATGAGTGCAATTACTAATTCATTATAGAGATTCATTATAATTTCATTATATTTCGATGAAGTGTTGTCACTATTGATTATTTCTTGAGCTGATAAATAGGTTGGTTTGTTCCATTTAATCCACTCTGTTGTACAAACTCGAATGTTAAACAACGGTATGGGATAACACCTCCATAATTACTAACCAGTTGTGATACATTAACCCGAGTATGATCCGTGTTAGCTTAAGTAATATAAAAATTCAATTATTTTTTAACAAATAAAATTATTATTGTTGTTGAGATTTTAAATTAAAACATATAAGTTGTAAGTGGAAATAATTGCGGGATTTATATGGAAAGGGTTTTAGGAGTTTAATTCATTATACAAAATTCCTTTAGTTTCAAAAAAATTTAAATATTGTATTGGAAGGGTTTTTGAGAGTTTAAATAAATTTTTTAATATATATATTAAATATTCTTTTTTGTCTCGTATCTTGTCTTTAAGGTTTATCTTAATTCTTTAACTTAAAAAAAATGACTATTTTGATTTCTTAATTTTGTAAATTGGATTACGTTAAGCATATTTGTTCATTCTATTAGTCAAAGTCAATTCTAAAGTCTATGTGGCACTACGTGGCTTGGACCAATTTGTTGACTGATTTAGCGAGAAAAAATCGGTCACTAAAATATTTTTTTAGTTTTAATGATTATGCTTCATCTTCTTCCCCAAATCTTTTACTTTCATGAAACCCAGAAAATCCAAACTTGTTTTTGAAGCCACGATTTTTGGATTCATTCTCGATGTTGAATTTGTGCTCCTGATTCTTCGTGCTCCTGATTCTTCAGTATAAGGAAACGTCTAAAAGACCATTATATCATGGTGATCCCTCTAACTTTGGGGCTCATTCAGTTTTTTGTGAGACTATCGGTGAGGCTTATACTCCAGCTTGTGGTTCTGCTTCTTCCCTTCAATGCAAGGAAAGAGTTAGGAAATATTGGTATTTTTTATTTACAAGATCTATGGTGTCCGTTAGAAGTCTTTACGAGAGAAGTAGAGCAATGAAAACTGCAACTGCCTCACGGACCCCACCTCTTTCATTCACTTCCAAATCAACAGAGCCAACTAATGAGCAACAGTCTCCAACTGTCTAACAACCTTCTAAAGTCGTCGTCTCATTGTCTGACCACTCTCATTTGGGTCATGCCAATAAAGGTGAAAGAAGGAGTAAAAATTTGCATGACTATCTCTAGGGGTATACATGGGTTAGGTAAACTCAATAAACCTTGTCAAACTCACTCAAACTGATCCAAAAAAATGGGTTGGATCAAACTATTGGGTGAACATGATTTTCAAAAATGAAAACTGATTCAAAATAATTAGGTTTTGGATAAACATGAACCAAACCCACGAAATCCATGGGTTAGTGAGTGAGTAATTTTTTTGTTTTTTTTATAATTTGATGAGTGATGATTTTGATGTGTTTAATCTTGTTTGCTTAAGTTATAGCCTCTTAAAAAAAATATTATTTTGTGTCTCATGATTTTGACTTATTTAGGATGTCACAATTTGATTATTCTAATGTTAATTCTTGTAAGTTGCAAGTATTTTATGCAATTCTTAGTACTACCATAATGCAAATTTGATTTTTGCAAGTATGTTTATGATGAATTTTATCGTGTATTTAAAAATTTGATGCATAAAAAAATAGTGGTAATAGACTAAAATATTTTTTATGAAAAAATTGGTGGGAGCAATTTTAGAAAAATAATATGACACATCATTTATAAGTATATATGGAAGTAAAAAGAAATAAAGATAACCCACTATCCAACTCAATCCAACCCACTAATTTATGGTTTTACCCAAAACAATCCAATGTTGTTATGAGTGGATATTTTACCTCACCCAACCTAGTGCATCATGTATGGGTTAAGTCTTGGTTTTGTCTAAATTCAACCCAAACTGACCCTATGTACACCCTTAATCGTCCCCTCTTTTCAGTCGGTGATCAAAGCAAAAAGTAGATGGGATAAGGATCCGACTGAAGAAGGTCTTGGGAAAAGGATGAAGTCTTCTGGCTCCAGTGTTATCGGGATCTCCCTCGAGGTTTCTAATGTGGTGCTCCTCAAAATTCCATTAAATCTTTCTTCCAGGGTGCCCCGGACATCCTAAGAGGTGTGAACCTCTTTCTCTAAATAAGATGTTACTTGCGTTTAGGGTTTCTTTGACACTGGAAATATGAAGTTGATGGCTAAAACAACATATAATCTATTTTGTGGAGCTTTTTGATGACTTTGGATGCTGTTGGTCGGGGTGGAGTGTTTTCCCTCAATAATCTGCCCAATGAGAATGGACAGTGGAAGAGTAAATATGAGGTGGCCATTTGTAAACAAATTTTTCTCTAAGAAAAGGTGTTGAAACTTCAAGAAGAGTTGAATCAATATTGGGAAGAGGGGTGATATTGGAAGATTGAGGTTGCAAAATTGTCTGGTCTTAAGAATGAAATAAGACCCACGACGCCCCATCTGACTTGCCGACTTAGATTTTCAACGTGCAGGGGACCTTGACTAAGAAAGAAAAGCTTTGGAGGAAGCTAAAACTTTCACTAGGAAGCTATCTTCCCAGTTACTGTCACCCAAAAGGCTTCAAAGGAAGATAAAGAATATCTTTGGGAGTTGGAGAAATAATACATTATTATCGTCAATGAAGGTATCTTTGGTGCTCTCATTGCTTTTCACAGGGCCATTAAGCAATTCCAGTTCCTCTGCCCAATATTTGAAATCATTTTGGAAAAATGGGCATGAGGAAGGGGATTGTGGATTGGAAAATTGTTAGTGACAATGTGAAAGCAATCGAAGATGGTGAAAAGGACAAAGAACAGGAAGAAGAGATTGGCAGGGATGCGTGATATTTGTAATTATTTACTTGAGTAATGTTTTGGCCATTGGGGCCTTTGAAATATATTTTGAACAATATTTTTAGTCATCTAACTTTCTGCTTTTTAATTAAGTTTGTTAGATCGCCTTCTTTAAATTTGTGCCTATTATTGCATACTCTCTAATGTTTTTACTTTTCTTTTGTCTTAATGCTTTACTTTCCTGCGATTATGTTTTATTGTCCTAATTGTCTGCAATTCTATTTAATTACGTGGATTTAATGTATTATTTGACATTGGCGAGGATCGAGCCTAGCCAATGGTTGAGTCCTCTTGTGCACCCTAAGGTTTAGGCCTGGTTAGGATTCAGCATATCCAAGTCAATCACCTATTGGATACATTATTAATCACACTTTCAAATACTAGTACAAAAAGAAAAATGGTAAGAGCGTTTTGGTCTCGATTGTGTTTTATGGCACATGTTGCATTGATTTCAACTTTTGTTCGAAAGTTCTTCGTGGAATGCAAGTGCATCCTCTGTCGTGTGTACGATGAGGTAATATCGTTTCAATCTCTTTTCCTTGTTACGTACGTAAGTGTTTATTTTACCTGTATATTTAATGAAGATATATGATGAACTATATGTGTGAAATTTGTGATATGTGTTTACTTCTTAAAATATCCAATGTGACTATTATTTGTTGCATTTTACATGTTTATAGTAACTATACATAAATGCCATCATATTTCATCTTTATCTCAAACCAAGTCATGCTTGCATGATCATATGTTGCATGATTCAAGCAAACAAACCATCAAACCTTATTATATTCATGTATCTCTAATCAAGTCAGTATGCATGAATCTACATTGAGTCATTTTTTTGTGTCAAGAAGTCCATTTGAGTCACTTTCCCACATTGTAAAGTCTTCAAGTCGACATGTATCAGTACATGTCGGCCTATGTAAATTGAATTTAATCTTTATGTTGACTGGTTTAGTATAGGACGATGGCCTATGCAGATTAAATTTTGTATATCTTCACAGAACTTACAGTATAGGTTGGCACATATTCGTATAGGTCGACCAATGACAACAAGTAGACAAATTATGACTCATTTGACCACAATTCTTTATCTTCCTACAGTCATGATTGATTCATGAATCAATTTCCTTTGTTATTCATCTTCCAGTCAACAAATGTAACCCCTTTTAGTGTATTTAGTTCTCCACTATTACTATTCAATTCAGACCATTAAACCATTCAACCTTCCACTTTCTTGTAACATAAATTTTATGCATTCTTCATTCTCTATAAATGGGCATCACCTTCTTTCATGTTCCAAACATCACATTTCTATCAAAAATTTCTTAGCAATCCAAATGGCTCCCAAAATTGCGAGAAACAAAAGTGATAAGGCTGCTGCATCATCAACCATTCTTGAAACCGTGTTGTCTCTAGTTTCAAACAACTGTGTGGCAGAATTCAAAGAGAAATTTCTGCACCGCCTTGTCATGAAACAACATGTGTGGAAGCCATCAGTTGTTGGATCTTTGGAACTTCCTACAGTGGTTTGAATTGTCAAACACCAGCAGATAAACTATTTTCTACAACTATCGCAAGATTACAAAAAAGATCTCGTCCGGGTGTTCTATTTTGGACTACACGATCAGAATGGATATACCTTCAAATTCACCATTGGAAATAAAGCGTATGAGGTTAATGGTAATATTTTGAAGGTGTTGTTTGACATCACTATTAGTGATCCTGATGCTGACGAAGAACCTGATTCTTTGGTAAAATTCATAGGGATTTCGAGTCGAACACTAATCTCAATGAAATGCTCAAGGCTCCAAGGCCAGAAGACTCCCATGAGGCTATAGCCGTCAGCCAACTCAAGATGGTCCCAAGAATTCTATTATGGATAGTTTCCCATATTTTACACCCTAAGAAAATGGGTTACTCAAGAGTGGACAATGCAAAAATTCATCTCGTGTATATCCTTATGCACAAGATTCGAATCAACTAGCCACACTACTTTGTATCCAGAATGTTCACCATCAAGGAATGCAACAAAGGTACATCCTTCTGCTACACATCCACAGTCTTAAAAATTATGAACTTTTTCAACATTGGTGTGTCGAATCTGCTACTCATCTCGCCTGGCCCAGTTCAGGAATTCACTCAACGTACCTTAATAAATATGGGGTACTTCTGGGATGAAGAACCTCAAACTTACTATATATGGCTAGGAAAATATGTACGGAAGGTGTATAATTTTGACGATCCTATAAAATTTATTGATCCAACTGCTGAGCAACATGTTGGAGATGATGAAACTATGCAATATGTGGAACATATAGTTGTTCAGGGAAATAACAATGTTGGTGAAGACAATTCCTCCATCTTGTGTACTTTTCACACCTTCAACACACACGCGCGCGCGCACACACACACACACACACACACACACACACACACACACACATACATGCACCTTTTATCTAGGTTGGTACTAGTGAATTACCTATACGAAACCAGATTATAAAGCATTCTCATCATCTTCAACCTCTCTTCTATGCATACACACAATTGAATTACACATAATCATTTTTCAATTAGGTGACCATCTATATTATGGTTGATAACGTCCAATTAGCTTTGGTGTAACCGAGAATATTGGGTTGAGATCTTTGTGTGTTTCAAATAAGAAAACCAATGTTGGATTTTCTTGCAAGGGAGTAGCACGAGACGGTGAATCGTGTTCGGGAATCTTGGGTTCAACAAGTACGTGCTCGAGATAATCAGAGGATTGTAGCCGCGTCGTTGGTGACTTGATCAAGCTTTGATCAAAGGTTTGGAGGTGGTTAATTCAACAACAAACAATAGGTTTTATGGGGTTAGAATTATTCCCCTTTTGTACAAACATTTTTGCAAAGATAAGGTTAATAGAAAGTATCTCAATTTAATTTCGGATTAAGAGCAGATGTACCCATAACAAGGCCAATTAGGGAACTGCCTAAGTAAATCTTTGTGTCTCTTTATCGCTTTAATTTTCTTTGATTGTTGTTCTTGAAAATTTACGATTTTGTTGTTGTTTCGATTAATTTAATTGGAAATTATTTTTAGCTTTCTTTTAAATTTTTGTTGTTGATAGAATCACAACCACTTTGATTGCGATTGAGTTTTTACATCAACAAAATAAATCAAATTTCCAAACATAATCAATGGCACACAAAGTGTTCGATAAATTGTTTGTGAAATATTTTTATCGCTTTGTGTTCATTGGAAATAAGCATTACGAATAACTTTGCGTTTAATTGATCTGTGACTTGATAATTGTTGAATGATTTGTATTCATTATTATTTCAAAAGGTTTACATTGCACATATAGTTTTTCAATAGTAGGTTCGGTTAGACGATTTGATTCAGGTTGTTTTTCTGTTGTGCCATACTTTTTGAAAACAAAGTTTTGCCAAGAGTTTTTTGTTTTAAGTTTATGATTTATTCACCCTCTTTAGATCAAAACCTATCATCTAACAATATCTGCTATATTTGGTTGACACTGTAATTTTTGTGGACAAGGGTGTCACTTATACAGATGTTCTTTACATACGGTACTTCGAGAACTTCAAGCGGATCAACGAGTATAACTGGGGGGTTGTTTATTTGTTCTACTTGTACTTGAAGTTATCAAAGGTTTGTAGATGGAAGATGAAGCATGCCATAGGCAATATCACACTATCGGCGATAATATTTATTGGTCTTTTAATATTTCTGTGTCATTTTCATTACATTTTTGCAACGCCCTTACAGATGATTAGTGTGTTCCAACACTTTTCAGACTTAGATCCTCCAGCACTTCCCGTGCCTCTCTGGCTGGTCATGTGTGCAGACTTACACTGAAGATATGCATGCTTCTGCATTTTCTCCGCTTAGAGGGAACCAGGTGATAAATGTGTTCAAAGTGTATCTTGACCGCTTGGTTGTCAATGTTATGCACTTCAACAACTATGTCGATCACCGTGAGACGTAACCATTTGACGACATAATGTTATACTCTGGATGGTTGACTTGCGGCTCACGTCTCACATTTCCTCATCTGCTTGAGTGTGTCATGCGATAGTTCAACTACACTCAGACTATTCCTAGACACTCTATTGTCTATACTCCTTTTGCTATGACACATAGAGAGATGGATGCTATGTTTGATAGTTATTTTAGTCATCTAGTTTTGGAGGAGGCACGAAGTACCATAGTAGAGAGCGATTAAAGCTAAGTTGACAAGTAGGTCAGGTGGTTCTTCAGGGTATCACATTCATATATGGTGCAGGCTGCTCTAGGAGATCCACTGAGGCTAACTCATCATTAAGAGATACTAGATAAGGAGAAGACACAATTAGATCATGCTCATGATGTCTTGTGTAGATGTTGTCGTATAATGGAGATTGCACAGACAGACATTGATAAATGTATATTCCCTGATGGGTCGGAGGAGACGCAAATCCTAGATGTCATTATGACGGAGGCACAATAGATACTATTGTACCAGAGACAACGTCGGAGGACAAGGGTAGTGGACGCTGAGGCACACGAGGAGCCAGATGAGTTGTGTCCGGCATATGCAGTAGTATATAATAGTTGTACTTTATATTCATTATGAATTGTATTTTATTTTCACTTCATTCTACTTTATCATGTATTTCGACTTTATTTATATGTCATTTTGGACCATTTGGACGTATATGTCATTTTTGCATATCGATTGTATGGTTTAAATGTCATCACATAAGATGATTCTTAACATTTATAAATCATCACTTTCATCTGCGTAACCATAAAACAAACATAATTTATAATGTTTCTGACATGGTATGGAGATGCATCTCCGTAAACCCTAAACGAAAATGTATCTTCGTAACAATTAACATGTAAAATGCGTTTCAGAGTGGGATTCATGGTGTATGTTTTGAAATATTTCGGAGATGTATCTCCAGATCAATTAACGTTTTGATTTAAAACAATATGCGTTCGAAGGTGCATCTCTAAAATTTAAGAGACATTTTAAATTTTTCATAGGGTGTTTTTCCACCTCATATAGTGTCATAAGAAACTCCTAATCGTCTCTATCTTTAATATTAAATTTGAATTGTTGTAGAAAAATGCAAAGAAAATGGTAATAAATTACCATGAAAAATTGAGAAGAAACTCAAGAACAAATATCCACACCACTTCAAATTACACATTATAATTTTATGACAAAATAAAAATAAAAATAAAATAGAAGATTAATTTTGTATAGCAACAAAAACAAAAATAGAGTGATAAAAAATAATTTAACCAAAAATTAAAATTTTTGTTACTTTTAAAAAAATAAAACAAATCTAAAATATGTAAATGTAATATCTAAGAAGTAACAAGTGTGGCATTTTGCTTCATCTTATCCAACCCAGTTAGTGTCCAAAACCCGGCAACTTCAACACAAACACACCAAACCCCTTCATCTATGGTGTTAAAACCAATTCAAAAACCCACAAATCAATCTTCATAACCCACTTTCTACAACCAACATTTCACTCACCTTCAAGTTCCAACAACAATGGAACTCTCTTCCTCATTTTCACTCTCCCCAAAACCATCCTCATCCTCACCAACTAACTTCTCTTTCTCATCTTCCTTCTCTCCATTTCCCATCCAAATTCTAATAAAAAACTCCAAACCCCATAACCACTCTCATCAAACCCTACGCGTTCTCGCTGTCAGCATAGACTCAACAAAAGAATTCCCTAAAAACAATCCTCAACAACTTCTAAAAGAACTCGCAGAACGCAAAAAAATCACCTCACCAAAATCAAAATCCCCTTCAAGAAGGTTCATCTTAAAACCCCCACTAGATGACAAAAAATTAGCAGAAAGGTTTCTCAATAGTCCCCAATTGTCTCTCAAATCGTTTCCTTTATTGAGTTCTTGTTTACCGTCTTCGCGGTTTAGCAATGCCGATAAATTATGGATTGATGAGTATTTACTCGAGGCGAAACAAGCGCTCGGGTACTCGCTTGAGCCGTCGGAGATGTTAGAGGATGATAATCCGGCCAAACAGTTTGATACTTTGTTGTATTTGGCGTTTCAGCATCCTTCGTGTGAGAGAACGAAGGCGAGACATGTTAAGTCCGGGCATTCGAGGTTGGGTTTTTTGGGGCAGTTTGTGCTTGAATTGGCATTGGCGGAATTTTTCTTGCAGAAGTATCCGAGGGAAACGCCGGGGCCGATGAGGGAGAGAGTTTTTGGGTTGATTGGGAAGGAGAATTTGCCTAAGTGGATTAAAGCTGCTAGTTTGCAGAATTTGATATTTCCTTTTGATAATATGGATAGGATGGTGAGAAGGGATAGAGAGGGATCTGTCAAGTAAGTTCTAATGGTTTCTTCCATGTTACTTCATTATTTTATATTATGTTAGTTTATGTAGAACTTCATGTACTTGCAAATTACAATACAGTTAGATAACTATGCACTTGGGTTAACTCTTTGATTTTAAATTTATGTTTCGTATTGTGTCTAATTGTCATCCATAATGTAAACCACGAGTTAATGATATAAACTATAGGTTTAAATTAATAGTTATGAGATCAATGGCCTTTATAAATTATATCTGTTGTTATCTCCTTTTCAAGCTGAAGTTGTTTGGTAAGAAGGTGCTCGGAACAGGACATAGGAAAGAAAGACAAAAATGTTGAATTCTTAACTTTTCATATGATATTTTTTAGGGTAATCAAGTGTATTACAACCATCGTATACGAATGATTTGAGTTGGTCTTTGCTCATAATCTATTTCTGAAATGAATTGTTTGTTGCGTTTTCATATTTGTTGTTACATTGTAGGTCGGTGTTTTGGGCTTTGTTTGGGGCAATATATCTTTGCTTTGGTCTTCCAGAAGTCTATCGTGTTCTTTTTGAAGTCTTTGGAATGGATCCAGATGATGAGGATTGCCTGCCCAAGTTGCGCAGACAACTTGAAGATGTGGATTATGTATCTGCTGAGTTTGAAAGCAAGCTAAACTGGCAAGATATTGTTGCTTATAAGGCAAGCTATAAATATAATATGTTAAGAGTATTTTTTATTTTTAAATTAGCACATCAAAACCTACTTATTATGCACAATTGCCAATAGCTAAGACTTGTTTAATCTGATTCTGTAGCTAATTCATCCTTGTTTTCTGCACAATTAACAAATTCTGATGCACTTATGCTTTCCTACAATAGAAAATTATTGTATTGTGGCAGAAATGATGTTCACTGTTCTTCATTCAGCCTCCTGCAGATGCTCTGTTTTCTCATCCAAGGCTGTTTAGAGCTTGTGTTCCTCCTGGCATGCATCGGTTCAGAGGAAATATATGGGATTATGATAGTAGACCCCAAGTTATGAGAACACTTGGATATCCACTAGAAATGACGGACAGAATTCCAGAAATTACTGAAGCCAGGAACGTAGAGCTTGGACTTGGATTGCAGGTAGATCAACTATTGTCTCTCTTTCTACTTTCACATATTTCTCAGTGATAGTGAGGGCTTTGCTAGAATATTGTTTCTATATGTTTCACATATTTCTGAACAAGTGAATAAACAAACAAATCTCAAAGCTTCTACGTATTAAATGGTGTCAAAGATGTTGTTGAGTGATAGTGAGGGTTAAAAATCTTAAAGTTTTGTTTGTCAAAATTTCAGACTAAGTACACCTACGGTGATATCCCGTTTTTGTGTGAAAATTTAGGAAATTTATGTCTTTCTCGCACCTTTGCACAGTTCACTGCACAACAACACAGGCCGCTTTTGAACTTCCCAAGTAGTGTATTCCTGTATTAATAGTTTAATTTGGGAACAGTTAGTATATTTGACATATAAGTCAACTTGGATCTTCTGAGACTCTTCTTTGGAAGATGTAAAATGAGTAATTATGAGTTAGATGTTTGAAAGTTTGCTGATGTTGAATGTCTTATCCAATTGCAGCTTTGTTTTCTGCATCCATCGAAGTTTAAGTTTGAGCATCCTAGATTTTGCTTTGAGAGATTGGAATACGTTGGCCAAAAGATACAGGTACTATTCTTTCTGCTGTCTATATGACTATTTTACATCATATGTGGAAAGTCTTTCAGGAAGATTCTAAATTTATTAATAGAATATATCATCTTCTGCCCCCTCTTCTGTTTCCCCGATTAAATTTTTTCTTATTGATGTGACCTTCTGGTTGCTACACGGCCAACCATATAATAAAAAAACAGTTGACTCACAAATCACAATACCCTCACGAAATTTAGATTGTACTCTTGATATTTCCAATGCAGTCTTAATTGCTGCAGTTCTGCGTGCTAGAGGTCAAACTACTCTATTTCATTTCTCAATAGCTTTTTCATCTCACGTGGGCCTCAAGATTTATATGTTTTGGTTTTCTCCTGCTGTGATAAGAAATATGATAATTAGCTCTGCTATAATTTACACAAAACTTGAAAGGAAAAAGGACGGGTGAGGAGATGGGAACTGGGATTCATGGTAATTTATTTCGTTTTTCTAAAAACTAGACTGGATAAAAACAGATTGCAACAGCCAACAGGTATTATGTTGCAACTGGATAAAACCATGTTATGTTGCAAGCAGTACAAGTTAAGAGAAAGAGGGGGCAAGAGATTATGCAAAATTTCCACATAGATCTGGGCATGGAAAAACTGAGATATTTTTAACTCAAGAATAGCTGATGTGCAAATACAGGAAGTGGTGTTTGTTTTTGAGTTTACAATTCAATAATTTTTTTTGGAAGTTGCTGAATGTGAGGCTTGAGATATTTGCCTGGGGCGTTGAGCAGTGGCATTAGTGTGTTCAGAGTGGGATTAGTGTGTTCAGAGTGACAGAGCAAAAGATTCTTAGAAATGAGGGAGGCGGGTGACCATGTTTGAGGCTTGATGTAGAGCAAGATATAGGAGCCTGGGAGTGCGTGACTTTGAAAGACATGAGAAAGATGATATCATCAAGCCTCAAGGTGGTGAGGCAGATGCTGAGGGAGAGAGTTCAAAACAGAAAAAGAGTGGTGTGTTTACCAAACTTGTGGAAGGAGAAACCTTATGTGAGAAAGAGGAAGCACAAGTGATTGGGTAAATATTTAGTTTAATATATGTCACATTTTTACTGATAAGACGGGAAAGGGGAGGATGCAATCTTGTCCATATTTACTATTCAACTTCTACTTATTGTATATAACTTTCTTCTTCGTTGAATACTTTATAAATGACTATGTTTGTATTCTCTTAAGGATTTGGTGATGGCTGAAAGATTGTTGATGAAGCATTTAGATGCTCCTGGGCTGTGGCTACAAGAGAAACATCGCCGCATTCTTATGAACAAATATTGTGGAAGATATTTGAGGGCCAAACATCTTCACAAGTTTATTATATATGATGATAAGGTGCAAGACGCTTATGAGCGCAACCGGAGACGGAGAAATCCAGCCACAACAGCTGTTAATCAAGCTATTCACGGGCTCTCATATCTTGTTTATGGGAAACGCGATGTGAGACGTCTGATGTTTGAGTTTTTTGACTTCGAGCAAGTTCAACCTAAAGAGGTCTAAATATAAAACAAAAATGACATGGCAATAGAAGTACTCTCAATTTGCTTTTTTCAACTTTTTAATTCATCCCCTTGATATGCTTTTCCATATCATGATTTGATCTTCCTAGTTTTAGGTTATTTACAAATTCTTCTTTGGAAGTTGCTCTTGTATATATTGATTGTATTCTAATTTTTAAACCTGGGCACCTTCGGTAACCCGAACGGATATGATGATACATAAGTGCTTGTTCATTTTTCCTTGGCTCAGATCATGGAGCAAAAACATAATACGACAAATATGTAATGCTGGTAGAATTATTCAAGAATTTTTACGACATAAGCGAGAAATCTGAGAAAACTATGACTGTTTGTATCACCATTTTCTTCACATACATAAGCAACCTCACATTCTTCAACAATGTGATGATATCTATGCTCACCAGAACCTTTTGTTAATGCTAAATGATTTATAATACTCCACCCCAATCGAATTGAATTGATTTAACTACGTTTCTAAATTAAGGCTTTTCACCTTTAAATATTAATCTAAGTCTTTAGCTGATGTTAACAAATTAAAAAATTTAGAGTGAATTTGAACTTGTTTGTGAGATATTGTCTACAAAGATTTTTTACTTTTTATTTTTTAATTTTTTAATAATTTGAATATTCAAGAAGATCTTCGAGCGATATCAAAATAAAGGTCAAAGAAAGCATGGAGATAGTTTATAAAGCGAAAGATAAAATAAACATAAAAGAAGACTCACTCAAGACATGTGGGATGTGGGATAGATAACTGAAGGACAGAGATACACTCTAAATTTTAAACACAAACTGTTTCAATGGATTCTACCTTCACCCTATAATTAAACCTCACACCCTTCAACGTATATGAAAAGACTAGAGTAATTTTGAATTTTTTTTTTCTTCATATTTTTCAAATTTGCAATTTATTTGCGGGGTTTTCAGGAAATTTTAAAGCAACTATCATAATTTTCAAAAACAATTTATTTGCGGGGTTTTCAGGAAATTTATCACAATTTTCATTATTTTTAGTAATTTGTATCGGAAATTTTGAAATTTTCGATAATTTATACTGGAAACTTTGAAATTTCCGATAAGTTTTACCTGAAATTTCATAATTTCCAATAACTTTTAATGAAAATTTCAAAATTTTTGATGCAAACCTCAATATTTTCTCAAAATTTCCGGTAGTTTAAAAAACTAGTTTGTATCTTACCGAAAATTTCAAAATTTCTGGTAGTTATAAAAATTTAGTTTTATACCAGAAATTTTAAAATATCCGGTGGTTATAAAAATTTAGTTTTATACAAGAAATTTTAAAATTTTCGATAACTGTTGCCTTTGTTTTTTTTTTCTTGATTGTTTGTTTTCTTCTTTTGCAGTGAAATCCAGAGGCAGAGACATGACTATTGTAGGGAGAGTTGCAGATCGAGCATCAAATTAGATAAGCTTGCCAGTGATGTTGATCCCGAGTCTTCACATTTACGAGAAGGACGAGTGGTTCCCACCAATTCACACCAGAAGCGAATGGCGGAGCGGTGACATTTCCAGGTACCTCGTACCACTCGCCGACGTGGAGTTTGATCAGCAGAGCAGGATATAAAGGAGGTGTTGGCAGACGTTTCTATAGTTGAGTCGGTGGTTGAGCCGGTGGTTGCTCAGGTAGTTGATCTGGTGGTTGTTCGAGAGGTTGTCGAAGAGGTTGCTCGGGAGGCTGTTGAGGAGGTACAACTAGATATTGTTGTTGGTGAGTCGGGCCAATCAGTTACTGTTGAGACAAAGGTTACGGTTCCTTCGAATGAGCTCTCTGTGCATACTGATGGAGGATTCTCAGGAAGACCCATCGTCCGGTCTGTGCTTATAGAGTACGGTGAGCATATGACCTTACTATTATGGCAGGGCGAGATATATGTATTTTATGTTTAAATTTAAATTTTGTTTATATGTGTATAATTTATTTAAGTATGAATTAATTTGTTTATATTTCGTTGCTAGAGGAGCGACCCGCACTAAAGATCACATCTCACGGATAAAAAATGAAGCGTGTAACGCCCTGATTCTGATTTCCCATTTTTGTTGAGTCTTTTATTTTATTTGGGTGATTATTATTTTATTTGTGGAATTGGTGTGTTAATATGTTATGTTTGCATATTGTGTTATTTTATCGTTTTTGAGAGTTTTCGGGAAAATTAGGTTGGAGGGTATTTTAGATATTTCTTAATTAATGTTAAGTTAGATATTTTGTGAGAAGATGATTTATTAGATATTTTGTGAGAAAGAATAATAGAAAAGAATTAGAATAGAAAGATATAAGAGGGAAAGAGGAGAGAAAAGAGAAAGAAAGAAGAAAAAGGAGAGAAAGAAAGAGGAAGAAGAGAAAAGAGAAGAAAAAGAGGAAAAACTTGGAAATCTTCAAAACAACTTCTAGGAATCGATTTAATCGGATAAGGATGTGAAATCTTATTATCTCATCAATGTATATCATTATGTATGTGTTGTTTGGATTGTTTTGGTTGTTTTTCCACATATTTCTATTTTAGGTTGAATTGATTAAATCGATAGAAACTGATGTTTTCACGGTTAGAATTCGAAATAAACTGTGTAGTTTAGTTGAGGAATGTTAGGCTGAGACTATTGAAACTTGTTTGATTGAAATCGGGTGATTTTGTGACTTTTTGACATTTTTGGATAATTGAGGGTTTGAGTAGCGAAGTATTCGCTAGGCGAATCACTGGTGAGTGAGGTAGCGAAGTGTTCGCTAGGCGAGCACACAGCGAGCTACCAGCGAACACTCCCAGACTTGGGCAGAACCAAAAAGACTAAAACTCTCTGGAGCGAGTGGAGTAGCGAAGGACTCGCTAGGCGAACCATTCTACTCGCCTAGCGAGCATGACAGCACAACATTTTTTCTTTTTCCATCCAATATCGATTCTTCGACTCGGATGTTGTTCAACCTTCTTCCGAAACGTGTAGCTTGTGTGCTGTTATATGATATGCTGTGGGTAGCCGTATGGCGTGAATCCTAGATTGTGGAATTTATTGTCAATTGTGGCCTTTTGGCAAATAAATGCATTGTTTAATTTAAATGTAAATGCATGATAATTGTGATAGAGTTCGTTGCTGCTTAGGTGGTAAAGTGATGCTCGTTGCCGTTTAGCGTAATTGATGTGAATGTATATCGATTGTATGTGATAGTATGAGATGAATGCATGAATATATTGTAAATATGTATGCATTTCAAGAGTGTCTTGAGTCATTTTGTATGTGAAGCATAATGATGCACATTCTTGTGTTGTGTGATTCTAATGAGAATTCGTTGTAACATCGTGTGCCTATGTGAGGTGTGAGCGATGATTACAAACGATTGTGTACCTATGTGAGGTGTAAGCAATGGGTGAACATCGTAGGCCGGACGGGGAGTTACATTGGTAACGAGCGATGGTTCCAATAAGTTCCTGAGTGAACTTGAGATGATGAAGTCGGTACCGCATTGCATTTGCATAGAGTCGTGAGTCGGTCTCTATGATTTGCATTTATCATCGTTAAAATTGTGCATTGGTGAATAAACATAAATGTGTATGTTTATGTGGAATGATAGAATTGTGAAAATATGCATGATGAATATGCTTGGTTTCATATATGTGTATATATATATATATATATATATATATATATATATATATATATATATATATATATATATATATATATATATATATATATATATATATATATATATATATATATATATATATATATATATTGTGATGTATATGAGTGAGTTGTGATGAATTGTGGTGAGAATGTAGAATATGTGTATTTATATGCATATATAATTATATGCATTGTTGTTATGATAATATTTCTCACCCTTCTGCTGTTTTAGGGTGCTCTATGAGGCATTGCAGAGTAGGTATGCTGGAGGTATTTTTGTGAAGCGTGTCTTCATTCTTTTGGTCGGTCGGCTCTGATATGTAGCATCGGGTAGCTAGGTTATTCATGATTCTTTTGTGATACATTTGTATATGTATCTTATTGGTGAATGTTTATGAAAACATGTCTTATGTTATTGAATCATACTGGATGATATATATATATATATATATATATATATATATATATATATATATATATATATATATATATATATATATATATATATATATATATATATATATATATATATATATATATATATATATATATATATATATATATATATATATATATATATATATATATATATATATATGTTTGATGTTATTCAATGTTTAGATTTTCCGCTTTTATTCTAAATGTTGAGATGTGGGTGTAAGAACTAAGTTCCTCTGTTGCAAAGTTACCCCACTGTTGCATATCTTTTGTTGAGCAGGTGTTGTATGTTTTAATTTCATGTGTAATGTGACGCGCCTCTTTTATACTATGTTTATAATTATACTCTGATGAAATTTTAATATGTGACTAATTATTTATGTGATTAATTGGGGGTATAGAAAGGGGGTGTTACAAAGCGCTTCTCAAAGATTCCAATGCCTGAGCAGGTCAGTCGGATTATACAGGACTTCTAGCTGTTTGATTTTGTCCACTGCCCACTCACCATGCTGGATCTATGGGACTTCTCGAAGATTCCGATGCTTGAGCAGATCATTTCTAAATTATTATTTGTTGTGATTTCAGTGCTGGATCTACGAATATTTTCCTATAATCTATGAAAGAAGAGAGGTGAGAAGGTGGAAGGTGAGGCAGGCACATCCTGGTGGTGTAGCTAAGTATAGGAAGAGGCTGGATGCGCTGACCTTAGATGATGTCATCTGGACATCATACGATGCTTATAGAGTCCACCGTAAGTTCGAGGAGTCCATATTATATTCAGGTTATATGTGGTGGGAGACCTTGGTTGCTAGACACTTGTCTGAGAGATGTTTGCGATAGTATGGCTATGCTCAGAGTATACCACGACCAGTTCCATATATACCGTCTGCAAGTATTGATTGGTGGTTTCAGAGTAACTTCCTCAACTCCGGTCGTGTCATCAGAGATCGAGCAGTCCCTGTTCAGCACCCCTCGTAGTGTGAAGATGGTTATTTAGAGTGGTACCTCACTGTATCACATCCACGCATCACCCTACCCTCAGCTGATGATGGGCCTTCTGATGATCGGGTGCCTGTTGATGACGCGTCGCCGCCGTCTCGTCCAGTAGATCATGTCGATGGCCAGCAGCACTTTCAGATGATTACAATGATTACAAATGAGCTAATGGGTTTGGTAAACCTAGATGGGTGACGTTTATTCTGGATTAGCTCGGATTGCACACATAGCCCGTGGGGTGCCTATTTAGATATATTTTGTATTATTTGTATTATATGTATATTATTCAGACATCTTTCTCATAACATTTTATTAGCTAATATTAGTGATCTTGTTTAAATTGCAGTGTGAATGTTAACTTACATCTGACAATGGTTTTCATAAATAAAAATTACAATGGTTCTCATAACTTACATTTTAGTGGCAGGTTGTATCTGACACCCCCATTTAGAGCGCTTTTACTATTATACTCTTTTGTAAAAATTGGATTTTTTTTATTTACATTTTTTTATCGGAAATTTGCAATACAAATTTTAGATATTTTTTTTTGAAAATTCCGGTATTCTTCATAGTTTTTTTTGAAAATTTTTATTTTTTATCATAAATTTCAAAATTTCCGATATAAAAAATAAAAATTTTGGTAGTATAAATTTTTTTCACTCGTTTCAAACTTTTATAAGGGCAGTTTTGAAATTAAAAAACTTTGAGGAGTGTCAGACTTAAATTGGGGGTGACAGATTAATTCCTCCAAACATACATACAACTTTATTTTGTATGGATAAAAGGATCGGATCAGTAGATCTAACTTAACAAGTTTTGAGGTCAAAGGCGTAAAGCAAGATTTGAAAAGAATTTTTTTTTTTTGTGGATAAAAGGATGGGATCCGTAGATCTAACTTAGCGAGTTTTGAGGTCAAAGGTGTAAGGCAAGATTTGAAAATAAGTTATTTTATAACAAAGTTAGAGACCTTTTAAAGTCTATTATGAAAAATAAATGTTAAATACATTAAGGATATTGATTATCATTTTTGTAAAGCAATTAGTAATACAATTAATATTATGTGACCAAAAATAACTAATTTTAATAAAAAAAATATTAGTTAGTAATAAATTAAAATTATAAACCTAAGCCCTAAAAGATGTGAGGCTTAAGGTGCCAACCTCATTTGCCACCTCTTTATTTATATTAGAGGTGACAAAATGAATGAATTGAATTGTTAATTGATAAATTAAAACAATTAATTAATTAATTAAGGATTCACTAAATTTTTTTTAAAAAAATCTAATACAATCTATCTATTAAGAATAAAATTTATCTAATTCATCCATTAAAAAATTCTAATGAATGGATGTTCATTCATTCATAAAATTAAATTAAATATTTTACATCTTTAAATCTTAAAAGTCTAATCTGTAAAAATGCTTCAAAAATATAAATTTCAAAAAATGTCACATAGATTCTATAAAAAAAACGTTATGTTTTGTATATATAACATTTAGTATAACGTGAGAGTCTTAAAAAAATAATTAGCTTTTGTTTTCATTTTTATAAAATATTTATTATTATTTGATTTTAAAAATTATCTATTAAAGTTTATAAAAATAGTTAAACAACTCAATAGATTTTTTAAATTGATTAGATGAATTTTATCTATCCATAATATTAAATAAATGGATTGGCCGCTAATAAATAATTTTTATAATAGATAAATTGATGAATAATTTAATAGATGAATTTTATCTTAACAATATCATTGTCACCACTACTTTGAATCCATCTAGCAGTCACCCTATAAAAAAGTTTCATTTTTTTCCATAAAGGTTAATCATAAATGTGTTAATATATGTACTACTAATCAGAGGTTCCATGGATAAAATATATAACTTAAATCTAGTTGTAACATTTTAGTTTTTATAGTATTATAACATTAATGGGTTATTTTGGAAGTAAGTTCACGGTTTTAATCTTCCCTCGAATAAGTGGTGTATTAATAGTGACATCAACTATCAATTATCTATTTATTAAAATAACTTACTTCTAAATTTTTTAATATAATTTTTTTAAAAATAATTATGCTAATAAAAGGATAATTCACAAATACTAAAAAGATTCTAATTACTTAATTTTGCCACCTCATTCATTTCTCACTTTTTATTTTTAACTTTCTTACTTTTCATTTTATTCTCTTAATTTAAATTTTAATTTTTTCTCCACATTACTTTTCTCACACTTTCTCATTTTAATTTTAATTTTTTCACTATCCATTTTCTTTTTTTATTTTACTTTTTAAGTATAAATAACAACATTTGAACCTCTTTTTAAAACAAAAATTTTATCTAAAATAAAAATATAATTATTTTATAATTATTATATATAAAAAATATTCATAATTTATATGATTATTGTTTGTTTTATAATTAAATAACTCATTTAAAATTGACATGTGTATCTAAATATATTTTATAATGTATAAAATTGGATAACACTCTTTATTCGTGTTACTATCAGCACAATACTTATTTTATTTTAATCAACAATTATCTTTATTTTAGGGGAATTTTTTATTTTAAACATGAATTTTTTTCTTTCTCCATCCCAAAGGTCTCTTTTTTTATACGGTTATTTAATACAATTGAGTTTATATGATCATTGTTCCTTTTACAATTAAATAACACATTATAAATTGAATTGTGTATTTACAAATATTTTATATTATAACAAATTGAATATCACTCAATAATAGTGCACACCACTAACTTTTCACAATATCTATTTTATTTTAACCAATAATTGACTTTAATTGAGAGATGAACTCTTTATTTTCAAATGTGAATATTTTCTTTTTTTCTTCAAGTTCTTTTTTTCATTTCAAATTTACACGTATATTTAAATATATTTTATACCATATTAAATAAATTTATCCGTGCGTACACATGAGTATTTTGCTAGTCTTGAAAAAAAAAAAGGCCTACGTTTCTTTAAAAGCAATTTTTGTACAAAGGATGTCTTGCTTTGACCTCCAAAGATGATGAACTTTATCCCTATCAATTGTAGTCAGAGAACTATGCTCACGACCATCGTCACTAAACATCATTTTGTTGAAATATTAAACTTTATTTGAGTCTAAACTTATTATTTGACCTTTTTGGTTTAGTTATTTTGGGTTTAGGTAATTTTGGGTGATGTTTCTAAAAAACTCTTGTAGTGTTTGGAATGTCTAGATATTTTTTTAGAGTTATAATATTTTTTAGAATACTCTTGAAATTTCTAGAGTTGAGAACTCTCTAGCATTAGTGTCTCTAGAGTTCTCCTTAAAATTCTATAAATAGAGATGTAATCCTATATTTTTGCATCAAACAAAAATAAAATGTTCTCTTTTCCACAAAGAATTCTCCTATCTATCAAGTTTCTACTCAAGTCTCTAATACTCTTACACACATTTTCCATAAACACTAAAGACCTTATTTCCAACAAAGTGGTACCAGAGCTTCAAGGTCCTCAAAAGATGGTGAATGGATGTTTTCCTTTTCAAATGTCTATGCTCACAAAGAATAACTGTGGCAATTGGAGTATCAAGATGAAGACACTACTAGGAGCTAAAGATGTGTCAGATATCGTTGATAATGGCTTCAAGGAGCAATATGAAGTCTCGCTAAGTCAAGGTGTAAAGGAGACATTATATAATTCAAGAAAGAGAGACAAGAAAACCCTTTTTCTCATTTATTAATCAGTGGATGAAGATACATTTGAGAAGACCTCTAATGCAACGACGACCAAAAGAAGCATGAGACAAACTTCAAATTTGCAACAAAGGAGTGAAGCGGATGAAAAAGATTTGTCTTCAAACTCTTAAAAAGGTGACTTTGAACGTTTATTCATGGAAGAAATTGAGTCAATTTCTGATTATTTTTCTCGAGTATTGTCCATAGTCAATCAACTTAAAAGAAATGGTAAAGATGTTAATGATGTGAAAGTCATGGAGAAAATACTTCGCACTTTAAATCCAATTTTTGACTTCATTGTTACCAACATTGAAGAAAACAAGAATTTAAAGATCATGACTATTGAGAAATCATGGGTTCCTTACAAGCATACAAAGAGAAACAAAAGAGAAAAATTAAACAAAAGGAGGCTATGGAGCAACTTCTACAACTCAATGTAAAGGAAGCAAACTATGCGAATTACGAGATCCAAAGAGGACAAGGTCGTGGCTAAGATCGTGGAAGTGGACGAGGATATGGAGAAGAAGGAAGAAGTAGTTACAACAACTACTCCAACAACTTCAATAATGGAGAAAGAAGTTGGAATCCGCAAGCAACAAGAGGTCGTGGAAAAGGAAATTCATGGTCGAGGTTCAACAAATCACAAATCAAGTGCTTCAATTGCAACAAGATTGGTCACTATTCATCCAAGTGTAGATTCTCGAAGAAGGTTGTGGAGAAAGTAAGATGGATGTACGAGGCGAAGAAGAATGCAAAAGAAGATGGGTGCAACATACACGTTTTTAAAAACCTCTTCTAAAAGCATTTGGGTTTGTTAAAGCTTTTGAAAACTGACTTCTAATTGTTTATAAAGCTTAATTAATTGTTTATACAACAAAAAATATCCCTCTTATCGGCTATGACACTTATGTAATAAACTATGAGGCGAACTCACTCAATAAACAATTAGAGAATCATTCTAATCAATTATGATTGAGATATAACAAAACATTTCTTATTTTGTTAGGTCATAATCAACTATATTCTTAGCATAATCAATTATGACACGAATTTGGCCTAAAATCCTCTTTTCTTAGATAAATGTTTAACTATAAATGAAGGGTTTGTGATAATTTGAAAACACACAAGAAATATGAAAATAACCTCTCATTTACTCATTTTTTTGCTCTTCTAAATTTCACATTAACTTAAATATCATTTCAGTGCTGATAGAGCAAACACTTAAGTATAAATATCTTGTGTAAACGATTGTTGATTTATTATTGTAATCAAAATAGGGTTATTATCTTAAAACTCTAGTACATTATAAATGTTTCAAGGTAAACCTAAAGAAAAAATTGGTGCAAAAAGGTTTTGGGTTGATCTTATTGTAAAACCTATGTGATAGTGGAAATATCAAGGATTAATCCTTGGGGATTCGACATAGACCTCATGGGTTGGAGTAAAAAAAAGATAAAATTTGGTGTGTTCTTATTTGATATCTTATCTATTTACTTTTATGTCTTTTTTAATTATCATTTTTCATCTCCTAATAAAATTCTTAAAATCAATCTAAAACTGTTTTTTTAAGTTGATAAAAATTTCTTGTTTTGTTATGGAACTTGACTTGGATGTGATCGAATGGTGTAAAATCCTAAACCAGTGATATTGATCTCTGATAAGGTGGAACTAAAGGTGTTCGTGGTCCAGTATACATCGGTTTTTAAGCAAAATGCCATCCAATTCAAAGATAAATTTACTCACAGTTTGGTTTGGTTTCGGATGATTCGTTAAAAAAAAACTATTTCGATCTTATCTAATTTCACCCGGTTTGATTTGGATCGGTTTTCTGGATATCCAAATCACAAATTTAATTTTTTATTATATTATAAAAGTGCTAATTAATAATAAGTTTGATATAATATATAACTTATACTATATTAAAAGATTATATTGCAAATTGATAACAATCGCTTATGGTTGAAACAAATAAAATAATAAAAACAAATAGATTAAAACAAACTAATAAATAGTATTTTAAAAAATAAGTATCATCTAATAGTAAACTAAAAAAACATATCATACTAATAAAAAATAAATAGGTATAAAAATATATACATTCGGTTAGGTTTGGTTTGAATTGGTTTTGAAAAAATCAATCTGAAATCCGATCTAAACCGAGAGGTTTCTACAAAATAACATCCAAACACATCCAATAATTTTTGGTTTTTTGCAATTTTCGGTTTTTTTGGATTGTTTTGCGATTTTTATCTAGGTTTGTTTGAATTTGAACACCCCTAGGTGGCACAAGGGTGAATCTGTAAGGTTAACACTCTAAAACCCAAGTCAATTCAAAATTCAAGATGAATATATGAACAATGTATATTAGAAAATGTACCTTATTTTTTGTGTAAGATGACTTTTATACCTTGGATCATGTGGAGTGAATTTGCATTGATTTGAGTATTTGGCTGGCCCAAAACAGTTTTCCCCAAAGGCTTTCGGGCGCTTAGAAAGTTGAGGAAGTCTTTAGCAATCGTTCCCAGCCTCTTAGGATGTTATTTGGTTCGAAATAGAAGTGGAACTCATGGAGTCAAATTAAAAAGAAGCGGGGAAAAAGCGCATTAAATGCACTTTTGTCATTGAAACATTTTGCTGCTTGTTTTTGACATGTAGGCTTAAGCAACTATGTAGGATATGATGTTGCTTATAGTGCATTCGAGTTTGTTAAGTTTCTAAGATAAAATGCAGTTGCTGATCTTATAACTTCTTTTTTAGAGTTGATCGGGATTGTTTGATAACCTTCGCCTATATATATATATATATATATATATATATATATATATATATATATATATATATATATATATATATATATATATATATATATATATATATATATATATATATATATATATATATATATATATATATATATATATATATATATATATATATATATATATATATATATGGGTCACTGAGTGCAAAGGAAAATTTTTGCAATCCTGAGAGTTATTTTTCATTCACAAACGTTTCTTAATAGTAAAAGTCTTCTACTACTCCTTCCTGAAAGTACTTAGTAAAGTAGTTGCAGCTCTTTGCTCAAAGTTTTTTCCTTTCTCCATTACTTTGCTTCATCAACCTCGCCTAACAAGGTATCCTTCTCAACTCAAGATTTTACCTTCAACATTTTCTAATCTTTGGTCAAGATGAGTGATGGACCTATTCGCATAGTTATTGATTTTGAGATTGATGTTTCTTCTGTTGTAGGAATGATGGTATTTCGTGATTCACATTTTTGTCTCATTGCTCATAATCGGATGGGCCACAAAGTTGTGTCCTTGATCGGTGATTCGGATTCAAAAAAGGTATATAAGAACTCCTTTTATGAAGAGGCTTCTTAAATGGATTATTTCTCTTCCCTCTTGTCAGATGATAATGTTGAGGAGGGTCACACTGATGTTCTTATACCCCTTCCCATTTTGTATGATGCGAAAATACAAGCTGCTAAGTTGATAAGAGAACACGCTAGGGATTTCGTCTAAGGTTACTAAAGAACCCACAATTGTGAACCCATTGATGCTGAAAATTAAGATCCACATGAAGCATCATGGTAGATCATATGTAGTTTATTGTGTCAAGCCTGAAGAGCATTTTAAAGTTGACGAGCTATCCTGGAGTGATGTGACATTAGTGGAGCCTCCCGATGCGAACAAGTATGGTTAAGTGGTTGCAGAAGTGGTGGGAATCCCATCTATTATGAATATGAAAACAACTATAGATGCTGCCGACATCAAGGATTGCAACCTTCTGGATTAGTCGGTCCTTCCTATGGGTTAAGAAAAAAGGATATGTATCTCTTTTGATGAGTGTTCGGTCCCATTTTATGAAGCATGTTCACCAGTATATGACTGTGACTTCCCTTTTTTGACTTTGAGGTGGCCATCCTAAAACACTTGAAGGTTGCTCCCTCCCAACTTCCTCTTGGGGCCTGAGCTTACATGAAGGTGTTCTAGCTCTAGGTTGAGCACAAGTCTTGGAAGCATTCCCTATGGTTCCTCTTCAACTTGTTCTACATCATACACAAATCTCAGAACGACATCCATGAACAAAGGTTTATTATCCTTCACCCAAATGATTCTTAGTTCAACCCTTTCTTCAATGACTAGGATAAGTTTTTGAGGCGTTTTGTCCTAGCGAAGCCCCTCACTCTGAAGGCCAATCTTTCTTTCTGGTATGCTACGAGTGAGTCTTCTCGCTTCTATAAAAGTAGATTCCCGAAGTACTAGTCTTAGCCCCACTTCATCTTTATCGTCAATTCCTTCCGCCTCAAATTAGGCCCCCTTTTCCCCGAAGAATTTACGATGAAGGAAAACTTGCTTTTCTTGTTTTAATGACCTGGATATGAAGAGGGGTTTGTCTCTGGTGAAGTGCCTTCTTGCTAGTAAAGAATAATTAAATCGATACTTACTCTATTGTGAATGCGCTCGATCGTGTGGATAAGAAAAAGATCTCTGATGAGGATGAAGTCCTATAGTTTTTTTTGACATATGTGATTGGATCTTGTAGATAACATGGATAAATTGAATATGTTTTAAAATCTCGTCGACGCCTAATGTATCAAGACTGATTATACTAGCTAGGCTATGATGCCCCTCATATGACCACCTCTTTTATCTTGGTTACCAAGGCTACCGTAGTTGCCTCAGGGATTGACTAGTGCTACAACCACTTCCAAAGTATAACTAGAAATGTGATTATATATGACGTAAGAGTTTATCCCCTGACTTCTGACATGATTATGCTTGATGCGTCCGCAAGTGCACGGAAATATCGAAGTAATATAAAAGATTGTCGAACCCACAGAGACCAATGTCAATCTACCGTTATCTATTATTACAGCGTAAATCTAAGGCTAATGGAATTAGGAAAGTTGAATGCGAATGAAATTTAATGCAAAGGAAATAAAGATAATTGGTTTAAAGAAATGCGGTAAAGGGATATCGGTATGCAAAGACTTAGTTATTAGGGATTCGACAGGTCACCGGTGCTTTTTAATCTTTGCAAACACTTTTCAGGAGAAAATATTCGTTTAAAGACCTTTGCCTCACGATGGTTGTTGACTCGGGTCATAATTCTAAGGCGGAATGTACGCTTTCGCAGTCCCATTCGGGGTTAAAACTACTCTTTGAAAACAAATAAATTCTAATTTCTTTTAAAGCGCTTTCACTGTATTTAAAACAAATGCCTAGTTGTTACTATCTGGTCCTAGCCTCAGCTTTCGCGTGTCGGTTCATACCTTAATGAATCTCCCACTGTCGTGGCGAAACTACTGGAAATAATTTCTCGCTGTCGCGACGAAGGTTTATTTAGAAATTACGATTAAAAACTACGACCAGAAAGGTAGTTTGTAAGAAGGTAAGGTGCACTGGGTATTATCGAATCTCATCCTACTAATTCGGTTACATACCGATAAAACTAATTTAGCTAGACATGATAATTAATGCAAACATAAATAAACAATAGCAGCAGAATAATATAACACGCATACTGACAGAAATAAAATAATAATTCAATTAATAAAAACCTGTAAATCATACTGATCTCGAATCCTTGAGTAGTCCTCCACAATGTCGGCAGAATTCTACTTTGGCGAGAATTAAAAGGTTCAGGAAGAAAATACAATGTTCTGTACTAAAGGAAAATGGAAAGGAAATAAAAGAAAACAATAAAACTGGGAAAAATAACTTCGGTAGAAATCTTGGCAGCACTTTGATACCTCGAAGCCCCCCCTAAACTCTGAATCTAAGGCCTATTTATAGGAGATAATTCATTCTTCAACTTCCAGAGATCATGGGTGAGTTATGGAGGGAGTGGGGGTAACTTCCAGTAGTGGGCAGTGAGTGGAGAAAGTGTAGGAAGAAATCTTAGAGAGAGTGATCGTGGCAAAAACTGATTTGAACGTTAAATGATATTTCGTCTGCATGACGCTCGTAATGGAATGTGACGGTCGTCATACGCATGACGGTCGTAATGGACCTGTGACGACCGTCATATCAGCAAAATCCATTTTTTCTGTTTTTCTTCTCTCTTTTCCTTCCATTTCTTCTTCTTTTCTTTCTTTAATCCAAATTCTCCCCAATCTGCAAAACAAAGTAAATTAATCATATAATAGAACATAAATCAAGATAAATTAATAATAGTCACAAATAAATGCATGTAAATCAAGCCAAATAAACGATATGATTTCGCGTTATCAAACACCCCCACACTTAAACCATTGCTTGTCCTCAAGCAATCAACCAACACGTTAAAAAGAAATAAATATAATTTGAAACAAAGACACAGTGAGACTCTAATCATACGTGGCTGCTAGGCTAATGTTAGATCGATAGGTACTAAATATCAATACCAAGGATACCGTGACGACACAATTTCAAAAACTCCCTACTTATGCAAACCAATCAAAATCATGCCATTATAACTCAACCTATATCTCATGCTCTCTTTCACCCCATTTCATTATAGTACAATCACATTAAGTCCGTTATCCATACACATTCATGGCAAGTAAACCTGTTAGTGACTATGATCTCGATGCTATTTCATTTTTTCTCTGCAAATATGCTTAAGCATCAATTGAACTTAAAGATTTTGTACCGTTAGGCTAAGTGCTCGGGTGAGGAGCACCTAACTTAGAAGGAACATGTCTTTTTCTTCATAATTTTTTTTCTTTCTTTATTTCTCATTTTACACTAGAGATCATACACTTATTTGCATCGATTTCTTACTTAGTGTGTTTAGGATGGTGTTGACTGCTTAAATAAACTACTTAGGGATTACTACAAGAACCTGGAGCTTTAAGGTTTCGGCATAATGGGTACTCAAATTGATTTTGCATATTTAGGGGGTTAAGGGTGTCAGGACGATATCAATTTTATCAAAACTTTCCCACGTTTTTCTAACATAGCCTGGACAGCCTATATACTTTCAGAGAACCATGTCATGAATCGAAGCAAAAATTTGTTGGAGGTTAGAATTTTAAAATTTTGAAATTTTGGGGAAATTGAATAACAAGCGAAAACCACGCATAAAGACTCGACAACACATGCAAATACTTTGACATAATGTTAAAAATAGATAAAATTCCTAGAAGCATGAAATAAAATGTAAAACAATAGAGTTCCTCCCCCACACTTAAACCAAACATTGTCCTCAATGTTTTAGTAAAAGGTGGAAAAGGAAAGATAGAACCTGTATGAATGCTACTGCTCTTGCTATCCTTGTCTTTGTTGATCACTTCTACTTCGGCGACGGGCATTTTGAGATACCTTTGTTTGTGTAATTCTCGAACCAGCTCATCATGTTGCTCGCGTCAAGAGGAAGTACTCATCATTAGTGTTCCCACCAGCAGCGACACTCGTAGGAATGTCCGTGGGCATAACTCATCTTCTCAGATCGTCATCTAGAGAGTTTTCGCTTAGATATAGCTAAAGAGTAACAAGCGATACATTTCTTTATTTTCTGCAAATTTAAACAAACAAATTAAAATAAAAGCCTTGTGGGTTGCCTCCCACACAGCGCTTTGTTTAATGTTGATAGCTCGATGGCTAAGGAGTGCAAGTACTCATGGCGGTTCTTTCGAGAATGGTTCCTCGATCGAGCTTTGAATAATCTTCGGTTTCCATGGCCACTTATCAAGCCATCGCTCATATCCCTCACCTTTTTGTTTCTTTCTTCTGTAGGGTGGTTTCTTGTTTTGAACGCATGGTGGTGGTTTTGGATCTATCCTGCGTATCAGCTTTTCAAATTTGGGCTTAGCTATTTCATCCACCACCTCAAAATTTAATCTTACCCTTTTAACAGTAATGATGACCCTAGTTTCATGGTCATTGGATTTTCTTTTGTTATGAAGGACTTTAGACAAAGGTGCATTAGTATGGATATTTTCCAATACCTCCACATATGTTTTGGATTTGGAGTTTACCTTAGCTTCCACAACCCTTTGTGGGAATGAAATAGGTGGGGTCTAGGGAGGAGGGGCAACAATAGGTGCTTCCTTCTCTACCTCTTCGACAACCTCCCTTTCGGGTGGTGTCGGTGGATTTTTCTCAATAATTATGATTTTCTCACAAAAACTCTCCTCAGACTCATGATCACTCTCCCTAGGATTTTCTAACTGTTCTTCAAAGCTTTGCTGTGAGTCGCGAGGGAATCAACTATAATGCTCATCTGCTTAAGGTCTTCATCAATTTGGAGATGTTGTTTTCTAAAATCTTCATTTTGGAGAGTTTGTGTCTCCACAAAGCGCTCCATCATAGATTCTATCCTAGTGTGAGTAAACGTCTCTTCGAATTCTTCTAGTAATAGTTCAAGGTTGGATGTATCGAAATCTTGCGTTTCCTCAAAACATTGGGAGTCGTCATCATAGAGGGAATTTGGGTGAGAATGCGTCGTATTGAAATCTTCTAATAATATTTCGAGGTCCGATTTAAACGGATCTTGTGGTTCCTCGAAATATTGGGGGTGGTAGTTATAAGGGAAATATGGGTTATACATTATGATTTAGATAAGAGTGCCTTAGTCTATACTATGCAACAACGGAATCACAATATTGACTGTTGGTCCCCGGCAACGGCGCCAAAAACTTGATGCGTCCGCAAGTGCACGGAAATATCGAAGTAATATAAATGATTGTCGAACCCACAGAGACCAATGTCAATCTACCGTTATCTATTATTACGGCGTAAATCTAAGGCTAATGGAATTAGGAAAGTTGAATGCGAATGAAATTTAATGCAAAGGAAATAAAGATAATTGGTTTAAAGAAATGCGGTAAAGGGATATCGGTATGCAAGGACTTAGTTATTAGGGATTCGACAGGTCACCGGTGCTTTTTAATCTTTGCAAACACTTTTCAGGAGAAAATACTCGTTTAAAGACCTTTGCCTCACAATGGTTGTTGACTCGGGTCATAATTCTAAGGCGGAATGTACGCTTTCGCAGTCCCATTCGGGGTTTAAACTACTCTTTGAAAACAAATAAATTCTAATTTCTTTTAAATCTCTTTCGCTGTATTTAAAACAAATGCCTAGTTGTTACTATCTGGTTCTAGCCTCAGCTTTCGCGTGTCGGTTCATACCTTAATGAATCTCCCACTGTCGTGGCGAAACTACTGTAAATAATTTCTCGCTGTCGCGACGAAGGTTTATTTAGAAATTACGATTAAAAACTACGGCCAGAAAGGTAGTTTGTAAGAAGGTAAGGTGCACTGGGTATTATCGAATCCCATCCTACTAATTCGGTTACATACTGATAAAACTAATTTAGCTAGACATGATAATTAATGCAAACATAAATAAACAATAGCAGCAGAATAATATAACACGCATACTGACAGAAATAAAATAATAATTCAATTAATAAAAACCTGTAAATCATACTGATCTCGAATCCTTGAGTAGTCCTCCACAATGTCGGCAGGATTCTACTTTGGCGAGAATTAAAAGGTACAAGAAGAAAATACAATGTTCTGAACTAAAGGAAAATGGAAAGGAAATAAAAGAAAACAATAAAACTGGGAAAAATAGCTTCGGTAGAAATCTTGGCAGCACTTCGATACCTCGAAGCCCCCCCCCCTAAACTCTGAATCTAAGGCCTATTTATAGGAGATAATTCATTCTTCAACTTCCAGAGATCATGGGTGAGTTATGGAGGGAGTGGGGGTAACTTCCAGTAGTGGGCAGTGAGTGGAGAAAGTGTAGGAAGAAATCTTTGAGAGAGTGATCGTGGCAAAAACTGATTTGAACGTTAAATGATATTTCGTCTGCGTGACGCTCGTCATACGCATGACGGTCGTAATGGACCTGTGACGACCGTCATATCGGCAAAATCCATTTTTTCTGTTTTTCTTCTCTCTTTTCCTTCCATTTCTTCTTCTTCTTTTCTTTCTTTAATCCAAATTCTCCCCAATTTGCAAAACGAAGTAAATTAATCATATAATAGAATATAAATCAAGATAAATTAATAATAGTCAGAAATAAATGCATGTAAATCAAGCCAAATAAATGATATGATTTCGCGTTATCAATGCTCGTCGTGAGAGACTTTCTAATTGGAGATGAGACTTCTTAAGGAGTTATTTGCTAAAGCCTCCCTCGACCCACATGGATGGAGCATGGCTTCCTTTTTTCACCATATTGTCTCCTCACAGATTGGAAAATCCATGTATGAAGTTAGATGAGGGTTTCATTCAGAGGTGGCTTTGATAGGACTTTAGTTGAACTCTATAGGGATCTCGTAATGCCTTTCCTCGCGTCATCTTCCTTGCAAGGCACGATCTTTACCGTTCCGCTAGAGCAAGCTATAGAGTTGCTGAATATCAAAGGATCTCTATTTTATTGTATGTTCGGTTACAATTTATGAAGATCGTGTGTTTTGATTACGGTAGATATGATGTTGCCTCTAAGAGCTTACAGCCTACGAGATACCTCATAATGACTATTGTCATCAGTGAATACTGCTGCGATGACTAGTAGGTTTATATTTGTGATTCATGGAACTTTCTCATTCCCCTAACATCCTCGTGCGTTAGATATCCATTTCTTGACGCAATATCAAAGTGCTAGGAGGATGAGGTGTTCTAAAAGATGGATTGTCACCATGTATAACAATGTTATTAACCTCTGTGGTGCTAATAAGGTGTGTTAGAGTAAAATTAGAGTATAACTTCACGTCGTAGCAGCGTATAACACGATTTGTGTTGGTAACTACTTTAGTCGCTGATAAATATGTGTTTGGAGTTCAATTTACTTCACCATTATCGCTACTCGAAAATGCAACGATGGAGAGGCAAAAAGTGAAAGGACAGAAGAGTCGCCATTGAACTTTATTTATCCCAAAAGGGGAAGGGAAAATATCGAGAAAACCCCAAGACGGAAATGGATAAGATGGTTTCGTAACCAAGAGAAAAGGTTCTGAAGCCGTTTTTTTTTTGCAAAGGGAAGGTATTAGCACCCCTCGCATCCATCGTACTCGATGGGAAACATTTGCTTATCTATGCATGAAGTTATTTCCTAAAGGGTATTGCTTTCTAAGAGTGTTCTAAGGGGAGAGAGAAAGGTTGTAAATAGGGAAAAGAGGAGATAAAAGGGGAGGAGACTCTGTAGGACCTCGCGGTCCTATGCCTAATTATTCTCAACGGGTATGAGAAAGTCAGAGTCAAAGTAGTTCGGAGAACTACGGATAAAAAGATGGAAGAGTGCTCGACAAAGATTGGGGCCCTTGTGCCTACATACTTTACTTAAAAGAAGTTAAGAATCAGAGCAGCCGTAGTCCGGCCTACAGTTTGCAGGTACTTTTTTTAAGGACGATGTTAGTGTGCGCATTCTAGCAGTTATGTGTATTGCGGCTCGCTCATGGAGTCTTATGCATTACCTATTTACAGTAGAATAGACGTAACATGTCCTTTTGAAGAGAGATAGTTTTCGCCATCGAGGCAAGATGTCACATTTGATTTGTGAAATTTATTTTTAAGGGTGGAATAAGTCCTCGGTAGTAACCCCTTGCGGGTAGTACCCAATTCTTTATCTCAAAAGATTTATTGTGAAAATGGTGTGGCAAATATAGTCACATCTTTGTATTAAAAGACGAGTATCGAGACCACACACTCTAAAGTGAGTATCTTGACACTTGGAGAGGAAGAAGTCTTCACTCAATTCTCTCTCTTTAGTTCAATACAAAGAGAAAGTCATTCTCTTATTAGAGGTATTTTGGTTTTTAACGGTAAGTGCTTTATGACAGTGAACCCTAAAGGTAATGTCAAGCACTCAGGATAGGACAAGGCTTTCGCCTAACCATTCCATAACCATCCAAGTTTATTAGGAAAATAGTTTTGAAAATGCACTTGGTACGAGACCAAGGTTTTTAGACTCAAGGAGACAAAAAGAAATATAGAAAAGTTTTTAAAAAAAAAAGGTAGTGAATAGATCATGGTAGGTTGATGGCGATGCACGAAGCAATCGACTTACAAAGGTGGAATATATACAAGGTTAGTGTGGTTTAATCGAAGAGATGTGAAAAGGGAAGGAGAAACCTTAAGATGGTCTAAGTTGAAATGAGTTTGAAAATGACTTGACATTGGATCAAGCCTCATTTGTTCTTTGTTTTAAAAACATGTTCTAGCCTAGTTCATTTTTATCTTTCTTAGCAAGTAAGCAGGCAAGCATGAAAGGAAACTAAGCTATTATACTGTAATAGGAGAGGGATACATATAAAGTACATGAGATTGCAAGAAATAAATGGGGTCATTGTTAGGTAGCACAAGAGGAAGTCGTGCGTGTGCGAGGTGTCGTAAACTAAACAATGAAAAAGAGCTCGGACAACAATAACCAAACTAGGGTTTATGTACAGGGTCTGAACTCAAATACCCAAGATAGTGACCAACAATCCTCCAATTAATCATTTTTAGAATTTCAATAGTTTTATTGTGTTTTTGGTGTTTTTTGAATGAGATAAACAAGAAAAGGGTTAGATGAACAATATATGAATAATATGATAGGATGAATATGGAAAATGATAATAAGATGAGTGATATAATGAGCAAGGTAATAAGCAAAATAATATCAACAATAGTATGAGCAAGGGTATATAAATAGTGATATATTAACAGAAAAGTAAAGCAAGAATATATTGAACAAAAATTAAAATCAATGGTTAATGATTAATTGAATGAATCGGGTACATTATTATGCTAAACCATCATAGTTCGACTTATGACGAAAGTCGAACTATAGGAGGTCGCGTAACTTGATATCCGTGCTAAAAACAAGATAGAGAAATGATATTGAGGATCATTCTCCAATTTAATCGTGTTGCACGGAACAAAAAGAATGAGATCTCATCTTAATCATAAACTCATGTCGATTAATCGAAGGTAACCTCTCACGATCCCAAAGTATAGAAAAATGATCCAAATAATCATTTTCTACAGATTTGAAATAATGAAGGTTATCGACTTCGATAAGTCGATATTTACGAATGTAAAGACTTCATTTATCGATAAAAATAAAATAAAATCAAGATGAAATTGAAAGTGAGGTTGGATCTCTTCTTAATCACAAACATTATGTTAATTAATCGAGGGTAACCTCTCACGATTCCAAAGTAGAGAAAATGACCCAAATGACCCAGATGGTCATTTTCCATAGATTTTACATAATGAAGGTTAACAACCTCGAAAGTTAACGTTCGTGAATCAAAAGACTTCATTGATTTGAAACATGAAATAAAATCGAAATGGAAGAAAATGAAAATGAGAAAAAGAAGGTGGTCTCAGATTAGTCACCATTTATTAATAGTTTGACTAACAGTGACTTCTTGAGGTTTCGTCATCGACCAAAAACTGAAATGAGAATAAAAAACCAAGGCGAGATCAAGGTGAAAAGGAATAAAAGTGATATAAAAAACCAAGAGTGATATAAAAATAAAACAAATATCAAATTATTTAGAAAAGTGTTTTAATAAAACCACTAACAAAAATAATCAAAACTTCAAATCAAAACCCTAAAAAACTAACAAAATTCTTAATAAAAAATTATCAAAATCATTAGTAAAAATAATCTAAAAACTTTATATTAAAAACTCTAAACATATTTTAAAAAAAGAGGAAGAGGGGGGAGGCGTATGGACATAGTAAGGGTGTATGTAGAAACATAAAAATCACCTGGACTTTGATGCAAGCCCATTCTCTTATAACTTCCGGGAAAAAAAGGATGGAAACAAATGACTTGGGCTCCTAGACCCAAAACGAAACGCGGTCCAAATGACTTAAGAGAAGATGGATTGCAATCCTCTTTCGTTTCAAAACCAGAACCAACAATTCACATCTCCTCTTTAAAACATGACAAAATTTGAGACGGTAAAGAAGAAAAAACTCAGGAGAAAAACCCTCATCACGTGTCACCATTGAAGAAAAGCAAATCGAGAAAAAAACGCATTCAACCTTCTTTTGAGTGGATCACGTCTGTCTCTAATTCGATTTGCTCTAGCTTAGGTTGTCTCAAATTTGAGTTCCAGGTTCGACCTGTCCAACTTGTGCTTGCGTCTCACTCAATTTCTCAACGCATTTTCATTTTCTCCTTATTCTCCTTCAATCTTCTATTTTGGGAAAATGATTTAGGTTTTTAAGAGGTTCTCCTACTTCATGTCAACTATGGATTGATTTTGGGTCGGGGGTGTTTGTGTTATAGGTCGACGAAGATGATGTTTAGGTTTATGATGGTGGATCTGAATAAGAATTGGAGGTTGGGTCGGAGTGAATGAAGATCCGTCGATAGAAGATTCAAGAAGGGTTTTAGGACGGTTAGGGTTCGAGTTGGGATGTGTTAATGGGATTTCCGAGCAGAGTACTCTTGGTTCCCAACCTCGTTTTTTTTAGAAGAGTGAAAAGGGGTCTGCTTTATAGGTGAGATTGAAGGATGTTTTAGGGAACGAATTGAAGATTTACGGTGGTCCCGTGGTAATTTCCTAGGGTGTACCCATTTTAACAAGGCGTGGTATAGGCTTTTGGAAAGGTCTTGCAGCCAGTTGCGTTTTCATTCGCGTGGTCGCGTTGTTGCAATATCGTGTTGATTGAATTGTCACGATTTTCCCCGGATTACGGTTTGTGCCAGATTGTTCAATAGGTATGTTGTTTGCTTTGTGGGTCCATTTGAAATCTCACAGAAGTTTTTTTTCTGAAATTTTGTGTGTGCAGGTCGTACGGTTGCGTATCACATGTTGGTGTGCCTTTGTGGCCTGCGTGAGGTCCTTTTGGTGGGTATGGCAAATTCAAAAGCTGCCTGTGAGCGATTTCATGTATTGCGTACGGACCGTGTGGCTTGTGCGGTGCAGTTTTTCTTTTGAGTAGTGTAACATTGGTGGGGTTGAGTAGTATTAGGAATTGTGACTCGTGTACCTTGTTATGGTTGTAATTATTCTTGCAATATGGCTTTACATTAATCACACAACCTTGCTATTCACACATTGTAACACAACTTAAAAGTTTGGCTTGACAAGATCTCTAATTATGTATAGACACCTTGAATTAAGATTTGGACTTTAACTATGGCGTGGATTAGAAACAAAACTTGAAGATAATCCCATCGTGGCTTGAAACCAATTAAATGAATCTTAACCTTACGAGCTAGCATCTTAATCGCATCGACTCCTTTCTTTTAAGCATTTTTGAGTTCAAACCAACGGTCACCTAAATGAATTGTTCTCTTTTAATCTTCAATTCCGATTCAACTCAACCTTCATGATAGACTATAAATAAACGACGATGCCTTGATACCTTAATCTATACTTGAAATATAATGCACTTTCCTCATTTTTGTTGAACTCGATTGTGGTCCTTGAATCGTTAAGAGTTTTGAAACTATATTGGCACCTTCTTGAATTTCGGCTTGAATTATTTTGTCATATTCGAACGCGAATGATAATCTTGATTAAATTCTTACACATTAACACCACACTTGGATTGAATCCAAAAATTGCACCAAAAGCCAATTCCAACAACCCTTGAATTAACCTTGAGACACCATATTGGAGTCTTAAACCATCAAATCATTGATGCCTCAATCCCCGAAATTGACCATTTGAACCCTGATAAACCAAAGCTCTCCCATTAAACCTTATTGTGCAAGAACATCTTGAAACAAAAAAAAAAAGCCCTGACTTGAACCCTGGACTATAATACACTGCACAAAATCCTTACTGAAAGATGAACTAAACTTTGATGACTTTCAACACTGAAGCCACTGATAACTTGATACGACCCGATGATCTGATCCATGCCTAACTGATTTGAAAACACACACAAGCCCTAATTGCACCTTCAAACACATATCACCCTAATCATGCACATCCTGGCCTTAATATTGAAACACATTCTTGCTTGACCAAGATTAGGTCAAACCAGCTGAACCTCGAGCATCATTACACATGCTCTTGACCTGGTAACCTTGAATATACCATTGTCTGATCAAAACTATGACCCACTGGATGAGCCTCTGCCAGCACTGCTCTCACACCTGACTTGATATCCTTAAACAACACTTGATTTAATTCAATTCAAACTCATGATAAAAAGTAACATATTTTGAATTTTTGAATAATAGTTGGCAGGCGGATGTACAAAATGAAAACTATACACAAGTAGGAAAATTTTGGGGTATGACAGATGCCCCTATCTAATTGGCTTAAATCGAGTAAGATGAACTGCTATTGCGTTCATTCTTTCAAGGTAAAAGTCAATTAGATATGAAGAAGACTCTGAATTTGTCCGAAAAGAAAGGAAATGCTTGGGAAGTAAAATAACAAATCAATGTCAACCTTCGAGTAGACAGTGAGAAACTAGCAAAGGTCGTTATCACCAAAAGGATAATAAAAGAGACAATATGGAACCAAAAGGATGACAGAACCATCACCAAAAAGATGATGGAGTGAATTCACACCCATCCCTCACACCAAAAGGATGTAGAGAACACTCGCACAATCTGACACCAAAAGGACGACAAACCCCACCAAAAGGACGATAGAGCGAAACACACACAACCCTGATACCAAAAGGATGTAGGGGAACACTCGCACAATCTGGAAACAAAAGGATGACAGACCCATCACCAAAAGGATGATAGGGCAAAACATACATGACCTTGACACCAAGTAGATGTACGGAACACTCGCACAATCTGGCACCAAAAGGATGACAGACCCATCACCAAAAGGATGATAGAGCGAAACACAAAAGTTACTACCACCAAAAGGATGATAATAACTTCTCAATCCTGAGGGCAACCAACACCAAAAGGATGCAGGCCAGGTTGAACTAACGAGGTTCGGCTATCACCAAAAGGATGATAAAGGTCAAGTTTGCTGGAGACTACTCACTGGGGAACGGCCAGGAGGAAGATTGGATTGAAACAAATTAACGGGGAACGCCCACTGACTTGCTTGGAGGTTACAGTTTTGATAATAAAAGGATGCAATAACTTCATGAGGAACGCCCATGAACTTTGAAGAAGAGGCCCTCGGCTGGGCTGAGTTTTGCTTTAGATTTTGTCTTGGTTAACAAAAGGTTGAACAACTTTGTGAAGGACGCTCACGAATTTGAAGAAGATACTCCTGGTTGAGCTAAGTTTTGCTTTGAAACTCTTGATCTTGGTCAACAAAAGGTTGAACAACTTCGTGAGGAACGCTCACGGCTTCGAAGGAGATGCCCTTGGTTGGGCTGAATGTTGCTTTAAAATTCTCATCAACCACAGGATTGAAACAACTTATTGGGGAATGCCCGCGGTCTTGAATAAATTGCCCCTAACCAGGTTGAAGCTCGTCTGGGAAAAATGATCAATCACAAGGTTGAAATAAATTCGTGGGGAACGCCCACGGTCTTGAAGAATATGCCCCTGATTGGGCTGAATGCTTCCATTGGAAATCTCGAGATCGATCCTAGGCCTTGGCTGTGTATGCTAATGCTTGATGATAATGATGTTCCATAACGAATGGAAATGTAAATGCAAATGCTGGCACGCAGAGATGCAAGCGCTGGGGAAGTATGCTATGGTTCAGGTGTGCATATGATGCAAGATGTATGCAGAATGCTGGGGATATGAGAGTCTGAAGTGACAGTTGCACCAAGCACGGTTGGGCTTGCCGGGGAAACGGAGATATGCAAGGTAAAAGGTACCAGTCAGAGATGGTTTTTACAAAGAGGTGCCAACCAAAGAAGGCTTCACATCAAAAAGGTGCCAAATACAATTAGGCTTTGAACCAGATGAGGTACAAGCTCGACTTCTCGACATCGTTTCTTCATGATGCAATCAAGTTTTGGAGATGCTAAAACTCCTAATTTGGTGCCAATTTCCTCTGGGCTAGATGATTCTTGTCTCGGCCAGGTCACTTCGTGATTTCAAACTATGTTCCTGCATGTTTCAGAGTCGTGGTCACCCTATAGTTACCCTAAGAGAAGAAGTAATCCCTTGATTTATTTCCACCACAATGTGATTATGTGCAATACTTATCATGAATAAAACAAATCTTGCAAACATATAATAAAAAATGGAAGCGAAACTTTTTAATAAAAGTAATCTTTATTGATGAGGAACTCATAAACCAGAAAATTACAAATGGAGGCAGTTCCTAAAAGAGGTAATTGCTTTGAAAGAGAAAGAAAAATACAACGATAATGTTAAAAATCAGTTTCTGTCGAGTTTCAATTCTACTATGATCCGTGTATCTCTGAAGACCCTTTATGCCTTGCCTTTAAGAGCATCGATTGAATTGATCTCTCCCAGTCGGGGCTCATTAATTATGGAGGAAAGTTTACACGTCTTTTCAGGATGCAATTTAGCCTTTCGAATCCCTATCTTTTTCCTAGGCCTCCCTTTTTGGGTTTTCAGCCTACCAGGATATTTCTTTTATTTTAGTCTCTAATTTTTGCCTAGACCTTTTCTTTTTGGTCCACCGGGTCTATTTTTTAGGCATAATATTTTTTAACTGCATCTGAATTCACAAGGGATGGGAGATCATCACCATTCATGGTTGAGAAAATGAAGGCTCCTCCGGAGAAAACCTTTTTCACTACATATGGACCCTCATAGTACGCTGTCCATTTGCCCCTTAGGTCAATGTTAGTTGGCTGAATTTTCCTCAAGACCAAATCTCCTGCTTCGATGTGTCACAAGAGAACTTTCTTGTCAAAGGCTCTCTTCAATCGCTTTTGGTATAATTGACCATGGCAGATGGCCGTCATGCGCTTCTCGTCGATGAAATTAAGTTGGTAGAGTCTTGCTTGTACCCACTCAGCTTCGTCTAGCTTGACGTCTGCTAAAATCCTCAAGGAAGGAATCTCTACTTCAATAGGCAGCACTGCTTCCATGCCATACACAAGAGAAAACGGGGTTGCCCTAGTGGAAGTGCGCACTGAAGTGCGGTAGTGTAACACGGTGGGAGAACTGACTTTAAACAATGTTGCGGATAGCAAGAGTCGCCACCGACTTTTATTTTATCCATAAGGAAAGGTTATAAAAGAACAGGAAAGACCTTAGAGAATATTTTGGGTCCGGGGGGTAGGTTATGAAAAGGGAAGGTGTTAGCACCCTTTTCATCCATGGTTATCCATGGGCTCTTAGGTACTTAAGCTCACTTTTGAATTGTTTTGAAAGTGTAGTGTGTGAATAGCAAAAAAAATTTCAGAATAGTTTAATAATAATCCGTGTATGGATGTGAAAAAAACTTGTTTGAAAATTTTGTTGGAAATTTGTTTAAGTGTGAAAAAGTTTTGAAGTGAGCAAGTATCTAGGAGTAGCCTACCCTAATGTTTTAAGGTCTTTCTTATTCTTTATCCTTTCCTTAGTAAGACTATCCCTACTATAATGGAGTAGGTAGTCCTTACTTTGGATGTTAAGGGACATGTGAGGGACAATTTGACTTTGAAGGCCATTGTGGGATGTAATAAGCACATATAAGGGACCATCATCATTTTTCGAAAGGGACTCGATTCGTAAAGGCAACCATAAGGGACTTTGATGATTTTTCTATTTGAGGGACTTGCTTTATACACCCCACTTAACCATTATTCGTAGGCAACTTGAGGGATATCCTTAGGAAGTGAGACGGCGATTAAAATCGACTTACGTGTGTGACGTATTTATTTTAATTATCTTTATTTAAAAGTGATCTAAATTTATTTTAATATTACATACATGTTGTTACACTCCCTAATTACTAACCATAATAATAATTAAATAATTAAACAACTTCACATCCAAGAAACAATTACAAAATAATAAGAAAAATAATTAAATAGCAAAGATAAATAAAATATAAATAAGCAATAATAAATAATAAAGGGGGTTAATTCTAAGTTTACTCGGCAAGACATCGCATCTTGTGCCTACGTATCCTTACGGGAGTGGAATCAGAGTAATCGTAGTTCCCCTCAATAGGGAGGTTAGAAACTTCTTGACTGTGGTCAAGGTCTCAAGGGGAATAAACGCATCTTAAGGACACGCTTACGTGGAGTGTAGAAACTCCAAATCTCTACGTTGAAATGTTAAGTTGTAATTAGGGTTAAATTAGGGATTCCACGGCGGGAAACCCTAAAATGAGCGCGGCGGCTCTTTGACCTAATGCTAAGGGTAAAATTGTAATTTTGCCTGCGGCGAGGCATTTGTGAAAATTAGGGTTTGTAGTTTGTAGTTTTGAGGATTTGAAATTGAATGTGTGAAGTTTTACGGACTATTGGCGCGGCGGCCAAACAGTTAGACCTAACCTTCGGATGTGTGCAATGTGACAGAAATAATAGTAAACGCGTGAGATAATTGAATCATGCAAACAGAGAGATAATGTCATAATTTAAACCATGCAAGCAGAAATTTAAAGGCAGAATTTAAAGAGCGATTGTTAAGTTCGCGAGGTTACATGAGAGGAGCAGATACAATATGATAATGAAATTTGAATTGAACAATAATAAAATAAAATAAATAACGGTTCTAGTTATTATTTTAAAAAAAAGATTTTAGTTATTATTTTAAATTTATCTAAAAAAAAAGTTTTTTTTTAAAAATAATAGGTTTTCATATTAATTTGGAAAAGATGTTAATGTTATTTATTTTAAAAAACAGATTTTTATATTATAACAAATTTTAATAAATTAATGATAACAATAATAATAATAATGGTAATAATAATGATAATAATGATAATAATAATAAATAATGATAATAATAATAATAATAATAATAATAATAATAATAATAATAATAATAAAGCAATAATGAATTTTAAATGTGCCAAATAACCCAACAATGTTGCTAACGCAGAAATGCGCTCATCGCAACCAGATCTAAATCGGACGAAACAAAATTTATCGCAAAGAAAAAGAAATTAAGCAAAAAATAGTATTATTGCTCACACAAAAATGCGATCATCGCAACCAGATCGAACTAACACAAATGTCACGCGTCATGCACACAAATGTGCAAACATCGTATCGACATAATTCGATCAAAAATCTTATATATATAAACTCTAACAATTTAAAAATTATATATATATATAAACGTAACAGTAATAGATAAAGAAAAGGAAATAACGGTAATAGATGAAGAAAAAGAAATAACGGTAAAAGATGAAGAAAAAGAAACAACAGTAATAGATGAAGGAAAAGAAATAACGGTAAACGATGAAGAAAAAGAAACAATAGTAATGGATGAAGAAGAAAACTAAATAACGGCAAACGACACTCACTCCTCTTAGGTTTTTTTCCTTCTCTCTCCTTTTTTCCAACAAGGCAACACATGTATATATAGGGAACAAATTAGGGTTAACACCAAATTGTCAATAATGTCCCTAAAGCCCATTTTAAAGCCCAAACTAAATAATTAGTTAAGAAAAAATAAATTTTAAATAATTTAAAATAATTAAAATAAACTTAAAATAAAAACTAATAATCCTATTGATTCCTAAAATAAAAAATATTATAAAAAGAACAAAATTTTTTTCAATATTTTTTATTTTATGATTTTTTGGATATTTTTATGAATAATTTAGAAAAAAGTGAAAAAAATAATATTTTAAAAAATGATTTAATTAAAATACGAAAATAATAATTAAATAATAATAAAAAACTATTTTTGTTATTTTTTTAATGAAAGATAGAAAAATTTAGAGTAAAAATAATAAAAAACAAAAAAAAGTGACAAAGGTGAGATTCGAACTCTCAACCTCTCACACTCATAACTCCTTACACATGTCCTCCTGCCAATTGTGCCATTTTTACTTTTTAGAAAAAAAATGCATGCCATATGATATTTACCTGCAAAAAGTCAAACGACTACACAAATTTGTTAGTAATTGATTAAATGCAATGAAATGCGACGACAAATCTTAGGGCAAAATTTGGGGTATTACAGTTATTATGATAATATTTCTCACCCAACCTCTCTTTGATGTTGGCAAAAAAAAAAAATCATGAAGTTTGACTTTGGTTTGACCACAGTTGACCTCAGTTTGACCTTTTAACTGCATTGACTGCTTTTGACTTATCTGATCATCTGACTGAACAAACTTTTGAGAAAAGTCTTGAAACTTGACATGGGGGTTCTTATACACATATAAGATGTTATGAAGCTCACTTGAAGTCTTGGAAGTCCATTTAGCCTGATTAAAGTCAAAACCCTAGTTTTGGATGCACTGCTTAGGAGGTGCATTGTCTGAGGGAATTGTCAACTCTTCTGACCAATTGTGAACTTTGTGAACCTTGTGAACCTTCTTGGAACACAAAGTCTTGTATTGTGAGGGCAAATTTTGGGGTGCAACAGCTGCCCCTGTTCAATTTTCTGAAACCTGAGGGGTTAGATTGGTATATTTGCCAGTCGTAACCTGGAAGGTTGAAGGGGATTGAACACAAAAGCCCAAAAATTTGCACTCACCAGTGCATGGAGTGATATTGATGGTTGGTTGAACATGATTGAGTGGGCTTAAAGATGCCACTAGGGGAAAGTTCTTCAATAGTATAATGAGAACTGTCAGGAGTCTGGAGTAATACTGATGTAACAGCATGTCTTCATGAGGATAGAGCAATCAATAATGATAACCCTAAAGCAGTCTTGAAGTGATAAATCTGACCTCAGGAGGATAGAGCAATCAATAGCTCTAAAGCAGCCTTGAAGTAATAATGGCTTCAGGAGGATAGAGCAATCAATAGCTCTAAAGCAGTCTTGAAGTAATAGAATGGCTTCAGTAGGATAGAGCAATCAACAGCTCTAAAGCAGTCTTGTGATATGTCTTCAGGAGGATAGAGCAATCAATAGCTCTAAAGCAGTCTTGAAGTAATGATTTCAGGAGGATAGAGCAATGGATAGCTCTAAAGCAGTCTTGAAATAATAATGTAATTTCAGGAGGATAGAGCAATGGATAACTCTAAAGCAGTCTTGAAATAATTAGATGGCTTCAGGAGGATAGAGCAATGAATAGCTCTAAAGCAGTCTTGAAGTAGTAATATGACCTCATGAGGATAGAGCAATGAATAGCTCTAAAGCAGTCTTGAAGTAATAGGATGATTTCAGGAGGATAGAGCAATCAGTAGCTCTAAAGCAGTCTTGAAGTCATGAGAGGCTATCAGGAGGATAAAATAACCCTGAGGTTACAATAAAGCAGTCCCAAAGTAATAAGAAGCTCATCAGGAGGATAAAGTAACCCTGAGGTTACAATAAAGCAGTCCCAAAGATCATAAGATTGTTTGTTGGATAATTAACCTGAAAACAAGGTAGCATTCTGTATAACAACATTAGTTTATGCTTTATGTATGCATGTATGACATGATGCACTTAGGTAATGTACTATAGACATATATGTTATGGTATGATGTAAATGATGTATGTATGCTATGACACTGCTGGAAGTGTCTGGATATCCTTGTATAACAACTGCTGGCCAAGGAAAATAAATCCTGATTCGTTGTTGAAGAATATATAACCCTCCGTCTGCTGGGGATAACAAGGTATAGATAACCTCCCGTTGTTGGGGATAACAAGGTATAGATAACCTCCCGTTGTTGGGGATAGTAGGGTATAGATAACCTTCGTTTTCGTTTGATAGTAGGATAAGTATAACATCCCGTCTTCGTTCATCGTGCCCTTATTGGAAAGTAATTTCCCGTATATCCGTATGAGGATAAAAGAGATGGATATAAATTCCAGGGGAGATTAGACTTTGTGAAAATGGATTAGTCCTACTGATGGTTTGTAACTGTCTTGTAAAGATGAACCGGCGAAGCTTCGTTGAAATCCTTCCCTCGTTCGTCCTTAGTAAATACTATTACTGCATTTTCATGCATTTCTGGTAAACATCAATCATATTAAAAGCATACATGCATTTCTGGTAAACATCAATCATATTCAAAGGCATACATACATTCAAACACAACCAATGGACGTTTCGCTTATGTAAATAGGGTAAAAGTAAATCTGGATTCAAAAGATGGAATTTATTTATATCAAAAGTGACCCATACACGGGTAAGTTTGTACAAGGAGACATAAACCCTAGTAAGAGAATTTTGTCATGAAGTTTTACAAAAAGAATCAGCTATGTGGGAAATAATCCTATTGAGTTTCAATTCTACTATTGCCACTCAAGTATCTCATCTTCTTGCTGTTGAGACGGAAACGATTGGATTGAGCTTTATCTGTTTGAGCTTGAGTAAGTAGTACAACTGGTTGCAGTTTCATGAGTGATCCAAAAGAGACATAGTCATACGCTTTAATCCCTAACTTTTGCCTGGATTGCCCTTTCAGGTTTTCAATCCACCGGGATACCCTTTTTTGCCCAAGCCGCCTTTTCAGGTTTTCGACTTGCCGGGTGTACATCTTTTTATATATATATCCCTAATTTTTGCCCAAACCCTTTTGGTTTGCCGGGATGCCCTTATTTTTGCCTAGGCCTGTCAACCTAGCGGGTCTCTTTTTATGCGTAGTATTTTTTAACTATGTCTGCGTTTACAGGTTGTGGGAAGTCTTCACCATCCGTTGTAGTCAGTATCATGGCACCTCCTGAGAACACTGTCTTGACTACAAATGGTCCCTCATATGTTGGAGTCCACTTGCCCCTAGGATCACCCTGTGGTAATATGATACGCTTGATTACCAAGTCACCAGCCTGATATACCTTTGGCTTAACCTTCTTGTTAAAAGCTTTGATCATCCGTTTCTGGTACATCTGGCCATGACAAACTGCTGCTAACCTCTTCTCATCAATCAAATTTATCTGGTCAAGTCGAGTCTGAATCCACTCCTCTTCAGCAACAACACTCCCCTTAATGGCCTTCTGAGTGGTATACCGTATATCATATTCCGTCAAGATCATTTGCCATCTTGCAATTCTTCCGGAGAGAGCAGGTTTCTCAAATATGTACTTGATTGGATCCATCTTCGAAATCAACAAGGTAGTATGGGTCAACATATACTGTCTTAGTCGGCGAGCAGCCCATGCCAAAGCGCAGCAAGTTTTCTCGAGCAGTGAGTATCTTGTTTCACAGTCGGTAAACTTTTTGCTAAGGTAGTATATTGCCTGCTCTTTTCGACCAGACTCGTCATGTTGCCCCAATACACACCCCATTGAGTTGTCTAATACTGTTAAATACATAATCAAGGGTCTTCCATCAACTGGTGGCATTAAAATTGGAGGTTCTAGCAAATATCTCTTGATTTCATCAAAGGCAGTCTGGCACTCATCATTCCATTCCATCACCTGATCTTTCCTCAACAATTTGAAGATTGGCTCACAGATGGTAGTTAATTGGGAAATAAATCTTGCAATGTAGTTCAATCGTCCCCAGAAACCTCTAACCTCCTTCTCAGTACGGGGAGCTGGCATCTCTCGTATAGCTTTCACTTTTGCAGGATCCACTTCAATACCTTTTCCACTGACAATGAAACCCAAGAGCTTTCCAGATCTAACTCCAAAAGTACACTTGTTTGGATTTAATCTCAACCTGTATTTCTTCAACCTCTCAAACAACTTGTGCAGATGATCAAGATGTTGTTCTTCATTCTGAGACCTGGCTATCATATCATCCACATATACCTCTATCTCATGATGAATCATATCATGAAACAAAGCCACCATAGCACGCTGATATGTTGCCCCTGCATTCTTCAAACCAAATGGCATTACCTTATAGCAAAAGGTGCCCCACTGTGTCACAAATGTAGTCTTCTCCATATCTTCAGGTGCCATCTTGATTTGATTGTAACCAGAGAAACCATCTTTTCTGACATTTCAGGACGCATACGACGAACCTTCTGTTTCTTTGGACGACAATCTTCTTTCACTGGCAAACGGTGAACCACAATGTCTGTATCCAACCCTGGCATATCTTCATAAGACCAAGCAAAGATCTCCACATAGTCACGTAGCATCTGAATCAACCTGCTCTTGACACTGTCCTCTAAATCAGCCCCTATCTTGACCTCTTTTCTGTTTTCTTCAGTTCCCAGATTCACAACTTCGACTGGCTCTTCATGTGGCTGTATAGCTTTCTCTTCTTGTTGTAACAACCTAGCAAGCTCTACAGGTATTTCACAATCATCCTCGTTTCCGTCTTCAGTTTGATAGATCGGATTCTCGAAATTGTAATTGGCAATAGTAGAACTGTTATCAACTGGATCCAGAGTGGATGAGGATCTGCGTTTTAGTGACGTGGGTGTGTGTAAGAACACATAGCTGATAAAGCAAAAATAAAAGAAAGAGAAAGACAAGGAACACAATATTTACGAAAACGAAACGTCCACTGATTTTATTGAATGAAGTATGCAAATGAAATGACAACCCGTAACAAGCACACCATTGTGCCCCGGGTAAGGCACATGGCTTGAAAGTTTTAATTGTTCCAGAAATTACAAATTTAAAAACATAACACAGTAATAGTATTTACTCCTGACTAAAGGAGATAGGGATAACATCTTCAGCTTTCCAATTATTGAGTCCAGCACCCACAGTAGGAAAAATCCATGCCTCCAAGTTGTAGTCTTCATCTTGATCTCCCACAGCATTGATAACCCCTTGATTGGTGATACGAACAGCACGGGCACGACGGACAGCCTTCTGGGACTCTTCTTCCACCACAGCTTTTGCATCATTGAGGGAGGCCATTGCCATTGTTGGAGGGTTTCTGATGACCACAGGAACCTTCTTCACAGCAGGAGGAGTCACACAATCCTTAACAGCCCAGGGAACCACTTCAAATGACTGACATGGAGTTTCAATGTATTCACCTTCTACTTCCAGATACTTGAAAGTGTTTACATGGCTGACAAAGTATTCTTCCTCTCCAAAGACAGTAACAACTTTTCCATTCACCGGATATCTCAACTTTTGATGTAATGTGGAGGTCACAGCACCTGCCCCATGGATCCAGGGACGACCAAGCAGACATGAGTACGAAGGACGAATATCCATCACATAGAATGTAGCGGTAAACACCTGAGAGCCAACCTTGATTGGAAGATCAATTTCCCCATGCACTACTCTTCTAGAACCATCAAAAGCCTTTACCACAATATTACTGGGCTTCAATACCGTATCTTTAGGACTCAGCTTGTTCAGGACTTCCTTAGGCAACACATTCAGAGAGGAACCATTGTCTATCAGCACATGAGACAGGGTAGTGCCCCTGCATTCAATTGAAATATGCAAGGCCCTGTTATGATCCCTCTTGGCAGGGGTCAAGTCAGCATCAGAAAATCCTAACCCGTTGTCATAGGTCAGGTGAGCAACACAATTCTCAAACTGGTCCACAGAAATTGCACTGGGTACATGAGCCATCGTTAGAAACTTGATCAATGACTTGGCATGAGCCTCAGAACATAATAACAGGGAGAGCATAGAAATCTTTGAGGGAGTATGCCCCAGCTGATCAACAATATCATAATCACTCTTGCGAATGATTTTCAATACTTCTTCCATCTGCTTAGAGAGGTCATCAGCAGCTGGCACATCAGTAGATACAGGCTCAATAACAGGACCCTTGCCCCGAGCATCAGTGGTGGAAGTAACAGCAGGAGTAACTGCACTCTTAGAAGCAACTGGAGGAGAGAAGACTCTTCCGCTACGAGTGATCTTGCTAGATCCAGCAATATTATCAATGTCAACAGGCATATCAGGTAAAGGCTCCTGCTTGACACCCTGGATGTAAACATCAGACCCATAGTGCCAAGGCACAGCTTTGTCAGATGTATAAGGAATAGGACCAGGAGTGGTAATGATCAGAGGAGCTACTCTGGCTTCAGCAACAACTTTCACAGGACCTTCAGCAATAATCTTGATTGGGCCCTGATGAGTGATTTTAATGGGACCCTTTGAAGTGATTCTTAGTGGTACTTTGTCAACCATGTCAGCCTCTTCAATCTTCTTACCCTGAGTCAGATGATCCACCATACTTTCTACAGATGCTGGTCTTCTTTCAAACACTATAGTATATTTATCCGTGAGACGTTGAATCCCATCTCTCAAAATGAAGCAACTATCCGGCTTATAGGTACAATATAGACAATCTTCATGACAACCTGGAAAGATCCCAGCTTGTACTAACCTCTTTTTGATAACAGACAATGGTGTGCTCAACTCCATAACTGAATAGACATGCAGATCTTCATCAATATCTTCATCAATGGCGTTGACAGTCTTCTCGTGATTTGGCATTGGAGCTGTAATCACATTTGGAGTACCTGGTGGATCAAACTCAATTTCTCCAGCATCAATCATATCCTGAATTTTGTTCTTCAAGACCCAGCAGTTATTAGTATCATGTCCTGGACAGTTTGAATGATATGCACATCGTGCATTGGGATTGTACTTGGGAGAGGTAACATTGGGATTCTGAGGGGCCTCCCTCAGGGTAATAAGTTCAGCTTTCAACAAGTGTTGCAATGCCTGAGCCATTGACATGTTGATCTTCGTGAACTGTCTTCTAGCCCTCTGTTGGTTGCCTTGAGGCTGCTCTGTTGTTGCAGGAGTTGGATTTGAAATATGAACTGCACTAACAGACTGATGCCTTCTGTTACGATCAGGCTGACCATACACAGCATTAGATTCTTTCTTCCCAGTGGGAGGCTTCTTTGCAGCACCTGATGAAGAAGTGCCCACTTGGATCTTACCACTCTTGATACCATTCTCTACTCGCTCTCCTGTCATGATCAACTCAGTGAAGCCAGATGATGAGCTTCCAATGAGATGACTGTAAAACGGACCATTCAGCGTACACATGAACATATCAACCAACTCCCTATCAGTCAAAGGGGGTTGAACTCTTCCAGCTAAGTCTCTCCACTTCTGAGCATACTCCTTAAAGCTTTCTTTGGCACCCATAGACATGCTTTGAAGCTGCATGCGAGTGGGGGCTAAGTCAGCATTGTATTGATACTGCTTGTAGAAAGCTTCAGCAAGGTCATTCCAATCTCTGATGTTGACACTCTCCAACTGATAATACCACTCTAGCTGAGCTCCAGATAAACTCTCTTGAAAGAAATGGATCCACAACTTTTTATCAGCAGTGTGGGGTTGAATTCTTCTGACGTAAGACCTCAGATGCAATTTGGGACAAGAGACCCCATCATAGACAACAAATGTAGGAACTTTGAATCCAATGGGTATGACCACCCCAGATATCAAGCTCAAATCCTCAAAATCCAGCCCAGATGATTTCTGTAATTCCATAGCATCCATTCTATCCACCAGCATCTTGAATTTGTCTTCGTTAGGCTCATGGTAGTAGTTAGCCTCAGAATCAGAGTCCCCCATAGTGTTGTGGAGACTGCCTCTCTCCTGCTCAGATTCTTCAGATTCATAGTCTTCAACCTGTTCCTTAGTCTTGACAGGACCTTTGAACCTTCTTCCCATGTTGAGCAACCCAGCAGACCTTCTAGCCTTCTTAGTCTTCTTGGCCAGCAGTGTCTTCAATTCATCCTGCCCCTTGGATAGGTTCAGGATCAGCTCTTGGAACTGTGCATTCTGTGCCTGGAGATCCTTAACTGATTGTTCAAGAGCCATTGCTGAAATAAACAGCGAGAAGATGAGAAACCTGTACACAATTATAAACCTGTGATGCAATGATATGGGAATGCATATGCAATGTTTTCAAGGACCGCAGGATTTAAATTTGCTTAAACAAACAAGAAAGTAACTTTTTATTAGTAATAACTTGTTTTGCCTTTTAGGCTTACAAAAAATGAAAACGAAATAAGTACAAAAGATGGGGTTTTAAGTCTCCCATGGACGTTTCCTCTTTGTGTTGAGGTATGAGTTGAGGTTTCGTTCCTCATGAAGTAGCTTTGTTAGCTCTAGGATCCTTGCTTGGCTTGCTTTGTAATGAGCCTCGAAAGTATCCCTTTGCTCTTTCAGTTGGATCCATGATCTCTGCAAGTCTTCCATATCAGTAGGCATGTCTGGGTGAAGGATGGTATAAGCTATGTCTCCTTCAGCAACAGGTTCCATGGTAACTGGTAGGATGGCAGGATATGGCATCATGAGTGTCTGAGCACGAAATCGTACCCATCTGAGATAAGCCTCCATAGGAATGGTGTACTTAGGCTCCAGTGTCTTGCTGTCAATCCTGTTTACCTTTCCCCAAGCTCGGATGAATCTCTGACGGTAACCCTGAAGATCGTTGTCGTAATCAAACACAATGCCCTGAATCAACATGTCATGTGGACCATCGCTCCGGGCGTAACCAAACTGTCGTAAAGCTAGAGATGGGTTGTAGGTGATGCCTCCTCTTATGCCTAGAAGTGGCACATTAGGAAACTCCCCACAACGGTCAATGATGGTGACATTCTCCATAGATCTGGAGCACCAATGGATGTCTGAGTGAGAAAGTGACATGATCCTCTTGGACCATCTGAACCCTTGCTCATTCTTCATTACTGAGCGAGGAAGGTGAGAAATAAACCACCTAGAAAGTAAAGGTATGCAGCACATCAAAGTTCCTCTTGCCCTTGTAGTACGGGTGTGAAGAGAATGTAGGATGTCTCCAAGTAAGGTAGGCACTGGATTGTGACTCAGGAATATGTTGATGGCATGAACGTCTATGAACTGATCAGGATTGGGGAACAACACTAAGCCATAAATCAATAAGGCTAAGATCTCCTCAAAAGCATCGTAGCTCATAGCCTTCAAGAACATTTGAGCTTTATCCACTAATACCTTGGCAAGAATACCTTTAACTCCACTTCTCGTCTCTAGAACAATGTCAGACTTCTTCAGATGTAGAGCTGCAGCAATAACTTCTGGTTTAAGCTCCTTCTCTAAGCCTGTGAATGGCTTCTGATCAAGAACAGGTATACCCAGAAGTTTAGAGAACTCCTCCATGGTTGGAACCAGCTGATAATCAGGAAATGTAAAGCAATGGTGCTTAGGGTCAAAGAACTGAAACAGCACACTCATCATGTCTTCACTGAACCCTGAAGTAACTAGATCCAATAAGTGACCATGTCTCTTGTTGAACTGGGAATGATCAGGCACTAGGGAAACCAACTCCTTGAGCTTAGCAGGTATCCCTACAAAGTTGATCCTGATGGTGTTTCTACGAGCAGAAGCCATGACCTGCAACAAAGAACAAAAATAAATCCCTTGGTCCTTGAAATGGTTAGGGAAAATGATATGCTCATGATGCATGATGATGTCATGATGTTATGTTCAATCACAAACATGTGGCACACACAAACAAGTCACACAATTGCCCTAGGTTTAAAGGCTTGCATGAGGTTTAAAGGTAAGTACCCTCCCCTGAAGTTAGATGGTTCATCCTGTCCTACAAAAGTAACCGGGTTCTAAGGGATCTCAATATCATTGATCCTTCACAAGGGTGGTTGTTCAGAAGGCAACTTACTTGCCAACCAAAACCCTCCAAGTTTAAGATCTCAATGAGCGTAGTATCGAGTGTCAACCAACTTCAGTCTGCACCAAAGTCGGTTACCTCACTACTTTCTAAAGGCCAAGATGAGTTAACTAGGGTTCTAAAAGTCAGTTAGTGCATTGACAACATATGGCAGCCTCAATATTATCCTCAACTTGACTTAAGGAATATAAGCACCAACCAAGAAGTCGCACTAACTATGGCCACCAGATCAACCGTATCGATATACGTCGTACAGTTTCCTTGGTCTATTGCCATTTACCTAAGGTACACTAGATCCGGGTTAGGACCTTTCACACATAAGAGCACCCCAACAATATAATAATAAATCAAACAAGGCAAACAATTTAAAGTGATCTTAATTCCTAAGGGTACCCCTCTTAAATAAATCCCCAGCAGAGTCGCCAGTTCTGTAACACGGTGGGAGAACTGACTTTAAACAATGTTGCGGATAGCAAGAGTCGCCACCGACTTTTATTTTATCCATAAGGAAAGGTTATAAAAGAACAGGAAAGACCTTAGAGAATATTTTGGGTCCGGGGGGTAGGTTATGAAAAGGGAAGGTGTTAGCACCCTTTTCATCCATGGTTATCCATGGGCTCTTAGGTACTTAAGCTCACTTTTGAATTGTTTTGAAAGTGTAGTGTGTGAATAGCAAAAAAAATTTCAGAATAGTTTAATAATAATCCGTGTATGGATGTGAAAAAAACTTGTTTGAAAATTTTGTTGGAAATTTGTTTAAGTGTGAAAAAGTTTTGAAGTGAGCAAGTATCTAGGAGTAGCCTACCCTAATGTTTTAAGGTCTTTCTTATTCTTTATCCTTTCCTTAGTAAGACTATCCCTACTATAATGGAGTAGGTAGTCCTTACTTTGGATGTTAAGGGACATGTGAGGGACAATTTGACTTTGAAGGCCATTGTGGGATGTAATAAGCACATATAAGGGACCATCATCATTTTTCGAAAGGGACTCGATTCGTAAAGGCAACCATAAGGGACTTTGATGATTTTTCTATTTGAGGGACTTGCTTTATACACCCCACTTAACCATTATTCGTAGGCAACTTGAGGGATATCCTTAGGAAGTGAGACGGCGATTAAAATCGACTTACGTGTGTGACGTATTTATTTTAATTATCTTTATTTAAAAGTGATCTAAATTTATTTTAATATTACATACATGTTGTTACACTCCCTAATTACTAACCATAATAATAATTAAATAATTAAACAACTTTACATCCAAGAAACAATTACAAAATAATAAGCAAAATAATTAAATAGCAAAGATAAATAAAATATAAATAAGCAATAATAAATAATAAAGGGGGTTAATTCTAAGTTTACTCGGCAAGACATCGCATCTTGTGCCTACGTATCCTTACGGGAGTGGAATCAGAGTAATCGTAGTTCCCCTCAATAGGGAGGTTAGAAACTTCTTGACTGTGGTCAAGGTCTCAAGGGGAATAAACGCATCTTAAGGACACGCTTACGTGGAGTGTAGAAACTCCAAATCTCTACGTTGAAATGTTAAGTTGTAATTAGGGTTAAATTAGGGATTCCACGGCGGGAAACCCTAAAATGAGCGCGGCGGCTCTTTGACCTAATGCTAAGGGTAAAATTGTAATTTTGCCTGCGGCGAGGCATTTGTGAAAATTAGGGTTTGTAGTTTGTAGTTTTGAGGATTTGAAATTGAATGTGTGAAGTTTTACGGACTATTGGCGCGGCGGCCAAACAGTTAGACCTAACCTTCGGATGTGTGCAATGTGACAGAAATAATAGTAAACGCGTGAGATAATTGAATCATGCAAACAGAGAGATAATGTCATAATTTAAACCATGCAAGCAGAAATTTAAAGGCAGAATTTAAAGAGCGATTGTTAAGTTCGCGAGGTTACATGAGAGGAGCAGATACAATATGATAATGAAATTTGAATTGAACAATAATAAAATAAAATAAATAACGGTTCTAGTTATTATTTTAAAAAAAAGATTTTAGTTATTATTTTAAATTTATCTAAAAAAAAAGTTTTTTTTTAAAAATAATAGGTTTTCATATTAATTTGGAAAAGATGTTAATGTTATTTATTTTAAAAAACAGATTTTTATATTATAACAAATTTTAATAAATTAATGATAACAATAATAATAATAATGGTAATAATAATGATAATAATGATAATAATAATAAATAATGATAATAATAATAATAATAATAATAATAATAATAATAATAATAATAATAATAATAATAATAAAGCAATAATGAATTTTAAATGTGCCAAATAACCCAACAATGTTGCTAACGCAGAAATGCGCTCATCGCAACCAGATCTAAATCGGACGAAACAAAATTTATCGCAAAGAAAAAGAAATTAAGCAAAAAATAGTATTATTGCTCACACAAAAATGCGATCATCGCAACCAGATCGAACTAACACAAATGTCACGCGTCATGCACACAAATGTGCAAACATCGTATCGACATAATTCGATCAAAAATCTTATATATATAAACTCTAACAATTTAAAAATTATATATATATAAACGTAACAGTAATAGATAAAGAAAAGGAAATAACGGTAATAGATGAAGAAAAAGAAATAACGGTAAAAGATGAAGAAAAAGAAACAACAGTAATAGATGAAGGAAAAGAAATAACGGTAAACGATGAAGAAAAAGAAACAATAGTAATGGATGAAGAAGAAAACTAAATAACGGCAAACGGCACTCACTCCTCTTAGATTTTTTATCTTCTCTCTCCTTTTTTCCAACAAGGCAACACATGTATATATAGGGAACAAATTAGGGTTAACACCAAATTGTCAATAATGTCCCTAAAGCCCATTTTAAAGCACAAACTAAATAATTAGTTAAGAAAAAATAAAATTTAAATAATTTAAAATAATTAAAATAAACTTAAAATAAAAACTAATAATCCTATTGATTCCTAAAATAAAAAATATTATAAAAAGAACAAAATTTTTTTCAATATTTTTTATTTTATGATTTTTTGGATATTTTTATGAATAATTTAGAAAAAAGTGAAAAAAATAATATTTTAAAAAATGATTTAATTAAAATACGAAAATAATAATTAAATAATAATAAAAAACTATTTTTGTTATTTTTTTAATGAAAGATAGAAAAATTTAGAGTAAAAATAATAAAAAACAAAAAAAAGTGACAAAGGTGAGATTCAAACTCTCAACCTCTCACACTCATAACTCCTTACACTTGTCCTCCTGCCAATTGTGCCATTTTTACTTTTTAGAAAAAAAATGCATGCCATATGATATTTACCTGCAAAAAGTCAAACGACTACACAAATTTGTTAGTAATTGATTAAATGCAATGAAATGCGACGACAAATCTTAGGGCAAAATTTGGGGTATTACAGTTATTATGATAATATTTCTCACCCAACCTCTCTTTGATGTTGGCAAAAAAAAAATCATGAAGTTTGACTTTGGTTTGACCACAGTTGACCTCAGTTTGACCTTTTAACTGCATTGACTGCTTTTGACTTATCTGATCATCTGACTGAACAAACTTTTGAGAAAAGTCTTGAAACTTGACATGGGGGTTCTTATACACATATAAGATGTTATGAAGCTCACTTGAAGTCTTGGAAGTCCATTTAGCCTGATTAAAGTCAAAACCCTAGTTTTGGATGCACTGCTTAGGAGGTGCATTGTCTGAGGGAATTGTCAACTCTTCTGACCAATTGTGAACTTTGTGAACCTTGTGAACCTTCTTGGAACACAAAGTCTTGTATTGTGAGGGCAAATTTTGGGGTGCAACAGGTAGCCATGTAGGGAAAATGGAAACATCTTGTGCTAGTCTTTATAAGTTTTTACCATCTTTTGGATGATCTTCTTGATGTTTTTATATGCCTCCTCCACAGCTCTATTCATTTTTGGGCGATATGGGGTCGAATTGTGGTGCTCAATCTTGAAGCTTTCACACAACTCCTTCATCATTTTATTGTTGAGGTTCGAACCATTATCGGTAATGATCTTATTCAGAACCCCATATCGGCAGATGATTTCTTTCTTAATGAAGCGAGTCACCACTTGCTTAGTGATGTTAGCATATGATACGACTTCCACCTATTTGGTGAAGTAGTTTATGGCCACTAAGATGAAATGATGTCCGTTAGAGGAGGTTGGATCGATACGTCTAATTAAATCTATGCCCCACATGGAAAAAGGCCAAGGCAAAGTTAATACATTCAAAGGAAGTGGTGAAGCATGAATTTTGTTTGCGTAGATCTGGCATTTGTAACATGTTTGGACATGCCGATAACAGTCTGTTTCCATTGTCATCCAGTAGTATCCTGCCCTCAAGATCTTCTTAACCATAGTGTGGTCACTAGCGTGTGTCCCAAAAGGCCCTTCATGCACTTCATTTATGATACACTCTGCTTCGTGTCTATCCACGCATCTGAGTAGAACCGAATCATAATTCATTTTGTATAACACATCACTGTCATACCCCAAATTTGTCCTACCTTTTTCAAAGTTTTCATTCGCCCGACTTAATTTGTGATTTACCTTACTTATACAACGTAACGTATTTTTTAGCAAAAATAAACATGTTCACTTTTTAGTCCAATAAGAGCGTGCCACGTGGCATTTGTTTTGTATATATTTATCACTTTTTTTTTGTTTCATAATTTCATTTTTTTATATAATATGTTAATATAATATAGTTTTAATATATATTAATTAATTAGAATAGAATTAGTAAACTTAACTGAAAATTTAATTATAATTTAGATTTTTAATTTAGAAAAATAGAATTTAATTAGAATAGAACAAGAATTTTTAAAATAGGTTTAAAATAGAAGTAAATTTAATTAGAAATTAATTTAGAATTAATTGTCAATTAACTTTAAAAAAATTTTTATAAAAAAAACAAGAAGTTGAATGAGGAGGACATGGTAGGAATAACAGAAAAGTTGAGAGAATTAGGGTTATATTTGGTATAAAATGGGGATTTACTGTTCATTCTCTTCCCCAATTCCATCCAAAAACCTTAGCCGCAATAACTTCTCTTCTCCCTCTCACTGAAAACCCTAGCCGTCAACTCATCTCTTTCCTCTTCTTCTCACACCACGAGAAACCCTTCTTCTGTTCCCTCAAATCCACTGCCCTCATAATAACCCACTCTCCATTGAAACCTAACTTCCATTAAAGCTTCAACACACTTCTCAAACATCACCGCACCACCAGAGCAACTGCAACAACCACAAACTCACCATCAAATTTCTCATCACCGCGACTTCGTCCATTTGAACCAACCGCTGCGAAGTCTCCAGCAAACCATCCATAGCAGCCTTCTGCGTCGGGCTTTCGAGCTTCAACGGTGACAAGTATTCTGCATCCCTCAGTTCTGTTGCAAAGAACGTTCAAGCTGTCCCTTTCTGATTTTGACAAGCCGCCTATTTCGTCAAATACTGCAACAATCTTTGGTTTGGTAATGTTTATGTGCATTGTGTAATTTACTGATTGGGTGTATGAGTTTTGTTTCATTTTGAGTACCTTTTGTTGCTGTTGTGGTAAGTGTTAGCACTAATATGCTGTTGCGGTTTAGTATTTCATTCATGATAGTTTAATTTTGGATTGCATAAGATTTGGTAAGGATGTGATACGAATTTGCTGGTGTTGATATGATGTTGTACTAATTCTTATATTTGCTTTTAAAAAAAGAGAATAAAATAAAATTTAAAAAAAGTTGTTTTGATATTACATGGTGTTATACTTAATATTTCTCAAAATTATCTTATTATTATATTACTATATAATATTAATAGAATTTAGTTAAGTTTAGACTCATTGTTTTGTATAAATTTATTTAATAATTTTTATGTTAGTGACCATTGTGGTGTATTGATATTGGTTTGTACATGTCTTTATTTCATTACAATTTAGATTAGATCTAATTTTCGGACTCAGACTTTTGATATGTTGTTATGCCACTTAAATTTCTAAACATTAATTTGATATTTTGCCGCGTTATGACTTAGGTGTATGATATTCTCAATGTTGTCATTACAAAAAAAAAACCGGCTTTAGAGTACATTGTGACAAACTCGATTCGATCTATTTTATGTATTCATTTTTGTGTCATTTCATCCCCATTTGAACAAATGTACCCCAATCCCTACAAAATGTAATAATTTTTATCGCTTTAATGCTTCAAAACCCTTTTAAAAATAAAATTCTCGATTTATCGAGCCATTTTTTTACCCTTGTAAGTTGAGTGCTTTCAAAGCTTCGCCATCAACTTATTAATCACAATACACAACATTTTAAAGCTTAATCCTGGGCTTTCTTACAGTGATACCTATTTGATCAATTATTTCTAGTTGGTCACTTAGAAGACTAGTCCACTTTGCTAGTGCACACGTTAAAACTCAATTTCAAACCTTGATTCGTATCAAAAGTTTTCTTCAAACCAAACTAAAACACTTAATAATTATTCAAATACAATTTCGATAAAGATGAAAAAGAGAGAGTTCCAAGTCTTTGGTTCACTCTCCCAATTGTTTGGGTCTGAGAAGTCTTTCTTAAGCTCGAACAATTGTCTTCTAAAAACGATAAACGAATTCAAATTTATTTTCCTAAACACGTAGATGAAAAAGAGAGAGCTCCAAGTCTTTGGTTCACTCTCCCGATTACTTGGGTCCGAGAAGTCTTTCTTAAGCTTCAAGTAATTGTCATCCAATTAATACACTCTAATTATATCAAACATCTTTCATAATATTAGATGAGAAAAAGAGAGAGCTCCAAGTCTTTGGTTCACTCTCCCGATTACTTGAGGTCCGAGAAGTCTTTCTTAAGCTTCGAGTAATCCTCATCTGTTAAAATATTTTAACCACATCCTATCTTTCAAACGCCATTCAAACAACTCCTTTTTGCGATGAAAAAGAGAGTGTTCCAAGTCTTTGGTTCGCTTTCCCGATTACTTAGGTCCGAGAAGTCTTTCTTAAGCTTCAAGTAATCGTCATCCGATTAACCTACTTGAACTACATCCTATCCTTTCACATTTGAGGTTGAAAAAGAGAGAGCTCCAAGTCTTTGGTTCGCTTTCCCGATTACTTGGGTCCGAGAAGTCTTTCTTAAGCTTCCGGTAATCGTCACCTCTAGCTAAACATATGATACATCTAACCAAATACCTTGCCCCGTGCGACCACAAACCTAAAACCTATTCAAATCTACCCTCTTTTCAAAACCAAAATACTTAACCAATCAAAATTTACTCACCCTCGTGCGATCTACAACTCATACACCTTTTTCAAAGAACATTGTTTAGTCCATTCTTCCGCGCATAACAAACTCGTGCTTTAGCCTCCCCTAGCGAGCAGACAAGCCAATGTTTAGCAGTTAGAATGCGACCTAAACTCTCGTTCAACTTATTCCCACCTTTTACCAAGAACATTGTATAGTCCCTTCTTCCGTGCATAACAAACTTGTGCTTCAGCCTCCCCTAGCAAGCAGACAAGCCAACGTTTAGCAGTTAGAATGCGACCTAAACTCTCGTTCATTCCAAACACAAACCTTTTAGAAAACCGTAGGTCGAACTACGACTGCTCTGATTTCTCATTTATCAATGAGAATAAGTAAGCACAAGATTTCGATGATCTTGGCGAGCACAATCCCCTCTTTTTTCCCGTAGTCCCACGAACTACGAATGCTCTGATTTTCCACTTCTTACAAGTGAAGATACGTAGGCACAATGGCCCCAATCCTTGGCGAGCACCCTATCTTAAGACCACCTTTTCCCCTTTAGCAAGCAATTCCTTTAGAAGATAAACAAACATAGTTGACTTTCTCTCACGAATCGAATCAAGAGGTTCCCGTTGAGTACAACGGACATGAGGGGTGATAATACCTTCCCCTCATGTAATCGACTCCCGAACCTAGAATATTGGTTGCGATGACCATGTTCTTATCTCCTTAAAGGTTTTATCGATATTTTCCTATTCAATCCCTGGAATGAATAAAATTCGGTGGCGACTCTGTTTCGAACAGTATTTTGCGCGTCCATCGCGAGGATCGTATTTTTCGAGGTACGACAGATGGCGACTCTGCTGGGGACATGCATAGCCCTATGCTAGAGAGAGTCAAGCCTAACTTGACTCGATTCGCGAGAGTTAGATCCGTTTGTGTATTTATCTTCTCTTATTATTTAATTGATTATTTTCTTTTATATATCCTATTATTATTCCTTGTGACACTGTTGGGGTTCTCTGATTGTTGGAACTTTGTGAGATGACTCTACACCCGAGTCCGAGAAAAATCATAGGATTAGGATGGTGGTTGTGTAGTGGAATCCCTCGAGGAGTCTTTCTCGTTGGGAGGAAGCGAAAGCCCCACTTAGAGTTAATTCCCTTAAAGATGTTATTGTTGTGGTGAGTCTTTGCCATGGCAGTAGTTTTTTGAGGTTGAATATATAACTCTAAGGACCTTTTACCCTTATCCATGGTGGTTGGTAGTGTTAACTCATGAGGGTTAATCCTTTTTGGGTTGATGCGAACGCCCCAATCAGATGAGATCCCTTGAACGTATCATTATTCTGACAATGATATTTTCAACCTCGATCTATGACACTGAGGTCCCTTTAAGAAACCTTGGACTCGATGGTTGTGTAGTAGAGACTCGCGAGGAGTCTTTCTCGTGGGACGACACGAAAACCTCACCTAGAAGAGATCCTTAGATGGTATTATTATTGGATGAATCTTTGTCATGGTGATAATATCTTCGAAAAGATCCATGACTCTAGGCACCTACCCGTTTAGAGCCTACCTATGGGGTTCCTGTGATCAGAGACGTCCGTTATTTACCCGCTGTTCTATCTGACCTCAGAATTTGATTGAGCCTATGATCCTGTTTGTGCATTGCATTCGCATACCACTGCATTTGCATTTCATCTGCATTGCATATCATTCTCTCAACCAGAAAACTTATCCATCCTTTGTCCATAATCCGCAGTTGATTTCCCGACACCTGTATCGGACTTGAAGCAGCTCTTGGAAGAATCATGAACTCGGAAGAACATAGCCAGTTTGCTTCAAGAGCAGATGTTGATTTGATGAAGAACCAGTTGGACCAACTTGTGGAAGCTATGTTAGCCTTGGAAAGGAGAGAGAACAACTTTCAACGACCTATAGTCACTAAGAACGTCATACCCCAGCTTGTGCGGATTCCTGTTGAAGACCAGGTTATACAAGAGCGTCACACTATTCGGGATGAACATACCTTGTCTCTTGATGTTGTTGAGTACCATAGCTTCGCATTCACTACGCCGAATTCCCAAGTGGCAAGCCTGGTGGGGAATAATGAACGACCTCAGGATGTTGAGTTTGCTGAAAGATGTCGTGTGTTGGAAGAGAAAATTGAAACCATGATGGGGCGCAATACTTCTGATCTAAATGCCTTAGACCTATGTTTGGTACCCGGACTTGTAGTACCTCCAAAGTTTAAGATGCCAAATTTTGAGAAGTACAAAGGAGATAGTTGTCCAAAGCAACATTTGGTAATGTTTTGCCGAAAGATGACCTCCTATGCTTACAATGACAAACTCATGATTCACTGTTTCCAAGACAGTTTGAGTGGGGCATCGTTGAGTTGGTATATGCAGCTAGAGAGTAGTCATATCCAGTCATGGTTGGACTTAGCCAACGCCTTTGTGAAACAATACCAATATAATCTTGATATGGCTCCCAGCCGCGCACAGTTGCAAGGCTTATCTCAAGAGGAGAACGAATCCTTCAGAGGGTATGCTCAGAGATGGAAAGAGTTAGCTGCTCACGTTCAACCACCGCTCTTAGACAAAGAATTGGTTGAAATATTTATAAATTCGTTGCGAGAACCTTACTTGGAAAAGATGATGGGCAATGGGACATCCAACTTTGCTGACTTGGTATCAGTAGGAGAACGCATCGAGAGCCATCTCAAGAAGGGAAGGCTTCACGACACCTCGAACATCCTGACTAGTGAAAGTGAATCAATTGTTAGCTCCCAAGAGGAAGAAGAGGATGAGATCAATACAATATGGGACGCTCTACAAGCTTCATCCTCGGTGCCTTATCCTCCGTACCCAAGCATCTCAATTGTTAAAAGTCAACAATCTTATGGGTTTATCTATGTGACTCCGATCTCTTCACATGGTTAATATTCTCCTGTCGGTAGAGATCTTTCTTATCAACAACAGATTACACAGCAGCATGCTCCGCAACGGCGACGTTACTATAATCAAAGACCAAAGAGACACTTTGATTCATTACCAATGCCATACAATCACGTGCTACCACGTTTGATTAGTAGTGGACTGATAGTGCTGAATGGCTTGGATCCTGTGATTCCACCATACCCACAAGGCTTTGACACCGATGCACGATGCGGCTACCATGCTGATGCTATGGGGCATTCCACCGAGGATTGCAAACAGTTCAAGAATAAGGTTCAAGATCTGATTGATTCCAAGCTAATCTCGTTTACGCCTCAAGGTCTTCAGATCCACGTAGATCCTTCATATGATCAGGCAGGTCCATCAGTCTATGACATGGAAGAAGCTGCAGAGAGTAGATATGAAGAAGGTTACCATACTGGTCTCGATGAGCAAGAAGGGTAGCCCAACTATGAAGCAAGAAAAGCCCAGTTCCTTATTGCTGACAATTTTTAGATCTTACCGTTTTTAAGCATTTGTAGTTTCTTTTCTGTTAATTGCTATTTGCTTTTAGACATTGTTTCTTATTAATGGTATTGTTAATTTGATAATTATGCATGTTTTGAACAAGTTCATTTGTATTCACTCACATTTTCTCATTTATCACACAAATCACAAAAAAATTCATTTCACTTCCTTTATCGCACTGCTGTTTAGCAAAGATTTGAGGGAGGATGACGAAAACTAAATACCCATAATTGCTGATAGTACGCCTTTGGATAAAATTCCGCTGATGATGTGCATGCATTATTTCAAATCCCTCATACACTGGAGAGATAAGGAGTTAGCCCCTAGTTAACCACTTCGAGCCTAGAAGTAGGAGTTTCCTTCGGATTTCTAAAACCCTTACGCTTAACCTGGGGCAAGGGTAGTGTTCAGTTAATCCAATCCCGCATTCGGACCAACAAAGCAAAATCCAGAAGACGGTTGTTCTTTAACGACTCATGACGTGGTAGTCACAACAAAATATATAAAAAAAATCAAAAGCCTGCTAAGTCAAACACCTTAAAAGGAGCCTTAGGCAAAAATCAAGGCAATCCCGATGGACTCGAAGAGCAGATCAGTCCATGCAAAAGTTAGGGATCGGAAAAAAAATCAAAAGAGGCCCTCAAGCCCTCAACAAAAACAAAATAAGATCAGTGGCCACCATATCAAGAATCAAAAGGGTCACTGACATCCATCAAAAAAACAAAATAAGGGTGACTGCCATTTCAAGCATACCTTAAATCATCAAGCTTACACCGTCAAACAGGTGCAAAATTAACTGAACGTAGGACTGAAGATCATTAAGAAGAAGGGGTGGGTACAAATCAAACTTTGAGCCTTATATCCTTTGTTTCTATAACCGTGAACCAGACCACGATACAACCCTTAAAAGACCTAATTGAGGCGGAGTTTATTCTGAAAGCATACTACAGTAAGGTTGCGTAAACTGACTCTTACATATTTGCTAATCTTCTGTATTGATGTCATATTCTTGCTATATCTTTCACACACCAGTAAATCAGCAATACGCTTGGACTAATGGTCCATTCGTCACACACTTTCACATCATTACCAATAAATGATCTTTTTAAAACTTGCATGAATGTAGCATTAAAATTACCATTTTTAAATGACAAGTTTAACTGCAAATCAGTACTTGGCACCAAGAAGATTACAAGGGGCAATCAAAGAGGAACTTGATCATTCATTGGCGTTGACCTGAATCAAGACTTTCTCATAACCTTATGAGTCTGGGGCAAGTCCTTCTGAGGTTCAAACAGAGATAGACCGCTGCAAAATCCAGACATTGGGACAAATCATCTCAGACCATGTCATGGCGTAATCATATTCCAGAAGAAACTCTTCAAATACCCTATACACTGGGGCAGTTCCCCTCCTTGCTTTCAAAGCTGGTCAAGCTGACCATGTTAGACACCAGCAATGGTTGAGGTCAACAAGTGTTAAGAGCCTTGGGGCAGAGCAAAATCATAATTGGCAAGCATTGGTTAAGTCGCTACGCTCACACATTCAACACGCTTTGGTTACGTTGCTACGCTCAATGTTTGTAAGCCATCATGGCACGTCAGCCAGAAGTTAAGGTTCTCCCAGGAACGAGCATGTAATTTTTGCAAAGGATCAAACTTGGGGCACCAAGGGCATGCACATTTGTCCTCTAACCATAGCATAATCAGATACCGAGTGTCGGGAAGTCAAATACTTTCACCAAATAAAGTTCACTTCTGTGGACATCCCATAAAACCTAAAAGTCCAATCTTTTATTGGCAATTACATAAAAGTCCACCTGGATGGCATCATAAAAACCAAAAGTCCAACCTCGCTTGACATCTCCTAAAAGTCCAACCCTGATTGGCAACCAACTACCAAAGTCCAACCCTGCTTGGCACGTCCTAAAAGTCCAACCCTGCTTGGCACCTCTCCTAAAGTCCAATTCATATTGGCAACTACCAAATAAAGTCCACCCTTGTTGGCACCTTCATAAAACCAATCACCTGCTTGCATTCGCATATGCATCATATAATTAACATGTATCATACGCATACATAAGCATAATCGCTTCCCTTTCTTTCAACCCCCGCGTTGATACCCTGCTTTAACTTTTGACTCCCGAGTCAACGTTGCCTTTATTTTCTCGACCCCTGAGTCGATATTATTCTTTATGTTCTCAACCCCCGCGTTGATATTTTTTTTTCTCGACCCCTGAGTCAATATTGTTTTATTTTTCTCGACCCCGAGTCGATATTTACCTTTCCTCAACCCCCGCGTTGATATTTCGTTTTTCTCGACCCCCGAGTCGATATTGTCTTGTTTTTCTCGACCCCCGAGTTGATATTGTCTTGTTTTTCTCGACCCCCGAGTCGATATTGTCTTGTTTTTTCGACCTCCGAGTCGATATTGCCTTTATTTTCTCGACCCCCGAGTCGATATTTACCTTTCTTCAACCCCGAGTTGATATGTCTTCATTTTCTCGACCCCCGAGTCGATATTTACTTTTCTTCAACCCCCGAGTTGATATGTCTTTATTATCTCGACCCCCTAATCGATATTTGCTTTACCCTTTTTCAACCCCCGAGTTGACTTGTTGTTTTGATTTATCCTCGACCCCCGAGTTGATGTACCGATATACCCTGTAAATCTTTTCACCTTGTTGCATCTAATCCTAAACCAGAAATAAAGCTTTACCAAAATCCAGTTACTCGGTTGCATTCTCATATGCATTGCATATGCATCTGGCATTTCCTAGCAGTTGCATTTTAGTTTAATGTTTAAGCATCATAACACATAGCATTGTTGTCCCCAGCAACATAGCATGACAGCACAGCAGGATCCAAGATCAGTTCACAAGCATCTTGGCCAGCCCTCTGTCAAAGTCAACAATATTTCTTTGAAGAAGTTAATACCCCGCATGTGTTCATTGAACTCTACTTTCTAGTAAGTCATTCTTCAACCATGCAGTTGATAATGATAGCCCTCAACAATTGTTGCTCTTGTGACTCCCCAAGTAGAGGTTCTCTTAAAAAAGTTTCGTGAAAACTTTTCCCCTGCAGAGTCTAGATAACACTTTCCTCTTGCAGGAATTTTTGCTTAACTGTTCCCCAACAAATTTATCACTCGAGATATTGCTTCGGTATCGCGAAGAACCTTAATTGATAAGGGACTGCTTCGACCACCCGAATAAATCTTGTTTGTGTTTTGAGATACTGCTTTGGTATCGCGAAGAACCTTATTGGATAAGGAACTGCTTTGACCACCCAGAGAATATCAGGTTATCTCGTTCATCTTTTGCATCATGTCATCCCGTTCTGGTATACCTTATCTCTTTGCATTTTACTTGCTTGTCGGACAAATTTCGGGGTCTTCTTGTATCTAATTGACTTCCACCCTAAAATGAACGCCATGCAGAAGTTCATTCTCTCAGGTGTAAAACAATTAGATAGGGGCATCTGTCATACCCCAAATTTGTCCTACCTTTTTCAAAGTTTTCATTCGCCCGACTTAATTTGTGATTTACCTTACTTATACAACGTAATGTATTTTTTAGCAAAAATAAACATGTTCACTTTTTAGTCCAATAAGAGCGTGCCACGTGGCATTTGTTTTGTATATATTTATCACTTTTTTTTGTTTCATAATTTCATTTTTTTATATAATATGTTAATATAATATAGTTTTAATATATATTAATTAATTAGAATAGAATTAGTAAACTTAACTGAAAATTTAATTATAATTTAGATTTTTAATTTAGAAAAATAGAATTTAATTAGAATAGAACAAGAATTTTTAAAATAGGTTTAAAATAGAAGTAAATTTAATTAGAAATTAATTTAGAATTAATTGTCAATTAACTTTAAAAAAAATTTTATAAAAAAAACAAGAAGTTGAATGAGGAGGACATGGTAGGAATAACAGAAAAGTTGAGAGAATTAGGGTTATATTTGGTATAAAATGGGGATTTACTGTTCATTCTCTTCCCCAATTCCATCCAAAAACCTTAGCCACAATAACTTCTCTTCTCCCTCTCACTGAAAACCCTAGCCGTCAACTCATCTCTTTCCTCTTCTTCTCACACCACGAGAAACCCTTCTTCTGTTCCCTCAAATCCACTGCCCTCATAATAACCCACTCTCCATTGAAACCTAACTTCCATTAAAGCTTCAACACACTTCTCAAACATCACCGCACCACCAGAGCAACTGCAACAACCACAAACTCACCATCAAATTTCTCATCACCACGACTTCGTCCATTTGAACCAGCCGCTGCGAAGTCTCCAGCAAACCATCCATAGAAGCCTTCTGCGTCGGGCTTTCGAGCTTCAACGGTGACAAGTATTCTGCATCCCTCAGTTCTGTTGCAAAGAATGTTCAAGCGGTCCCTTTCTGATTTTGACAAGCCGCCTATTTCGTCAAATACTGCAACAATCTTTGGTTTGGTAATGTTTATGTGCATTGTGTAATTTACTGATTGGGTGTATGAGTTCTGTTTCATTTTGAGTACCTTTTGTTGTTGTTGTGGTAAGTGTTAGCACTAATATGCTGTTGCGGTTTAGTATTTCATTCATGATAGTTTAATTTTGGATTGCATAAGATCTGGTAAGGATGTGATACGAATTTGCTGGTGTTGATATGATGTTGTACTAATTCTTATATTTGCTTTTAAAAAAAGAGAATAAAATAAAATTTAAAAAAAGTTGTTTTGATATTACATGGTGTTATACTTAATATTTCTCAAAATTATCTTATTATTATATTACTATATAATATTAATAGAATTTAGTTAAGTTTAGACTCATTGTTTTGTATAAATTTATTTAATAATTTTTATGTTAGTGACCATTGTGGTGTATTGATATTGGTTTGTACATGTCTTTATTTCATTACAATTTAGATTAGATCTAATTTTCGGACTCGACTTTTGATATGTTGTTATGCCACTTAAATTTCTAAACATTAATTTGATATTTTGCCGCGTTATGACTTAGGTGTATGATATTCTCAATGTTGTCATTACAAAAAAAAATCGGCTTTAGAGTACATTGTGACAAACTCGATTCGATCTATTTTATGTATTCATTTTTGTGTCATTTCATCCCCATTTGAACAAATGTACCCCAATCCCCACAAAATGTAATAATTTTTATCGCTTTAATGCTTCAAAACCCTTTTAAAAATAAAATTCTCGATTTATCGAGCCATTCTTTTACCCTTGTAAGTCGAGTGCTTTCAAAGCTTCGCCATCAACTTATTAATCACAATACACAACATTTTAAAGCTTAATCCTGGGCTTCCTTACAGTGATACCTATTTGATCAATTATTTCTAGTTGGTCACTTAGAAGTCTAGTCCACTTTGCTAGTGCACACGTTAAAACTCAATTTCAAACCTTGATTCGTATCAAAAGTTTTCTTCAAACCAAACTAAAACACTTAATAATTATTCAAATACAATTTCGATAAAGATGAAAAAGAGAGAGTTCCAAGTCTTTGGTTCACTCTCCCAATTGTTTGGGTCTGAGAAGTCTTTCTTAAGCTCGAACAATTGTCTTCTAAAAACGATAAACAAATTCAAATTTATTTTCCTAAACACGTAGATGAAAAAGAGAGAGCTCCAAGTCTTTGGTTCACTCTCCCGATTACTTGGGTCTGAGAAGTCTTTCTTAAGCTTCGAGTAATTGTCATCCAATTAATACACTCTAATTATATCAAGCATCTTTCATAATATTAGATGAGAAAAGGAGAGAGCTCCAAGTCTTTGGTTCACTCTCCCGATTACTTGAGGTCCGAGAAGTCTTTCTTAAGCTTTCAGTAATCCTCATCTGTTAAAATATTTTAACCACATCCTATCTTTCAAACGCCATTCAAACAACGCCTTTTTGCGATGAAAAAGAGAGTGTTCCAAGTCTTTGGTTCGCTTTCCCGATTACTTGGGTCCGAGAAGTCTTTCTTAAGCTTCAAGTAATCGTCATCCGATTAACCTATTTGAACTACATCCTATCCTTTCACATTTGAGGTTGAAAAAGAGAGAGCTCCAAGTCTTTGGTTCGCTTTCCCGATTACTTGGGTCCGAGAAGTCTTTCTTAAGCTTCCGGTAATCGTCACCTCTAGCTAAACATATGATACATCTAACCAAATACCTTGCCCCGTGCGACCACAAACCTAAAACCTATTCAAATCTACCCTCTTTTCAAAACCAAAATACTTAACCAATCAAACTTTACTCACCCTCGTGCGATCCACAACTCATACACCTTTTTCAAAGAACATTGTTTAGTCCATTCTTCCGCGCATAACAAACTCGTGCTTTAGCCTCCCCTAGTGAGCAGACAAGCCAATGTTTAGCAGTTAGAATGCGACCTAAACTCTCGTTCAACTCATTCCCACCTTTTACCAAGAACATTGTTTAGTCCCTTCTTCCGCGCATAACAAACTTGTGCTTCAGCCTCCCCTAGCGAGCAGACAAGCCAACGTTTAGCAGTTAGAATGCGACCTAAACTCTCGTTCATTCCAAACACAAACCTTTTAGCAAACCGTAGGTCGAACTACGACTGCTCTGATTTCTCATTTATCAATGAGAATAAGTAGGCACAAGATTGCAATGATCTTGGCGAGCACAATCCCCTCTTTTTTCCCGTAGTCCCACGAACTAAGAATGCTCTGATTTTCCACTTCTTACAAGTGAAGATACGTAGGCACAATGACCCCAATTCTTGGCGATCACCCTATCTTAAGACCACCTTTTCCCCTTTAGCAAGCAATTCCTTTAGAAGATAAACAAACATAGTTGACTTTCTCTCACGAATCGAATCAAGAGGTTCCCGTTGAGTACAACGGACATGAGGGGTGCTAATACCTTCCCCTCATGTAATCGACTCCCGAACCTAGAATATTGGTTGCGATGACCATGTTCTTATCTCCTTAAAGGTTTTATCGATATTTTCCTATTCAATCCCTGGAATGAATAAAATTTGGTGGCGACTCTGTTTCGAACAGTATTTTCCGCGTCCATCACGAGGATCTTATTTTCCGAGGTACGACAGACTGAGGAAGAACTTCGACGAGACTTTCCTAAGATATTTCTTGTTAGTGATGGTAATCCCCTCTGGATATTCCTGTGTTTCTAGATACCGCTTGATATCATAGAACCAAGGATGATCATCAACTTTAAGCTCTGCAACATTGGTCGCCAAGCAATAAGCAGGTTCGTCAAGGTACTTTAAACAGATGGACGGGACCTCACTCTTCCACTTGACTTGGAACATGGATGCTAATGTTGCTAGAGCACCTGCCAATTGGTTTTCTGCTCTGGGAATGTGATTAAAAGTGATTTCATCAAAGTACGGGATTAGCTTTAAGACATAAACTTTGTAAGGAATCAACTTAACATTAAGTGTTTCGTATTCCCCTTTTATTTGGCATATAACAAGCGCATAATCTCCATAGACTTCTAAAATCTTGATCCTATTATCAATGGAAGCTTCAATCCTAAAGATACATGCTTCGCACTCGGCCATATTATTAGTACATTTGAAGCACAATTTGGCAGTGAATGACAGATGAAATCCAGTTGGAGAGGTAATGATTGCCCCAATTCCATAGCCTTTAGCATTTGCGACACCATCGAACACGAGCGTCCATCGCAATCCTTGTTCGGGTCCATCATTTGGGCCTAGTGTTGTATAATCTCTGGCAAACATGGCGTCTTTGTCAAGAAAATCGAAGTGCATAGATTGGTAGTCGTCCACAGGTTGTGGGCAAGATAGTTAGATAGCACAAAACCCTTACTGAAAGATGAATTAAACTTTGATGACTTTCAACCCAGAAGCCACTGATAACTTGATACGACCCGACGATCTGATCCACGCCTAACTGATTTGAAAATACACACAAGCCCTAACTGCACCTTCAAACACACATCACCCGAATCATGCACATCATGGTCTTAATCTTGAAACACATTCTTGCTTGACCAAGATTAGGTCAAAACAGCTGAACTTCAAGCATCATTGCAGACACTCTTGACCTGGTAACCTTGAATATACCATTGCCTAATCAAAAATGTGACCCACTGGATAAGCCTCTGCCAGTGTAACACCCGAGGTCGAATAGGGCATAGAGTGGTTACATGTAACACCCGTGGGCGAGGGAGTGGTTGTCGGTGCATGAGGCATGACAGTGAGACACTCCTAGCAGCTTCTAGGAGAAAACTGAATTCACATCAGAATGAGAGGGATCCTGAGGCTATGCAGGTATGGGACTTCATGGTTGAATGAAGGCTTATAAGGATTAATTAGTACTACCTATACCAACAAGATGCATCTTGTTTTCAGTAGCCCGTTAATAGGAACTCCATAGTTAAGTGTGCTTGACTTGGAGAAATCTTGGGATGGGTGACCTTCTAGGAAGTTTTCTAGAAAGCATGTGAGTGAGGAAAAAACATGCTGAAAAGACCTGTGTTGGTTTGTGAGGTTAGTCAGAAATCCTGAAGTCAATATGCAGCGTTACAACTGGTATCAGAGCCATACCTCTCCCAGTACGATGTGGTTCGTGGACGAACCAAGCGGAAGCTGGTGGGCATGTAACACCCGAGGTCGAATAGGGCATAGAGTGGTTACATATATCACCTGTGGGCGAGGGAGTGGTTGTCGGTGCATGAGGCATGACAATGAGACACTCCTAGCAGCTTATAGGGGAAAACTGAATTCACATTGGAATGAGAGGGATCCTGAGGCTATGCAGGTATGGGACTTCATGGTTGAATGAATGCTTATAAGGATTAATTGATACTATGTATACCAACAAGATGCATCTTCTTTTCAGTAGCCCGTTAATAGGAACTCCATAATTAAGCGTGCTTGACTTGGAGAAATCTTGGGATGGACGACCTTCTAAGAAGTTTTCCAGAAAGCATGTGAGTGAGGAAAAAGCATGCTGAAAAGACCTGTGTTGGTTTGTGGGGTTAGTCGGAAATCCTGAAGTCAATATGGAGCGTTACAAATGGTATCAGAGCCAGACCTCTCCCAGTACGATGTGGTTCGTGGACGAACCAAGCGGAAGCTGGTGGGCATGTAACACCCGAGGTCGAATAGGGCATATAATGGTTACATGTATCACCTGTGAGCAAGGGAGTGGTTGTCGGTGCATGAGGCATGACAATGAGACACTCCTAGCAGCTTTTAGGGGAAAACCGAATTCACATCGGAATGAGAGGGATCCTGAGGCTATGCAGGTATGGGACTTCATGGTTGAATGAAGGCTTATAAAGATTAACTGGTACTACCTATACCAACAAGATGCATCTTCTTTTCAGTAGCCCGTTCATAGGAACTCCATAGTTAAGTGTGCGTGCCTGAAGTTAATATGAAGCGTTACAAATGGTATCAGAGAATTCAAACTCATGATAAAAAGTAACACATTTTGAATTTTTGAATAATAGTTGGCGGGCGGATGTACAAAATGAAAACTATACACAAGTAGGACAAATTTGGGGTATGACAACCGTGAACTAGTAACTCTGGTGCGATACGACCTTCGTTCATCGCTCAAGGGTTCTTTACCTCATCGAGAAGATACTCCGATAATAGATCTACGACATAAGTCGTTATGGTAAGAATCATATTGATGATGGACAATTGAGGCGATGCGAGACTGAAAGGTTGATCGAGAACTTCCATCGAGAGCTTTTGATATGATATTGGAGGTAATTACATCCATTCTTAGGTAATTTTAGTACAAATCTGAGTTTAAATCTAGGATGATCCATTTGTGGAATTTCGTGGAACTTAGAAGTCGATTCCCACAGACGGCGACAATATTGCGTTATGAAAACAAAATTGGATGTGATAGAAAGACGAGATCTGAAGCGATGTTGCTGATCTCTGATACAGTGGCACGAGGGTGAACCTGCAAAATTATCACTCCAAACTCTAGATCAGTTCGAAATTCAAAATAAATATAATGAAAAGTGGATATCAAAAATATTTCGTATGAATTTACATTGATTTAAACCTTAACTATTTGTGTGTTTGACCGATCCAAAATAATATTTGTCACAACCCATTTTCTTTTATATTTGAAATCACTTGAACAATACATATGCTTTTTTTCAAAGATGAATACTATTAACTTAAATCCTTTGATTGTGCTTCTCTTTATTTTATATCATGTAAATACTAATCTTCATCAATTTAATTATTTTATATATTATTTTATTTCACTCTTTCAGTAATAACTTTTGAAATACTTTTCAATTAATACGTAAACAACCTTAATCCATTAACAATTGAAAATTTAAACAGTAAATATGTTAATTTGAAATCTTATAAATTCAGACTCATATGCTATATTGATCTTCGAATCTATTTATTATATAAATATTGTTCTGGCCTGGGCTCCGGGCTGACTATGCCGGCCCAGCCCAATAATGTTCCACCAGACCCTGTCCAGTCCGGGTATCGTGTCGGGCATAAAGTCCCCGACACACTAGAATTATCTCCCCGCGAGGAAGACCTGTCCCAACCACGCCGGGCAAGAGAATCGCCCGCACGACCAAGTACCGCCCTCCACGGGCGGTATTCCCCATGCCGTCGAGCAGGACACCATGGCTCTCCCACGTCCACATGTGCTCCCCTCCTCGGGGAGAACAACGTGCCTCCGGGGAACCTCGCGAGCTCCCCTCCGCGGGGAGAACAACGTGCCATGCTCACGTTCTCCACATGCTCCCCTCCGCGGGGACACGTCATCTCCCAACTGCTCCCCTCCGAAAGAGCAGGTCAAACCCACCTTCCAGAGATCACATGACAGTTGGACTAGGGCGAAGACCCCGTTCTGGTCTTCACTACGCCACGTAAGCCCTAGCAGTCACTTGGGTTGGGTCTGGCAACTCAGCCCAACACAAGTGACCGTTGGCCCAGCGCTGGGTCTCTCTATAAATACTCTCTTCCACAAGAGGGTCAGGTAATTCACTTCTTACCCACTTTTCTGTACTTTGCTCTCACTCTGCCCAATTCCTTACTTTGACATCAGAGTGTCTCGCAGGTACACCCCCCTTCTCCTCCTCATAACCGGTGAACAGGTAGCAGTCCAACAGAGTGTGACCAATCCGTGATCCCCTTCGGATCAGGTCAGATCAAATATATAGATTAAAATTTTCTAATTTAGAGATTAACTTGAAAGTTTATAAATGTTTATCGAGAACTAACTTTTTGCATCAATAATTTCAAGAATTAAGCATCTTCTTTTAAAACAAATGTATATATAGATTTCATTTGAAAAAAATAATTTTTTTATATAGTTGATTTAAAAGTGATGAAATTAAATTTAATAGAAATAATTACAATTTAATCCGCCACAACTGTGATTAAAAAAAAACAAAAATCATTTGATATTAAAATTAACTTTTAAATTAGATTAATCGAGACTGTAGTGAAAAAAAAATTATTTTATTAATTTTACCTATATAATTGATTGATTCTAAATGAGAGTCGAGTTGTAAAACTATTATAGTACAAAACTTATTTTAAATCTTTTATTTATTGTTGAATGCATTTTAAACAATTTTACATAAAATAAATGTGTCTGAAGTTGTGCATACAAAATTATAACCAAAATTAATCTTATCAAATCAGATTTAATTTTAATTGCCAAATCTGTTCAAACAGATTTTTTGAACAGATTTACGTCTCCATTACAACGAGAAGTTTCACTACTCTCTGAACTTTCCCTCACCGATCAAATCTATCCAACCCTCGGTTTCAGACTCACTCTCACGATCTAGGGTTTACTTTGGATCCAAACGGAATGTAAACACATTGCATTTTCTCTTCGCGCGTCTTTCAAACCAGAACTATAGAAACGCCAATGGGAGTCGTTATTGAGAGTTCCGTTTGGGAACTGAATCCAGCAATTTTCCTCTTCCTCTCCGTCTGTTGCTGCTTCTCGATCTTTCTTTATCCTCATCTCTCCAATCTCAACAGAACCTCCACAATCTTCGACCATGGAATCTCTTCATCGTTTACGACTTTCCAGCGGAACTTCCTCTTCATCTATTCCATCGCTTCAGGTTCATTTTCTTCTTCATTTTAACACTGTTTTGTAGAAAATGTGCGAAATCGAATTTCGAAATTATTTTGTTTATAGTCGTGCATTGTTTTCTGAATTTTTCTTATGAAATTTTATTTATATGTATTGTTATTTCTAAATCTGTTATGTTTTGGAAACTGAATAGTGAATTTGATTTTGTTTGTAATGATTAGTTAGTTACTCGATTAAGCTTTAGATCAGAGGTGTGAAATTATGAATTATGAATGATGTATCATTTGTGGTATTTTTTTTTTTTTTTTTTTTTTTTTTTTTATCTTCTCAGTTGTGGAAGGTCTATGGTCAGTGTTTGGGGAGTTCGAGTTAGCCTCGTATGGAATTCGCAGGGAGGAGATGATCATGTCTCTCTGTTACGGTTATACAACTTCTCTTTTCGCTGCTCCGTTCCTTGGCATGCTCTCAGATTTGATGTGAGTCTCTAGTTTTACTTGCTTTCATTACTACTAGTTCATTTGAAAAACCAAAGTATGTTTTTGTGTAATTCAACATTTGCAAAATATGCAAATTTTGTTGCGATAAATAAGATTTATTTAATTATTTATGTTGTAGTGATGTTTATCAGCCAAATTATAGTGAATTTCCTTACACAGGAAGAATTACTAACCCTGTGATTGTTGATGTTACTCAATTCACTGTACTATTTTAAGTTGATTTCGGTAGATATTTGAGATGATTATTAAGAGGACTTTTTATTTTTAAAATGCAACCTTTATTTTAGGATGATTCTGTTATAAATCTTGTAACCTATATATTTTGTGATATCAGTCTCATTTTCCAAAGTATTACTATTCAATGTTTCTATCAAATTGGTCAAAGCATACTTCGACATATGATTTGAACTTCGAACAGATTTTGCTATTATTATTGATGTGAAATATCTTGGTTACTCCAGAAATACTACCTAAACAATGCAGAATTGAGACATGCATTTTCTAAAATAGTTTTCAATGTTTTGTTACTTGTTAAACTAACTTACTACCTGCAATTGTATAGAGGTCACAAGAAAGTTTGTTTGACATATTGCATCCTACACTTCTTTGTTGGTGTATGGAAGAAGATTACGCAACAACCAAGCATTTTCATGACTAGCATTTGTCTCTCTATGGCCAATACAATATTCTCATTCAGTTTCGAAACTTGGATGGTCACTCAACATGAGAAGGTAATCAGCAATTTTCTTCTGTTTTCTCCAGTAGGAGCTTAGTTTTTCTCTATTGAATGACTTGATCCAGATTTTTTCCCCTTCTTTTTACGTTAATGTCAATCTTGTTTGTGTATTTGTCTACAGCAAGGACACAGGCTTGATTCACTTAATGACACATATTGGTTAATGACTTTCTTTGAGTCTGCATGCTTTATTGCCAGCCAAATGTTTGCAAATGGGCTGATTGGTAATAATATGGTGAAAAACACTGCTCCTTCCTCTGCAGTCATCTTATTAGCAATCATATGCTTCATTTTTCTCACTAGAGGGTGGACAGAAACTCCAGGAGCAACTTCTTTTAAGGAGTATAGTCTGTCCTTCTATGCATATATTTTTGGTGGTAAGCTCACACTCATGCTTATTCACCTTTTATTCTCTTATAATAAACAGTTAAGTATTTTATTTATTTTTAAAAGGATACACTATTTCAGTACCCAACATTTCTTTGGAAATTAGATAACTAATTAATAACCACGAACATTCTGGAATTACAAAGAAGCGTTCGTTTGATTTATGTTTCTATGAAGTTTGCTGCCTTGTCTCTGGGACATATGTGGTCTTTTACCAAGAGTCAATGGAATACTCATAAGAGCCTATTTTTTCCCTTCATTATTTTCTACCTACATACCCAAACTTTCTATTTCCTAGTTGTCATTTTCTCTTGCTATGCTTGATATTTGGTTCTAAATTACTTTCCACTGACAGTTTTTGCTTTGCATCACCTTTATGTTATTCCACAAAAAAATAGTTCACCAATAATTCCTTTCTTGTTGCAAGAAACCTGCAACAAGAGTACTAGAGAATGGAAATACAGAGGAAATATGCACATTGTAGTTCAACTGCATTAAACTTGGATGTCATGGCTGAGATTTGACAGCATGAAAATGTGTCTTGGGATTTATTTTTCTTTTCTGCAATCGTTAAGTTTCTGACAATCAACCACTTGCTTTCCTTGTGATTTTTTTATATGCAGTTTTCCTTGTTAAGAGTTTGATCTTGTTTATATTTAAGTTTCATTTTCAAGCTATATTAGGCCTGAGCTGTGCATGATAAAGTCCATCTCTATGTTCAAACTGACATGATATAATAACAATTTATGAGGTTAGATGTGGAAAAGAGTTGGCACTAGAGAAACATGTGATTAAATTTTATGAAAAGTGTAAGTGTCATACTGATTATCTTTAATAATCCACAGATAAAAAGATGTGGCTGTTGACAGTGGCACAAGCTTGCCTTCACTTCTCCATTGGAATTTTGTGGATCCTTTGGGCACCAACAGTGGTGGTATGATATTGAAATTTTAGAGCACAACTTATTACATAATGGGGACATCAATTAATATGGAGAATATTTAAAACAACATTAACATATTGCATTGAATGAATGTTTTACTGACTTACTTTTGTTCAGGCCCTTTGTATTGGTGAACCATAAATGGGGTTCATTTAACTAATTTATAAGGGGTTTTTCTTTTCGGTTCACTATTTGAAGAAGATGTATCCATAATTGAATCTTTTTGACTAAGAGGCTTCATGTTGTTGAACCTGTTATATTTTCAGTCTCAGTATATATCTATTTATTCTTAATGCATGTGATTTTAGGCTGATGGCCGAGAAGTGCAACTAGGACTGATATATCCATGCTTTTTGGGCTCAAGGATGCTAGGAAGCACTGTGTTTCCTTGTCTTACTAGTGGACCATCATCATTTAGAATTGAGGACTGCCTAGTATATGCATACATCACATTGGCTGCTCTCTTGTCTATTGTTGCATATGACTATCAGGTGCAGTTATTGTTGACTTTAAAAAGTAGTAGATATACTTTTGGTCAGATTTTCAATCTTGAAGTTTATATTTGGATCTCATAATTTTTTCATGTGTAGGAAATTGGAGTTCTGGTGACACTTTTTAGCCTATTTCATGCTTGTGTTGGCTTCATCTTACCATCACTTGCTCGATTGAGGACGATGTAATCTCATTACCAAGAGTTGTACTTCTTTGTTTGCTCAATAATGGATTTGATATTTTTATTTCTTTGTTTGCAGGCATGTACCTAATGAATTGCGTGGAGGGATGATGGGATTCTCTCTGGCCCCTGCAAATGCTGCAATTCTGCTATCTGTGGTGCAAGTGTGTATTTATGCATAATTTTTCTTTTCTGAAATTTTAGGAGGCATATATTAATTATCCATTTTGGCATTATCAACACGAGCCATATTCTATGTGGAAAGATAAAATTTTGATGTTAGAATGACATGGTTGTGGAGGGTGGATGGCATAAGAATTTTCTTTTCAAAAGTGGCCCTGTTTAAATTCTTCTGTTAGTAAAAGTAGAAGATACAAGTCCTCATTTAAATTCTTATTATGCCAACGTGACTCATCTATGGAAATATTAATCAATCTGGCTGCCACTACTTTGAAAACAGGCATAACAATTTGAGTATGAATTTAACTTGACCAACCCAACTTGTCCCTAAAAATCATGAGCTTATCGGGTGATATTACTTGGTATTTATTACTTATTGTTAGTTTTATTACAAAAATTCAGAATTTTTTATTAAATATGTTGAACAAGTAATAAATGATTGACAATTCACTTTTGCTACCTTGGAAAAAAGGTGCTAGAGTAATCCATCTCTTTTTAATGATTGTTTGCAATATTGACAATCCATCAACTTCTGGCTAAAAATGATTTTATGAAGAAAAAAATGTATGTCTCAACCATTTTGTGTGTTTTCTGTCATGTACATATTAACTTGCTTGCTACTGATGCAGGGTGGCTATTATCGAAATGTTGGAAATGCAGCTTTAATGGCGTTTGGTGTGTTTGGTTTGCTGTTAGCAGCTGGATGCATGCATGCCCTGAAGCAATGCGGGAAGCAACCATATAACAACTGGCATAAACAGTGAACATATATATACACGTGTTTTACCAGATTTGTTAGTGGTGGATGTCAGTCTCTCTCTTCTCGTACTCTCCGAAGTAAAAGATTAATAATTTAGATGATGAAAATGCAGGCAAGAGGAAAAAGAAATCAGAGAAACACATAATCAACTACTAGTGAATGCTAAACTTGAATGAGATTGGGGTACCTTCTGTAAGGAGACTGAACAACAAAATCCCAGTTTAATTAATTCTTTGAATTCAGTCTGTGATACCGAGTTCTCTTCTAATTCAAGTTATGGAGATCTAATGGGCTTATGATTCTGCCTATAAATTATAGCTCGTATACTTTGCAGCCTTTGCAGCCTGTTTTTGCATATGGAAGATATAATCAACTGCACAAGCATCTGAAAATGCTATCAGAATCTATATATGACTACACATGCCAATTTCTCTGGAAGACAGGAAGGGCACATGAAGATCATGAGGTGAAAGTTAAATCTTTTCGTTTAGGCTTTGTTAGCGTTAGTAATGTATTATTATGGACTGGGTTCGTTAGTAATGTATCTTTTCGTGTATGTTTGGTAATGAGTTTTGAACCACAATATCACATCTCAATACAAATTTGGTGTGATTTCAAAAAAGTTATAAGTTGGAGCTTCTACGTCAACGTTGACATTTGACGTGATTTTGTTAAAAGTGATGGAAAACCAAACAAACGCATAGCACCTGAATAATCCTAGCATGCTTAGAAAAAAATGATAACACTTGCAATGGTGGTAATGTGATTAAAGGAACAATGTCTGAAAATTTTTCCTGATATAAATAAATGTTTTTTAAAAGAAAAATCTATTACTTGTGAAAAACAGGTTTAAATGTTTTTTTCCCTACCAATTAGGGAGAGTAGTTCTTTCTATACACGTAATTTTTTTCGATACATATACACATAATTTCTTTTGAAGCTAAACCAAATTCATAATAATTTGATGTCTAAACCACACAAAATGCATTTGATTTAGACGTGATCAGACCATTTTTTAATAAAATCGCACGATTTGGTTTACTTTGCGGTTTGTACTTTGCAAATTGAACTAAACTAAATTAAATTGTATTATGTTACAACCCAAATTTTATTTATCCCCCATTCAATATAAAACTCAAACCTATTATATATTAATCTTACAATTAAGAACTATTTATTCACACTTAGGATTTTAATTTCAACCATCTCAAACCTCTTCTAGTAGTATCAAACATTCTTCTCATCTTATTTGTCATGTAAGTCTTACCTATTCTACTATTTTTTTTCACGTTTGACTAAACTGATTTTTGTATATTGAATGAAAAGTTTTTGTTTAAATATGATGAATTTTGTTTTAATTTGATAATGAATGAATGACTAAACACAAAGTTATGTTGTTTTCTATAGGTGTATGTATGGTTCAATAAAAAACTTGTAAGAAATTGAACCAACCGTACCAACCCAAACCAGATTGGTTTGGTTTGGTTTGGTTCAGTTTTATTTCTAAAAGCCAACCAAATCAAACCAAACAACATGATTTTTTCTGTTGCGGTTGGAATGATTTTTAGCGCCAAAATTGCTTAAACCACACCGCGAACACCCCTATGTAGATCAATGTTTGATTTGCTTTTTTTTCTTCTTCATAGGTTTACTTCACTTAAGCTAATCCTAATTGAAACAAAGTTGAATATTAAATGTGAATTTTTTTCATAAGTTTACTTCACTTAAACTATTTTCTTTCGCTTGAATCAATCTTCATTGATTTTGCTATGAAATTTTATGGCAATTTTTTAATGCATCTTTTAAGTTTCTTAGCTACCACGCGAAAAAATATAAATACTTCCAGATTCTGAAACTAAAAGCTTAGTTAATGTAAAAATATTTCAGAGATGCATCTTCAGAATATTTTGGAGGTTAATTTGCGTCAGACTATTCTCCTTCCTCATTTTTCATTTTGCTCAAAAACAACTTCAAACTCTTTCAACTTTTTTCTCTTCACCAAGTCAAAAATAAATCAACAAAACTCAAGTGAACTTCGATCAACACCACTAACATCAGAAACATCCATTTCTTGTAAACTTTTGAGTGTTTGTGTAAATGAGTTGAAATTGATGATTAAGGTTAGAAATGAGTAGAAATTGCATTTATGATAGTTTAGACATAGTGTATTAGACGTTTGTTGGTTGAAAAGGATGATAAAAACATTTTTTTGGGAGTGAATGAAGTACATTGACGCCATTAATGCAACTTCTGAGTTGCAGAAAATTTTGGAGATTCATCTCCGGAATTTTTCAGCGTTTTAGTTTTCCAGATTTCAGAGATGTATCTCCGAAATTGTCTCAGTATTTTTTTTTTAATTTTTTTTGCTTGTGGTGTTGCTTTCCTGCACTAATTGTGTGCTTTAGTTTAACTTACATGTATAATGACTGATAGACTCGACAAACTGAGGCACGAGAGGGTTGTTTAGCACACACATAAATATAGAGGGAAAATAGTCAATAGGTTTCGGAGGCTCCTGGCCCCTCTTGTCATATATAGCCATCTACTTCTGGGGCTCGTGCTTCTCCTCATGCCACTCCATCTTCTTCTTTCCGTAGGAGACGAGATTCACCTACTGACGCATCACTCCTTCCATTCTCCTGCAAGCGCCAAGGTTCCCCTATTCAGACGCCTGCGGTACTCAAATCACCAGTGCCACCTCCTACTATAGATGCTTTTAAGTCTGTGCCACCTTGTACTGCTAATACTACTGATCCAGTGTCACCTCCAAGGGTGAGGTTGCTGCGGATGCTGAGTCAGTGACATTTAGAGGAGGCTCTGTTGATTTGTCATTACAGCCTCTGTACCCAGACCATACTGCCAGACATGTTTGGTCTACCTATATTCGAAGTTGAGATAGAACAGTATGTGGAAGACGAAATAGGTCACAGGAAGCGTCACACTACCGACAATAATAATTATTGTCTTTGAATGTTTCTTTGTCATTTTAATTTCATTTTTGCAAAGTGATTACTGATGATTTGCGTGTTTTAAACTTTTCATTTTAGGCTTGGATCCTCCAACACTTCCCGCATATCTTCGGTTGGGCGAGTGTATCGACTTACACTGAGAATATGCTGTGTGCTACTGCTTTTTCCCCGCTCAGAGGGAACCAGACGACTTAGCCTTTCAAAGTCTATCTTGACCGTTCGGTTGTCGAAGACATGCACTTCAACAACTATGTTGATCACCGTGAGACAAGACCATTTGACGAGATAATGATATACTCTGGACGGTTGGCCTGCGGATCGCGTCTCACAACTCTTCATTTGCTCGAGCGCGTTATACAGCGGTTTGACTACACTTAGACTATTCCCAAACACCCTGTTGTCTCAACTCCCCCTGCCTTGACATGTAGACAAATATAAGGCATGTTTGATGATTATGAGAGTCATCTGGTATAGCACGGAGTACCATAGCTGAGAGTGACTGGAACTACATCAAAGGGTACATCAGATGGTTCTTCAGGGTGTCACATCTGTACATGGTGTATGATGTTCTAAGAGATCCGCCGATGTCATCTAATTAGGAGATACTAGAGGAGGAGCAGACACAGTTAGATCATGCTAAGGATGTCTAGCCTAGGTGTCGTTGCATAGTGGAGATTGCGCAAACAAGCATTGACAAAGGTATATTCCCTGATGGGTTTAATGTGAGGCAGGTCCTAGACTCCATCATGACGAAGGCACGGGGGGCATTGATCTATCGAAGACAGTGCCAGAGGACAGAAGGATTGATGACCGAGGAGGTAGAGAAGGCATATGAGAGGTAGTCGGACATACACAATAGCGTATTAGTATATAGTAGTAGTATTATGATATGTATTTTATTTTGACATCATGTTACTTTATCATTGTTCTCGATTGTATGTCATTTTTGAGATTTATTGGTCTTTTATTTATATATAAATTTTTTGGACCATCTGAATTTATGTACGTCTTTTTTTGAATTTCGATTGTATGGTATGGTTTAAATATGCATCTAAATACACGTAAATAAAACATAACATGAAAGTAATGTTCTGATACGTTACAGAGATATATCTCCGTAAAATTCACGAAGAATGCATCTCTGTTACAATACACGTGTATAATGGATTTTAAGTGTGATGCATAGTATGTTTTAAATTGTTACGGAGATGCATCTTCGGAGTACTTCAACGTTCAATCAAAATTTGGTGCGTCCGGAGATGCATCTTCGAAATTTGGGGGCAACTAAATAATTTCGTGTGGTGGCTAAGAAACATAAAGGGTGCATTAAGAAACTCCTAGTTTTATTTTATTTTGATCTACAAGTATGAAATGTAAAGATTAAGTGTCTATTTGGAAACCGGTGACATAAACCCATGACATAAACGTGCCGAAAATCATACCCATGACATAAACGTCCTGCATGTTGGGAAAAACCTAAAAATATTTTTGGTATGAAAATTCACAGGGATAAATGTATTAGCAAATTATGACTTCTCATAGGGCTGACAATGAACTGAACCAACTCGAATATAATTTGCAATTTAATTCGACAATTAAATTGTTGAATTAAGTTCATAAGGCAAATGAGCTCAATATAAGCAACAAACTAAGTTCGTTAATTAAATGAGCTAAATTTGACCTATACATGATTTGACTTGTTAGGTTAATGAATCAACTCGATTATACATAAGAATGATTATATTGTCTTTAAGAGTAGGTTTAAAAATCTGCTCCAAATCTTAGCCCTATATTTTCTTTAATCTACCTGTTTTAATTGATAATTTATATCTTTAAGTGAGCAAAATATTTTTAAAAATAATTATACAAATAAAATCAACATCATATTTTTAAAAAATAATTTAAAAATCAACATTTATTTTCTAATTTAAAAAAATATCATCTAAATTTATCTAAATTTAAGAAAATCAAATATATCTTCTAAATTTCTTTTAATTTAAAAAATATCTTCTAAGAAAACCTACATTACATAAACATATCTTTAAATTAAAAAAACATATATCTTTAATTTGTTTTAAACTATCTTTAAGAAAATAATGCTTTTTAAAAATTTGTAACATATACTTTTTATATTATTTTTAGAATTTATTTTAATTATTTTAAATTCAAGGATTTAAATATGAAATATTTACTAACTTTATAAAATTTATTTTATTTTAATATTTTATTTATAAAAATATTAAATATGTAAAAAAAAGTAGACTTAAAAAATGTCTTTTAATTCAGTGAAACAAGCGAGCTGAACCTAATGAGATGAACATAACGAGTTGAAACGAGTTGTTCGTGAACTTATAACGAGTCGAGTTTGAGCTTAAAAAAATTTCGTGTCGAACTCGAACCAATATTTGAGCTTAACTAAATCTTAACGAGTTGAGTCGAGCTGAGGCGAATTCGACTTGACTCAACTCATTTTCAGCCATACTCTCTTAGAAAATCTATGTTGAAAAGGTGCAAGACAAGTTTGATATAAGTAATTCAAAGGTTGTGAGTACTCCATTGACGAATTACTTTAACCTTTCACTGGAGTATCCAAAGACAAATGAAAAAGTGGAGTATATGTCAAAGGTTCCATATGCCAGTGCTATTGGTTGTTTAATGTATGTTACGATATGTATTATACCTAACTTGGCACAAGCTTTAAGTCAATTTTGTAAGTTTATGTCCAAAGTAGGAAACGAGTCATGGTATCATGTTTAGTAGTGAACAAGTCGATCCTTCAGTTGTAGTATATGTTGATTCATACTTTGTTATGGTATGGATGATAAAACGTCTATAACAGAATATGTCTTTACTTTAGTAGGATGGCATATTTTTTTGGAAATCATCAGTTTAGTTTAAAGAGACCATGTCGACAACTGAAGAAGAGTACCTAACAACAGGTAAAACTGTCAAAGAATTGGATGTTGGAAAAGGTGGAGTTCCATGGCATTATGATAGTCAGAGTTTCATCTATTTGAAAAATAATCATGCGTATCATGCCAGGACCAAACACATTGATGTGAGGTTTCACAAGACCATAGAGTTAATTATATATGGACATATATTACTTGAAAAAGTTATTACTTCAGAGAATACAAATGATATGTAGACTAAGCCAGTCATTAATGACAAGTTTAAGCATTTATTATATTTGTTACATTTTTATCATTGTTAAGTAGAAGGTGTAATTCCCTTGTTTCTAGGATGCGATCGTCATGCAAAAATTCTTCATAGGAGTTTGGTATTCACCAAGGTGGAGTTTTTTTAGTATGACTCATATAAGATAAAGATGAAAATAATATGTAGAAACTCTAAACATGTCTTAGGTCCAACTGTCTGATTACCTCCCTCGTGGTACCACTTAATGGTATTATTGTAAAATCAATAGTAGTATTATATATATTGCTTATAAAAATGTAGCCCTAATTTATCACAAAAAATTAAAAGGAACTATAACTGCTAATTAGTCGTAGAGGTAGATAGCATTGGCCGAACTACATTAATAAAGAACAATCATGTTCATTATCTTTTACTTTCATTTCTTTTTAATCTTTTATACTACTTGTTGTTCTAATAATCTTCTTGCCGAATAATAAGGGAGAAACCCTCACTAATAAAAGGCAAGGGATTCATGAGCAAGATTTTAGATATGAATGTGCTATAAGCATTGCTTAACCATTTCAAAAAACAGATTTTATACTCAATTGTGAGTATATTGTGCATAATTATGAAGGCATCAAATATGCATATATGATTGTAAGAAAAAAAGGATTGGACACCAAACTTCTAAATTCTCCCAAACAATGATCACGACGGTGAAAATTCATTAACAAATATTTCTTCTTGTTTCATGGAGTGAATTTCGTAAAGAGATCCAAAAATTTAGAAATGAGTACCTTTGGTGAATATGTGACACATTTCATCCCACAAAACTTTAGCATTGATAACGTATACGCCACTTTATGAGATTTACGGAGAAAATGCACGAGTGATCAATGAGGCGATGTCGTACATCGAAAAATACGATCCTTCGCGGAGCGCTCGTATGCCCGCGGTAAAATGTGTTTGAACAAATTCGCCATCGAACTTTATCTATTCCAAAGAAGGAAAGAGAAAATATTGATAAAATCCTTTGAAAAGAAATAGAAGATTGTCATCTCAACCATATTTGGGTTCGGGATTCTATTACGCTAGGGAAAGGTATTAACACCCCTCACGTCTGTTGTACTCAACGGGAACCTTTTAGTTAAACTTGAGATTTAATGTTAGCTAATTTTATTTGTTTCCTTCGAGAGATAAAGAGTGTAAATGAAAACAAAAGGGTCGTAAAAATGTTTTTATTAGGGTGCTTGACGAGTTACGGGTCTCGCTACTATGTATCCTCATATGCAATAAGGAACCCAAAGCTTCGTAGTTCAGGGGAAGACTATAGTTTGTTGGTTTGTTTTAATGAACAAGTACTTAGACTGCGTTCTAAGGATTAAACATTGGCTTGCATGCTCGCGGGGGAGACTTAAACACCAGTTTGTACGCGTTAGAAGAGATTAAGTAATGTTCTTTTGAAGATTCGAATTTGATTAAAGTGTGTTAATATGAACACATGTTTAGATCGCATTCTAACGGTAAAACATGGCTTGCTTACTCATGCCGAAGGCTTAAGCGCAAGTTTGTGCGCATTAGAAAGGATTAGACAAATGTTCTCATATGAAAGGTTTTCAATTGTACGGGTACGAGAAAGTAAGTTTGATGTAATTGGATATTTTTAAGGTGAATAACGAATATTCGACAAGAATGAGACGTGAGCCTCAGAACCAATTAATCATGATATTATCAGAATGTTAGATTCCAATAATACCTTTTTCATTTAATTAATTATGAAATTTGTTCGATGGACGATGAACTTTCAAAAGATTGTTTAAAGGTCCACCAGAATGCTAGACTCCAATGGCCCATCTTTTTGTCTAAGTTATTAGGTTAAATGTTTTAGAAATAAAAAGAGAGAATGAAAGTTAACCTAATACGTGTGCCTCGAGAGCAACTATTTAAGAATTACAGGAATTCCAAACTCCAAGGATCCATTTCTTTTGTGTTTTATTAAGAAAATATTTTAGCAATATGTTTAATCGGAAAAGGATTTGAATCGCACGAAGGAAGTACTTGACATTGGATCAAGTACTTGCATTTGGTGAAAATGGTTTAATTTGGATTAATAAAAATGGTTTGAAGTCGAAGTAATTATGAAATTGAATTCATGGTTTGAAAATGATTGTTGAAACGATATTGAAATAAGTCGATCCATATTTAATTAACAAAATCAATTAATTGAAATTTGATTAAATAGTCTAATTAAGCTAATTAAAATTAATTATCAAATTTGTTTAGTTAAAAATTAATGTAATAAAATAATTAAATTAATTAAAATCGATTAACCAAATTATCTAATTAAACAAAACTTTAATTAATTAATTAATTTAATAAAATAAGCAACAAGATCGAATGTAAAATAATAGAAGCGAGTTAATCACAATATGCTAAAATCTAGTTTGTACATAGAAATCACGTAATCGAAGTGTCGTACGTAAGGATCAAAACGCGGTGAAAGTATCATATTGATGTATCAAAATTTCGACAACATAATGACATAAAATTTTCGAATTCGCAGATACACAAGCAAAATCAAACAACAACAAACTTAGTACTATACCATTTACATGTTACGACATTTCGAATATTACAAAACTAAAATTTAGCATGAACATAATGAGGTCAATAGAAACATAAACAAATACTTAGAATTAATATTTAAGAAGCAATGTAATAAAAAACAGTAATGGTAAAACAAAAATTTACTAAATAAACCCATTAAAAAACAAAATAAACATCAATAGTAAGTTTAGAAATAGACATGGCAAAAAAATCCGGACTCGTCGGGGTCCGTCCGGATCCGCCCTGAAATTAGCGGGAAAACCCCGGTTTGAGTGGGTATGGGTGCGGAGAAAATCCGACTTTTAATTACGGGTGCGGGGAGACGCTAAGACCCGCCCGCACCCGGCCCCACCCCACCTCCGAATAATCCATTTTAGTTTAATTCTCTTATTTTACTTATTTTAATATTCATTTATTAATTATATTTTTAATTAAATTATTAATACCTTTATTGCAATTAAAATAATAAAATTAATCAAATTAATATTCATTTACTAATTAAACTTTTAATTAAATAAATAATTAATTTATTAAAATAATCATTTTTTAAAATTAAATTATTAATTTTTATTGCAAATAAAAAAATTAACTTTTTTTCGGGTGGAGGCGGGGCAGGTGCGGGTGCACCCGTTCTCTATTGGGGGCGGATTTGGACGGTAAATTTGTACCCTCGATTGGGTTTGGGGGCGGGTGTGTTACATGGAGACGGGTGCGGGTATAGTAAAACCCGCCCCGACCCGCCCCATTGCCATCCATATTTAGAAAAGAAAATAAGTTACATTAGCTGCAACAATGACGACGTCGAATTGAGCTTTCGCGCGTCGTTCTAAGGGTTTTGTAGATCTCAACAGTAGGAGATGGTTTTCAGGTGGTGTGTGAGGAATAGTTTATGGTGGAGAGAGTTGAGATTGGGTCGTATTCAGAGTTGGATGAGATTTTGTTAGAAACGGTAGTGGTTTGGTTGAATAGGCTTCTGGCGAGTGGATTAGTGTGGTTGATTTAGTTGTTGTTGCTCTCAAGGTGGTAGAAGTGTTTCGAGCTGAGTCGTTTCACGATTGTGAGTTATTGATTTCAGAGAAGAAGGTTTAGAGAGGAAGAATGGTCTTGTGAGGAATAGCCCGTATGAGGTAGTGTTTGTGTAGCAGGGAAGGAGGTTTGGTGGTGGATTAAAGGTTTGAAAGGGTGAAGGAACTAGTCACGGTTTGAAGGTAATTGGCAGAAGGACGAAGGCAAAATGAACCACAAAGGAGGGATGTTTGAAGCTGGGTGAGTTTTTGCAGTGGAGAATGGAATAAGGAATTGTTTGCAGGAAGAAAATGAGAGTATGGTTTGTGGATAAGGTGTGAGGCGAGTGACGAGAGGAAAATTTTTGAACCTCTCTTTTTAATTCATCCCCAAATCATTTTCTCCTTTTCAGTCAGTCATACCAGCCTTTTAGTGTGGTCCCTCAAAACGTAAAATGTGATGTGTGCACCTTTAACGAGAGAGAGAGAACTCCCTGCCATGTTGTGTTTGGATAAGTGTGAATGAAAAAATAGTTTTTTATCTTCAAATGGGACACATGTCACTTGCTGAATGGAGGCCTAAGAGATATTTTTAAGATAGCATCCAATACTTAGCTCTCCATGTGGCAGCAATTGAGTGGGAGGATAGAGATATTTTGATTTTTATGATTTTCTTTATTAATCTATTTATTTAAATTTTTATTTTTGATTGGACAAGAAGGAAATATGTGAATAATACTTGTGAGATCTTGATTAATTTTAAATCAATGGCCAGGACTGAAGCACAGAAACACAAATGCTAACCAATTAAAAAGAGTCTAAAATACCCTTTCTAAAAATTTTAATTGATTTAAATCAAATAAAAATCACATCTTTTTAAATAAACATGATAAAATGAAAGTGAAAATATACTTATTCTTATTTAATTTTTCTGAATATTTTGACAAAAAATAAAGATAAAATGACTGAAAATGAATACAAATCAGACGCAAAAGTATTCGGAAAATTAAAATGAATGCACTAAAATGATCAACGCGAAATAAAACTCTCAAAAACATACAAGTTTAGATCAAATTTTGAAATAAAAGGCACTCAGTTAAAAGGCTCAGACTAATCAAAATACGACTAAAAAAATAGTCAAAAAAATAAAATGAACACGCTAAATTATCCTACACAAACCGTCTCGGAGAACAACACACCCTTCCCACCTTATACTACTAAAAGAAATTCTAAATTTACCACCATATTAGAAAGTAATTGCACGATGAATGTATCTTATTTATGCATTATTTTGCTTTTTAATTCTAGTATTTAATCAGATTTTATACCTGATAATTATTTATGACAATAGAAATAGCAAGTACTACTATTTTTATAAGACTTTGAATGCCAATTGCAAGTACCATCGAATCAGGAGTTCTCATAATGTAACTGATTCCTTATTCCCTTTGTAGCTATCCACTTCTCCCCTTTAATTACTGGGCAACTCCCATGAAGTGATGTCTGCCAAATTTATAAAAAGATTGTCAAAATTATCTTCATATCTAAGATGAAAAATATTTTTAAAATTTTGAATACATAAGTATTAAGTATTGTTTGATTCAAATAGAATTTACATTTAAAAGTTTATGATGTATGCATACGTGAGATTCACAACTGGTGTAGGTTTTTGTAATTTATAAATAATAAATATTTATCGGTATGTTTTAAACGATAAGAAAATTGGAGTGAATAAATATCAATAAATGTTTGGAAAACAATCTCACAAATAAAGTAATATTAACATTAAAAGTTTCTATAAAGAGTTATGTTTATTGACGCAATAAAAGGATAAAAGAGGATAAAAAGCCACATGAACAAGGGGTGACACCAGCGAGAGGTTAATCTTCGCTTATGAGGTAGTCGTCGTCTGCGCTGAGCAGGCGCTTCATACTGGTGTTGAGGATAAGGTACTGGAACTGGATCTGGCAAGATTGCATTAACATCAACACTTCCTTCCTCTAGGGAATTATCAACTGAAATCTCTTCGTCAGTTTGGTTATTCAAATCATCTTGAATTCTTCCACTTTTGAGTGCGTTCTCAATATTTACTCCGACTTCTATAATTTTAGAGAAATCTGATGGTACAACGCCTACCATCCTAACATAATAAGAGTTTGGCAGTGTTCTTAGAAACATCTTGGTTAAATCTTTTTCTGGAAGTGATGGACGAACCTGGGCTGCTAACTCTTTCCATCGTTGGGCATATTCCTTGAAAGACTCATTGTCATTCTTACTCATGTTCATCAATTGATCACTGTCTGGAGCCATGTCCAAATTATAAATGTACTGCTTTATAAAAGCATCAACTAAATCTTTCAAAGACTGAATATGATTCCTTTGTAGCTTCGTATACCATATCAAGGATGCCCCAGATAAACTCTCTTGAAAGCAGTGAATCATCAGCTCGTCGTTGTCAATATAAGCAGCCATCTTCCGACAGAACATCGTCAAATGATCTCTTGGACAACTAGTACCCTTGTACACTTCAAAGACCTGCATCTTAAACTTCGGAGGAATAATTATATCTGGAACCAGACATGACTCCCGAGCATTAAAATCAGATGCATCAGCTCCTTTTACCATCTTCAATTGCTCTTTGAGATCACGAAGTTCTTTCTCCATTGCTATAAATCTAGGATCTTCCATCTTTTTATTAGTACGAACATTCGGAGGATTCGGTATACGCTGTGGAAACTGGGAAACTTTTTTATCAACTTGAACAACCAAGTTATCTTGCACAGGCTGAGGTTGTGTGGAAATATCCACTTGTTGAACATTATCAGAGGGTAGATTGAATAACGGATTAGTCCTTGTTCTAAAGCCAGTCATAGAATCTATATCTTTGTTCTCTTTGTTATCCTTCGGTAATACTTCGAGCTTGGTCAGATGGTCGAGATGTCAACTGACAAAGACAGAAAGACGGATGAGGACGCAACGGAGAAGAGACACATGCATGTGCAGGATGCTAGATGCTAACACAGAAATGAAAGGTTTCATGGAACTCAAGTTCTTATAAACGTTACAAAATTACCAAGTAAAATTATTATTTTCCGATGTTGGATTACAAGTGAATATTCTTATAAGAGTCCCAGCATAATAGCTAAATAAAAGCTAAATAAAGCCCTAAGGAAATCCTTCATCGTGCCTGTTGATTTGTTCCTCCACTTGGATCGTCTAAAGATTAAATTGATAGAGGAAAATAAATCCTCCATCTCTTCTTTTGTTCTTGTTGGAAAGTGTGGAATGAATCCCTTGTATTCTCGGACCTTAAGTATTAGTGAGAGTCTTTGATAATAAGGGAGGTCTTTGGCATTTGTCCTTCTGAGTTTCTTGATTTAGCGCCTTTAATTTCCTTAGGTCACCCAAGTTAAGACTCTTAAAAGAACATTTCAAAATATTTTCTCTTGTAATCCCCATTGGTTCTATAATGTTTATAAACTAGGAATTCCATGAAACCAATGTAATATGATGCTATATGGATGTAACAAACACAAGTAGGCACATAGATAAACAAGGATAAACAAGCAAGGGGACCCTAGGTTTGCAACGAGCATGGAGCGTAGGATATACCCATCCCCAAAGGTTTAAGGACTAAAGGTTGTTTGTACCTGCAGAACAAGGTTCTAAAGGGACTCAAAATCATTAGTCCATCCTTCGGATATTATCAATTTCCCAATTACTCGAGGATTAATAATATTCTCAAGAGAGCTTCTTTTGAGAGTAGCTTCGCGTAGCACTACTTCAGGATTACTCCCTCATAGTCCCGCACTACGTCCTAATAAAGGCCAAAGTTGAGTTAAGGTAACTACGGTCCTCAATATCATAGGCTCCAAGGTCGAAAATAGTGAGTGTCTTCACGATTACTCGTTCAACAGTACTACCTCGAGAGGGCCTCAGTTGAGCGAGATTCTCGATTCAACTTAGTCGGGATTCAACTCCCTATAAGCCTCCTCGACTATATCACCATCCTATCTTAATTTCTCTCAAGTTCGGGTGTAGAACTTTATCTCACCACTCAAGAATAATACCCAAAAAGGACAAACATAAGAGAAAATAAACAGTTAAGCAAGTAAGCAGATATATAAGGCAATAAACAAGATAAATAAAGCAAGATAGGGAAACCCACTAGGAATTCCCCAGTGAAGTCGCCATTTCTGTCGCGGTGAAAATCGGATACCAAACTATTGATTAGTTTGAATCTTTAATTCAATTTGCAACCGAACTTTGATTTGTCCAAAGGAAGGGATAAAGATCGAAATTTCCACAATACAATGCAAATGCAAGCTAGAGAGTTATAGGTTCGGGGGTTGGTTAAACTTAGGGAAGGTACTAGCATCCTAAGTTTCTGTAGTACTCTACAGGAACCTCTTGTTTTATATTTGTTTATTGCTATGGTTTATCTGCTTAAAGGATTAGAGACCCTAGTGGTTTATTTCTAAGTATACTCGATAAGATGTCGCATCTTGTGCCTACATATCCTTACGGGAGTGGAATCAGAGTATCTGTAGTTCCCCTAAAGGATTAGAGGAGCTCTTTGACTGTGGTCAAAGTTCCTACAGGTTTAGGGTAGTTTTTTTGATTGGGTTTAGGAGAAGAGACGAGTCTTCATGTTAAGGGAGATGTAACAACCACAAGTGAAAAGGGGGTTGTAGGAAAATAGTCTTTGCATCGTCTTAAGAAAAGGGCTTAAGTACTCGGATTGTTTGACGAGTATGCCTTTATCACTCTTAAGGCAAAGTTCCTACATGTTTGATTGTATTATTGTGGGGGTGGAGATTATATCTCACTTAAGATGATTAACATCTATTCTCTATTGTGTTTGAAAAAAGTTGTATAGTGTTGTTTGTTTGTCTAAGTGGTAGAGATAAAGGCAAGGTCCTTCCTATAGGGTAGGTCCTAAACTTAAGCGATCGACCTGAATGGAATCAAGGATCATGGGGGAAATGATGCAAATGACGTGCACTACACACAAGTGTTGACTCATGTGTAGGTTTTTCCTTTGGACGAATGCGATGCAATAATATTAATGCGATAAAATTAAATGGCTGTAGAATAAATTGCAGAAAAGTAAATCATACATACGCATGAAAGCGCTAGAGTGTAAGTGCGAGTGTCGTGAATGTGATTGTGCACGATTAAATTACATTACGATGTTGATTGCTTTTAGGCGAGGTTAACTGATTTTAGTAAAAGGAGTTGTATTTGATTATTGGTAGTGGGAGAGACTAATATATTATGTTGTAGTGAGATTATTTTAGAAAGGGTTGCAATTTATTTTTTATGCGAACTGATTTGCAATAAAAAGTTATATTAATTTTAAATTACGAACTTAAATTATAAGTTGATTGTTTTGTTAATAAAAAGAGTTTTAGTTACTTAAAAAAAATTGATATATACATATATATATATATATATATATATATATATATATATATATATATATATATATATATATATATATATATATATATATATATATATATATATATATATATATATATATATATATATATATATATATATATATATATATATATATATATATATATATATATATATATATATATATATATATATATATATATATATATATATATATATATATATATAAAAGGTTAATAAGTTTTTAAAAGTTTACTAATTATTATTATTTTTTTTATAAAATAAAGAAAAGTTGATTATTGGGTTACTATTAATAGAAAAAGTTATTAAGTTTAGATTAATAATAAAAAAAGATTTAATTGGTTTAATTATTTTTAGGTTTAAGATTGAATTACAATTATTTTAATGAGAGGATTATATTAGGTTTTTAATTGTTAATTAAAGGTTAATTAGGGATTAAATTAAGTAACGGTGATTAAGGGGTGATTAAAGGTGATAAGTAGTGATGGTGTGTGATTAGATGTACTAATTACAAAACAGAAAGAAAAAAGAAAAAAAACAATGGCAAAAAGAACCCTAATCCTCTTCATCTTCTCCGATCGCTCTTTTCTTCCTCCTACCTCTTTCTCTCTCTGCGATTCCTCCGCCGTGTTTTCCCGTCATCGCCCTCTCTTTTCTTCTTTCTTCCGCGATTCACCTTATCTCGCCTTCTCTTTTCGTTTTCCCTTCTCGCGACCTGCAACACAGAACTCAAACCAATAGGTTAAAGAACAAATCTTACCCAAATGAGAGACACTACGGCATCTCCGGCGTTGCGTCCCACTTGTGATTTTTCGGCGTTGGTTTGCGATGGTGACGGTGACGAAACAAACAGATGAGTTTCTTCGATTCCTTTTCCTCTCTACGCGATTTAGGTTTTTTTTTGGAGTTTGGGATTTCTCTGTTTAGAATTTGTTCGTGGACCCCTTTCTCATCCTGATTTCTTATGCTTTTATAGGCTGTTTCCAATCAATAAGGCTTTGAATGAGTTTCTGGATTTGGTTAGTGATAACACGAAATCATATAGATATTTTCATGCATAATTCAACTAAAGTCTAACCGTTTTCGGTCCGATTTCGGGTTATTTCCATGTATTTGTCTGATGTTTTTGCAGGTATTCAACGATCACGTCTAAACAAGGCAACATGAAGAAAAGAAGCAATTCCAGATGAAATATGGACGAAAAAGGAGTGAAAACACAATGAAAAGCGCAGCAGACAATTTTTGCTGATGTGACGACCGTCACAGATGCATGACGACCGTCACACGGGTGACGACCGTCACACCTTGTGACGACCGTCATGCAGGCAAAAACGCCCCACTCAGATTACACGTCAAAAGAGCAGTTCCAATTCCCATTTAATGGTCCACTACTCCCTAAATTATCTGCCTCAAGGTCCATCATCCTCAGAGGTAACCGTTAGAATCCCACCTCTATAAAAAGGGAAGCAGGGGACTTCAAAAAGGGAGCTGCATTCATACCACGAAGTGCTGCCAAATTTACTTTCCAGCAAATTTACTTTCAGTCATTATTTGTATTCATTTCTCCAGTTTCAATTGTATCCCTTTCCTTTATTTCCCTTTCCATTCTACTCATTCCCATTTCCGCTCATCTGTATTTGTTACTGCACTGTACGATCGAATTGGAACTAAAGACAGAATCCTGCCAACATCTGTGGAGGATCTGCCCAAAGGCCAATTGGCATTATTTACAGGTTTTCATTTTGATCTACTCTTATTTTATCATAATGCAATTTATTATTTATTATTATTATTTATGTTTTGTTTTTCCAAATTCCATGTCTAGCTAAACTTAGGTAATCGATATGTAGTAATAATTCGGATGAGATTTGATAACTCTTGTTTGAAAACTTTCTTTTCACAAAAATAACTTATGGTCTAAGTGTTTAAAAATTGATTTACGAAATAAACTTCGTCGCGAAAGCGAGAACTTGTTTTAAAGTAGTTTTGCCACGAAAGTGGGAAATTAATTAAGATACGAACCAACAAGCGAAAGCTGCGGTAAGGTCAGATAGTAAACACTAGGCATTTGTTTTAATAACAGCGAAAGCACTTTAAAACTAATTAGAACTTAGAGATTTCCAAAAAGTAGTTTTAACCCCGAACGGAACACGAAAGTGTACGTTAGGCCCTTAGGATTATGATTAGCGTCAATAACCATCGTGAGACGAGAGTCTTCAAATCTCCACTTTCTGCTTAAGTAAACTGCGAAAACTATTTCATACACCAGTAACTTATCAAATCCCTGAAGAACATAACTACTACGTATCGATTCAATTAATTAAAATCTAAATAGTAATCTTAGTTTCCCCTCTTAGTGACAATCTTATTCCCTTAAAACATATTCTACCTAGCTAAACATAGTAACTCCCGAGAACACTAGTTTGATTACGAGTCCCTGTGGGATCAATATCTTTTATTACTACGCGATAGACTGTGCACTTGCAGTTAGTTGTATTAGACATAGAAAGTCGCGATCAAGTTTTTGGCGCCGTTGCCGGGGACCCGTTTAGTCAATAGTGTAACCTTCTGTTACGCCGTATAGTCTAGGTAAACAATTTTCATTTTTCCTTTACTAGTGCTGTCGATTGTATGCCAAGTGATCGCCCACAAAGCGACATCTTGAAACCTTCAGTCGCAGAACTAGAGCGCTTCTTACATCTAAGAAGCCGAATCATTGAGTACCAACTCAAACATAACATTCCTGATCCTCTCACTCCCATTCCCAAAGAAGAAGAACCAAAGATGGCTGAAGGACCTCCGAACAAACCGCTGAAGGCATACGCTACACCATCTCAGCTGGAGCCTAGAAGTAGCATTGCTGCCCCAGCTATTACCCGAAATGATTTTGAGATGAAACCATCATTGCTGTCGGCTGTACAACAAAACCAATTCTCAGGAAACGCAACTGAGGATCCGAACGAACATCTAACGAAGTTTGTACAATACACAGACACAGTAAAAGCAAATGGAGTAACTCCAGACGCGATAAGACTTCGTCTTTTCCCATTCTCTCTTAGAGACAGAGCGTGGACATGGTTACAATCGTTACCATCCAACTCCGTTACAACGTGGGAGCAATTGAAGAACGTCTTCTTAGCGAGATATTTTCCACCAAGCAAAACTGCTATGCTTAGAGCTCAAATCAACGGATTTCGACAGAAAGATACTGAATCTCTTTACGAAGCATGGGAACGATTCAAAGATATGATGAGAACATGTCCTCACCACGGTCTAGAAGACTGGGTGACAATCCATACTTTCTATAATGGGCTTCTATACAATACTAGATTAACCATAGACGCTGCCGCGGGCGGTGCACTTATGGATAAGCCATACGATGAAGCCTATCAACTAATAGAAAACATGTCACAAAACCATTGCCAATGGGGAGGTGAACGCACTCCCAATGAGAAAACCTCAGCGAAAGGTGGGATGTACGAAATCAGCAGCCTTGAAAAGTTCAATGCTAAAGTAGATGCTCTAGCACAAAAGATCGATAGTCTGACCGTTAACCCCACTGCAACTGTCGCTGCAGTAACTCCAAATTGCGAGTTATGCGGAAGTACCACTCATAATGCACCCGAATGCCCATTGCTAGCCGGAATCCCGCCAGACCAGGTAAATTATGCTCAAGGAAATCCCTACGCAAATACCTACAACCCAGGTTGGCGAAATCATCCAAACTTTTCTTACAAAAGCGAAAATGCATTGCAAATGCCTACTCCTCCGCAAGGATATCAAAAACCAGCTGCTCAGAATGCACCTAGGAAATCAAACCTCAAATTGATGATGGAAAAGTTCATAGCTACTCAAGCTCAGACGAACAAAGAGTTCCTGAATCAAAACATACACACTAGCGAGCAAATTAAACAGTTGACAGGAAAAGTAGACGCTTTAGCCACCCACAACAAGATGTTAGAAACTCAGATATCACAAGTGGCTCAACAGCAAGCATCTGCTGCTGCACCTGCTGGCACATTTCCTGGACAACCCGAACAGAATCCCAAAGGCCAAGCAAATGCTGTGATACTAAGAAGTGGAAAAGAATTGGACGAACCGATCGATCCGAGGACCGAAAACTCAGCCATGCAACAGAAACCAACTGAACAAGCAGAAAAGGAATCTGAGTTAGAGAAGAAGGAAGACAACGAGAAGGAGGATACCGCAAGTGAAAAAACTCAAGCACCTCCAGCGCCATATAAACCACCTATCCCTTATCCGCAAAGACTAATAAACTCTAAAACTTCAGGACAGTTTAAGAAATTTGTAGAGCTCCTTAAACAGCTGAATATTACTATTCCCTTTACAGAAGCGATAACCCAAATGCCGTCATACGCCAAATTTCTCAAAGAGATCCTGTCGAATAAGAGAAAGATCGAGGATAACGAAACAGTTACACTCACTGCAAAGTGTAGCGCTATTATTCAAAACCGCATGCCTCCTAAATTAAAAGACCCAGGTAGTTTCTCCATACCCTGCGTCATAGGAAAGTTCGTAATAGACAAAGCTCTATGCGACTTAGGAGCCAGTATTAGTGTTATGCCCTTATCTATATGCAAAAAGCTGAATATGGGAGACCTCAGGCCAACCAAAATGTCCGTACAATTAGCTGACAGATCAGTAAAATACCCCGTCGGAATACTGGAGAACGTTCCAGTACGCATAGGACAATTCTACATTCCAACCGACTTCATAATCATGGACATCAAGGAAGACACTGTAACCCCAATTATCTTAGGAAGACCATTCCTAGCTACAGCCGGAGCGATTATAGACGTGAAGAAAGGAAGGCTAACATTCGAAGTAGGAGAAGAAAAGATAGAGTTCATTCTCACCAAGTTCTTACAAGCACCAGCCATAGACGATACCTGCTATTTAGTAGATGAAATTGACGAATGCATAAGAGAACTTGAAAATGAGGAGACCACGTATTCAGAAATAATAAAGATTCAAATACCCGACATTTCTGAAGACGACAATTGGCGTAAACCGTATAAAGACGACAGCCTAAGCGAAAGCTTAGCACTGACACCAAACCATATGCCAGGTCCGAAGAACCCATCTTTAGAGCTTAAAACTCTACCCAAAAACCTCAGATATGAATTTCTAGACGATGAACTAAAAAGACCAGTGATAGTCAACGCCGACTTAGGACAACCAGAAACCGAAAAGTTATTAGAAGTCCTAAAGAAGTACCCCACCGCGTTAGGCTATAACATAAACGATCTCAAAGGTATAAGCCCTTCGATCTGTATGCATCGAATTACAATAGAGGAAGACTCTAAAACTTCTCGAGAGCATCAGAGAAGACTAAACCCCATCCTGAGCACTGTAGTCCGAGATGAAGTAAAGAAATTACTTGATGCAGGAATCATCTATCCGATCTCCGATAGTGAATGGGTTAGCCCAGTTCATGTCGTACCGAAGAAAGGAGGAGTAACAGTAGTTAAAAACGAAAAAGGCGAATCGATAACAAAAAGAGTCGTGACTGGAAGTAGGATGTGTATTGATTATAGGAAGCTTAACAAGGCTACACGCAAAGATCACTTCCCGCTACCCTTCATAGACCAAATGTTGGAAAGATTAGCCAAACATTCATATTTTTGCTATCTAGATGGTTACTCAGGATTCTTCCAAATTCCCATCCATCCTGATGACCAAGAAAAGACTACATTCACCTGTCCTTACGGTACTTTTGCTTACCGCCGAATGCCGTTCGGACTCTGTAACGCTCCAGCAACCTTCCAAAGATGCATGATGGCAATCTTCGCAGATTTCATAGACGACATTATGGAAGTGTTTATGGACGATTTCTCGGTATGTGGACAAAGTTTCGAAGGATGCTTACAAAACTTAGAAATGGTACTAGAACGTTGCGTAAAAGTAAACCTCGTCCTAAATTGGGAGAAATGCCATTTTATGGTCCGACAAGGAATAGTTCTAGGACACGTCATATCAGATAGAGGGATTGAGGTAGACAAAGCCAAAATAGAGATTATAAAAGATCTCCAACCTCCAAAATTCGTACGAGAAATACGGAGTTTTCTAGGACATGCCGGTTTCTACAGAAGATTTATAAAAGATTTCTCGAAAATCACAAAACCTTTGACCGGCCTGTTAATGAAAGATGCTGAGTTCGTCTTCGACGACGACTGTTTAAAAGCATTCGAAACATTGAAATCAGCCCTTATCACCGCACCAATCATGCAACCACCAGATTGGAGACTACCATTTGAAATCATGTGCGACGCGAGTGATTACGCTGTAGGCGCAGTTCTAGGACAAAGAAAGGACAAGAAGCTCCATGCCATCTACTATGCCAGTAGAATCTTAGATCCTGCCCAAATGAACTACGCTACCACAGAAAAGGAACTTCTAGCAGTTATATTTGCGCTTGACAAATTCCGTTCTTACTTAGTAGGAGCAAAAATTATAATATACACAGACCACGCTGCCATAAGGTACCTCATAAGCAAAAAGGATGCCAAACCAAGACTATTGCGATGGATCCTGTTACTACAAGAGTTTGACTTAGAAATTAAAGATAAGAAAGGAACCGAGAACGTTGTTGCGGATCACTTATCCCGAATAGAAGGCATCAGACACGAACCAGTACCGATAAATGACGATTTCCCGTACGAACGTCTGATAGCCAAATTAGAAAGTGACACACCCAATGCAATCTCGGAAGATCCAGAATTCGAAAAAGCCGTAGAAGCCGTCTATGCCCAAGTCACATTACCTTGGTATGCTGACATCGTTAATTACCTCGTCGCAGGCGTGCTTCCACCAGATCTTACTTATCAGCAAAAGAAGAAATTCTTCCACGATCTGAAACACTATTATTGGGACGAACCCCTACTCTTCAAGAGAGGGGCCGACAACATATATCGTCGCTGTGTCCCAGAGGAAGAAATAGCAAATATTATTTCCCAATGCCACTCAGCACCATGTGGTGGTCATGCTAGTACGTCCAAGACGTGCGCTAAGATTCTCCAAGCCGGCCTATTCTGGCCTAATCTCTGGAAAGACGTTCACATCGCTGTGCAAAAGTGCGATAGATGCCAACGAACTGGCAACATCTCACGACGCGATGAAATGCCTCAGAAAGGAATCTTAGAGGTAGAAGTCTTCGACGTCTGGGGAATAGATTTCATGGGACCTTTCCCACCTTCTTTTGGAAATAACTACATACTCGTCGCTGTCGATTACGTGTCTAAATGGATAGAAGCCATAACTGCTCCAACAAATGACGCACGAGTAGTAATCAAACTCTTCAAGAACACAATCTTCCTAGATTCGGTGTACCCAGACTCGTCATTAGTGACGGAGGATCTCACTTCATATCACGAATATTCGATAAACTTCTTTCTAGATATGGAGTCAGGCACCGAGTAGCTACACCTTACCATCCGCAAACTAGCGGACAAGTAGAGGTCTCAAACAGAGAAATAAAACAGATCTTGGAAAAGACTGTCGCTACCTCGAGAAAAGATTGGTCATCAAAGCTACAAGAAGCTTTATGGGCTTATAGGACCGCATTTAAGACACCAATAGGTACTACCCCCTATAAATTAGTTTACGGTAAATCCTGCCATCTCTCTGTAGAGTTAGAGCATAAGGCCTTCTGGGCCATTAAGAAACTCAACTTCAACTACACCGAGGCAGGAGAAAAGCGAATCCTGAACTTACACGAGTTGGAAGAACTTCGATTAGACACTTACGAAAATGCCCGTATCTACAAAGAACGAACTAAAAAGTGGCATGATAAACGTTCAATTAGGAAACAATTCAGTGTGGGAGACATCGTATTGCTCTTCAATTCACGATTAAAACTCTTCCCAGGAAAACTAAAATCTAGGTGGTCTGGACCCTATGAAGTGACTAAAGTACTTCAGAGTGGAGCTGTTGAAATTACCGATAAGACGAATGCACCGTTTATCGTAAACGGGCAACGTCTAAAACATTACAATAAGAACGACAACAGTCCTCAAGTCAGCAATATAACATTGCTTGAGCTTCCGGCTCAAACACAAGAATAGCTTCTCACCAAGCTATCGTCAGGCTTTAGACGTTAAAAACAGCGCTTATTGGGAGGCAACCCAAATTTCCCTCGTTATTGCATTTCATTTTCCCTTTAAAATTCTACTTTGAAAAATCCAACAAAAATCCTAAAATTACTACTACTTTCTACTTTCGTTCATTTTCGTACTTTTATTCTTATTTTATTTTTTTCCCTTTTGTCTTTTGTTTCTACCACTTTTCGTTTCTAAAAATCCTGACTTCAATTTCTTGTTTTAAACTTTTCAGGATTTTTAAAGCCTTCAAAACATTTCTTCTGTTTTCTCTGAATCACCTGCGAATATGGCCGAGTACGATTTCACAAAGGTTCACTTCAGAGGACTCGCTCAGAAAGCAAGATTTGCAGCACTGACCGAAAGAGAATTCGCCTTAACGCTGTATTATGATAAGGCTACTATGGATAAACTAGGGATCACGGATATCATTCAATACCTGTTCAATCAACTGGGTTGGGAGAACACTGCTCTGAAAACACGTTTCGCTACCTACAAGGATCTTACCTATGAATTCCTCAGTTCCTTCAGATATACACCCAACTATGGTTTTGGATCCAGCACAGAGCTGATTACCTTCCGATTATTTGGAATGGACCAAACCCACAGCAGGATGTCACTAGCTAACCTCCTAGCGGACCGCATGTGTTCATCAGTGCAGAAGATGACGATATTGATTTGTAACTCGATCACTTCTGGGGTAGAATCACAGGCGACTATCACCCTGAACCAGACAGAATGTACAATGATGACATTCATAACCCAGCCTTTAGATACTTCCATAAGATACTAGCTCACACCTTGTTTGGAAAGGAAGAAAATATTACCACAGTGTCTAAGGAAGAGTTATTCATCATGTTCTGTGCTTCTCAGGGACGGACAGTAAATGCAGTGCCTTTCATGATGAGATCCTTCAAACGCCTCACGCTGGAACCTCAGACACCTATCCTTATAGGAGGACTAGTAACAATGATTGCCCACGAGCTTGGCCTTAGATTCCATCTAAATGCCAGCACTCGTTTTGGTAACATCAGACCCATGAACATACAATTCTGCTTTAACAGGCGCATCTTAGGGAATATGGGACCTGGATCGTATGAGTACCTCATTAACGAAAAACCAGTACAACTATTCACACTTCCTGATCATCTGATGACAAGCATCCACAATAAGGATAACTGGCTCTACGAATTGGATGAGCCTATGGGACCTCCTTCACCACAGTCAACACCCCAGGACTATATGTATGACAGTGACCACATTTCTGAGGCACACGACTACATGTACTATGAGGACGCCGCCTCTGAAACTGAAGTAGACCCTATGACTCCTCCACACTACAATACTTATCCTGAGCCTATCCCTGAGGAAACAACCGACAAAATGGATACCGTGTTACTCAGATTGGACGACGTTGATAAAGCTCTGATTAATGTAAAAGCTGATATCGCAGGCATGCACAGTGACCTGGTAGGCTTCATGGATCTAGTCTGCGACCAACTCGATTACTATTCACGGAAATTCGAGGAATTGAAGGCACGAAAAGATTAGTTATTAGCTCATAGCAGTAGTTTCACTCTAGTCTAGTCTAGTTTAGTTTAATTCACTCATTTGGAATTTTCACATTGTTCGTTTCATTATGTATTACATACAATTGTTTCCATTTTATGTTATTTCAATTTTAGTTGTATTCAATTATTCTGTTTTCGCATTATTTATTGATTGTTGGCTATTATATTACATCACCGTAGCAATACTAGGCTTTAAAATCACTCCGAATACGCCCTCAGAGCAAAATTCTGCGTTCTGCAGATTTTGCTGCTGTGACGACCGTCACAGCCCCATGACGAGCGTCACACGGGTGACGACCGTCACACCTTTGTGACGACCGTCACGCAGCCCAGAACTGCAATCTGGTATAATAGAGGTCGTGTACCCTTCCACTCCCCCCATTATCACTTTCAAACTTCCAACATTCATACCCCACTACGATTTTCGTCATCTCCATCTAAACTATAAACCCCAACTCCAAATTCAACCTCCAAACCACCGTTCTGTCACATTTCCATCTCTGCCGAAAAACCCCAAAACCTCCGAAACCTCTCCATCTTCAACAATGGCCGGAAACGCAGACATCAACAACATTTCCTTCCCTGAGGGCGAGTTAGGCGAGAGACAACGAGCACAGTACACTGCATTCCATCAGAGGTCGCTCCAGCCAACTCACTACCCGCACCTTCCATCACTTACAGAGCTCGGACTCCTCGAAGGTGTAACCTGGATGCTTCAACGAGCAGGCATCTGGAACCTCTGCTCCAACCCCCATCCAACCTACGAACAACTCACCCTCGAGTTCTTGAGTTCGTTCTCGTACATCACCAGCAGCGGCGAACTCAACCAGCACTCAGGTGCCGCTTGTTTCCGAACTATCAGCTGCACCAAAACCAGATTGCCGGCATCCTACAGTTACCCCGCGGCGACAACGCTCATCGCCGCATCACTGACCAGTTCCAGCACGAAGCCTTCGCGTTGTGGTATCAGTTGACCGGCCTAAATGCCGATGGGTGGGACTCCCTACACGCCACTCACATCCATAACCCCGCCATCAGGTACTTTCACAGGGTGTTGAGCAACATCATCTTCGCCAGAGACAGCAGCCACAAAGTGAACTCCAAGGAGCTCTTCTTTCTGCATTGCGTCTTCAACAACGAACCCGTCAACGCTGCCCCGTTCCTACTGGCCCACATTCAGGCCAACTGCAACCGTGGCTCGAAGCCATTCTACTTTGGCGGGATTGTCACGGCTATTGCACTTGGGCTGAACCTTGGCGACCGCCTTCAGCACCTCCAGTCCATCCCCTAGGTGTTCCTTGACACCGACCACTGCAGGGCCTTCCATCTCATCCGCTCCCGAGCTGACGGGAAATATCATCCGGTTGTGCGTGGCAAGACCGTCAGAAGCATCATCCTTCCGTCCCGCACCCGCATCCATCCTAAGGACCGTACCAACTGGTTGTTCGACCTCACTGCCCCTCCTGCTGCCGCCATTCCTACTCAGGAACCCACTCATGACTCCGAAGATGAAATCCAAGCTGAGTTGGACAGGTCCGAGCAGCCAGAGGCATCGCAGCCTCCTCCTCCAGTAGGTACATCATCCCGCCGCCGCCGTCACCATCCCGTGCCCGACTACACTGAAGAGGACCTCCGTCGCTCCCTAGACCAGCAGGCACAGATACTCACGATGCTGCAGCAGCAGAACCAGCGAGCTGACCAGTTCGAAGCTTGGCACCGGACTCAAATGCAACAACTTCACACCGGCCAAGCTACGATCACTGAGAGTCTAGCGAATCTGACCCTGCAGGTCGAAGGACTCCGCGACACGGTCTACCACACCGGAGCCATGAGCTATGAGGATAGAGTCTCCCTTGCTAGAGCCAGAGGACGCCAGCGTGGACGTGACAGGCCCCGGGACTAGATTTTCATTTTTTTTTCCTTTATTGTTTACTATATTTCTATTCTATGTATCTTCATTTTCAGTTGTATCTCCCTCTCGCATGCTTCAAGAATCAGTGAGGACACTGATCGAGATAGTGTGGGAGCGGAGCCTTATTTCCACTGTATTCAGAACTTCCCTTATTTACTGTATTTCCATTTCACTGCACTTTCGAATTTTAGTAAGTTCTATTTTACACTTTCTATTTCTAGCAAATAAAGTGCGTCTATATATTTTTCACGTTACGCAAACAATCCCCACATTTTTCGACGTAAACAAAAACTTTCACTTGTTCCTCAAAAGCAAAAGCATCACGAGAATGCACCTGAGTTCAAACCGAGTTTTGAAACTCCGAGGAAACGACAGTTCTAACAAAACCAGTATCGTCCAGACACCTTAGATCTCTAGTTTATGCGAGTCGGTTTCACCACCTACGTGTACCAAAGTCTCAAGTGTCTACGCAAACTCAACCCCAAGTAGTTTATACTAGCAGTCAGCACCATCCTAAAAACACTTCTAAGCAAGCGACCGATGCAAATAAGTGTATGATCTCCAAAAAGATGAAAAATCATGAAAAGAGAGCTAAAAAGCCCAAGAATATAAGATTCGTTTCCTTCTAAGTTAGGTGCTCCTCACCCGAGCATTTAGCCCAACGGCACGAAAAACCCATTGAAAGATCAATGACACCAAATTATGATCAATGAAGAAGATCAAAAACAAAAACGAGATCATATTCACTAACAGGTCGACTTGCCATGAGAGTGTGCGGACAACGGGCTTAATGTGATTGCGCTAGAACAAACAGGGTGAACTTGCCGCGAGAACCTTGACACCAAGATACGGTAGCATGATTGAGACCGATTTGCAATAAAAGGGAGACCTCCGGAGACTTGTAGTCCAGTGTCGTCGCGATACTCGTCTTGTTCCTACCAAGAATCCCGGTTTTTCCAAGCTCCGCGAACGAAGAAGCAGCCTCGTGCTTGCCAACTTTTTCACGTTTTACAGGAGGACAAGCAAAGATTCAAGCTTAGGGGAGTTTGATAACACGAAATCATATAGATATTTTCATGCATAATTCAACTAAAGTCTAACCGTTTTCGATCCGATTTCGGGTTATTTCCATGTATTTGTCTGATGTTTTTGCAGGTATTCAACGATCACGTCTAAACAAGGCAACATGAAGAAAAGAAGCAATCTCAGATGAAATATGGACGAAAAAGGAGTGAAAACACAATGAAAAGCGCAACAGACAGTTTTTGCTGATGTGACGACCGTCACAGATGCATGACGACCGTCACACGGGTGACGACCGTCACACCTTGTGACGACCGTCATGCAGGCAAAAACGCCCCACTCAGATTACACGTCAAAAGAGCAGTTCCAATTCCCATTTAATGGTCCACTACTCCCTAAATTATCTGCCTCAAGGTCCATCATCCTCAGAGGTAACCGTTGGAATCCCACCTCTATAAAAAGGGAAGCAGGGGACTTCAAAAAGGGAGCTGCATTCATACCACGAAGTGCTGCCAAATTTACTTTCCAGCAAATTTACTTTCAGTCATTATTTGTATTCATTTCTCCAGTTTCAATTGTATCCCTTTCCTTTATTTCCCTTTCCATTCTACTCATTCCCATTTCCGCTCTTCTGTATTTGTTACTGCACTGTACGATCGAATTGGAACTAAAGACAGAATCCTGCCAACATCTGTGGAGGATCTGCCCAAAGGCCAATTGGCATTATTTACAGGTTTTCATTTTGATCGACTCTTATTTTATCATAATGCAATTTATTATTTATTATTATTATTTATGTTTTGTTTTTCCAAATTCCATGTCTAGCTAAACTTAGGTAATCAATATGTAGTAATAATTCGGATGGGATTTGATAACTCTTGTTTGAAAACTTTCTTTTCACAAAAATAACTTATGGTCTAAGTGTTTAAAAATTGATTTACGAAATAAAATTCGTCGCGAAAGCGAGAACTTGTTTTAAAGTAGTTTTGCCACGAAAGTGGGAAATTAATTAAGATACGAACCAACAAGCGAAAGCTGCGGTAAGGTCAGATAGTAAACACTAGGCATTTGTTTTAATAACAGCGAAAGCACTTTAAAACTAATTAGAACTTAGAGATTTCCAAAAAGTAGTTTTAACCCCGAACGGAACACGAAAGTGTACGTTAGGCCCTTAGGATTATGATTAGCGTCAATAACCATCGTGAGACGAGAGTCTTCAAATCTCCACTTTCTGCTTAAGTAAACTGCGAAAACTATTTCATACACCAGTAACTTATCAAATCCCTGAAGAACATAACTACTACGTATCGATTCAATTAATTAAAATCTAAATAGTAATCTTAGTTTCCCCTCTTAGTGACAATCTTATTCCCTTAAAACATATTCTACCTAGCTAAACATAGTAACTCCCGAGAACACTAGTTTGATTACGAGTCCCTGTGGGATCGATATCTTTTATTACTACGCGATAGACTGTGCACTTGCAGTTAGTTGTATTAGACATAGAAAGTCGCGATCAGTTAGACATGTTTATCTGAATTTGGGAAGTGATTTATGGCTGTTTTAGAAAGTTCAAATGTGGTCTGGCCGTGTAATTGGTGAGGAACCTTCCTTGTTTAAACCAGAGGTAAATGATTTTGACAGTTGCCTTTTCCTTCTGTGAATTATTTTGAGAATTTATTGAATGTCACTTCTACCTTTATTGAACATACTCGAATATTTGTTTCCTCCAGGGTTTATCTTGCTGAAACAACACGGTTGAAGTTGGAGGCGGATTGCGCAGGATTTGTTGGCTTCGGAGAAACTTAAAGAAAAGTGTGAAAATGAGGCTGCTGCTTATAGTCCTTCGAAGGAACATTTGCTCCGGGATGAAACTTAATGTCAATGTGTTCGGAGTTGCTGCCGTCAAATTTCCCTCATAGGATACAAAAAGGTTTCTCTTCGCGGCTCGTATCGACTTGAGCTTGTATCGACTTGAGCGCTATGAGGTGTGATTCAGTTTTATGATACCACTGCTAATGGCATCTGTAACACGGTGGGAGAACTGACTTTAAACAATGTTGCGGATAGCAAGAGTCGCCACCGACTTTTATTTTATCCATAAGGAAAGGTTATAAAAGAACAGGAAAGACCTTAGAGAATATTTTGGGTCCGGGGGGTAGGTTATAAAAAGGGAAGGTGTTAGCACCCTTTTCATCCATGGTTATCCATGGGCTCTTAGGTACTTAAGCTCACTTTTGAATTGTTTTGAAATTGTAGTGTGTGAATAGAAAATTTTCAGAATAGTTAATAAATAATCCATGTAAGGATGTGTTAAGAACTTGTTTGAAAACTTGTTGAAAATTTGTTTAAGTGTGAAACAGTTTTGAAGTGAGCAAGCACTTAGGAGTAACCTACCCTAATGTTTAAAGGTCTTTCTTATTCTTCATTCTTTCCTTTAGTAAGACTATCCCTACTATAATGGAGTAGGTAGTCCTTACTTTGGATGTTAAGGGGTATGTGAGGGACAATTTGACTTTGAAGGCCATTGTGGGATGTAATAAGCACATATAAGGGACCATCATCATTTTTCGAAAGGGACTTGATTCGTAAAGGCAACCATAAGGGACTTTGATGATTTTTTTATTTGAGGGACTTGCTTTATACACTCCACTTAACCATTATTCGTAGGCAACTTGAGGGATATCCTTAGGAAGTGAGACGGCGATTAAAATCGACTTACGTGTGTGACGTGTTTATTTTAATTATCTTTATTTAAAAGTGATCTAAATTTATTTTAATATTACATACATGTTGTTACACTCCCTAATTACTAACCATAATAATAATTAAATAATTAAACAACTTTACATCCAAGAAACAATTACAAAATAATAAGCAAAATAATTAAATAGCAAAGATAAATAAAATATAAATAAGCAATAATAAATAATAAAGGGGGTTAATTCTAAGTTTACTCGGCAAGACATCGCATCTTGTGCCTACGTATCCTTACGGGAGTGGAATCAGAGTAATCGTAGTTCCCCTCAATAGGGAGGTTAGAAACTTCTTGACTGTGGTCAAGGTCTCAAGGGGAATAAACGCATCTTAAGGACACGCTTACGTGGAGTGTAGAAACTCCAAATCTCTACGTTGAAATGTTAAGTTGTAATTAGGGTTAAATTAGGGATTCCACGGCGGGAAACCCTAAAATGAGCGCGGCGGCTCTTTGACCTAATGCTAAGGGTAAAATTGTAATTTTGCCTGCGGCGAGGCATTTGTGAAAATTAGGGTTTGTAGTTTGTAGTTTTGAGGATTTGAAATTGAATGTGTGAAGTTTTACGGACTATTGGCGCGGCGGCCAAACAGTTAGACCTAACCTTCGGATGTGTGCAATGTGACAGAAATAATAGTAAACGCGTGAGATAATTGAATCATGCAAACAGAGAGATAATGTCATAATTTAAACCATGCAAGCAGAAATTTAAAGGCAGAATTTAAAGAGCGATTGTTAAGTTCGCGAGGTTACATGAGAGGAGCAGATACAATATGATAATGAAATTTGAATTGAACAATAATAAAATAAAATAAATAACGGTTCTAGTTATTATTTTAAAAAAAAGATTTTAGTTATTATTTTAAATTTATCTAAAAAAAAGTTTTTTCTTAAAAATAATAGGTTTTCATATTAACTTGGAAAAGATGTTAATGTTATTTATTTTAAAAAAACAGATTTTTATATTATAACAAATTTTAATAAATTAATGATAACAATAATAATAATAATGGTAATAATAATGATAATAATGATAATAATAATAAATAATGATAATAATAATAATAATAATAATAATAATAATAATAATAATAATAAAGCAATAATGAATTTTAAATGTGCCAAATAACCCAACAATGTTGCTAACGCAGAAATGCGCTCATCGCAACCAGATCTAAATCGGACGAAACAAAATTTATCGCAAAGAAAAAGAAATTAAGCAAAAAATAGTATTATTGCTCACACAAAAATGCGATCATCGCAACCAGATCGAACTAACACAAATGTCACGCGTCATGCACACAAATGTGCAAACATCGTATCGACATAATTCGATCAAAAATCTTATATATATAAACTCTAACAATTTAAAAATTATATATATATAAACGTAACAGTAATAGATAAAGAAAAAGAAATAACGGTAATAGATGAAGAAAAAGAAATAACGGTAAAAGATGAAGAAAAAGAAACAACAGTAATAGATGAAGGAAAAGAAATAACGGTAAACGATGACGAAAAAGAAACAATAGTAATGGATGAAGAAGAAAACTAAATAACGGCAAACGGCACTCACTCCTCTTAGGTTTTTTTCATTCTCCCCCCTTTTTTCCAACAAGGCAACACATGTATATATAGGGAACAAATTAGGGTTAACACCAAATTGTCAATAATGTCCCTAAAGCCCATTTTAAAGCCCAAACTAAATAATTAGTTAAGAAAAAATAAAATTTAAATAATTTAAAATAATTAAAATAAACTTAAAATAAAAACTAATAATCCTATTGATTCCTAAAATAAAAAATATTATAAAAAGAACAAAATTTTTTTCAATATTTTTTATTTTATGATTTTTTGGATATTTTTATGAATAATTTAGAAAAAAGTGAAAAAAATAATATTTTTAAAAAATGATTTAATTAAAATACGAAAATAATAATTAAATAATAATAAAAAACTATTTTTGTTATTTTTTTAATGAAAGATAGAAAAATTTAGAGTAAAAATAATAAAAAACAAAAAAAAGTGACAAAGGTGAGATTCGAACTCTCAACCTCTCACACTCATAACTCCTTACACATGTCCTCCTGCCAATTGTGCCATTTTTACTTTTTTAGAAAAAAAATGCATGCCATATGATATTTACCTGCAAAAAGTCAAACGACTACACAAATTTGTTAGTAATTGATTAAATGCAATGAAATGCGACGACAAATCTTAGGGCAAAATTTGGGGTATTACAGTTATTATGATAATATTTCTCACCCAACCTCTCTTTGATGTTGGCAAAAAAAAAATCATGAAGTTTGACTTTGGTTTGACCACAGTTGACCTCAGTTTGACCTTTTAACTGCATTGACTGCTTTTGACTTATCTGATCATCTGACTGAGCAAACTTTTGAGAAAAGTCTTGAAACTTGACATGGGGGTTCTTATACACATATAAGATGTTATGAAGCTCACTTGAAGTCTTGGAAATCCATTTAGCCTGATTAAAGTCAAAACCCTAGTTTTGGATGCACTGCTTAGGAGGTGCATTGTCTGAGGGAATTGTCAACTCTTCTGACCAATTGTGAATTTTGTGAACCTTGTGAACCTTCTTGGAACACAAAGTCTTGTATTGTGAGGGCAAATTTTGGGGTGCAACAGCTGCCCCTGTTCAATTTTCTGAAACCTGAGGGGTTAGATTGGTATATTTGCCAGTCGTAACCTGGAAGGTTGAAGGGGATTGAACACAAAAGCCCAAAAATTTGCACTCACCAGTGCATGGAGTGATATTGATGGTTGGTTGAACATGATTGAGTGGGCTTAAAGATGCCACTAGGGGAAAGTTCTTCAGTAGTATAATGAGAACTGTCAGGAGTCTGGAGTAATACTGATGTAACATCATGTCTTCATGAGGATAGAGCAATCAATAATGATAACCCTAAAGCAGTCTTGAAGTGATAAATCTGACCTCAGGAGGATAGAGCAATCAATAGCTCTAAAGCAGTCTTGAAGTAATAATGGCTTCAGGAGGATAGAGCAATCAATAGCTCTAAAGCAGTCTTGAAGTAATAGAATGGCTTCAGTAGGATAGAGCAATCAACAGCTCTAAAGCAGTCTTGAAATAATAATGTGATATGTCTTCAGGAGGATAGAGCAATCAATAGCTCTAAAGCAGTCTTGAAGTAATGATTTCAGGAGGATAGAGCAATGGATAGCTCTAAAGCAGTCTTGAAATAATAATGTAATTTCAGGAGGATAGAGCAATGGATAACTCTAAAGCAGTCTTGAAATAATTAGATGGCTTCAGGAGGATAGAGCAATGAATAGCTCTAAAGCAGTCTTGAAGTAGTAATATGACCTCATGAGGATAGAGCAATGAATAGCTCTAAAGCAGTCTTGAAGTAATAGGATGATTTCAGGAGGATAGAGCAATCAGTAGCTCTAAAGCAGTCTTGAAGTCATGAGAGGCTATCAGGAGGATAAAATAACCCTGAGGTTACAATAAAGCAGTCCCAAAGTAATAAGAAGCTCATCAGGAGGATAAAGTAACCCTGAGGTTACAATAAAGCAGTCCCAAAGATCATAAGATTGTTTGTTGGATAATTAACCTGAAAACAAGGTAGCATTCTGTATAACAACATTAGTTTATGCTTTATGTATGCATGTATGACATGATGCACTTAGGTAATGTACTATAGACATATATGTTATGGTATGATGTAAATGATGTATGTATGCTATGACACTGCTGGAAGTGTCTGGATATCCTTGTATAACCACTGCTGGCCAAGAAAAATAAATCCCGATTCGTTGTTGAAGAATATATAACCCTCCGCCTGCTGGGGATAACAAGGTATAGATAACCTCCCGTTGTTGGGGATAACAAGGTATAGATAACCTCCCGTTGTTGGGGATAGTAGGGTATAGATAACCTTCGTTTTCGTTTGATAGTAGGATAAGTATAACATCCCGTCTTCGTTCATCGTGCCCTTATTGGAAAGTAATTTCCCGTATATCCGTATGAGGATAAAAGAGATGGATATAAATTCCAAGGGAGATTAGACTTTGTGAAAATGGATTAGTCCTACTGATGGTTTGTAACTGTCTTGTAAAGATGAACCGGCGAAGCTTCGTTGAAATCCTTCCCTCGTTCGTCCTTAGTAAATACTATTACTGCATTTTCATGCATTTCTGGTAAACATCAATCATATTAAAAGCATACATGCGTTTCTGGTAAACATCAATCATATTCAAAGGCATACATACATTCAAACACAACCAATGGACGTTTCGCTTATGTAAATAGGGTAAAAGTGAATCTGGATTCAAAAGATGGAATTTATTTATATCAAAAGTGACCCATACACGGGTAAGTTTGTACAAGGAGACATAAACCCTAGTAAGAGAATTTTGTCATGAAGTTTTACAAAAAGAATCAGCTATGTGGGAAATAATCCTATTGAGTTTCAATTCTACTATTGCCACTCAAGTATCTCATCTTCTTGCTGTTGAGACGGAAACGATTGGATTGAGCTTTATCTGTTTGAGCTTGAGTAAGTAGTACAACTGGTTGCAGTTTCATGAGTGATCCAAACGAGACATAGTCATACGCTTTAATCCCTAACTTTTGCCTGGATTGCCCTTTCAGGTTTTCAATCCACCGGGATACCCTTTTTTGCCCAAGCCGCCTTTTCAGGTTTTCGACTTGCCGGGTGTACATCTTTTTATATATATATCCCTAATTTTTGCCCAAACCCTTTTGGTTTGCCGGGATGCCCTTATTTTTGCCTAGGCCTGTCAACCTAGCGGGTCTCTTTTTATGCGTAGTATTTTTTAACTATGTCTGCGTTTACAGGTTGTGGGAAGTCTTCACCATCCATTGTAGTCAGTATCATGGCACCTCCTGAGAACACTGTCTTGACTACAAATGGTCCCTCATGCATCTCTTCCATAATTTCTGTAGCTTCCTTCTTATCCACACAACGAAGCATAGTTGAATCATGATTACGCTTATACAGAATGCCATTACTCAGAAAGAACTTAGCAGAAAACCTTCTCAGGAACTTCCTATCTTTGACAGATGCCCCTTCAGGGAACTCCTGAGCTTCAAGATAGTTTTTCACTTCATAGAACCAAGGCTTCTCCTCTGCCCCTTCAGTGTCAATCTCATTGCAGTATGCAGGCTTCATAAGACCAAGCAAAGATCTCCACATAGTCACGTAGCATCTGAATCAACCTGCTCTTGACACTGTCCTCTAAATCAGCCCCTATCTTGACCTCTTTTCTGTTTTCTTCAGTTCCCAGATTCACAACTTCGACTGGCTCTTCATGTGGCTGTATAGCTTTCTCTTCTTGTTGTAACAACCTAGCAAGCTCTACAGGTATTTCACAATCGTCCTCGTTTCCGTCTTCAGTTTGATAGATCGGATTCTCGAAATTGTAATTGGCAATAGTAGAACTGTTATCAACTGGATCCAGAGTGGATGAGGATCTGCATTTTAGTGACGTGGGTGTGTGTAAGAACACATAGCTGATAAAGCAAAAATAAAAGAAAAAGAAAGACAAGGAACACAATATTTACGAAAACGAAACGTCCACTGATTTTATTGAATGAAGTATGCAAATGAAATGACAACCCGTAACAAGCACACCATTGTGCCCCGGGTAAGGCACATGGCTTGAAAGTTTTAATTGTTCCAGAAATTACAAATTTAAAAACATAACACAGTAATAGTATTTACTCCTGACTAAAGGAGATAGGGATAACATCTTCAGCTTTCCAATTATTGAGTCCAGCACCCACAGTAGGAAAAATCCATGCCTCCAAGTTGTAGTCTTCATCTTGATCTCCCACAGCATTGATAACCCCTTGATTGGTGATACGAACAGCACGAGCACGACGAACAGCCTTCTGGGACTCTGCAGTGAAACCCAAATCAAACTTGTCAGACTTGTATGGAATATCAGGAAGCTGACCCCAAATAGTACAACCACCTTCTTCCACCACAGCTTTTGCATCATTGAGGGAGGCCATTGCCATTGTTGGAGGGTTTCTGATGACCACAGGAACCTTCTTCACAGCAGGAGGAGTCACACAATCCTTAACAGCCCAGGGAACCACTTCAAATGACTGACATGGAGTTTCAATGTATTCACCTTCTACTTCCAGATACTTGAAAGTGTTTACATGGCTGACAAAGTATTCTTCCTCTCCAAAGACAGTAACAACTTTTCCATTCACCGGATATCTCAACTTTTGATGTAATGTGGAGGTCACAGCACCTGCCCCATGGATCCAGGGACGACCAAGCAGACATGAGTACGAAGGACGAATATCCATCACATAGAATGTAGCGGTAAACACCTGAGAGCCAACCTTGATTGGAAGATCAATTTCCCCATGCACTACTCTTCTAGAACCATCAAAAGCCTTTACCACAATATTACTGGGCTTCAATACCGTATCTTTAGGACTCAGCTTGTTCAGGACTTCCTTAGGCAACACATTCAGAGAGGAACCATTGTCTATCAGCACATGAGACAGGGTAGTGCCCCTGCATTCAATTGAAATATGCAAGGCCCTGTTATGATCCCTCTTGGCAGGGGTCAAGTCAGCATCAGAAAATCCTAACCCGTTGTCATAGGTCAGGTGAGCAACACAATTCTCAAACTGGTCCACAGAAATTGCACTGGGTACATGAGCCATCTTTAGAAACTTGATCAATGACTTGGCATGAGCCTCAGAACATAATAACAGGGAGAGCATAGAAATCTTTGAGGGAGTATGCCCCAGCTGATCAACAATATCATAATCACTCTTGCGAATGATTTTCAATACTTCTTCCATCTGCTTAGAGAGGTCATCAGCAGCTGGCACATCAGTAGATACAGGCTCAATAACAGGACCCTTGCCCCGAGCATCAGTGGTGGAAGTAACAGCAGGAGTAACTGCACTCTTAGAAGCAACTGGAGGAGAGAAGACTCTTCCACTACGAGTGATCTTGCTAGATCCAGCAATATTATCAATGTCAACAGGCATATCAGGTAAAGGCTCCTGCTTGACACCATGGATGTAAACATCAGACCCATAGTGCCAAGGCACAGCTTTGTCAGATGTATAAGGAATAGGACCAGGAGTGGTAATGATCAGAGGAGCTACTCTGGCTTCAGCAACAACTTTCACAGGACCTTCAGCAGTAATCTTGATTGGGCCCTGATGAGTGATTTTAATGGGACCCTTTGAAGTGATTCTTAGTGGTACTTTGTCAACCATGTCAACCTCTTCAATCTTCTTACCCTGAGTCAGATGATCCACCATACTTTCTACAGATGCTGGTCTTCTTTCAAACACTATAGTATATTTATCCATGAGACGTTGAATCCCATCTCTCAAAATGAAGCAACTATCCGGCTTATAGGTACAATATAGACAATCTTCATGACAACCTGGAAAGATCCCAGCTTGTACTAACCTCTTTTTGATAACAGACAATGGTGTGCTCAACTCCATAACTGAATAGACATGCAGATCTTCATCAACATCTTCATCAATGGCGTTGACAGTCTTCTCGTGATTTGGCATTGGAGCTGTAATCACATTTGGAGTACCTGGTGGATCAAACTCAATTTCTCCAGCATCAATCATATCCTGAATTTTGTTCTTCAAGACCCAGCAGTTATTAGTATCATGTCCTGGACAGTTTGAATGATATGCACATCGTGCATTGGGATTGTACTTGGGAGAGGTAACATTGGGATTCTGAGGGGCCTCCCTCAGGGTAATAAGTTCAGCTTTCAACAAGTGTTGCAATGCCTGAGCCATTGACATGTTGATCTTCGTGAACTGTCTTCTAGCCCTCTGTTGGTTGCCTTGAGGCTGCTCTGTTGTTGCAGGAGTTGGATTTGAAATATGAACTGCACTAACAGACTGATGCCTTCTGTTACGATCAGGCTGACCATACACAGCATTAGATTCTTTCTTCCCAGTGGGAGGCTTCTTTGCAGCACCTGATGAAGAAGTGCCCACTTGGATCTTACCACTCTTGATACCATTCTCTACTCGCTCTCCTGTCATGATCAACTCAGTGAAGCCAGATGATGAGCTTCCAATGAGATGACTGTAAAACGGACCATTCAGCGTACACATGAACATATCAACCAACTCCCTATCAGTCAAAGGGGGTTGAACTCTTCCAGCTAAGTCTCTCCACTTCTGAGCATATTCCTTAAAGCTTTCTTTGGCATCCATAGACATGCTTTGAAGCTGTATGTGAGTGGGGGCTAAGTCAGCATTGTATTGATACTGCTTGTAGAAAGCTTCAGCAAGGTCATTCCAATCTCTGATGTTGACACTCTCCAACTGATAATACCACTCTAGCTGAGCTCCGGATAAACTCTCTTGAAAGAAATTGACCCACAACTTTTTATCAGCAGTGTGGGGTTGAATTCTTCTGACATAAGACCTCAGATGCAATTTGGGACAAGAGACCCCATCATAGACAACAAATGTAGGAACTTTGAACCCAATGGGTATGACCACCCCAGATATCAAGCTCAAATCCTCAAAATCCAGCCCAGATGATTTCTGTAATTCCATAGCATCCATTCTATCCACCAGCATCTTGAATTTGTCTTCGTTAGGCTCATGGTAGTAGTTAGCCTCAGAATCAGAGTCCCCCATAGTGTTGTGGAGACTGCCTCTCTCCTGCTCAGATTCTTCAGATTCATAGTCTTCAACCTGTTCCTTGGTCTTGGCAGGACCTTTGAACCTTCTTCCCATGTTGAGCAACCCAGCAGACCTTCTAGCCTTCTTAGTCTTCTTGGCCAGCAGTGTCTTCAATTCATCCTGCCCCTTGGATAGGTTCAGGATCAGCTCTTGGAACTGTGCATTCTGTGCCTGGAGATCCTTAACTGATTGTTCAAGAGCCATTGCTGAAATAAACAGCGAGGAGATGAGAAACCTGTGCACAATTATAAACCTGTGATGCAATGATATGGGAATGCATATGCAATGTTTTCAAGGACCGCAGGATTTAAATTTGCTTAAACAAACAAGAAAGTAACTTTTTATTAGTAATAACTTGTTTTGCCTTTTAGGCTTACAAAAAATGAAAACGAAATAAGTACAAAAGATGGGGTTTTAAGTCTCCCATGGACGTTTTCTCTTTGGGTTGAGGTATGAGTTGAGGTTTCGTTCCTCATGAAGTAGCTTTGTTAGCTCTAGGATCCTTGCTTGGCTTGCTTTGTGATGAGCCTCGAAAGTATCCCTTTGCTCTTTCAGTTGGATCCATGATCTCTGCAAGTCTTCCATATCAGTAGGCATGTCTGGGTGAAGGATGGTATAAGCTGTGTCTCCTTCAGCAACAGGTTCCATGGTAACTGGTAGGACGGCAGGATATGGCATCATGAGTGTCTGAGCATGAAATCGTACCCATCTGAGATAAGCCTCCATAGGAATGGTGTACTTAGGCTCCAGTGTCTTGCTGTCAATCCTGTTTACCTTTCCCCAAGCTCGTATGAATCTCTGACGGTAACCCTGAAGATCGTTGTCGTAGTCAAACACAATGCCCTGAATCAACATGTCATGTGGACCATCGCTCCGGGCGTAACCAACTGTCGTAAAGCTAGAGATGGGTTGTAGGTGATGCCTCCTCTTATGCCTAGAAGTGGCACATTAGGAAACTCCCCACAACGGTCAATGATGGTGACATTCTCCATAGATCTGGAGCACCAATGGATGTCTGAGTGAGAAAGTGACATGATCCTCTTGGACCATCTGAACCCTTGCTCATTCTTCATTACTGAGCGAGGAAGGTGAGAAATAAACCACCTAGAAAGTAAAGGTATGCAGCACATCAAAGTTCCTCTTGCCCTTGTAGTACGAGTGTGAAGAGAATGTAGGATGTCTCCAAGTAAGGTAGGCACTGGATTGTGACTCAGGAATATGTTGATGGCATGAACGTCTATGAACTGATCAGGATTGGGGAACAACACTAAGCCATAAATCAATAAGGCTAAGATCTCCTCAAAAGCATCGTAGCTCATAGCCTTCAAGAACATTTGAGCTTTATCCACTAATACCTTGGCAAGAATACCTTTAACTCCGCTTCTCGTCTCTAGAACAATGTCAGACTTCTTCAGATGTAGAGCTGCAGCAATAACTTCAGGTTTAAGCTCCTTCTCCAAACCTGTGAATGGTTTCTGATCAAGAATAGGGATACCCAGAAGTTTAGAGAACTCCTCCATGGTTGGAACTAACTGATAATCATGAAATGTAAAGCAATGGTGCTTAGGGTCAAAGAACTGGAACAGCACACTCATCATGTCTTCACTGAACCCTGAAGCGACTAGATCCAATAAGTGACCATGTCTCTTGTTGAACTGGGAATGATCAGGCACTAGGGAAACCAACTCCTTGAGCTTAGCAGGTATCCCTACAAAGTTGATCCTGATGGTGTTTCTACGAGCAGAAGCCATGACCTGCAACAAAGAACAAAGATAAATCCTTTGGTCCTTGAAATGGTTAGGGAAAATGATATGCTTATGATGCATGATGATGTCATGATGTCATGCTCAATCACAAACATGTGGCACACACAAACAAGTCACACCATAGCCCTAGGTTTAAAGGCTTGCATGAGGTTCAAAGGCAAGTACCCTCCCCTGAAGTTAGATGGTTCATCCTGTCCTACAAAAGTAACCAGGTTCTAAGGGATCTCAATATCATGGATCCTTCACAAGGGTGGTTGTTCAGAAGGCAACTTACTTGCCAACCAAAACCCTCCAAGTTTAAGATCTCAATGAGCGTAGTATCGAGTGTCAACCAACTTCAGTCTGCACCAAAGCCGGCTACCTCACTACTTTCTAAAGGCCAAGATGAGTTAACTAGGGTTCTAAAAGTCAGTTAGTGCATTGACAACATATGGCAGCCTCAATATTATCCTCAACTTGACTTAAGGAATATAAGCACCAACCAAGAAGTCGCACTAACTATGGCCACCAGATCAACCGTATCGATATACGTCGTACAGTTTCCTTGGTCTATTGCCATTTACCTAAGGTACACTAGATCCGGGTTAAGACCTTTCACACATAAGAGCACCCCAACAATATAATAATAAAGCAAACAAGGCAAACAATTTAAAGTGATCTTAATTCCTAAGGGTACCCCTCTTAAATAGATCCCCAGCAGAGTCGCCAGTTCTGTAACACGGTGGGAGAACTGACTTTAAACAATGTTGCAGATAGCAAGAGTCGCCACCGACTTTTATTTTATCCATAAGGAAAGGTTATAAAAGAACAGGAAAGACCTTAGAGAATATTTTGGGTCCGGGGGGTAGGTTATAAAAAGGGAAGGTGTTAGCACCCTTTTCATCCATGGTTATCCATGGGCTCTTAGGTACTTAAGCTCACTTTTGAATTGTTTTGAAATTGTAGTGTGTGAATAGAAAATTTTCAGAATAGTTAATAAATAATCCATGTAAGGATGTGTTAAGAACTTGTTTGAAAACTTGTTGAAAATTTGTTTAAGTGTGAAACAGTTTTGAAGTGAGCAAGCACTTAGGAGTAACCTACCCTAATGTTTAAAGGTCTTTCTTATTCTTCATTCTTTCCTTTAGTAAGACTATCCCTACTATAATGGAGTAGGTAGTCCTTACTTTGGATGTTAAGGGGTATGTGAGGGACAATTTGACTTTGAAGGCCATTGTGGGATGTAATAAGCACATATAAGGGACCATCATCATTTTTCGAAAGGGACTTGATTCGTAAAGGCAACCATAAGGGACTTTGATGATTTTTTTATTTGAGGGACTTGCTTTATACACCCCACTTAACCATTATTCATAGGTGTTGCACCCTAAAATTTGCCCAACCTTATTCACTTGGTTTATGTTTCATTATCATTAGCATTTGCATATAGAGTCATGTACATAGACTAATCATCTGCATAACATAAGCATAGTAAGTCATACAACAGGGGACCAATCATTATTCTCATCTCTAGAGGCCTATCAAGAGGTTATTATCCCAATTCAATCTTGTTCAATTCATCAGGAAAGAATTTGAAAGCCAAGAGTTCAGCAGATCAAGCCTTGAGTCTATCTCCTAGCTGAGGGTATCTGAGGGTCAACAGAGAGGTTATGAGTGGTGAATGGAGAGCATGGAGAGTATCTAGACATTATGAGAGACTTAGAAAGTCATTTGGAGAAGAAAACAAGTCATTGATGAGAACACAAGAGCTATAGCTGAAGGCAGTCAACTAGGGTTTCGTCTGGGTCAACCCTAGGTCAACCCTAGGTCAATTGACTGATTTAAGGGGCATTCAAGTCTAGTGGAGAGATGTGGGGTTCATCATTGGACATATAAAGAAGAATATGGAGATATGCCAAGGAGAATTCAAGAGAAATCAAGGAGAAGAGGAGTTTCTAAATTAGGGTTTCTGTGTAAAATCCCCTAGTTTAGGTCAAATTCCCAAGCAAGATAAGTCAAGATGCTAGCTTCAAATGGCTTCTTGGCCAACATGAAACTTGTAGAGGATCTCAAGACCTTTAATTTGAGTGGTGGAAGACATCAAGCAGATTTATAGAACTCAAGTTATGGTCCTTGCAAGTTACAGGTCATCTGAGGCATCTGAACTTTTGTCGGTGAAAGTGACTTGACTTCCAAGCAATTTTTACCCCTCAAGGAGATTTCAAATGAATTCTTGGTCAACATAAGAATTGTTACTCATTGTCTTAGCTTTCTATAATGGTATAGTATGCCTTCATATGATGTGTGGAACTCAACTTATGGTCTTGGAAAGCAAAGGGTATTTTGGGCATTTGTGAATTACAGGTCATTTTAACCTATGTCCAAAACTCATACAAGGAGGCCTCAAATGGAAAAACTTAAAACATCAAACTTGCTCCAAATGGGATTTTAAGTCTAGAAAGAAGGTCACAAATTGTTGGAAAAGCTCATAACATGAAGTTGCATGATTGGTCCAAATTTGAACTAAAATGGCTTGTAATTTGAATAAAGTCAAAATGAAAAATGGTTTGGGAGATTTATAAGTCCAAATGGAGACTTCCAATATATGATTTTGAATGGAAAAGACATTCTAAAGACAATGGTTCAAGCACTTTTTTGAGTTTAGTGGAAGATTTCAAAGTTATCCTTGGTTACTTGCATTTTAAGAAACATAGCCAAAATGAATCAAAGTTGGAAGGCAAGGGAATGTGTAAGATGGATCTAGAATGTTCATGTGAGCCCTATATATTCATGAAATGAAGATTGATCAAGGGTTGGCTTCATTTTTCACCAAGAATTTCACAAACCCTCTCTTTCTTTCTCTTTGCAATTTCACTTCAATTCCTCAAATTCTTCACCAATTATCATCAAAATCAACTTCATTATACTAATTCATCATCATAGATCAGAATTCAATCAAGAACCAAGTGTGATCACTCCATTTTCGAGCACTTCCATCATCAACATCAAAATTGCAATTTCAAGTGGATAGCACAATTCAAGCCAAGTTTCATTCAAGTGTTGCATACAGAAGCAAGAGCTTCACTCACTGATCAAGATCTGAGCATTGGTGTTGGTGGATTCACGAGTTTCCATAGCTGTTTTCAAGCTTTTGCATCAGGTGCGTTTTCATTCAAACAGCTTGATTCAATTAGGTTAGCATGATTTTATTAGTTTAGATATAATGTAGGATGTTAGTAGAGCAATTAGGTTGAGTTTGGAGAGGTTTGGTGATGTTTGTTAGCAGGTGTACAAAACTGTTAGGGCTCGGAACTTGTAGTAGAATGCATCATAAGCTTAGCTTGATAGATCAGAATGATAACCATTAGTCATAGGTTAGATTAGTGTAAGTTTGATGGAGAATTATGTTGATGAGTTGCAGAGGATTTCCATGGTGACCAGAACTTGTTGTTATCGGGTTGAGTGATTTAGTGAATTTCAGATTGAACTAGTGCCATAGACGTGTAGAGGGAGGAATTTAGAGCGTTTTTCATGTTTACATCGTGGCGTTTCATGCATTGTGGAGTGAGAACAGATTGGTGTAAGTTTGGTTCGTGCATGGACATTCATGGCAGAAACCCTAATTCATTTGATCCATTGGAGAAGATGAAATCGTGTCCGTCCCTTTCATGTTGGACTTTTGACTCAGAGAGTGATCCTATGGCTCTTATTCAATTCAGATTTGGAGGGAATTAGTGTGGTGCCCTAAACGCACCGTTTCATTAATTGAAACGGGCGGGCCTGAGTGTATTTTGATATTCCCACCCCCAATACCAAGCCCAATTCCATTCTGAACGTGCTATGCTTGCTATTTTCACCCCTGCTTGTTTTTTTTAGTTTTATTAATTCTGAATTGGTTTTGGGCCTTAACCAGCTTTCTATTCGCACCCTCTGTCTGCCTGGCCCAATGAAATTTCAACTGGGCGCGCTTGCTGAACAAACCCCCCTCCCTTTATTTCATTATTTTTCTTTTATATTCTTTAATTTTTTATGCATTTTCATTAATTCATAATAAATACATAAAAAATCATTTTCAATTCATTCTTTTTACACTATTTTCTTTAGGATGTGTAGAAAATTGTCATTAAATAAAATTGCATTTTTATTTTTATTTCATGTTTTTTCCATATTTTCTAAATAAATGTCATTTTAAATAGTTCATTTCATGCATGATTTTATTAATTTTTGTTCTATTAAATGCTTTCATATTTTTTGTTCATTCTTTTTAGGTTGTTTAGATTAGATATTGAACTTGTAAATGCAATTTAGTTCCCATTTTTAGGAATTAATTTTAGGTGCTTAAGGTAGGCTTGAACAACATGAACAAATTAGGGTTTTTAGGTGATGACTTAGGAGATTTGATTCACTTCCCTTAGGACTTAGAAATTGAATAGGTTAGCTATGGGACTATAGGGGCTATGGGTAGTTATTAGATCCCCTTAGAAAAAGTCAGGATTCCCCTACTGCTATTAATGCTGTCTGACTGGTGTGGTGTGCCCTCTGGGGATCATTGCTTGCTTGCTTGGGTATTGGGATTGTCTGGGGCCTTGGGAGAGCTGAAGACTTGAGGGGATGAAAGCCATTGGAGATCCAGAGATTGAAGATCAACTGTCAGAGGTGAAGAGAAGGTTCTTGCTAGCAGCCGCTGAGGAACTAGGGTTTAGGAGCTAGGCAGAGCTCTAGGTTAGAAAGTTTGTTTCTCAAACATGGATTGCCTTGTCTGCATCCATTCTTCTCTGTGATTCAGAGTCTCTCTAAGACACTCACCCCCTTCCTTTGGAAGGCTTGGTGATAGTGTCTATGAGATAGAACTCTTGAGAGAAAATGTCTCTTGTGTTAGAAGCAGTCTGTTCACCACCCTTGGTAGTCAACTGATTGCTTAACACCCAATTCACTCTTGTGACTAATCCCTCATCCTGGAGGTTTGAGCTTGAAGAAAAGCCATTGCAGATGGAAGAATGATGATCAAAGCCCTTGCCTGAAGGTCATGAAGATGGAGATTGATGCTTGTTGAAGCCTGTAGCTGATTGGAGATTACTTGAAGTCAGATGGTGATTCAGAGCTGCTGATGCTGTTTCTTTTTACTGTATTTCATTTCTTGATGTATTGATTGGTTTTCCTGACTGTATTGTTTGCTGTTTACCCTGTTGGGTTGAAAGTGAATGCTGTTCACTTTTGCCTATTGTTTTCTAGGTTCGAGGTTGAGTGGGACTCCCTTGCCTCGCTTGTACTGTTGCATCCATGCATTTTACTGCTTTATTATATCTGTTATTGTTTCTGTTTCTGCCTATCCCGTAGGATCTCTGTTTCTCTCTGTGCAAGAGAGGAGCATGATAGACACTAGGTCTTAACCCATGCATGATAACATTAGGTTAGTTTGATTCCCTTCGCAACCGTAGGTTAGAGTTCTGTCTCTTTCTTTCTCAAAACAAACAGAAAAACACATAAAGATTTCAAACGCAATAAAAGACACTTCTTCCGTAAAAGAATGTGAACTCATCAAAACGTCGTTTTTGTCCGCTTGGACCGCTAATCAGAAAACCTTTTTCAGAAGGAATAAAATCAACCAAGACAGACTTGTGTCGTACGTGGCCCGAACTACGTTTGCTCTGATCTTCCATGCAGTATGGAAGTACGTAGGCATAGGATGCGATATCCTAGCGAGCAACCTTCCCCTCCTTTCCCGTAGGTAGGCGAACTACGTTGACTCTGATTTCTCGTTCCAGACGGGAATACGTAGGCATAAAGTGCGATACTTTGCCGAGTCATTTTTATTTTCATTTTATTTTCTTTTTAACCCCAGACCTGTAGAGTAGATAGAATAACAATCCATATCCGAAGACAAGCGTGGATCCCGTCGAGTACGACGGACGTGAGGGGTGCTAATACCTTCCCCTTGCGTAACCGACTCCCGAATCCAGGTTTTGGTTGCGACGACCATACCTTTCCCGTGTTGTGCGAGGTTTACTCTGAGCGTTTCCTTTCCCTCCCGTGGGATAAATAACGCACGGTGGCGACTCTTCTGTTCAGCCGGCGCCGATTTTCGCAGTAGCGACAGCTGGCGACTCTGCTGGGGATCCAACGTCCCCTGGCTGCTAAGGACTGCGATGGTTCTTATGCATTTGGGATCCAACGTCCCTTTGAGAGAGTCAATCCTAACGCTTGTTTTCCCGTCGAGGATTTTGTATGGAGTTATTTTATATTTCTAACCTTTATTTTCAGCTTTATATATTGATTATTGTTGCTGTATCTGGGGTGTGACGGGTGTTCTGATATTGAGAGATAAGCCGGACCTGGGCTTGAGTGCACCTAGAATTAGAGTAGAAATTAGTGGGCGCCCGCTTGCTTTGCTTGCTTTGGTGTCCCATGAAATCTACACTCAGACGAGGTTCCTCTGGTTGGCCTCCTGCCCCTTCCTTTGGTTGGCGTGGGTTGCTGGTTAGTTGGATTGTCGACTCTGGGGACCGATCATTTGGAAGTTGGCTGAGTGAGGCCTCTTCAGGATTTGATGATGCCACTCCTTCTGGGAATCGTATCATCAACCCTGAAAGTCTGTGACGCCGACGACCGCATAGGATGCCGTACCTTGTGCCAGTTATAGGGCCACCCACCTGTGAGGGGATTTGGGGTTATGCAGGTAACTAGACTTTCAGACTACCGGTTATTTCTTGATCAGAGATCCTGGTTATTTATGGAGAGTTATGAGGTCTGTCAGGGACCATTTGGGGATGTGTTTTGAGGTCTGTCAGAGACCAGTTGGAGAGTTCTGAGGTCTGTCAGAGACCAATTAGAGAGGTGATTTGAGGTCTATCAGAGACCAGTTGGAGTTATGGTTTGAGGTCTGTCAGAGACCAGTGTTGGAGTTTTATTCTAGGTCTATCTGAGACCAGGGCTTGAGGACTTCTGGATGGTCTATCTGAGACCTTTCTTGATTGGGTTCAGGCTATTCAGCTACAGCTTTGGCCCCTGTTGCATGTTACTTGCATTGCATCACTGCATATCCATTACCATTTGCATTTCACTAATGTGTGTCTGTGCTGCAGGTGCATTTGCATTTCCCTAGTTCTAGTGCCCAGACTTCTGAGTGTTTGATCATGACTAGCTTAAGGAGAACGGTTGCTTACAAATTGCCTACGCCTGATATTGTTCCTTTACTGGGGTTGATCTCTCTTGCTGATGAGGGTGTTCGTAGGAGTTTCCGGATGAGCTATGGTAGACTACTGAGATTGGTGTGCAAACCTACAGAGGTAGAGTTAGATGGGCTGTATGCTTTGATGCAATTCTACGACCCTGCCCTGAGGTGCTTTACGTTCTCTGACTTTATTATGGGACCAACTCTGGAGGAATACGCTGAGTATGTTGAGCTGCCCGTGCAGAACCAGGTTCCATTCATTCATTATGACGCCAAGCCCAGGCCGGAGGATTTGGCAAAAGCCTTGCATATTGATGCTTCTGAACTTGTGACTACTGCTTCCCGTGGAATTCCAGGCTTCTCACTCCAATTCTTAGTTGGTAAAGCCCAAGAGTATGCCAAGAGCGGGTGCTGGGTTGCTTTCAATGCTGTGTTGGCCTTGTGCATTTATGGCATAGTACTGTTCCCCAATATACCGGATTTTGTGGACTTTGATGCTTTCTACTTGTTTGCCGCTGGTAATCCTGTACCTACCTTACTCGGAGATCTCTACCACTCACTGCATTATAAGAATGAGAAGGGAAGAGGGAAGAATGTTCACCTGTGTGTGCCCTTGTTGAGTACGTGGTTTGAGAGTCACCTTCCTAAGAGAGGATCTGTTGCAGAGACTACAGTCCCAGTTGGTTGGCCGGAGCGCCTGATGAGGCTATCGTCGGAAGACATGGTATGGTTTGATCGAGACCTGTTGGGATCTGAGCTCATCTTCAGTTGTTCTGGGTACCCTAATGTGCCGTTGGTAGGAAGAAAAGGGTGTATCAATTACAACCCTTCTCTATTCATTCGCCAGTTCGGATATGCACTGAAGAATCCACCTCAGGAGGAAGAAGTACAGGAATCTCTGTACTTCACAGGTGATTTGAAGGGAGAGTTATTAGCCAAGTTGCAACGTGCCTGGACACGTACTAACCGCAAAGGGAAGCCACTGTTAGGTAAGAACGATTGCCAGGCTTATGAACCTTACAGGGTTTGGATTCAGGAACGAGCAAGTCAGTTGAAGATGCCATTTCCAGACGCACCAATCCTCGCTCTTATTCCGGCAGAAGAGCCAACTACTGTTTCTAGGGAAGCCTATGAACAAGTTGTGAGAGAAAAAGAAGCCTTGATGAAGATTAATGAAGGGTTAGAGCAAGAGTTAGCCCAGGCACGCAGCGAGAAAAACAAGGCCGTATATGCTTTCCAACAACAGGTCGAGCTGCTAAACAGGTTAGGGGCTGAGTTGACTGAGGAAAAGAAAAAGCGCGAACGTCTGGGGCAAGAGTTCAGAAGTTCCCATGACATGCTGGAAGCAAAAAAGAAGGCGCTCGACGCGGCACACTGAGAGATATCTTCTTGCAATAAGACTTGGAATGCTACTCTCACTAACAACAAGAAGAGGGAAGATAAGCTGAAGCAGCAAATCTTCGACCTCGAAGAGAAGTTGAAGTCTAGCATCAAGAAGTGTGAGGAGGAAGTGATGACCCGGTATAGTGTCCAGCATGCTCTGAACAAGGCAATCAAATCCAGAGATGAAGCAGTGTCTCAGAAGCGAAAGTTAGAAGATTGCTTCGGAGAAGCAACATGGGAAGAAACTGCTGAAGACGTACGCCGTGTCCTTAAGAGGAGAAACCAGCTTGTTGAAGGGCTGCTTGATCGACCAAGCCATCCGGAGACCAAGAAGTTGATAGAGGAGTACCAGGCTTTTGGGAGGATTTGATCATTTCGTGTAGTAACTTGTATGCTTTATTTGCATAGTGCTGACCATCACCAGGATTGTTGGTTGAGGTCATGCCTTCTATTGTACTCTCAGTGATATTGTACCCTGGGCTTATTGATTCTCTCTGCAATATATGAGGCTTTCTATGATTCAGCTCCGATATTCCTATTGTCAACACTGTCACTGCACCGGCACCTTCGCACTAGAACTGGGGGAATGAATTTCCCTAATGCACAGACACATTGCATTGCATTCATGTTCATATTGCATTACAGGTAATCTTTGAATGGTGTCTTATTTCCTGCTCTGTACCAGGTACTTAACAGGATTCCAGATCAACATCCGCACCGCTATTCTACACGCTCCAATTGTCGAAAAGTCATGGACCAGATGCAAAACGAGATGCAAGACGTGCGCGAGAAGCTCGCCCTCTTCATGCAGACCATGGAAGCTATAGCAAAAGGGTAGGAGAACTTGCAGGCCATGGTCCAGCCTCTGTTGGCTCGCAACGCTGGTCATGGTAATGAAGATCATCAGTCCGTCCGGGTTGATACTGCTCATGGAGACGGCACTCCCACGCCAGTGGCTCCGCCCGTAGTCAATATACCTGCTGCTAATGTCAACAACGCTACCGCTGCTGTGAATGGTAACGTCGGAGTGGGGAATGAGACTGCTGTCCATAATGTTGGGCTGGGTGATGTCAATCTGGGAGATAATCTAGGAGGCAATGGCTTTGTCAATACTGGGTTCGGATTCAACGATCAGGGATTCGACAACACTGGCAAGTATGGCTTTAATGCTCAAGGCTTTGGGCAAGATGGTTATGGTATGGTCAATCAGGGTTACGGAGGCTTTGGAAACGGAAACGGTACTGGCTTTATGGCTTTTGGTCCCGCTGGAGGTGTTCAAGGGTATGGCAACAGAGGCCGAGGCCCGGGGATGAATCAGATCAGAGCTGGACGTAATAATGCGTACGACGGGTACGGGGCTGGAAACGGTATGTGGCAAGAGGATCAGCAGGAGGATGCCTTCTCCGGAGGAGGTTTTGAAGGGCCGATGGATGATTCCCAAAAGATTAGAATGCTGGAAGAGCAGATGAAGGGAGTCCTAAATCAAAGTGCTGTGGGATTGGACATGGCAACCATGGGCTTGGTACCTGGCTTGAGGGTGCCAATTAAGTTCAAAGCGCCTGCGTTCGATAAGTACAAAGGAGACACATGTCCGAAAGTGCATGTACGAGCTTATTACAGAAAGATGTCTGCATACTCCACTGATGAAAGAATGCTAATGCATTTCTTTCAGGATAGTCTGTCGGGCCCTTCCCTAGAGTGGTACATGGGGTTGGAGCCAACTGATATCAAGACTTGGAAGCAATTGGCGGAGGCATTTGTAGCCCATTACAAATATAATAGCGACCTGGCACCCAATCGGGTCCAGTTGGCCGGGCTTTCGCAGAAGAAGGGGGAGAGTTTTAAAGAGTACGCGCAAAGGTGGCGCGATATGGCTGCCAGGGTCCGTCCTCCTGTAGAAGATAAAGAAATGAATGATATGTTTGTCGGCACATTCACAGGGCTGTTTCATGATATGCTGTTTCATACATCTCTGGCTAGTTTTTCAGACCTGATTCTGATGGGGGAAAAGATTGAGCGTAACATTAAGCAAGGAAAGTTCCAAGTCGAGGAATCAACTGCATCTGGCAGTAATAGGAAAGCTTATGGTGGGCGCCGTCAGGGCGAAGCTAGCGCAGTATTTGGAGGCCGAGGCAGGGGAAGAGGTCAATATCGTCAGCCGCAGCAGGTGTCGAGTGTTACTATTCCCTATCAACAACCAATCCAGCAACAACAACCGGTTCAGCAGCAACCAATGCCACAGCAGCAGCAGCCTCAGCAGGGGGCACAGCAAGCTCAGCGAAGATTCCAGGGCAGTAAACCGAGAAGAGTGTTTGAGAAGCCTCCCTCTACCTATGCCGATTTGTTGCAGACATTGTTGGGATTGAACCTGGTGGAGAAAAGAACCCTGGCACCGATAACGGGAGCTCCCCCGTTCGGCTACGATGCAAGCAGGCACTGTGAGTTTCATTCTGGGGCCCCGGGTCACGATATAGAAGGTTGCCATGCTTTTAAGCACGTTGTGCAGGATCTCTTAGACAACAAGACTATCAATTTCGGAACGGCAGGTCCGAATATAGTCCAGAAACCAATGCCTAATCATGGGGCGAACGCCGTTCTGACTGAGGAGGGCCTGAATCTTATTATGAATGTTGAAGATTTAAAGACGCCGCTGAACGAGATAAAGAGCCGATTGTTGCAAGGAGGTGTTTACCCAGGATGTAATGAGTACTGCTTAGACTGTTGGACCCTAGCTGGGGGGTGTGAGGATTTGAAGAAAGGCATCCAGGCTTTGATTAATGAAGGTATATTGCAGTTTGATCGAGCGGCAACTGACGAGCCTGCAGGGGCAGTAGTGGATAATCGGAGTGATGTGGCCACGGTAACGATTCCTCGGAAGACGATCACTATTGCAGCACCAGCTCAGCGACCTCCGATCACCATAACTAAAGCCGGCCCAATCCCATATGAGAACACGAAAGCAGTCCCATGGTCATATGGGTTAGAGGTGTATTGTGATGGGATAAAGATTGATGTCAACAAGCAGCCAGCGGAGATTGTGGATAATGTTGTTGGCTCAGGAGGCATGACGAGGAGCGGCAGGATCTTTATATCTCCTGAAGTGGAGGCTGAAAGACTAGCGAAAGGAAAAGGGAAAGCGGTTGAAAATGTTCCGGTACAAGCAAGTGAAAAAGAAGCAGCATCGAAGGATGTGGAAGAATTCATGCGCTTAATTCGAAAAAGTGATTATAAGATTGTGGAGCATCTGCAGCAGACACCGTCCAAAATATCTATCCTGTCATTGTTGTTGTGTTCGGAAGCTCACCGAAATGCTTTGCTGAAAGTCCTGGACACTTCTTTTGTACCCCAAGACGTCTCCGTGAATCAGCTAGAAGGAGTATTGGCACATGTGAATGCAGGCCACAGTCTGGGTTTTACCGATTTCGACTTGACTCCGAAAGGGAGGGATCATAATATGGCATTACACGTATCTGTTGAGTGTAGGGGATCAGTAATGTCGCACGTATTGGTTGACACCGGATTATCTTTGAATGTGCTGCCTAAGAAGGCGATGATGAAGCTGGATGTTCGAGGGATTTTGTGTACACCCAGTGATTTGGTAGTCAGAGCGTTTGACGGCACGCGGAGAACAGTCTTCGGATCGATTACCTTGCCTCTGCAAGTGGGGCCGGAAGTGTTTGCAACGGAGTTTTACATCATGGATATACAGCCTGCGTACAGCTGCTTGCTTGGAAGACCCTGGATTCATGGGGCAGGGGCAGTCACGTCCACCCTGCATCAGAAGTTAAAATATATGGTCGGAGACAGCGTAGTCACCGTGTGCGGAGAAGAAGACATCCTGGTCAGCCATCTATCCTCATTTAAATATGTGGAAGTCGACGGAGAGATCCACGAGACGCCATGCCAGGCATTCGAAGGTTTGCGCATCAAGGACAAGGGTCCCGGGCCGAGCAAAGTGCCAGAGATAGCTGTCTCATCGTATAAGGAAGCTCAAGCGCTAGTGGAAGCAGGAGAAGCCAAGGGCTGGGGCAAAGTGCTGGACATTCCTGTAAAGATGGACCGGTTCGGACTGGGGTACCAACCGTCGTCATCAACTCCTTCCGTGGGGGCCCCCCGTTTCAGAAAGCCAATTACCATCTCTGCCAGTGGAGTATGTCATGAAACTGTCAATGCTGCTTCAGAGTCTGATGAAGGAGACAGCGACTGTGATATGGATGCCTGGATTCAGCCAAGCACGCCAGGACAAGGACTGTGCAACTGGTCTATTCAGGAGCTTGTTCCTGTGACTTTTAAACAGTAATGCTTTGCTTTATTAATTGTTGAATAATCTGATGTCTTGCCCGGGGCATCAGGATTTGCTTAGGGCTGTGTTGTTATAAACATTGCGTGTTAATCATTAAATAAATGGCGTTTTTCATGTGCAAATACCGTAATCCCTGTCTTTCTTATTTTGTATTTTTCAATAAAATGGCAACGTGGTTATTCGCTTTATACGCATTTTGAAGCACTTAACCATTCCTTTTGCAGGATAACATTTTCAGATGACATCCTTGAACCACCTATGACTCGTCCCGACTTCGAGCACCCGGTGTTTCAGACTGAAGAAGAGGTTGTCGAAGATAGCGACGTTCCTGAAGAACTGTCTTGGTTAGTGAAGCAAGAGGAAAGAGCCATTCTGCCTCACGACGAGGTTATCGAAATTATCAATTTGGGATCGGAAGGGGTTGAGAAAAATATTCGTATCGGAGCCGCACTGCAGAGTGATATCAAGCGAAGACTGGTTGAAATGCTCCGAGAGTATAATGATGTATTCGCTTGGTCATATGAAGATATGCCAGGGCTCGATACAGATATGGTCGTGCATCGTCTGCCACTGAAAGAAGATTGTCCACCGGTCAAACAAAAACTTCGCAGAACTCGACCAGATATGGCAATGAAGATCAAAGAGGAGGTGCAGAAACAGTGGGACGCTGGTTTCCTGGCTGTGACGAAGTATCCCTCATGGGTTGCCAACATCGTACCAGTGCCAAAGAAAGATGACAAGGTTCGGATGTGCGTGGATTATAGAGATTTGAATAAAGCAAGCCCAAAAGATGATTTTCCACTTCCTCACATTGACGTATTGGTTGATAATACTGCTCAGTACTCCGTATTTTCCTTCATGGATGGCTTTTCAGGCTATAATCAAATTAAAATGGCGCCAGAGGATATGGAGAAGACTACTTTCATAACGCCTTGGGGAACATTTTGCTACAAAGTGATGCCCTTTGGTTTGAAAAATGCTGGGGCAACATATCAGCGTGCGATGACGACTCTTTTTCATGACATGATGCATAAAGAGATCGAAGTTTATGTTGACGATATGATTGCCAAATCCCAGACGGAGGAAGAGCATCTGGTGAATCTGTTGAAGTTGTTTAAAAGACTTAGGAAGTTCAGGTTGAGGCTGAACCCTAATAAGTGCACCTTCGGGGTGAGATCGGGTAAACTACTGGGGTTTATCGTAAGCGAAAGAGGAATAGAGGTCGATCCTGCTAAAATAAAAGCGATTCAAGAAATGCCGACGCCTAAAACAGAGAAAGAGGTGCGCGGGTTTTTAGGGAGATTGAACTACATTACCCGGTTCATATCTCACCTAACGGCCACGTGTGAACCATTATTCAAGTTGCTAAAGAAAGATCAAGCTGTAACGTGGAACGAAAATTGTCAAAAGGCGTTCGATAAAATAAAGAAGTATCTGCAGGAGCCTCCTATTTTGATACCCCCAGTGGCAGGGAGACCCTTGATAATGTATTTGATGGTTCTTGAGGGGAGCATGGGTTGTGTTCTCGGTCAACACGACGAGACGGGGAGAAAAGAGCATGCGATCTACTATTTGAGTAAGAAATTTACAGACTGCGAATCTCGATACTCAATGCTGGAGAAAACTTGTTGCGCGCTAGCCTGGGCCGCCAAGCGTTTGAGGCAGTACATGCTGAATCATACAACCATGCTCATCTCGAAGATGGATCCTATCAAATATGTATTCGAAAAGCAGGCGTTGTCAGGTAGAATTGCCCGTTGGCAGATGGTCTTGACTGAATATGATATTCAATACGTCTCGCAAAAGGCTATAAAGGGGAGTGTGCTGTCTGAGTATCTGGCGGAGCAGCCTATTGAAGATTACCAATCGATGAGATTTGATTTTCCTGCCGAGGATATCATGTACTTAAAGATGAAGGATTGCGAAGAACCGTTGCCAGACGAAGGACCAGAGTTGGGGTCCCAATGGAGGATGATTTTTGACGGGGCTGTGAATGCTTATGGTAGCGGAATAGGGGCAGTTATCACTACGCCACACGGGTCGCACATCCCGTTTACTGCCCGCTTGACCTTTGCCGTTACCAACAATGAGGCCGAATACGAAGCTTGTATAATGGGGCTTGAAGAAGCCATTGATTTGCGAATCAAACATCTAGACGTATACGGAGACTCAGCTCTGGTGGTGAATCAAATCAAAGGGGAATGGGAGACACGTCAGCCCAATTTGATACATTACATGAATTATGCAAGGAGATTGTTGCCTTTCTTTGACAAAGTTGAATTGCATCACGTACCGCGGGCAGAAAATCAAATGGCTGACGCCCTTGCCACTTTGTCTTCCATGTACAAGGTCAATTTCTGGAACGAAGCTCCCCAAATCACTATCTCTCGGTTGGACAGGCCAGCTTATGTATTTGCTATTGATGAAGCATCTGATGACAAACCGTGGTATTTCGATATCCTTAATTTCCTGAAGAATAAAGAGTATCCGGCTGGGGCATCCAGTCAAGATCAGAAGACTCTCAGGAGATTAGCGGGTAATTTCTATTTGAACCCGGATGGCGTCTTATACAGAAGAAACCATGATTTGGTGTTGTTGCGTTGTGTGGACGGGAAAGAGGCAAAGCTTCTCATGGAGGAAATTCACGAAGGTGTCTTTGGTACGCATGCTGGTGGGCATGCTATGACGAGAAAGCTGCTGAGGGCAGGTTACTTTTGGTTGACGATGGAAACTGATTGTTTCAAGTTCGCAAGGAAGTGCCACAAGTGCCAAATCTATGCTGACAAGATACACGTGCCTCCGAGTCCTCTAAATGTGATGTCATCTCCATGGCCATTCTCGATGTGGGGAATCGATATGATTGGAAAGATCGAGCCGACGGCTTCTAACGGACATCGGTTCATCCTAGTAGCAATCGATTATTTCACCAAGTGGGTGGAAGCGGCGTCTTACGCAAATGTAACGAAGCAAGTGGTGGCCAGATTCATCAAGAGAGATATCATTTGCCGATATGGGATTCCCGAGCGGATAATCACGGATAATGGTTCAAATTTGAACAACAAAATGATGAAGGAGCTCTGTCAGAATTTCAAGATCGAACATCACAACTCCTCCCCGTACCGACCCAAGATGAATGGCGCTGTTGAGGCGGCCAATAAGAATATCAAGAAAATTGTTCAGAAAATGGTGGTGACCTATAAGGATTGGCACGAGATGCTACCTTTTGCTTTGCACGGTTATCGTACGACGGTACGCACATCAACCGGGGCAACTCCGTTCTCGCTGGTATACGGAATGGAAGCGGTATTACCATTGGAAGTTGAGATCCCTTCTCTGAGGGTATTGCGAGACGTTCAGCTGGACGAGGCAGAATGGGTAACGAATAGATTGAACCAACTGAGTTTGATGGATGAGAAGAGGCTAGCTTCTCTGGCATACGGTCGTTTGTACCAAAGACGAATGAAGAAAGCGTACGACAAGAAGATACTTCCGCGAAGCTTTCAGACGGGCGACCTTGTGCTGAAAAGGATTCTCCCGCCGCAAGCAGATCACAGGGGCAAGTGGACCCCCAACTACGAAGGGCCATACGTTGTCCGAAAAGTCTTCTCAGGAGGAGCGTTGTTGTTGTCCACCATGGACGGAGAAGACTTTGCGTCACCTGTGAATTCGGACGCAGTTAAAAAATACTTTGCTTAAAATAGACCCGCTGGACAGAAAAAAGAGAGTCCAGGCAAAAATGGGGCATCCTGGCGAACCAAAAACAGAATGAAAGGTTCGGGCAAAAGTTAGGGATAAAATTGAAAAAATGTACACCCGCGAAGTTGAAAACCTACACTGGGCGGCTTCGGCAAAAAAGGGTATCCCGGTGAACTGAAAACCCATAAAGGGCGGTTCACGCAAAAGTTAGGGATTTGAAAAGCAAATGACTGCGGTCCGAATTCGATATTGCAATGAGCATCAATGCGGGAGAATATATTTGAGGAGCTAGTTATCGGATACAATCTCTTCAGAAGTGGGGATACCGGGAAAGCATTAGAGTCGGATGAGTCATGGGAGGATCAGCTCGTGGTGTTCATCTGCATCCCGTTGCCGACATGTGTACAAAATTTAATTTGTCAAAATATTCGTGCTTCTTGTGCATACTTATGTATTTGCTTTGCGTAGCTTCCTCTTTTCAGGAGTTACATCCCATGTACAAAAACTCCGCCCATTCAGGGGCCCGATCAATGAAAATATGTTATTCAGTACTTGATGCTGGTTCTTTACTGTTTTGTGCATGATAAAACGCCTAAGTTTATTGAAGCTAGCATGAGTATAACATCACTGGCCCTTGCCAACAATTGTTAAAGCTTTGAATTAACTGAGTGTAACGTCACTAACCTGAATTGATTTGATTGCATAGGCTTGTCGTGTCTTGCTTGTGGTTGCAGGTTTCGTAACTATACGAAGAAGGTGATCAAAGGATTGCGATAACGAAAGACTCAGTCCCCGCGCAGGTCATGCGTGTTCTTCCTGAAGAAGGATCGAACTCCCCAGCTAGCCGTAGCTTATCCAAAGGACGTGCTCCAGAAAAGTTATTCGTCCTCAATAGAGTTTGGCGATTCCAAGATCGTGAGGTTGTATTCAGACAGGTTCATCTTTCCCTGCAGGGTCATGCACTCTCCCCCAGCGGAGTCAGTGGATTTTCCCCGAGAGAATCATCCCATCCCCAGCGGAATTCTCTTTGCAAGCGTTTTCATTCCTTCCAGTGGAACTCGAAGATTAAGACTCTCCCAAGCAGAGTTAATGGTGGGTCCTATCATTTATTTTGTCAGAGATACTGGTGATATCAGTTCACGTTCCAGCAGAAAGTCCGATCGTAATATGCACATCTGCTATTCCCCAGCAAAGTTATATTCCCCAGCAGGGGGTTACCTCAACAAGTTGCTCGGCTTGAGTTCCCAATTTCCCAGCAGGGTCGACTTCACCCTTCCAGCATTTATTTTGCTGGAATAATTCTGTAGCATCTGGCTATCCCCGGCGGAGTCGGCATTATCCTTCCAGCATTTATTTTGCTGAAGCAATTTCTGTACTTTAGCAGTTCAGGTGGAGAGAGCTCTTGCTCAAATGAACTACCAAACACTCAAGATCTCGGCATGAGATATTCAATGATAATGTCAGTTTCGGCAGTATTCCCCGCAAAGTCTGCAGGATAAGTTTCTCTTTGTCCCCAAGCAGAGTTACTTATGTCCCCGCCAGAGTTGCCAGGGTAAGTTTCTCTTTGTTCCCAGGCAGAATCAGTTGTCATCAGGGGTTCCATGAATCAGAATTTCAGAGGCCACCGCCGGTTATCAGAACAGGCGTCCGATAGTGTGGTTTCCAGACATCCCCAGTAAAGTCCGTCTCAAAGTCGCTGTCACGTCAGTGCTAAGAAGTTTGTGGGTGAGGATCATTGGAGAACTAAGTCCTGATGTGGACGATTTATTCCTATATTGACGAGATTTCTTCAGAAGTGGGCGTCCTAACGTGGACAAGTTTATTTCCCCGGATTGGTGAGGTGTGTTAGTCCTAACGTGGACAGATTCGGTTTCTCGAAATTAGTGGAATGGGAGGTCATGACGTTGACAAAAGTGATTACTCTTTGAGTCGGTATTCCTTACGTGGAAAGATCAGATTAGCGTGTGAGTCCTTACGTGGACAAGCCTCATTTCCTCAGCAGGTCGAAGACGCCCGAGTCCTAACGTGGATAAATCAAGACGAGATCAGTGTCCTGACGTGGACAAATCAAAGAGATTATTATTCCTAACGCGGAGAAGTGGGTCCTGACGTGGACGATGTAGTCCTTACGCGGACGTATCAGAAGAGGATTCCTTACGTGGAAAGAAGTGATTCCTAACGTGGAAAGTATGGAGTCCCTACGTGGACAGATTACGATGGCATTCCTTACGTGGAAAAATGCAGTCCTGACGCGGACAAATCGGAAAGACGAGTTGGTATTCCTTGCGTGGAAAGATCAGAGTCCTTACGCGGACATATCAAGATTGATTCCTGACGTGGAAAGAAAGAGTGTATTCCTGACGTGGAAAGAGTTTAGTCCTGACGCGGACAGATCAAAGAAGTTATTCCTAATGTGGAAGAAGAAGATTTACTCCTTACGTGGAAAAATTGGGGTCCTTACGTGGACAGATTCAAGAAAAGTTGATTCCTGACGTGGAAGAATGACAGCACTCCTTACGTGGAAAGTTGAGGCCTGACGTGGACGGGTTCAGAACCAAAGTTGAATTTATTACGTGGAAAGATCGGAGTCCTGACGCGGACATATCAAGTGGTATTGGAGTCCTTACGTGGACAGATTGATAGAGTTCTCCTTATGTGGAAAGAAGATTGCTTCCGGACGTGGAAAGATGAAAGGGTTAGTCCTGACGCGGACAGATACAGAAGAAATGATTCCTAACGTGGACAGGTGTTACTCTTAACGTGGAAGAGTGTTATTCCTAACGTGGACGATTCAGTTTATGGAAATGCAGACGAATTATCCCTAGCGGAGTTGCCGAGATTTTTCCGGGTTAACAGCGAGTGGAGTCCTAACGTGGACAGGTTTTAGTTGAGATTTCTTCGTATTGATGACAGACAGAGTCCTAGCGTGGACAAGCAAGCGATCTGTTATGACAGAATCCTCTTCAGAACGATGAAGACAATCCCCAGCACGGTCGCGCGAGATCAGTGGGTTGCCGTAACAGTCAGATTCAGCTGATGAATGTCATTCCTCAAGCAGGAGCACAATTTAGTTTTGCGGTTGGCAAATTTCTGGTTTCACTAGTATTCAACCGTCTCGTACCACGAATGTCTGAAGGCTCCGGGCTCTTCACCCAATCGGGTCCAAGCCGCTTGAATAGGGGCAGCTGTTGCACCCTAAAATTTGCCCAACCTTATTCACTTGGTTTATGTTTCATTATCATTAGCATTTGCATATAGAGTCATGTACATAGACTAATCATCTGCATAGCATAAGCATAGTAAGTCATACAACAGGGGACCAATCATTATTCTCATCTCTAGAGGCCTATCAAGAGGTTATTATCCCAATTCAATCTTGTTCAATTCATCAGGAAAGAATTTGAAAGCCAAGAGTTCAGCAGATCAAGCCTTGAGTCTATCTCCTAGCTGAGGGTATCTGAGGGTCAACAGAGAGGTTATGAGTGGTGAATGGAGAGCATGGAGAGTATCTAGACATTATGAGAGACTTAGAAAGTCATTTGGAGAAGAAAACAAGTCATTGATGAGAACACAAGAGCTATAGCTGAAGGCAGTCAACTAGGGTTTCGTCTGGGTCAACCCTAGGTCAACCCTAGGTCAATTGACTGATTTAAGGGGCATTCAAGTCTAGTGGAGAGATGTGGGGTTCATCATTGGACATATAAAGAAGAATATGGAGATATGCCAAGGAGAATTCAAGAGAAATCAAGGAGAAGAGGAGTTTCTAAATTAGGGTTTCTGTGTAAAATCCCCTAGTTTAGGTCAAATTCCCAAGCAAGATAAGTCAAGATGCTAGCTTCAAATGGCTTCTTGGCCAACATGAAACTTGTAGAGGATCTCAAGACCTTTAATTTGAGTGGTGGAAGACATCAAGGAGATTTATAGAACTCAAGTTATGGTCCTTGCAAGTTACAGGTCATCTGAGGCATCTGAACTTTTGTCTGTGAAAGTGACTTAACTTCCAAGCAATTTTTACCCCTCAAGGAGATTTCAAATGAATTCTTGGTCAACATAAGAATTGTTCCTCATTGTCTTAGCTTTCTATAATGGTATAGTATGCCTTCATATGATGTGTGGAACTCAACTTATGGTCTTGGCAAGCAAAGGGTATTTTGGGCATTTGTGAATTACAGGTCATTTTAACCTATGTCCAAAACTCATACAAGGAGGCCTCAAATGGAAAAACTTACAACATAAAACTTGCTCCAAATGGGATTTTAAGTCTAGAAAGAAGGTCACAAATTGTTGGAAAAGCTCATAACATGAAGTTGCATGATTGGTCCAAATTTGAACTAAAATGGCTTGTAATTTGAATAAAGTCAAAATGAAAAATGGTTTGGGAGATTTATAAGTCCAAATGGAGACTTCCAATATATGATTTTGAATGGAAAAGACATTCTAAAGACAATGGTTCAAGCACTTTTTTGAGTTTAGTGGAAGATTTCAAAGTTATCCTTGGTTACTTGCATTTTAAGAAACATAGCCAAAATGAATCAAAGTTGGAAGGCAAGGGAATGTGTAAGATGGATCTAGAATGTTCATGTGAGCCCTATATATTCATGAAATGAAGATTGATCAAGGGTTGGCTTCATTTTTCACCAAGAATTTCACAAACCCTCTCTTTCTTTCTCTTTGCAATTTCACTTCAATTCCTCAAATTCTTCACCAATTATCATCAAAATCAACTTCATTATACTAATTCATCATCATAGATCAGAATTCAATCAAGAACCAAGTGTGATCACTCCATTTTCGAGCACTTCCATCATCAACATCAAAATTGCAATTTCAAGTGGATAGCACAATTCAAGCCAAGTTTCATTCAAGTGTTGCATACAGAAGCAAGAGCTTCACTCACTGATCAAGATCTGAGCATTGGTGTTGGTGGATTCACGAGTTTCCATAGCTGTTTTCAAGCTTTTGCATCAGGTGCGTTTTCATTCAAACAGCTTGATTCAATTAGGTTAGCATGATTTTATTAGTTTAGATATAATGTAGGATGTTAGTAGAGCAATTAGGTTGAGTTTGGAGAGGTTTGGTGATGTTTGTTAGCAGGTGTACAAAACTGTTAGGGCTCGGAACTTGTAGTAGAATGCATCATAAGCTTAGCTTGATAGATCAGAATGATAACCATTAGTCATAAGTTAGATTAGTGTAAGTTTGATGGAGAATTATGTTGATGAGTTGCAGAGGATTTCCATGGTGACCAGAACTTGTTGTTATCGGGTTGAGTGATTTAGTGAATTTCAGATTGAACTAGTGCCATAGACGTGTAGAGGGAGGAATTTAGAGCGTTTTTCATGTTTACATCGTGGCGTTTCATGCATTGTGGAGTGAGAACAGATTGGTGTAAGTTTGGTTCGTGCATGGACATTCATGGCAGAAACCCTAATTCATTTGATCCATTGGAGAAGATGAAATCGTGTCCGTCCCTTTCATGTTGGACTTTTGACTCAGAGAGTGATCCTATGGCTCTTATTCAATTCAGATTTGGAGGGAATTAGTGTGGTGCCCTAAACGCACCGTTTCATTAATTGAAACGGGCGGGCCTGAGTGTATTTTGATATTCCCACCCCCAATACCAAGCCCAATTCCATTCTGAACGTGCTATGCTTGCTATTTTCACCCCTGCTTGTTTTTTTTAGTTTTATTAATTCTGAATTGGTTTTGGGCCTTAACCAGCTTTCTATTCGCACCCTCTGTCTGCCTGGCCCAATGAAATTTCAACTGGGCGCGCTTGCTGAACAAACCCCCCTCCCTTTATTTCATTATTTTTCTTTTATATTCTTTAATTTTTTATGCATTTTCATTAATTCATAATAAATACATAAAAAATCATTTTCAATTCATTCTTTTTACACTATTTTCTTTAGGATGTGTAGAAAATTGTCATTAAATAAAATTGCATTTTTATTTTTATTTCATGTTTTTTCCATATTTTCTAAATAAATGTCATTTTAAATAGTTCATTTCATGCATGATTTTATTAATTTTTGTTCTATTAAATGCTTTCATATTTTTTGTTCATTCTTTTTAGGTTGTTTAGATTAGATATTGAACTTGTAAATGCAATTTAGTTCCCATTTTTAGGAATTAATTTTAGGTGCTTAAGGTAGGCTTGAACAACATGAACAAATTAGGGTTTTTAGGTGATGACTTAGGAGATTTGATTCACTTCCCTTAGGACTTAGAAATTGAATAGGTTAGCTATGGGACTATAGGGGCTATGGGTAGTTATTAGATCCCCTTAGAAAAAGTCAGGATTCCCCTACTGCTATTAATGCTGTCTGACTGGTGTGGTGTGCCCTCTGGGGATCATTGCTTGCTTGCTTGGGTATTGGGATTGTCTGGGGCCTTGGGAGAGCTGAAGACTTGAGGGGATGAAAGCCATTGGAGATCCAGAGATTGAAGATCAACTGTCAGAGGTGAAGAGAAGGTTCTTGCTAGCAGCCGCTGAGGAACTAGGGTTTAGGAGCTAGGCAGAGCTCTAGGTTAGAAAGTTTGTTTCTCAAACATGGATTGCCTTGTCTGCATCCATTCTTCTCTGTGATTCAGAGTCTCTCTAAGACACTCACCCCCTTCCTTTGGAAGGCTTGGTGATAGTGTCTATGAGATAGAACTCTTGAGAGAAAATGTCTCTTGTGTTAGAAGCAGTCTGTTCACCACCCTTGGTAGTCAACTGATTGCTTAACACCCAATTCACTCTTGTGACTAATCCCTCATCCTGGAGGTTTGAGCTTGAAGAAAAGCCATTGCAGATGGAAGAATGATGATCAAAGCCCTTGCCTGAAGGTCATGAAGATGGAGATTGATGCTTGTTGAAGCCTGTAGCTGATTGGAGATTACTTGAAGTCAGATGGTGATTCAGAGCTGCTGATGCTGTTTCTTTTTACTGTATTTCATTTCTTGATGTATTGATTGGTTTTCCTGACTGTATTGTTTGCTGTTTACCCTGTTGGGTTGAAAGTGAATGCTGTTCACTTTTGCCTATTGTTTTCTAGGTTCGAGGTTGAGTGGGACTCCCTTGCCTCGCTTGTACTGTTGCATCCATGCATTTTACTGCTTTATTATATCTGTTATTGTTTCTGTTTCTGCCTATCCCGTAGGATCTCTGTTTCTCTCTGTGCAAGAGAGGAGCATGATAGACACTAGGTCTTAACCCATGCATGATAACATTAGGTTAGTTTGATTCCCTTCGCAACCGTAGGTTAGAGTTCTGTCTCTTTCTTTCTCAAAACAAACAGAAAAACACATAAAGATTTCAAACGCAATAAAAGACACTTCTTCCGTAAAAGAATGTGAACTCATCAAAACGTCGTTTTTGTCCGCTTGGACCGCTAATCAGAAAACCTTTTTCAGAAGGAATAAAATCAACCAAGACAGACTTGTGTCGTACGTGGCCCGAACTACGTTTGCTCTGATCTTCCATGCAGTATGGAAGTACGTAGGCATAGGATGCGATATCCTAGCGAGCAACCTTCCCCTCCTTTCCCGTAGGTAGGCGAACTACGTTGACTCTGATTTCTCGTTCCAGACGGGAATACGTAGGCATAAAGTGCGATACTTTGCCGAGTCATTTTTATTTTCATTTTATTTTCTTTTTAACCCCAGACCTGTAGAGTAGATAGAATAACAATCCATATCCGAAGACAAGCGTGGATCCCGTCGAGTACGACGGACGTGAGGGGTGCTAATACCTTCCCCTTGCGTAACCGACTCCCGAATCCAGGTTTTGGTTGCGACGACCATACCTTTCCCGTGTTGTGCGAGGTTTACTCTGAGCGTTTCCTTTCCCTCCCGTGGGATAAATAACGCACGGTGGCGACTCTTCTGTTCAGCCGGCGCCGATTTTCGCAGTAGCGACAGTAGGCAACTTGAGGGATATCCTTAGGAAGTGAGACGGCGATTAAAATCGACTTACGTGTGTGACGTGTTTATTTTAATTATCTTTATTTAAAAGTGATCTAAATTTATTTTAATATTACATACATGTTGTTACACTCCCTAATTACTAACCATAATAATAATTAAATAATTAAACAACTTTACATCCAAGAAACAATTACAAAATAATAAGCAAAATAATTAAATAGCAAAGATAAATAAAATATAAATAAGCAATAATAAATAATAAAGGGGGTTAATTCTAAGTTTACTCGGCAAGACATCGCATCTTGTGCCTACGTATCCTTACGGGAGTGGAATCAGAGTAATCGTAGTTCCCCTCAATAGGGAGGTTAGAAACTTCTTGACTGTGGTCAAGGTCTCAAGAGGAATAAACGCATCTTAAGGACACGCTTACGTGGAGTGTAGAAACTCCAAATCTCTACGTTGAAATGTTAAGTTGTAATTAGGGTTAAATTAGGGATTCCACGGCGGGAAACCCTAAAATGAGCGCGGCGGCTCTTTGACCTAATGCTAAGGGTAAAATTGTAATTTTGCCTGCGGCGAGGCATTTGTGAAAATTAGGGTTTGTAGTTTGTAGTTTTGAGGATTTGAAATTGAATGTGTGAAGTTTTACGGACTATTGGCGCGGCGGCCAAACAGTTAGACCTAACCTTCGGATGTGTGCAATGTGACAGAAATAATAGTAAACGCGTGAGATAATTGAATCATGCAAACAGAGAGATAATGTCATAATTTAAACCATGCAAGCAGAAATTGAAAGGCAGAATTTAAAGAGCGATTGTTAAGTTCGCGAGGTTACATGAGAGGAGCAGATACAATATGATAATGAAATTTGAATTGAACAATAATAAAATAAAATAAATAACGGTTCTAGTTATTATTTTAAAAAAAAGATTTTAGTTATTATTTTAAATTTATCTAAAAAAAAGTTTTTTCTTAAAAATAATAGGTTTTCATATTAACTTGGAAAAGATGTTAATGTTATTTATTTTAAAAAAACAGATTTTTATATTATAACAAATTTTAATAAATTAATGATAACAATAATAATAATAATGGTAATAATAATGATAATAATGATAATAATAATAAATAATGATAATAATAATAATAATAATAATAATAATAATAATAATAATAATAATAATAAAGCAATAATGAATTTTAAATGTGCCAAATAACCCAACAATGTTGCTAACGCAGAAATGCGCTCATCGCAACCAGATCTAAATCGGACGAAACAAAATTTATCGCAAAGAAAAAGAAATTAAGCAAAAAATAGTATTATTGCTCACACAAAAATGCGATCATCGCAACCAGATCGAACTAACACAAATGTCACGCGTCATGCACACAAATGTGCAAACATCGTATCGACATAATTCGATCAAAAATCTTATATATATAAACTCTAACAATTTAAAAATTATATATATATAAACGTAACAGTAATAGATAAAGAAAAAGAAATAACGGTAATAGATGAAGAAAAAGAAATAACGGTAAAAGATGAAGAAAAAGAAACAACAGTAATAGATGAAGGAAAAGAAATAACGGTAAACGATGACGAAAAAGAAACAATAGTAATGGATGAAGAAGAAAACTAAATAACGGCAAACGGCACTCACTCCTCTTAGGTTTTTTTCATTCTCCCCCCTTTTTTCCAACAAGGCAACACATGTATATATAGGGAACAAATTAGGGTTAACACCAAATTGTCAATAATGTCCCTAAAGCCCATTTTAAAGCCCAAACTAAATAATTAGTTAAGAAAAAATAAAATTTAAATAATTTAAAATAATTAAAATAAACTTAAAATAAAAACTAATAATCCTATTGATTCCTAAAATAAAAAATATTATAAAAAGAACAAAATTTTTTTCAATATTTTTTATTTTATGATTTTTTGGATATTTTTATGAATAATTTAGAAAAAAGTGAAAAAAATAATATTTTTAAAAAATGATTTAATTAAAATACGAAAATAATAATTAAATAATAATAAAAAACTATTTTTGTTATTTTTTTAATGAAAGATAGAAAAATTTAGAGTAAAAATAATAAAAAACAAAAAAAAGTGACAAAGGTGAGATTCGAACTCTCAACCTCTCACACTCATAACTCCTTACACATGTCCTCCTGCCAATTGTGCCATTTTTACTTTTTTAGAAAAAAAATGCTTGCCATATGATATTTACCTGCAAAAAGTCAAACGACTACACAAATTTGTTAGTAATTGATTAAATGCAATGAAATGCGACGACAAATCTTAGGGCAAAATTTGGGGTATTACAGTTATTATGATAATATTTCTCACCCAACCTCTCTTTGATGTTGGCAAAAAAAAAATCATGAAGTTTGACTTTGGTTTGACCTCAGTTTGACCTTTTAACTGCATTGACTGCTTTTGACTTATCTGATCATCTGACTGAGCAAACTTTTGAGAAAAGTCTTGAAACTTGACATGGGGGTTCTTATACACATATAAGATGTTATGAAGCTCACTTGAAGTCTTGGAAATCCATTTAGCCTGATTAAAGTCAAAACCCTAGTTTTGGATGCACTGCTTAGGAGGTGCATTGTCTGAGGGAATTGTCAACTCTTCTGACCAATTGTGAATTTTGTGAACCTTGTGAACCTTCTTGGAACACAAAGTCTTGTATTGTGAGGGCAAATTTTGGGGTGCAACAGCATCTCTTTTTATATTCTTTCATTTTTGTTTACTTCACTGATTATGTTGGGCTATTTAGGACAGGTTTAGATATGGCTTCGTGTGGAGAAGTCTTGGTAAGTTACCAACTAGTTCCTCTTTTCTGTTCTTTATAAATTCTGTTTCTGAAAAGAACATGAGCAACAAGTCTAAAAACTCGTTGTTAATGTGGCAGGGATCAAGTCCGGAAGGAATTCACACAACGGGAGGAATTGGTATTGCAGCTTTAGACATCCCATTTTAGCAATAGACTTTGTACAATAGAATGCTGAAGGGACTTTGTCACTGCTTCTGATTCAACGCTGGATTTTGTTTTTAATTTGATTTGATAGTTGATTAATTGTGTATGTTGGATTTGCAGCTTGTCTGGTTTAGCGTGTTGAAATTGCTGGAGCCTTTGCTGATATTGTTGTTTGTTTGCAAATGCCAATGTTGTTGCAAATGCTTGACTGATATACTGATGTCATGCTGGTGTTAATGGTGGATCGGTATACTCGTTGAGGCTGATGTCTTTCGGTGTCTACAAGCTGCTGGTTGTCTGCGACGTTCTTGTTTTGAAGCTGCTTGCAAGTACTTGCTAATGTGGTTGATATTTGCAGACGATGCTCCATGGCTTTTGTAGTGACTGATGGCTTTTGAGAATAATACAATGCATAGGCCAAAGTATTCATTCGAAATTGTCGGTTGGTAACATATATTTCATTGCTTGTTTTCCCGTTGCAGGCAGAGTATGCTTCATCTGAATTGGGCTGCGTTTGTACAAGATCATTAATTGCCATAGAAATCAGTTTTCTGTAACCCATTCTCCTAGGAACTCCAGAATTGGATATGCTGATGAAATGTTGGTGCTGGTACCATATTTGTCTGCTGTTGTTGTGCTGATTTGTTATGTCTTTCTCCTGGTTTGCAGGTACCTTTGATTTCACTGCATTTGCTAAGGCAGATCTCTAATTGACATAAATATGAAAGGGGGTATGATGAATCATGGCACTTTAAAGCTTGAATTATTTTTTAAGTCCTTTACTGGTGAATGACCATCTTCAGGTGTTTGCATTGTTGGAAATGCAGGTTTCACACATACGCGACATGTGCGACTTGGGTGATGGCGCTTTAACAACATAGTGGCAATGATACCAAGCTCGGCAAGAACTTCATCAACATTACAATAAGCTCGTGTAAAGCTTCAACAAGCATTGTCTGCATCATCTGTCAAGCAAGACACCGACTCGGCAACGAAAGCCCTAAGTTTGAAAATTGTGAGGGAACGTCCATGAGGTATCGTTTACACTTAAACAATCCTGTTGATTTTCTAGCAGTGCAGAACTTGTCTGCCCCATGACGACCATCGTTTTCTCTAACAATGTTATTGCTTTGGAATTATATTTGGCATGGGAATTTGAGCAGCATGACTGTTATGACCTGTTGAAGGCTTGTAACTTATGTGGATTATAGCTTGCGTAGTGGCAGCTTGTGAATTGGAGGAAGCTACTCAAGGCGTGAAGTTTGGGTGGGACATATCATTGGTTGTTGTCGTAATTCTCCCATAAATTCAAGTTGGTCAGATGCTGGGGTTAAGATAACTGGAACAACAAGCAGACCCGTGTCACAGAGGTGCGCCGGAAGACCTTCGAATTCCCCGAATTGGTCTTATAAACTAGTGACAGTTCAGCATGAGGATGCTCTGGTATTGGCCTGATAAATCCTTTTCCATTTGGTTGTGTTGCAGGTTATTAACCGTGATTATTTTGCAGATGCAGCAGACGTTGAGATTGTAGAGTAATTGCGGTCTTGTACAATATGTTTTCTTCGGTGAGAACTAAAGGCTCAGCTTCCACGGAAGTAGAATAACAAGGTTCACACACAGGCGTGCTTGATGCTATATTAATTTTGTTTTACTGTCTTGAGTTACTGGCGAGGTTACAGGACGGCGAGTTTCTCGAAGTTCTTACTTTGAGTCTGTAGGTTCAGAAGAAACTGATGAAATGAGAAGTTCATAGATGGACGGCTAACAAAATCCACTTAGGTATGATCAATGCTTTGGTATAAGGTTTTAGGTACTTGGTAACATGAGCTTTTTGCTTGTCATATATTTTTATTTTGGTCAAACTATTGTCCTAAGAGAAAACTCATGAACCTAACATCTTCAATTATTTGCAGCAACAACACTTAGATGGCCAGGTGCTGTCATGTGTGGGTCACTTGAAGGAATTCAGATACGGTGAAGATTTGGCATACTAGGTGAAAAGTTGTTCGAGACGTAAGAAGACCTTCATTTCCGCAGGGAGAAGAGTCTCCCGTGGGGTTGTGATGCTGCTTTTGACAGATGCGGTCCTCCGCAATTGGTAGCTCAGGAAACTTAAGTCCAACGACACGAAGCACTGGTGGGAATGTCAATTTTGAAGAAAACGCTTTTTTGCCAAGAAAACACCATTTCACAATTATAATAACTTCTTGAATACGTAGATAACAAATTTGTAAATCTGTATCATGCCATGGATTTTGAAATCAAAGTGGATTTGGATCGTACTTTATGAAGTACCCTTGGATTTTAAGAACTTTGATCAATAATTCATTCATGTGGAATTTGAGTTTTAAGATGAAACTTCAGGCTTTTGAACTTGTAACACATTTTGATCTTAACTTGTAAGAACAAATTCTCGAAACTTGTACCTCTTTCGATATTGTAGTACGTCTTGAATCTGACTACAGCATTAAGATTTGGATTTTAGTCACATGGGACTGCCAAAGCTTCTTGAGTTTAAAAATGGCGTGATGCTTTGAGCTTTAATTATTATCATGACCATTAATCTTTGAAGACCATTTGTGATGCTTTGAAATAATCACCAAACATCTTGGCACAAACCTCCTTGAACCTTTGTATTTTGGGAGCTTAGATTTCAATGATAGGCCTCTAAATAGACAAGTCATTTAGAGCTTCGAAGTCGTATCAAGATACTAAACTTTGCAATTCCTTGCACTATAGATCACGTGGAAATACTCCGTAACTAGGCCTCTTGAGCAATGAAAATGCCATAGTGCGATTCAAATAAACTTTTGTTAAAAATCAACGCGTTCGCGAATGAGACCCTCGTATCTTGAAAGAAAACTAAAATAGCCTGAAAGTTGATAATTCCTTAAAAATCCGTGCAACAACCTTCTTCATAAAACAAAACAAACAACTGGTTAAACGGTTAGTTAAAGCGAGGAAATGATGGATAAAATAAAAGAAAGAATGCAAGGAAGGTGAGATCTTATGGTCAAAAATTAGGGTGCGACACACGGTGTCTCTCCAGCCGCGGTCGGCGATTTCTGGGTCGAGGTGAGGGACTTCTCGAGCCTTCGTTCTGGTCTTCCCGCGGGGGGGGGGGGGGGGGGGGGGACCTCGGAGGGCCTACGCGTTCCAATGCTCCAATTCTCACGTTTTGCTAGAACAACAGCTGGTTCGTCTGGTTGATAGCCACAAAGAGGGCGGCCACCGTTGGGTCCGCTCCCGCCGGGATGAGAACGGGTTAGAATGCTGCCGGGCCCGGGGGCCGGTGGTCGGTCTGAAGGAGCCGCTCCGCGGATGACGGTGAGGCAGTTTGGCCGTCTCTCTCGTCAGTTTCCGCCGGACGCGTCGTTTCCATCTGCTTGTTTCCGTTGGTGGCGACGTTGAGCACAAGGTCGTGCGGAGTGTCGTCACGGTGCGGGCTAGCCATGATCGTGGAGTGTTGGTGAAACTTTGGTTTTCTTCTCGGAGTAACGGGGAAGTTTCTGTTCCCACAGACGGCGCCACTGATCTGACCTGATCAGAAGGGGATCACGGGCTGGCCACACGTTGTTGGACAGCTACCTGTTCACCGGTGATGAGGAGGAGAAGAGGGGTGTACCTGCGAAACACTCCGATGCCAAAGTAAAGAGTTGGGCAGAGTGAGAGCAAAGTACAGAAAAGGGGTAAGAAGTGAATTACCTGACTCTCTTGATGAAAAGGGTATTTATAGAGAGACCCCAGTGCTGGGCCAACGGTCACTTGCGTTGGGCTGGATTGCCAGGCCCAACCCAGGTGACTGCTAGGGCTTACGTGGCGTAGTGAAGACTAGGACGTGGTCTTCGCCCTAGTCCAACTACTCATTGATCTCCGGAAAGTGGGTTTGACCTGCTCTTTCGGAGGTGGGCAGTTGGTTGCTGACGTGTCCCCGCGGAGGGGAGCACGTGGAGAACGTGCACCGGGCACGTTGTTCTCCCCGCGGTGGGGAGCTCGGGAGGTTCCCCGGAGGCAGGTTGTTCTCCCCGCGGAGGGGAGCACGCGAAGACGTGGAAGAACCAAAGGTCTTGCTCGACGGACCGGGGGTGCGCTGTTCGGCCGACAAAGGGGATGTTGAGACGCGACAGGACATGTCGTCCGTCCCGGCGGGGAGCGTGTCTTGCCCATCCTATGGGGGTGCGTGTGCCCGGTCGGGCTAGTCCACTTAATGGGCCTTATGCGTTATTGGGCTGGACCGCGAGGCTGGGCCCAAACCAGAACATAATTTATTTTAATTATTTTAAATTCAAGGATTTAAATATGAAATATTTACTAATCTTATAAAATTTATTTTATTTTAATATTTATTTATAAAAATATTAAATATGTAAAAAAAGTAGACTTAAAAAATGTCTTTTAATTCAGTGAAGCAAGCGAGCTGAACCTAATGAGATGAGCATAACGAGTTGTTCGTGAACTTATAACGGTTGAGCTTAAAAAAATTCGTGTCGAACTCGAACCAATATTTGAGCTTAACTAAATCTTAACGAGTCGAGCTGAGGCGAGTTTGACTTGACTCAACTCATTTTCAACCATACTCTCTCAGAAAATCTATGTTGAAAAGGTGCAAGACAAGTTTGATATAAGTAATTCAAAGGTTGTGAGTACTCCATTGACGAATTACTTTAACCTTTCACTGGAGTATCCAAAGACAAATGAAAAAGTGGAGTATATGTCAAAGGTTCCATATGACAGTGCTATTGGTTGTTTAATGTATGTTACGATATGTATTATACCCAACTTGGCACAAGCTTTAAGTCACTTTTGTAAGTTTATGTCCAAAGTAGGAAACAAGTCATGGTATCATGTTTAGTAGTGAACAAGTCGATCCTTCAGTTGTAGTATATGTTGATTCATACTTTGCTATGGTATGGATGATAAAAGGTCTATAACAGAATATGTCTTTACTTTAGTAGGATGACATATTTTTTGGAAATAATCAATTTAGTCTAAAGAGACCATGTCAACAACTGAAGAAGTGTACCTAACAACAAGTAAAACTGTCAAAGAATTAGATGTTGGAAAAGGTGGAGTTTCATTGCATTATGATAGTCAAAGTTCCATATATTTGAAAAATAATCATTCGTATCATGCCAGGACCAAACACATTGATGTGAGGTTTCACAAGACCATAGAGTTAATTATATATGGACATACATTACTTGAAAAAGTTATTACTTCAGAGAATGCAAATGATATGTAGACTAAGTCAGTCATCAATGACAAGTTCAAGCATTTATTATATTTGTTACATGTTTATCATTGTTAAGTAGAATGTGTAATTCCCTTATTTCTAGGATGCGATCGTCATGCAAAAATTCTTCATAGGAGTTTGGTATTCACTAAGGTGGAGTTTTTTTTAGTATGACTCATATTAAGATAAAGAGAAAAATAATATTTGGAAACTCCAAACATGTCTTAGGTCCAACTGTCTGTTTACCTCCCTCGTGGTACCACTCAATGGTATTATTGTAAAATCAATAGTAGTATTATATATATTTCTTATAACAATGTAGCCCTAATTTATCACAAAAAATTAAAAGGAACTATAACTGCTAATTAGTCATAGAGGTAGATAGCATTGCCCGAACTGCATTAATAAAGAACAATCATGTTCATTATCTTTTACTTTTGTTTCTTTTTAATCTTTTATACTACTTGTTGTTCTAATAATCTTCTTGTCGAATAATAAGGGAGAAACCTTCAATAATAAAAGGTAAGGGATTCATGAGCAAGATTTTAGATATGAATGTGCTATAAGCATCGCTTAACCATTTCAAAAAACATATTTAATACTCAATTGTGAGTATATTGTGCATAATTATGAAGGCATCACATATGCATATATGATTGTAAGAAAAAAAAGGATTGAACACCAAACCTCTAAATTGTCCCAAACAATGATCATGACGGTGAAAATTCATTAACAAATATTTCTTCTTGTTTCATGGAGTGAATTTCGTAAAGAGATAAAAAATTTAGAAATGAGTACATTTTGGTGAATATGTGACACATTTCATCCCACAAAACTTTAGCATTGATAACGTATACGCCACTTTATGAGATTTATGGAGAAAATGCACGAGTGATCAATGACGCAATGTCGTACATCGAAAAATACGATCCTTCGCAGAGCGCTCGTATGCCCGCGGTAAAATGTGTTTGAACAAATTCGCCATCGAACTTTATCTAATCCAAAGAAGGAAAGAGAAAATATCGATAAAATCTTTTGAAAAGAAATAGAAGATTGTCATCGCAACCATATTTGGGTTCGAGAGTCTATTACGCTAGGGAAAGGTATTAACACCCCTCACGTCCGTTGTACTCAACGGGAACCTTTTAGTTAGACTTTAGATTTAATGTTAGCTAATTTTATTTGTTTCCTTCGAGAGATAAAGAGTGTAAATGAAAACAAAAGTTCATAAAAATGTTTTTATTAGGGTGCTTGACGAGTTACGGGTCTCGCTACTACGTATCCTCATATGCAATAAGGAACCCAAAGCTTCGTAGTTCGGGGGAAGACTATAGTTTGTTGGTTTATTTTAATGAACAAGTACTTAGATTGCGTTATAAGGATTAAACATTGGCTTGCATGCTCGCGGGGAAGACGTCGTACGCGTTAGAAAAGATTAAGTAATGTTCTTTTAAAGACTTGAATTTGATTAAAGTGTGTTAATGTGAACACGTGTTTAGATCACATTCTAACGGTAAAAGATGGCTTGCTTACTCATGCCGGAGGCTTAAGCGCAAGTTTGTGTGCCTTAGAAAGGATTAGACAAATGTTCTCATATGAAAGGTTTTCAATTGCACGGGTGCAAGAAAGTAAGTTTGATGTAATTGGATATTTTTAAGGTGAATAACGAATATTCGACAAGAATGAGACGTGAGCCTCAGAAACAATTAATCAAGGTATTATCAGAATGCTAGATTCCAATGATACCTTTTTCATTTAATTAATTATGAAATTTGTTCGATGAACGATGAACTTTCAAAAGATTGTTTAAAGGTCCACCTAAATACTAGACTCCAATGACCCATCTTTTTGTCTAAGTTATTAGGTTAAATATTTTAGAAATAAAAAGAGAGAATGAAAGCTAACCCAATACGTGTGCCTCGAGAGCAACTATTCAAGGATTAAAGGAATTCCAAACTCCAAGGATCCATTTCTTTTGTGTTTTATTAAGAAAAGATTTTAGCAATATGTTTAATCGAAAAAGGATTTGAATCGCACGAAGGAAGTACTTGACATTGGATCAAGTACTTGCATTTGGTGAAAATGGTTTAATTTGGATTAATAAAAATGGTTTGAAGTTGAAGTAATTATGAAATCGAATTCATGGTTTGAAAATGATTGTTGAAACGATATTGAAATAAGTCAATCCATATTTAATTAACAAAATCAATTAATTGAAATTTGATTAAATCGTCTAATTAAACTAATTAAAATCAATTATTAAATTTGTTTAGTTAAAAATTAATGTAATTAAATAATTAAGTTAATTAAAATTGATTAACCAAATTATCTAATTAAACAAAACTTTAATTAATTAATTAATTTAATAGAATAAGCAACAAGATCAAATGTAAAATAATAGAAGCGAGTTAATCACAATATGCTAAAATCCAGTTTGTACATAGAAATCAAGTAATCGAAGTGTCGTACTTAAGGACTGAAACACGGTGAAAATATCATATCGATGTATCAAAATTTCGACGACATAATAACATAAAATTTTCGAATTCGCAGATTAAAAATCCGATTAAAGAACACAAGCAAAATTAAACAACAACAAACTTAGTACTATACCATTTACATGTTACGACATTTCGAATATTACAAAACTAAAATTTAGCATGAACATAACGAGGTCAACATAAACATAAACAAATATTTAGAATTAATGTTTAAGCAGCAATGTAATAAAAAATAGTAATGGTAAAACAAAACTTTACTAGATAAATCCATTAAAAAACAAAATAAACACCAATAGTAAGTTTAGAAAAGAAAACAAGTTACATTAGCTACAACAATGGCGACGTCGAATTGAGCTTTCACGCAGCGTTCTAAGGGTTTTGTAGATCTCAACAGTAGGAGATGGTTTTCCGGTGGTGTGTGAGGAATAGTTTATGGTGGAGAGAGTTGGGATTGGGTCGTGTTCGGAGTTGGATGAGATTTTGTTAGAAACAATAGTGGTTTGGTTGAATAGGCTTCTAGAGAGTGGATTAGTGTGGTTGATTTGGTTGTTGTTGCTCTCACAGTGGTGGAAGTGTTTCGAGCAGAGTTGTTTCACGACTGTGAGTTATTGATTTCAGAGAAGAAGGTTTAGAGAGGAAGAATGGTCTTGTAAGGAATAGCTCGTATGAGGTAGTGTTTGTGTAGCAGGGAAGGAGGTTTGGTGGTGGATGTTCAGACCGATTAAAATACAACTAAAAGAATAATCGAAAAAATAAAACAAACACGCTAAATTATCCTACGCAAACCGTATCGGAGGACAGCACACGCTTGCCACCTTATAGTTCATTGGTACTAAAGAATTTAGCACTAAAAGAAAAATTTAAATTTACCACTATATTAGAAAGTAATTGCACTGTATCTTATTTATGCATTATTTTGCTTTATAATTCTAGTATTTAATCAGATTTTATACCTGATAATTATTTATCTGACAATAGAAATAGCAAATAGGAGTCTGAATGCCAATTGCAGGTACCATTGAATCAGAAGTTCTCATAATGTAACTGATTCCTTATTCCCTTTGTAGCTATCCACTTCTCCCCTTTAATTACCGGGCAACTCCCATGAAGTGATGTCTGCCAAATTTATAAAAAGATTGTCAAAATTAACTTCATATCTAAGCTGAAAAATATTTTTAAAATTTGGAATACATAAATATTAACTATTGTTTGATTCAAATAGAATTTACATTTAAAAATTTATGATGTCCGCATAGGTGAGATTCACAACTGGTGTAGGTTTTCAATTTTGTATTGTAATTTATAAACAATAAATATTTATGGGTATGTTCCAAACGATAAGGAAATCGGAGTGAATAAATATCAATAAATGTTTGAAAAACAATCTCACAAAAAAAGTAATACTAACATAAAGAGCTTTTATAAAGAGTTATGTTTATTAACTCAATAAAAGGATAAAAGAGGATAAAGTGCCACATGTATAAGGGGTGACACTAGCGAGGGGTTGTATAGAGGAGACAAGTGGCATAATGTTTGGAACCAGCTCCAGCTCTAAGACCGGATCTGAGGGCGTGGACATAGAGACGCTAGTGTCGGCTTGTAGACAACACTTGAGCACTTGGGCACGACGCATTAGAACAATCAGACTACTCGCAATGTCATATGGCGGTGCTGGTGGCGCTTCGGCGGCCGACATGTGATAAATGACTGTTGTTCTTGTTTTGGTCATTGGAATAAAAATATGCAACTATTGAAAAACGTTGTTGTAGGCGATACAACACAACTTTTGGTAAAAATGTTGTTGAAAGGATGTTGTTTCATCAAGGGTCGTAACCTTGTGAAATAACACAAACATGACCTATAAATAAGTCATTCCGAATTCAGAAATCACATCACAAAAACACATATCCTCTTTAGAAAATTCCAGATTCTCTTCCCTATATTCGAGTTTTCGTTCGTCTTGTGCAAACTCAAGTATAAGCTGAATTATCTTGTGTATTCCTGCATAGAAACTCTAAGACATTCGAGAGTGCTTGAACAACTATAAGGAAAATGGTTCATTCACGATTCCAGCCTGGATCCATTTAATCTAGAAGTTTTATCTAACAGTCTTATAGTATCTCAAATAATGGCTATCGAAGGTTCAATTTCAAGCATCAAAGTGATGAACCAGGACCTTGTCAAGTTGGATCGTTTCGATGGAACAAACTTCACCTGTTGACAAGATAAGATTACGTTTCTATTGACTGCCTTGAAGATTCATTATGTCTTAGATCTTGATTTGACACCAACTCTAGAACCAACAGAAGATGACACCGATGCAGTCAAAGAAGGAACGAAAGAAACGAAAGAAAGATGAATTGTTATGTCGTGGACCTATTCTAAACGTATTATCCGATTGTCTCTGATCTATACATTGATACCCAATCTGCAATAGAGATATGGAAAGCAATCAAATTCAAATTTAAGACTGAAAAGAAAGGTGCGAAAAAGTTCTTAATATCTAAATACTTTGATTTTAAAATTTTAGATTCCAAGCAGATTCTTGCACAAATACACGAGTTGCAGGTTCTCGTAAATAAAATAAAAATTGTAAAAATAGACATCCTAGAAACTTTTCAAGTTGGTGCAATCATTGCAAAATTGTCACCCTCCTGAAAAGGATACATGAAGAAATTGCTGCATAGTTATGAGAATTTTTCGTTGGAGAAACTTTAGAAACAACTTCAAATCAATGAGGAGACGAAGGATAGAGAAAATTCTGAGTCCGCTGGATACGCTAAATCCAATTCTGTGATTGCAAAAGGAAAGAGGAAATATGATGGCATGAAGAACCATTTTGACCATAAGAAGGAACATAACAAGTTCAAGAATTCTAGCGAACCAAAATGACGAAAAGGGGACTGCTATGTGTGCGGAAAATCAGACCACTCTGCTCGAGATTGCAGGCATAACAAGTTCAAAAATAAAGTTAATATTGTTCAAGCAAATGACGACATATTTTCTACGGTGAGCAAAATTATGTCAATGAAAGGTAAAGTGCAAGGATGGTGGTATGATGCATGTGCTACCGTGCACGTTTCTTATGACAAAGTAGAATTTAAAACCTATTATGAAGTAAATGATGGACAAGAAGTGCATATGAGAAATGAAGTATGATCTAGAGTCGTTGGAATGAGATTTGTTGAACTAAATTTCACTTGGGGAAAGAAAGTCACTCTTGTCAATGTACTTCATGTCCCCGACATGAATAGGAACCTTGTTAGTGAAGACTTGTTGGGAAAACCGGGTATTAAGTCTGGATATGAATCAGACAAACTAATATTTACCCGTAGCGATGTATTTGTTGGAAAAAGATATTCCGCTGAGAGAATGATCAAACTTTGTACTACTGATAATATTATTAATGAAATTTTTAATTCTGCTTATATGATTGAATCTATTTCTTTATGGCATTCTAGATTAACACATATTAGTATTAGTACTATGAATAGACTAATTAAATCCGGATTGATGTCATGTAATATTCATGATTTCAAAAAATGTAAAATATGTGTTAAATAAAAAATGATTAAGAAACCTTTTTAAAATGTTAAAAGAAAATCAAATTTACTTGATCTTATGCAATGTGAATTATATGAATTTAATGGCATGTTAACTCACGAAAAAACCCGTATTTAATAATGAACAACAAATCAACAATTAAACTTACAAATAATACCATATCTCATATAAGGAACAAATTAAACACATTAAAATCAAATTTCACTTTCTTAAAAATCAAGAGGGTGCAACAAAATCCCTTTTAACATACTGCAAAATAGCTGATTAGCTAATACATATTCTAATGAATTCACTTAAGATTGAAATTTTTAGAGATGAGAAGCATGCTCCATGTGTACTAGGGCAGACATGAGTCGGTTGCCCAAGGTATATTCTTAAAGGACTTAATGCATGAGTTTTGCTACATCGACCTAGTTATTTAAAATAATTGAAACTTTGTGAATGTTAAAACATTTTTCATTATTTATCAATTACTAGAGTTGTCCTAAAAGTAATAAAAAAAAATTATAATTAAACAAGACGAGGATGAAATACTAACCCGATCAAATGTACCATTAGGGAAAAATGAATAAAATAGAAGTCCATCTCCCTTTCGTGGTTTTATTTTCAAACCAATACAATCCTTATAATGATAGCTACCATCCATGTTCGACCCATTCTGCACAATAACAATGCATGAATTACTAAGTGGGTGACTAGAAAGTGGAAAATATTTTGTTCTAAAAAACAAAGAAAATGTGAAATATTAAGTGAATCGAAATGTAACGATGAATTGGGATTTTACCTCAAATGGAAAATTGGTCTCCCCACCTTCTTGGACATCCGTTAAATACAACACAAATGAAGCTACCTGCATGATAACAAAAAAAAAAAAATGATGGTGAAAAAAATACAGCTAGATAGATATGTATGATAAGTTTCTAATTGCATTGAAGGTGCATGAAAACTAGTAAAAATTATGATTATCAAGTAGACTCTATCAAAGCTATTTAAAAGTTGCACAATAAATACAACTTTTTTATTTTATTTTATTTTTTTAAGTTTTTGAATATGTACAAGAAAATTTATAAATTATGAGTTTTATAAAAAAATTATTATATATTATTTTACTGGTTAGATTAGAAACTCACCAATCAATCTATGAGTAACATGTTAATACTAATTTCTTTTAGGAAGATGCAATAAAAATGACAATTTTGTAATATATATGTTAACGATGTAACTTGGTGCTTAAGAAACATATCTCGTTTTATTGAATGAATGGAAAAAATGAAAAGTTACATGAAAAACTATAAAATTATGATCTTCTATGGAGAGATCAACTTCTAATAAACAAAAAATAGTTGGAAAACTGTTACTTATAAAGAAAGTAACATATAGTTAACATCTCCTCTTAAGTTAGACTATGGATATCATATAAATCTGACTTGGACATATTTGCAAAGAAATAAGCTTAGTGAAAAGGCTTTGTGAAAGCATCTTTTAACTGGTTTGACCAGTTGATAGGAAGAAGGTGGACGAGTTTGTTTTGAGTTTTCTCTCGGATGACATGACAATCAATCTCAAGGCCCTCTACCGAAACTGAATATCGAGCTTTGGTCTCCCACATATGTGAACTACAATGGCTTAATCATCTTCTAATTAATTTTTGCATTACACATCCTCATCATTCTTCCATTTATTGTGATAGCAAATGAGTTATCTACCTTGCACATAATCTAACATTTCATGAGGGAAGCCAACTCGTCCACCTTCTTCCTATCAACCGGTCAAACCAGTTTCGGTAAAGGGCCTTTAGAATGTGTTTTGTTTCTTAGATTTCCAAGAGATGAGTGTGGTACATAAGAAGACACAATAATTTGTAACAAATTTTCTAGAGTAAGAACATCGAGTCCAATTAGAAACAAAAAAACAATGTAGCTTTATGGGATTATTGTTGGAGTAGAAAATGTCTTTAACTCTTGAGGATTTGAGGAACTTGAGAATGGCAGTGCCTGCATTGAAATAAGAAGCCAAGGTTTTTGAAATGAATTGGCTTAAGTATTGATGAGGTACAAGATTCTTCAAATGAATCTTCTATAAAAGGCAAGGTCTTCTAAGGGAATGTCATCACTAAGAAAGAATTTTGTGGTAGGATTGAGGGGATTGTAGATGACTTGTAACCTAGGTAACTTGTGTCCTCAAAGAGTTCATGAGTGTATTTTCTCTAATTTATTAGAATACCTTCCTCTGATCCAAAAATTTCAATACCAACAAAAAACCTTAGTTTGGTAAGATCTTCGTTTAAGAATTGTTGATCAAGAAATAATTTGACACTTTGCATCTCTGTCATACAAGAAATAAGAACAATGTCATCAACATTAGAGAATTCAGCCTATCATGAGCAATGCACCTGCCGAAGAATTCAGCCTATCATGAGCGAACCAAACACATTGATGTGAGGCTGCATTTCATCAGAGGGGTAATCGAGCGTGGAGAAGTCCAAGTGCTGAAGGTTTCGACAGATCATAATGCTGCTGATATGATCACCAAGACGTTGCACAGTTGCAAGTTTTTCCATTGTATGCAGTTAATAAAGCTGCATGAAGAAAGCTAGTTTCTTGATGTTATAGAGTTAGATCCAAGGTGGAGATTTGTGAGATGTTGGATCGAACTCTAGTATGTTCGAAGTCTGTTTGCGAGTAATGCATGTTGTAGTCGAAGTCTGTTCTAACATGCATTAGTCAATATTGCTAGGGTTGTTAGCATGTTGAATTGTGCCTTGCTTGTAAGGCCAATTGTTTAAGTTAGCTTGTACCCTAAGTTAGCTTGTAATGGATAATTGTTAAAAAGCCCTTAGTGTGCTATTTTATTATAAATAGGATGTTAGCTTTTCAATCTTGGCATAAGGAAAAATAGGAAGATAAAATCCTAATTTCAAGAGAGAGAGGTTATTTTGTTATTCTTGTATACTTGTAATCTTGTTCTAAGAGAAAGGAAAAAATAGCAGTTTAATAATCAATCCTTGTTGTTTTCTTCTTTATTAACCCTAAACCTTGTGTGTTTATTGCTAAGAAATAGTTTATACTTTGTTTAAAGGTATCCGATTCACAACAAAAATAGAATTACAATGAAAATTTCGCAAATTGTCAAGTTTCTTAACCATTCTTGTGAGGTTTCTAAGAAACAGAGGACAATCATAAGTGTTATTATTTGTGGTAAGGGTGCATTAGAAGTAGACGTGGTTGGAATATGTGAAGAGACATGAGTGTCAACAATAGGAAGATATTGAGGATCAGGTTGGGGCCAAGTTGAGGATTCAGTCAACTGTTAGGTTGAGGACCAGGTTGTTGATTTAAAGGTTCATTGACATAGTCAGTTGATATTAGAGATGGAGAATTGATACGTTCATTAGGAGGAGATGGTGGCACATGTTCAGTTGGCTTAAAGGGAAATGAATCTCATAATTAATTAATGAGTCCAAAAAAGAGTGAAGTGTATTATGATAAAAGTGTACCTTATCCCTCGTGTGTGGTCTTTTTTATACAATGAGTTATATTGGGCTTGTATATCTTAGACCAAATCTTTTTGGAGCGATAAATGAGTTTCTTACATCTTTAGCATGTGGCCAACCCATAATAAATACATTTTTTTAATTATAATATATATATTTAAAATATTTTAAAAATTAAAATACATTATTGTCATTGTTTAAAAAAATCATTTTTTTCGAAGAATAGAAAAAGCATTTTTCAATGTTTTTAAAAAAAACTCATTCCCAGTTGCCTTTCCTTTGCCTCCCATCCTAACTCACAAACAAAACATTATATTATCACCTTTCTAGGTATGAGATATTTTTTTTTTCGTTAAAGCATTAATAATCATAAATTACGAAGTATAGAATAACTGCAAAAACTAAAATGAACACGTTTTGTTGTCACATACCCTGTGGCTTTCTTGATAATCATATTCAGCTGGATCGAATTCACCTGGATCGGTTGCGTCATAGTGAGGGTCATATTTTTGTCCGACCTCATATCGGAGGATATGAAATATCTGAAACACAAACACTAATTCTCAAATGATCTATAAATCATCCTAACTTCAAAAAGTAACTAACTGAAGTTAAATAGAAATGTTACCTCTCCATGAGCTTTGGGAATTTTCGTTGCTCTTGCTATTTTCTCTTCAATGATATCTAAAACACCTGTTTTATCCTCAGAAGCGCTAATAACCATACCAGAACTGTTTGAAAATGATAAACATGTAAGGTTATGATATACGCTTCCAAACCCTAGCGTGAGAGTCACTACCTTGTTCTTCGGAGATCACTTATCCCTTCCACCGTTGCCATTTTTGATTTTGATGTTCTAAGTACTCTTGCCCTATCAATTATACTTTCACATTCTTTCGCACTTGCAAAATTGGGAAAATATAGAATGCGTGGCTTCCAACTCAAAATCTGAACAACACAAATCAAAGTTACATTTTCCATTCATCATAATTATGAATAATTATGAACCCTTGAAGAAAGAATTCGCGAACCTGGAAAGGAATGGAAGTAATGAAATTATCACCAGACTCTCCTACATGCGATAATCGACGTTCTTTCTCCTGCAATCTCGCTCTCAGGCCATATTCATCTTCCTGAATATTTAAGTGATCAATTGCTAGAAACAATTTCCAGTACAACAAAAAAAAATCAAAAGAAAAATAAAACCTGAGAGTGGTGGAAGAATCTGGAACCATAGAATCCAGCAAGAAAGAAGAAGATGCTTAAGAGGAAAACAGAAGGTAACCCGAACTTCTTCGTTCTCAAGCTCCAGTTTGGTCTATACGTTTTGTCTTTCATTTGATTGTGCAGAGAGATTTTCGATTTTCTTTCTTCAAATCAAATGCTATTGAAGTTTAAGAATTTTACTTACTTTGAAATTGCAAATTCGCTATGATAAGATTATTAATTTCAGTCAAAAGACAAAACTGTGTCTTAAATTCAGTCAACAGATATATATATATATATATATATATATATATATATATATATATATATATATATATATATATATATATATATATATATATATATATATATATATATATATATATATATATATATATATATATATATATATATATATATGACGTGGAGAGAAAAAACATTGAATTAGTAATTTTACATTCACAATCAAAACAAATAAAATATTAAGACTCAAAAGGTAGTGTTTAATGTGAGTTAATTTTACGTTTTAAAAAAAAATTATATGTGGATTAATAAGTGCTCTGACATCATAAAATAGTTTTAAGTGGTAATGTAAAAATGATTAAATGGATGTAAAACAATTAATTAGTTATTGAGTGTACTAACACCAAAAAATAGTTGGCGTGGTAAATTAATTTTGGTATTGATTAAAGATGTTCATAATTTGGTTACCATAAATGGAAGAAAAAAAAGTTTTAAATAATTAAATAGAGTTGATTAATGAAATATAAGAGGTTAATTAATATAATTTATAATTTAATGTCTGAAAATGATTAATACAATTATATATTTTATTGATTAATGTATTAATAAAATTGATCAATTAATAAATTATAAGTAAAATAAGTGGTTAATAACATTTATGTTTAATGAAGTAATGAAATTTATTAATGATACAATTTTATATTTGTGTTATAAAATAAAGATAATGCTAACTTGTGTTCTATGAATAGAAGTTAAGAAACACATTTATAGAAACTTTGTATTGAAAAAATCAATAAAAATATTTTATTTTTATTTTTATTAAAACAGTACACAATTTGTAATATATTATTTCTACTTTTAGTTCTTAACTTGTGTTCCTAAGATACATATTAGCATTACCCATAAAATAATTATTTATATTTTAAAAATATATTTTTTATTATATAAAATTGTATTTTACTTTTGTTCTATTTAAAAAAATATTATTAAAAGCAGTACACAATTTGTAATATATTATTTCTACTTTTAGTTATTAACTTGTGTTCCTAAGACACATATTAGCATTACTCATAAAATAATTATTTATATTTTAAAAATATATTTTTTATTATATAAAATTGTATTTTACTTTTGTTCTATTTAAAAAATATTATTCCCTGTATTTGTGAACACTACAACACAATATAAATGTAATAATTTGTGTCAAGATAACGTCATTTATAAAAGAAAATTAATTGGATAAGAGAGAAAACATGATAAACCATATTTTTGATCGTTCTCTACACATTGAGACTATAACCCATTTAAATAATTTTAGAGTTATTTTTTAATTTTCAATATTCTAATTTTGTCCCTCATCAAATTAGATATTGACTTACGGTATCTACACAATAACCTGACCTTTCATGACATTTATGCTTTTAGCCACAAACTTAATATTATATTAATTAAACTCCTTTAAGTCTTGACTAATTAAAATAATGACACTAACACCTTAAATGTTACATTTGTGACCCAAAATTCTGACAATCTTCCACCGGTAGGGCTGGAAACGAGTCGAGTCGAGTCGAACTCATCTCAGCTCGACTCGACTCGTTAAGAATTGGTTCGAGTTCGAGTTTAACACAAACTTTTTTTAAGCTCAAACTCGTCTCGTTATAAGTTCACGAACAGTTCAGTTCAACTCGTTAGGTTCATCTCATTAGGTTCAGCTCACATGATTCACGGACTTAAAACTATTTTTTTATAAAAAAATATATATATTTTAGTATATTTGACATTTTAAATAAATATATATTTTTAAAATAAAATATTAAAATAAAATAAAAGGTATCATATTGAAATTTAACTTTATCTTCGAAATCTACTAATTCAAAACCTACACAACTTTCAAGAGATACATTTGAGAGTCTAATTCAAAAACTACTAAATTGAAGATTAAATTTGTCTAAGATTTGAAGTAAATATTTAAACTTAATCTTAAAGACAGTATAACTCTTCTCATATGTAATCGAGTTGACTCATGAATCTAACGAGTCGAACTATGTATAGTTCAAGTTCAGCTCATTTAGTTAACGAACTTAATTTTTCGCTCATACTCAACTCATTTGGTTCATGAACCTAGTTCAACGATTTAATTGTCGAATCGAATTTCGAACTATTTTCGAGTTGGTTCGGTTCATTGTCAGCCCTATCCACTGGTTACATATATAACTTTACATGCATGTTAGACTTTATGAGCTCAAAATTTGCCATTACATACTCAAGCATATTCAAATTATCTTGTTCATTAATCATGTCAATATACATAATCAAAGTGATTTTCGTTATATCAATCATAACTAAATCCATCAATGATCATCAATAGTGACACAATTAAATGACCTAGATCTATAATAAAATGTGCAACATGAAAATCACATAAAGTTGGTCTGTATATGTCAATTTTCAACTGGTCCTACTTTACCTTAGTGAGATCATTCAATAATTTTATTGTACAAAATATAAACTGCTAAATATCAAACTTTATTAATTTTGAAAATATCCAAAATTATGGTATGCATACATAATACCAAACACAGAATATAAAATTCATATTTGACTAACTCCCTCTAAACCAAAGACTCTTATAACTGTAAAACACTCATGCGAGCAATGTCCTCGTGAAAGACCTTGGATGAAAGACCTTTTTTGTAAGAGAATCGGCTATCATGGAGTTTGTCCCCAAGTGTTTTATGGAAATATGTCCAATTTATACCATTTCCTTAACAACTAGGAACTTGATGTCAATATATTTTGACTTGGTCGAGCTCCTATTATTGTTGGAATACAGGACGACTGATTTGTACTCACAATATAATTTAAGTGGTCTTTCAATTTCTTCCACAATTCGCAGCTCAGTAAAAAGATTCCTTAGTCAAATCCCATGGTTGGATGCCTTATAACATGCTATAAACTCTGCTGCCATGGATGAACCTGTAAAAGCTTGCTTAGCATTGCGCTAAGAAACTGCCCCACTAGCCAACATGTAGATATAGTTTGAAGTGAGTCTTTTACTGTTTTGACATCCAGCAAAGTCTGAGTCATAGTATCCAGTGAACTCTAACTGGTCTGACCTCTTACATGTGAGCATATAGTCTTTTATTCTCTTTAAATACCTCATAACTTTTTTGGCTACTTTCTAATGATACATTCCTGGATTTCTCAAATATCTACCTAATATCCCAACTATGAACGCAATATGTAACATCCCACTCTATCCCGTACGCGTATTATATGAATGTTAAAGAAAATACATCAGAGTTTTCAAAACACGTAGGATGTCACATAGACATTTTTCTCATTCAATGAAGTATCAAGTCACTTCATGCTTTCCACAACATTTCAACAAGGTCATTCAATAAAACAGAGGAATAAAATCCATGTTTAAACATAATCCCCACAACCGGTGGTTATACATCATTAATCCAACAGATAAAAGATATGTAACAATTAATCAAAAAAATAAGCAAAATCTAACGTAATCCCGTCATCCCATGTTACGTATCAGAGCGACTCCTAGGACTCGATCAAATAGCAACACACTCCAAGCACTACTTAGGTACCTGGTCATCTGCACCCCCCAAGGAGCACAGACGCAAAAAACAGAAAAAGGGTGAGAACTACATTCAATAAATAAGTGGTGAAATACACATGCTAAGGAGTAGTTACACACCACACATACAATCATACACATGCAACACACATACACGTGCCACCTCAATCACTCGGCATCAGTAGCCCATATTCAAATACAAACATGCAATGTGACTCACTGACTCAACACAATGCATGTGGTACCAACACAAATACATACGATTCACTCTAGAACCCGATTCCCGTCGGAACCCGGATAAGTTGTATACGTTCCTATGAACTACAACTTATCTTCACATTGACTTCCACATGAAGTCCGGATGAACTAGGTACCCATCATGGATTCCCACCTAGTCATCTCCACAAGACAGATGACATGAAATGCATGACAACACCATTATGCAAATATAATAATAATTTCAAGCACAATTCACGATCATCAATGATCCGCACGAGCCATCCGCTCACCGTAATCCTCTCAGAAATTACCATCATCACACCAGATCGTCCACACTGGACAGTCCTGCCCCACACACATCAATCACACCCCTAAGGGCAAAAACATAATTTTCCATATTCTCTCTAATTAAATTCATTACTAATATTCATTAGGTTCATTTTAGTCATATTAATCCTACCGATTAAACGGAATTGCGTTCCAAGTGAAATATGGACAGAAATCGCGAAAATGGGAAAAAGTCATCCCAGGCCTACCCATACGCGTATTGCCCTGCCTGTTACGCGTATTTCCTTGCTGTCAGGCCTGCCCATACGCGCGTTGCCCTACTTGTTACGCGTATTGCCCTTTCTGATACGCGTATTGCCCTGTCTGATACGCGTATTGCCCTGCTGTCAGGCCCACCATATGCGTATTGCCCTATCTGTTACGCGTATTGCCCTGTCTGTTACGCTTATTGCTCTATCCCATACGCGTATCACCAGAACTACTGCCAAAAACTCAGATTTCATCCCTTTCAGGAATCCTCACTCAATACTCTTCATTTTATCTCTCAACTCAACCCAGAATTCAGTTTTTTGTTAATCGTTTTTCTCTACCTCCACTATACTTCATCTATCCACTATTCTCCTAAGATTTATATCATGTAAGGTTTAATTTTGTTAACCCTCTAACCCTTATTTTCTAGATCTATTATTCATCAGAGTTCTATTACAACATTAAGAAATTTTCACACGAATTGCATATCAGTCCCAGAATCACACACACAAACATCATACAATGATTATTCAACAATAACAGCAATTACAGGGAACCCATCATGCTACGAAAATCAGATTAAAGAAGAGGAAAATTCATGAATCCTATGAGAGAAAGGACCTCTCAATATCCTCTCATGTTAATTCACCCATATTGAAATCCATTCTCCCCCCTTACCTTGGATTTGATCTCTTTCTTGACAATAATGGAGAAAATTGGTTCTTTTTGCCCTAGCTCTCCTTTCTCTGCCTTTTCCTTTTTCACGTACACTAATTGCCTACTCCACTAACTCTCCCTAAACCCTCTTAATTAAATTTTTAATTCATTGAATTTAATTACTAATAACAATAATACTAATAATAACAATAATAATAACCATAATCCTATTAATATTATTATTAATAATAATTGAAATAATAATATTAATAATCATAATGCTCTTAATCTAGTTATTAAATTATCCCTTATTCTAGGTCCACATTACCCCAACTAAGGTCAGCTCTCACTCTCGCTCCTAACCTCATACCCTTAATAAGGACATCAAAGTCAATACACGCACAACAAAGTATAAAATGACTAAATAGTTTAAATGGGGTGTTACACAATATCCAGACGCGTACACAATTGGGCATACATCAGACTTCCAACTACTGACGCACAATGAATCTTTTGCATTTCTTGAATTTCTAAGTTTTCTTTTGGGCACTGACTGAGACTCAATTTGTCTCCCTTAGAAATTGGAGTATCTCCTGGTTTACATTCCTGCATGTCAAACCTTTTAAGTATGTTTTCGATATAACTCCTTTATGATAATCCTTGAATACCACAAGACTAGTCTCGATGTATCTGAATTTCTAATACAAAGGAGGCATCACCAATATGTTTCATTTCGAATTTTCTTGATAGAAATTTCTTAGTTTCATGCATCATTCCTATATCATTTGTGGCAAGCAGTATGTCATCTACATACAAGACCAGGAAAATATACTTGTTCCCACTGAATTTATGATACATACAATCTTCAACAACATTCACCTCAAAACAAAATGAGAGAATTACTTCATAAAACTTGTGATACCACTGACGAGATGCTTGCTTTAGCCCATAAATGGACTTTGTCAATTTGCAAACCATATTCTTTGAGTTTCTTGACACAAAGTTTTCTGTTTGCATCATATAGATTGTTTCATTAACGTTGCCATTGAGGAAAGCCGTCTTGACATTCATTTGATGGAGTTCCAAATCATAATGTGCAATAAGAGTCATGATTGTCTTAAAAGAGTCTTTCGATGAAAATGGAGAGAAAGTATCTTTAAAGTCAATCCCTTCCTTTTGAGTATAACCTTTAGCCATAAGATGAGCTTTATACCTCTCCACATTACCGTTAAAATCCCGCTTGGTCTTAAAAATCCATTTGCAACCAATGGGTTTCACACCTTCTGATAACAGAACAAGTTTCCAAACTTTATTGTCTTGCATGAACTTATACTCCTCATTCATTGATTCAATCTATTTTTCCGAGTTGGAATCTTGCATGGCTTGACGGAAGTTGATTGGATTATCTTCCATCATACCATTATTTTTCTCATGTTCTTGGAGAAAGACTGTGTAATCATCCGAAATAACATTTCTCCTTTCTCTAGTGGATCTCCGCAAAGGTATTGGTTCTTGTAACACTTGTTCTTGAGGATCTTGAGTTTGTTCTTCCCGAATTACCAAATCATCCAGAGGATGAGGAAAATCAACAATGTCTTGTGGAGGTTCCATTCTTGCTTGATCAAAAGCAACTGTATAAATTGTTACCGATTCTTCCTCTAAAACAAAGTCTCTAACCTTATTCTTCCCCCCAAACTCAATATCCTCAAAGAATGTGGTTGTTCTCGTCTCAAAAATTAAATTAAATTTGGGATCATAAAATTCATAGCCCCTAGATCTTTTAGAATAGCCAATAAAGTAATTGCTCACTGTTCGGGAGTTCAATTTCTTTTCATTTGGCCGATAAGGCCTTGCCTCAGCTGGACATCCCCACACATGAAAATGTTTTAGACTAGGGTTTTGCCCAGTCCAAAGTTCATAAGGTGTTTTGACAGCTGCCTTTGTTGGTATTCTATTTAGAATGTAAGTTGCAGTCTTTAGTGTCTCTCCTAAAAGTGACTCTGGCAAGGTAGAATGATAAATCATACTCCTTACCATATCCTTAAGAATCCAGTTTCGCCTTTCAACAACACCGTTCATGCTAGGTGATCCTGGCATGGTGCATTATGGGATGATTCCATATTTCTCTAGGTATTTGGCCAAAGGCCCTGAACATTGTTCATCTGAACCGTCATATCTTCTGTAATATTCACCGCCACGATCAAATTTGACTTTCTTAATTCATTTGTTGAGTCGGTTCTCAACTACAGCCTTAAACGATTTGAACAAATCCAATGATTGAAACTTTTCATGTATAAGAAATATGTACACATATCTAGCATAATCTTCTATGAATGATATAAAATATTATTGACAATTCCAAGAAAGTGTTAGAAATGGTCCAAAAATGTTTGCATGTATAAATTCCAAGACATTCGTAGCTCCATATGCACCAAATTTCTTTGTTTTAGTTTATTTACCTTTAATGCATTCAACGCATTAAACACAAACATCAAAGTTCGTTAAGTTAATGGAGTCTAAAATTCCATCAGACATCAATCGCTCAACTCTATTTTTAGAGATGTGACCAAGGCGCTTGTGCCATAATGCTCCTGAATTATTATTATCAATTTTACGCTTAGTACCACATGTTTCTACATTTAAGAAATCCCCATAGGTAGCTATTGTGTCAAGCAAAATGTAGTTAATCATGAGTCATAAGTGAACCAATTCTAATAATATTTGAATTAAAAGACAACTTAAACATATTATTCCCAAATGAAAACAAATAACCTGATTTGTCCAAATAAAAAAATGAAATTAATTCCGTCTAAATGACGGCACAACAAAAGTGTCTTTTAAATCCAAATAAAACCCAATAATAATAATTATTTAAAATGTCCAACAACTTCAACCTCCACCGACTTGCCAACTCCAACATAGATGTATCTTTTAACATCATTTGATTTTTGGTTGTTCAGGCAACCCTGCATTGAAACATTAATGTTATTAGTTGCACCTGAGTCTAACCGCCAGTGTTTCTAGCTATTGAAGCTAAATTGACCTCAGAACAGACCAAAGTAAGAAATGTACCTTTCTTTGCACGCCAAACATGGTAATTGGGACATTTCTTTTTCACACGTCCAGACATTTTGCAAAAGAAACAATTATCAGCCTGTTTTTGTTTCTTTTGTGCTGGAACACTTACAACTTCATTCTTGGACTCATAAGTTTTCTTTCTTTTGCCCTTGTCTTTAGAGGTGCTAACAGAATGAACACTTTTTGTCTTATCCTATTTCATCCTTTCCTCTTTTTGCACACAAAATGAAATGAGCTCATTAAAAGACCATTTTTTCGTCTGATAGTTATAAGATACCTTAAACTGACCAAACTGTTAAGGAAAAGAAAGTAATACTTAATCAATGAGCAAGTCTTCAGACAACTCAAGCTTTAGTGTCTTAAGTTTTGAAACAGTGTTTGACATGCTTGTTAGATGTCAAATTTCACTTATTTGATCTATCATATATTGGCATCTTTCACTCATTTTTGTCATATAAGTGTTGAAAACCACTCTGGTATTGTTTGGTTTGCAATATCGAGTGAAAATATCTTGGTACCTTTGATTTGTGTGCTATTGTGCAGGAATCAGGCACAAAATAAATGGAAAAGTAAGACATAAGAAATGGGCAAAGGAACCAAGAAAACAAGCAAACAAACAGCAAGCTCGCTAGGCGAAGATGCAGCGAGGAAAGGTAGCGAAGCACTCGCTAGGCGAAGGCGCAGCGAGTCTCCAGCGAACACTTCCAGTAGCAAAATGCTGTCAGCTCGCTAGCAGCTCGCCTAGCGATCAGGTAGCGAACGTTCGCTAGCAGCTCACCTAGCGAGCAGGTAGCGAACGAGCCCAGAATTGAACAGATCTGAAATTGCCAAAAGTTCGCGTGCGCTAGCTGTTTGCTAGCTGTTCGCCTAGCGAACGTGACAGAACCTGAACGTATATTTAAGTGATTTTCTTGTATTTTTAGGTCATAACTCCATTTTTGGGAGAAAACTTGAGATAGTAACATTTTGGAACATCAGAACTCATCTCTCTTCATTTCTTTAGAGAGAGAAACATAAAACCCTAAGAGGGAGGAGGTAAGATCTTCGATCTCTTGTTGGGGTTTGGATTGTAATCTTTTGATAACTTATGTATTTCATCTAGTTTATGTTTGTGAGCTATTTTGGATTCTCTATTGAATGTTTATCTTTGATTGATTGTTTGTGGGTCTTGACAAAACCATTTCACATCTTTGATCTCAGATTTTCTTCTATCAATGAACAAACTTTTGACATGGTTTTGAAGTTGATATTCATTGTATCTTCTATGGTGTTGTGTTGATTAAGTAGCATGGGTAGCATGGGTAGGATCGATATGATATTGTGTGGGTATGTGATAATAGTGATGAAGAACAATTTTCACCGACATTTGGCGGATTAGATGAATACATGTAAAAAGGGTTAAGCGTGTGTACGTATTCTGATCATTGTGTTTATTGCAAAATGTTGCGGTGAAATTTGGATGTCAAGCTATTGATTAACTTGAATCTTAATTCATTTACAACCGGTCTTTGATTTATCCGAAGGAAAGGTTAAAGAAAGGAAAAACCTAAAAGGGAAAGATCTAAGGTTCGGGGGTTGATTAAATTTAGGGAAGGTATTAGCACCCTAAACTTCCGTAGTACTCTACGGGAACCTTTTGTTTATTTTTTTTGTTTATTTCATTAATTATTTTGCTTTAGGGTATATACAAAGGATTGAAAATTAAAAAAGACCTAGGGGTTAATTCTAAGTTTACTCGGCAAGACATCGCATCTTGTGCCTACATATCCTTACGGGAATGGAATCAGAGTAACTGTAGTTCCCCTCAAAAGGGAGGTTAGAAACGTCTTGACTGTGGCCAAGGTTTCAATGGGGAATAAACGTATCTTAGGGACACGCTTACGTGGAGTGTAGAAACTCCAAATCTCTACGTTGAATTGTTAAGTGAATTAGGGTTAGGTTAGGGATTCCGCGGCGGGAAACCCTAAAATGAGCGCGGCGGCTCTTTGACCTAATGCTAGGGGTAAAATTGTAATTTGGCCTGCGGCGAGGCATTTGTGAAAATTAGGGTTTGTAGTTTGTAGTTTTGAGGATTTGAAATTGAATGTGTGAAGTTTTACGGACTATTGGCGCGGCGGCCAAACAGTTAGACCTAACCTTCGGATGTGTGCAATGTGACATAAATAATGGTAAACGCGTGAGATAATTGAATCATGCAAACAGAGAGATAATGTCATAATTTAAACCATGCAAGCAGAAATTTAAAGGCAGAATTTAAAGAGCGATTGTTAAGTTCGCGAGGTTACATGAGAGGAGCAGATACAATATGATAATGAAATTTGAATTGAACAATAATAAAATAAAATAAATAACGGTTCTAGCTATTATTTTAAAAAAAAAGATTTTAGTTATTATTTTAAATTTATCTAAAAAAAGGTTTTTCTTAAAAATAATAGGTTTTCATATTAATTTGGAAAAGATGTTAATGTTATTTATTTTAAAAAAACAGATTTTTATATTATAACAAGTTTTAATAAATTAATGATAAAAAAATAATAATTGTAATAATAATAATAATAATGATAATAACAATAATAAATAATAATAATAATAATAATAATAATAATAATAAAGCAATAATGAATTTTAAATGTGCCAAATAACCCAACAATGTTGCTAACGCAGAAATGCGCTCATCGCAACCAGATCTAAATCGGACGAAACAAAATTTATCGCAGAGAAAAAGAAATTAAGCAAAAAACAGTATTATTGATCACGCAAAAATGCGATCATCGCAACCAGATCGAACTAACACAAATGTCACGCGTCATGCACACAAATGTGCAAACATCGTATCGACATAATTCGATCAAAAAATTAATCTTATATATATATATATATATATATATATATATATATATATATATATATATATATATATATATATATATATATATATATATATATATATATATATATATATATATATATATATATATATATATATATATATATATATATAAACTCTAACAATTTAAAAATTATAAATATATAAATGTAACAGTAATAGATAAAAAAAAAAGAAATAACGGTAATAGATGAAGAAAAAAAATAACGGTAAAAGATGAAGAAAAAGAAACAACAGTAATAGATGAAGGAAAAGAAATAACGGTAATAGATGAAAGAAGAAGAAACAACAGTAATAGATGAAAGAAAAGAAATAACGGTAATAGATGAAAGAAGAAGAAACAACAGTAATAGATGAAAGAAAAGAAATAACGGTAAACGGCACTCACTCCTCTTAGGTTTTTTCATTCTCCCCTCTTTTCAACAAGGCAACACATGTATATATAGAGAACAAATTAGGGTTAACACCAAATTGTCAATAATGTCCCTAAAACCCATTTTAAAGCCCAAACTAAATAATTAGTTAAGAAAAAAATAAAATTTAAATAATAAAAAAAATAAAAACTAATAATCCTATTGATTCCTAAAATCAAAAATATTATAAAAAGAACAAAATTTTTTCCAATATTTTTTTATTTTATGATTTTTTGGATATTTTTATGAATAATTTAGAAAAAAGTGAAAAAAATAATATTTTAAAAAATGATTTAATTAAAATACGAAAATAATAATTAAATAATAATAAAAAACTATTTTTGTTATTTTTTAATGAAAGATAGAAAAATTTAGAGTAAAAATAATAAAAACAAAAAGTGACAAAGGTGAGATTCGAACTCTCAACCTCTCACACTCACAACTCCTTACACATGTCCTCTTGCCAATTGTGCCATTTTTACTTTTTAGAAAAAAAATGCATGTCATATGATATTTACCTGCAAAAAGTCAAATGACTACACAAATTTGTTAGTAATTGATTAAATGCAATAAAAATGAAATGAAATGCACGACAAATCTTAGGGCAAAATTTGGGGTATTACAGTTGCCCCTATTTAAATAACTTCACCGGGTGATTCGAGCAACGGAGACTCGAGAAATCGTGGTGGAGGGATTTAAATACAGATAACCAAAAATTTTGCCTTTAGACGCAGTGCTATGCAATGATATGGACAAAACAAAACGAACTATAATGCTAAATATAATATGAATCTGATATGATGCGTATGATGAAAATGACAAATGCACGGATACAGACGAAACAACGTCATAGGGGACGACCCATCGAGGAATTGCACTAGGGAAGAAGACATGTCATATCTGGAAGAACGTCGGATAGACACGACACAGAATTGTTGATAGGTGCCAAGTAAATTAGAAATTGTCTGCAAGGTAAGACGCGGGTAAAACACGAGCTCAGGAGAAAAATGCAAATGGGGATAAAACACCCACGATGCCAAGTAAATAAATTTTTCCCACAAGGTAAGACACGAGTCAAACACGACCTCAGGGAGAAAAAAAAGCAAATGGGGGTAAAACACCATGATGTTAGGTAAACCCAGGAATATCTGGTAAACGGGGAATAAAACACCCGGGATAAAGGTACATGGGGGATAAAACACCCAAGGATAGAAGGTAAGTGGGGAGTAAAGCACCCAAGATAGACATGTAAATGGGGAGTAAAGCACCCAGGATAGAAATGTAAATGGGGAGTAAAGCACCCAAGATAAAAATGTAAATGGGGAGTAAAGCACCCAAGATAAAAATGTAAATGGGGAGTAAAGCACCCAAGATAGAGATGTAAATGGGGAGTAAAGCACCCAAGATAAAAATGTAAATGGGGAGTAAAGCACCCAAGATAAAAATGTAAATGAGGAGTAAAGCACCCAAGATAGAAATGTAAATGGGGAGTAAAGCACCCAAGCTAGAAATGTAAATGGAGAGTAAAGCACCCAAGATAAAAATGTAAATGGGGAGTAAAGCACCCAAGCTAGAAATGTAAATGAGGAGTAAAGCACCCAAGATAGAGAGGTAAATGGGGAATAAAGCACCCAAGATAGAAATGTAAATGGGGAATAAAGCACCCAAGATAGAAATGTAAATGGGGAGTAAAGCACCCAAGATAGAAATGTAAATGGGGAGTAAAGCACCCAAGATAAAAATGTAAATGGGGAGTAAAGCACCCAAGATAGAAATGTAAATGGGGAATAAAGCACCCAAGATATGCACATGTATAGGAATTATGCTATGACATATGATCAAATGCAAATGCAGACGTCGACGACAAGGCTCGACTCTTTTGGTGAGATGACAAAACTGGAGGACTGATTCCTCAACACGGAGATCACTGTCATTCTGTTAAACTGTATCAAGTTGATAGTCACTGTAGGAATGATGAATAACTGCTTAGGGATTATGCAAGTAAACTGCCCCAGGTCAAATGAACTGATAATTGCTTCAGCTGTCTAATTCATGGAATCGACTGTTTTGCTGTATCCTCGGAGGGCTTGCCCCAGTCTGGGTCTTGAACAATTCTCTGGATAAACCAAATCTGAGAAGATATTGCCTTGAACAAATCTTGAACTAATTCTTTGACAGGATGTAAAAGGAACTTGCCCCTGATAAGATCACTTGACCAAGTTTCTCATTGTTTGAAAATTCCTTAGAGGAAAGCCAGTTTGCAAACAAAAATATTCATACAAACATGGTAATGCAAAGTTCATGCGACTTTTGAAATCAAAATTATTTTTGAAAGATGGAAAATACATGAGTCGTTAGTCAGAACACAACGGTTCAAGACGCTCAAAGTTTAATAAAGGTGTACTACCAAAATAAATGATTCGCAAGGATCTTTTGGAGTCAGGTTACGCAACCTTGCTGTAGTATACTTTCAAAATAACCTTGTTTCAATTAGGTCTTTTGAGGGTTGTAATGTGGCCTGGTTCACGGTTCATGAAACAAAAGATAAAGGCTCAAAATTTATTTGTACCCACCCAATCTACGTGATGATCTTCAATCCTATGCTCAGTTAACTCATACTATGCACTCAGGTTCCCATAAGTTAGGGATTTCATTGATCGTCGCAGTGATGATTCAGAAGTCAAAGGGACCTATGAAAAGGCATCCACTACTCCCCTATAACATTTGATTGTTTTGACATTGAGGATTTTCAAGATAAGGATTTAAAAATCTCTTTGTATTATCCCTAAATTTTGCCTGAACTGTTTATTTTAGAGTTTACAGTCAGCGGGATGCCCCAGTTTTGCCTAAGTCTCCTTCATAGGTTTTGACTTAGCGGGCTTCTTTTGCTTTTTTTATATTATTTTTTTGTGTGAAGGAAAGTGACTGTTTGATTTTAATGATTACGGTGAACCATCATCGACCTTTTGATTAGAAAACATCTTCGATACTTGTTTGACGTGTGCGAAGGAAAATTTGTTAATGAAAGGTGTATCGTATGAACACACAACCAAGTTAACTGAGAACTACCCATCCCAAGGTTAAAATTGTGGGTTTTTGATAACGAAAGAAACTCCAACTTCTAGGCTCGAAGGGGGTAACGAGGGATTAACTTCCTTATTGCCCCAGTGTTTGGGAATTGAAACAATGCCTTACATCGTCAACAAGGTTTGATTGAAAGCATACTGACAGCAATTATGGGTATAACGTTTTCATCATCCTCCCTCCAATCTTAGCATATCAAAATTTTGGACAAGAAGTAAACATTTGAAAAATAAAGCATAAAGATGCAAATAAATGGACGGAAATGAATTGAATCAAAAGTCGCAATGCTTATTTCATTAATGAAAGTACAAACATAATTAAAAGCAAACAACTTAAACAAAATAAGGAAAGTGCAAACAACGAGAAACAAAAGGCCTAGTGACAAAACTTCATTTCTGATGTACTGGCAAGGGATTTTTCTGAACATCCGGATGACTGTCTGTAAAATCAAGTATTCCAGTTCTAACCAATTCACATACTCTAGCCTTCAATGCAAAACAATGTTCCAAGTCATGGCCTGGGGCACCCTCATGGGAAGCACAATGGAGATCAGCCCTAAATCCAGCCGGAGGATTAAGAGGAGGTGGTAAAGCCTTTGTAGTAATCAGTCCTTGCCGGACTAAGTCAGGATATAGCTCTGTGTAAGTCATGAGAATAGGATCAAAGTGACTCCTGTTCCGTTTCTGGTCTGATATCTGTGTCGAGGAATCAGCTTGACGACTCAAAGGTACACTAGAAGACGATAGGACCAAGAAGGAGAAACTGGGGGATAAATGCAATGCAAAAATGTGATGCTAATGCCATGCAAAGGTCTCAAGAATTTCAATGGTCGATTGCAAACATTCCCTTTTAGGAAAGTGGGAAAAATTTTAGACTTTAAAATATAGGACTTCTTGAATTTGCAAAGGACTGTTGAATTCCTTGAAACTAGGAATGATATGATGCTTTAGAGATGCAAAGCACAAACGCACAAAGCACACAAAGGTCCTAGGATAGAGGAACAAGAGTGGAGCCAATGTCTACCCATCCCAAAAGGTAAGTACTATGGGTTAATTGTACCTGCAGAACAAGGGTTCTAAATCAGTGCCCAAAATCATCAGTCCATCCTTCAGATATTATCAACTTCCCAACTGACTTGAGGGTCGATAATATTCTCAAGAGAACCTCTTTTGAGTGTAGTATCGCGTAGCAACCATTGTAGGACTACTCCCACATAGTTCCCGCACTACGTCCTAGATAAGGCCAAGATGGTGTAAAGGTACTACGGTTCCCAGTATCACAGACTCCAATCGATAACGGTAAAAGTTTTCACGACTACACTCGATCAACCGAACCATTTTCGAAAGTGTCTCAACTGAGCGGTGATTCTCGATTTAGCTTAGTCGGGACTCACTCCCTATAAGCCTCGTCGAATATATCAGCCATCCTATCACAAGGTCGCTCAAGTCCGGGTGTAGGACTTATCTCACAACACAGTAACTCCAAGTAAGGTACCCCAATATATACATACAAGTGAGCAAAATATATAATAAAACAAATATATAAAGAAAAATAAACAAAATAGGGATAACCCTCAATAGTTAGGACTCCCCAGCAGAGTCGCCATTTTCTGTTGCGGTGAAATTTGGATGTCAAGCTATTGATTAACTTGAATCTTAATTCATTTACAACCGGTCTTTGATTTATCCGATGGAAAGGTTAAAGAAAGGAAAAACCTAAAAGGGAGAGATCTAAGGTTCGGGGGTTGATTAAATTTAGGGAAGGTATTAGCACCCTAAACTTCCGTAGTACTCTACGGGAACCTTTTGTTTATTTTTTTTGTTTATTTCATTAATTATTTTGCTTTAGGGTATATACAAAGGATTGAAAATTAAAAAAGACCTAGGGGTTAATTCTAAGTTTACTCGGCAAGACATCGCATCTTGTGCCTACATATCCTTACGGGAATGGAATCAGAGTAACTGTAGTTCCTCTCAAAAGGGAGGTTAGAAACGTCTTGACTGTGGCCAAGGTTTCAATGGGGAATAAACGTATCTTAGGGACACGCTTACGTGGAGTGTAGAAACTCCAAATCTCTACGTTGAATTGTTAAGTGAATTAGGGTTAGGTTAGGGATTCCGCGGCGGGAAACCCTAAAATGAGCGCGGCGGCTCTTTGACCTAATGCTAGGGGTAAAATTGTAATTTGGCCTGCGGCGAGGCATTTGTGAAAATTAGGGTTTGTAGTTTGTAGTTTTGAGGATTTGAAATTGAATGTGTGAAGTTTTACGGACTATTGGCGCGGCGGCCAAACAGTTAGACCTAACCTTCGGATGTGTGCGATGTGACATAAATAATGGTAAACGCGTGAGATAATTGAATCATGCAAACAGAGAGATAATGTCATAATTTAAACCATGCAAGCAGAAATTTAAAGGCAGAATTTAAAGAGCGATTGTTAAGTTCGCGAGGTTACATGAGAGGAGCAGATACAATATGATAATGAAATTTGAATTGAACAATAATAAAATAAAATAAATAACGGTTCTAGCTATTATTTTAAAAAAAAAAGATTTTAGTTATTATTTTAAATTTATCTAAAAAAAGGTTTTTCTTAAAAATAATAGGTTTTCATATTAATTTGGAAAAGATGTTAATGTTATTTATTTTAAAAAAACAGATTTTTATATTATAACAAGTTTTAATAAATTAATGATAAAAAAATAATAATTGTAATAATAATAATAATAATGATAATAACAATAATAAATAATAATAATAATAATAATAATAATAATAATAAAGCAATAATGAATTTTAAATGTGCCAAATAACCCAACAATGTTGCTAACGCAGAAATGCGCTCATCGCAACCAGATCTAAATCGGACGAAACAAAATTTATCGCAAAGAAAAAGAAATTAAGCAAAAAACAGTATTATTGATCACGCAAAAATGCGATCATCGCAACCAGATCGAACTAACACAAATGTCACGCGTCATGCACACAAATGTGCAAACATCGTATCGACATAATTCGATCAAAAAATTAATCTTATATATATATATATATATATATATATATATATATATATATATATATATATATATATATATATATATATATATATATATATATATATATATATATATATATATATATATATATATATATATATATAACTCTAACAATTTAAAAATTATAAATATATAAATGTAACAGTAATAGATAAAAAAAAAAGAAATAACGGTAATAGATGAAGAAAAAAAATAACGGTAAAAGATGAAGAAAAAGAAACAACAGTAATAGATGAAGGAAAAGAAATAACGGTAATAGATGAAAGAAGAAGAAACAACAGTAATAAATGAAAGAAAAGAAATAACGGTAATAGATGAAAGAAGAAGAAACAACAGTAATAGATGAAAGAAAAGAAATAACGGTAAACGGCACTCACTCCTCTTAGGTTTTTTCATTCTCCCCTCTTTTCAACAAGGCAACACATGTATATATAGAGAACAAATTAGGGTTAACACCAAATTGTCAATAATGTCCCTAAAACCCATTTTAAAGCCCAAACTAAATAATTAGTTAAGAAAAAAATAAAATTTAAATAATAAAAAAAATAAAAACTAATAATCCTATTGATTCCTAAAATCAAAAATATTATAAAAAGAATAAAATTTTTTCCAATATTTTTTTATTTTATGATTTTTTGGATATTTTTATGAATAATTTAGAAAAAAGTGAAAAAAATAATATTTTAAAAAATGATTTAATTAAAATACGAAAATAATAATTAAATAATAATAAAAAACTATTTTTGTTATTTTTTAATGAAAGATAGAAAAATTTAGAGTAAAAATAATAAAAACAAAAAGTGACAAAGGTGAGATTCGAACTCTCAACCTCTCACACTCACAACTCCTTACACATGTCCTCTTGCCAATTGTGCCATTTTTACTTTTTAGAAAAAAAATGCATGTCATATGATATTTACCTGCAAAAAGTCAAATGACTACACAAATTTGTTAGTAATTGATTAAATGCAATAAAAATGAAATGAAATGCACGACAAATCTTAGGGCAAAATTTGGGGTATTACAGTTGCCCCTATTTAAATAACTTCACCGGGTGATTCGAGCAACGGAGACTCGAGAAATCGTGGTGGAGGGATTTAAATACAGATAACCAAAAATTTTGCCTTTAGACGCAGTGCTATGCAATGATATGGACAAAACAAAACGAACTATAATGCTAAATATAATATGAATCTGATATGATGCGTATGATGAAAATGACAAATGCACGGATACAGACGAAACAACGTCATAGGGGACGACCCATCGAGGAATTGCACTAGGGAAGAAGACATGTCATATCTGGAAGAACGTCGGATAGACACGACACAGAATTGTTGATAGGTGCCAAGTAAATTAGAAATTGTCTGCAAGGTAAGACGCGGGTAAAACACGAGCTCAGGAGAAAAATGCAAATGGGGATAAAACACCCACGATGCCAAGTAAATAAATTTTTCCCACAAGGTAAGACACGAGTCAAACACGACCTCAGGGAGAAAAAAAAGCAAATGGGGGTAAAACACCATGATGTTAGGTAAACCCAGGAATATCTGGTAAACGGGGAATAAAACACCCGGGATAAAGGTACATGGGGGATAAAACACCCAAGGATAGAAGGTAAGTGGGGAGTAAAGCACCCAAGATAGACATGTAAATGGGGAGTAAAGCACCCAGGATAGAAATGTAAATGGGGAGTAAAGCACCCAAGATAAAAATGTAAATGGGGAGTAAAGCACCCAAGATAAAAATGTAAATGGGGAGTAAAGCACCCAAGATAGAGATGTAAATGGGGAGTAAAGCACCCAAGATAAAAATGTAAATGGGGAGTAAAGCACCCAAGATAAAAATGTAAATGAGGAGTAAAGCACCCAAGATAGAAATGTAAATGGGGAGTAAAGCACCCAAGCTAGAAATGTAAATGGAGAGTAAAGCACCCAAGATAAAAATGTAAATGGGGAGTAAAGCACCCAAGCTAGAAATGTAAATGAGGAGTAAAGCACCCAAGATAGAGAGGTAAATGGGGAATAAAGCACCCAAGATAGAAATGTAAATGGGGAATAAAGCACCCAAGATAGAAATGTAAATGGGGAGTAAAGCACCCAAGATAGAAATGTAAATGGGGAGTAAAGCACCCAAGATAAAAATGTAAATGGGGAGTAAAGCACCCAAGATAGAAATGTAAATGGGGAATAAAGCACCCAAGATATGCACATGTATAGGAATTATGCTATGACATATGATCAAATGCAAATGCAGACGTCGACGACAAGGCTCGACTCTTTTGGTGAGATGACAAAACTGGAGGACTGATTCCTCAACACGGAGATCACTGTCACTCTGTTAAACTGTATCAAGTTGATAGTCACTGTAGGAATGATGAATAACTGCTTAGGGATTATGCAAGTAAACTGCCCCAGGTCAAATGAACTGATAATTGCTTCAGCTGTCTAATTCATGGAATCGACTGTTTTGCTGTATCCTCGGAGGGCTTGCCCCAGTCTGGGTCTTGAACAATTCTCTGGATAAACCAAATCTGAGAAGATATTGCCTTGAACAAATCTTGAACTAATTCTTTGACAGGATGTAAAAGGAACTTGCCCCTGATAAGATCACTTGACCAAGTTTCTCATTGTTTGAAAATTCCTTAGAGGAAAGCCAGTTTGCAAACAAAAATATTCATACAAACATGGTAATGCAAAGTTCATGCGACTTTTGAAATCAAAATTATTTTTGAAAGATGGAAAATACATGAGTCGTTAGTCAGAACACAACGGTTCAAGACGCTCAAAGTTTAATAAAGGTGTACTACCAAAATAAATGATTCGCAAGGATCTTTTGGAGTCAGGTTACGCAACCTTGCTGTAGTATACTTTCAAAATAACCTTGTTTCAATTAGGTCTTTTGAGGGTTGTAATGTGGCCTGGTTCACGGTTCATGAAACAAAAGATAAAGGCTCAAAATTTATTTGTACCCACCCAATCTACGTGATGATCTTCAATCCTATGCTCAGTTAACTCATACTATGCACTCAGGTTCCCATAAGTTAGGGATTTCATTGATCGTCGCAGTGATGATTCAGAAGTCAAAGGGACCTATGAAAAGGCATCCACTACTCCCCTATAACATTTGATTGTTTTGACATTGAGGATTTTCAAGATAAGGATTTAAAAATCTCTTTGTATTATCCCTAAATTTTGCCTGAACTGTTTATTTTAGAGTTTACAGTCAGCGGGATGCCCCAGTTTTGCCTAAGTCTCCTTCATAGGTTTTGACTTAGCGGGCTTCTTTTGCTTTTTTTATATTATTTTTTTGTGTGAAGGAAAGTGACTGTTTGATTTTAATGATTACGGTGAACCATCATCGACCTTTTGATTAGAAAACATCTTCGATACTTGTTTGACGTGTGCGAAGGAAAATTTGTTAATGAAAGGTGTATCGTATGAACACACAACCAAGTTAACTGAGAACTACCCATCCCAAGGTTAAAATTGTGGGTTTTTGATAACGAAAGAAACTCCAACTTCTAGGCTCGAAGGGGGTAACGAGGGATTAACTTCCTTATTGCCCCAGTGTTTGGGAATTGAAACAATGCCTTACATCGTCAACAAGGTTTGATTGAAAGCATACTGACAGCAATTATGGGTATAACGTTTTCATCATCCTCCCTCCAATCTTAGCATATCAAAATTTTGGACAAGAAGTAAACATTTGAAAAATAAAGCATAAAGATGCAAATAAATGGACGGAAATGAATTGAATCAAAAGTCGCAATGCTTATTTCATTAATGAAAGTACAAACATAATTAAAAGCAAACAACTTAAACAAAATAAGGAAAGTGCAAACAACGAGAAACAAAAGGCCTAGTGACAAAACTTCATTTCTGATGTACTGGCAAGGGATTTTTCTGAACATCCGGATGACTGTCTGTAAAATCAAGTATTCCAGTTCTAACCAATTCACATACTCTAGCCTTCAATGCAAAACAATGTTCCAAGTCATGGCCTGGGGCACCCTCATGGGAAGCACAATGGAGATCAGCCCTAAATCCAGCCGGAGGATTAAGAGGAGGTGGTAAAGCCTTTGTAGTAATCAGTCCTTGCCGGACTAAGTCAGGATATAGCTCTGTGTAAGTCATGAGAATAGGATCAAAGTGACTCCTGTTCCGTTTCTGGTCTGATATCTGTGTCGAGGAATCAGCTTGACGACTCAAAGGTACACTAGAAGACGATAGGACCAAGAAGGAGAAACTGGGGGATAAATGCAATGCAAAAATGTGATGCTAATGCCATGCAAAGGTCTCAAGAATTTCAATGGTCGATTGCAAACATTCCCTTTTAGGAAAGTGGGAAAAATTTTAGACTTTAAAATATAGGACTTCTTGAATTTGCAAAGGACTGTTGAATTCCTTGAAACTAGGAATGATATGATGCTTTAGAGATGCAAAGCACAAACGCACAAAGCACACAAAGGTCCTAGGATAGAGGAACAAGAGTGGAGCCAATGTCTACCCATCCCAAAAGGTAAGTACTATGGGTTAATTGTACCTGCAGAACAAGGGTTCTAAATCAGTGCCCAAAATCATCAGTCCATCCTTCAGATATTATCAACTTCCCAACTGACTTGAGGGTCGATAATATTCTCAAGAGAACCTCTTTTGAGTGTAGTATCGCGTAGCAACCATTGTAGGACTACTCCCACATAGTTCCCGCACTACGTCCTAGATAAGGCCAAGATGGTGTAAAGGTACTACGGTTCCCAGTATCACAGACTCCAATCGATAACGGTAAAAGTTTTCACGACTACACTCGATCAACCGAACCATTTTCGAAAGTGTCTCAACTGAGCGGTGATTCTCGATTTAGCTTAGTCGGGACTCACTCCCTATAAGCCTCGTCGAATATATCAGCCATCCTATCACAAGGTCGCTCAAGTCCGGGTGTAGGACTTATCTCACAACACAGTAACTCCAAGTAAGGTACCCCAATATATACATACAAGTGAGCAAAATATATAATAAAACAAATATATAAAGAAAAATAAACAAAATAGGGATAACCCTCAATAGTTAGGACTCCCCAGCAGAGTCGCCATTTTCTGTTGCGGTGAAATTTGGATGTCAAGCTATTGATTAACTTGAATCTTAATTCATTTACAACCGGTCTTTGATTTATCCGATGGAAAGGTTAAAGAAAGGAAAAACCTAAAAGGGAGAGATCTAAGGTTCGGGGGTTGATTAAATTTAGGGAAGGTATTAGCACCCTAAACTTCCGTAGTACTCTACGGGAACCTTTTGTTTATTTTTTTTGTTTATTTCATTAATTATTTTGCTTTAGGGTATATACAAAGGATTGAAAATTAAAAAAGACCTAGGGGTTAATTCTAAGTTTACTCGGCAAGACATCGCATCTTGTGCCTACATATCCTTACGGGAATGGAATCAGAGTAACTGTAGTTCCCCTCAAAAGGGAGGTTAGAAACGTCTTGACTGTGGCCAAGGTTTCAATGGGGAATAAACGTATCTTAGGGACACGCTTACGTGGAGTGTAGAAACTCCAAATCTCTACGTTGAATTGTTAAGTGAATTAGGGTTAGGTTAGGGATTCCGCGGCGGGAAACCCTAAAATGAGCGCGGCGGCTCTTTGACCTAATGCTAGGGGTAAAATTGTAATTTGGCCTGCGGCGAGGCATTTGTGAAAATTAGGGTTTGTAGTTTGTAGTTTTGAGGATTTGAAATTGAATGTGTGAAGTTTTACGGACTATTGGCGCGGCGGCCAAACAGTTAGACCTAACATTCGGATGTGTGCAATGTGACATAAATAATGGTAAACGCGTGAGATAATTGAATCATGCAAACAGAGAGATAATGTCATAATTTAAACCATGCAAGCAGAAATTTAAAGGCAGAATTTAAAGAGCGATTGTTAAGTTCGCGAGGTTACATGAGAGGAGCAGATACAATATGATAATGAAATTTGAATTGAACAATAATAAAATAAAATAAATAACGGTTCTAGCTATTATTTTAAAAAAAAAAATTTTAGTTATTATTTTAAATTTATCTAAAAAAAGGTTTTTCTTAAAAATAATAGGTTTTCATATTAATTTGGAAAAGATGTTAATGTTATTTATTTTAAAAAAACAGATTTTTATATTATAACAAGTTTTAATAAATTAATGATAAAAAAAATAATAATTGTAATAATAATAATAATAATGATAATAACAATAATAAATAATAATAATAATAATAATAATAATAATAAAGCAATAATGAATTTTAAATGTGCCAAATAACCCAACAATGTTGCTAACGCAGAAATGCGCTCATCGCAACCAGATCTAAATCGGACGAAACAAAGTTTATCGCAAAGAAAAAGAAATTAAGCAAAAAACAGTATTATTGCTCACGCAAAAATGCGATCATCGCAACCAGATCGAACTAACACAAATGTCACGCGTCATGCACACAAATGTGCAAACATCGTATCGACATAATTCGATCAAAAAATTAATCTTATATATATATATAAACTCTAACAATTTAAAAATTATAAATATATAAATGTAACAGTAATAGATAAAAAAAAAAGAAATAACGATAATAGATGAAGAAAAAAAAATAACGGTAAAAGATGAAGAAAAAGAAACAACAGTAATAGATGAAGGAAAAGAAATAACGGTAATAGATGAAAGAAGAAGAAACAACAGTAATAGATGAAAGAAAAGAAATAACGGTAATAGATGAAAGAAGAAGAAACAACAGTAATAGATGAAAGAAAAGAAATAACGGTAAACGGCACTCACTCCTCTTAGGTTTTTTCATTCTCCCCTCTTTTCAACAAGGCAACACATGTATATATAGGGAACAAATTAGGGTTAACACCAAATTGTCAATAATGTCCCTAAAGCCCATTTTAAAGCCCAAACTAAATAATTAGTTAAGAAAAAAATAAAATTTAAATAATAAAAAAAATAAAAACTAATAATCCTATTGATTCCTAAAATCAAAAATATTATAAAAAGAACAAAATTTTTTCCAATATTTTTTTATTTTATGATTTTTTGGATATTTTTATGAATAATTTAGAAAAAAGTGAAAAAAATAATATTTTAAAAAATGATTTAATTAAAATACGAAAATAATAATTAAATAATAATAAAAAACTATTTTTGTTATTTTTTAATGAAAGATAGAAAAATTTAGAGTAAAAATAATAAAAACAAAAAGTGACAAAGGTGAGATTCAAACTCTCAACCTCTCACACTCACAACTCCTTACACATGTCCTCTTGCCAATTGTGCCATTTTTACTTTTTAGAAAAAAAATGCATGTCATATGATATTTACCTGCAAAAAGTCAAATGACTACACAAATTTGTTAATAATTGATTAAATGCAATAAAAATGAAATGAAATGCGACGACAAATCTTATGGCAAAATTTGGGGTATTACAGTTGCCCCTATTTAAATAACTTCACCGGGTGATTCGAGCAACGGAGACTCGAGAAATCGTGGTGGAGGGATTTAAATACAGATAACCGAAAATTTTGCCTTTAGACGCAGTGCTATGCAATGATATGGACAAAACAAAACGAACTATAATGCTAAATATAATATGAATCTGATATGATGCGTATGATGAAAATGACAAATGCACGGATACAGACGAAACAACGTCATAGGGGACGACCCATCGAGGAATTGCACTAGGGAAGAAGACATGTCATATCTGGAAGAACGTCGGATAGACACGACACAGAATTGTTGATAGGTGCCAAGTAAATTAGAAATTGTCTGCAAGGTAAGACGCGGGTAAAACACGAGCTCAGGAGAAAAACGCAAATGAGGATAAAACACCCATGATGCCAAGTAAATAAATTTTTCCCACAAGGTAAGACACGAGTAAAACACGACCTCAGGGAGAAAAAAAAGCAAATGGGGGTAAAACACCATGATGTTAGGTAAACCCAGGAATATCTGGTAAACGGGGAATAAAACACCCGGGATAAAGGTACATGGGGGATAAAACACCCAAGGATAGAAGGTAAGTGGGGAGTAAAGCACCCAAGATAGACATGTAAATGGGGAGTAAAGCACCCAGGATAGAAATGTAAATGGGGAGTAAAGCACCCAAGATAAAAATGTAAATGGGGAGTAAAGCACCCAAGATAAAAATGTAAATGGGGAGTAAAGCACCCAAGATAGAGATGTAAATGGGGAGTAAAGCACCCAAGATAAAAATGTAAATGGGGAGTAAAGCACCCAAGATAAAAATGTAAATGGGGAGTAAAGCACCCAAGATAGAAATGTAAATGGGGAGTAAAGCACCCAAGCTAGAAATGTAAATGGGAAGTAAAGCACCCAAGATAAAAATGTAAATGGGGAGTAAAGCACCCAAGCTAGAAATGTAAATGGGGAGTAAAGCACCCAAGATAGAGAGGTAAATGGGGAATAAAGCACCCAAGATAGAAATGTAAATGGGGAATAAAGCACCCAAGATAGAAATGTAAATGGGGAGTAAAGCACCCAAGATAGAAATGTAAATGGGGAGTAAAGCACCCAAGATAAAAATGTAAATGGGGAGTAAAGCACCCAAGATAGAAATGTAAATGGGGAATAAAGCACCCAAGATATGCACATGTATAGGAATTATGCTATGACATATGATCAAATGCAAATGCAGACGTCGACGACAAGGCTCGACTCTTTTGGTGAGATGACAAAACTGGAGGACTGATTCCTCAACACGGAGATCACTGTCATTCTGTTAAACTGTATCAAGTTGATAGTCACTGTAGGAATGATGAATAACTGCTTAGGGATTATGCAAGTAAACTGCCCCAGATCAAATGAACTGATAATTGCTTCAGCTGTCTAATTCATGGAATCGACTGTTTTGCTGTATCCTCGGAGGGCTTGCCCCAGTCTGGGTCTTGAACAATTCTCTGGATAAACCAAATCTGAGAAGATATTGCCTTGAACAAATCTTGAACTAATTCTTTGACAGGATGTAAAAGGAACTTGCCCCTGATAAGATCACTTGACCAAGTTTCTCATTGTTTGAAAATTCCTTAGAGGAAAGCCAGTTTGCAAACAAAAATATTCATACAAACATGGTAATGCAAAGTTCATGCGACTTTTGAAATCAAAATTATTTTTGAAAGATGGAAAATACATGAGTCGTTAGTCAGAACACAACGGTTCAAGACGCTCAAAGTTTAATAAAGGTGTACTACCAAAATAAATGATTCGCAAGGATCTTTTGGAGTCAGGTTACGCAACCTTGCTGTAGTATACTTTCAAAATAACCTTGTTTCAATTAGGTCTTTTGAGGGTTGTAATGTGGCCTGGTTCACGGTTCATGAAACAAAAGATAAAGGCTCAAAATTTATTTGTACCCACCCAATCTACGTGATGATCTTCAATCCTATGCTCAGTTAACTCATACTATGCACTCAGGTTCCCATAAGTTAGGGATTTCATTGATCGTCGCAGTGATGATTCAGAAGTCAAAGGGACCTATGAAAAGGCATCCACTACTCCCCTATAACATTTGATTGTTTTGACATTGAGGATTTTCAAGATAAGGATTTAAAAATCTCTTTGTATTATCCCTAAATTTTGCCTGAACTGTTTATTTTAGAGTTTACAGTCAGCGGGATGCCCCAGTTTTGCCTAAGTCTCCTTCATAGGTTTTGACTTAGCGGGCTTCTTTTGCTTTTTTTATATTATTTTTTTGTGTGAAGGAAAGTGACTGTTTGATTTTAATGATTACGGTGAACCATCATCGACCTTTTGATTAGAAAACATCTTCGATACTTGTTTGACGTGTGCGAAGGAAAATTTGTTAATGAAAGGTGTATCGTATGAACACACAACCAAGTTAACTGAGAACTACCCATCCCAAGGTTAAAATTGTGGGTTTTTGATAACGAAAGAAACTCCAACTTCTAGGCTCGAAGGGGGTAACGAGGGATTAACTTCCTTATTGCCCCAGTGTTTGGGAATTGAAACAATGCCTTACATCGTCAACAAGGTTTGATTGAAAGCATACTGACAGCAATTATGGGTATAACGTTTTCATCATCCTCCCTCCAATCTTAGCATATCAAAATTTTGGACAAGAAGTAAACATTTGAAAAATAAAGCATAAAGATGCAAATAAATGGACGGAAATGAATTGAATCAAAAGTCGCAATGCTTATTTCATTAATGAAAGTACAAACATAATTAAAAGCAAACAACTTAAACAAAATAAGGAAAGTGCAAACAACGAGAAACAAAAGGCCTAGTGACAAAACTTCATTTCTGATGTACTGGCAAGGGATTTTTCTGAACATCCGGATGACTGTCTGTAAAATCAAGTATTCCAGTTCTAACCAATTCACATACTCTAGCCTTCAATGCAAAACAATGTTCCAAGTCATGGCCTGGGGCACCCTCATGGGAAGCACAATGGAGATCAGCCCTAAATCCAGCCGGAGGATTAAGAGGAGGTGGTAAAGCCTTTGTAGTAATCAGTCCTTGCCGGACTAAGTCAGGATATAGCTCTGTGTAAGTCATGAGAATAGGATCAAAGTGACTCCTGTTCCGTTTCTGGTCTGATATCTGTGTCGAGGAATCAGCTTGACGACTCAAAGGTACACTAGAAGACGATAGGACCAAGAAGGAGAAACTGGGGGATAAATGCAATGCAAAAATGTGATGCTAATGCCATGCAAAGGTCTCAAGAATTTCAATGGTCGATTGCAAACATTCCCTTTTAGGAAAGTGGGAAAAATTTTAGACTTTAAAATATAGGACTTCTTGAATTTGCAAAGGACTGTTGAATTCCTTGAAACTAGGAATGATATGATGCTTTAGAGATGCAAAGCACAAACGCACAAAGCACACAAAGGTCCTAGGATAGAGGAACAAGAGTGGAGACAATGTCTACCCATCCCAAAAGGTAAGTACTATGGGTTAATTGTACCTGCAGAACAAGGGTTCTAAATCAGTGCCCAAAATCATCAGTCCATCCTTCAGATATTATCAACTTCCCAACTGACTTGAGGGTCGATAATATTCTCAAGAGAACCTCTTTTGAGTGTAGTATCGCGTAGCAACCATTGTAGGACTACTCCCACATAGTTCCCGCACTACGTCCTAGATAAGGCCAAGATGGTGTAAAGGTACTACGGTTCCCAGTATCACAGACTCCAATCGATAACGGTAAAAGTTTTCACGACTACACTCGATCAACCGAACCATTTTCGAAAGTGTCTCAACTGAGCGGTGATTCTCGATTTAGCTTAGTCGGGACTCACTCCCTATAAGCCTCGTCGAATATATCAGCCATCCTATCACAAGGTCGCTCAAGTCCGGGTGTAGGACTTATCTCACAACACAGTAACTCCAAGTAAGGTACCCCAATATATACATACAAGTGAGCAAAATATATAATAAAACAAATATATAAAGAAAAATAAACAAAATAGGGATAACCCTCAATAGTTAGGACTCCCCAGCAGAGTCGCCATTTTCTGTTGCGGTGAAATTTGGATGTCAAGCTATTGATTAACTTGAATCTTAATTCATTTACAACCGGTCTTTGATTTATCCGAAGGAAAGGTTAAAGAAAGGAAAAACCTAAAAGGGAGAGATCTAAGGTTCGGGGGTTGATTAAATTTAGGGAAGGTATTAGCACCCTAAACTTCCGTAGTACTCTACGGGAACCTTTTGTTTATTTTTTTTGTTTATTTCATTAATTATTTTGCTTTAGGGTATATACAAAGGATTGAAAATTAAAAAAGACCTAGGGGTTAATTCTAAGTTTACTCGGCAAGACATCGCATCTTGTGCCTACATATCCTTACGGGAATGGAATCAGAGTAACTGTAGTTCCCCTCAAAAGGGAGGTTAGAAACGTCTTGACTGTGGCCAAGGTTTCAATGGGGAATAAACGTATCTTAGGGACACGCTTACGTGGAGTGTAGAAACTCCAAATCTCTACGTTGAATTGTTAAGTGAATTAGGGTTAGGTTAGGGATTCCGCGGCGGGAAACCCTAAAATGAGCGCGGCGGCTCTTTGACCTAATGCTAGGGGTAAAATTGTAATTTGGCCTGCGGCGAGGCATTTGTGAAAATTAGGGTTTGTAGTTTGTAGTTTTGAGGATTTGAAATTGAATGTGTGAAGTTTTACGGACTATTGGCGCGGCGGCCAAACAGTTAGACCTAACCTTCGGATGTGTGCAATGTGACATAAATAATGGTAAACGCGTGAGATAATTGAATCATGCAAACAGAGAGATAATGTCATAATTTAAACCATGCAAGCAGAGATTTAAAGGCAGAATTTAAAGAGCGATTGTTAAGTTCGCGAGGTTACATGAGAGGAGCAGATACAATATGATAATGAAATTTGAATTGAACAATAATAAAATAAAATAAATAACGGTTCTAGCTATTATTTTAAAAAAAAGATTTTAGTTATTATTTTAAATTTATCTAAAAAAAGGTTTTTCTTAAAAATAATAGGTTTTCATATTAATTTGGAAAAGATGTTAATGTTATTTATTTTAAAAAAACAGATTTTTATATTATAACAAGTTTTAATAAATTAATGATAAAAAAAATAATAATTGTAATAATAATAATAATAATGATAATAACAATAATAAATAATAATAATAATAATAATAATAATAATAAAGCAATAATGAATTTTAAATGTGCCAAATAACCCAACAATGTTGCTAACGCAGAAATGCGCTCATCGCAACCAGATCTAAATCGGACGAAACAAAATTTATTGCAAAGAAAAAGAAATTAAGCAAAAAACAGTATTATTGCTCACGCAAAAATGCGATCATCGCAACCAGATCGAACTAACACAAATGTCATGCGTCATGCACACAAATGTGCAAACATCGTATCGACATAATTCGATCAAAAAATTAATCTTATATATATATATATAAACTCTAACAATTTAAAAATTATAAATATATAAATGTAACAGTAATAGATAAAAAAAAAAAGAAATAACGGTAATAGATGAAGAAAAAAAATAACGGTAAAAGATGAAGAAAAAGAAACAACAGTAATAGATGAAGGAAAAGAAATAACGGTAATAGATGAAAGAAGAAGAAACAACAGTAATAGATGAAAGAAAAGAAATAACGGTAATAGATGAAAGAAGAAGAAACAACAGTAATAGATGAAAGAAAAGAAATAACGGTAAACGGCACTCACTCCTCTTAGGTTTTTTCATTCTCCCCTCTTTTCAACAAGGCAACACATGTATATATAGGGAACAAATTAGGGTTAACACCAAATTGTCAATAATGTCCCTAAAGCCCATTTTAAAGCACAAACTAAATAATTAGTTAAGAAAAAAAATAAAATTTAAATAATAAAAAAAATAAAAACTAATAATCCTATTGATTCCTAAAATCAAAAATATTATAAAAAGAACAAAATTTTTTCCAATATGAGAGTTCGAATCTCACCTTTGTCACTTTTTGTTTTTATTATTTTTACTTTTTAGAAAAAAAATGCATGTCATATGATATTTACCTGCAAAAAGTCAAATGACTACACAAATTTGTTAGTAATTGATTAAATGCAATAAAAATGAAATGAAATGCGACGACAAATCTTAGGGCAAAATTTGGGGTATTACACAAAACAATTGTTTATTCAATATGGGTGTTATCTTTGTTTACCTGTTTATCTTTGATTTGAATCGTGATAGAGATATACTTTTCGAATCTGGAACTAGGATGATTACCTGTTAGGTCCTAATTGCTAGAGATAGTTTTAGACTTAGCATTTGTGTTAGTATCGATTCTTAATGCTCTGTGTTGTCGAGTTGTGTGAGAGATCAACAATGAGACGATACGGTTATTTTCTCGACGTTGCGTTAGAGATAAGCTCTGTCGTGAGTGATACGTGAGGATATTAGACGAATGATTGCGCGGTGCTTAATTTGATCAGAAGAATGCACATGTTATCAATTGATGAAATCCAATCCCAACAAGGCTCCGTTTATATTTCAGTCTTTATTTTATATTTTCTGTTTTTATTTATGGTTCTTTGAACCTCTTTAACCAAACCTTTTGAACAAGAAGCTTGGAAATATGGAAACCATTGAACGGCGTTCAAGTCGCACTAATCCCTGTGGAGACGACAAAACTGGGTTACTTAATATTTTTTGCTTGCTGCTTTACCGCATCAACAATGCTCATAATGTATTCCCTTATATTTCATTTGCCTTAATACTTCATGGAAATCAAGTTCTAAAGAAGAGTACTTCTTTCTGCCTTATCATTTTCCTTAAAGCGCTTTTCAATCTTATCAAAAAAACCTTTGACATTAGTTATATCTTCCGATATAGCACACCTAAAGACCTCAGAAATGTTGCGCTTAATGATCATGAGACACATGCAATTTGAGCGATCCCACTTCTCATAATCTTTCCTTTGTTCAGAGGTAGTAGATTCCGCAGGAGAAGCAGGTTGCTCCTTTCTTAATGCAAGGTCAAGATCCATGCAACCAAGAACACTTTCTATGTTCTCTTTCCCGTCCTTGAAATTAGCTCCATTAAGGACCGGAACCAAATTCAGATTAGCAGATATTGAAGCAATTGTAGCTAAAAATAACAAAAATTAAATATTTAAATATACTCACAAAAAAACTGAATTATCAATTTGTTTAAATAAATACATAACCCATCTCAAGATACCTAGTGGACCATCAATATTAATTCTTTGGACACTAATATTAACGGCTAATGATACTCTTGTTGTAACGATCAAACATTGATAACAAAAACATGTCAAATAATAAACCCCTCTTTGAATTGATTTAATTGTTCACATGTGAGACCTTATAATTATCACATATTTACCATCACATGCACGTATGAAAACCGGTCAATCACCAACTGTCCTATGGGTCAATTGATACTCGCATGAATAAACATACACACAAACTTGAAAATAAATTTAACATTTTTATAAGCAATTTCCACAAAAGAGGTTACTCTTTCGACTTTTTTATTTCAACTACTCACTTAAAAGGTTAACTTACTATATAAAAATACAATTCGTAGCCAAATTTGAATAAAATTGAACCAAAGAGAAATAAAATTAAATTCAAAATAAGAAACACTGGTGCACTTTATGCACTGTTACCAGAAAATTAGAATTAAACTAAAATCCAAAAATTAAATATTGAATCCAAATCAAAAAACACTCTACTGTATTTTTACGGCATTGTTACTTCTTTAAAAAATTCATAACACATACTGTATTCAAGACCATATTTATTATTTTCTTTCTTTTAGATAAATTCATATGCTATACATGATAAAGCAATCACTTCGAATACGACAATTAATTGTTGTGCAGAAAAAGAAGCACCCTTATACGACAACATGGATTGTAACTATGATGCGCATAAAAAGATGTATACAGTATAATACATAATCCTTAAGAAATCATATGATCCTTAATAAAGCACGATGAAAATATTAATTGTAATTCCTTAACAAACCATCATAGTAATCAAAATTTTGATTTACAGTATAATATGGTCGTACTAATAATATTTATATAAAATTTTCTACAAATAAGGGGCTGTGATAAAAAATAGAATTAAAGGTTTGCAAGTGTGCAATCCGAACAACAACACCGTAGTTAAACATGCATCACCTTATAAATCAATAAAATAAAAAAACAATTCAAATTTGTAACGTATGAAATTTTCTGACACATGCAATACATGATGGTGATTATGATGTCTCAACATCAGAGTACGAAGTCATGATAGATGTTTTGACATCTTTTGTCTGAAACAAAAGTAAATAATCCAGAATGAAAATAAAATGCAAAAACATAAATAAAACAGTCAATTGGTAACCCAGTTCGGTGCAACATCACCTATATCTGGGGGCATCCAAACCATGAAGGAAATTCACTATCATAACATTAGTTCAAAGCTAAACTTTCCTGTTTACAACTTATCCCATAATCACTACCTTGTGCAACTTCTACCTAAAAATCACCATCTAGATATGAAATTCCCCTCTCACTTCCAAACAACCAGTCACATTCCTAGTGACTTATGCCGCGAGAAACCAAAAAGAAGAAGAACACTCTTCTAATAACAATACTTGGTTTTGCTTAAAAGGTTCAACCAAGAATAATAACCTACTCCTTGCTTAGAAGCTTTAGAGTGATAACAACAAATAATAAACAATTTGTCTACCACAATGTATCAAAAGATACAAAGGGCGACTTACAAAATCACACACAATAGACTCTCAAAACCTAACACTACAAAACCTCCCCTTATTTTACAAAAGTGAAAGTCGTTGAGATACATTAGGTTTAGGTCTTCTTTAAATAGCCAACAAACCTTGTGGGCTTGAGCTCATGAGGCACAATTCATCAGGAATCAACTTGAAACCATAAACATAATCTCCTGCACAAAAATAGGAATAAAATACAAAGTTTACTAATGAGGCTCAAAAATCCTTTTTCAGAAAACCATCACAATCTGTCAAAATAGACGTTCCAAAAATATCCTTCCTTGGATAGCGCATATGTGTGAATCAGAACACACTCAAAATACCAAAATGGTCATGCCCTAACTATCTGGTATAACATGTCCTGGAACATGTCACAACATCATGTAGAACATGATGTCTGCCTCTCATGGAAGAACATCTGGTTTAACATCTTGCTAACACCATGTTGTTTTACCAAAATGTAGCCAACCCAAAAGTCACAGAACTTACAATCTCTCTTTGGCAAATTTTGTCTAAAACAATCTATGCGCAACAATTCAGGAGAAGAGGAATAAGACCAAAAAACCTGCAATCAGAAAGATATCAGATATAAAGTGCAGTTACAGAATATTAGAGATTACATCCCTTTCAAACTCCAAAAATGTCAAGACATGTGGTCTGACATCACAGCTCAGTAACCTCAGACAGGTCCATTTATCCCCCTCTCACCAATACTCCCCCTGAGGGGGGAAACCCCAAAGCACAAGACCTCCAAACCTCAACTGCCTCAGTTCACACATCCCTCTCAAGGGGAAAAACCAAAGCACAAGGAAAATAAACATGAACTCCCCAAGTTCATGCATTAGAAATGCATACAGCAGAAACGACACATATTAGAAACATATACAACAAAAGCCACACATATTACTCAGAGTAATAAATTATCATAGATCATCTAAGGATCTCCACATCCTAAACATGTCATGACATGTGATTGCACATCATCACACATATATCTCACCTCAGTGGTAGAGAAAGCCCACAACACCATCTTATTGAGCCTTGGTGATAAGGTTCTACGATAAGTTTTAAAGGAGACAACAACATCGAGGTTATGGGTGAAACTCAAAAGTTTGTACATGACCAAATCGTTGGTGAATCGCCTCTACCTGAAGCATGCTCTGTATTCATTCAAGATGAGTGAAGACAAAGTTTTGACTAAGCAGTTGGATATATTCAACAAGCTGATTCTTGATCTTGAAAATATCGATGTCAAGATTGATGATGGAGATCAAGCGTTGTTGCTATTGTGTGCTTTGCCCATATCACATGCTCACTTCAAAGAAACTCTCTTATATGGAAAATAGTCTCTGACCATTGAAGAAGTTCAGTCAGCACTGTATTTGAAGGGTTTGTGTGAACAAAATAAGCACAATCCATCTTCGATTGGTGAAAGCCTGTCGGTCAAGGCGAAATTCACAAAGATAGATGGAAAGCTCAACAAGAAGAAGGGTAAAAGTCAGCAGAAGTCTTATAGTGGTAATGCATCTGGAATTCGATGTTATCACTATAAGAAGGAGGGTCATATAAGAAAAATATGCCTTGAACGCCTGAACAATCATGGTGGAAAGGATAATGGTAATGCAACCATTGTGCAAGATGATTATGAATCATCTGATGTCCTGGTGGTTTCAAGAAGCGACTCAAGAAAGGAGTGGATTATGGATTCAGGTTGCACTTTACACATGACTCTAAACAAAGAAGTGTTTGAGGAATTGTGTGATCAAGATGGTGGATCAGTGATGTTAGGAAACAACAAAGCTTGCAAAATTGTAGATATTGGATTTGTGAGATTCAAGCTCCATGATGAGTCAATAAGGCTATTTATTGAAGTCAGGTATGTACATGATTTGAAGAGAAATTTGATTTCTCTTGGTGAATTTGACAAGAAGGGATATGCTTCTCAAGGAGAGAAAATTATCCTAAGAGTCATGAAGGGGTCGAAGAAAGTTTTAAGAGGCGTGAAGAAACAAGGCTTGTATACCCTTGAGGATGAAGTTGTAAGTGGTTCGACAAATGTTTCATCCATGAAACCTTTGTCGAAGACAAAAATTTAGCACATGAGATTGGGCCAGTCAGTGAAAGGGGTCTGGTCGAATTGGGGAAACAAAATCTGCTTGGTGGAGACAAATTCGAGAAACTGAAATTTTATGAACCCTGTGTATTTTTGCAAAGTGAAGTTCAATAAAGGCAAACAAAGAACACATGGATCTCTTGATTACATCTATGCTAATATTTGGGGGCCTGCGAGGTATCCATCACATTCAAGCGCAAGGTATTTTGCTATCCATAGTTGATGATTATTCTAAAAAGTAATGGGTATTCATCCAGAAGACTAAGGATGAAACTTTTGAGAATTTCAAAGGTTGAAAGACTCTAGTCAAAAATTAGACTGGCAGAAAGGTCAAGAGGTTGAGAACCGACAATGGCCTTGAATTTTGCAATGAGGCGTTCGACAACTTTTGTGTTGCCTCCGGTATTGCAAGGCACAAAACTACTGTAGGTACTCCATAACAAAATAGTTGGGCGGAAAGGTTCAATCAAACTATTTTGGAAAGGGTTAGATGCATGTTGACTAGTGATGGGTTAAAGAAGGTGTTTTGTGATGAGGCTGTTTTGAAAGCAACGTATCTGATAAAAAAAATGTCCTTCGACTGTGTTAGATATGAAGACACCTGAAGAAGTTTGGTCGGGACATCCACCAGATCTCGATAAATTGAGAGTATTTGACTGCGTGGCCTATGCTCACATTAGGCAAGGCAAGATCAAACCTAGAGGTCTGAAATGCATGTTCTGGGATACTCAGAAGGAGTCAAAGCTTATAGGCTATGGTGCCTAGAGCCAAGTCACAGGAGGTGTATCACTAGTCGAGATATAGTTTTTAATGAAGCTGAGATGGCCTTCAAGAAAAATGATGATGCTGACGAAGAGTTGGAACATGGAGATATTCCTATTGAGGTGGAGCATGTTAATGCTGAATTGCGTATCCCAAATGAAGTCGAAGAAGAAGCAAAAGATACTGAAGAAGTTGAGGAATCTGTCAATGACTACCTATTTTCAAGAGATAGTTTGAGGATAATCATCAAGCCACCTCAAAAACTTGGGTATGCGGGTCTTATAGCTTATGCCTTAATCTTTGTAAGTGAGGTTATAGACGAAGAACCTAGAGACTATAAGGAAGTTATGAGAATTCAAAAAAAGACTGAATGGTTGAAGGCCATGGATGATGAGAAGAAATATCTTCATGATGGCAACACCTGCGAACTGATCAAGAAACCTGCTAGAGCCAGGTTAGTCAGCTTTAAGTGGATTTTCAAAGTTACGGAACGAATCGAAGGAGTGACGTTGAAGAGATACAAGGCATGATTAGTCGATAGGGGTTTCACTCAGAAAGAAGGTGTCGGATTCAATGAAGTGTTCTCTTCTGTTGTGAATCACAAATCCATTTGAATGTTGGTTGCCACAGTGACACAGTTCGATCTTGAACTAGAACATATGGATGTGAAGACTGCTTTCATGTATGGTGATCTAGGTGAAACAATCCTGATGAGGAAACCTGAGGGGTATGTCGAAAGAGGGAAGGAAGATTATGTGTGCAAGATGAAGAGATCTTTATATGGATTGAAACAATCTCCTCGACAGTGGAATAAGAGATTCGACAAGTTCATGGAACGCATAAGTTTCATTAGAAGTTAGTTCGACCACTGTGTTTACTTCAAATTTCGACTGGGTAATTCATTTTTTATTTTGTTGCTTTTATGTGGATGATATTCTAATAACAAGCAACAATATCAAAAATGTAATGAGGGTGAAGGTTGAGCTCAATAATAAGTTCGACATGAAAGATTTGGGAGAAGCGTCTAGGATTCTTGGGATTGACATCCGAAGAGATAGAAAGCATTTGAAATCATGCTTATCTTAAGAGGCATACCTACAGAAGATTCTTGAAATGTATAGCATGTCGAATTCAAAGGCTATTGTGACTCCGACAAACCCTCAATTCAAGCTGAGCATAGATTAGTGTCCCAGTACTGATGTCGAAAGAGCTTATATGAATAGCATTCCATATGCTAATATAGTGAGTTCTTTGATGTATGCTATGGTCTGTACTAGACTTGACATATCATATGCAGTAAGTCTTGTAAGCAGGTAGATGGAAAATCCTGGAAAGGCTCACTGGAAAGCATTGAAGTGGAATATAAGGTACATAAATGGGTCTTTGAGCAGAGTTCTAATTTATGGTGGAACCTTGGGTGAAGATAGTAAAGCAACAATCGAAGGATATGTCGACTCTGATTATGCAGGTTGTATGTATTCCAGAAAATTTATTTTTGGATATGTGTTCACTATGTTTGACACAACAATTAGTTGGAAAGAAACACTTCAGAAGGTTGTTGCCTTATTAACCATTGAAGCAGAATATATCGCCCTAACTGAAGCTGTGAAAGAAGCATTGTAGCTTGACGGTTTTGCAAAGGAGCTGAAACTTAAAGGTCGAATTATCACTGTTAAATGTGATAGTCAAAGTGCAATATATCTGTTAAAGGATTCAACCTATCATGAGCGAACTAAGCACATCGATGTGTGGTTGCATTCGTCAGAGGTTTTGACAGATCATAATGTTGTTGATATGATCACCAAGATATTGCCCAGTTGCAAGTTTTTCCACTGTATGCAGTTGATAAAGCTGCATGAAGAAAGCTAGTTTGTTCCTTGATATTCTGAAGTTTGCTCCAAGGTGGAGATTTGTGAGATATTGGATCGAACTTTAGTATGATCGAAGGTAGCGTCTTGGTTCAACATTTCGACAGATGTTTAGCATGCAATCGAAGGTCGTTCACATGTTGTTGTCGAAGTAGTGTATGATGTAGTCGAAGTAGGGTCAAACATGCAGTTTTTGAAAATGCTAGATTTTTTAGCATGACGAATTGGGCTTGTTTGTTATGTCCAATTGTTTAAGTTAGCTTGTTATGGATATTTGTTAAAAAGCTCATTGTTTAGTATGTTAGGTTTTATTATAAATAACATACTAGTCTCTCATCATAAGTGGTGACAAATCCTAATTAGGATGAGAGGGTTATTTGTTATTCTTGTGTATTTGTAATCTGAGTTAAAGAGAAAGTAAAGAATAACAGTCATAACCAATCCTTGTTCTTCTTCTTCGTTTATCATCTTTTCTATCCTTGTGTGTTTTTTGATCATAAATAAACAGTTTATATTTTGTTTACAAGGCATCGGATTTCACAACATGGTTAAATTAATTAAATAAGTTGTTGTATAAGTGACTCACAAACTAAATTGATTAAGTTATTCTGAACTAGGTTAGTAATTGAGACTCCAATTAGTAGTGTATAACTAATCAAAGTTCAATACACAAATGTATTCTATATTATATCTTTCTCTCTTCTATGTATTAATTAGTTCTAACAATCCTAATATTCTAACAAGTTATGAGTGAAAACAAATTTTTATGAAAATAACACTTGGAGCGATGGTAATTTGATTTTCATTAAACAATTTTTCACTACAAAAAAAATTGGAATTAGTCAGGTGATAATCACCTAAAAAAAATAAATTTTTAGGGTATTTTTCACGTCGCAACATAGTTTTAAAAAAATAATTATAAAATTTTCCATCTTACAACGGATAGAGGGAAATTTAAAATTTTTGAAAAGAAAGTTACGAAGTGAAAAACACCCCGCAACTTTGTTTTAAAATATTAAGTGAAAATTAAATGTTGCAATTAGTAATGATTAGAGTGGCAGGTGACCGTTTTTACTCTTTTTCTGACACAAGGGTTGTGAGGTGAATTTTACTTTGCAAGTCTCAACAGTTGCATGCGTTGCGAGGTAATTTCTACTTCGCAAGTCCCAACAGTCAGATCATTAACTTTTGCATAGAGTAGCAGGTGGCTTGATTGACACAAGGGTTGCTAGAGGATATTCATCTTGCAAGTCCCAACAGTTTAAAATATTGCGGTGTAATTTTCACCTCGCAAGCTCCTAATAAATATCACAGCTTCAACTTTCATTTTTCAGAATCACATATGTTAACAAAATCTCTCAAGTCTTCTTCTTTCTTTCTCTGAAATATTTTTTCATTCTTTCCCAACCCCTCAAAATCTCTCTCATCCTCAAACTTTCATTTTCTAAGGTACACATATTATTTGTTATTTTACATTGAGTTATAAGGTACACATATTGTTTGTTATTTTACATTGAGTTATATGATAAAATTAGTGATGGTTAGATTTGTATATAATATTTTAGAAATTTGTTGATGAAATTTATCATTGTATTTTGTGAAAACTGTTTGAAATGATAGATAAAATATATGTTTATGATATATGCAAATTACAATTTTTTTCTTCGTTTTTTCATAAATAAATACATAATATTATACATTTTAGTTTATTATTTTTGTAAATATAAAGATTTTAGAAATATTATAGATTTTAGAAATATTATAGATTTTATAAATATTATAAATAAATAAATATAAGTAAAACAGTAATATTATAGATTTTAGAAATAAATAATATTATATATCTAAAAATAGAATAATTTTATTTTTCATAAAAATAAAAAATATTACTTTTTAAAAACAGAATATTTTTATTAATATTATATTTCTAAAAATAGAATAATGTTATTTTTAAAAATATTTATATTAATATTATATTTTAAAAACAGAAAAATATTATTTTTTAAAAACGGAATATTATTATTTTAAAAATATTAATATTAATATTATATTTCTAAATCCAGAATAATATTATTTTTTAAAAACCAAATATTTATATTGATATTAAATTTTTAAAAACAGAAAAAATATATTTTTTAAAAACCCAATATTAATTTTTTTTTAAAAAGCAGAATATTATTATAAAGTATAAAAATAGAATATTATTAACATTTGTAAAAATAACATATTATTATTTTTGAAATCAAAATATTATATATTTTATAAAAATAGAATAATATTTTTATTTTAGAAAACATAATATTATTGTTTTTACTATATATTATTGTAAAAAACAGAATATTATTAATATTTACTATTTTTTTATTTGAGAATTTCACAAGAGTAAATAATGCGTATACAACAACAAATACAATAACAAATACAACAACAAATATAATAAAATAAAAAATATTTCAACAATAATATGTGGTGGCAGAGTTGGAGCGGTTGGTAACCAAAGAGCGGAAGGCTAGAATGATGAAGAAAACGAGAGTGGTGAGGGAGACTATTTAGATCAATATTGATGAATTCAAATATTTTAAATTAATTATGAACTTATTTAATTATAGATTTTTTAAATTAAGTATGAATTTAAATATTTTTAATTATTTATGAATTTAACATATTTAATTAATTTCTAAATTTAAACATATTTAGTATATTTAAATTATTATAAATATTAAAATTAATTTAGAATAATATAAATATATTATTTTTTTATTATAATATTTATTGTTTTGTGATGTATTTCATTTGATAAATTCAAAATTTTTACCAAATGAAATTCAGTCAGCAACATTCTTTCATTTTCAAAAATTTTCATGTGAAATTCACCCAATCAACATTCTAAAATTTGTTGGATAAAATTCACCTCTCAATTTTATACTTGTTTTCTGTTCTGAATTTTGATAAAGGGATTGTGAGAGGTGAATTTCTCTCAACAATATTGCGAGGTGAAATACATGTGACTAACTTGCATTGATTTTTTTCTTACAACTTTTTGCGGCTAATATTTTGCGAGGTATCTGATACACCCCGCAATAATTACACTGCAAGATGATATTTGTATTTGTGAAATGAATTTCGCCTAACTAATTTTACTTTTTCTTGTAGTGTTTTTATGAAACCACCTTCTCTTTTTCTCTTTTATGTGTGTTAATAAAAGTGTATTTGTATTATGTTATACCAAAAACAACAATATTAAAAACAATTCATGATTGATAAATATATTATTTTAATAAAAAATTCTATAAATTCTAAAAACAAGTTTAAATTTTTTTCACTATTTAAAAAGACCAATTATTTCTTTATATTTATTTTTTGAAAACAAAAGTCTTAACTCAAAATAACAACATGAACAAAAACACTATATTTTTATACATCATAAAACATGTATTTCTTTTGAATTCATCACAGGAATCCTTTATTTATTTTTATGTTTACATCTCACCCAATGAAATTTTCCATTTCTTCGGGAGAGTATTTCAACTTTCTATAACACATTTAATCTTAGTTGCAGGTACTATATAATCAATAATCATCATAATGTAATTGATTCCATATCCACTTTGTAGCTACCCACTTCTCCCCTTTAATTACAGGGCAGCTCCCATGGAATGATGTCTGTCAAAAATTATATTCAAAGATTGTCAAGCAACCTACATATTTGAGTGCAAAATCATTTTAAATTTTAGCATACATAACCTTCTTCATAAGCAGATATCAACTCATTTTGGTGGAGTAATTACTATGCTTACTTAAATTCAAGTCACTTTATGAATTCTAAAACCTTCTTCATTCTTTTAGGAGATCAATAAAAAAGTACTTCCTACAAAGATGTATTATATAGATCAGATAAATCGGTTATAACGAGAATAAAGTACTAACCCGGTCCATTGTACCATTAGGGAACAAAGAATAAAATAGAAGTCCATCTCCTTTTCGCGGCTTTATTTTCAAACCAATACAATCCTTAAAATGATAGCCAAGGTCCATGTTCAACCCATTCTACACAATAACAATGCATAAATTACTGATGACTAGAAAATGGAAAATATGTTGTTCCAAAAGAACAAAAAACATGTGAAATATTTAGTTAATTGAGATGAAATGACAAACTGGATTTTACCTCATACGGAAAGTTGGTCTCCCCACCTTCTGAGATATCTGTTAAATACACCAAAAATGAAGCTACCTGCATGTTAATAGAAAAACCGATGGGGTAAACAAACACATGGACAGATTAATCTGTAACCAATCATATGATATAAATTACGAATTAGAACAAGTGTAAATAAAAATACATGAATTTTATTCTCACATACCCTTCGACGCCCTTGTGGACCATCAATAGCACTATAGTACGAGTCATAATGAGGATTATATTTTTGACCAACCTTATAGCGGAGAATATTAAATTTCTGAAACAACGTGATTCCTCATAAAATTTAGAAATCATCCAAAAAAAAAGGATTACAATTTGAACTAAGTGAAGTTAAAAAGCATAATATGAATGAATGTTACCTCTCCATGATTCCTAGGAAGTTTTGTTGCTCTTGCCATTTTCTCCTCAATGAGATCTAAAACACCTGTTTTGTCCTCAGAAGCACTGATATATGTACCATAGCTGTTTGACAAATAAGAATATATAAGCTTCTATTGGTTTAAAACTTAGTAAGCATATGATGAAATCACAAAGAGCATACGCACTACCTTGTTCTGATATCACTTATACCCGACTCTGTTGCCACTGTTGATCGTGTAAGCCCTCCTGCCATTGCCGCCTCAATGATGCTATTACATTGTTTCACACTTGCGAAATTGGGAAAATATAGAATGCGAGGGTTCCAACTCAACACCTGAGGAACACAAATCAAGGTTACATCCAAGTGTCAAACCACAAATCAACCATGATGATAAATTATATTACATGCTTAATATTGATCATATATTCAAATAATACAACAACAACCAAGGTTTATCTTATTAAGTGGAATTCTTTGCTAAAAATGTCTACCGAATCAAAATCAGTGATAACAAACCCATTCACGGAAAAAATAGTGGTTTGACCAAACTCGGCTTCGCAATAGTACTATGCATGATTTTAAAGCAACCACAATTGCAGCCACAATATTGCTGATGCAGTAGTCTCCGGAACCGCATTAGACTTGCATTATGACTCCATCCGATGATTTTGGCCATGTTATTTCAATTCTACTCACAGAAAATAAAAATTTCAATATTCTTTTTAATTTAAGAGTCTCTCTCAATCAATAGTCTCGCTGCAGCACAATGCACGTCACAGCAAACATAATGATCGAAAAATTCACATCTGCAACCGCAAGTTAAAACTATATAAAACTATATGATGAAGTTCCATTTATTATTTTTTTCTCTAATTCTACTGAACTATAGCACTATAAAGCCACTATAACCTCTATTAAAAAAACCTGATCAAAATATAATGAAAAATTCACCAAAATCAAATATTCAACCAGCTAAATACACCGATATTTCTGCGCTAATTCAAACACTAAAGGAATCATAAAATGCGCGATCATCTCAACAGCAGCAACACTGATTTCAACTAACCTAACACAACAACATGCCACTAATTCAAACACTAAATTGTGAATACTAGAAAACTAATTTGCTAACCTGAAAAGGAATGGAAGTAATGAAATCATCACCGGACTCACCACCATGCAACAGTTTCGCTCGTAGGCCATATTCATCTTCCTGCATGACACCGTTTCGAAAATCAAAAGAGAAAAAAAAGCTTAAAATCTTGAAGAATGTGATAAGGATTGAGAAAAAAAACCTGAGAGTGATGGAAGAATCTGGAACCATAGAATCCAGCGAGAAAGAAGAAGATGCATAAGAGTAAAACAGAAGGTAACTCGAACTTGTTCGTTCTCCTCCTCCAATTTTCTTTAATCGATTCTCCTTTCATTTGGATTGTGCTGCGTGATCTTCAAATCAAATGCTATTTTGCCTATAAATGCATTAGGAATGAAGCGAGCATGGTTCAACTGTATGCGCCCGCTTAATTTCAGTCAAAAGAAAAAAAGTGGATTATTAATTTCTGCCAAAAGAATTTTTATTTTTTATGCATATAGTTTTACGATGTCATATAAAGTAATTTTGTTTTAATATAAATTAATTTCTAAAATATTATATTTTGATATTTTAGCTGGAAAAAAAAATACATACATACAAAAAACATAGAATACTTACCGATTTTACAATATCAATCAATAATCATTTTGTATTCTTCTAAATTAAATTGAATTAAAATTTTTAAATTAATTAATTATATGATATAATAGAATGATAATTTTTTATTAAATAATGTAAAGTAAAACTATTCTACTTGTTGTATCTCTATTAAACTATATTATAATATGTGGAGCCAAAAATATATTACTATAAATTAATTTTACATTCACAACCAACACGAGTCAAATATTCGAAGTTAAGGATAAACTTAAATGACTATTAAATTGATACAAAAAATTGTCAAATACTTTTCATAAGTAAAAGAAAAAAAAGACTATGGGATAAAAAGTTAGTTTGATAACTAGAATAGAGTTAGGAAGTAAGGTGATAGAGACAAAACAGTATTATTTTGCAAATTATATATGTTTCTAGGAAAACACTGGATTATTGTGAAAAACATAAACAATTAACTATAATCATTAGATTTTAATCATTTTAAATATATGATTTAGATTTAATTTAATTTTAAAATAAACTTGACCTTCATATCTCAATATTAATTACAAAATCTCCTTCTAATAAAATTAAATGATTTTTTTAATATTGCACAAATATATATTTTTATTAAATATTTAAACATATTAAATCACTTCGAAAAAAAAGCCAACACTTTTGGCGCTCCAATTTTACTTATTCACAAAATTAACCTTTTTATATTAAAAATTCCTTTCACATTTTTCATAAAAAATTAATAAAATATTATTTTTTAACTTATATTTTTATATATAAAATTATACAACAGATTTATATAGGCAATTTGTTATGATTCATAAAAAAATTGTCATTGAAAAAAAATTGTTTACTTTAATTGCAAAAGTATAAAAGTACGAAAGAACATCAAAACTGTTTAAATTTAAAATAAATAATTAATTTTATTAATTAGATAAAATAGAGGTTCAAGTCTTTTAAAAAAGGTATATCACAAAAACAAAAATTGTGAAATATTATTTAAGTAAATTCAAATTTTAATTATATTTATAAATTTTATTATCTTAAAAAGATATATTTAAAGGATAAATATTTAACATATTTTTTTGTGAAAAGTCATTTAAGCTAATTTTAAATTAGAAGTTTTTTCAAAAGTATGTTTTTTATTTTTTAAGTAAAAATATGTGTTGATATAAAAGTCATATTTAAAAAAAAAAAAAACAAAGTAATTCTCAATATATATTAATTTTATTAAATAGTAAATTAATAGTATTATATTTTTTTACTTGTTATTCTCACTAATTCATTGAATAATATTTTCTTCTGTGAGTCATTCTCAATATTAATTACCTCTTATCAATTAGAATGATAATTTTTTATATTTTTTTATTAAAAAATAAAACATACTTTTAATATTATTCTAATTGTTAAGAACTTCTACGCTTGTCCAATTACTTTCAAAAAATTATATTGAGATATTTGTAAGCAATGTAAATAGATGATGACTTAAGTCATAATATTATTGATTTATCATATAATCTTTTTAAAACATTGTTTATTTATAAATATACACTATTTACATTAATACATAAATATATAAAAGTGATGTAGTGTCATTGTTTGCAATTAAAAAAAAAAACAGAATAAAATTGTGATTTCATCTTTCATCTCACTTCTTGTTTATTAATATTAAAATTTGAACCTAAGAGTATTTTGATGAAATGGTAAGGGATCTATTTTCTTTTAAGTAGAAATTTTGGGTTCAGTAATGGACACACAATAGTATTAATACTATTACAAATATATTTAATTTATCTCAAAAAAGATTTTATCTCGATTAAATAAGTTAGGTATGATTTTTGTTAATAACCGATGAGGAAATGTCAATATTTATATCGATTTTTGTTATTAACTAAGGGGTATTTTTTTTAAATCTCATTTTGACTTACCTGTATTATTTTTTACACATAATCTAAAAATTATGTGGCAGAATAGATCATTTGTATTTTATATAAAACCTAACACAGAATACCAAATTTTTATTGTTTACAAAATCAAATGTACAATGCTTACGATATTTACAATGATATTTGTGATATACAAAACCTCTACCAAGAGAACCTATACATATTTGAACTTATACATATTTGCACCTATAATGACAAAATCTCTATATAATGCTTACAACAACCAAGAAAATTATTGTTTATGAGATTCATGATAAGATAGGAAGACACCGGCCCAACATGATTGGATATCATCTACATCTTTTTCTGGAAATGGTGTTTCGTAGCTAAATCTCTATAATTTGAACAAAATTTAAATTATGATAAGTTAACAACATCAATATTAACTTAACAAATATGCATAAATCACGTGTATATGGATACAATTGATACCTTAAGTCATCCATTAATAATGCCTCTGAAGACAATATTAAACACATGTCTCATAACATAGTATTCACATTCAAAGTTTTTGGGTTGTTTTCACGACTACAAATAATTTTCATATAGTTACTAATTAATGCACACAAAGCACAAACATTAGTGAAAATAAAATAATGTCAAAAACTACAAATAGTACTTACACGTGGTTCTATGAACTTTGATTTTTTACCTTGTAGATTACGTTTCACAAAATTGTATCCCTTCATTGTTTTACATGTCGGTAAAAATTAAACATGAATAAAAATATTCAAAACCAAAGGTAAAATATGAGTATCACAAATAATATCACTTACTCGCTCAAAACCTTTTGCATATCTTCATCAAATTTATAGTGTAACGAGCATATCGTAACTACAACATTTTGCTTTGAATATAAAATAATTGGTTGCAATTGGTTTCTACATAAACACTCAGAATAAATAATAATGTATATAAAATTGGTTTATAAACGAAAGAACAAATTAAAGCATATACTTACTTATAGATAAACGGATCCAGAAAACATTATTTATTCTCACTAACTAATTTATTTTGTATATATGTGCACCTTGATAGTGTTTGGTGCATTATCTCGAAATTGAATATTCAAAGGATCTAAGAAACAATATTTTTTCAATTTCCTTTTGTGATATATTGGATCGAACTCTAGTATGGTCCAAGGGTAGCTTCTGGTTCGACAGGAATTAAGCATGAGGTCGAAGTCAGTTCGCATGTTGCTGTCGAAGATAATGCGTGTTGTAGTCGAAGTTTGTTCTAACATGCATTAGTTAATATTGCTAGGTTGTTAGCATATTGGATTGGGCCTTGCTTGTAACCCCAAGTGTTTAATTTAACTTGTACCCTAAGTTAGCTTGTAATGGGTAATTGTTAAAAAGTCTATTAGGTTAGTGTGTTATTTTTCTTATAAATAAGATGTTAGTTTCTCAATCTTGGAATAAGTAAAAATAGGAAGATAAAATTCTAATTTCGAGAGATAGAGGTTATTTTGTTATTCTTGTATACTTGTAATAATGTTCTAAGAGAAACGAAAGAATAACTGTTTATAACCAATCCTTGTTGTTCCTTATTGTTTTACCTTGTTTTCTTTTTTAACCCTAACCCTTGTGTGTTTCTTGATCATAAAGAAACCGTTTATACCTTATTTAAGGTATCTAATTCACAATAAATTGGTGCGGTGAGCATGGAGAAGAAGTCTTCAACAAAGTATGAGATTGAAAAGTTCACCGGAGTGAACGACTTCGGTCTGTGGCGCTTGAAGATGAAAGCCCTACTGGTTCAGCAGGGTTGTTTGAAAGCTTTAAAAGGTGAGACAACCATGGACGTTGCGTTAAAGGCAAAAGAAAAGACGGGTATGATCGAGAATGCCCACAACGCAATATTATTGAGCCTTGGTGATAAGGTTCTTCGACAGGTATCAAAAGGAGACTGCAACATCGGGATTATGGGTGAAACTTGAAAGTTTGTACATAACCAAATCTCTGGTGAATCGCCTCTACCTGAAGCAAACTTTATATTCATTCAAGATGAGTGAAGACAAAGTGTTGGTTGAGTAGTTGGATATGTTCAACAAGCTGATTCTTGATCTTGAAAATATTGATGTGAAGATCGATGATGAAGATCAAACACTATTGTTGTTGTGTGCTTTGCCCAAAACACATGCTCACTTCAAAGAAACTCTCTTGTATGGAAGGGAGTCCCTGACCTTTGAAGAAGTTCAATCAACCTGGTACTCTAAGGACTTGAAAGAACGAAAAGAGCATAAACCTTCGACGGTTGGCGAAGGTTTGGCCCTTAAGGGAAAAATCTTGCGAAAGGATGGTAAGTTCGACAAGAAGAAAGGTAAAAGTCAACAGAAGTCTTATAGTGGCGAAATATCTGGTATTTGATGTTATCACTGTAAGAAGGAGGGTTATACAAGAAAGGTGTGACCCTGAATGCCTGAAAGATCATAGAGGTAATGGCAACGCAGCCATTGTTCAAGATAACTTCGACTCATCTGATGTTCTTGTGGTTTCAAGTGGTGACTCGAGAAAAGAGTGGATTATAGATTCAGGTTGCACTTGACACATGACTCCAAATAGAGAATTGTTCGAGGAGCTATATGGTCAAGATGGTGGATCTGTGCTGCTGGGAAACAACAAATCTTGCAAAATTGCAGGTATTGGATCCGTGAGATTCAAGCTCCATAATGAGTCAATAAGGTTATTGACTGAAGTCATGTATGTACCTGACTTGAAGAGAAATTTGATTTCTCTTGGTGAATTCGACAGAAAGGGATATGTTTTTAAAGGAGAGAAAAGTATCCTAAGAGTCATGAAGGGGTCGAAGGAAGTCTTGAAAGGCGTGGAGAAACAAGGCTTATATACCTTCGAAGCTGAGGTTGTAAGTGGTTCAACAAATGTTGCATCCACGAAACCTGTGTCGAAGATAGAATTATGGCACATGAGATTGGACCATGTCAGCGAAAGAGGCCTAGTCGAATTGGGGAAGCAGAACCTGCTAAGAGGTGATAAATTCGAAAAGTTGGAGTTTTGTGAATCTTGTGTATTTGGTAAATCCTGTAAGGCGAAGTTTAACAAAGGCAAGCAAAGAACACATGGATCTCTAGATTACATTTATGTTGATCTTTGGGGGCCTGCAAGGAATGCTTCACACTCAGGTGCAAGGTATTTTCTATCCATTGTTGATGACTATTCCAGAAAGCTATAGGTATTTATTCAGAAGAAAAAGGATGAAATTCTTTAGAATTTCAAAAGTTGGAAGATTCTAGTCGAAACTCAAACTGACAAAAAGGTTAAGAGGTTGAGAATCGACAATGGCCTTGAATTCTGCAACGAAGCATTCAATAGTTACTGTGTTGAGTTTGGGATTGCCAAGCATAAGACTGTAGCAGGTACTCCTCAACAAAATGGCTTAGCTGAGAGATTCAATCGAACAATCCTTGAAAGAGTTAGATGCATGTTGGTTAGTGCTGGGTTGAAGAAGGTGTTTTGGGCGGAAACTATTTCGACATCAGCTTACCTGATAAATAAATGTCCCTCGAATGCCTTGGGAATGAAGAAACCTGAAAAAGTTTGGTTAGAACATCCACCTAGTCTCGACAGACTGAGAGTATTTGGTTGTGTGGCCTATGCTCATATTAGGTAAGACAAGTTCGAACCTAGAGCTCTAAAATGCATGTTCATGGGATACCCTGAAGGAGTCAAAGCTTATAGGCTATGGTTCCTAGAGCCAGGTTATAGGAGGTGTATCACCAGCCGAGATGTAGTTTTCAATGAAGCAGAGATAGCTTTCAAGAAAACTGATAATGCTGACGAAGAGCTGGAACTGGGATAGATTCATGTTGAGGTGAAGCATGTTGATGCTGAATTGCGTACCCCATATGAAGTCGAAGAAGACGCAGAAGATGTTGTCGAAGATGAGGAGACTGATAATGACTACCTGTTAACAATAAACAAGTCGAGGAGAGTCATCAAGCCACCTCAGAGACTTGGGTATGCAGATCTTATAGCTTATGCCTTTATCTCTGCAAGTGAGGTTTTAGACGAAGAACCTAGAGACTATAAGGAAGTTATGAGGAGTAGAAAGAAGATTGAATGGCTGAAGGCCATGAATGATGAGATGAAATATCTCCATGATGGCAACACCTAGGAACAGATCAAGAAACCTGCTGGAGCCAGGTTAGTCATTTGTAAATGGACTTTCAAAGTTAAGGAAGGAATCGAAGGAGTGGCGTCAAAGAGATACAATGCAATATTGGTTGATAGGGGGTTCAGTCAGAAAGAAGGTATCGACTTCAATGATGTGTTCTCTCCTGTTGTGAAGCACAGATCCATTCGAATGTTGCTTGCCACAGTGGCACAATTCGACCTTGAATTGGAACAAATGGATGTGAAGACTGCGTTCTTGTATGGTGACTTAGATGAAACAATCTTGATGAGACAACCTGAAGGGTATGTCGAAAAAGGGAAGGAAGATTATGTGTGCAAGCTGAATAGATCCTTATATGGACTGAAACAATCTCCTCGACAGTGGAATAGGAGATTCGAAAGTTCATGGCACGCATAAGTTTCATCAGAAGTCAGTTCGATCACTGTGTTTACTTCAGATTTCAACCAGGTAATTCATTTGTTATTTTGTTGCTCTATGTGGATGATATTCTAATAGCAAGCAACAATGTCGAAGATGTAATGAGGGTGAAGGTTGAACTCAATAAGGAGTTAGACATGAAGGATCTAAGAGCTGCATCCAGGATTCTTGGGATTGACATCCGAAGAGATAGAAAGCAGTCGAAATTATGTTTATCTCAAGAGGCATACCTACGAAAGGTCCTTGAAAAGTTTGGTATGTCGAATTCAAATCCTGTTGTGACTTCGACAAACCCTCAATTCAAGTTGAGTATAGATCAGTTTCCCAGCATTGATGTTGAAATAACTTATATAAATAGCATTCCATATAGGTTCTTTGATGTATGTTATGGTCTGTACTAGAACCGACATAGCATATGCAGTAAGTCTTGTAAGCAGGTACATGGAAAATCCTGGAAAGGCTCACTGGCAAGCATTGAAGTGGATTTTAAGGTACATAAATGGGTCTCTGAATAGAGTCCAAATTTATGGTGGAGCCTTGGGTGAAGATAGTAAACTAGAAATCGAAAGATATGTCAACTCTGATTATGCAAGTTGTATGGATTCCAGAAAATCTATTTCTGGATATGTGTTCACTATGTTTGGGACAACAATAAGTTGGAAAGCAACACTTCAGAAGGTCATTGCATTATCAACCACTGAAGCGGAGTATATTGCCCTAACTGAAGCTGTGAAGTAAGCATTATGGCTTGAAGGTTTTGCAAAGGAGCTGAAACTTCACGGTCGAGTTATCACTGTTAAATGTGATAGTCAAAGTGCAATACATTTGTTGAAGAATTCAGTCTATCATGAATGAACCAAGCACATTGATGTGAGGCTAGATTTCTTCATAGGGGTAATCGAGCGTGGATAAGTCCAAGTGCTAAAGGTTTTGACAGATCATAATGTTGCTAATATGATCACCAAGATGTTGCCTAGTTGCAAGTTTTTCCACTGTATGTAGTTGATAAAGTAGCACGAAGAAAGCTAGTTTCTTGATGTTATAAAGTTATATCCAAGGTGAATATTTGTGAGATATTGAATTGAACTCTAGTATGGTCGAAGGGTAGCTTCTGGTTCGTCAGGAATTAAGCATGAGGTCGAAGTCTGTTCGCATGCTGTTGTCGAAGATAATGCGTGTTGTAGTAGAAGTGTGTCCTAACATGCATTAGTCAATATTGCTAGGCTGTTAGCATATTGGATTGGGCCTTGATTTTAAGCCCAAGTGTTTAAGTTAGCTTGTTCCCTAAGTTAGCTTGTAATGGGTAATTGTTAAAAAGCCCATTAGGTTTGTGTGCTATTTTTCTTATAAATAGGATGCTAGTTTCTCAATCTTGGAATAAGGAAAAATAGGAAGATAAAATCCTAATTTCGAGAAAGAGAAAGAGAGAGGTTATTTTGTTATTCTTGTATACTTGTAATATTTTTCTAAGAGAAAGGAAAGAATAACTGTTTATAACCAATCCTTGTTGTTCTTGTTGTTTTACCTTGTTTTCTTTGTTAACCTTAACCTTTGTGTGTTTCTTGATCATAAAGAAACCGTTTATACTTTGTTTAAGGTATCCGATTCACAACACCTTTCAACAAAGATCTCATGAGAGAATCTAAGTAAAAGTTAATGCAAAATTCAAATCTTTATGTTAAAGTGTGAGAACAATGAGTATAAATTGAAATCACTGTGAAAATTATACTCACGAGCACCACAATTACATTACGGGTATGTCCATCCAATCATCTACCTTAAAAAATTCCTCAACACAACTCTTATGAAGTATACAAGGTTGTTGTGGTTCATGTTATACTTTAAACTCAGAAAGTTCTGGAATCTCGTCTATCATCCTTGATAGTCTCTGAGTGTTATCTACTTGAGTGGAAATGTCTCAATATTGTGATGCGAGGCAAAACGATTATATTTCGTACTTGCACCATCCATAACAACTTTCTCAACTACTTTTCATGTATGTCCAACTGATTTGGAGTTAGGTGGTTGAGTAGACCCATTGACTTCAATTTCTACATCATAAAAATAACTGAAATACAATATAAAAATTAAAATACACAAACAATGACAACAACACACAACACAAATATTTTAAATTATAGTTATACCTCAATCTCATCACTGGTACACTTCTCTCGCTCAACCTCATCCAACCTCTCTCACTCTTCCCGCATCTCCTGCAACATCTTCTCCTGTTCCTCTTGCAACATCCTCTACCGCTCCTCAAGATTCAACCTCTCACGTCCCTGAGTCCACTTCTTCCTCTCATGTCCTAATACCTCCCATATCTTTTCAATTTCTCTCGTACAATTTACTTTGTTAATTGGTTGTGATGATCCAAAAATTAACTTCAAGTCGGCCCCTCTTCAAAGACCACAAACACACCCAACACGCTTCTCGGTTCTAATCGCTTTTACCAATATGTCATGACAATCTTGTGGAACGAAGATACCAATTTTGACTAGTTCAACCAGTACATCCTACAACACATATAAAAGTTCAATGATCTTTGCCAAACTGAATTAACTAAATAAGTAATATTAAAAAATGTATCTTCTTACAATCTTTTCAGCCACTTCGTGTGTATCCTCTGATGTGAACTAGCCATTTGACCATTGATGTTCCCTCTTCCATTTCTCATGGCGTAATGGTGGAGATAGATTGCGATCAAGGCTTCTAAAAGGATTCTTCAACTCTAGTTCTCTTTGTTTTCTTTTTACATTAATTATTTTATATTCAAGTTTATCATATCCTCCATGAAACAATCTATGCGAATAGATATTTCTACCTCTATTTTTCTTTCCTTTTTATCTATTAGCTAAGAATTCAGGAGTGGTGATGGACTTTACAAAATCCTCCTATTTTTTTTTATCAATAAATGAATACTTCACGTATTGAAACTCTATGTTATCTTTTGGATGTTTAATATATTCAGTTGTGAGATGTGTCTAAAAGTCCCTCCAATGCTCACCAACATATGCAACTCATTTCGTTTTTCAATACACTATCCTTGGGAACAATAAACAATTCCTACACTTACATAATATAGTTGATCTTAGTATTTTAAAAAAAATTAATGGTCATATATACTTGTAAAATAAATCAAAAAATTCATAATAAATACCATAATATCAGTCCATATGATATCTTTCAAATCACCGTCAACCCCGTGCCAATTATCTCAAAATACTCACTTTGCTTATATCTTGTAATGTCACGTAACCCTTAAAATCATCAATGTTTTCACGATAATCCTTATCGGTTCTCGGATTAATATAAATTAGTGAGTGAACACCTTTTTATGGGCTTTTCAAACCTTGGTACACATCATGACACCTCTAGTTTTTCTTTTACTTTTTTGTTTTAACAGAGGTTGCAGCAGATATTGGATGAGATGTACTTGTCGAATCATCCATATCTATGTAAATTAAAAAATAAACAAATAATAGAGACACTAGCATGAACATCAAAGCAACATCACACAACATTTCATCCAAACTAGAATAAATATACAGTAGAAAGAGACGATATAATCATACTAAATAGAGATACAGAGTAGAGAGAGACCAAAAAAAGGAACAAGAAGAAAAAAAGATATCTTATTTTTCTTAGTTCTTCTTCTCCCAAGCATTCAACCATTGAAATAAAATATCGTGCCCTCCAGTTTCTACTGATGGTTAAACTACTCATCTTGTCCATGATGTATACTTTTCTTTCAATATATCGTATACCATAAACTACTGACAAGTTGTGATGAAACCTATATGGAAGAGTTAAAGTTGAAAGATTTCAGTGGTATTACATTTCTAACACATTATCAAACAACATTTCAGTAATAACAACATTTCTAACAACATTTCAGTGGTATTACCATTTCTATAAACATATTTATGAACATTTCAGTGATGAGTTATGTACCTCAAACATGATGACAAAGCTTCTAAGAGTTTTGAAAAGAGATGAAGTTGAAAAGATATCACGTTTGAGTTGATATTGAAAGAGTTTTGATGAAAATCTCCTAGGGTCTTTGTGAAGAGAATGAAAATGAAGTTAGAGTGTTTGTTGATAGGTAAATGAAAAGTTAGAGTCTAGTTCTCTAAAGTATTCATGCAAAAGAACAAACACATCAATTTTTAGGCAAAACCGAGGAAATATACTAATTAAAAGTAAATAAAAACTAGAAAAACCCCATATAACGCCATATTTTAGAAATTCATTTAAAATAACTATCACGCCGTTTTTTTTAAAAATCGAGGTAATAGACTAATTAATTATTAAAAAAAAGTTATTTGAAAATGTTGATGCAAAAGATATTTCCCCTTCGGTTGGCCAAAGTAACCTAGGGTAATACAAATAAAAAAGGGAAAATGGAAAGGCGTCATGTGACCCTAAACCAATAAAATATAAAAATAAAACATAAAATATAGTAACTTGGATTCGAATACAGCTCCCTCATAGTTATATTCCCTTGGTTTTGAAAATAACTGAGGGTATATATCCACAAATGATACAGAGTATTTGTTCCCTCCGAGTGAAGGTACCTCAAATAGACCACATACATCAGAATGCATCACTCCCAAAGCATGAGTTACTCTTGGAGGCATTTTTAATGAGAATGGAAATCTTGGTTGCTTGCCTCTCATACATATATCACATGATTTCTCTTGTTCCACAATCTTAGGAATTCCATGTACTAGATTCTTCGAACTCAGATGCTCTAAGCTTCTGTAGTTCAGATGCCCCAATATCTTATGCCACAACTCACTTTCCCATTCAGTACTTCTTGCACTAAGGCATTGAGTGTTGTTGTTGCAACATTCACCTTGAATGTTCTATTTCTTCCTAGTTCAAACTACATAATCAGCTTCTCATAAAAATCATACAACTTTAAGAGATTGTCCTTCGTGGTTACTAAAAAACCTTTTTCAATCAGCTGATCTACACTCATCATATTGTTATTTATTCCAAAGGCATACCATACATCCTTAATCAATACAGTTTTTCCATTGTTCAACTTAACTCTGACATTTCTCATTCCTTTAGCATTCAGATACTCATCATCAACACATTTGATCTTGGTCTTTTTACCAGAGTCAAAATCAACTAGTCATTGCTTGTTTTCAGTTAGGTGATTTGAGCAGATTGTGTCCATATACCACCAGTCTACCATTGTTCCACCTTAAGTTTTAGATGCCATCAATAGCATAGGCTCATCCTTAGAATATACTCTAGATATATTGCCTTTTTAACCTTTTCTAACCTTGTTTAACCAATAATCAGTAGCAAGATGACCAAACTTGTTGAAACCGTAACACTGAACCTTCCTCTTGTCAAACTTATCCTTTTCTTTCTGAACATTTTGATATTTCTTATCAGAATTTAAGCATTCTTACTTCGGAACACCACCATCATACTTCTTATTCTCTAACCATGTTTGGTTCTGATTCTTCTTACAAGAAGAAGCTTTTAGAGTCTGAGCTTTCAGAGCCTATTCTAAATCCTTTTCAGAGTTTTTTTCAATCAAATGCAACTCTTATATCTCTAAACTACTATGAAGCTCTTCAACTCTCATGGTGTTAGTGTATTTAGAGTGTTCTATGGCTATAACTATATAATCAAAATGAGGAGTAAGTGATCTCAGTATCTTTTTAATGATTACTTGTTCAAAGAGCGTTTCTCCACAAGACATCATCTCATTAGTGTTAAATGCCAAACATGCTTTAATTTGATCCATTATTTTTGGCATTTTTATTTCATTTGTTATGTTTTGATTGGATTTATTCCATGTTTTCATGCTATTCTTCAATTATGTGCAAATACCTTTGGTTGCTTTGATGTGTATCTTATTGTGCAGGATTTAGGCATAATCTATCAAAGAATTAAGACACAAGTAATTTGACAAGGAAGCCAAAGAAAATGTGAAGTTTTAATATGTTCGTTGGGCGAACAACCAGCGAGGTTTAGCAGTGAATGTCCGCTGGGCGAAGTGCCAGCGAACCCTCTCAAATTAGAGGCAGAAAGAAAAGGATTATAAGTTTGCTGGACAAACTTGAAGCGAATATGTTCTGGACTGGACTGACAGGTGGCTCACAGTTGGGCAAGGCCTAATCCAGTCCAGCTTTAGACAAGGCCCAACAAGGAGATTAGCACAATCTAGTCATTGGACACAATATGACCGTTGGAGGCAATATAGCCGTTGGAGAGAATATAGTTGTTAGAGCATTATAGCCATTGGGGACCTCCCCCTCACGTGCTCTACAGTTCACGCAACCAAGTGCTCCTCTGGAATCCCCGGGGACAGTTCGACCAGGTTAAAGATCACGCGCTAGAATCTTTCTTGCTCCTCGCAAACCTGACAGTCTTTCATTGGTGGATTAGAGATCCTGACCCATAATGAGGACCTTGGCCCCGCGTTGGGGGTTTCTTATAAATACCCTCTCACTTAAGAGGGCCAGGTATCCAATTCATTCTAATACAAACTTAAACACTTTTTACTTGCCCTTTTTCTCCCTGTTACTTACTTTAGCATCAGAGTGTCTTGCAGGTACACCCCCTACTCTCATACAACCATTGTTGCTGCCCTACGGTGAAGACCACAACGATCCATTTTGATCATACCAAATCAGTGGCACCGTCTGTGGGAACTCTTCTCTCTCGTCTTTCTTAAACCAAGATCCCTAATATTTTCAATCCAAAGACCAAAGCTTTTCTTTCTAAACCTTCCTCGATCGTCATGGCCTCTCACCTAAAGATGATGTTCCTCAAGAGTCTATCATCGTTGTCGCCTTGGATAACGACGATAACCCCAATCCTAAAGATGTGATCTTGTATGTGAACAAGTGATGATTAACATATGATGAATATTTTTGTTCTTAATGATCCATTATTGGTTTGTAAAACTCTAGACATATATTTTATGGAACTTGACCTAAAATATTCATCTATCAATTTATAGATTGGAGAGATCGGTCTATGGTTGATATTTTCTTTGTATTAAACTTAAAGCTTATTATATTGGTTACTATATGGAGATACCGTGTAGCGATGAATACAATATTTCTCACAAGGCCACTCTAGAGATAACGGTGTTGAAATAATACGCAATGATATTAATCAAATCCGACTTCACATGCAAGATTGAAAGAATGTGTATAAGTTAGGGTAGATGAAAATAACTTTTGATATATCTTGTTAATCAAACACTTTAGAATTTATCAGCTTTACTACTAAAAATCGTGAAAAATTATGAACCAAAATTTGAAAACCTTTTTCTTAGAACTGTAAACTATTGAAAGGCAAGCATCAAGATATGGGACAATCCATGTGGAGACGATAACAAAAAACCCCTATAACTAACAATTTCGAACAAAATGACGTTGTTGCCGAGGATTGTTGTGATATTGCAAGCATTGCAATATTTAACTGATTTTAAGATCTTTGTACTGTGATCTCTTACCCCCCCCCCCCTGTTTATTTTTCTTGTTCTGCTTAATTTGTTTGGTTAAGTGTGAAGATTCTATTTTTGCGAGGGAATGTACCTGCGGACCAACTTCTTTTCGATCCTGAGATTGAAAGAATCGCTCGTAGGCTTAATAGCAGAACTAGGCGGAGGTGGAAATTTTCCAAAGAAAGACGAGATCACGGAGAAACTTCTTCATCTACACCCATTGTTACGCCAAACATGGTAGATGCAGCACCACCACCTCCTGCTTCAACCTCATGTGTTATCAGTCCAAGACATAATTCTCAGTTTGCACGGAATACCAACAATAGAAGGTATTATGAGGTGAAGACGGGTATCCTAGCTCTATTATATGTTAATCCCTTCGCAGGGGTGGACCATGCGGATCTGTTTACTCATCTCATTAAGTTCTATGAGATAGCAGGTGCAACTGAAGCACCAAAAGTCAAAGAGGAATCCTTGTTTAAGAGACTATTCTTGTATTCCTTAATTGGCAAGGCCAAGGAATGGTATCTTGACCAATCTACTCTTGCGATGACGGATTGGAATGTTTTGGAGGAGAAGTTTCTTGAATGATTTCTTCCCTCAATCAAGATTTAAGGAGGGCAAGACCTTAATTTCGGTGTTTGCACAAGGAGGAAATGAATCTCTCAACGAAGCTTGGGAGATATTTAAACCTATGCTGAGAAAGTGCAAGGGCCATGGTTTTGATGACTTGACTCAAGTGCACATATTTCACAATGGACTTCAACCCATTCATAAAACTCTTTTGGATGCTACGACGGGTGGTTCTCTAATGTCAAAGAGCGCGGCAGATGCAGTTGCTATCATTGATAGGATGGCACTAAATGATCATCAAGGTTAATACAACTGTGGTACTTCACAAAGAAAATAGAGAAATATAGAGTTGGGAACAAATGATGTTATTCTTGCTTAAAATAAATTACTCTCGCAACAAGTGGAGTTGTTGACAAAGCAAATGTCAAAACTTCCACAATAAATCAAAGAGATACAAGAAGTTCCCAACAAAGCTCAACAAATTGCAAGTTATAAATTGTGCAAAGACGATCATCCTACAGGCTATTGACCATCGGTCGTTGAAGAAGCAAATTATGCGGGAAACCAAAATCAAGGCTATCAACCAAGACCACCATATCAAAGCAATAATCAAGGCTACCAACCGAGAGGTGATAACCAAGGTTACCAACAAGGGTGGAGGCAAGAGCTAAGTTCTTCTAACCATCAACCGTATCAAAATTATAACCAACCTCCACAAAACCAAGGTGGAAGCTTAAAGATTGAGGAAACTCTTAATCAATTTATGCAACTATCAATTCCCAACCAAAAGAGCACCGATTCCTCTATTAAAAATCTCGAGGCACAAATTAGTCAATTATCTAAATAATTGGCCGATCAACAAAAAGAAGCCTTTTCAGCTAAGCCTCATTTGGATCCTAATGCAGCGTGCAAAGCCATATTTACTAGGAGTGGTAGAAAAATTAATTTTGGAATTGGTGATAAGGAAGTGGAGAAGAAGGTTGTAGTTGAAAAAAATGATGATGAGGAGTTAGTTGAAAAGGAGGATGAAATTGTTGAGGAGGAAATTAAAGAAATAGTGAAGGATGAATTAGTTGAAAAGAAATAGAGAGAAGAGAAAACGAATAATGGGAGGAAGGGGAAGGAGCATGTGAACATTCCTATTCAACATTTACCTTATCCTCACGGGCTTACAAAAAGGGATAACACAAGACAATATGCTCGGTTTATGGATATTTTCAACCAATTGCAAATCAATATTCCATTTGCCAATGCATTGGAGAAAATTCCTACTTATGCAAAATTTATAAAGGATATCATCACCAAGAAGAAACGGTATACTAACCAAGAAAATGTAGTTGTTGATGCTAGTTGTAGTGCAATTATTTAAAGGACTCTTCCTAGGAAGCAAAAAGACTCGTGAATAGTCACTTTACCGGTTACCATCGGTAATACCTATGTTGGTAATGGGTTAATCGATTTGGGATCTAGTATAAATTTGATATCATTGTCAATTGTTAAAAGATTAGGACACATGGAGTTGATGACTACTAGAATGACTTCGCAATTAGCTGAAAAATCCACTACCCATCCTCACGATGTAGCTGAAGATGTATTGGTGAAAGTTGATAAAATTTTGTTTCCCATTGACTTTGTGGTGATAGACATGGATGAAGACGATGATGTTCCTCTAATTCTTGGAAGACATTTCATGATGACAACAAGAATGGCTATTGATATGGATCATGGTCTTATGAAATTGCGAGTTCAAGATGAAGAAGTTTGCTTTAATTTAATCTCTTTGAATCCATGAAGCATTCAAATGAGAAGAATGATTGTTTCTATCTTGATGCAATTGAGGAAGTGATTGAAGAGGTGAAAAAAGAAGTTCTTGTTGCTACTCCCTTAGAAAACGTTCTTACTCATGCTTTGTTTAGTCTCAATGAGAGTGAAGAAAATGAGATTGAAAAGTGTTTGCGAGAACTTGAAGCATTAGAAGAAGTTCCTCCCTTAGAAGTATGTCTCCTAAGTTAAAGTATGTGTTTCTTGATGATGGGGAGGGGGTACAAACCAGTGATCGTAAGCAATGAAATAATCATAGAAGAGGAAGAAAATTTGATTGTGGTGTTGAAAAAGAATCAAAATGATATGGGTTGGACTCTTTCTGATTTAAAAGGAATAAGCCCATCCTATTGCATGCATAGGATCTCAATGGAGGATGACTTTAAGCCGGTAGCTCTACTCAACGTCGCTTAAATCCTACTATAAAAGAAGTGGTTAGGAAGGAAGTAGTGAAGATGTTTGAGGTTAGAATGATTTATCCTATTTTTGATAGTTCTTGGGTTAGTCTGGTGCAAGTGGTATCGAAGAAAGGTGGGAAGACGGTGATTCGAAATGAAAAGAATGAATTAATACCAACAAGAACCGTGACTGATTGGAGAATGTGTATTGATTACCGTAGGCTAAACATAGCTACGAGGAAAGATAATTTTCCCTTATATTTCATGGACCAAATGCTTGAGAGGCTTTCCGGTCGAAAATTCTATTGTTTTCTTGATGGTTATTCGGGTTACAACCAAATTATTTTTTAACTCGGAGGATCATGAGAAAACCTCTTGTACATGTCCTTTTGGAATCTTTAATTTATAGGAGGATGTCTTTTGGGTTGTGTAATGTGTCGGCTACGCTTCACCGGTGCATGTAAGCAATATTTTATGATTTGATTGAAATATCCATTGAAGTTTTCATGGATGAATTTTTTGTTTTTGGGCCGTCATTTGATCTTTGTTTGAAAATTTTGGATGTTGTGTTGCAAATTTGTGTGAAAACTAATCTTGTGCTTAATTGGGAGAAGTGCAACTTCATGGTTATGAAAGGAATTATGCTTGGTCACAAAGTTTCTTCAAAGAGCCTTGAATTCGACCAAGCTAAAGTGAGGTTATAGAGAAGTTTCCACCACCCTTGAATGTGAAAGTAATTAGAAGCTTTCTCAGCCATGCGAAATTCTATCAGAGGTTCATCAAAGACTTCGCAAAGATTGCAAAGCCCTTGAGAAATTTTCTCAACAAAGATAAGTCTTTTGAATTTGATGACTCTTGCATGCTTGCTTTTAATTCTTTAAAAGAGAGTTTGACTACCACACCTATAATCACGGCTCCTAGTTAGAAACTTGATTTTGAACTCATGTGTGATGCTAGTGATAATGTCGTTGGTGCGTTACTTGATCAACGAAGAACATAAAATTTTCATGTTATACACTATACGAGCAAAGTTTTGAACGAAGCTCAAATAAATTATGCCACTACGGAAAAAGAGCTTCTTGCGATAGTGTAAGCATTGTAAACATTTTGGTCTTAAATCATTGGGTCTAAAGTGGTTGTTTACACAAACCATGCGACGATTAAGTATTTGCAAACCAAACCAGATTCTAAGCAAAGGCTTATTAGATGGGTCCTTTTGTTGCAAGAATTTGATCTAAAAATTCGCGACAAGAGGGGATCCGAGAATCTAGTTGCGGACCACAAAGCCGTTAAAGTGATTTTGGAAGGCCTAACTTGGAATCAAAGAAAAACATTCTTTCGTGATGCCAAGTCTTTTGTGTGGGATGAGCCGTATTTGTTCAAACTTAGTGTTGATAACCTTTTGAGAAGGTGTGTTATAATTGAGGAGTCAAAGAGCATTCTTTGACATTGTCACAACTCACTTATGGTGGTCATTTTAACGGTCTAAGAACGACAACGAAAGTCCTTCAATTGGGCTTTTATTGACATTCTTTATTTAAAGATGCTCATGTGCATTCCCAAAGTTATGACAATGGACAACGGAGTGGATGAATTACAAAGAAGAATGAAATGTTGTTACAAAGTGTGTTGGAGGTGGAAGTATTTGACTGTTGGGGAATTGATTTTGTTGGCCCATTTCCACCTTCATTTTCTTGTGAATACATTCTTGTTGATGTGGACTATATGTCCATGTGGGTGGAAGCGATAGCTTGTGCTAAAGCATATGGTAAAACAGTGATAAAGTTCTGGAAGAAGAACTTTTTTTTTTGCTTTTGGTACGCCTAGAGTGTTGATAAGTGATGGAGGATCCCACTTTTGCAACGCTTCTTTAGAAAAATCCTTGGAGCACTATGGTGTGAAACACAGAGTGACATAGCCATATCATCCCCAGGCTAATGGGCAGGCTGAAGTATCAAATCATGATATTAAGAGGATTCTTGAGAAAATTGTGTCTTCTTCTAGGAAGGATTGATCACACAAGCTTAATGAGGCTTTGTGGGCTTATCGGACCGCATTTAAGTCTCCGATAGGTCTCACAATGTTTAAGATAATCTACAGAAAAACTTGTCATTTGCCGGTAGAGTTAGAGCATAAGGCTTTTTGGGCCTTAAAATTGTTGAACTTTGATCCCTCTTTAAGGGGTGAAAAGAGGAAAGAGCAACTTCATGAATTGGATGAATTGTGACTCCAAGATTATGACTCCAAGAAGCTTTACAAGGAGAAGGTGAAAAAGTATCATGACAAAAAAATTGTGAGGAAAGACTTTCATGAAGGAGAAATGGTCTTATTGTTCAATTCACGATTAAAATTGTTTCCAGGTAAGATGAAGTCAAAATGGTCTGGTCCGTTTTGGATTCGGGAAATCAAACACTACGAAGCAATTGTAATTTTAGACCCTTCATAGAAATAAATTTGGACAGTTAATGGGCAAAGGTCGAAGGTGTACCTTGGTGGTGAAGTTGTTACTGATGCGAGAATAATTTCTTTTGGCGATCCTTGAGTCGCTTTCGACTGTCGAGCTCAAACGATGTTAAACAAAGCGCTTGTTGGGAGGCACCCCAAAATTGTGAGTATTCTTGTTTTTCTAATTGAATTTGTTAGTTTGTTTAGTATAAAATAGTGTTGTGCTAAAACAAGAAAATTTGAAAAACCAGAATTTTTGAAGTTACTGTCATGTTCACCCTATGTCCGCTGTGTGAGCCTGGGGCGAATAAAAGTTCGCTAGGTGAATAATTGTTCGCACAACGAGCATGACAGATTCTAGAAGGATGGTGTGTTTTTGCTACAACACTTTTGTAATGTTTTATGTAGTACTGTTGCACTGCCTTTTCTGTAGTGGACCTGAGGGCAGGCCTTTTTGAAAAGGAGGGGGAAATATCTAGTTTTTATGGTCGATTGATAGCTTGCTTTGAATTTGATGTTTATTTCTTTGGTGATTAAATTTGGGAACTTCTATATTGGTTGCTATTTCCTAAAAGTATTCAATGAAGATTCTCTCAAGTTTGGATGGTGATGATAGTATTTGTATACCATGAATGCAAGTAAGGTACATGGTTACCTCTTTCTAGGATGCTGGAATGTTTAAGAATTTTTTTTCTTTGTGAAATTGTATCCTTGTTTCATTTTGAAATTGTGTTTGAATGCTTGTTTCACTTAGGTTTCAATAGCCACAAAGTTGTGAGAGACCTCCATTGTTTACTATATGCATAAGATAACTGATAAGTTTTGTTAATACATTTGATTCATGCTTAATCTTGTAATTAGTTTGATTTTGTGGAAACATTAGATATGATCAAGGCATTTGTTAATATTGAGCACAACCATATCCTAAAATGTAACTTACCTGTGAGCAGTGGGAATTTTCTGACCCCTTTGAACTTAATAGTTTAGATCCTAGTTTAGTGATGAACTTGATATTTGTACATAATTTGAAAGATAGTTCATCATTGAATTTTGCGGGATTCTAAAAAAAATTCTTGAACCTTTTAAATTGTTCTGCATTGTCTTCCTTGCCATAAAATGTAAGGAACATTCATTTGAGATTTGGTTGAAACCAAGTTGTGGTGAGTAAAAAGAAAAGTGGTAGTTTACTAAAAAATTTGAAAATTTTCAAACAAGCATTGGAAAAGAGAATTGTAAATATGAATGTGAAAAAGAAAAAGAAAAAGCATACTTGCTTGAAAGAAAAAAATAGAGAATAATCTATAACAATATAAAGGGAATAACAATGGTTTGGTGTAGCTTTTATGTTTACCTATTATGCCCTTTAACTGTTATTTTAAAACTATCAAATACACCAATTAAATAATAACCACTCATTTCTCAATTTAAAACTTCTACATAATAACTGCTCATTTCTCAAATTAAAACTTCTATGTTTTCTATTTTTTTTACTTAATTATCGTTAATTTTTTGCCAAATTCTCTCTTTCACTTGCAAATCATTTCTCTCTTTGGTAGTTACTACAAATTTCTCTTTCACACCAATTTTGAATCTTTAGATTGTAAGTTGTCTCTCTTTTCACTATTGAATCTTTGAGTTGTGTTTATATGTGTGTGACTATCAATTATGTTTTAATATTTGCAGATTTTATCTGGTATACTCATTTATTTTGAATTATGAAACTGTCAGTCGTCATTTATGTTTTAATATTTGCAAATTTTCTCTGGTATACTCATTATTTTGAACAACAATGAATGTGTACGTATTAAACTATAATTTTCATTTCACTAACTGTCGTGTTGAATGGGTAGAATATAGTATCATGTTATTGTAATCATCAAAATTATTTTGGAAATGATTTTACTGTTTTTTAAAATTGTGATTATGAGAATATATTGTGTTTATAAAAATTTTCTTGAATTTTCAAACTTATTTTGAATATTAATGTTGTTTTACTCTCTTTTATATGATCTTTATTTATGTCACTCGCTTATTTATTTTTCTAACTTATTCTTCTACACACCATATAATTGTTGCCTCATTACACAATGTATAATTGCATGTGATAATTTTCCTGACAGTTACAACGAAATGATAACCAACTATAATCATCTTGCTTACAATTTTTTTTTAATTGTATTACTTAAAATCAATAAAAGAATCTTTGGAAAAAATTTATGCTTCTTAATATTATTTCTCCAATTATAAACAAATACATTGAGAAAAGTATGAAAATAGGGCAGTTATTTTTGTAATAAATACTCTTAAAACTTGAACCACTTATTATTTTAATTATCTTCTTTTTTAAATATCCTCTCACGCCTTTTAATTAAATTGAAACAAAAATACAAATTTCAAAAAAAAATTTAAATTCTTTTACTTAATTTTTATATATCTCACATTTTTCCTAATTTAAATTAATTAGTTAAATTTTATGTTTAATTATGTTCTCAATCAATCTCTTGGTTGTTTGTTTTTTAATCAATGAAATTTTATTTTTTTCATATAACTTTCTCAAACATAATAATTGTCAATTGAGACAATAATAGTTATTTGTAAAATAAAAAATTGTAGTTTTACTCAGCCACTTACATTCTCATCAAATAAAATATTCATGATTTATTTTTATTTTATTTTGTGTTATGTAGATTAGTTATTCTACATGGTTTTTAATAATTCTTATATACTAATTTTTTTTGTTGAGAGAGGTCATACTTACTAATTTAAGATTTAAGTTGCCAATTTATTTAATTTAAAACAAAAACTAAGAAAATAAAATATTTTAGAATTTGTTGCGCGTACGCTTTTAAAAAAACATATAAATACACATGAAAGAAATATATCACAAAGTTTATATTAAAAATAATTTATATTAAAAACAACATTAGATTAAAAAATATCTGTTTATATTTTAATATGTGTGTCAATTAAAAAAAGCGGACAAACGGTGGAAAGAAACGACGGAGGGACGGCGGAAGAAGAAGGTACAGAGCGTTTAAGGAAGAAGAAGAAGAAACACAACGGAGGGAGGTGGAAGAAGAACGAAAATGTCATATAAAAGAGAGTAAAACAATATTAATATATTGTGACTACTAAATTACATTATTTTGGGTAAATTGAGATATAAGAGAGGAGTTTGTCATACATAAAAAAATACGTTGTTAATATTTTTGCGCGTTAGCGCAATAAAAAAGCGGACAAACGGGCACGGAGTGCCCGTTTGGACGCTAGTGAATATGATAAAGTGAATATACAAAGTATGAATTAGTGAACAATGATTTTAAAGTGACAACAACATAATGAAAATGCTACCACGTCTTTAAAACGAGTTAAGGTTACAGTTCTATGAAAAAACTAAGGTTACAAGATGCTTTTTGAAAGGTTAATTTATTAGAAAGTTGAATGAAAAAGATATATAGACGCGCGTGAGGAATAGGCACATGAGTACATAACACAAATGGACAAATAGGCACACACTACACACTACAAATGTAGATGTTGTTAGGTGATGAATGTAATGTAATGTAGATGTTACAAGTGTGCGTGTTAAAAATGCACAAATAGATACATGAGTACATATCACAAATTTGTTTTTAAAAAATAACGATTTATATTTTAACGCATACAAAATATACACATGTTTATTTTTCTATGTTGTGCGTATTAAAAAAAGCGGACAGACGGGCACGAGAGTGCCCGTCTGAACGCTAGTAACCCACTAATTCCAAGAATCATGTAACAACTTCCGTAATTAATTAAATTAATTAAATAAGAAATAATAATAAAAAAATAATAGTAACTTCTAAAAATGATTAACTGCTTTATAGCCCACTAATCCTATTATTGAATGAAATAGAAACATATAACAACTTTCGTACTCAACTAATATTACTATATTTAATTATATAATTTAATTGTTTTAATTTTGAAGATTTATAATGTATTTTATTTATGACTAAATTTATCCAAAGCTTTTTCTTAATAAAACTGAATGATAATGATTATAAAGTTCGTATATTCTATGTTTTGATAAATTACATATTTAAAATAATCACAATTACATATTATCTTTTAAAAAGTTAAATAATTATTGATCATTATCATCAATAATTTTTATCATACAATTTAATGAATTGTACGGATAAGTGAGTTATAATTGCCTAAAAAAATTAGTTGTAGTTCTTAAAATACAGTTTTTGAAAATATGATTAAGCAATATTTTATTTTACTTTAAAAAAGAATTAAAAATTTTTTGAAAAATCTCAGTCAAATGTAAATCGTCTATTACTTTAAATCCAACGATAGAGGATAAGCAATTTCTTCATTTCCCGCTCAGAATGATATATAAATACCCCTTTCATCTTCTACTTTTTCACATTCAAAATTCAAAAGAATAAACAGTTTCTCAAAATTTCTTACAAAAATGACAAGTCGTGAAAGGGTATTAAGGGGCCCGGAAAGGGAGGAGCAAAGAGGCACATGAGGATTCTGCGCGGCAACATTTGGGGAATTACAAAGCCAACGATTCGTAGATTGCGCGGAGAGGAGGTGTCAAGAGGATAAGTGGTTTGATCTATGAAAAAACTAGGTTATTTCTCAAGGTTTTCTTGACAAAAATCATTCATGATGTTGCTTCATATATTGATCATGCAAGAAGAAAGGTTGTAACTGCCATGGATGTTGTGTATACTCTTAAAAGACTAGGAAGAACTTTATACGGTTTCGGAGGTTGAAGAAGATACTCTCTTTTATTTATTATTATGTTATCTTTTTATCGTCTAAGTTGTGTAATTTGTATTCTAAGTAATAGTCGGTGATTATACAATGATCACCATCTAAGTTATCTAATTTGTATTTGTATTTTCAAAAATGTTTATTTTCAAGTATTAGTTGGTGATTATGCAATGATAATCTATAACAATATATAAAGGCAATAGATTATTTTGGTGTAGCTTTTTTTTTCTTTCAAATTTACCCTTTTCAATTTTTTTTTAATTTTTTATTTTTTTTCTCACAACGGCGGTTACACAAAGGTTTATTAACCGCCAACAGTTTATTATTTTTCATATCATTATCTTTAATTATTTTATAAATAGTTTATAATTAAATTAAAATTAAATAATTTATCTAGGGAACATGGAATTTTAGACTGACCTATTTTTATTTCTATTTTATCCTTTAAAATTTAATTTTAGTTAATTTTAAAAACAAAAATACAAATAAAAAAATGAAGTTTTTATTAAATGATAGTAGTTATTTTGAATCTATAACAATATATAAACACAAAACATCTTTTTGGTGTAGCCTATTTTCTTTCCTCTTTTACCCTTTAAAACTACTTAGAAGTTACAGAAATAAAAGTTAACTACTCCCTCAATTTTATATTTGAATATTGTACAAAGTAATTAGTTATTTGAAAAGAAAACTCACTTTAACTTCTAATTAAAAATTATATTTAAATAGCTTCTTCTTATAATTTATGTCTTTCATTTCTAACTCATTAGGTCCATAGAAATCAAAAATAGAGAAGACGGGAGATTGCATGAGGAAAATTAGAGTCCAAATAATGTTCATGATGATGGTAGAAAAGAGAAATCTACAAGTTGCAGATGACATAATATGAATTGCGAATCAGACAATGATTTCTGTTACAGTTGATTATTAGGGTATTTAGATTCTTCAATCTAATTGTTTGATTTGATTATTTATTTATTTTTATTTATTGTTCTGTTCTTTTTACAGAAACAAATTCATATGTGAAATTGGAGTTTGAAAGTTGAGATTATTGGATTTTTTAAATGTCTAATACTTTAAATTTTCTCTCGATTGTAGAAGAAAAATGAATCATTATCTCTTAGGAAAGAAACAAAAGGCGCGTCTTAATTTCTATGATTAAATAAGAATGACTATTTTTATTAATTTTTTAAAATTTGGTTTCCTCTCTTGAATCTTTATCTATTATTGTTCCAATTTTACCTGTGTAATTTGCAAAAATTTTAAAATATAAACAATATCTTAATTTTTAAATTGTATAATTTCTACAATGTGATGTAAACATTAATTTATATCTATCTCGATAGACATTCATGATGTCATTAACTTCCTGTCCCACGCATCATTCTCATCCGTCAAGTCACTTACTATAACACCGTTCAACTCCTCAGGAATACAAACTTGAATTATATATTTTTAATTTTTTTTCCTTTTTAATCAATGCATCAGAAACTAATTAATCATTTTTAAAATATCCAAATACATATATATGATACTTAATTATATTATGTAGGTTGTTATTGAGAATAATCTCTAATTTTGTCATCTATAAGACTCACATTCACACAAAAAATTATAGTTTGTATCAGATAATGTTAAATACAGGCTTTAGAGTTTTTTTTTTGTATAATGTCATTGATACAAAACTACAGTTTGTATAACATAATGTTAATGATATTAAGGGTTGAATATTGTTTAAAGATTGAAGGTATTTGTGTTTATATTTTCATCATGATTTTTCGTTGAATGATAACCGGTCATTAACTACTTAACAAAACAAAGAAATAGGAACAAATGAATGTCATGTGCAAAGGAGATTGGGATATATAGAGAGGTAGAGAGACTGATAAGTGATATAAAAAAAGAGTTAGAGAGAGACGAAGAGGAAGTGACAAAAAGAGAGAGAGAGGAAACACGTATTAGTGTCAACATTCATAAATAAGTTATAAGAAACGGGTAAGTTATAAAAACAAATAACAACTACCATATTATTTTATTTTCTATATATGTCTTTTTTTATTGAACACAAACATCGAGTATAAAAAGTAATAGTAACATTATTAATGTCTTTTATGGTAAAATATGTGAATATTAATTTTTTGTTATTTTATATCCATTTATAATTTGTATGATTTCTACATTGTGATATTATTAAAAATTTAAGACATTAAACAACATACATGGATTGTTTTCTTACTTTTATTTTTTTAAACTGTGTAAATAATATTATTTTATATAACATTTAATGTATTGATAAGTTTTAATTTTCACATTCTACTCTTTAGATTATTAAATTAATTTTAAGTTTAAATTTGCATTGTTAAATTGGTTTGGAGTTTTTTTTTTTCTTGCTAAATTGGTCTAAAGACATTACTAAAACATATTGAAAGTTAATATGTATCTTTATATTTTGATCCGAAGACATTACTAAAACATATTGAAAGTTAATATGTATCTTTATACTTTTATTTTTATTTTTATAATTGTTCCTAAATAATATTATTTTTAATGGAATATATGTCAAAAACACCGTAAAAAATTGCACGCGTTAGCGCAATAAAAAAAGCGGACAAACGGGCACGGAGTGCCCGTTTGGACGCTAGTATGCATAAAGTAAGTTTGGAAGGGTGACTAATTGAGAAAAGAAAGTATTGAATAAAGTTGTAGTGTGTACATAACCTTATATAGTGAATGTTTCTTTTGCATTGGCAACTTTGAGTCCATGGCCTTAGATATGTCCCTTTGTTGTGAACCTTACCAAGATATAACCTTTAAAGACCTTAGTGATCGTCTTGCTTCCATAATTTCATTTTGATTGAGTAGATGAATGTATGAATTGAATTGTCATTTGCATTGCTTGTCAGATGAGTGAAATTTCCCCGCGGTTACAAACGCGTTAATTTATTCATTCTTATTTTAAAGAAGAGTGTTAGAGAGATTCAAACGTGAAAATTTAGTTGTTATTTGAAACATTGCATGATATTTGTTTAAGAACTAAATTCTTTTACATTGTTCGATTCTAGGAAGTGGTGAGCATTGCTTGTGCGCATTTGTTGTTTAATTTGAGCCATAAATCTATTCTTGGTTGAATTAAATGCCTGGAAAAATTCTCTTGTTTTCAATGAGAGGCATACTTTGCTTGAGGACAAGCAAAGATCTAGTTGGGGAGAGTTTGTTGAATGTCAAACATGCTTTAATTTGATCCATTATTTTTGACATTTTTTTATCTCATTTGTTATGTTTTGATTAGATTTATTCCATGTTTTCATGCTATTCTTCAATTATGTGCAAATATATTTAGTTGCTTTGATTTGTGTGTTATTGTGCAGGATTTAGGCATAATCTATCAAAGAAGTAAGACACAGATAATTTGAAAAGGAAGGCAAAGAAAATGTAAATTTTTAATATGTTCGTTGGGCGAACAACCAGTGAGGTTCAGCAGCGAATGTTTGTTGCGAAAAGTGTCAGCGAAGCTCTAGCGAACCATCTCAAATTAGAGGCAGAAAGAAAAGGATTATAAGTTTGTTGGGCGAACTTGAAGCAAATGTTCGCTAGACGAGGTTGCAGTGAAGGACCAGCTAACACCTCCAGTTTTGAGGCAGTAACTAAAGGACATTAAGTTCGCTATGCAAACTTGTAGTGAAGTAGCTCGCAGGGCGAAGAATAATTCTCTAGGCGAACTTGTATATTTCCTTAGGGACGGTTTAACTGTTCATAGGCACTTCAGGTGCCATAAAATAGAGTTTGCTGGGAGAACTTGGCAGACTCTAGTTGTACTATAAGTACTTTTCACACTTTTTGGGGATCATAACCCATTTTTCACAGAGAAACTTATATTTTCAGCATTTCTTCACCAAAAAGGGTGATTTTGGAAATAGAAGTTGAATTTGCATCCGAGTTTGATTCTTCTATGTGGATGCTCATTCATCTTCTCTCTTTACTTGTAAATCAAGCTATCATGGTTATGGATAGCTAATTTCTTTTGTATCAAAGGTAGAGGTAGTCTACCTTAGCTTTATGTATTTCTTTTGATTGACCTTGTATGTGAACAAGTGATGAATAATATATGATGAATATTTTTATTCTTAATGATTCACTATTGTTTTGTAAAACTCTAGACATAGATTTTATGGAACTTGACCTAAAATATTCATCTATCAATTTATAGATTGAAGAGATCGGTATATGGTTGATATTCACTTTGTATTAAACTTAAAGCTTACTATATTGGTTGTTATATGGATAGATCGTGTAGTGATGAATACGATATTTCTCACGACGCCGCTCTAGAGATAGATGGTGTTGAGAGAATACGCGGTGATATTAATCAGATCCGACTTCACATGCAAGATTGAAAGAATATGCATAAGTTAGGATAGATGAAAACTACTTTTGATATATTTTGTTAATAAAACACTTTAGAAATTATCAGCTTTACTACTAAAAATCGTGACAATTTATGAACCAAAATTTGAAAACTTTTTTCTTAGAACTGTAAACTATTGAAAGACAAGCATTAAGATATCAGACAATCCCCGTAGAAACGATAACAAACACCCCATATAACTAACAATTTTGGATAGTTAGTGACTACAATTACTCTGGATATGTAATCAGGTACCTTTTCATTGTTCTTTATACTAACATTCTTATATTGCTTACGTAAGGACTGAAGCTTGAACTTTTTCATTGATGCATCACCACTATAGCACCACACCAGTGTATCCCACATCGCAGTCGCCATCGTTGAATAAACAATTTTCTCAAACACATTTGTATCCACACACTGATGGATATAAAACAATGTCTTTTGATCCTTCTTCCTCGTTTCATGTTGCACAGTTCTTTGCGTTTATGCTGCATTTTTTGCAACTGTCGTGTAACCGTCATTGACAAGATGAAGAACATCTTGAGCTCGAAACAACACACGCATCTGAATCGACCACCGATTCTAATTCTTTCCGTCGAATACTGAAAGCTTTATGTTCAAGCTACCGTTTCTGTCGTTCATCTTTATCCTTGTGCAATTCACTCAGTTCTCACCAACACTCGTGTTTCCCAAACCCTGAGAATCAAGATCTGTGATTCTCCTTAATTTCTAACTTCAATTCAACGTGAATTTCAGAAACGAAATCAATCACACACCTCACCACACTTGTATTTCCCTGTAAATCAAACTGAAATTCTGGATATGAATTGTTGGAGTTTAACAATGAACCTCTATTAACAATGCACGAGAATTGAGAAAATGAAGATGAAGAATGATGTGTGTGTGTGTGTGTGTGTGTGTGTGTGTGAGAGAGAGAGAGAGAGAGAGAGAGAGAGAGAGAGAGAGAGAGATTTTTCTAATTTACTTCTCTCAAATGAAAAAACTGAATTTTATTACAAATGCAATTACATTTGGGTTTTTATAAACATCCAAATTCAACTCAAATTCAAATGCAAATATAAACTTAAATGTAAATGAAATTTACAACTAAACTAACTTGAATGTTGAATTACATTCAACAAACTTTCAATCACCCCTCCTCTCATAATATATCTCATCTCTCTCATTCACATCTATATCCATTTTTCGATTTTGGAGTAAGCATACAAACCGCTCCAACAACCGCACAACTTCTAAATCCGCCCATTCATTTGTAACTTGCTTTTCTTTTTAAAATATTATTGTGCAACTTTACTCAAAAATTCGACTGTCTAATCATATTTTAGACATGTCTAACTATAAATTTCATAAATAGGAACAATATTTCCTCTCCATTTCCAACATAATGTACATCATAATTAGCAATTACTCTAACAACATTACTATTTGGACGCAGTTTTATAGACAGTTACATGGACACAATTTGAAAGACAAATAGATTGAGTGTGTGTAATCAAGAAAAGAAGACAGTTTTATTTTTTATTTTCATATTTTTCTAAATGAAACTTTCCATTTCTTTAGGAGAGTATCTCAACTCATGTAATACATTGAATCTCAATTTATATAATCATTAATCATCCTAGGCTAAAATTTGATTCCATATCCATTTTGTAGCTACCCACTTCTCTCCTTTAATTACGGGGCAGCTTCCATGGAGCGAGGTCTGACAAAAATTAACATAGAAAAATTGTCAAACAATTTGCATATGTGACAGCAAAATTCTTTTAAACTTAGCATTCATAACTAATAAATATTGTTAGATTCATATTAAGTTTACATTCAATAGTTACTAAAACATTCTTTATTCTTCTAAGAGAATAAAATACTAACCGGATCAATTGTACCATTAGGGAACAAAGAATAAAATAGAATCCCATCTCCTTTTCGTGGCTTTATTTTCAAACCAATACAATCCTTATAACGGTAGCTACCGTCCATGTTCAACCCATTCTACACAATAACAATGGCTAATTACTAAAGCGCATAACTTGAAAATGAGATATATTAAGTGTCTAATCAAGATGTAGTGACAAACTTGATTTTACCTCAAACGGAAACACGGTCTCTCCACCTTCTTGGACATCTGTTAAATACAACAGAAATGAAGCTGCCTGCATGGTAACCAAAAAATTGATGGTGTAAAAAAACACTTGGATGATGAACTCAAGATATTAATGATCATAAATTACGAATTAGAAAAAGTGCAAACAAAAATGTATGAGTTTTGTTCTCACGTACCCTTTGGTAATCTACTGGGCCATATTCAGAGGCAGTGAATGCATCATAGTGAGAATCATATTTTTGTCCGATCTTATAGCGGAGGATATTAAATGTCTGAAACACACATATATATAAAATTTCACAGTAAGTTTTGACATTCTTTACTACATTCATAAGTACACATTTTAGTTTTGGGGAGAATGGTGAAACAAAGTTTTGACATTCTTTGACATTCTCAATGATCAAGCGGCAAGGACCATAATATGAATGTACCTACCTCTCCATGAGTCCTGGGAAGTTTTGATGCTCTGGCTATTTTCTCTTCAATGACTTCTAAAACACCCGTTTTGTCCTGAGTAGCGTTGATAAATACACCAGAGCTGTTTGAAAAAGATGAAAATATAAGCTCCTGATATGATTTAATAGAACTAACACCATGACTTAATGTGTATGTTGGATTTTAGGTGTAGGTAAAAATGAAAGGGTCATCATCAATTTAAAGTGAATCATGAGTTCAATATGGCCTTAAAAAAGTAAATGAAAGGATTACTTGAGCTTATTTCTCGATGATTTCCATTTCTTAATTATTCAACAGACAAAGAACATTTGCAGAGTTATGCACTACCTTGTTCTGATTTCTTGCGTATTCTCCTCTGTTTGTCCCTCGTGTAACAACACTTGTGATGGTGTAAGCCCTACCTTTGCTATCTCAACTATGATTTCACATTGTTTCGCACTTGCAAAATTAGGAAAATATAAAAGGCGAGGGCTCCAACTCAAAATCTGAAGAACACAAATCAAAGTTACATTTGAGTGTCAAATAAACCCTGAAGTAGAATCATCATGTGCTTAATTCTGATCCTATTCAACTCTGCAGAACAATAATGATTTATCCAAATTCAACTACACACACTATAGCAGTAATTCAACTAATCCTCATCAAAATATAATGAAAAATTCACCAAAATTAATTATTCAACCAACTAAACGCGCTAATTGCGCTACATCAAACACGAACGGAACCATAAAATGCTGTGAATTGTGATAATGTCAACCGATGAAACGCTGAGTTCAACAAAATCATCAATGCTTGAAGAAATAATTTTCGAACCTGAAAAGGAATCGAAGTAATGAAATCATCACCGGACTCTCCACCATGCAACACACGGTGCTCCACCTCCTCCTCCGTCGACTTTTCCAGAACCAGCGAATCCAGAGCCACAGAGTGATGGAAGAATCTAGAACCAGAGAATCCAGCGAGGAAGAAGAAGATGCATAAGAGGAAAACAGAACGTAACCCGAACTTCTTCGTTTTCCATCTCCAATTTTCTTTAACCGCTTTGAATTTCATTTGGATTGTGCAGAGTGATCTTTTAGTTTTCTTTTTACGAATCAAGAAGTTAACGATGAAGATTCTCGTCGAGACTGTATGCGCCCGCTTAATTTTATTGGTTACACGCTCGCTTATTTAAACTTGTACATACAATTTTTTTCATTAAGACACGCGGCTATTTTAGTTTAAGTCAAAAGAAAAAAGAAAAAAAAAAGACTGCTATTTTTTTACTGAACTTTAGAACTTAAAATATATAAAATAAGTTGTAATTTAAAAACTAAAATTATTAAAATACCATGGATTAAGAATAATTTACTATAATGGTAAGACATATCCTGACAAAATAAAAAGTCAAAAGTATTTGGACCAAATACTAGGAATGGCAACGGGACGGGTCGGGGGCGGGTTTAACTATACCCGCACCCGCCTCCGCCTCCATGTAACAGACCCGCCCCCACCCCCAAATTCAATCGGGGTGAAAATTTACCATTCAAACCCGTTCCCAGTAGAAAACGGGTGCACCCGCCCTCGCCCCGCCCCCGCCCACAAAAAATTATTATTTTTTAATTATAATAAAAATTAGTAATTTAATTAAAAAATTGATTATTTTAATAAATTAATTAATTATTTAATTAAAATTTTAATTAATAAATGAATATTAAATTGATTAATTTTATTATTTTAATTGCAATAAGAATATTAATAACTTAATTAAAAGTATAATTAATAAATAAATATTAAAATAAATAAAATAAGAAAATCAAAATAAAATATATTATTTGGGGCGGGACGGGGGCGGGTGCGGACGGGTCTTAGTGTCTACCCGCACCCGCACCCGTAGTTAAGAACCGGGTTTCACCCGCACCCAATTAAATCGGATTTTCCCCGTTAATTTCGGGGCGGGTCCGGGCGGGTGTGGGCGGGCCCGGGTTTGTTTGTCATTCCTATCAAATACCAAAAATATTTGACCTTTTGAATATAGAAAATGAGCAAAAGAGCAAAAGTGATGCTCATTGTTAACCTGTTTTACGAATTAAGTTGGAAAGACGAATATTTTATTAGAATAAATTGAGAGATTATATTTACTAAAAAAAATTATAATAAAAGATAATTTTGTTTTTCTAGAGTTGTCGGGGGTGTTTTAGGATATTTAATTGTGTTGAGGGCTATTTCTTTTAAGGTTATGAAAAGTTTTGTTTATGATTTTATAGAAAAATTCAGAGAATCCTTGTCCATTCTCCCATCGGGGCATATATAGGGGAATTCTTGAGCTTGGACCAGAGTTAGAGGAGTCATTTCCCTTTCTTCTTTTTTTTCAAAGATGCGGAAGTGGCTGAGATTGAATTCTATTTTCCTTTCCAATTGATCAATTTCGCGTATGTCGTCATCAATTCAACTAGGAGTGAAATGTGGTTTATATCAGGCGGCAAGACCCAATAGGCAACTTGTTGAAATCTTGTACTCATCTAATTCAATTAATAATTACTAAGAGTCTTATTGGTAAGAAAGAAAAAAAACTTGTAACTTATTACTTTAGCTTTTCAACTCATTTTAATTAAAAAATTTTGTTAAATAACTATTTTTTAACTTTTAACTTATACTTTTTAACTTATTTTTTTAGTTTTTTCTAAAAAACTGTTTAAAATAACTTTTAATTTATAACTTTTTATTCCAATTATACCTTTATTATTATTATTATTATTGTTATTAATATTATTATTATTATTATTATTACTATTATTATTATATATATATATATATATATATATATATATATATATATATATATATATATATATATATATATATATATATATATATATATATATATATATATATATATATATATATAATATTTATTATTAAAAATTTGATTTTAAAAGATTGAATTTAGGGAAATTTTAAAGAATGTTATAGAAGATTTTTTTTATTTTTCTCTACTTTATTAGATATTATTTTTATTTATTAAATATAAATTATATAATTAATTTAGAAATAGTCTTTATAATTTTCAAGTTAGGAGAATCAATAAAATCAACAAAGGTGAAGAAAATTCATAATATTATTATAGTTTTATTGTAAAATATTAGACAATAAACGTATTTTTATTATTATTTTATATTAATATAACTAAATTCAAAATTACAATATTATTATTTTACATATTTTATTAAATTTCATTATTAAATTAGGAAAAAAATTATATTTTACGAAAGAATGAGTTAATCAGACAAAGAATAGTAGTTATTAGGATTGCTTTTACCTTTATGTCTTTATAAATGGCTTTATAAATTACCCCTACTTCATATATGATTTACGGGTTCTTTTATTTATTGAATTTTAATTGTCAATATATTCATACTAAATAGCAAAGCTCATAAAACTTTTATACAAATTTATATATTTTGATGATATCTTCAATAATATAATAAGATAATAAAAATTTAGTTTGAATACTTATTTTTAAAATGTTATTTTAGATATTTCATCTTTTTGTTGAAACTTTTTTTGAATACCAAAATTTCAAAAAAAAAATCACTTAATTTTTAAGCTATTTCAAATAGATTTTCATATAAATTATTTTTGAGATTCAACTTTTTGAAAAAAATTACGATTTCGACTATATTTTGATCTTCAATAATGTACGTTTATGTTATAGAATGTTAAAATTAGTCTTTCAGTTTAGAAAAAACGAATATAAAAAAAAAATTGTAATATTTTTAACAACATTTTTGTAAAATCTATTTTTGAAAATAAATATAAAAAAATCTATTTTTTTAAAGCTGAAACAAACAAACTCATAATCAATTCACTCCATTCAGAATATATATGTCCATATATATGTCCAGTAATATCATTATTCTCTGCAATAGGTTGTGGTGTTCAAGGGGAGTGTGTTTGTGTTAGTGCTTGTGTTGTTGGAGTATGGTTTTATTATATGAACTTGCATGGGAGTTCATGTATCGTGGTTGTTTTTTGATTTTCCCATCAGGGGAAGTACTGATTATGTGTGACAGGGAGAGTTGCGTACTTGTCTATTTTGATGCTGCTAGATTGCAGTTTGTACAAAGCTTACATGTTCTCATGTAGCTTATGTTGGTTTATGATGTCATACCTAATGTCTTGACATTGTGTTGTCTAATGTTCTTTATTGGTTTGATAACATTGTGGTTCTTAGGTTTCTAATTTTGTTTCCGTTGTGTACCTATGGTATGTGCTAAGGTTGTTTTAGCCAAAACTTTCTTAAGTCCTATAGTTTTTGGATTTGCTACATTTTGTTAAAACAACATCCTATTAGCAAGGTGTTGAACCAGATGTTCTGCCATTTCAGCCAGACATCATATTCTACATGATGTTGGGACATGTTCCAGGAGATGTTATACCAGATAGTTAGGGCATGACTATTTTGGTAATTTTAGTGTGAGATTTGATTGTGTTCTGATGCAGACGTGGGCGACTTGTATGAGAGTATATTATGGGAGTTTCTGTAATCACAAATTATGTTACTTTTCATAAAATGAATCCATGAGCCTTTTTAGGAAAGTTTGTATTTTCTTCTATTTTTATGCAGGTTAATTTGCAATCAGTCTATACTCATTACTGCTATTTGTGCGCCTCATGAAGCCCAAGTCCAATAGGTCTGAAGGCTATTTAAAGAGAATAAAAATCCTATTTGAAGAAGATAGCATATTGTGAGATTTTAGAGAATAAGGATTAGTTGTTGTTTTGGTTGGTCTATAGAATTTTTGTGTGTTAATCGTACGTCACTCATGTATCTTTTGATACATTGAGTTTGGCTGATTGTTAATTGTTCACTCAAAGGTTTTAAGCAAATAGTGTATTATTCTTGGGTGAAGCTTTTAAGCAAACCAAGTATTATTTTGGAAGTATGATCTTCTATTTGTTGTTTGTGTATACAGTCATTGGGATTGTGATTGTTTGATATCACTGAGGTGATTAGGAAGTGAGAGGGGTTCTCATATCTAGGAGTTCCTAGGTAGAAGTTGCACTGAGTAGGAATTAAGTGAGAAGTTGTAAACTGGAATTGTTTAGCTTCGAATTAATACTACTAATAGTGGATTTCCTTCCTGACTTGGTAGCCCCTAGATGTCGATGAGTTTGCACTGAATTGGGTTAACAATTCTAGTGTTGATTTTATTTTTCTATTATTTAAATTCATGTTTATTATTTGTGTTGTATTTTGATTTCAGTGTTGTGACATCTGTCTCGACATCTGGTATCTGCGTGCCAGAATTTCAGTGAGGAAGGCTTTGTATGTGATTGTGTTGTTTGTTTAATTCTTAAGAATCTGTTTCTCTTGAAAAGATTGAGTTTGGTTCTTGAGATAAATTAGTGATTAAATCTCTATTTTTGTTTATTGAGCTTCCAGAAAAAGTTATGTTTTTGGTTATTGAGATCAACCTGAAAATCTCTAAGAAGGTTTGTTAGCTTAACATGTGGTAAAAGCTATCTTTGGTTTCAGTGTTGTGACATCTGTCTCGACATCTGGTATCTGCGTGCCAGAATTTCAGCGAGGAAGGCTTTGTATGTGATTATGTTGTTTGTTTAATTTTTAAGAATGTGTTTCTCTTGAAAAGATTGAGTTTGGTTCTTAAGATAAATTAGTGATTAAATCTCTATTTTTGTTTATTGAGCTTCCAGAAAAAGTTATGTTTTTGGTTATTGAGATCAGCCTGAAAATCTCTAAGAAGGTTTGTTAGCTTAACATGTGATATAAGCTATCTTTGGTTCTGGATAAGCTATAAAAATCTCAAGATCAGCTTGTATAAAGGTTCATGGACGTAACCTTCAAAAGCTCAAAGTTTATAGTCAAACTCTCAAGACCTCTTGGAGACAGTACTAGGCGAACGTTTGCCCAAACCTGTATAAATCTCTAGTGAAATCTCTATAATCCTATCCTTTTAATTTTTTTCTATTTACTTTTACTATTTTTATTTCTGCTGCTATTCACTCTTGAGAAACTACTAACACTGTCTTAATTGAGAAAAATATAAAAGTAGTCGTGAATTTTAAATAACACAATTCACCCCATCAACTTGTACTTAAAGTCACTTGTCCAACAAGTAACATAAGATCCTAACTCCAGTTAAGGACTAATCATCTCAGGAGGAAAATGTATTCAAGTTATTCACTAAACAAACTCCCATCCTTTAATAGAGAAGGGTACAGTTTGTGGAAAGAAAAAATGAAATTTTTCATAAAAGGGATGAATCGTGGTATTTGGAAGGTGGTGAAAGAAGGTTTATTTGTCCCTACACATGAAGTAAATGATGTTGTAGTAGACAAACTTTAAAAGGATTGTACCAAAGATGATAAAGATAATGTGAAACATGGTTTGAAAGAAAAATACGTCTTCACTACCACTTTAGGACTCCATGAATTTTTGTGTGTTTCTCACTGCAAAACTACAAACAAATGTCAAACATCCTCCAAGTTACCCATGCAAGAACTACCGAGGTAAAGAGTGCAAGGTTGAGCACATTAACTCATGAGTATGAACTCTTCAGAATGAAAGTTGAAGAGAGCATAAGTCAAATGCAAACATGATTCACCCATATCTTGAGTCATATGATAACTTTGGGAAAACATTCTCAAATGAGAAATTAGTCATAAAAACTCTTAGATGCATAAACTGTAGCTAGCAATATAAAGTCACTCCAATTTGTGAATCTAAGAATTTAGCGACTATGGACACACACACACACACTCTTTAGTACATTTCAAGAACACGAAATGAAACTCAAAAGGCTTAACATAGATGAAGAAGAAGAATAGAAAATAAAAATAAAAATCTAGCACTTAAAGTTGAGGAATTTAATTTTGATGGTGACATGATTCTCATAGTAAAGAACTTTGAGAGATTCATGAAGAACGAGAAGAAGCAAAAGGAATAACAAGAAAAATATTAGGAGAAAATACCATTCATTCCAACATGCTACAATTATGGAAAGAAATGGCACATCAAACCATATTGTCCCCTATTCAAAAAGGCTAATAAAAAATTCAGAAAATTAAGAAAAATTATGTTGCATGGAAGATATGGAATCCTTAGATGATAAATAATAAGAAAAGGTTAACATTTGTCTTATGGCCAACCATCAAGATAATAAGGTAACTTACCAATTCTTATATCATGATCTTTTTAGAATTTGCAAGAAACTAACAAAAGAAACGAATAAATAAACTAGAACAAATTGTATATGCATCTAAAGATAGTATCTTCTCTCTTGAACTTAAAAATAAAACTTTTGAAAGAGAGATATTAGTCCTTAGAGAGAAACAAAATGATCTAGTTCAAAGTCCTACCACTTCAAGAGAAGACGATGAACTTGACAAGTGCAATAAATGTGACAATTTAAACAATGAAACTTGCGATCTTTAAAAAAAACTTGTCAAGTTCACTAAAGAAAAATATAAATTAAATTCTTTTTTAGGTAATCAAAGAGCATCATATAACAAAGCGCTCTTTGGCTATGAAACAAATAGTAGTAGTAAAAACTTCAATAACATTTGTAATACCAAAGCCACCTCTCAATCTAAAATTATAAAATGCAATTGTTGCAAAAAAAAAAAGAGAGACACATTGTAATGTTCTGCTTTATCAAGAAAAATCATGAAAGAAAAGAAAGACATCTTCTTTCATATTTTTACAACAATTCAAATGTATAATGGCTTATGAATCAGATGTATTTCACCCTATATGTTTTATATTGTTACGGATATACACCTCCAAAATATTTCAACGTTCATAAAGAATATGCTACGTGTGGAAATACATGTCCAGAAATTAGGAACATTTGAATAATTTTGTGTGGTGGTTAAGAAACGTATTAAGAATCAAACTTTAAACTATAAACTTAATTTTTTTTCATATTCAATTCATTTAATTCATAAATCAAATTCAACGATTTAATTGTCGAATCAAACTTTAAACTATATTTAAATTGGTTCAATTCATTACCAACTTTAACAAAGATTTTTCTTACATATACATTAAATAAGTGACAAATCTAATCTATACATAAATATATAAACCAAATATTCAATGTATTTATCTATATATCAATCTTTTTTTTTTTAAATCTATATACCAATCATATCATCAGTTATTCCATCTATTTAAAAATAGAATCTTTGTATTTATATTTTAGAGGATAAAAAATATTTTTTTTATATTAGTAAATTGAAAAATAAAAATGTGTGTGCACATTAATAATGATCTAAAAGTATAATATAGAAATAATAATTAAAAAAGGGAAATAAAAAAATTCATTGCAGGTTTTGTTCTCTTATTTTATTATATTTATAAAATTTATTTTCTATTTTAAATTGAAACTATTTAAATCTCTTTCACATATTTTCACTTGAAATTGTAAATATGTCCAATTTTTAATAATATGTTATTCGTAAATCATGAGATTTTATCGTATAAGAATTCTTGCGAAATGTGGTACGTCGACAAATTATCGTTGAAAAATAAACTCGTAATATATTTTAATAGTAAACATGTGAGAGAAAAACAAAATTAGATTGAATTTAAAATAAATTACTAATTTTGTGATAATAGTAATAATAATAATAATAATAATAATAATAATAATAATAATAATAATAATAATAATAATAATAATAATAATAATAATAATAATAATAATAATAATAATAATAATAATAATAATGTTCCACCAGGCCCTACCCAATAATGTTCTGGCCTGGGCCCGGGGTTGAACTATGCTGGCCCAGCCCAATAATGTTCCACCAGGCCCTATCCAGTCTGGGTACCGCGTCGAGCACAAGATCCCCGACACGCTAGAAAGATCTCTCCGCGAGGAAGAACCGTCCCAACCACGCCGGGCGAGCGAATCGCCCGCACGACCAAGCACCGCCCTCCGCGGGTGGTATTCCCCATGCCACCGAGCAAGACCCCATGGCTCTTTCACGTCCACGTGTGCTCCCCTCCTCGGGAGAACAACATGCCTCCGGGGAACCTCGCGAGCTCCCCTCCGCGGGGAGAACAACGTGCCCTGTGCACGTTCTCCACGTCCTCCCCTCCGCGGGGACACGTCACCAACCAACTGCCCACCTTCGAAAGAGTAGGTCAAACCCACTTTCCAGAGACCACGGGACAGTTGGACTAGGGCGAAGACCACGTCCCGGTCTTCACTACGCCACGTAAACCCTAGCAGTCACCTAAGTTGGGCCTGACCATCCAGCCTAACGCAAGTGACCGTTGGCCCAGCGCTGGGGTCTCTCTATAAATACCCTCTTCCTTAAGAGGGTCAGGTAATTCACTTCTTACCCATTTTTATGTACTTTACTCTCTCTCTGCCTAACTCCTTACTTTGGCATCAGAGTGTTTTGCAGGTACACCCCCCTTCTCCTCCTCATCACCGGTGAACACGTAGCAGTTCAACAGAGTGTGGTCAGCCCGTAATCCCCTTCTGATCAGGTCAGATCAAATAATAATAATAATAATAATAATAATAATAATAATAATAATAATAATAATAATAATAATAATAATTAGTTTCTTTTTTATATATATTAAAAGTTTTAAGATAACAACACTATATAAAAACAATTATTTTTTATTTCGTCATATGCAAAAATTATTTTAAAAAGCACATGTAAATAGAAACAAAATGAGTGTCACATGAAAAAAAAATGGTATTTTTTGAATATTCGCGAATAAAACTTGCCACAATCGTTTATTAAAAAATTTACAAGTAAAATTAACAATTATTTAATTATCCATTAATTTAAGGGTATAATCACTGATCTGATAGTTTATTAAAAAGTTCACGAGTAAAATTAACAATTATTTAATTATCCATTAATTTAAGGCTACTAATTCGATGATGATACGTGTATATTTGAATTCGTAATACTTATCCAAATTAGTTAAATTTTATTTTGTTAAATTTAAAACTATTATTATTATAATTATTTTATTAATATGAAATTATTATTATTATTATTATTTTGTAAATCTCATATAATTATGTGATAAAAGAATGAATAAAATATGTGACTTATTTTGTTATTATTATTACTATTTTGTGTTAAATTTATTAATATCATTTTGATAATAACTTATACCCATTTATGTGTAAATAAAATATATGTGTAAATAATTTATTATTATTTATTTATCGGTTAAAAAAAGATTACTAAATGTACTCATACCCATTTATCATCTTCTTAATGACACATTACTTTTCTTGACTTGTAAAGTTCATTGAATCAGAGATGCTTCACACAAAAGAATTGTTAATTTATTGTTCTGTCTTCTTTGTTGCTTTTTATAAAATAAAATATGTAATCTACGGTCTTCAAAAACCGTCGACGTCAAGATAAAATAATTATTAATTAGATTGTATCAACAAAGACAACCAGCAAAAGAAAAAAAAACATATTCAAGATAAGATAAGAAAATAGCCTGAAGAACAACGTTTATTAATATGAGATATGTATTACATAATTAGTTAGTGAGTCCAAGAATAACATAAAACAGAACCAGGAGATAGAATCTTAGAGCATAAATATCAATGTCATGTCATCGTTCCTTCACGAAAATCAAAGCTTTTTTGTGAGAAATTGATGAATGTTTAAAAATTTCAAGTGTCCTTTAATTTGGCAATGTTGTTCTGCATGAGAACTTTCTCATCACTTCTTAACCATTAAAGTTGAATTAAAAATTATATATAATTAAATGTAAGGTATTTGGTGAGACCCATTTTAGAGTTTTTGATGAGTTGTATGGATATTTAAAAAATATAGTTGAGTTGTTTAGAAAATATTAAAGTGGAATATAATATAAAAAATTACGTGGACCCCATCTAAAGAATTAAAGTGAGAATAACGAATGTGGATGCTCTTTACATGTCCTGATTCAGTACCATTGCATTCAATACACTTGTCTGTAACTGGTCGAATATTATCATAACTATGTATACTTTCATTCCATTTGAACTCGCAATTGTATATTAGACTCATATCAAAAGAAGGCGTAATACGCCAATCAAAACTAGCACCATGATGAAGAACATGAGTTCCAAGATCACGTGTTTTTGATCTGCAATGAACGGTTAAATTCAAATCTCCTTTCAAAGAGTTGCTTAGACCAACTCCAACGGTGGTTTTTCAAATTAGTTTGCCAGCATGGCATTGAAAATGTCAACAAAATGTTATTCCAGCTGTAGAACGTTACAAACATAAGCAACGGTTCTTCATTTGGTTTATTATTAAAATAATCATTTAGCTTTATTTTATTTTTTTAACTTTTTTATTTATTATAAATATAGGTTTGTTGGAAAAAATTTATATCATTCCTATTTTCTCTCCTTTTTATTTCTATTTTCTCTCCTTTTTATTTGCTCTTTAATTTTAATTTTCTCTCTCACAATTTCATCATTTTATTCATAAATATTTAATTTTTTTCCAACAATTTTTTCTCATTATCATTTTATTTCAAATTTTTATCTTTTTATTTCAAATTACATTTGTTTAGACCAAATTTTCATCTTTTTATTTCAAATTACATTTGTTTATGTGATGTTATTTATTTTTATTGTTTTTAATTATGTGATGTTATTTATTTTTATTGTTTTTAATTATGTGACATGTATTTAAATTTAATTTTAATTATTATTTTCAATTTTATGTTTAATTTTAATTTTATGTTTAATTTGTATTTATATTAATTAAAATTTAAATATTTAAATTATAATTTTAAATAAAATAAATTTAATATAAATAATATATTTTAAATAAAGTGGTGGGACCCAATATGGGTTCTTTGAAGTTGCACCATTGGAGTAAAAATTGAATTAATTGCTTTAAAAGAGTGGGTCCCACAAAGAACCCAAAAATGGGTTGCACCATTGGAGGTGCTCTTATATTTACTCTCACATTTACTCCGAAAACAGTGTGCACAGATAGCAACATAAACATTAAACACACATAACAGGAGGAATTTTTTAGTAAACTCAGACATTGTATATCAATATTTAACTCATTGTTAAAACTAGAATAGCATATTTATACATGCTTTTTGGGAATAGATTAATGTTAAAATTAGAATGTGCTTTTTAGGAAATGATATATTTTATTAAAATATATTATTGGTATTTCTTTGTTGCTACTACCTATGTTTTTTATTATAAAATTGTTTTTTAAAAAAAATTTGTAACACAATATAAGTTTTTTTATAATATCCTTAAATATTTATTGTTCTCTTTCTTTCAATTATATAAATTTCTCTTTTCAATATTATTAATAAAAAACAATTTTATAAAAAATTCATAATTTCTCTTTTTAATTATAATATTATTAATAAAGGATAATTTTATAAAACTTTTTGTAATTTATTTTTTCTATACTACAATTATTATATTTTAAACAGAGGAAGTCATTTTTTCCCGTCAAAAATATTGATTGTTAAAATTCACAATATGGATTGGAGAATGCAAATCTTAGCCTATACAATCGCATGTTGTTGCATTCTATATCTAACTTAAAATTTGGATTGGTTATCAAGCCGGTCAACCTATTGAGTTATTGGAATACTGTCAGATCGTTTGATTTTTAATAATAGAAAAAAATAATTTTATTTTTATTTGATAAAATAATTTTTTATCAAATTTTTTTAAATTTATAATATTATAATATTATTTAATTAATTTCCTAAATTATATTTTATTTATTAAAACATTTTCTTTGACTTTTTATTTTTTCAAGACAAACTATTAGTATTAAATAAGAGATTTTTTTTAAAAAGTATATGGACATTTGTAGATGGTCTTATATTAATGGATTTTTTTTTGCATACACCAAAAAATAAATAAATTTATGTTTTTTTTTTAAATTTTAACACATTAAATTAAAACCAAATTTTATATAATTATTATTATAGTTATTATTATTATACTGGTACCAAAAAATAATAATAATAACAATAATAGTTTTGGTTTGTCCACCGTCGGGCACGGCTCAACCCAGCTCTGCGTCAGAGAAGGTCCAACACAAATGCTTGATCTATCATCACTGCGGGAGGTAACGTTCCCCCAAACATTCTCCACGTGCGGGGACACGTCACCAACTGAACTTCCGCCTTTCACACGGCAGTTGATCCAGGACGAAGATCACGTGTTAGACACGGGAGGTAATGATCCAGCCCACAATAGATGATCGTTGGCCCAGCACTGGGGGCAAATTATAAATACCCTCCTCCGCTGGAGGGTCAGGTATTATAAACTCATTCTTGCTTAGCATGTACTTGCTTTCTCTCTTCACTCTGAACCTCACTTTGGCATCGGAGTGTCTTGCAGGTACACCCCCTCCTCTTCTCTTCCATCGGCGAACTTAAAGTCCCCGAGGTATTGTTGGTCGCTGATTGATCTCTGAACTTGGTAAGATCAGCGGTGCCGTTTGTGGGAATCCTTTTTCTCTCCCGTATTTTCTTTCTCTGAAACCTAAAGACCAAAGCAAACATTCAAAAACCTACCGATCATCATGGCCAATCAACACACCGACGATAGCGTCCACAAAACTTCCTTCACCACCTTCACTGCCAGCGATAACCAAGACAACAATGTGACGGTCGCTGCTGAAAAGGGTGACCCTAGGGACAGATTCACCGCATCTCCTTCCCCAGACAATGCGGCCTACAACGCCGCCCAACATTTCTAGAATCTAGGGGGTTTTCAACCAATTCTCGTACAACCCAACGTCGATCTTACCATGGTGTCCCTATTCGTAGCAATCAACCAAACTAACTTCATGATTTTCCAGTAGAATGAACAGATTGGGATGCTGGAGAAAGACCGTCAGTGACGCTCTCCCCTGCAGAGACACTGACGACCTGAATCTCGTAGCTCATCCCCGTGACGACGAGACACCCGTCCACACTCTCCCCCACGGAGACACCAACAGAATGAGTCTCAAAGCCTCTCCCCGCGATAACCCAAACATCGCGCGCGGCTAGAGAGGCCATAACCTATGATTACACAAAAGAGTGATCGCAGTCCTTCCCGCAGGGATCGGCGCTCCCCGGTTCACAAGAGGAGCAAAGTCGGCGGGAAATTGGATAAGTCGAAAGGGCGGCCAAGAAACTCGTCGTGCCGAGACAGAAACCCACGGTGCAACCTCTCCCCGTTGCGCTCACTGGTCCGAAGCAGTGAAGACGACCCCCTCGGTCCATTGTCTCAAGCAATTATGAATACTCTTCTCCCCGTCGGGATGGAAAAATCTCCAAATCTGGCAACCTACGATGGCACGACGGACCCAGACGATCACATCGAAAACATTGATATGATGCTCGACAACCGCAATGTCAGAGGCGCCATCAAGTGCCGACTCTTCCCCACAACTATAAGGAAGGGTGTCATGGCATGGTACAAGAGCGTCGACTCTGAGTCCATCACCTCCTATATCAGTGCATCCTTGGAAGACCAACTCTGATTGAGCTGAGCGCGGTACCATCCACGGTCCACTTGAAGATGAAGTACTATACGACTAGGGGTCGCATCGTCACTTTTCACGAGGACATTGAGACCGCGAGAAGTGCTTCGAAGCAGTCACGAAAGGGTTGAATTCAATCAATATGACGCCCAAGACTGCCAGCAAGCCAGCCTGATTCGAAGAGCAGAAGTCGTTGTCTTGCATCAATTCATTTGACCTCGACAACCGCTTTTAAATTTAATATATAATAATTTATCAATATAATGAGATTTTGGATTAAAAAATAGTTTTGTTTTGTAATCATATGAGAAAATGATCATTTATGGTTAATTTTGACAACATCAAAAAAATTGTCCCGTAAACTGATTATTTTCACACATCTGATGGCATTGCTTTATTCTTATCTTAGTGTATTGTTATTTATTTATTTCTTTCTTTCTTTCTGTTTTATACTCTCAACATACGTTTGTAAATTTCTTTGCAGTTTCATCTTTTTATTTTAGTAAAATTTGTATTGTTCTTTAACCATATATCTAATTACTTTATTAAATAGTGTTTTATTTTTAGTTTTTTTTTTAAGTTGTTAATTTATAAAGATTTTTTTAAGTTTTTGATTTTGTTTTTAACGAAAAGTATAAATTTATAATATAATTTTATATTTAGCTTTATCAAATATATGTTCTTTTTGTTTTGTAAGAATATAATGATAAATCTAATAACCATTTCACAAAATTTATAATATAATTTTATATTTAGCTTTATCAAATGTATGCTATCTTTGTTTTGTAAGAATATAATGATAAATCTAATAACCATTTCACAAGTGGAAAGTGGAATGAAAAGAGTAATTTATAATAGAGGATACTATATGATTATTAAAAAAAATATTAAATTAAAGTGTTCTTCGTATGTGTTTATCAAATGTTCTTCTGAGATAAAAATAGAAAAATAAAAATTATATCAAAATCACAAATTCTTCATCCTTCATTTAATTCAATATATATATATATATATATATATATATATATATATATATATATATATATATATATATATATATATATATATATATATATATATATATATATATATATATATATATATATATATATATATATATATATATATATATAATCGAATTAACTAATGAATCAAACGATTTGAATTATACATATATAATTTAAGTTTTTATTTTATTTAATTAACAAATTTTAAAAAAAAATTATATTTAATTCATTTAGTTTATGAATCAAATTTAGATTTAATTGTCAAATTAAATTTAAATTGGTTCAATTCATTACCAATCCTATATACATAATACCAATCCTATATACATAATATAACAAAGATTTTTTTTACATAAACATTGAATAAGAGATGTATATCTAGTTTATACATAAATAGATAAATCAAATATTTAATATATTTGATCTATATAAATGATATAAAGTTATTCAATTTATTTGAAAAGAAAATCTTGTATTTATATTTTAGAGAATAAAAGACTACTTTTTTTATTTTAGTAAATTGAAAAATAAAAATGCACGTGCACATTAATAATGATGTAAAAGTATAATATGGAAATAATTATTGAAAAAGAGAAGAAAAAAAATTCATTAGAGTTTTTGTCTTCTAATTTTATCTAATATTTTAAAAATCGAATTGAACTAACCGGTTCAATTGATTAGACCGAAAATTAGAGATAAATTCAGTTGGGTCAATGTTTTAAAACTGTTAGTGGATCATAATTGAAGTAAATTCAGAAAAATCAGATTGAACTGTCCGAAATTATTCAAACCAAAAAATCGGAATCGATTTTGTAAAACCGTCAGGTTAAAAAAATGCATTAAATTGACCATTTTTTTAAATTTTTATTTTATTTTAATAGGTTAATATCAAAACTTAACATACATTTTTCAATCACAAAAAAGAATTTTGTATGTTTTTTACAACGATATAAACTTGTAAGTTTTGTCACTCCATTATACTTTTTCTTTCCACCACACTCCATCATCATCATGCAGTCTCTTTTAAACATAGTCACGATGTCCAACTCAATATTGATTATCATTTAAGTCAATATTATTTTTTGTTGTCAATTAAAACTTGTTTGTCATAGTTCAACTCAAATTTGATTTTTTTTTAATGAAGTATATTGTAATATTTATATTTTGGTATTCTATCTTATTTAATTTAGGTATGCTTAATTATTTGAATTTTATTTTAGTTATTATTTTTTATTTTTTATTTTAGTTTAAATTAGTTTAATTTATTTTATTGTAATTATTTAATTTGGTCAAAATAGTCTTAAATGATGGTTAAATGAATTGTAGAACTATGTTATATTATGTATTATTGATATTCTTTTATTAAATTTGTAATGAATTTTTGAAATATTTATTTTATTAAGTTGTTAACCTATAATTTTGTGCGACAGTGACATATCTATAAAATTTAACTTTATATTATTAATTTATTTAATAAAGGATTCGACTGTATGTTTAACCGATTTAATTAATTGAACCTTAAATTTTAAATTTCATCAATTTGATCTCTGATTCGATATTTAAAACTTTCATTTTATTTTATTTATAAATTTTGTTTCCTATTTTAAATTCACACCGTTTAAATCTCATCTTTCACATATTTTCACTCGAAATTGATAATATGTCCAATTTTTAATAATAGAATATTTGTGAAACATAACATGTCATCATATAAAACTTCTTGTAAAATGTGATATGTCAACAAAACATCATTAAAATATCAACACATAATATATTTTAATAGTAAAAATGTGAGAGAAAGACTAAAATAGATTGAATTTGAAATAAATTACTAATTTCTTAATTGAGTTAAAATAGAGAGATTAAAACAATTATTAAGTCTAAATAATAATAATAATAATAATAATAATAATAATAATAATAATAATAATAATAATAATAATAATAATAATAACTATTATTATTATTATTATTATTATTATTATTATAAACAACGCTTTATATAAATTAGCACTACGCCAGAAATGACTTTTAGCAGCGCAACAAAAGACAGCGCTTTCTAAAAAAGCGCTGCTAAAGGGTCATGAAAAAAAAAACAAAAAAATAGCATACCTAAGACAGCGCTTGTTAAAAAAACACTGCTAAAGGGGGGGTCAAAGAAAGCGCTTTAAAAAAGCGCTGCTAAAGGGGGGGTCTACGAAAGCGCTTTTAAAAAAGCGCTGCTAAAGGGGGTCATAATGCAGACCTATAGCAGCGCTTTTAAAAGCGCTGCTAAATGCCAAAAAAAGCGCTGCTAAAGGGGGTCCTAAGGCATACCTATAGCAGCGCTTCTAAAAGCGCTGCTAAATGCCAAAAAAAACGCTGCTAAAGGGGGTCCTAAGGCAGACCTATAGCAGCGCTTTTAAAAGCGCTGCTAAATGCCAAAAAAAGCGCTGCTATAGGTTTAAGTAGCATAAATTTAAAAAATTCCAATATTTTTACAGAATCAGAACAGTCTTCTTCTTTCTTATTTCCACTCGCGAACGTTGCCCTATTCAGAATTAGAACAGTCACCGTCGACGCATTCCGTCCGACAGCCTCCGTCCGTCGTCTTTCCTCCGATCATTCCGTCGTCACCTCATTCTGCCGCCGTCCGTCCATTGTTACGGTATTTGAAGTTTTTCATTTTGCATTTTTCTGGATTAATGTCTTAGTATTTCATTTTTTTGGATTATATGATGTTAGTGTTACTTCTTTTCTGAGTTTTTGACTTGTTTTTGTTGATACCGTTGATGAAAATTACTCGTTTGATATTGGCTTGAGTTTTGTATACAAGGTGTTTGTTGAAATGCCACAATGAATTTACTTATGTTAACTTTCATTATATCTAGTCGTATACAAGGTGTTTGCTGAAATGCCACACCTTATATGAGTTCTTTTTACTAATAATTTTTATAAGGGAAATACTGCACATATATTCAATGATTTTTTAGATTATGTTGCTTTAGAAATTTCACACTATTTGTGATTTAGATGAAAGCTTTAAGTTTCTGTTAATCTTGAAATTTATTTATTTTTCTTAATCCTTATTTTTCTATGAAATAGTCTAAATTCACAAATAATCCTTATTTATTTATTAAATTTTAAAACATAAATATATAGATCCGACAACTTTTTTGAAATAAAGTTTGTTTGGCGAGTTACACAACATTTAATGAATTCACGTGTCTTCATGAATGTGGATATAGTTTTAGAATGTATAGATCATTCATACAGCTTTATGTTTGTATATGTATAATGATGTTTGATGTTGCAGCATTACATTGTATCAAAATTTATATTTTGAGGGACTATATCTTTCGTCTTCTTCAATTGCAAGTGCCATGATCAATCTTATTCCCGGAGTTACATTTTTAATAGCAGCCTTTGTAGGGTAATTAATAACTAACTTAACTTATATTTGTTAGTCAATCAAAATTCAAACCAATAATAATATGTTTCTTTGAATATTTTACAGAATGGAAAAAGTAAATATTAGAAGTTTGAGAACTATAGCCAAAATTGTGGGGACTTTGATATGTATTTGTGGAGCTTTGTCTATAGTATTGTTGAAGGGTCCAAAACTATTAAATGCAACGATCATACCTTCAAAATAAATCATGGCTGGAAGTGATACTGATAAGAATTGGTTGCTAGGATGTGTTTTTCTTTTGGCAAGTAGTGTTGCCTGGTCATTTTGGCTAATTTTGCAGGTACTTAATTTCAGTACAATCAAAGTCTTAAATAACAGTCTATGCTTACGCGATTTTAGTCGGCACAGGTGTTAGTGGTTGTTGCGGATGTGAATTAACCATAATTAATTCCTTATCATAAAAACCGTCAATAATAGAATCAATAACAAAATCAATATCGGTACCATCAGAGATTGTTTTTTAAAATCTTAATAATTAATACTTATGATATAACTATTATTCTATAAACATATAACATTTCACCCTTATATATTTTTCAGGTTCCAGCTTACAAAAGTCATCCTAATTATTTATCACTATCAGCTTGGATGTGTTTCATTTCAACATTACAATCAACCGTAGTGACAGTATTCTTGGAGCCAGACCTTAATGCATGGAAGATTAATTCTCTACTTCAATTTGGTTCCACTTTATATGCGGTAATTTTTCATGATGATACACACCAATATTTATACATCATAATCCTAGATAATTTGTAATAAATATATTTTGTAGGGAATTATGGGATCAGCGGTTATGTTTTGTCTTCAAGCATGGTGCATAACACAGAGAGGACCTCTTTTCTCTGCATTGTTTAGCCCTCTTGTGATAGTGATTGTGACTGTATTGGCTGCTTTGGTACTTCATGAGGAAATATATATTGGAAGGTAATGATAATGAAGATTAATTCTATAAATACATATTTAATTATTAATCTGATTAACAGAAACTTCAAATAATGATAAGAACTGAAAATTTCATAGAAATCTAGTACTTAATGATCTACATGGGCCTGTTCAAGTGTATTGTTACTTATCTATTATTGTTTTTGCTTGTGCTGTTGTTAAGATGAATCATGTTCTATTGAATTAAGCTTGGAAGACATTCAATTGAATAATGATACAAAGCTTGAAGAAAACCGTGTATTTGTGGCTGATAGTGAACTCCATGCAGTCTCATACAGAATTCAATACTCAAGTAAAGATTGTTAAGCTTATTTCTTCCTAATGTGACATCTGATATTGTATCTATTTGTAAAGTTATCATATTTGTAATTATATGTGAATTGATTGTATATGTGATTTTGTTCTGAGGATCGGACTATGTTGTAATATATTTAAGCAGGTTTATGTGTATAATATTTCAAAGTGATGAATTATAATGTATACTTTAGTTATTGTGTATAATATTGCAAATTGATGAATACACAAAAATAAGGCCAAAATAATTGTTATATATAAGGCCAAACTGTTGAACTAAAGACCTGAATTATAAGCAGGGAATGTATTTGTTATAAGCAGGTTTATTGAAAAATATATAAAAAAATGTGATTATTTAAAAAAAAAAAATTCAAAATCGTGAAGAATAGACAGCGCTTTTAAAAAAAGCGCTGCTAAAGGGGCAAAAAGAGGCCTAAAAAAGCGCTGCTATAGGTTGGAAAAGGGGGGCTCTAAGAAAGCGCTTTAGAAAAGCGCTGTTAAAGGTGGGGTCTAAGACAGCGCTTTAAAAAAGCGCTGCTAAAGAGGGGGTCTAAGAAAGCGCTTTTAAAAAGCGCTGCTAAAGGGGGGAGGTGAAGTGGGATTAGGCAGCGCTTATAAAAGCGCTGCTATAGGGTGAAAAAAGCGCTGCTAAAGGCAAAAAAAAAAGCGCTGCTAAAGGCCAAAAAAAAGCGCTGCCTTTACCTTTAGCAGCGCCACTTTAGGCAGCGCTTTTAAGCGCTGCTAAAGGCCAAAAAAAGCGCTGCTAAAGGTGTTTTTTGGCATAGTGTAGGATGCCTATTTACACTCGATATGGTTTACTATTTAAAATAATCAAAATAACATAAATTTTTTAAAATGTATATTATGATTTCAGTCAACGTTTTTTGATATACTTAATGTTTAAAATCCAATGAAGTGTAAATAGTTTCTTTTTGGCATATATTGTGATAAATCTTATTTATCATAGTTTAATGTAGTAAAAAAGATACTCCCTTCTTTTAATGTATTATTATTACATTTGTCGTTTTTAAAAGTCAATTTACTAAATGATTTTACAAAAAAAATGATATAAAATAATAAAGATAAATTTTTAGGCATCCATTAGTTTTACTTGAGTATTAATATCTTTAAACAAAATAATTTTAAAATGTTAATTTACTTTAAAATAAGTTATTAAAAAAATAACATTTTATTTCATGAATGGATAAGGATGACAAATATCCAACTAAGTTTTAAGGATACGAAGAGAGTTGACCAATAATAATTGAGGGGGAGGAGGAGGAAATTTAGTTTTTTTATGTTAAAAGTTTTAAGAAAAAAACACTATATAAAAAATAATTATTTATTATTTTGTCATATGCAAAAATTATTAAAAAAAACACAGTAAATAAAAACAAAGTGGACTTTTTTAAAAATAACCTATTTTTTTAAATTAAATACAAAAATAACAAAAATTTTAAATTATTTATCAAAATAATATAGTTTCAAAATGGAGAAGAGAGGATATGCCAAATCAAATGGTGCAAGCACCAAAATTTGTATACGTGCGTCATATGATATGACTTGTACATGTAAGAGTAGTCATATGAAATTGCGTCTCTCCTTTGAGAAATAATGCATGCGCCATTTCATATGACGTATTCTCATTTTTATTTTTATTTTTTAGGGGTTAGGACATGTGTGTATGTGTCATTTCAATTGACTACTACACTATGGTATTTCTTTAAAGGAAAATGCTAACTAGTGCCCTCAGGGCACTTTTTAAAATTTTAAATAGTAAGTTTTTATAAAAGTATGTGTAATAATGTGCCTTGGAAATTGAAGCGTTTGAATTTTTTAAAGAATAATTTCTTAATATGGAATGTTTAAATAGTGCCCTAAGGGCACTGGTTAGCAAAACCCTTCTTTAAATAGTGCACCACATTATCTTCATTTCTAGCATTTTTCTCTTTCCAATTATAATAGTCTCCTTCCATTTTATATCAAAATGACTTCCTCTTCTTCCTCCCCATATCTCTATAAGGTTTCATATATCCACAAGAAAAATGCCGATTTAATTTTCTCATCAGTCAAAACTCCGATGAAGATCCGCTTCTGGAATACATTGATGTTCGAACATCTTAACAGGAGCTTAAATCCTAGTTAGATCGAGACATTCTAGAGGGTGAAAAGATCATAAGAAGTGAAAGGATTGTTACCACGTTCAACCAAAATGGAAAAGTTTGTTTCTGGAAGAATGTTACTAATGACCAAGATGTTCACACGTTGATGTATAGTTCTCAAGAAATTGTCCTGATGGTTGTAATCGCATAGTTATGTTGTTTAGTCGTTGTATTTGTTTGTTTTGTTGTTTAATTGTTTAGATTATTGTTACTTATTATTTTTAAATTATTGTTATTGAATGTTATGATAGTAATGGAATGAATGTTGTTGATGATATAAAGAGAAAAGGTTACATTTAAAATTATGATGTTGTGCTTGGTCCAACATTGAGACATTTTGTACGATTGTGTCTCGGCTGACGGCATGAACTACATAATCTGACCATTTTGTTTGTTGTATCCATCTCTGTTCGAATACGAGTGCTATTAGGGCGACCTTTTTTCTTTCTTCGCATAATTTCATTGTGCTAGACAATTTCTCCTTCATATGCAGGCCAATAGTCTTCTTTTACTACCACCGGAAAACTAGTGTTGTAAACATTGCATAGACTAATGACTTAGTAAACAATGGACAGTAAGATGGAAGCATCTTGGCGAGCCTTTGAACATGCTGTTATGACATGGGAGCAAGTCATATGAAAGACTTGAAACTTTTCGCAATCGAGTCATTATGATCCATTGACTCAGCAACACTGAACCAACCTTTATTACGGTCAAACATTGTGACCACATGTGTGTTAGCTTTGGCAGCTTCGTCCTTTAGTGAATCATCGAACTATCACTAAACAGGATTTATACATTTTTTATTTCATGAAAGTACTGAAAATATGGTAAATATTATGTATTTGTCGTTGTTACACAATATTCGTAAAGTAGGCACTTATAGATGGGGTTCAGTGGTTTTGGCCCATCTATATAGTTCCTTGTGTAAAAATGCGAGAAAAAAAAATACTTGTACATTTTATGGTTGCACCTTTCTACTACAAGCATGGGGTTGGTGAAGAACACGTACACTCACCCCAGTCAACCCGAATCAATATACATTCCCCTACATAAACAAGTAAATTTATTTTAAAATTTCAATCATGTCTACTGTAATAAAAAGTTTATTTGTAACTAATTATTTTCCTCTCTTTTTGTTTTAGGTGGTTAGTTCTGGGAAAGAATTAACAACAATGTCCCAGAAATGCAATAATCATATACCGCAATATTTTAGACCATATTGGACCGAAGGATGTAATTTATTCTAAGTTACTATAAATTTGGCTATAAAATCAACATACCGCAATTCTTCTCATTTTGTATTTTTATTATGCAGTTTGCCTGAAGGCCGTATCTGGGTCTCGATCATCAGTCTAACCCCGATGATCCTGCAGTTTGGACAGCAAAAACACCAATCATTCGGTTCACTAAGGTGGAGATACACCAAAGTGATCGAGTGAAATTGCAGTTTAGCATGTAACAAGATATTTCAGTTTATCCGACATGTTTAGGAGATTGGCATCAATTGAGAGTAGATGCACAATGGGGCTACGATGATTGGAAAGACTTTGCTAAAGAGATGTGTCGACATTGGAAGAATCGACGTCACCACATATTAAATGAGCCTGTCGTGGAAGGGGCTAGACTAAGTCATCACTATATGATTTGGTTTAGGTCGGTTACAACACAACAATTTGTGTCTAAACCGACGTATTTGATAGATCTGCACCAACGTGCTTCGTTGTCATACACCCAACAACAAACCCCTGCCCAATAACCAACCTCACACCACACCCAAAAATATCTACCCACCCAATCTCAACTACCCACCTCACACTATCGACATGCCATGTACACCGATCCATCAAACATCCAAACCCGCAACCCATTCTTGTCGTCCACCCAAACACAACAACAAGAGTCTGACCCTTACCGCCAACATCCAAACACCGACACCATATTTTCTTATAGCCCCCGATGACTCTTTCAACTCAACCCTGGCCCACCATAGCCCCCCACAAATAAACATGCAGACAGGAAGTATCGTATCGAATACAAAGGTCTCCATCTTCTTTGCTTAAGTTGTGCCAGGTATGGTCATTACAAAGAAAGATGCAAACATAACAATAAAGGAAAACCTCCAGAACAAGTTGATAATGGAGGAAAGAAGAAATGGGTTGTAGAAGGAACTTCCAGGACGGAAGATGTGTGTGTGGATAATGCTGAAGAAAGTCCTTGGAAGATTGTGCAGAAGTAGAGGAAAGGGAAGAAACAGGTGGAAGAGCGGAAGAACAACACTCCAGTAAAATTTAATGGTGAAATTTTTATGTCTGGGTCTAGATTTGCATCATTATTCAGAAATAAAGCCAAAGAGATTGTAACAGATGACACAGATCATGCAATTCAGTGTTTTATCAAATTATTATGGAGATGCATCTCAGGAAAAATCAGACATGCAAACGTCACAGAGATTTCAAAATCTCGCCCCAATACTTCGAAGATGCATCTTCGGAATGTCCACTGGGTTGATCAATTATGAATATATTTGTTGAAAATGCCCGGAGATGTATCTTCAAAATATATTTTTAGTATTAATCTAGGGTGTCACTCATTTGATGCGCCATAACATTGGCGCATGGTGCATTCAGAGATACATCTCTGAAATCTGAAGGACAATTTCGATTTTTATAGGGTGTTTTTCCACCACAAAGGATGTCATAAGAAATTCTCTAAACTCATTTATTTTACGAGTTTAATTTTGAATTCAAATTATAGTTATTTGATTTTATGAATCAAATTCAACAAATTAAATATAAAATTTAGTCTTAAACTATTTTAAGTTGGTTTGTCAACTCTAATCGAAAGTGATATAAATAATATTAATTAAATATTATAGTTAATTTGCTGCCAAAGCAAAAAACTCTTAAATGCTTTCAAGGATTATTATGGAGATGCATATACAGAATAACTTCTAAAACTTTGCGAAAATGCATCTTCGGATTATTTTTTGATAAATTTGGGGTAGATGTAGGGATGTCAATGGGTATGGTTTATGAAGGATACTATAGTACTTGTCCTCATACTCGTAGTTTGAAAAAAAAACTCCGTATCTGAGACCATACTCGCATGAGCACCATTGTTTGTACTTGTATCCGTAACTTATGGGTACCTAAATACTCCTACACATACTCGTTTGCCCGCATTTCTAATAAAAAAATCGATCAATTATAATTTATCATGTCATTTTATGTTTTTAACAATATTAAAAAAAAATCAAGGATACTATTGTTGAGTTAAAAAATATATAAATGTTTATATTAAAATGTGCTTAAGTTTAATAGGAATGTATTTAATAAAATTGATAAATTAACATGTGTATAATAATAAAAGTAAAAATATATAAATATATATTATGCGGATATGGGGCGGGGTGGGTACTAAGGTACCAGTACCCGCGCCCATACTAACTTATTTTAGTGGGTAATTGTCTATGCACATGCTCGTACCCATTTTACAGGTTTGTATCCTATTCGTTATTGATAATTTTTGCAAGTATCCATTGGAGGTGAGTCTAATTGTCATCCCTAGGTGGATGGTTCATTTGTGAAGTATAAAATTCTTTTAGAGGTTAATATGAAGATACTTCTCCGTAATTTTTGTGTGGTGATTCCGTAAATACGTCTCCGAAATATTTTTTGACAAATATGAGATGGATGACTCACTCATGAAACACTATGTTTGATCTGGTATAATCAGACTGGACCTTCGTGGTCTTCGATGTAAGGCAGCAATAATGGTTGTAGGAGAGGAGGGGTGTACCTGCAAGGCACTCTAATGCTAAAGTAAGAATCTGGAGGAGAGAGAGAACAAGTACAAAGTTTTTATGTTTGTGTTAGAATGAATTGCATACCTAACCCTCTCAAATGAGAGGGTATTTATAAGAAACCCCCAGCGCGGGGCCAAGGTCCTAATTATGGCCCAAGATATCTGGTCCACCAATGAGAGTCTGCCAGGTTTGCGAGGAGCAAGGAAGATTTTAGCGTGTGATCTTCATCCTGGTCCAACTGTCCCCGTGAACTCCGGAGGGGAAGTTGGTCGCGTGAACTGTGGAGCGTATGAGGGGGAGGTAGCCAACGACTATAATGCCCTAACGTTTATATTCTCCCTAACGGCTATATTGTACCCAACGGTCATATTGTGCCCAACGGTCATATTGTGTCTAACTGCTAAATTGTGTTAATCTCCTTAGTGGGCCTTGTCTAAATCTGGACTGGATTGGGTCTTGCCCAACTGTGGGACACCTGCCAGTCCAGTCCAGAACAGGATCCCCCCAAGTTGTTATTCGTAGGTGAGAAGAAATGACTTTGAGTTACCCTCGTTGGTCGACCAATGGGTAGGAGTTGCGTCGCGTGGATGCCTTTGGGGCCGTTGTTTTTGAACAAAAATCCTGAGGGACGTACCCTTCGAATGTCTATGACTAGTGTTGTCGACGATTGGTTATTCGTAACTTTAAAGGTTCTTTGGGATGCAAGAACATGCTCGTGGAAGGGACATTTTATGTCGACCAGCCCTACGCTTAAGGCAAGGAAATTTCTTGTCGATGAGGTTGCACTCGGATAATATCATACGTGTCTTATCGAGGATGATGTTCCCGAGTAGAGCTAGAGGAAACTTGTTATAATCTTTTGATGGTTGCGCTAGGCCCGTGTTATGTAATATATTGACAATTTTTGGCCTGGTGGTCGGATTTATATAATATTTATATTTGACATTGTATGCCTTGCTTATGCGTTTTATCTTTGTAGATGTATATGCTTTATATCTTCCCGAAGTATTAAGTTTCACAAATTATATTCGCTAGGAGTTTGCTCGACTTGTTATAATGCTCGACTATTTAGAGAATTTTCTAGGAGGCTAAAGTAGTTTCTGCCAGTTGCGGGACTAGGATCTCGGTCGAGGTCCTGATCCCATAGGGCTTGGATTATTACCATAGCGAGTTGGGTGTCCTGCCATGTTGGTACGACAATGGTGGAGCTCGATTGAGGTATCCCCATTGGGCACATAGTCTGCTCGTTCCATGAGCAGAAACTTGCCTTCGTTGTAAATTTAAGGATTGTGCTTGCACCAGGGCACACTCCCTTGGTCGGGAAATCTCTTTGTTATGAGATGAGTTCGTCGGCAGTTAGTCCTAACTGATTATCGGTACTAACTGTAATTTTGTTTGAGCTTTTCAGTATTCCATGGTCGAGCAAATACTTCTCCAATTAGATGTTCGAGGTAGTAGGCCCTGATGCCAATTTTTTATTTTACCCGGTAAGGGCCTTCCCAATTTGCGGCCAACTTGCCCCCGTGTGAATATTTTTTATTCCTGCGTAGGACTAGGTTGCTCACCTCGAAATCGCGCTTTATGACTCTGGCGTCGTGGTGCAGTGTTATCTTTTGTTTTAGTGAAGCTTCACGGAGGGCTGCCCCTGATCAAATTTCTTCAACCAGCTCGAGTTCTTCCCTTAACCCTTTGTCGTTCAGCTCCTCGTCAAGAGGAGCCTCTGTTTGTCTAGAGGGTTCTTTGACTTCCACCGGGAATACAACCTCGGTTTCGTATGCTAGTCGAAAGGGAGTCTCCTTGGTGGTTAAGTGTGAAGTTGTTATGTAGGTCCAAAGCATGCTATGTAGCTCCTCGACCCATCTCTTTTTGGCCTCGCCTAATCTTCGTTTTAGACCTTGAAGGATCACCTTGTTCACGGCCTCTGCTTGCTCGTTGGTCTGAGGATGTTCGAAGGATGTGAAGTGTTGCTTGGTGCCTAGTTTGACGAGAAGACTTGAAACTTCCTATCCGTGAACTGGGTCCCATTGTCGGTCACAAGGGCCTGGGACACACAGAATCATGCGAGGATGTTTCTTTTGTAGAAATGAAGTATGTTAAATGTCGTGATCTTGGCGAGGGCTTCAAAATTCTCGTCGGATTGTTTGCGTCTGCGCTGCGCCACTGCTCGAGCAGATGGATCAATCGTGGGCAGATGCACCCCTTCGAGGAGCTTCGTCTCTTTTGATGTATTGCTTTAGATGACCCTCCTTGATGAGGATCTCGATTGTGTCCTACAAGTGGACACAATCTTCAGTAACGTGCCCGTGATTACGGTGAAATTGACAGTACTTGCTACGGTCGGTGTTGCCCTTCGACACTGTTTGTCTAGGGAACACATACTTCTCCTTGTTTGAACTCAGTGTTGATGCACTTAGAAAGGATGCACTCGCGGGGAGCTGTCAGCAAGGTATACTCATTAAAGCGACCAGCAGGTCCTTTATGATCACAAGGACGATCATCTCGTCGTTTTTCTTTGTCGCGTTGGGGAACTTCTACCTCATCCTTTTTTAACGCCTTGGAATTCTCTTGGTTCTTCGAATTCCGGGCTTTGTGAGCAGCTTCTTTTTCCTCATATTGGATGTAAGTTTGGGCCTTGTGGAGGATTTAGGCCAGAGAATGAGGTGTTTCAATCCCTACTACTTTGCGGAAATCACTATTTGGCCTTAGCCCCTTTTTGAGAAAGTACCTCTTCATGTGGATCTCGACTGCTTCCTTGTTAAACCTCTCGATGTAGGAACGAAGGGACTCTTCCTTGCCCTGAATTATGCCTTAAAGCGTGGCTTCCGACTTGGGATGACGTTTGGAGGCAGTGAAATGTCAGGCAAACTAATTTTTTAGGTTCCTCCATGATGTGATCGAGCCCTGGGGAAGATTTTTGTAACAGGTCATAGCTCCCTCTCTAAGGGTGATGGGGAACAGTCTGCACTTGATTGCTCTACCTACGTTGTGATAATGAAGCATGGCTTCAATGTTCTCTATATGGTCGCTGGGACCCATAGTGCCATCATAGAGAGCCAAATAAGGAGGCTTCTCCAGCCCGTGAGGATACAAGTGTCAATGATTTCCTAGGATAGAGGCCCATGCACATCGTCTTCATCACTGGTGCTCGACGATCTGTATGGGAAATGACTACGATGAGGGCTTCTGCTTCCGTTATCCAAGGCGACAGCGATGACAAGATTTTGAGGGACATCATTGTTACGATGAGAGGCCATGACGATCGAGGAAGGTTTAGAAAGAAAAGCTTTGGTCATTGGATTGAAAAGATTGGGGATCTTGGTTCAAGAAAGACGGGGGAACAATGTTTCCCACAGATGGCTCCACTGATCTGGTATGATCATACTGGATCCTCGTGGCCTTCAACGTAGGGCAGCAACAATGGTTGTAGGAGAGGAAGGGGTGTACCTGCAATGAACTCTGATGCTAAAGTAAGAATCAGAAGGATAGAGAGAGCAAGTACAAAATGTTTAGGTTTGTGTTAGAATGAATTGGATACCTGGCCCTCTCAAATGAGAGGGTGTTTATAAGAAACCCCCAGCGCGGGGCCAAAGTCCTAATTATGGGCCAAGATATCTTGTCCACCAATGAGAGTCTGTCAGGTTTGCGAGGAGCAAGGAAGATTTTAGCGCGTGATCTTCGACTTGGTCCAACTGTCCCCGTGAACTCCGAAGGGGCAGTTGATCGCGTGAACTGTGGAGCGCGTGAGGGGGAGGTCCCCAACGACTATAATTCTCTAACAACTATTGACCGTACCTGACCAGAAGGGGATCTATGATCTGCCACGCGTCGTTGATCTGCTAGTTGTCCACCAAAGGTATGGAAAAGGAGGGGGTGTACCTGAAACACACTCTGATGCCAAAGTAAGTGACGAGCAGAGTGGAAGTAAGTAAATAGAGTGAGTAAGAGAATTAAGTTACCTGACTCTCTAGTGAAGAGGGTATTTATAGTGAGACTCCAGCGCAGGGCCAACAATTTCCTAGCACTGGGCTGGGCTTCCAGGCCCAATGTTAGTAACTGTTAGGGCTAACGTGGCGTCGTGAGGACCAGCACGTGGTCTTCGCCCTAGGGTAACTGTTCTGCGCTATCCGGGAGGAGGAAGACCGAATCTTCAGGACGTGGATAGTTACTTTATGACGTGTCCCTGCGTGAGGGGCACATGGAGAACGTGGGGGGAGGCTCAAAGAGCTCCCCGGGCAGGCTGGATTTTGCCCGACGACGGAGGAGGAAAAGGCTGGCGGGTCGGCTGTGAGGGTCCTGCCCGACAGCTGTTGGCCTATGCCCGACGGGGGGAAGGTTGTGCTCGGAGGAGCTTCTGCCCGTCGACGTGGTACTCTTGGGCCTAACCTCATTGGGGTTTGAGCCTGTTTGGTTGTGGGCTAAGCGTCGGCCCAGACCAGAACAACTATATTCTCCCCAACGGCTATATTGTTTCCAACGGTCATATTGTATCCAACGATTAAATTGTGCTAATCTTCTTGTTGGGCCTTGTCTAAAGCTGGACTGGATTGGACCTTACCCAAATGTGGGTCACCTTCCAGTCTAGTCCAGAACAGTGTTCATTTTAAGTGTGGTCGAAGATGCATCTTCAAAATATTAAAAAAAAAATTCAAATTTTTAATGTGTTCACCTTCACCCATAAAATGGATAAAATAATGTCCATGAAATAATTAAATATAACGTATTGAATCTCAAATAAACCACATTTAAATCTACTTGTAAATCTCAATTTTGGTGAGCTTTTATTTACTCAAAAAAGTGAAAAAGTTAGATAGAAACATACTACATGTATTACTATTCTTAGAAACAATTAAGGACTATTTTAAAAAAAAAATTCTTAATTAGAATCATTAAGTGATAGGGATAATAAATAAGAGAGAAAATTTTATTTTTTAATTTTTAATAAAAAATTATGATTAATTATTTGTAAAAGTTATCTGTTAGTTAGTTTTTGTTTAGAGTCTGTTTGGTTGGGGAATTTTGGAGGGGTTGGGAGGAAGCATTTTAAAATAGTTGTGTTTGCTTCAATTTTTTATGAAGGGAGAGGAGGGGATTTGATGTAATTAAAATTCCTCTTGAAATACTTTTTTATTCCTCCAAATTGAAAATTTTCGGAGGAGAGAGAAGAAAGAGGAGTTATGATAAGTCTATTTTTATTATATTGACAAATTTACCCTTACTTTTATTTAATAAAATTTTAAATTGTCTTCAATAATATTTTACCTTAATTTTTGTCACCTTATTATAATTCCTTCATATTTTTTAACGGATATTTTTTTAAGACAACTTTATTATTTTTATCGTTATGATTCAATTTTTTTCATGTGTTTTATTCTATTCATTTTTATTTAATATTTTATTTGTAATAACTTAATTGTTTTATAAGTTGTTGTATTGTATTACATATCAATATATAATTATAGTATGAGTTATATATTATGTAGAATTTAATTTTATAAATGTTTTATAGGATTAAATGAATCATCAAGATGAGAAAATAATTCATATGATCATTGATCATATAATATGATGTTATGACATTTATCAATATTTTATTTTCATTTAAAGATATTTTAGAGTATTTTAAATATTAAATATTTTGTATTTAATTATCTATATTTTTTATAAATTAACAATTTTTTTTGTGAATATTATTTTTTAAAAAGATTTATTTAGCACGAGTGTTATAATATTTTAAGGGTAAAAAGATAAATTAGTTTTAAAACTTCTCTTCTCCTCCTATGAACCAAACATATATTTGATTAAAACTTCTTCCTTCTCTCCCCTCTTCCTCTTTTGAACTAAACATATATTTAACTAAAATACATCTCCTCCCCTCTCCTCATTTCTGTTGAACCAAACGAACTCTTAAGAATTTTTTAGAGATAACTATTCTTAAAGTAATGTTTTAAAAATAATAAAAAACATATGATATAATAAATAATTTAATATGGTAAAATTAAATATTATTAAATGATGGATTAAATATACCATACTCAATTTGCATATAGTAAATAAAGAAGTGGTCATTCTTAATTTTTAGTTTTTAATAGATAGTACACTTTCTGATTACTATTATAAGTAAATTTCACTTTTATTTATTCATTTATGTATAAACATTAACCGTTTAATGAATTTAAAAAATCAAACTTACGTATAATGATGGCTTGTTCATCAATAAAACTATGTTGCTCAGCTAATAAATCATGCACGTTCCTACTGCGTGTAGGCAAACAAGAACTTCATAAAATTTGCGTGCAAAGAAACAATATCCACGTTGCCCAAGCAACAGGTCCACTCGCATGTCTCAGACCACAAAATTATAAAGTACACAAAATATGTTATTAGGTTCGGATAATCTAAGAGCACCTCCAATGGTGCAACCTATTTTTAGGTTCTTTGTGGGACCCACTATTTTAAAGCAACTCCTTCAATTTTCACTCTAATGGTGCAACTCCAAAGAACCCATATTGAGTCCCACCACTTTACTTAAAATATATTATTTATATTAAATTTATTTTATTTAAAATTATAATTTCAATATTTAAATTTTAATTAATATAAATACAAATTAAACATAAAATTAAAATTAAACATAAAATTGAAAATAATAATTAAAATTAAATTTTAATATAAGAACCCTTGAAGAACCGTTGTATAATTAAGAACTTGTCAATCTTGAAAACAACAAATATGAGTGTCATGTTGGCAAACCCACTCTAAGAACTCCCATTAAAATTGGTCTAAGTCCTATCAAGAAGAACATTAACCGCATCAGATGAACGGTGTATAAGAAGCCCACGTGGACGAGAAGATTTGTCCACATAGGGTCTCTCTATAAGTCTTGTATGAAAATATAAAAATCTAGAAAATGCACAAACATTATTTTCTTGTCCTCCTTCACGTAAATAAATATGTGGTTCTGGTACGAAGTCATACAAACAATTGTGATTTGATTCAGTGTGCAGAAATTTCAACTCCTTCCACCTTCTCCACTTCCAAGTGAAGAATTGAACCAGGATACAAAATTGCTTTGTTAGTTATACGCTTACTGATCAATTTTTCAAGCAAATGATTAGACTAAATTTCCACTGTTGTCTCATTCCTAATGCAAGACAGACCAAACCAGGCAGCAACCATGGTTCTTTCATCATCCAAAATCCCAGAGCTTCAAAATTTTCTCAACGGGTTTCGGTCAAGCTTAAGGCAATAAAAGGTGAGATGAATGGAGAAACAAGTGGATCTTCAGGAGGTAGCTGGGACCCTGGGTTGGAAATTGCAGTCCCTTTTGAACAGAGACCGGTATGTGTAAACAACTATGCTGCTATACTGGCAATAATTAGTTTTATATTGAATCTTCGCTATAGTGAATTTCATATGGCAGCAAATACATACAAATTGAAACAGTTTATGCAAAGTAATAAGAATGAATTATTAGTTATCAGGATAGTTTCACTAAAAATGTTCTTTTATCATGTCTTGCTAACATGGAAACACTAATGGTCTAATAGGTAAACGAGTACTCATCTCTGAAGGATGGAGTCCTGTATTCGTGGGGCGAACTGGGTCCTGGGTCATTTTTCCTTCGCCTTGGAGGTCTATGGTTGGCAGTGTTCACAGTGCTTGGAGCGCCAATTGCAGCTGCAAGCTTTAATCCTTCTAGCGTAAGTGCCAAGTTAAAACTTAAAAGTATATGTGCGTGACTATTGGGATATCTAGTAGTAAGCAACGAGAAAAGTTTATGCATAACAAGAGCACATGTGGGCTGCACACAACAACAAAAAACACAAACAAAACTTTATAATGTTGCTCACAAATTTGTCTTCTGCGTGTGTTGATGATACCTTGCAGGAGCCTCTGAGATTTATACTAGCTGCTGGAACAGGAACACTCTTCATTGTGTCTTTGATTATCTTAAGGATTTATCTGGTGCGTTTGATTCTGTTTTACCTGTTCATATGATATGACAATCATTTCATGACTGAAGATTGGGGAACATGGGGTGAGCAAGGCAAAGAGTTCAAAACATATTTGTCATGGTGTACATGATTTCAAAATCGACTTGCTCTGGGAACTCCCTTCTCTAGTCACGTATACTTTTTATGTTGTCGCCAGATTGTGGTATCTAATGTGTTTTGCTGTACCCGATATAATTAAGTGTTGTGCTATGACACAGCTTCACACTTTACAAACTAAGTGGTTTAGACACTGATTTAATTGCAATGTAGGGGTGGAGTTATGTTGGCGATAGACTTTTGTCTGCAGTCATTCCTTATGAAGAAAGTGGATGGTATGACGGACAGATGTGGGTCAAGCCGCCTGAGGTTAGTCAACTCTCTCTTACACATTCCTCTTTTACCTAAAATTGCACAGAACAAAGTCCCTCTGAAGACTTCACCTGCAGAAAACCATATTCAAGGTGTAGATTTAGTGTGCCATCATATAGTGTAATCTGACAAACTTTTAGCTCCAGCAGAATATTTGACAATCAAATATCGATAATAAATATAAAAATTGCTGGTTTTGGATGTTGTTAGCAAGATGGAACTAGTTACTTAGACACTCAATGACTAACAATCAATAGGTTAACACCTTTGGCTTTTGAAATTGCAGGAAATGTTTCTTCATTAAGTAACAAGCAGCTTATACAAAATTAGTGAATATGAAGGATATATAGAATAAGGTCTAGCTGAAATGAAACAAATTAAAACTACTAAAAGTAGCTATATGCTTTATTTCGATAATTTCAGGTACTGTAACTGAGATCTTAGTTTTCTTTGCAGATCCTAGCTCGTGATAGATTGTTGGGCTCTTACAAGGTACTGGACATCTCAGAGTACAGCATTGCATAAAATCATTAAGCTGAAAATTTAGGCTGCATGGTAGAAGAGCAATATGCTAAACTTGTTTCTACCTGCATGATTCACATATATTCCATGTCTCCAGGTTAAACCAGTTGTTAAACTGCTGAAGCAAACTCTAGTGGGGACTGGAGCGTTACTTGTTACCGGAGTTATGCTATTTATCTTTGCTACACCAGTGGAGAACTTTCTTCATTCCACCTTTACCACGGAAGAAAACAAATCGACCCCCCAAGTTACCAAGGTTAACAAGTTTAACTTAAGGTAAGAAAAGACAAGATCCTGCAATATTTCGAGACTACTTCCACCATGTCATTGAAACGTTTAATGTCTGTTGTAGAAAGGAGGAGTTGCTTAAATTGCCTGCAGATGTGAAAGCCGATGACAATCTTGCAGCTGCTGCTGCAGAGGCTGCTGATGGAAGACCAGTCTACTGCAGAGATAGGTTTTATCGAGCATTAGCAGGAGGCCAGTACTGCAAATGGGAGGATCTGCTCAAGTAAAGGACAAAAAGGAGACACAAATGATTTCATATAGTAAAGCAGTTTATCATTTGTTAAAATTTGCAACTCTATGGCCAAAGCTTTATTCTATTAGTTAAGAAATCCTTTCAGTGCAGTCAAAGTAAAAGCAAACAACGCCTACAATAGATAACTAAAGATCACATGGAGCAGTAACAAAATCATGACGTGAAGGAAAATAAAGGTTCCAATATATAGGCAGATACACAAACAACAGAGTAGTCAATAGCGAAGCGGAGGCCGGCCGCTATGGGAAGAGCCTTGGCAGTGCAAAACACTATAGCGGCTGCTATAGGATAAATAGCGGGTAGTTGAGGTGAAGCAGTTCCCGGCCCGGAGCGGTTTCTGTCCCGCTATCTTTTCCCCCTCTAAAAAACTGAAAATACCCCTTTAGAAAACCGAAAATACCCCTAAAATTTAAATTATTTTAAGGGTTTAAACTTTTCAATCAAATTTCAGTTGAGACTCAACCTTAACCTTCCTTCCCTGCTGTACGCTTTTGCACTTCGGCCATTCCAAAGAAGAATCAGAAGTTTCCCCCTCACCTCTCTCTGCACTTCATTATTCCTTCTGCATATCATACGTTTATAATTATTATTCATGTAATTTATCCAAAAAAAGATCAAATAGCGGTCATCCCGCTATACGCCATCCCTATATCCCATTTTTGGGTCGGCCACTCCGCGTTGCTATCCGGGATTGACTACTATGCAATCAATGACTACTCTACAAACAAGTAGACATGCAATCCAAGTTCCATGTGCAAGTTAGGGTTTAGAGTCTCTGCAAGCATGACAAAATTATATTTAATATATCATGAGTTATAATAAACAAGAAAAATGCAGAACATTTGTCTGCTCTGAGAGCGTTTTGGTAAACAGAGGAAATTCCGTGTCCAGTGAAACAACTAGTTTCATTATACTTGCCAATGTAAAGAATTTTATTTTGGGGACATTTAGGACTCTGTAAAGATATGGTACACAAATAGAAATCGATTGATGTATATCCATAAAGATTCAGTCGTCTCTGGCATAACAATTCTGAGGCAAGTAGCTACAGAAAGCATTTTTTTACAACAATATCGTGCAACTATGCTTAGGCAAGGCACATCAGCTGGTCCTTGACCGATTAAGTTCAGTATTTGGCCAACAGATCACAGCACCGGGAGATCAAAAGATGAATTTTCTCCAACAATGTAGATAAGCCTAATTGAGATCTCTAATGAACAGGAAAATATTCTACAGTCACAAAATAGAGATTGATAAAATGTAATCTGTTGATATGTCCAAATTGGGCTAGCAATCACTCGTTGAGTTTATTGAGAGTGCATAAGGCTAATATATATACTACCTATTGAGCAAGTTTTCTGCACCAGTGGAGAATTCGGAACATATGTGCTCCAACAGCATTCCTAAATGTTTTCTTGCTTGTTTTGGCATATTCAAGATCAAGTGTTCGATATGCAAGAGCAAACAGATACATTGCTGGATGAAGTCTTCTGCAGATTGTAAAACTGAGTCAGTAAACTCCAGTAAACTCCATAGACAAGTACATGGGTCTGGTCGTTGGGACATCAAAAATATTGATTAGTTACTATTACTTGTAAATGTCTATATGATTAAACAAAGTAAATGACTGCAATGAAACAAATGGTTGTTGGAAGATGAGAAATTTGGCTCCTACGGACTAAGAATAAATTAGTCAAATAAACTTCAGAATTCAGTAAACAAAGCTACGGACCAATAAAATAATTTTATCAAGTTATGAAATACGGCTGTGGGGATTTTCACCAAACCAAAATGCATGTAAAAAGCCTAACATTTTCAAGAAAATCAAACAAAATACTGACTAAATGCAAATTTTCATTTCTTAGAAAGTTACACGGTCACCTAATTGTCCATAATATAATTTATAAAATTTTATTCATATACATCACCAATGTATAGAGCTTTTAACTATCAATCAAGAATGAATGTAATTTTTAAGAGAACTGATTTTGTCATCCAAAAAGGGGTAGTGGTGCAGTTTATTGCCCGGTTGTCTACTATTTCTGTATATTCTTGTTTATATTAAAATATAAAATAAAATAAGCGTGCTTTCGAACCAAGAAAAAAAATCAAAAGTCATAAGGTAATAGTGTAAAACTTTTTTTCACGCATGAAAACTAAACTCTTATTCCTTTAATTAGTGAATGACATGCATTATAAGTTTAATTGCACTTTTAGCCTCTCAAATATTGTGATTGTGCAATTTTGGCTCCCAACATTTTTTAGGAGATTTTGACCTCTTATGTTTTCTCCCTTTGTGATTTGGTAGTCCACCTTTATTTTTCGTCCAGAATCTAGACTTCTGGAACATTATTTATTGGTATGCCACCTAATTTTGATAGCCACCGCAACTTTTTTCTAAAGTTAATAACAAAATTCCCCAAAAACCACTCATACATGTATGAGTGAATAAAATCTCTAATTAGGATTCCAAGTTTTGTTGCATTTTAAGGTTTAATTTTAAACAAAAGTCATATTGGAAATATGAGTTGGGTGTCATGTCAATAAATGATGTCTCCTCGGTGTAAATTCGAGTGAGACGGAGACTACCAAACCACAACGAAAGAAAACATGAAGAGCCACAATCACTCAGGAAAAAACAATGGGGGCCAAAATCATACAATCGTAATGTTTTGGGGGTCAAAATTGAATTAAACCTACATTTTAAAAGAAAAACTTTTACTGGTTTCATTAGCTAGTTCTTTAAAAGTTAAAGAAGAAGACAAGAAATATAACTTTTTAAGTACTTACCTTTCAGCTTGCTCGCTATAATCCAAGCCATCCCAGAATCTTTGTGATGGCATAGTGCGACCCTTCTTATCTTTGCCATATGTTTCAACATACCAACCCCCTATGTCATGGAAGCCACATCGAGGCTCAAATAGCCAAAATCTGTATAGCCGAAAGGTTAGTGTTTAAGAAAGGATTACAAGCTGTAATATTAAAAGAGCAGCGATCTGCATAAATATTAAGTAGGCAAAGTTTACTTTTGCAGTCATTAATACTAGAATATGGCTTATAAAAAGAAAATACTAGAGCATGAAGAAACAGAGTTCCGAGAAATAAATCTATAATGCTATTTCCTCATTCCATGGTTCTTTCATCCCGAGAAGATATAATAAAACCGTTTAGTTTTTACAGATAATTAAAATTAAACATGACAAATAAATTAATCCAATGACCAAATCGCTTCAAACTTCAATAGAATCTTTGTTGCCCAATAAAATTTAAACTTAAAAGACAGAGCAGGAAACATTGGAATAGAGGAATGGTATACATAATGAGACCACAGCATGTTCTAACAAAGAAAGAGATCATCACAATATATGTACAATTATTTTACCAGGAAAGATTATGATGTTAAAACAAACATCTTATTCTCATATCAGAAAGATTGATGGCATACACACTAATGAACACCAAAGAGATTTCTGTGCAAACTTAAACATCAGTAATAGAAAGATGCGTGAGCTTTACTTGCTTGGTGGTAAACGTGCCCTGGTGCATCTACACTCACAAACTGAAACGTTCTCACCCACGTGATACCAGTGCATATGCTTCACCTGAAAATTTTATCATAAGTAACAATATAGTTACAAGCATCTAGCTTTTTATGTTATCCATTATACTGAATTTCTTGTAAGATCCTGAAACCCATACCATTTTTCTTTTAAAATTTTAAATATAAAAAAGAAAAGAGTTGGTACTAGTGCAAATGTGAAAACCATTTCAAGTTCCAAGCATTTTTTTCACAAAGGGTTCCAAGTATTAAACCAACGGGACTGTGGGATAGCAACTTTGCATACCAACAATGTCCGATGTTTCATAATCACATGAGTCTTTTCACGATTGTTGTTGTAGACATCACAGCATCCCTCATCTGGACTGCTGCCAAGTCCAGATATGGTTCCCAAATGCATTCTGCTTCCAACTTTGCTATTTACAAATAAATTTCTTGAAAAGCCATTGCTGATATGTCTGGAATCTTCGTCAGAACTAAGGTACACATGGATGTGATCTTCAGAGTCTTCCTTTTGCATTGCACCAGAACAACATCTAGGTAGGACCCTAGATGCTGTAGCAACTAATTTTCCAGAGATGTGCAATTCTAGATCTCTATACGCATCTGATACATTACTTGAAATTTTAGAGTTGCGATCTTGTTGAGTTCCAAAATCATCTGGCCTTTCTACATTCCTTAGGGTGTTCATATCCATTATAGATTGACAAAGGTCTGAATGGAAGGATCTACAAGAAGTTAACTTTTCATTTTCAGTAGATGATATCTCTGGAATCATGTTGACTAGGCAAACCATCCCAAAAAGATCACGGCCTGAAACCAAGTGCAAAACCTCGGGAGTTTCATAAGAGGACCTCTCCTCAGCCTCAAAACAGTCAGGAAGAAGCTCCATGGGGATAGAATCAATTTCGGGACCATAATATGCTGCATGAATAGCAGAGTAAAAATCTCTCTCAAGTACATCAAAATATCCTGTTCCAACCACCGCTTTCTTCTCCAACAAAATATCATTTATAGCTAATCTGTACCACTTTAACCATTCAACAACTTCCATCTCTTTGAATGTCGAAGCCTGTGATTGGTAACAGCGCAACTTTGAACCCATTTCAGAATGCTTCTGCACAAGCTTTTTCTGAGATAACAAGTACATGTCATAATGGGCTCTCTTCCTAGAATCTGAAAGAATCTGCAACATATCATGAATTAATCTATTAATTCAATACTCCCTGAAAAGAAAAGAAAAATGTCATTCTAGTTACCCACAACTGTGGCCAGCAAGTTTTCGGCAGTTAAAGTCGTGAAGTATGTTATCTTGCTAATAGGATAAATATAGCCAATAAATCCTCAGAATACATATCATACCCACTAAATAGGTACAAGACCATGTACCATATTAGAAAAAGCCCAAGTTCCACACTGAAAAGAATCAAAACAGATAAGGCCTGCAAAGAGTTTGTAAAGAAGAGACACCTATCACATTAAAAGTTGGTTTTGCAAGAATGAGTTAGGCTCAATTCAAAACCTAAAATGGTCTCACCCACCATATTATCTACGCAGCAAATCTAATATTATTGTAAATATATCAGGGATGAAAATAGTTTATAAAGAATGGGCATCCCTCCCCTTACAAGTCCATTTTGCAATGACGTGTTATGTCCAATTCAAAACCACGGTATCTCACACCAACCATATTATCCATACACCAAATCCTATATTATTTGTAGTTTATAAAGAATGAACATCCCTCACCTCACAAGTCCATTTTGCAATGATCTGCTATGTTCAATTCAAAACCTATAGTATCTCACCAATCATATTATCTGCACACCAAGTCCAAATTTACTAGTTGCATGAGGGTGTATTAAGGACAAGTCCAATTCAAAACCTAAAACACTACATATCCAAAATGAAAAAACTTTCACATATAGCTGTTTTTCCAACTACTAACTAGACACATTTTCCTTTCCAACCAATCAATGCAAGCAGTGTGAACACCAGAACGGCATATGCAAGTTCATGAAAAGAAAGTTATGCATTCAAAAATGGCATTACAGACAGAGTCTAAGATCCAACAAATGTTCAAACAGCAATAAGCAATTTCCTGTCGGTGTTTTCATCCGATCGAACTATTGGATTCCCTTCAACACCAATAAACTGCTTCTAGCACGGTAATCATCAATTGTTATTAATTTCCAGAGTAACTTGTTCGAAATTAGAACTCATTGATTCAATTTCACAATACTTTTATCGTTAAGAACTAATTAAACAAGAAGAATTGGCACGAACCTCATATGCGGCAAGGATTTGAACAAATCGTCGAGATGCAGTGGAATCGTTCCTTGACTCAGCGAGGTCCGGGTGAGTTTGTTTAGCCAATTTGCGAAATGACGATTTGATCTCAGCAAATGAGCTTGTTTCAGATACTTCTAACAGCTCGTACGCGTTCTCTATGGGATAATTTGTCCAAACTGATTCCGAGGAACTACTGAAGCCATGTTCTCTTATACTCCGAAACTTCAAAACGACGACGTAGCCTGACGAAACGGTGCAGTTCATTCTCAACTATGAGCTACAAATTAAACGTCTGTTATGTTCAATGATGTTCGAACATCTAATAACATTTTTTTAAAATATATGATTATAACATTTTTTTAAAATATATGATTATAACATTTTTTTTTAAATATATGATTATAACATTTTTATTATTGGGAAACAAATTTTTGAAAGGCAATTTTGAATTACAATTTCAAATATGTTTTTGTTCCTCATAGTGATTTTTATTTTTAGTCTCCTACAAAATTTGTTTTAAAGAATTATTTTTCTAATATATTTTTTCTATATTTTTTATCTCTTCTATCAACATCTATTAACAGAAGTTGACATGATACGTCACATGCAAATTTTTTGGTGATTGGATGCACAAATGGCAATATCAACGTGGCAAAGATGTTGAGGTCAACACTAAACTTGAACCCGTAAATTTGTAGCTAATTGACAGCTAAAATCATAGCTAATTTATAACAAATTCAAAAATCAGAAAATGTATTCCATTTTGTTTATTATTTGTTGATGATTTTCATTGAGCCACCATTTATAATATTTCTCATCATAGTTGGTGTCGATGGGTCATCCTTGTCAGTTGTCGCCATTACCATTGCATTGTTGCATATTATGGAGGAAAGTGGAAGTTGTGAGCACGGTGCACACGAGGAACTTTAATTCTTTTCTAGTAACACTACTATTGCTGACTATCATATTAAGATTTAATTGTAGGAGTTGAATCGGTAAAATTTCAAGTGAAAACAATGAATAACACTTTGTTTCAAAGCGTACAGAACAAAGCATAAAAAAATCAATAGCATACTTTGCATTATCTGTAAGATTTTATAAGTAATAATGAGAACATTCACATATCAATAGTATAGTTTGCATTAATTCGAAAAGCACAATCATGAATTCTTATAACAAAAATATTACATATAAAAGAAGAAGCAAATAACTTGAAGTGCAAAAAGAAATAAAGAAACTAGAAGAGTCAAAAGCAAGCATGTGTACCTTTCAGAAGATCTTGAACATTTCTCCCAACAAAGAAACCAATAATGAAGACTTGCTTGAACCAACAGTTTCTACAACAGTAGCATGATTCTCTTTCTTAATTACCAACTCTTCAACTCTCAAAGCATCATTTTCATCCCACAAGTGTTGGAATTAACCCAAAATTTTGAGAGTTCCGAATCAATCTTGATGAACAAGATTCAATCAACTGATCAAAATCTCTTGTTCTTCACTCTTCACTCGAGTGAATCAATCACACCTTGATTGCAAGAATGATTCTGAGCAGAAATTGTTAATGGAAGAAGAAAGAAAAATTGAATGAGAAGAAAGATTAGGGTTTTACGAAAATTAGGGAAGAAGAAGATGATTTTTGTAGAGTTTCTCTCTATCCACAACCTGTGAAAACTTGTTAATTTTGTAACTGCAAGTGATTACAAGACTATTATACTTCTTACTCAAAATAGGTTTACTCTCTCTATTTATAATTGAGTTAACTTACTCTAGAAGCTAAAGCCCAAAAATTCTATTTTGATCTAAGTCGATATCTTGTACCAAGCAACCTGTTTCGACACTTTGACATCTAACACTACTCGACACATACTACAAGTTTTGACACATTATTGTTTCTATCGAGCACTACCTGCTTCGACACAAGGAATTACAATCTCAACATACCACCTAATTTATTATGTCTAAGTTATCTATATTCATCATAACTCTTAGTCTTCTGAACACTTTGACCTGCACTTCTTTCGTCATGATATCTGCATTATGATTCTCAGTTCTACAGTGTTCCAAGTTCATCTTCCCTTCTGTGACTTGCTCACGAAGATAGTGGAACCTCATTTCGATGTGCTTGCTTTGTCCAAGTGCTATCAGATTCTTCACCGATTTATAGTTAACATGTTATCGATCTTCATGGTAATTGCTTCATGACTCTTTCTTGTAATCTCCTTAACTAGATTCACCATCCATGTTGCTTGGTATGCACAGAGAAAAGTAAATATGTATTCTGCTTCGCATGACAACAATGCCACTACTGGCTTCATTCTTGAACTCCAAGCAACTGGTGCACCACCTAGCATAAACACATATCCAGCTGTGGATTTTTGATCCTCAACATTACTACACCAACATGAGTCGGTGTAACCCACTATTTTGCATTCTTTTCCTTCATCAATCTCAGGAAACAAAATTCCATAGTCGAGAGTTCCTTTCAGATACCTTAGTATCCTCTTCGTCGATGTTAGGTGCGATACCTTTGACTTTTACATGAATCTACTTACCATACCTACAGTGTATGCTAGATCAGGACTTGTGTGACAAAGGTATCTTAATGACCCTATAAGTATTTTGTACTGAGTTGGGTTGACATCATCTTCATCTGATTCTTACGATAGTTGCATTATGGGCTCAACTGGAGTTGAAGTTGGGTTGCAATCTTGCATCTTAAATCTCTTGAGTATTTCTTATGTATATCTCTTTTGATGCATCATTAAACCTACTGCTCTTGTAGAATTTGATGCCAAAGAAGTATGAGAGATTCCAAGTCTAACATTTCCAACTCCTCACTTAGGTCGTGTTTGAAATCTTTGATCTTCTTCTTGCAAATTCCTGTTATCAACAGTTCATCGACATAGAGACATGGTATAAGCAATTCATTATTGTTTATCCTTACGTATATTCCATGCTCAGTTGTGCACTAATTCCTTATCCCTTAAGAAGCAATCTATCTTCTTATTCCATGCTCTTGAAGCTTGCTTAAGTCCATACAAGACTTTATGCAGTCTGTACACCTTTCTTTCTTTACCTTGTTTCACAAACCCAATTGTTCGTGCAACATAAACTTCTTCCTCTAAGGGGCCATTCAAGAATGTACATTTCACATCCATCTAATCGTTTTGATCCTAACAACAAGTGCAAAAACTCCATCAAATTCGATTTCTTCTTTCTAAAGAAATCATTTCGCAAGTCTTGTCTTGTGTCGAGTTACTTCTCCTCTGAGATTCAGCTTTACCTTGTATACCTACTTCACATCGATTGCCTTCTTGCCTTGAGGCAATTTGACAAGTGACCAAGTATTGTTGACTTCGATGGGCTTCAGTGCCTCATTCATTACTTTAATCCACTTCGAATCTTTGAATGCCTCAGTTGTATTGACTGGTTTGACATCTTCATAGAAGTCATAGTGTACCAACTCACCTTCTTCATTGACCATATCATATGATGTAATCACACATTCTTGCAACCTTTCAGACATGTGTCTTGTTCGTTGCGGTCTTCTTGGGCCAGTTTCACCTCTGACTTCTTCTTGTCGAACTTCTCTTTCGAATTCACTAGTTAGTTCTTCATATAAGATTCTCACTGAATCCTTTTTAACATTCTCAGTCTAATCAAATTCCTTAAGCTCATCTATGATCATATCCCTGTTGATCACAACTTTCTTGTTCATTAGATCGAACAATTTGTATCCTCCAATCGAATGATATCCTATCAAGATCATTTGACTCGACTTGTCATTAAGTTTTCTTCTCAACTGATATGGTACATGTTTATGTGTCATAGATGCAAACACCTTCAAATGACTTAGGTGAAAATGGGGAGCAAAAGTGTACAGCTAGTGGAATAACCACGTGCAGCATCGCACGCGAGATAGAGGAGTAAAAGTTGCATCGCGCGCATGTTGGTCCTTTCTTCTAGGCTTTTTTGACGCTTTCTGATCCATTCAGAAGGCTTTTTAAAGGGGATTTGGCACTTTTGCAATGGTGGTAAATTTCTACAAAAGGAGTACGAGTTTACAGCACCAGAAGTGATTTTTGAGAGCATTGTAAGCCATTGGAGGCTCCTTCAAGGATTCATATGCAAACATTCTTAATTGATTTTGGTATTGTAATTTGAATTATGAGTAGCTAAATTTGTGAGTGCGTCTTTCCATTTAGTCATGTTTTGAATGATGTCAAAACTAGAAGCAACTTTAGCATTTTTGTACATTGGACGGTTGTAACCCGGTGAACTGACTTTAAACAATGTTGCGGATAGCAAGAGTCGCCACCGACTTTTATTTTATCCATAAGGAAAGGTTATAAAAGAACAGGAAAGACCTTAGAGAATATTTTGGGTCCGGGGGGTAGGTTATGAAAAGGGAAGGTATTAGCATCCTTTTCATCCATGGTTATCCATGGGCTCTTAGGTACTTAAGCTCACTTTTGAATTGTTTTGAAATTGTAGTGTGTGAATAGAAAATTTTCAGAATAGTTAATAAATAATCCATGTAAGGATGTGTTAAGAACTTGTTTGAAAACTTGTTGAAAATTTGTTTAAGTGTGAAACAGTTTTGAAGTGAGCAAGCACCTAGGAGTAACCTACCCTAATGTTTAAAGGTCTTTCTTATTCTTTATTCTTTCCTTTAGTAAGACTATCCCTACTATAATGGAGTAGGTAGTCCTTACTTTGGATGTTAAGGGACATGTGAGGGACAATTTGACTTTGAAGGCCATTGTGGGATGTAATAAGCACATATAAGGGACCATCATCATTTTTCGAAAGGGACTCGATTCGTAAAGGCAACCATAAGGGACTTTGATGATTTTTCTATTTGAGGGACTTGCTTTATACACCCCACTTAACCATTATTCGTAGGCAACTTGAGGGATATCCTTAGGAAGTGAGACGGCGATTAAAATCGACTTACGTGTGTGACGTGTTTATTTTAATTATCTTTATTTAAAAGTGATCTAAATTTATTTTAATATTACATACAGGTTGTTACACTCCCTAATTACTAACCATAATAATAATTAAATAATTAAACAACTTTACATCCAAGAAACAATTACAAAATAATAAGCAAAATAATTAAATAGCAAAGATAAATAAAATATAAATAAGCAATAATAAATAATAAAGGGGGTTAATTCTAAGTTTACTCGGCAAGACATCGCATCTTGTGCCTACGTATCCTTACGGGAGTGGAATCAGAGTAATCGTAGTTCCCCTCAATAGGGAGGTTAGAAACTTCTTGACTGTGGTCAAGGTCTCAAGGGGAATAAACGCATCTTAAGGACACGCTTACGTGGAGTGTAGAAACTCCAAATCTCTACGTTGAAATGTTAAGTTGTAATTAGGGTTAAATTAGGGATTCCACGGCGGGAAACCCTAAAAATGAGCGCGGCGGCTCTTTGACCTAATGCTAAGGGTAAAATTGTAATTTTGCCTGCGGCGAGGCATTTGTGAAAATTAGGGTTTGTAGTTTGTAGTTTTGAGGATTTGAAATTGAATGTGTGAAGTTTTACGGACTATTGGCGCGGCGGCCAAACAGTTAGACCTAACCTTCGGATGTGTGCAATGTGACAGAAATAATAGTAAACGCGTGAGATAATTGAATCATGCAAACAGAGAGATAATGTCATAATTTAAACCATGCAAGCAGAAATTTAAAGGCAGAATTTAAAGAGCGATTGTTAAGTTCGCGAGGTTACATGAGAGGAGCAGATACAATATGATAATGAAATTTGAATTGAACAATAATAAAATAAAATAAATAACGGTTCTAGTTATTATTTTAAAAAAAAGATTTTAGTTATTATTTTAAATTTATCTAAAAAAAAGTTTTTCTTAAAAATAATAGGTTTTCATATTAATTTGGAAAAGATGTTAATGTTATTTATTTTAAAAAACAGATTTTTATATTATAACAAATTTTAATAAATTAATGATAACAATAATAATAATAATGGTAATAATAATGATAATAATGATAATAATAATAAATAATGATAATAATAATAATAATAATAATAATAATAATAATAATAATAATAATAAAGCAATAATGAATTTTAAATGTGCCAAATAACCCAACAATGTTGCTAACGCAGAAATGCGCTCATCGCAACCAGATCTAAATCGGACGAAACAAAATTTATCGCAAAGAAAAAGAAATTAAGCAAAAAATAGTATTATTGCTCACACAAAAATGCGATCATCGCAACCAGATCGAACTAACACAAATGTCACGCGTCATGCACACAAATGTGCAAACATCGTATCGACATAATTCGATCAAAAATCTTATATATATAAACTCTAACAATTTAAAAATTATATATATATAAACGTAACAGTAATAGATAAAGAAAAAGAAATAACGGTAATAGATGAAGAAAAAGAAATAACGGTAAAAGATGAAGAAAAAGAAACAACAGTAATAGATGAAGGAAAAGAAATAACGGTAAACGATGAAGAAAAAGAAACAATAGTAATGGATGAAGAAGAAAACTAAATAACGGCAAACGGCACTCACTCCTCTTAGGTTTTTTCATTCTCCCCCCTTTTCCAACAAGGCAACACATGTATATATAGGGAACAAATTAGGGTTAACACCAAATTGTCAATAATGTCCCTAAAGCCCATTTTAAAGCCCAAACTAAATAATTAGTTAAGAAAAAATAAAATTTAAATAATTTAAAATAATTAAAATAAACTTAAAATAAAAACTAATAATCCTATTGATTCCTAAAATAAAAAATATTATAAAAAGAACAAAATTTTTTTCAATATTTTTTTATTTTATGATTTTTTGGATATTTTTATGAATAATTTAGAAAAAAGTGAAAAAAATAATATTTTAAAAAATGATTTAATCAAAATACGAAAATAATAATTAAATAATAATAAAAAACTATTTTTGTTATTTTTTTAATGAAAGACAGAAAAATTTAGAGTAAAAATAATAAAAAACAAAAAAAAGTGACAAAGGTGAGATTCGAACTCTCAACCTCTCACACTCATAACTCCTTACACATGTCCTCCTGCCAATTGTGCCATTTTTACTTTTTTAAAAAAAAAATGCATGCCATATGATATTTACCTGCAAAAAGTCAAACGACTACACAAATTTGTTAGTAATTGATTAAATGCAATGAAATGCGACGACAAATCTTAGGGCAAAATTTGGGGTATTACAGTTATTATGATAATATTTCTCACCCAACCTCTCTTTGATGTTGGCAAAAAAAATCATGAAGTTTGACTTTGGTTTGACCACAGTTGACCTCAGTTTGACCTTTTAACTGCATTGACTGCTTTTGACTTATCTGATCATCTGACTGAGCAAACTTTTGAGAAAAGTCTTGAAACTTGACATGGGGGTTCTTATACACATATAAGATGTTATGAATCTCACTTGAAGTCTTGGAAGTCCATTTAGCCTGATTAAAGTCAAAACCCTAGTTTTGGATGCACTGCTTAGGAGGTGCATTGTTTGAGGGAATTGTCAACTCTTCTGACCAATTGTGAATTTTGTGAACCTTGTGAACCTTCTTGGAACACAAAGTCTTGTATTGTGAGGGCAAATTTTGGGGTGCAACAGCTGCCCCTGTTCAATTTTCTGAAACCTGAGGGGTTAGATTGGTATATTTGCCAGTCGTAACCTGGAAGGTTGAAGGGGATTGAACACAAAAGCCCAAAAATTTGCACTCACCAGTGCATGGAGTGATATTGATGGTTGGTTGAACATGATTGAGTGGGCTTAAAGATGCCACTAGGGGAAAGTTCTTCAGTAGTATAATGAGAACTGTCAGGAGTCTGGAGTAATACTGATGTAACAGCATGTCTTCATGAGGATAGAGCAATCAATAGTGATAACCCTAAAGCAGTCTTGGAGCAATGATATGATTTCAGGAGGATAGAACAATAAATGGCTCTAAAGCAGTCTTGAAATAATAATGTGATATGTCTTCAGGAGGATAGAGCAATCAATAGCTCTAAAGCAGTCTTGAAGTAATAATGTGATATGTCTTCAGGAGGATATAGCAATCAATAGCTCTAAAGCAGTCTTGAAGTAATGATTTGATATGTCTTCAGGAGGATAGAGCAATCAATAGCTCTAAAGCAGTCTTGAAGTAATGATTTCAGGAGGATAGAGCGATGGATAGCTCTAAAGCAGTCTTGAAATAATAATGTAATTTCAGGAGGATAGAGCAATGGATAACTCTAAAGCAGTCTTGAAATAATTAGATGGCTTTAGGAGGATAGAGCAATGAATAGCCCTAAAGTAGTCTTGAAGTAGTAATATGACCTCATGAGGATAGAGCAATGAATAGCTCTAAAGCAGTCTTGAAGTAATAGGATGATTTCAGGAGGATAGAGCAATCAGTAGCTCTAAAGCAGTCTTGAAGTCATGAGAGTCTATCAGGAGGATAAAATAACCCTGAGGTTACAATAAAGCAGTCCCAAAGTAATAAGAATCTCATCAGGAGGATAAAGTAACCCTGAGGTTACAATAAAGCAGTCCCAAAGATCATAAGCTTGTTTGTTGGATAATTAACCTGAAAACAAGGTAGCATTCTGTATAACAACATTAGTTTATGCTTTATGTATGCATGTATGACATGATGCACTTAGGTAATGTACTATAGACATATATGTTATGGTATGATGTAAATGATGTATGTATGCTATGACACTGCTGGAAGTGTCTGGATATCCTTGTATAACAACTGCTGGCCAAGGAAAATAAATCCCGATTCGTTGTTGAAGAATACATAACCCTCCGTCTGCTGGGGATAACAAGGTATAGATAACCTCCCGTTGTTGGGGATAACAAGGTATAGATAACCTTCGTTTTCGTTTGATAGTAGGATAAGTATAACATCCTGTCTTCGTTCATCGTGCCCTTATTGGAAAGTAATTTCCCGTATATCCGTATGAGGATAAAAGAGATGGATATAAATTCCAGGGGAGATTAGACTTTGTGAAAATGGATTAGTCCTACTGATGGTTTGTAACTGTCTTGTAAAGATGAACCGGCGAAGCTTCGTTGAAATCCTTCCCTCGTTCGTCCTTAGTAAATACTATTACTGCATTTTCATGCATTTCTGGTAAACATCAATCATATTAAAAGCATACATGCGTTTCTGGTAAACATCAATCATATTCAAAGGCATACATACATTCAAACACAACCAATGGACGTTTCGCTTATGTAAATAGGGTAAAAGTGAATCTGGATTCAAAAGATGGAATTTATTTATATCAAAAGTGACCCATACACGGGTAAGTTTGTACAAGGAGACATAAACCCTAGCAAGAGAATTTTGTCATGAAGTTTTACAAAAAGAATCAGCTATGTGGGAAATAATCCTATTGAGTTTCAATTCTACTATTGCCACTCAAGTATCTCATCTTCTTGCTGTTGAGACGGAAACGATTGGATTGAGCTTTATCTGTTTGAGCTTGAGTAAGTAGTACAACTGGTTGCAGTTTCATGAGTGATCCAAACGAGACATAGTCATACGCTTTAATCCCTAACTTTTGCCTGGATTGCCCTTTCAGGTTTTCAATCCACCGGGATACCCTTTTTTGCCCAAGCCGCCTTTTCAGGTTTTCGACTTGCCGGGTGTACATCTTTTTATATATATATCCCTAATTTTTTCCCAAACCCTTTTGGTTTGCCGGGATGCCCTTATTTTTGCCTAGGCCTGTCAACCTAGTGGGTCTCTTTTTATGCGTAGTATTTTTTAACTATGTCTGCGTTTACAGGTTGTGGGAAGTCTTCACCATCCATGGCACCTCCTGAGAACACTGTCTTGACTACAAATGGTCCCTCATATGTTGGAGTCCACTTGCCCCTAGGATCACCCTGTGGTAATATGATACGCTTGATTACCAAGTCACCAGCCTCTACCAGAGCTGAATCTCCATACACCTCAAGGAACTGAATCTTCATATCAATAGCAACTTGCATACCCATGATACATGCCTCATACTCAGCCATGTTATTGGTACCATAGAAACAAAGTCTGGCAGTAATCGGGGTATGACAACCTTCAGGGGAACTAATCACAACACCAACACCATTACCATGTGCATTGGAGGCACCATCAAAAACCATAGTCCATCGGGATCCTTGTTCAGGTCCGTCATATTGTCCAGGTTCTTTGGTAACAGACATAATGTCTTCATCAGGGAACTCAAAATTCATTGACTGGTAATCATCTACTGCTTGATGAGCCAAATGATCAGCAACAACACTCCCCTTAATGGCCTTCTGAGTAGTATACTGTATATCATATTCCGTCAAGATCATTTGCCATCTTGCAATTCTTCCGGAGAGAGCAGGTTTCTCAAATATGTACTTGATTGGATCCATCTTCGAAATCAACAAGGTAGTATGGGTCAACATATACTGTCTTAGTCGGCGAGCAGCCCATGCCAAAGCGCAGCAAGTTTTCTCGAGCAGTGAGTATCTTGTTTCACAGTCGGTAAACTTTTTGCTAAGGTAGTATATTGCCTGCTCTTTTCGACCAGACTCGTCATGTTGCCCCAATACACACCCCATTGAGTTGTCTAATACTGTTAAACACATAATCAAGGGTCTTCCATCAACTGGTGGCATTAAAATTGGAGGTTCTAGCAAATATCTCTTGATTTCATCAAAGGCAGTCTGGCACTCATCATTCCATTCCATCACCTGATCTTTCTTCAACAACTTGAAGATTGGCTCACAGATGGTAGTTAATTGGGAAATAAATCTTGCAATGTAGTTCAATCGTCCCAAGAAACCTCTAACCTCCTTCTCAGTACGGGGAGCTGGCATCTCTCGTATAGCTTTCACTTTTGCAGGATCCACTTCAATACCTTTTCCACTGACAATGAAACCCAAGAGCTTTCCAGATCTAACTCCAAAAGTACACTTGTTTGGATTTAATCTCAACCTGTATTTCTTCAACCTCTCAAACAACTTGTGCAGATGATCAAGATGTTGTTCTTCATTCTGAGACCTGGCTATCATATCATCCACATATACCTCTATCTCATGATGAATCATATCATGAAACAAAGCCACCATAGCACGCTGATATGTTGCCCCTGCATTCTTCAAACCAAATGGCATTACCTTATAGCAAAAGGTGCCCCACTGTGTCACAAATGTAGTCTTCTCCATATCTTCAGGTGCCATCTTGATTTGATTGTAACCAGAGAAACCATCCATAAAAGAGAATACCTTATGCTGAGCAGTGTTGTCTACCAGAATATCAATATGAGGAAGTGGAAAGTCATCTTTAGGGCTAGCCTTGTTCAGATCTCTGTAGTCTACACACATACGTACCTTACCATCTTTCTTAGGAACTGGTACCACATTTGCAACCCACTGAGGATAAGAAGTTACGGCCAAGAACCCTGCATTGAATTGTTTCATTACCTCTGCTTTGATCTTTCCTGACATTTCAGGACGCATACGACGAACCTTCTGCTTCTTTGGACGACAATCTTCTTTCACTGGCAAACGGTGAACCACAATGTCTGTATCCAACCCTGGCATATCTTCATAAGACCAAGCAAAGATCTCCACATAGTCACGTAGCATCTGAATCAACCTGCTCTTGACACTGTCCTCTAAATCAGCCCCTATCTTGACCTCTTTTCTGTTTTCTTCAGTTCCCAGATTCACAACTTCGACTGGCTCTTCATGTGGCTGTATAGCTTTCTCTTCTTGTTGTAACAACCTAGCAAGCTCTACAGGTATTTCACAATCGTCCTCGTTTCCGTCTTCAGTTTGATAGATCGGATTCTCGAATTTGTAACTGGCAATAGTAGAACTGTTATCAACTGGATCCAGAGTGGATGAGGATCTGCATTTTAGGGACGTGGGTGTGTGTAAGAACACATAGCTGATAAAGCAAAAATAAAAGAAAAAGAAAGACAAGGAACACAATATTTACGAAAACGACACGTCCATTGATTTTATTGAATGATGTATGCAAATGAAATGACAACCCGTAACAAGCACACCATTGTGCCCCGGGTAAGGCACATGGCTTGAAAGTTTTAATTGTTCCAGAAATTATAAATTTAAAAACATAACACAGTAATAGTATTTACTCTTGACTAAAGGAGATAGGGATAACATCTTCAGCTGTCCAATTATTGAGTCCAGCACCCACAGTAGGAAAAATCCATGCCTCCAAGTTGTAGTCTTCATCTTGATCTCCCACAGCATTGATAACCCCTTGATTGGTGATACGAACAGCACGAGCACGACGAACAGCCTTCTGGGACTCTGCAGTGAAACCCAAACCAAACTTGTCAGACTTGTATGGAATATCAGGAAGCTGACCCCAAATAGTAAAACCTCCTTCTTCCACCACAACTTTTGCATCATTGAGGGAGGCCATTGCCATTGTTGGAGGGTTTCTGATGACCACAGGAACCTTCTTCACAGCAGGAGGAGTCACACAATCCTTAACAGCCCAGGGAACCACTTCGAATGACTGACATGGAGTTTCAATGTATTCACCTTCTACTTCCAGATACTTGAAAGTGTTTACATGGCTGACAAAGTATTCTTCCTCTCCAAAGACAGTAACAACTTTTCCATTCACCGGATATCTCAACTTTTGATGTAATGTGGAGGTCACAGCACCTGCCCCATGGATCCAGGGACGACCAAGCAGACATGAGTACGAAGGACGAATATCCATCACATAGAATGTAGCAGTAAACACCTGAGAGCCAACCTCGATTGGAAGATCAATTTCCCCATGCACTACTCTTCTAGAACCATCAAAAGCCTTTACCACAATATTACTGGGCTTCAATACCGTATCTTCAGGACTCAGCTTGTCCAGGACTTCCTTAGGCAACACATTCAGAGAGGAACCATTGTCTATCAGCACATGAGACAGGGTAGTGCCCCTGCATTCAATTGAAATATGCAAGGCCCTGTTATGATCCCTCTTGGCAGGGGTCAAGTCAGCATCAGAAAATCCTAACCCGTTGTCATAGGTCAGGTGAGCAACACAATTCTCAAACTGGTCCACAGAAATTGCACTGGGTACATGAGCCATCTTTAGAAACTTGATCAATGACTTGGCATGAGCCTCAGAACATAATAACAGGGAGAGCATAGAAATCTTTGAGGGAGTATGCCCCAGCTGATCAACAATATCATAATCACTCTTGCGAATGATTTTCAATACTTCTTCCATCTGCTTAGAGAGGTCATCAGCAGCTGGCACATCAGTAGATACAGGCTCAATAACAGGACCCTTGCCCCGAGCATCAGTGGTGGAAGTAACAGCAGGAGTAACTGCACTCTTAGAAGCAACTGGAGGAGAGAAGACTCTTCCACTACGAGTGATCTTGCTAGATCCAGCAATATTATCAATGTCAACAGGCATATCAGGTAAAGGCTCCTGCTTGACACCATGGATGTAAACATCAGACCCATAGTGCCAAGGCACAGCTTTGTCAGATGTATAAGGAATAGGACCAAGAGTGGTAATGATCAGAGGAGCTACTCTGGCTTCAGCAACAACTTTCACAGGACCTTCAGCAGTAATCTTGATTGGGCCCTGATGAGTGATTTTAATGGGACCCTTTGAAGTGATTCTTAGTGGTACTTTGTCAACCATGTCAACCTCTTCAATCTTCTTACCCTGAGTCAGATGATCCACCATACTTTCTACAGATGCTGGTCTTCTTTCAAACACTATAGTATATTTATCCATGAGACGTTGAATCCCATCTCTCAAAATGAAGCAACTATCCGGCTTATAGGTACAATATAGACAATCTTCATGACAACCTGGAAAGATCCCAGCTTGTACTAACCTCTTTTTGATAACAGACAATGGTGTGCTCAACTCCATAACTGAATAGACATACAGATCTTCATCAATATCTTCATCAATGGCGTTGACAGTCTTCTCGTGATTTGGCATTGGAGCTGTAATCACATTTGGAGTACCTGGTGGATCAAACTCAATTTCTCCAGCATCAATCATATCCTGAATTTTGTTCTTCAAGACCCAGCAGTTATTAGTATCATGTCCTGGACAGTTTGAATGATATGCACATCGTGCATTGGGATTGTACTTGGGAGAGGTAACATTGGGATTCTGAGGAGCCTCCCTCAGGGTAATAAGTTCAGCCTTCAACAAGTGTTGCAATGCCTGAGCCATTGACATGTTGATCTTCGTGAACTGTCTTCTAGCCCTCTGTTGGTTGCCTTGAGGCTGCTCTGTTGTTGCAGGAGTTGGATTTGAAATATGAACTGCACTAACAGACTGATGCCTTCTGTTACGATCAGGCTGACCATACACAACATTAGATTCTTTCTTCCCAGTGGGAGGCTTCTTTGCAGCACCTGATGAAGAATTGCCCACTTGGATCTTACCACTCTTGATACCATTCTCTACTCGCTCTCCTGTCATGATCAACTCAGTGAAGCCAGATGATGAGCTTCCAATGAGATGACTGTAAAACGGACCATTCAGCGTACACATGAACATATCAACCAACTCCCTATCAGTCAAAGGGGGTTGAACTCTTTCAGCTAAGTCTCTCCACTTCTGAGCATACTCCTTAAAGCTTTCTTTGGCACCCATAGACATGCTTTGAAGCTGCATGCGAGTGGGGGCTAAGTCAGCATTGTATTGATACTGCTTGTAGAAAGCTTCAGCAAGGTCATTCCAATCTCTGATGTTGACACTCTCCAACTGATAATACCACTCTAGCTGAGCTCCAGATAAACTCTCTTGAAAGAAATGGATCCACAATTTTTTATCAGCAGTGTGGGGTTGCATTCTTCTGACATAAGACCTCAGATGCAATTTGGGACAAGAGACCCCATCATAGACAACAAATGTAGGAACTTTGAACCCAATGGGTATGACCACCCCAGATATCAAGCTCAAATCCTCAAAATCCAGCCCAGATGATTTCTGTAATTCCATAGCATCCATTCTATCCACCAGCATCTTGAATTTGTCTTCGTTAGGCTCATGGTAGTAGTTAGCCTCAGAATCAGAGTCCCCCATAGTGTTGTGGAGACTGCCTCTCTCCTGCTCAGATTCTTCAGATTCATAGTCTTCAACCTGTTCCATGGTCCTGACAGGACCTTTGAACCTTCTTCCCATGTTGAGCAACCCAGCAGACCTTCTAGCCTTCTTAGTCTTCTTGGCCAGCAGTGTCTTCAATTCATCCTGCCCCTTGGATAAGTTCAGGATCAGCTCTTGGAACTGTGCATTCTGTGCCTGGAGATCCTTAACTGATTGCTCAAGAGCCATTGCTGAAATAAACAGCGAGTAGATGAGAAACCTGTGCACAATTATAAACCTGTGATGCAATGATATGGGAATGCATATGCAATGTTTTCAAGGACCACAGGATTTAAATTTGCTTAAACAATCAAGAAAGTAACTTTTTATTAGTAATAACTTGTTTTGCCTTTTAGGCTTACAAAAAATGAAAACGAAATAAGTACAAAAGATGGGGTTTTAAGTCTCCCATGGACGTTTCCTCTTTGCGTTGAGGTATGAGTTGAGGTTTCGTTCCTCATGAAGTAGCTTTGTTAGCTCTAGGATCCTTGCTTGGCTTGCTTTGTAATGAGCCTCGAAAGTATCCCTTTGCTCTTTCAGTTGGATCCATGATCTCTGCAAGTCTTCCATATCAGTGGGCATGTCTGGGTGAAGGATGGTATAAGCTGTGTCTCCTTCAGCAACAGGTTCCATGGTAACTGGTAGGATGGCAGGATATGGCATCATGAGTGTCTGAGCACAAAATCGTACCCATCTGAGATAAGCCTCCATAGGAATGGTGTACTTAGGCTCCAGTGTCTTGCTGTCAATCCTGTTTACCTTTCCCCAAGCTCGGATGAATCTCTGACGATAACCCTGAAGATCGTTGTCGTAATCAAACACAATGCCCTGAATCAACATGTCATGTGGACCATCGCTCCGGGCGTAACCAAACTGTCGTAAAGCTAGAGATGGGTTGTAGGTGATGCCTCCTCTTATGCCTAGAAGTGGTACATTAGGAAACTCCCCACAACGGTCAATGATGGTGACATTCTCCATAGATCTGGAGCACCAATGGATGTCTGAGTGAGAAAGCGACATGATCCTCTTGGACCATCTGAACCCTTGCTCATTCTTCATTACTGAGCGAGGAAGGTGAGAAATAAACCACCTAGAAAGTAAAGGTATGCAGCACATCAAAGTTCCTCTTGCCCTTGTAGTACGGGTGTGAAGAGAATGTAGGATGTCTTCCAAGTAAGGTAGGCACTGGATTGTGACTCAGGAATATGTTGATGGCATGAACGTCTATGAACTGATCAGGATTGGGGAACAACACTAAGCCATAAATCAATAAGGCTAAGATCTCCTCAAAAGCATCGTAGCTCATAGCCTTCAAGAACATTTGAGCTTTATCCACTAATACCTTGGCAAGAATACCTTTAACTCCACTTCTCGTCTCTAGAACAATGTCAGACTTCTTCAGATGTAGAGCTGCAGCAATAACTTCTGGTTTAAGCTCCTTCTCTATGCCTGTGAATGGCTTCTAATCAAGAACAGGTATACCCAGAAGTTTAGAGAACTCCTCCATCGTTGGAACCAGCTGATAATCAGGAAATGTAAAGCAATGGTGCTTAGGGTCAAAGAACTGAAACAGCACACTCATCATGTCTTCACTGAACCCTGAAGTAACTAGATCCAATAAGTGACCATGTCTCTTGTTGAACTGGGAATGATCAGGCACTAGGGAAACCAACTCCTGGAGCTTAGCAGGTATCCCTACAAAGTTGATCCTGATGGTGTTTCTACGAGCAGAAGCCATGACCTGCAACAAAGAACAAAGATAAATCCTTTGGTCCTTGAAATGGTTAGGGAAAATGATATGCTTATGATGCATGATGATGTCATGATGTTATGCTCAATCACAAACATGTGGCACACACAAACAAGTCACATCATAGCCCTAGGTTTAAAGGCTTGCATGAGGTTCAAAGGCAAGTACCCTCCCCTGAAGTTAGATGGTTCATCCTGTCCTACAAAAGTAACCAGGTTCTAAGGGATCTCAATATCATTGATCCTTCACAAGGGTGGTTGTTCAGAAGGCAACTTACTTGCCAACCAAAACCCTCCAAGTTTAAGATCTCAATGAGCGTAGTATCGAGTGTCAACCAACTTCAGTCTGCTCCAAAGCCGGTTACCTCACTACTTTCTAAAGGCCAAGATGAGTTAACTAGGGTTCTAAAAGTCAGTTAGTGCATTGACAACATATGGCAGCCTCAATATTATCCTCAACTTGACTTAAGGAATATAAGCACCAACCAAGAAGTCGCACTAACTATGGCCACCAGATCAACCGTATCGATATATGTCGTACAGTTTCCTTGGTCTATTGCCATTTACCTAAGGTACACTAGATCCGGGTTAGGACCTTTCACACATAAGAGCACCCCAACAATATAATAATAAAGCAAACAAAGCAAACAATTTAAAGTGATCTTAATTCCTAAGGGTACCCCTCTTAAATAGATCCCCAGCAGAGTTGCCAGTTCTGTAACCCGGTGAACTGACTTTAAACAATGTTGCGGATAGCAAGAGTCGCCACCGACTTTTATTTTATCCATAAGGAAAGGTTATAAAAGAACAGGAAAGACCTTAGAGAATATTTTGGGTCCGGGGGGTAGGTTATGAAAAGGGAAGGTATTAGCATCCTTTTCATCCATGGTTATCCATGGGCTCTTAGGTACTTAAGCTCACTTTTGAATTGTTTTGAAATTGTAGTGTGTGAATAGAAAATTTTCAGAATAGTTAATAAATAATCCATGTAAGGATGTGTTAAGAACTTGTTTGAAAACTTGTTGAAAATTTGTTTAAGTGTGAAACAATTTTGAAGTGAGCAAGCACCTAGGAGTAACCTACCCTAATGTTTAAAGGTCTTTCTTATTCTTTATTCTTTCCTTTAGTAAGACTATCCCTACTATAATGGAGTAGGTAGTCCTTACTTTGGATGTTAAGGGACATGTGAGGGACAATTTGACTTTGAAGGCCATTGTGGGATGTAATAAGCACATATAAGGGACCATCATCATTTTTCGAAAGGGACTCGATTCGTAAAGGCAACCATAAGGGACTTTGATGATTTTTCTATTTGAGGGACTTGCTTTATACACCCCACTTAACCATTATTCGTAGGCAACTTGAGGGATATCCTTAGGAAGTGAGACGGCGGTTAAAATCGACTTACGTGTGTGACGTGTTTATTTTAATTATCTTTATTTAAAAGTGATCTAAATTTATTTTAATATTACATACAGGTTGTTACACTCCCTAATTACTAACCATAATAATAATTAAATAATTAAACAACTTTACATCCAAGAAACAATTTCAAAACAATAAGCAAAATAATTAAATAGCAAAGATAAATAAAATATAAATAAGCAATAATAAATAATAAAGGGGGTTAATTCTAAGTTTACTCGGCAAGACATCGCATCTTGTGCCTACGTATCCTTACGGGAGTGGAATCAGAGTAATCGTAGTTCCCCTCAATAGGGAGGTTAGAAACTTCTTGACTGTGGTCAAGGTCTCAAGGGGAATAAACGCATCTTAAGGACACGCTTACGTGGAGTGTAGAAACTCCAAATCTCTACGTTGAAATGTTAAGTTGTAATTAGGGTTAAATTAGGGATTCCACGGCGGGAAACCCTAAAAATGAGCGCGGCGGCTCTTTGACCTAATGCTAAGGGTAAAATTGTAATTTTGCCTGCGGCGAGGCATTTGTGAAAATTAGGGTTTGTAGTTTGTAGTTTTGAGGATTTGAAATTGAATGTGTGAAGTTTTACGGACTATTGGCGCGGCGGCCAAACAGTTAGACCTAACCTTCAGATGTGTGCAATGTGACAGAAATAATAGTAAACGCGTGAGATAATTGAATCATGCAAACAGAGAGATAATGTCATAATTTAAACCATGCAAGCAGAAATTTAAAGGCAGAATTTAAAGAGCGATTGTTAAGTTCGCGAGGTTACATGAGAGGAGCAGATACAATATGATAATGAAATTTGAATTGAACAATAATAAAATAAAATAAATAACGGTTCTAGTTATTATTTTAAAAAAAAGATTTTAGTTATTATTTTAAATTTATCTAAAAAAAAGTTTTTCTTAAAAATAATAGGTTTTCATATTAATTTGGAAAAGATGTTAATGTTATTTATTTTAAAAAACAGATTTTTATATTATAACAAATTTTAATAAATTAATGATAACAATAATAATAATAATAATAATGGTAATAATAATGATAATAATGATAATAATAATAAATAATGATAATAATAATAATAATAATAATAATAATAATAATAATAATAGTAATGGATGAAGAAGAAAACTAAATAACGGCAAACTGCACTCACTCCTCTTAGGTTTTTTTCATTCTCCCCCCTTTTCCAACAAGGCAACACATGTATATATAGGGAACAAATTAGGGTTAACACCAAATTGTCAATAATGTCCCTAAAGCCTATTTTAAAGCCCAAACTAAATAATTAGTTAAGAAAAAATAAAATTTAAATAATTTAAAATAATTAAAATAAACTTAAAATAAAAACTAATAATCCTATTGATTCCTAAAATAAAAAATATTATAAAAAGAACAAAATTTTTTTCAATATTTTTTTATTTTATGATTTTTTGGATATTTTTATGAATAATTTAGAAAAAAGTGAAAAAAATAATATTTTAAAAAATGATTTAATTAAAATACGAAAATAATAATTAAATAATAATAAAAAACTATTTTTGTTATTTTTTTAATGAAAGACAGAAAAATTTAGAGTAAAAATAATAAAAAACAAAAAAAAGTGACAAAGGTGAGATTCAAACTCTCAACCTCTCACACTCATAACTCCTTACACATGTCCTCCTGCCAATTGTGCCATTTTTACTTTTTTAGAAAAAAAATGCATGCCATATGATATTTACCTGCAAAAAGTCAAACGACTACACAAATTTGTTAGTAATTGATTAAATGCAATGAAATGCGACGACAAATCTTAGGGCAAAATTTGGGGTATTACAGTTATTATGATAATATTTCTCACCCAACCTCTCTTTGATGTTGGCAAAAAAAAATCATGAAGTTTGACTTTGGTTTGACCACAGTTGACCTCAGTTTGACCTTTTAACTGCATTGACTGCTTTTGACTTATCTGATCATCTGACTGAGCAAACTTTTGAGAAAAGTCTTGAAACTTGACATGGGGGTTCTTATACACATATAAGATGTTATGAAGCTCACTTGAAGTCTTGGAAGTCCATTTAGCCTGATTAAAGTCAAAACCCTAGTTTTGGATGCACTGCTTAGGAGGTGCATTGTCTGAGGGAATTGTCAACTCTTCTGACCAATTGTGAATTTTGTGAACCTTGTGAACCTTCTTGGAACACAAAGTCTTGTATTGTGAGGGCAAATTTTGGGGTGCAACAACGGTATCAACCAAATTCTAGATGTGCATTGATCATCCCCTGACGTACAACCGCACAGCCTGTACAACTTGTACTAAAGTTTTTCGATTAAAAAAAATCAATTTTAAGAAAATTTTGTTTTTCTGACATTTTTGAAAATACTTAGATTCTACGCATTGAAAAACAGACCAAAATAACAAGATTGCACTAGAACAAACAAAGCAATACCATTCCTAAAATTTAAGGAATCTCAAAATTTAGAAATCATAACAACAATATCACAGTAATCATATAACTCACAAATTATCAGAAAATATCAAAAAGGGCACCACAACAATCACATATTCATACGTAATTCCATTTTAACAAAAAAATATATATTAAAACATCAATCAGTGGATTTAAGGGTTTTGGGCAAACCCCCTTGATCACCGGGACAAAGGCCTTATAATACAAAATATAGAGATAGAAGAGCAAGGACCCCTCACTATCCTGACTGCTTAAGGTCATCCATAAGTAAAATAATTTCCCTCATTTACCTCGAAATTCGAAGCTTTAACAATTTTTGTTCACGTTCTTCGCGGTCTCTCCCAAAGCTCTGTTTCAAAACCCCAATTCCAAGATCGACCACTTTTCCAAATTTTGATTTTTTTTTCTTCGTACCCTCAAATTCCCTCACTTAGTTTAAATATAACCCTGAAATCGCAATTGGTCTCTACACCCTCTCACTCACACCACCTTTAAGAAATTAACTCTAAATGCTTCCCAATGATAATATTACTAATAATTCCAGTAATTAATAAAACTATCCCAATAATCATTTTATGTTATAAATTTCTATTTTTAAATAATGTAACACCTTTAGTCTATTAAACAAAAATTGCACTAAATAATTGTTTAATAAAAATCTAATTTACTTAATAATTATAAAATAATCATTTTTATTCTATTCAGTTAATTATTCAAAATATCTCTAAATATTCTAATAATTCAATTTTATTTCTCCGCCCTTAAATTACTCCACATTCTCAATAATTATCAAATTACTAAAATACCCCCAAATCCCACAAAACACCAAAATAACTCAAATAATTTAGATTAAATTTAAATGATTCAAGCAACACACATAAAAACACTAAAATAATTAAATAAGATTAATAATTTAAAGTTGGGGTGTTATAGGGGCCAATATGTAATGTGGCAGCCTGGTGGGATAGGGAATCAGGCGGTGTTGTCCTTTGCAACAACGTGGCGTTGTAGTTGATTTACTATAGTATTGAACTTTGTCTTATAAGGCCTCACTCTTATCCATTTGCATGATATAATCAACTATTCTTCATTCTGTAGATTGTTGCCAAGTTTTCCCTAGGAATGTGAATGATGTTTTGCTTTTGTCTCAGTTCCCTCCAGCTTTCTACTTTCATTTGGGTAACCTTTACTTATCTAGACTGTCGCATGTCTTGTCAAACGCTAACTCTACATAAGCAACAAACACATAGAAGTTAACAAAAGAGAACACCTATTATGCTCTTTGCAAACTACTATAAAACAACTAAATGATACTAATTAAACTACTGAATGATGAAAATAAAAAGATAAATTCAAGTATTAAGTCTTGTAATAACTCACAACATATTAGTTATCATACCCCTAAACTTGAATCATTACTTGTCCTTAGGTGATGCAACAAATAACAACAGAAAAATTACAGTTTCCTTCATCTTCTAATTTAACAGTTCAATTCATATTCAACTCATAGTTCATATCAGAGGACTGCTTTCAAAAATTGGCATAACTCAGTCTTGCTTATGTTCAACTTTGTTAGTGTGTCAATGTGTGTTTTTTGATGTTGTATGTCATGTCTGAACTCTTCAGTTAAGATAGTCAGTCTAAATCTTAGTTTGGTTATCTTATCCTATAGTCTAAGAATTCATTTTTTTAGTTTCGAAAGGGGGGATCGACTATTTTGCTCTTGACTTTTTGTTCATTTTGAACTTGAGACTTACACATGCATTATTATTATTATTATTATTATTAATTTTTTCTAGATGCTCCACCTTTTCACCTGACGAGATCTCAATTGTTATGAGTTCAACCTGTTACTAATGGTGAATACATCCACTGTTCCTCCAGTTTCTGACATAGGAACTTGTTCCTCCAGTTTTGGACACATGAACTTATTTGAAGTGCTCTTTGGCTTACTTCGTTCTTTTTACACACTTTTAGGTGTTAATTTATATATGCAATGTATCCTTTGTATTAATCTTAAGCAATAGTATTTTCCTCCATTAGACTAAATCATACAATGACTCTTATTCCATACTCTAAGACAATTCGAACTTCTTAAGAGGCTAACTACTTTCTTGACTACTTCAGGCACGACAAGGGTTATTAGAAAATCACAAGTAGGTGCATTGATTTGTTATCAAGACCTTGTTTCCAATATTGTCACCAGTCAATTCATAATTCTTCTTAAATCTTTTGAATTTTTAATATTTATAGGGATGAAGTTAGTTATTTTCTTCTAGTTTCATTTATTTATTTATTTATTTCAACATAAAAGAACAATATCAACACAAAACATAAATTCTACATTCATTAATTAGAAATTGAAATTACGTAAATTGAAATTGAAGAAATTAAAGTGATTATAGTAGAATGCTAAACTAAACTAGAAGTTGATAATGATAATGGTTGATTGATTTTGGTAAGTAGATGTCATGACAGAAGCTACCACGCCCCCAAGCTAAGAGTAAGGACATGGTTCTCACTGTCATTTGGTGAGTAGTGGCATGCCATGACTTGTCAACCTGTAGAGTAAGAATGAAATACCACCTAGAATCTAAACTTGTTGCTCTTCCTTGTGGCTTTGTCTTCCTTATACTTCATCTTTTTTCCCTTAACTTTTTCCTCTACAAATTTGTCTTGGGTTTTGGTTTTTGCTTTCCCTTTCTTTCACCTCACTGACAACTTCTGTCTCGACAGCCTTAAAGGGTTCTTTTGCTTCCTTAGGACTCATTTTCACTATGGTATTTTCTTTAAATGGGCTCTTCTTCTTTGTTGGTGTCTTCTTTAGAATTAAACTGCTAGGTTTCTATGGAGTCTTCTGCTTTGTAGGGATGATAGCTTCAGTCACGACAAAGCTCTTCTCCCCATCATTATTTTCTTGCTTTGATTCATCAGCAGACTTTTCTGATTCTTCGCCAACATTGTCCTCTTCAAATTCATTTATAACTTCCTCTGTAGATTAATCTTCTAAAGGTAATACATATCTTTGAAATTATGTTCCTGAGGGGACATATGTTGGACATCAACATAACAACAACAATAAAATAATGCAAGAGATTGGTAACCTAGTTCGATAAAACCACACCTACGCCTAGGGCACTCTACCCAAGAAAGAAATTTTACTACTTCAAATTAATACAATAAATCTTCTATAAACATCAATCCCATGATGTTTAATGCTTCTTCCTAATCTTAGTGATTTTCTATTTAGGACACCCTCTAAATATGAGAACCCTTATCATTTTCTTCAATCATTAACCCCTAGTGATCAACTTCAATAACAACTATCTTGATTGTTGAATTTACAACTCCACTAAGACAAATTAACAACTACGCCAATTTACTGAAACATAGAGTGCTGCACACAAATAGCTTCAACACTAATACAACATTACTGTGGAATACAAGAAACAAAGGACTCACAAACCCTAGACAGAAAGAACTTAATATTGTGTACAAATCCTGAAGTAAAACATGAGAATTGAGTCTCCTTATATATCAATGTCTTCTGAGCTTTTTGCTCTTGGATATCTGCATTTAATTCATCCAAAATAATAACTGAATCAGTTTGATGTTATTTTCTCCATAAATCTCTCCAATAAAAGATATTATTTATTATATTTCAAATTCAAATTTAAATTTGATTTATTTAAACCTGATTTGATATTCAACAACTGTCAAACAAATCACATAAACTTTGCCGAATCATCTGCAACAAATCTGATTAAGATTCACTCATAAATTTTGCACCATACAACATCCATCATAGCTTGTTGATCAGGGCCTGATGTTGCACCGCACACACGCTGGAACACTGTGTTCCACATGTTGCACTTGTGCATCTAAATTAACTTTCTCCATGAATTAATCTTCTTTGTATAGTGAATCTTGGATAGAATGATTATGAACCCAAATTGTAATACGTCAATTGCCAGAGATCAGATGTTGCAACACACATGTTAGAACATTGTTTTCCACACGTGTCCCTTCTGCACCAATTACAGGCTGAACAAGCTCTGTGTTGTTTTGCATAATGCAATCAATCCCAAAAAGACCAACAATCTTTCCCCTTTGAAATTTTTTGGCAAAACAACTCTTCAAGCAGAAACACAGTTAAGTATCAAGGATATCACATACTCATATCAAACATTAGCGTCGACAAATGAACAAACATCAGCAACATAAACATATATATATCAGTAGCATAATGGTTGCTACACATCAGTCAATTGACACACAAAGAAACTCCCAAAAATAATTAACATGCAATCATTCATAATAGGTTAATCATACATATACATAGTTAATAGTCAGTAGTAAAAGGTCAGAAACTACTACTAACACACAACAATTTCAGCACACAATAGTTGAGAGTCAAATATCAAGTCAGATACTTCACACTAGTGTGTGCACAGAAAAATCAGATAAAATAGAATTTTACCTGAAAGTTATATAACCTTAGTGCAAACACCCATACTTCTAAAAATTACAATTTAATCTAAGTGTGAATTTGATTCCTTTAACTTTTGAATAACATATCTTTTCAAAATTAATGAAAAACATCGCTACCAATACCATCAGTTGTATTTCACAAAAATTCTTAGATGTTTTATTTTTTATTTAAATATTAGAGATTTAATTTATATTCTAAATGAAAAGTAAAATCAAAAGTAAGAAATTTGATATAGTTGAAGAATTTGGTAGAATTTGAGATTACGCTTTTAAGATGAGAAATTTAAGATATTTTTTAATTGATAATTTTAAGTGAAAATTAATACTGTAAAATAATTTTGTTGCACTAATTGAATTGTAGTCCTCCCTATTAAATAGGACACCAATCACCGCTAAACTTATAAACATTATAATTTGATTGGTTGTAAAAGATTAAAAATTTGCATCAATAAGAATACGTGGACCATAAAATAAATATGAATAAACTTCAAATATGTACAAACATAATGTCTTATTATTTTATTTATATAATCATAGCAATAAGACATCAAGCTTTTACTTTAGTTTCCAACTAAAAGCTATAGTACTTCTAACAACAGTTCTTCCATCAGACCATTCCAAATTTCCAAAACTTTGAGTAATATTTTGTTTGGAAGGTGATGTAGTAAATGTAACTATGTACGATTTTTTCTCATTTTTCTTAAAACTTAACACTTCTGGTTCAACCGAGATCTTGACCGATGGAACACCTGACTTAACTGATACCTTGTATGTTCCTGCCTCACCCACATTGGTAAGAGTCCGCCTGTGTTTAATCTCATCATGCTCACCCTCAAAGACCACAGCGAATGAAGGGTAATTAAGGTTTGTGACACTGTATTGTGTCTTTGGATCGCATGTGTACATTCTCCTCGCCACAATTTGGATATTAACTGGTGAATAGTTCAATGCACAGAGAAAACTCAAATAGTCATCCACACCCAAATCATAGACAAGCCCAGGATTTAGCGCGGAAATGGGATTGACATGTCCAGCACCAAAATCAAACGGAGTTGCTGGCTTTTTTGTTGCATTGTCCAATAATGTCTGCTTGTTTTTATAAGTATTATAAGCAGTTGTCATCAATGCAGATCGAATGGCAGCTGGGCTCCAGTCTGGATGAATAGATTTGATCAACGCTGCTAGTCCACTTACATGTGGGCATGACATTGATGTGCCTGACATAATCTGGAAATCTACGCGCCTATGATCTGAAGTAAAACCTGTAGGACTCAAATTATTTGGATATGCTGCTAAGATGTTGAAACCCGGTGCAATTAAATCGGGCTTCAATATTTGCGGGGTTATAGAATTTGGTCCTCGTGAGCTGAAATCTGCAACAACAGGAGACGGCTCAACGTCAAGCTTTGTTCCTTCAAACACAATTGTAGCAGACGGTTTTGGATCAGAAAACAAATATTTCTTGATGGCTTCGCCATCTGTGAAGCCAACGGCAGTTGCTGGAAAAATATAGGCATCAGGTATAGGTATTTCTCCGTCTATCTCGGTGTTGGCTAACACCATGCCCAAACCACCAGCAGATTTCACTATATTTCCTTTCTCCACCCTACCAACCTCTCCACTATCACACAACACAATCTTTCCCGTTACTTTTTTTGGATCCAAACTACCTGAAACACATGTTCCATTGCCTTTTCCTTCATCGCTGCTGCTTGCATTTCCTGCATATATGAACGGCACAAGAGTATTGGGCAAAGAATTGCCATTATAAAAGGACACGCCTGAATAATTTTTTCCATTTCCAAGAATGACATATGTAGGGAAATCTCGATCGAGAGTTCCAGCTCCCACGGTTGTAATCCAGGGCGCTATATTGGCGAGACTCAAAGAACGAGGACCAGAGTTCCCCGCAGAGCATGAGACTAGAATGCCATGCTCCATAGCTGCAAATGCTCCAATTGCCATATTATCCTCAAAGTAGTTACGTGCTAAATCTCCCAACGACAATGAAAGAATATTGACGTTGTCGGCAATGGCTTGATCTATTGCAGCCAATGTATCAGAAAAAGTACATATTGCTAACCAACAAGCCTTGTACATAGCAACTCTAGCGCCAATGGCCATCCCACGTGCAGTCCCGTTGGCTAAGCCAAAAAGACTTGCGTTTTCCACCGGAGATCCTACAGCTGTGCTTGCAGTGTGGGTTCCATGGCCATAATCATCTCGAGGCGATCTAGACAGGATGGTTTCATTAATTGGACCCACGGATGCCTCGAAGCCCTTTAAAAAGAATCTGGCACCAATCAGTTTCTTATTACAATTAGATGTTGTAAAATTTTTACCTGTTTCACATTTTCCTTTCCAATTGCGCGGAACTGGCCCATATCCAGTATCGTCGAAGCTCTTGCTTTCGGGCCATACACCTGTGTCAACGACTCCCACAATTACATCATTACTTTTGTCTGTCACAGGGAACAAACTAGCAATTTTATCGAGCCCGAGAAACTTTGGTGTTCGAGTTGTGTGGAGTTTGTACTTTTTATCTGGTGTCACCTTTAGAATCTCTGGTTGGTTCTTTAGTAACTGATATTCTTCAACTGTCAAACTTGTTGAGAATCCATTGATTGCTTTATCATAGATGTAGAGCACTTCAGCTGACTCGGATACTGACTTCAGAATTGATTTGTACCAGATTGAATGGTGGTCGAAGCTTGTTGGCATTCTGGATTTGGCAACATGAACAATGTAAGTATTCTTCTGATTCTCACTCTTCTTTGCTCTTGCCAAAGACACATCACACACACTCAGAATCACAAAAAGAGTTACAACGAGGGCTTTCATAAGTGTTTCCATGTTTGATAGCTTTCTTTGTATGTAATGAAATGGGATTGTGAGATAAACGTAGTAGAGATCATTACCTTATAAAGGTGTTAGAACAAGCATTGGAATTTGAAATCAATGCTGAATAAGGGGAAATTGAAGAAAAAAATGTCATTCATTTAAGGAAAAGTATTACTAAATTCTATATTAAGTAACTAAGTTCTATATCAAGTAATTGTAATTTTTGACTTATGCAATAATATTATTCAATTGTTTTTACTATATATAGTATATGTTATGGAAGTTATTGAAACATAGTATATATTATGGAAGTTATTGAAACAAAAAATAAATACTTTTGTACTCGTTAAGAAAAAGAACTAGTATTTTCTTATTGCTTTAAAAATATAGTATTTTAAATTATATCAATATTATAAATAAAAAGATATTGAAATAGATGAAATATATCATCTTGTGTACGTGTTAGTTAAGTTAAATGGATGCGAGGGATTATAAACAATTAGATTAAGATCCGTGCATCTAATTGATTTTTTTATTATTTTGTATTAAGTTATAATTAGGTTAAGAATTTTTATTTAGTAAATATGGACAACAAATTTGTATTATAATAATTTATTATGAATTATAATTAAGAGAAAAATATGAAATAATCACAAATAAAAAATATAAATTTGTAAGTTGATTGTGGCATATAAGATTTTATTTTAAAATTTTAAATAATTTCAAGAGATATCACTAACGGTTTATTTTTTATTTTGATTCTATTTTCTATTTTTTATTTTATCTCTTTTAGATATTTAATTATATGTTGTTAAAGATATGTATTCATTTTTAATTTTAAATAAAAATTAAATTTATTTTCAATTATTATCGAACCAAGCATTCAATAGCTTTACAAATTTATGTGTATAACATCAAATTTTAGTTATATATGAAAAATTGTGAATTTTGTTATTTATTTTTCTTATATTATAATAAAAGTATATAGAAGAAATATATAAATTCGCCAAAGAGCTTTGCATTCTCAATTATATTTCTAAATCAATTGAAAATAATTCAACCTTGAGAAATTATGGAATATATACTTTAATATTAAAATTATTTTTCAAGGGTTTATTTTATTGCTATGATTTTAAGAAATGGCTATTGTTTCGTCAAGGCATGTATTGGCCTACCATGTTAAAAAATTGCATTGAATTCGTCAAGGGTTGCCAGGAATGTCAGGTCCGTGCTGGCATACAGCATGTCCAGGCAAGCGAGTTACACTCTATAGTCAAACCATGGCCTTTTAGAGGCTGGGCTTTGGACTTGATTGGAGAGATTCGACCAGCATCCTCCAAAAATCAGAAATACATCCTGGTAGGAATTGACAACTTTACGAAGTGGATCGAAGCGACACCTCTACCAAAGGTAGATCAAGAGGATGTCATCGAGTTCATTTAAAAGTACATCATTTATAGGTTTGGAATACCAGAAACAATTACGACAGATCAAGGGTCAGTGTTTGCTGGTCGAAAGATGCAGGAGTTTTCTAAGGAGATGGGATACAAACTCCTAACCTCGACACCTTATTATGCTCAGGCTAATGGTCAAGTCGAAGCAACAAATAAAGTGGTGATTGGGTTGATAAAAAAGCATGTGGGAAAGAAGCCTAAAAATTGTCATAAGATGTTAGACCAGATCCTTTGGGCATGTCGAACCTCTCCCAAAGAAGCCATCAATAGCACTCCTTTTCGACTGACTTTTGGCCACGACGCAGTATTACCTGTTGAGATCTACCTACAGTCAATTAGGATTTAAAGACATCATGAAATTCCTCGCGAGACTTATTGGAATATGATGTTAGACGAGTTGGTGGATTTAGATGAGGAAATACTTAAAGCTCTATAACTTTTGAGGAGGCAAAAGAAGAGAGTAGAAAAATCGTACAATAAAAAGGTTAAGGTTAAGACCTTTTCGCCTGGAGACTTAGTTTGGAGGGTAATTTTGCCTGTGGATCAAAAGGTCAGAGCCTTGGGCAAATGGTCCCCAAAATGGGAAGGCCCATTCCAAATTACGCAAGTGTTCTTCAATGGAGCTTATGAAGTCGAAGAATTAAACGAAGATAAGAGAATCTTGAAAGTAAATGGCAAGTATTTGAAAAAAATATAAACCAACGCTTCAAGAAATTAAAATCTCTAGAGAATAATTCAATACATAAGGCAGAGCCAAAAATGGTATCCATAAAATTCCAAAATGGCTTAAATCATTACATAATCAAGTCTGAAAGATTATGGCATATGATGGCCAAAAGTAAATATTACAAAATAATTAACAAGCTAAAATGGGAGATTTTATTTCATTTTTAAATATCTCGACTTCTGGAGTTCGAGGCGCCTTTTACACAAGGTTTTGTCGAACTTCAGACGGGCAACTTCTGTTTCCAGTTGTCGAGCTTCCTCAACGAAAGTGATGGCATGATCAAGATCTTTCGAGAGGCCGGAATCATCGAAGGCAGATAGCTCATCATTCCGCTTCTTGGCCTTCGAGATCTTGCTTCGAAGCTTCTTAATATTTTGCTCCCAGGAAGTAATGTTCTTTTCATTAGAAGAAATCTCTTGTTCTTTCCTTTTTCTTCCTCCAATTTTGCTACCCTGTTCTCAGACTCAGCAGCAGAAGCCCAAGCGACAGCCTCACTACCAGTTTTGGTCAAAATGGCTTTTTCAACCTGAGGCAGGCGCTTGAGATCCCCCATAGACTTGATCAATCATGGTGCCAAGTTCTAGGATAATGGTAGCAGACTCAGGGGAAATAGCGTGAATGTCCACTTGTTGAAGGAGATTCTTCAGAGAGAGGTGGATAACATGGTCCATTTGCAAAATAGTGAAAAGATCACCCTTGAAGATTTTTTCTTTGACCTTCTAGAGGATGTTCTCTTCAGGCTTGCTCGAAGCTTGATCTTCAGAGGTTGAAGCACTCAGAGTCTTTCCAGAAGAACTTCCTCGACTCCCAAGAAGGATCTTGATGTATTATCGAGGGTTGCTGACTTTTAAGGCGTTGAGTTCTGCTTCAGTAAGGCATGCTCCATACATAGTGGGTATTGCTTTGCCTTTAGGAGCAGCGCGAGTGGCCGGAATAGCAACAACCTCGAATGGGGTTGGCTCATTGTGAGGACCCTTCCCAGTATCCTCCTCCTCACTCTGATCATCATCTCCTTTGTCTTTATCCATTTCATCACCAGTGTTTTCATCACTATGGTCGTCCAATTCAAATTGATGCATGGTTTCATCTTCCTCCATATCCTCGTTCCCTGCTGGATCAGCATTTTCGACGCCAAGAGTATTGCCCAATGGGGAATTGCCTGCATCAGCTAAAGATGTATTTTCCTCCATAGGGACGTCTCTTGTATCGTGTGTCTCAAGATTCTGTTGCGCATCATCTTCTTCATGATCAGAACCATCAAGTTGAGACTGCTGGGTAGCAGTTTTTGCAGGCGAAGGAAGAGTTGTTTCAAGGCCAGGTTTATTAATTTCACCAAGTGAAATCATTCTAGAGCCCAAATCATATGTGGGATGGTAAGTAGGCTCACCTTGGCTATTTAGGATGGTGGCTGGAGAAGGATGTTTGTCCAACATTGGCTTCGAGCCACCTACATCAACCGGAATCAAAAGAAAAAAATAAGTCATGGTAAAAGGAAACAAGGTGCAAGTAAAGTGGGACTTCAAGGAAAACTGAGGCGTGAATTACCTTGGCACCCTCATCGGGAGGACTAGAATTGTCACTCTCAATAAGGACTGTGGTTGGTGTTGAGGCGCCCTTAGTGGAGGTTTTTACACCACTGCTAGTGGGTGTAGTCATTTTAGAGACCTTAGTCGTCGAGGGGTCAGATAGGTTACCAGTAACATCTGTCCCTTGGCTGGTTCTCTTCCTCTTCTTCAGTTTTAAATCCTCAGAAGGAGATTCGTCATCATCCTCTGAGTCGGTGATAATTTGAGCAGAGGCTCTTTTCAGCCTCTTTGGAGGTGTCAGAGGTGGTTTGCGAGATGCTTAAGTTACCAAGAAGTATTAAAAGCAATTGAGAACAGATTAATAAAAGAAAGAGGCACGCAAAGTACCTTGTGGCCTTCAACATTTATTTCAACCTGTGGTTGAGGTGCATTCTTCTTGGGAGCAGCTGCAAAACAAACAACATTACCGTAAGTTAGTAATAATAGAGTTCAGATAAAGGAATCTAAAATCGAAGGATGACAACCTTCAAGGATTTCAGATTCGATGTGAACATCTTTGATACCGACATGAAGGTGCCCTTTGAAACTATCGAGCGTATGTTTAGTCGGAACCACCCACTGGGCCTTAGGTTTCGACTACTGACGAGGGATTTTTATAGAATCCTCACAAATAAACCAATCTGGAAATGGAGGGGCAAGAGCCACTCCAAAGTCAGCAGTTGGCAGTCGAGGAGTCTTTGGGGGAAATAGGGCGAAAGCCACTTCATAACGTTTCTCAGGAGGAACATATGAAGGGATTTTTAAATTCTCCATTTTCTTTGAAAAAATTTCTTTCAGCGTGACAGCAGCTTCGCGGATGGTTCGACTAACATCATTTGGTCGATAAGCAGTTTCAAAGTACTTTTGGAAGGCTTGAATCTCTTTGATATGAGTGGATATACCTTTCTTGACTTTCTCCTACACATCAACAAAAGCTTGGTCAATCATGCGAACAAAGCTAGAAACATCAAGGAACTCTGAAGTATAGTGCCTCGACCACCAGTTATAAAATTCTTGTGGTGCAAAGGTGAGAAGGCTCGAAGTAAACAGGGGTGAGAAGAGAATTGTGGGCATGTCGAGCAAGATGTGTCGAACTCTCTATGATATTGGAGACAGTATGGGGGAAAATCACATGAGCTTTCTTGTCATATAGACACTTGGGCAATGTTTGGACTAAGCCAATCTGTCGAGAGACAAGAGTTGGCTGGTATGCCATCAAAGTTGCTTGTCCCCTCATAAGGTTAAGTTTATGGACTATAAGTCGAGGAATTAAAAAAATCTTACCAGACAAGCATCGACTCTGCTTCATTTTTTTGAACGCAGGAGGAAAGGCCCTAGTGAACCATTCAAGGCCATATTTCTTTTCTGCAAACGGAGCCATCCGTGGTGTAAACTCATGGCATTTTGTGAACATCTTAATAAAGCCAGAGATATTCACCCTGAGTGTTTATCCCTCTTCACTAGGGGCTAGCTTGATCAATCGAGTCCATTCGACTCACCTTTCCTTTATCTTTGGGTCTTCTTCATCGACCACCCCTTTGTTGGGAAGGCTAATCTCGAGTGTGGCATTAAGCCAGAGTTGGAGTAGCCAGAAAGGCCCCGACAACAAGAGGTTCCCGTTGCTTTCTTGGCTTTTTAATCGACCAACGCCTTCGCTCAGAGACTCATACAATTTGGCCAAAATCATTTCACTTAGGCAGATACCTCGATTCAGATGTAGTTGGTTGGCTAAGGTAAGATACTTCCTTTCCACCTGCAGAGATTTTGTATAGAAAACGCAACGAGAAAGCCACGTAGCCAGAAATGATATGTGTTATTGATCTTCAACAGTTTATGTTTGCTTGTTGTGATAGTGATTGATGAAGTGGGTGTATGTGTGCTCGGTGGTCGAAAATCCTATAGTGTCTTGACAATCCACTTCAGGATCATAAACCAATCCATGGGGTTTTAGCCCTGTGATAACAGCTAGGTCAAAAGGAGTGGGTGTCATCATCCCACAAGGAAGGTGAAAGGTTTAATGGGTACTATCCCAGAAGTACAAAGAAGAGGCCAACAAAATGGGGCAGTAGGTGGGACCTGCTTTTGACATCATGATCAAGTCGTAAATCCCAGTTTTCTTCCAAGCGTCTGCCTTGAGTTTCTCTACTTTGGTCAACCAGATCAGATAAAGATCAGAGTCTTTGAATTAATGAGTCGCTCTAAACAGCATGGATCCATCATTTAGATACTTAAGGTCTACATTATGTAAAGTCAGGCTGTTAGGACCTTCATTGGGTACTTTGGTATGATCTTTCTGCCCTAAAGGTTTAGTTTTGCGATAGGAGGGAAAAAAGTCACTGAGGGTTGAATAATTTGTTCCTAAAGGAGACAGAGGGCCAGCTAAAGCTAAAGGTTTACCTGAAACAGTTATGGGGATCATTACTTGTGATTCATAAATATGTCTCTTCTCTTCTATAAGGGGTTCAGGATTAAATTGTTGGTTCTTCACCATTTTAGGCCTGCTCAGTATAGCAAAGGGGGGAAGTAGCGACAGAGTCTTTAGTCCTTTGCCTTGGGGATTTCTCTTATGATTTTGGGTGGCAGCAGTGGAGGGCGTCATTGATGAGGTTTTAGTAAAAATGGGTTTACTGAAGAAAGATTGGAAGTGTTTGGAAGAGATGCATAGTGATTGCTTGAGTTGGAAAAAGTTAAAATGATTTCTGATGAATTTTTTTACAAGACATTTTGAAGTAATCAAAAGCCATTATTCATCATTGAGGGCTAAGAGTAGTGGGACACGCGGCATCTTAGGAATGAAAGTGGGGGTGGTGGCAGTTATTGCCTAGACCCACGATCTCATAGGTCCTAAGAAAAGAATGATGGTATGAGATTTTGTGGGATTTCCATGAAATTGTTCATAATGGGCCATGACGTCATGGACGTGCTTGAAAAGTAGCTGAACAGTTTCTTTCAAGTAATGGATAGTCAGTTGCATTAACATCTATGTAGAGGTCGAAAGATGGCGTCGAATTGGATGATGTCAAAAAATAGTCTTTTCTTCAGCATGGTCGAAAAAGACATTTTTGGGGGGCAATTTGTTAGCTCACAAATTCGATGCCCACATTAAATTAAAGTGTTTGGGTGAAATATTAAATTCTCGAAGTAATATGGAAAAAACCTTCAAGTGGGTTTTGACCATGAATAAAAACGAAGGCATTCACATAAGGAGGGAAGACTTTTGGGATTTAGAAAATATTTCTAAACATTAAAGAGGTCACCTTCGACCGAGAATGCTGGCCAAATACTAGTGGAATTTGAAATTCAAATAACGGAGGGAGTAGTTATGCTTTCTCATTGTTGAACAAGACAAGTGGCACACATCCAAGAAGCAACTACATGCAGCGCGACACTTGTCAGAGGCTGGTCATTTTAGGAGGTTAACAACAGTGTTGCACCCTAATTTTTGACCATAAGATGCCACCTTTCTTTTTTGTTTTTATTATTATTGTACTTTATTCAATATTTATACGACTAACCAATTTGTGCAGACGTGGTAATATCGAGTGGAGATGGTGTTCCTCATAGTCGATCATTATACATATCTAACCGTTTAACCCGCTTGTTCGTTTTGTTTTATGAAGAAGGTTGTTGCAGAGATTCAAGGGAATTATCAACTTTCAGGCTATTTTAGTTTCCTTTCAAGATACGAGGATCTCACTATGACATCTTCATTGCTCAAGAGGCCTAGTTACGGAGTATTTCCACGTGATCTATAGTGCAAGGAATTTCAAAGTTAGTATCTTGATAAAACTTCGAAGCTCTAAATGACTTGTTTATTTAGAGGTTTATCATTGAAATATAAGCTCACAAAATACAAAAGTTCAAGGAAATCTGCATTTGGTTCCTATCAAATTTTGATTCCAAAATGCACGAGCCAAGTTTTATCAAGACCCATAACGAAGTTCACCAGCTGGTCTTGAACTCGAGATTAATTTATTTGGTTTCCTACATTGACATGTTAAGAGTTTGATCTCATTCGTCATATTCAAGCTCACGAGTAAATTCATACAGATGCAGTTGTTGCATATCTTGAAAGTAAAAAGATACAGGCTACATGAATTAGAATATCAGAAAGACTCTTTGAATACTAATTGGACAAGTTGGTTCCAAGCTGGGTACTTTCGTACGATTTATTACAAGCTATTCAAGTCTCGTTTTTTCATTTAAATACATGAACACATTACATGATGCCAACAGTCAGAGTACCCTATTTTAAGGCACCAAAGTTATTTACATATGTTTATACAAGTTCTGGGAAAATATTAAAGACAACCATCACACTCAGGCCCTGTTATACTGCTAAGGACATTAAGGGAACAAGAAATGGGATTGTCCTCGCCGGCAACGCGTCTAATGTTCGGTAAATCATCATAAGCATGTGTTCACAACAAGGATCCCCCCTACTGTTACATACAAGGGATTTTCTGAATACAAAACCAAATCGAGAGCTTTCTAGACCATCTTTCTACACCTTAAGCGCAAGTTTACTTTTGTGTGACGTCAAGGAGGGTTGGTCATGGAAGGTTGGTCGCACCGAGTTGTTTCCGGAATAGAGTACATAACCACCTTTAGCCTCCACTTCTCCAAGTATATGAGCGTGAACTTAAGAAGGCATTAGTACCTTCCCTAAGTTTAACCAACCCCTGAACCTAAACTCTCTAAACCTTGCATTTACATTGCATTGTGGGAATTTCGATCTTTATCCCTTCCTTTGGACAAATCAAAGTTCGGTTTCAAAATGAATTAAAGATTCAAACTAATTAATAGTTTGGTATCCAAATTTCACCGCGACAGAAATGGCGACTTCACTGGGGATGCTCTAGTGGGTTTCCCTATCTTATTTTATTTATTTACTGCTTTATATATCTGACTACTTGATTAATTGTTTACATACTTTCTCTTGTATCTCTTTTGGGATTATTTGTCTTTGAATGGTGAGATAAAGTTCTACACCCGAACTTGAGAGAAATTAAGATAGGATGGTGATATAGTCGAGGAGGCTTATAGGGAGTTGAATCCCGACTAAGTTAAATCGAGAATCCCGCTCAGTTGAGGCCCTTTCGAAATAGTACTGTTGAACGAGCAATCGTGAAGACACTCACTATTTTCGACCTCGAAGCCTATGATATTGAGAACCGTAGTTACCTTAACCCAACTTTGGCCTTTATTAGGACGTAGTGCGGGACTATGAGGGGGTACCTCCGAAATAGTGCTACGCGAAGCTACACTCAAAAGAAGTCCTCTTGAGCATATTATTAATCCTCGAGTAATTGGGAAATTGATAATATCCGATAGATGGGCTGATGATTCTGAGTCCCTTTAGAACCTTGTTCTGCAGGTACAAACAACCTTTAGTCCTTAAACCTTTGGGGATGGGTATACCCTTTGCTCCATGCTCATTGCGAACCTAGGGTCCCCCTTTGTTTGTTTATCTTTGTGTCCTTATGTGAATACTTGTGTTTGCTGCATTCATATTACATCATTCTACTTCATGGGATTCACTTTCATTTATGAACATTGTAGGTCACTATGACTTCAAATAAAAGACGTATTGTGAAATATACTTTTAAGAGTCCCAAATTGGACGACCTAAAGAAGTTGTGGGGCTTTATCAAGGATCAAGAAGAATTCAAGAAAAAATATGGGAAGCTGATATCTTTGTTGGGTTGCTCAGTGAATGAAGGACTTCTTGCCACTCTGCTACAGTTCTATGATCCTCTCTACCATTGTTTCACCTTTCCAGACTTTCAGCTGTTACCTACACTGGAAGAGTATTCCTTTTTGGTTGGTCTACCTGTCCTAGAAGAGTCTCCTTTTCCCTTCTTGGAAAAGGACCCTGATGAGAAAGATATTGCTAAAGCCCTCTGTTTGAAGGTATCTGATGTCAAAGCCAACCTAGTTACTAAGGATGGAGTTCTTGGTTTAAAGACAGGTTTCCTAGTCGAGAAGGCTTCATTTTATGCTGATTATTCTAATAAGGCTCCGTTTGAGGCAATTTTTGCTTTGCTTGTTTATGGGTTGTTTTTATTTCCGAGTTTCGAAGGTTTCATCGATCTCAAAGCGTTCAAGATCTTTATGAAGAACAACCCAATGCCTACTCTGTTAGGAAATGCATATCACTCTATACATCTCTGAAACCTTCGTGGTGGAGGGATGATTACTTGTTGTGTACCTTTACTTTACAAGTGGTTTATTTCGCACTTGCCGAAGTCTAGCTCTTTTACAAACATTGGCAAAGAGCATTGGTCTCCAAGAGTTATGGATTTGACCCATTCTGACATTGATTGGTACAATCGAGTGTATGATGGAGTATTAATCATTGATAGTTGTGGTAACTTTGCTAACGTGCCATTGCTCAGCTTTGATGGAGGGATCAACTACAATCTTGTTTTAGCTCGTCGACAGTTGGGATACCCGTTGAAGGAACCCCCCAGGAGTGTTCAAGTAGAGGGTATATTCTTCAAAAATGATATGGAACACCGAGGAAGGATTCTAGATGCATGGTGTAGCGTACACAAGAAGGGGAAAAGAAGTCTAGGGAGGCCTAATTGTGTGTCTTTAGAACCGTACCTCCAGTGGGTCAGAGAAAGGGCAATCAAGCTAAAGATGCCCTATTCCCGTCAAGACCCCATAGCTCCAAGGAGAGAGCCCACTTATATCTTTATGTCTGAAGCCGAGAAGCTAGAGGTGTCCTTAAGGAAGTCTCAACATGAGCTGGAATCCTGGAAGAACAAGTACCATGTAGTAGTGGCAGAAAATGATGACTGTCAGAAGCAGAAGGCTGAACTTCAAAAGGAGAGAGATGAACTTCAGAAACAGCTACAATTGAAGGATGAAGAGCTACTCCCCTGCAAGAAGAGGAAAGTCATGGAGGATTTATTTTTCTCCGACCCACAATGCACTATTTGGAAACTAATTGTGGACAATCTTATCCGTGAGAAGACGCAACTAGAAGAACAACTCAAGCAGCAGCATTCAAAACTTCTTTAGTGTCTTTACTAGCTTTTATTTAGCTTTTATTTGGGACTCTTTAAAAGAATATTTATGTAATCCATTTCAAATTTAATAAAACGTTTCCTTTTACCGCAATGCCTATAAATAGAGGAATCCCATGAAGTCCTAATCATCTTGCATTGCATTCTTTCCCCTTGTTCACTTCAAGAAACTCAATTTCGTTCTGTAGGTATTGTAATCATGGATTTCAGAAGAGAAACCCTGAAGTACACTTTTCAGAGTCCCAACATCGAAAGCTTGAGAGAACTAGCCGAACTCGTCAAGGATCGCTTTACCTTCGCAGCAGAATATGGAGGAGTCTTCTGTTTCCTTGAGCTGAGGATGACAGAAGGATTGTTGGAAACATTGGTTCAATTTTATGACCCGATGTATCACTGCTTCACTTTTCCGGACTACCAATTGATGCCGACCTTGGAAGAGTACTCAGAACTCTTGAGGATGCCTGTGACTGTTCGACCCCTATTCACCGGAAGGGAAGACACGCCTAGTCACCAAGAAATTGCAAATGCTACTCATCTTAGTCTTGAAGATGTTCAAACACACCTGGTCACCAAGGAAGGAGTCCTTGGATTCCCCACTGATTTTTTGATCGAAAAAGTCCGTTACCATGCTGAAAGAAAGGAGGTTCTCATCTTGGAAGCCAATTTTGCTTTGTTGGTTTATGGGACTTTCTGGTTCCCTAAAATTGACGGTTTTGTTGATATGGATGCGATCAAGCTGTTCATACTCAAGAATCCAGTACCCACCTTGCTTGCTGATACGTACCTTTCGATTCACTCGAAGAATGCCGAAGGAGGAGGACACATTGTATGTTGTACCGCCTTGCTGTACTCATGGTTCATCGCTCGTTTGACTTGGTATCCATCCCTTTGGGATGAAGTAGCAACGCCTCGATGGTCTGAGATACTTATGGCCCTCACCCATTCGGACATTGTTTGGTATGATCCCGCCTATGGAGGCGTGCCTATGATTCCTAGCATCGGAGGATTCCCCAACGTACCGCTTATTGGAAGAGAAGGATGTATAAGTTACAATCCCGCTTTGGCCCGTAGACAGTTTGGGCACCCTATGATCCAAGTGCCTGACCTGGTTTCATTGGAAGAGATCTATTTCAAAGGAGAAGAGGATCTAGATCTAAAGACTGTCATCATTTATGCATGGAAATATATTGATATGGAAGGAACAGCTGCTTCAGCATACCCCAGCTGTGCTGTTTCTGAAGATTATCTGCATTGGGTGAGAGAAAGGGCTCTCGATCTCAATATGCCTTTTCCTTTTCATGAACCTATGGTATTATCTCCTCATGACCCCGACTGGTTCGATGTGGACGAAATAGAACAAGTAAAGATTGCTTTAGATGAAGCCCGGAAATTGAGGACTGCTTGGAAGAATAAGTTCTTCACCCTTAAGGTAGAGAAGGAAAAACTTCAAAAGACTCCGGAAATAGAAGTTGCCAGAAAGAGAAAGGCGCAAGGAGATTTATTTTCTCCTCATGCCTCTTTAAGTGCTGTCACCCGTGATGATCTCCCCTCAACTACCATGGCTTGGAAGGAGTGTGTGTAACGACTCATCATCGAGAAAGCGGCGCTACAGGAGCGTATTGATCAGCTGACCGAAGAGCTTCGTACAAAGGAGAAGACTGTGGGATAAAGTTCTAAGTTTTCTTTTGCTTTCGTTGTAATAAACTCTTAAAAGAGTACTTTGCTTTACATTGTTTCTCAAGAATAAAAAGTTTTTTTAATTATTCTACATTATAATACTGAAAAACACTTTGAGTTTCTTGAAGTCTCCTCTTACATCTGCATTTTCGCATTAACATTCTGCATTTAGCATGGCATTTTACATTTGTGCATGTGTCTTTCCTTTGTTGTGGCTCATTTCGGTTTTCCATCTTTTGCTGTCAGTCGCCGTCTCGACCATCTGACCAAGTGTTGCACCCCAAAATTTGCCCTCACAATACAAGACTTTGTGTTCTAAGAAGGTCCACAAGGTTCACAAGTCCCACAGTGCTTTCAATACCTTTCATGAGGTTCATGAAGTCCATAGGTTGCTTCTTGGAGGTTCACAAGGTTCACAAGTCCCACAGTGCTTTCAATACCTTTCATGAGGTTCATGAAGTCCATAGGTTGCTTCTTGGAGGTTCACAAGGTTCACAAGATTCACAATGTTTACAAAGCTTTCCTAAGGGTCATGAGGTCTACAAAGCCACTTCATGATGTTCACCGGGTTACACCATCTTGTTGTCAAGGGTTGTCTACCATCGTTCAAAATACAAGCAATAAGTTCCATACTAGAGATTTATGAGACCAAAATTCAAGATTTATCCATTGTGCTCATGAAGAAAAAGAGAGAAGGGAATTCAAAGTCAAGTCATGATTCAATTTGAAATATCCACAAAATTTATGACAAGAGATACAAAGTCTAGTTGCCTTACAAGACTCAAGATTGATGTAGAAGGTTGTTAAAGACTCAAATTTAAAGGATCAAGCATGGAATTTCAAGATTCAAGGCATGAGAAACATAGTGTACTTAAGTTATGAAATCAAGGGGATTTACATATATTTTGAATCAAGATCCAAACTCAAGAGATCCCAAGATCACAACTTTACAATAAAAAGATTATTTGGATGTGCAAGAATGAGCTAATTTTAAGTTACAAATACATCATCATTCCACAGTTTTTCTACATAAGGATAAATTTCCATATAATTATCAAGTTCAAGATGGAGTGTCTAAGATTCACGAGCTGCCTTGTGATACTTCTTGAAGTTGTCAAAATTTGACACCTTGTCGTCCTAGTACGGATATTGGAAAGTCATGCGCCAATGGATTCTCACTGATGATGGAAAACAATAGAGAAAGAAAATAGTTGTTGCAGCTGGTGCAGCAGCTGGAATTTCTTCAGGCTTCGATGCAACAGTTGCCGATTGTCTCTTCGCTATTGAAGTCGTGCTAGGACCTCTTCGTGCGGAGAATCCTCCTCCATTATAGCTGCCATGATTATATTGGCTTCTACCTTTTCTTCAAACATCAAACAGGGAAAGCAAATTCAGCACCTACTGGAGCACGTGTAGATGCTGATGGTCCTTTGATTGATACATGGGATACTAGTATACAATTGATACAAGATCTGTTAGTACTGAAGCAGGGTCCCAAACATTGAATCTGTTAATGCATCCTGCACCAGTTACATCTATTGGTTCTGTTGTATCTGCCAAAGTTAATCCCAGGTGGGACCTGCTCAGTGGCGGAGATTTTAACTCACCAAAAGCAGATAATTCCCTTGCTCTTGTTCCTGCAGGAAAACAACAAGCAATCAGTCCTAAATCTCAACAAAATGACCTTGTTCACTTTGATATGTTTTCTAATGGAAACAATGTGCCACTTTCTGTTAATACACCACCAAACATCCCAAAGTCACTTGACTCAATTGATGATTTTATCAAGTCTCTTACACCAATTAGTACACTGGAGTCAGATTGTTCTTCTCGACGAAATAGTGGCCTGCTACAATTTGTACTTCATCAGCGGAAGACTCTGAGCAATTCCCAAAATCAATATTATGATAGAAGTTCAAATTCATCTACTGCAACTCCTTGTGAAAGACATGACCTCTTAGCTTGGAGCGCGTTTGAGCCAGAATGGAAAGACTACGCTGACCCCTTATTTCCATTTGGGGCATCTTCAATATTGAATGAGTGCCCTACCGTTGGTGCCAACATAAATTCACTAGATAAACAACCACCTGTTCAGACCGATAATGGCAATCACAGTGGAAATATGCTGCAAGATCAAAAGAACAAAATAGAGAAAGTCAGTTACAAAAAATTCAAAGCAAAGAACCATAACCACTGCTAGTCCCAAAGACCATTAATCTAAAACAACAACATTTGTAACCTACAGCAACGATAGAGAGTGTCATCAAGAGACCAATAGGGCTCAAACATTTATAGCTAATCAGGACAAATTTGCTGCATAGTACGAGGACAGCCATTTGAAGACTGGGAGTGTATCCCAAATCCGTTTCAGAACAGTATCTTCACCTGCAACACAAAACCTCACAACAATAGTTCACGTTAGATTCTTGCTCAAGAAACAGGGATGAATTCGCAACTTTGAAATCACCAATTCAAGCACACGTAGATGAGTTTTCAAAGTTCAGGACTGCTCCCAACGATGAAGCTTTGGGCTCACCAGCTCTATTACCATAAACTACTCTGGGTTGTTAGTTTTCCCTGGCCCAGAATCCTTCGCTATCCACACCTGTCAGGTTGCCAATTCAAGAGTTAGCAATTAGTAGAGGAATATTCCTATGAAAGAAAGGATCCAATCCAGAGTTCCAAGACATTGAATCTGGACAGACAAAGGTGTTAAACGAGATTGATACATGATATCAGAAATTGAGATCTCCATTAAGAAACATTAAGCAAGATTGGACGAAAGAGGAAATATTTGAAATCTGATTTGTCCCAAAAATGGAAATCCAAATCAACATTCAAAATTGATTTAATTAGCTTTCAAATCAAAGATCCTCTCTGAAGCCTATATAAAGAGGGATTTGAAAACAAATAACCACAAGCTCGAAACCCTAGAAAATCATCACGGAGAACGACCGAAAAAGAACCCTAAGTGTGTGAACTAAGATTTTGAAGAAAAAGTAACTTATCTTTTCTAAGCCGACGAAACATCCACTCGGACCGCCGCGGATCCGCACCCACGAAGAATCCATCTCCGACGCCGTCGTCACAAACTTCGGTAAAATTTCACCCTTGATAAAATTATTGAGATTTTTAATTGTTCTGTTAGCGTTTCAGGTTCACGATACGGCGGAAGAGATGAAGGAGAATGGAGAGAACGAATTGGATGCGTGCTGTGATCGATTTGGGAAGGAGAAACAAAGGGGCTAGGGTTTATGCTTCGTTTCCTTTTGCTTTTTAATTTCACTTTGATTTCCACACACACCATGACACCTCACATGGTCCTCACCATTAATCTTTGCTAATCATGTTTAATCACTCTAACCTATGTTTTCATCTTTTTTTAAACTAAACTAATTGATCTTTTTTCTAATTAAACTAACAACTCTTTAATTAATCATAATCCATTTTATCTTTCTACTTATTTAGTTAATTCCCCCCTTTTTTATTATTATTTATTTTTTATTTATTTTATTTCTATTATTGTAATTATTTTTATTATTGATTTGTTAAAATGTTTTCTAAAATAATATTAAAATCCATTTTTTAAAATAAATAGTATTAAGACTTTTTTTTCAAATGATATAAAAAAAAACCTACCTTTTAAAAATAATAATGTGGAGTTTTGTTAGGTAATTAGGTTAAAATAATTTTTGAGAATTTAAGTAAATTAATTTATCAATATTAAAAATCCCATTTTAATTTAAATTGAAGTTTATATCATAAAATACAAACCACAAAAATATGCATAATTTCATTTCCTGACGTGTCTGATAATTCATCTAATTCTACCCACTAACGTTGTTTGTTCGTTTTGCAGCTTATTATGTTTACCGTTATTTATTTATAATTGTAACTGTTTCTTGGCTGTAACCTCGCGAACCAATAATCGCATTTACTTTCCGCATTTTATTTCCGCTGATGCATGATTTAAATTATATCACACTTCCACCAATATTTTTTGTCACATCTGTCACATCCGAAAATTAGGTCAAAGAGCCGCCGCGCTCATTTTAGGGTTTCCCGACGTGGAATCCCTAATTTAACCCTAATTACAACTTAACATTTCAACGTAGAGATTTGGAGTTCCTACACTCCACGTAAGCGTGTTCTTAAGATGCGTTTATTCCCCTTGAGACCTTGACCACAGTCAAGAAGTTTCTAACCTCCCTATTGAGGGGAACTACGATTACTCTGATTCCACTCCCGTAAGGATACGTAGGCACAAGATGCGATGTCTTGCCGAGTAAACTTAGAATTAACCCCCTTTATTATTTATTATTGCTTATTTATATTTTATTTATCTTTGCTATTTAATTATTTTGCTTATTATTTTGTAATTGTTTCTTGGATGTAGGGCTGGAAATGAGTCGAGTCGAGTCGAACTCACCTCAGCTCGGCTCGACTCGTTAAGAATTGTTCGAATTCGAGTTCGAGTTCGAGTTTGACACGAACTGTTTTTTAAGCTCAAACTCGACTCGTTATAAGTTCACGAACAGTTCGGTTCGACTCGTTAGGTTCATCTCATTAGGTTCAACTCACATGGTTCACGAACTTAAAAACTATTTTTTTAAATATATATATATATTTTTTAGTATATTTGACATTTTAAATAAATATATATATTTTAAATAAAATATTAAAATAAAATAAAAGTTATCATATTGAAATTTAACTTTATCTTCGAAATCTACTAATTCAAAACCTACACAACTTTCAAGAGATACATTTGAGAGTCTAATTCAAAAACTACTAAATTGAAGATTAAATTTGTCTAAGATTTGAAGTAAATATTTAAACCTAATCTTAAAGACAGTATAATTCTTTTCATATGTAATCGAGTTGACTCATGAACCTAACGAGTCGAACTATGTATAGTTCAAGTTCAGCTCATTTAGTTAACGAACTTAATTTTTCGCTCATACTCAACTCATTTGGTTCATGAACCTAGTTCAACGATTTAATTGTCGAGTCGAATTCCGAACTATCTTCGAGTTGGTTTGGTTCATTGCCAGCCCTACTTGGATGTAAAGTTGTTTAATTATTTAATTATTATTATGGTTAGTAATAAGGGAGTGCAACAACATGTATGTAATATTAAAATAAATTTAGATCACTTTTAAATAAAGACAATTAAAATAAACACGTCACACACGTAAGTCGATTTTAATCGCCGTCTCACTTTCTAAGGATATCCCTCAAGTTGCCTACGAATAATGGTTAAGTGGGGTGTATAAAGCAAGTCCCTCAAATAGAAAAATCATCAAAGTCCCTTATGGTTGCCTTTATGAATCGAGTCCCTTTCGAAAAATGATGATAGTCCCTCCAGTTTGCTTATTACACCCCACAATGGCCTTCAAAAATCCAATTGTCCCTCACATGTCCCTTAACATCCAAAGTAAGGACTACCTACTCCATTTTAGTAGGGATAGTCTTACTAAGGAAAGGATAAAGAATAAGAAAGACCTTAAAATATTAGGGTAGACTACTCCTAGATACTTGCTCATTTCAAAACTTTTCCACACTTAAACAAATTTCCAACAAAATTTTCAAACAAGTTTTTTTCACATCCATACACGGATTATTATTAAACTATTCTGAAATTTTTGCTATTCACACACTACACTTTCAAAACAATTCAAAAGTGAGCTTAAGTACCTAAGAGCCCATGGATAACCATGGATGAAAAGGGTGCTAACACCTTCCCTTTTCATAACCTACCCCCCGGACCCAAAATATTCTCTAAGGTTTTTCCTGTTCTTTTATAACCTTTCCTTATGGATAAAATAAAAGTCGGTGGCGACTCTTGCTATCCGCAACATTGTTTAAAGTCAGTTCTCCCACCGTGTTACAGAACTGGCGACTCTGCTGGGGACCTATTTAAGAGGGGTACCCTTAGGAATTAAGATCACTTTAAATTGTTTGCCTTGTTTATTATATTGTTGGGGTGCTCTTATGTGTGAAAGGTCCTAACCCGGATCTAGTGTACCTTAGGTAAATGGCAATAGACCAAGGAAACTGTACGACGTATATCGATACGGTTGATCTGGTGGCCATAGTTAGTGCGACTTCTTGGTTGGTGCTTATGTTCCTTAAGTCAAGTTGAGGATAATATTGAGGCTGCCATATGTTGTCAATGCACTAACTGACTTTTAGAACCCTAGTTAACTCATCTTGGCCTTTAGAAAGTAGTGAGGTAACCGGCTTTGGTGCAGACTGAAGTTGGTTGACACTCGATGCTACGCTCATTGAGATCTTAAACTTGGAGGGTTTTGGGTGGCAAGTAAGTTGCCTTCTGATCAACCACCCTTGTGAAGGATCAATGATATTGAGATCCCTTAGAACCCGGTTACTTTTGTAGGACAGGATGAACCATCTAACTTCAGGGGAGGGTACTCACCTTTAAACCTCATGCAAGCCTTTAAACCTAGGGCAATTGTGTGACTTGTTTGTGTGTGCCACATGTTTGTGATTGAACATAACATCATGACATCATCATGCATCATGAGCATATCATTTTCCCTAACCATTTCAAGGACCAAGGGATTTATTTTTGTTCTTTGTTGCAGGTCATGACTTCTGCTCGTAGAAACACCATCAGGATCAACTTTGTAGGGATACCTCCCAAGCTCAAAGAGTTGGTTTCCCAAGTGTCTGATCATTCCCAGTTCGTCCAGAGACATGGTCACCTATTGGATCTAGTCACTTCAGGGTTCAGTGAAGACATGATGAGTGTGCTGTTTCAGTTCTTTGACCCTAAGCACCATTGCTTTACATTTCCTGATTATCAGTTAGTTCCAACCATGGAGGAGTTCTCTAAACTTCTGGGTATACCTGTTCTTGATCAGAAGCCATTCACAGGCTTAGAGAAGGAGCTTAAACCAGAAGTTATTGTTGCAGCTCTACATCTGAAGAAGTCTGACATTGTTCTAGAGACGAGAAGTGGAGTTAAAGGTATTCTTGCCAAGGTATTAGTGGATAAAGCTCAAATGTTCTTGAAGGCTATGAGCTACGATGCTTTTGAGGAGATCTTAGCCTTATTGATTTATGGCTTAGTGTTGTTCCCCAATCCTGATCAGTTCATAGACGTTCATGCCATCAACATATTCCTGAGTCACAATCCAGTGCCTACCTTACTTGGAGACATCCTACATTCTCTTCACACCCGTACTACAAGGGCAAGAGGAACTTTGATGTGCTGCATACCTTTACTTTCTAGGTGGTTTATTTCTCACCTTCCTCGCTCAGTAATGAAGAATGAGCAAGGGTTCAGATGGTCCAAGAGGATCATGTCACTTTCTCACTCAGACATCCATTGGTGCTCCAGATCTATGGAGAATGTCACCATCATTGACCGTTGTGGGGAGTTTCCTAATGTGCCACTTCTAGGCATAAGAGGAGGCATCACCTACAACCCATCTCTAGCTTTACGACAGTTTGGTTACGCCCGGAGCGATGGTCCACATGACATGTTGATTCAGGGCATTGTGTTTGATTACGACAACGATCTTCAGGGTTACCGTCAGAGATTCATCCGAGCTTGGGGAAAGGTAAACAGGATTGACAGCAAGACACTGGAGCCTAAGTACACTATTCCTATGGAGGCTTATCTCAGATGGGTACGATCTCGTGCTCAGACACTCATGATGCCATATCCTGCCGTCCTACCAGTTACCATGGAACCTGTTGCTGAAGGAGACACAGCTTATACCATCCTTCACCCAGACATGCCTACTGATATGGAAGACTTGCAGAGGTCATGGATCCAACTGAAAGAGCAAAGGGATACTTTCGAGGCTCATTACAAAGCAAGCCAAGCAAGGATCCTAGAGCTAACCAAGCTACTTCGTGAGGAACGAAACCTCAACTCATACCTCAACACAAAGAGGAAGCCTCCCACTGGGAAGAAAGAATCTAATGCTGTGTATGGTCAGCCTGATCGTAACAGAAGGCATCAGTCTGTTAGTGCAGTTCATATTTCAAATCCAACTCCTGCAACAACAGAGCAGCCTCAAGGCAACCAACAGAGGGCTAGAAGACAGTTCACGAAGATCAACATGTCAATGGCTCAGGCATTGCAACACTTGTTGAAGGCTGAACTTATTACCCTGAGGGAGGCTCCTCAGAATCCCAATGTTACCTCTCCCAAGTACAATCCCAATGCACGATGTGCATATCATTCAAACTGTCCAGGACATGATACTAATAACTGCTGGGTCTTGAAGAACAAAATTCAGGATATGATTGATGCTGGAGAAATTGAGTTTGATCCACCAGGTACTACAAATGTGATTACAGCTCCAATGCCAAATCACGAGAAGACTGTCAACGCCATTGATGAAGATATTGATGAAGATCTGCATGTCTATTCAGTTATGGAGTTGAGCACACCATTGTCTGTTATCAAAAAGAGGTTAGTACAAGCTGGGATCTTTCCAGGTTGTCATGAAGATTGTCTATATTGTACCTATAAGCCGGATAGTTGCTTCATTTTGAGAGATGGGATTCAACGTCTCATGGATAAATATACTATAGTGTTTGAAAGAAGACCAGCATCTGTAGAAAGTATGGTGGATCATCTGACTCAGGGTAAGAAGATTGAAGAGGTTGACATGGTTGACAAAGTCCCACTAAGAATCACTTCAAAGGGTCCCATTAAAATCACTCATCAGGGCCTAATCAAGATTACTGCTGAAGGTCCTGTGAAAGTTGTTGCTGAAGCCAGAGTAGCTCCTCTGATCATTACCACTCCTGGTCCTATTCCTTATACATCTGACAAAGCTGTGCCTTGGCACTATGGGTCTGATGTTTACATCCATGGTGTCAAGCAGGAGCCTTTACCTGATATGCCTGTTGACATTGATAATATTGCTGGATCTAGCAAGATCACTCGTAGTGGAAGAGTCTTCTCTCCTCCAGTTGCTTCTAAGAATGCAGTTACTCCTGCTGTTACTTCCACCACTGATGCTCGGGGCAAGGGTCCTGTTATTGAGCCTGTATCTACTGATGTGCCAGCTGCTGATGACCTCTCTAAGCAGATGGAAGAAGTATTGAGAATCATTCGCAAGAGTGATTATGATATTGTTGATCAGCTGGGGCATACTCCCTCAAAGATTTCTATGCTCTCCCTGTTATTATGTTCTGAGGCTCATGCCAAGTCATTGATCAAGTTTCTAAAGATGGCTCATGTACCCAGTGCAATTTCTGTGGACCAGTTTGAGAATTGTGTTGCTCACCTGACCTATGACAACGGGTTAGGATTTTCTGATGCTGACTTGACCCCTGCCAAGAGGGATCATAACAGGGCCTTGCATATTTCAATTGAATGCAGGGGCACTACCCTGTCTCATGTGCTGATAGACAATGGTTCCTCTCTGAATGTGTTGCCTAAGGAAGTCCTGAACAAGCTGAGTCCTGAAGATACGGTATTGAAGCCCAGTAATATTGTGGTAAAGGCTTTTGATGGTTCTAGAAGAGTAGTGCATGGGGAAATTGATCTTCCAATCAAGGTTGGCTCTCAGGTGTTTACTGCTACATTCTATGTGAGGGATATTCGTCCTTCGTACTCATGTCTGCTTGGTCGTCCCTGGATCCAAGGGGCAGGTGCGGTGACCCCCACATTACATCAAAAGTTGAGATATCCGGTGAATGGAAAAGTTGTTACTGTCTTTGGAGAGGAAGAATACTTTGTCAGCCATGTAAACACTTTCAAGTATCTGGAAGTAGAAGGTGAATACATTGAAACTCCATGTCAGTCATTTGAAGTGGTTCCCTGGGCTGTTAAGGATTGTGTGACTCCTCCTGCTGTGAAGAAGGTTCCTGTGGTCATCAGAAACCCTCCAACAATGGCAATGGCCTCTCTCAATGATGCAAAAGTTGTGGTGGAAGAAGGTGGTTGTACTATTTGGGGTCAGCTTCCTGATATTCCATACAAGTCTGACAAGTTTGGTTTGGGTCTCACTGCAGAGTCCCAGAAGGCTGTCCGTCGTGCCCGTGCTGTTCGTATCACCAATCAAGGGGTTATCAATGCTGTGGGAGATCAAGATGAAGACTACAACTTGGAGGCATGGATTTTTCCTACTGTGGGTGCTGGACTCAATAATTGGACAGCTGAAGATGTTATCCCTATCTCCTTTAGTCAGGAGTAAATACTATTACTGTGTTATGTTTTTAAATTTGCAATTTTTGGAACAATTAAAACTTTCAAGCCATGTGCCTTACCCGGGGCACAATGGTGTGCTTGTTACGGGTTGTCATTTCATTTGCATACTGCATTCAATAAAATCAGTGGACGTTTCGTTTTCGTAAATATTGTGTTCCTTGTCTTTCTTTTTCTTTTATTTTTGCTTTATCAGCTATGTGTTCTTACACACACCCACGTCACTAAAATGCCGATCCTCATCCACTCTGGATCCAGTTGATAACAGTTCTACTATTGCCAATTACAATTTCGAGAATCCGATCTATCAAACTGAAGACGGAAACGAGGACGATTGTGAAATACCTGTAGAGCTTGCTAGGTTGTTACAACAAGAAGAGAAAGCTATACAGCCACATGAAGAGCCAGTCGAAGTTGTGAATCTGGGAACTGAAGAAAACAGAAAAGAGATCTGAACAAGGCTAGCCCTAAAGATGACTTTCCACTGCCTCATATTGATATTCTGGTAGACAACACTGCTCAGCATAAGGTATTCTCTTTTATGGATGGTTTCTCTGGTTACAATCAAATCAAGATGGCACCTGAAGATATGGAGAAGACTACATTTGTGACACAGTGGGGCACCTTTTGCTATAAGGTAATGCCATTTGGTTTGAAGAATGCAGGGGCAACATATCAGCGTGCTATGGTGGCTTTGTTTCATGATATGATTCCTCATGAGATAGAGGTATATGTGGATGATATGATAGCCAGATCTCAGAATGAAGAGCAACATCTTGATCATCTGCACAAGTTGTTTGAGAGGTTGAAGAAATACAGGTTGAGATTAAATCCAAACGAGTGTACTTTTGGAGTTAGATCTGGAAAGCTCCTGGGTTTCATTGTCAGTGGAAAAGGTATTGAAGTGGATCCTGCAAAAGTGAAAGCTATACGAGAGATGCCAGCTCCCCGTACTGAGAAGGAGGTTAGAGGTTTCTTGGGACGATTGAACTACATTGCAAGATTTATTTCCCAATTAACTACCATCTGTGAGCCAATCTTCAAGTTGTTGAAGAAAGATCAGATGATGGAATGGAATGATGAGTGCCAGACTGCCTTTGATGAAATCAAGAGATATTTGCTAGAACCTCCAATTTTAATGCCACCAGTTGATGGAAGACCCTTGATTATGTATTTAACAGTATTAGACAACTCAATGGGGTGTGTATTGGGGCAACATGACGAGTCTGGTCGAAAAGAGCAGGCAATATACTACCTTAGCAAAAAGTTTACCGACTGTGAAACAAGATACTCACTGCTCGAGAAAACTTGCTGCGCTTTGGCATGGGCTGCTCGCCGACTAAGACAGTATATGTTGACCCATACTACCTTGTTGATTTCGAAGATGCAGCTCAAGATTAAGCATCACAACTCTTCTCCGTATCGTCCAAAGATGAATGGGGCAGTTGAAGCTGCTAATAAGAACATTAAGAAGATTGTACAGAAGATGACTGTTACTTACAAGGATTGGCACGAGATGTTACCATTTGCTCTGCATGGTTATCGTACTACAATACGTACTTCAACAGGGGCAACCCCCATCCTCCTTAGTATATGGTATGGAAGCAGTTCTGCCTATTGAAGTTCAGATCCCCTCCTTGAGAATTATGAAGGATGCAGGCTTGGATGAAGATGAGTGGATTCAGACTCGACTTGACCAGATAAATTTGATTGATGAGAAAAGGTTAGCAGCAGTTTGTCATGGCCAGATGTACCAGAAACGGATGATCAAAGCTTTTAACAAGAAGGTTAAGCCAAAGGTATATCAGGCTGGTGACTTGGTAATCAAGCGTATCATATTACCACAGGGTGATCCTAGGGGCAAGTGGACTCCAACATATGAGGGACCATTTGTAGTCAAGACAGTGTTCTCAGGAGGTGCCATGATACTGACTACAATGGATGGTGAAGACTTCCCACAACCTGTAAACGCAGACATAGTTAAAAAATACTACGCATAAAAAGAGACCCGCTAGGTTGACAGGCCTAGGCAAAAATAAGGGCATCCCGGCAAACCAAAAGGGTTTGGGCAAAAATTAGGGATATATATATAAAAAGACGTACACCCGGCAAGTCGAAAACCTGAAAAGGCGGCTTGGGCAAAAAAGGGTATCCCGGTGGATTGAAAACCTGAAAGGGCAATCCAGGCAAAAGTTAGGGATTAAAGCGTATGACTATGTCTCGTTTGGATCACTCATGAAACTGCAACCAGTTGTACTACTTACTCAAGCTCAAACAGATAAAGCTCAATCCAATCGTTTCCGTCTCAACAGCAAGAAGATGAGATACTTGAGTGGCAATAGTAGAATTGAAACTCAATAGGATTATTTCCCACACAGCTGATTCTTTTTGTAAAACTTCATGACAAAATTCTCTTACTAGGGTTTATGTCTCCTCGTACAAACTTACCCGTGTATGGGTCACTTTTGATATAAATAAATTCCATCTTTTGAATCCAGATTTACTTTTACCCTATTTACATAAGCGAAACGTCCATTGGTTGTGTTTGAATGTATGTATGCCTTTGAATATGATTGATGTTTACCAGAAATGCATGTATGCTTTTAATATGATTGATGTTTACCAGAAATGCATGAAAATGCAGTAATAGTATGTACTAAGGACGAACGAGGGAAGGATTTCAACGAAGCTTCGCCGGTTCATCTTTACAAGGCAGTTACAAACCATCAGTAGGACTAATCCATTTTCACAAAGTCTAATCTCCCCTGGAATTTATATCCATCTCTTTTATCCTCATACGGATATACGGGAAATTACTTTCCAATAAGGGCACGATGAACGAAGACGGGATGTTATACTTATCCTACTATCAAACGAAAACGAAGGTTATCTATACCCTACTATCCCCAACAACGGGAGGTTATCTATACCTTGTTATCCCCAACAACGGGAGGTTATCTATACCTTGTTATCCCCAGCAGACGGAGGGTTATATATTCTTCAACAACGAATCGGGATTTATTTTCCTTGGCCAGCAGTTGTTATACAAGGATATCCAGACACTTCCAGCAGTGTCATAGCATACATACATCATTTACATCATACCATAACATATATGTCTATAGTACATTACCTAAGTGCATCATGTCATACATGCATACATAAAGCATAAACTAATGTTGTTATACAGAATGCTACCTTGTTTTCAGGTTAATTATCCAACAAACAAGCTTATGATCTTTGGGACTGCTTTATTGTAACCTCAGGGTTACTTTATCCTCCTGATGAGCTTCTTATTACTTCGGGACTGCTTTATTGTAACCTCAGGGTTATTTTATCCTCCTGATAGCCTCTCATGACTTCAAGACTGCTTTAGAGCTATTGATTGCTCTATCCTCCTGAAGACATATCACATTATTATTTCAAGACTGCTTTAGAGCTATTCATTGCTCTATCCTCATGAAATCATCCTACTACTTCAAGACTGCTTTAGAGCTATTCATTGCTCTATCCTCCTGAAGCCATCTAATTATTTCAAGACTGCTTTAGAGTTATCCATTGCTCTATCCTCCTGAAATTACATTATTATTTCAAGACTGCTTTAGAGCTATCCATTGCTCTATCCTCCTGAAATCATCACTTCAAGACTGCTTTAGAGCTATTGATTGCTCTATCCTCCTGAAGACATATCACATTATTATTTCAAGACTGCTTTAGAGCTATCCATTGCTCTATCCTCCTGAAATCATTACTTCAAGACTGCTTTAGGGCTATTGATTGCTCTATCCTCCTGAAGACATATCACATTATTATTTCAAGACTGCTTTAGAGCCATTCATTGTTCTATCCTCCTGAAATCATTACTTCAAGACTGCTTTAGAGCTATTGATTGCTCTATCCTCCTGAAGACATATCACATTATTATTTCAAGACTGCTTTAGAGCTATTGATTGCTCTATCCTCCTGAAGCCATCTAATTATTTCAAGACTGCTTTAGAGTTATCCATTGCTCTATCCTCCTGAAATTACATTATTATTTCAAGACTGCTTTAGAGCTATCCATTGCTCTATCCTCCTGAAATCATTACTTCAAGACTGCTTTAGGGCTATTGATTGCTCTATCCTCCTGAAGACATATCACATTATTATTTCAAGACTGCTTTAGAGCTATCCATTGCTCTATCCTCCTGAAATCATTACTTCAAGACTGCTTTAGAGCTATTGATTGCTCTATCCTCCTGAAGACATATCACATTATTATTTCAAGACTGCTTTAGAGCCATTCATTGTTCTATCCTCCTGAAATCATATCATTGCTTCAAGACTGCTTTAGGGTTATCACTATTGATTGCTCTATCCTCATGAAGACATGATGTTACATCAGTATTACTCCAGACTCCTGACAGTTCTCATTATACTACTGAAGAACTTTCCCCTAGTGGCATCTTTAAGCCCACTCGATCATATTCAACTAGCCATCTGTACCACTCTAGTGCACTAGTGAGTGCAAATTTTTGGGCTTTTGTGTTCAATCCCCTTCAACCTTCCAGGTTACGACTGGCAAATATACCAATCTAACCCCTCAGGTTTCAGAAAATTGAACAGGGGCAGCTGTTGCACCCCAAAATTTGCCCTCACAATACAAGACTTTGTGTTCTAAGAAGGTCCACAAGGTTCATAAGTCCCACAGTGCTTTCAATACCTTTCATGAGGTTCATGAAGTCCATAGGTTGCTTCTTGGAGGTTCACAAGGTTCACAAGTCCCACAGTGCTTTCAATACCTTTCATGAGGTTCATGAAGTCCATAGGTTGCTTCTTGGAGGTTCACAAGGTTCACAAGATTCACAATGTTTACAAAGCTTTCCTAAGGGTCATGAGGTCTACAAAGCCACTTCATGATGTTCACCGGGTTACACCATCTTGTTGTCAAGGGTTGTCTACCATCGTTCAAAATACAAGCAATAAGTTCCATACTAGAGATTTATGAGACCAAAATTCAAGATTTATCCATTGTGCTCATGAAGAAAAAGAGAGAAGGGAATTCAAAGTCAAGTCATGATTCAATTTGAAATATCCACAAAATTTATGACAAGAGATACAAAGTCTAGTTGCCTTACAAGACTCAAGATTGATGTAGAAGGTTGTTAAAGACTCAAATTTAAAGGATCAAGCATGGAATTTCAAGATTCAAGGCATGAGAAACATAGTGTACTTAAGTTATGAAATCAAGGGGATTTACATATATTTTGAATCAAGATCCAAACTCAAGAGATCCCAAGATCACAACTTTACAATAAAAAGATTATTTGGATGTGCAAGAATGAGCTAATTTTAAGTTACAAATACATCATCATTCCACAGTTTTTCTACATAAGGATAAATTTCCATATAATTATCAAGTTCAAGATGGAGTGTCTAAGATTCACGAGCTGCCTTGTGATACTTCTTGAAGTTGTCAAAATTTGACACCTTGTCGTCCTAGTACGGATATTGGAAAGTCATGCGCCAATGGATTCTCACTGATGATGGAAAACAATAGAGAAAGAAAATAATTGTTGCAGCTGGTGCAGCAGCTGGAATTTCTTCAGGCTTCGATGCAACAGTTGCCGATTGTCTCTTCGCTATTGAAGTCGTGCTAGGACCTCTTCGTGCGGAGAATCCTCCTCCATTATAGCTGCCATGATTATATTGGCTTCTACCTTTTCTTCAAACATCAAACAGGGAAAGCAAATTCAGCACCTACTGGAGCACGTGTAGATGCTGATGGTCCTTTGATTGATACATGGGATACTAGTATACAACTGATACAAGATCTGTTAGTACTGAAGCAGGGTCCCAAACATTGAATCTGTTAATGCATCCTGCACCAGTTACATCTATTGGTTCTGTTGTATCTTCCAAAGTTAATCCCAGGTGGGACCTGCTCAGTGGCGGAGATTTTAACTCACCAAAAGCAGATAATTCCCTTGCTCTTGTTCCTGCAGGAAAACAACAAGCAATCAGTCCTAAATCTCAACAAAATGACCTTGTTCACTTTGATATGTTTTCTAATGGAAACAATGTGCCACTTTCTGTTAATACACCACCAAACATCCCAAAGTCACTTGACTCAATTGATGATTTTATCAAGTCTCTTACACCAATTAGTACACTGGAGTCAGATTGTTCTTCTCGACGAAATAGTGGCCTGCTACAATTTGTACTTCATCAGCGGAAGACTCTGAGCAATTCCCAAAATCAATATTATGATAGAAGTTCAAATTCATCTACTGCAACTCCTTGTGAAAGACATGACCTCTTAGCTTGGAGCGCGTTTGAGCCAGAATGGAAAGACTACGCTGACCCCTTATTTCCATTTGGGGCATCTTCAATATTGAATGAGTGCCCTACCGTTGGTGCCAACATAAATTCACTAGATAAACAACCACCTGTTCAGACCGATAATGGCAATCACAGTGGAAATATGCTGCAAGATCAAAAGAACAAAATAGAGAAAGTCAGTTACAAAAAATTCAAAGCAAAGAACCATAACCACTGTTAGTCCCAAAGACCATTAATCTAAAACAACAACATTTGTAACCTACAGCAACGATAGAGAGTGTCATCAAGAGACCAATAGGGCTCAAACATTTATAGCTAATCAGGACAAATTTGCTGCATAGTACGAGGACAGCCATTTGAAGACTGGGAGTGTATCCCAAATCCGTTTCAGAACAGTATCTTCACCTGCAACACAAAACCTCACAACAATAGTTCACGTTAGATTCTTGCTCAAGAAACAGGGATGAATTCGCAACTTTGAAATCACCAATTCAAGCACACGTAGATGAGTTTTCAAAGTTCAGGACTGCTCCCAACGATGAAGCTTTGGGCTCACCAGCTCTATTACCATAAACTACTCTGGGTTGTTAGTTTTCCCTGGCCCAGAATCCTTCGCTATCCACACCTGTCAGGTTGCCAATTCAAGAGTTAGCAATTAGTAGAGGAATATTCCTATGAAAGAAAGGATCCAATCCAGAGTTCCAAGACATTGAATCTGGACAGACAAAGGTGTTAAACGAGATTGATACATGATATCAGAAATTGAGATCTCCATTAAGAAACATTAAGCAAGATTGGACGAAAGAGGAAATATTTGAAATCTGATTTGTCCCAAAAATGGAAATCCAAATCAACATTCAAAATTGATTTAATTAGCTTTCAAATCAAAGATCCTCTCTGAAGCCTATATAAAGAGGGATTTGAAAACAAATAACCACAAGCTCGAAACCCTAGAAAATCATCACGGAGAACGACCGAAAAAGAACCCTAAGTGTGTGAACTAAGATTTTGAAGAAAAAGTAACTTATCTTTTCTAAGCCGACGAAACATCCACTCGGACCGCCGCGGATCCGCACCCACGAAGAATCCATCTCCGACGCCGTCGTCACAAACTTCGGTAAAATTTCACCCTTGATAAAATTATTGAGATTTTTAATTGTTCTGTTAGCGTTTCAGGTTCACGATACGGCGGAAGAGATGAAGGAGAATGGAGAGAACGAATTGGATGCGTGCTGTGATCGATTTGGGAAGGAGAAACAAAGGGGCTAGGGTTTATGCTTCGTTTCCTTTTGCTTTTTAATTTCACTTTGATTTCCACACACACCATGACACCTCACATGGTCCTCACCATTAATCTTTGCTAATCATGTTTAATCACTCTAACCTATGTTTTCATCTTTTTTTAAACTAAACTAATTGATCTTTTTTCTAATTAAACTAACAACTCTTTAATTAATCATAATCCATTTTATCTTTCTACTTATTTAGTTAATTCCCCCCTTTTTTATTATTATTTATTTTTTATTTATTTTATTTCTATTATTGTAATTATTTTTATTATTGATTTGTTAAAATGTTTTCTAAAATAATATTAAAATCCATTTTTTAAAATAAATAGTATTAAGACTTTTTTTTCAAATGATATAAAAAAAAACCTACCTTTTAAAAATAATAATGTGGAGTTTTGTTAGGTAATTAGGTTAAAATAATTTTTGAGAATTTAAGTAAATTAATTTATCAATATTAAAAATCCCATTTTAATTTAAATTGAAGTTTATATCATAAAATACAAACCACAAAAATATGCATAATTTCATTTCCTGACGTGTCTGATAATTCATCTAATTCTACCCACTAACGTTGTTTGTTCGTTTTGCAGCTTATTATGTTTACCGTTATTTATTTATAATTGTAACTGTTTCTTGGCTGTAACCTCGCGAACCAATAATCGCATTTACTTTCCGCATTTTATTTCCGCTGATGCATGATTTAAATTCTATCACACTTCCACCAATATTTTTTGTCACATCTGTCACATCCGAAAATTAGGTCAAAGAGCCGCCGCGCTCATTTTAGGGTTTCCCGCCGTGGAATCCCTAATTTAACCCTAATTACAACTTAACATTTCAACGTAGAGATTTGGAGTTCCTACACTCCACGTAAGCGTGTTCTTAAGATGCGTTTATTCCCCTTGAGACCTTGACCACAGTCAAGAAGTTTCTAACCTCCCTATTGAGGGGAACTACGATTACTCTGATTCCACTCCCGTAAGGATACGTAGGCACAAGATGCGATGTCTTGCCGAGTAAACTTAGAATTAACCCCCTTTATTATTTATTATTGCTTATTTATATTTTATTTATCTTTGCTATTTAATTATTTTGCTTATTATTTTGTAATTGTTTCTTGGATGTAAAGTTGTTTAATTATTTAATTATTATTATGGTTAGTAATAAGGGAGTGCAACAACATGTATGTAATATTAAAATAAATTTAGATCACTTTTAAATAAAGACAATTAAAATAAACACGTCACACACGTAAGTCGATTTTAATCGCCGTCTCACTTCCTAAGGATATCCCTCAAGTTGCCTACGAATAATGGTTAAGTGGGGTGTATAAAGCAAGTCCCTCAAATAGAAAAATCATCAAAGTCCCTTATGGTTGCCTTTATGAATCGAGTCCCTTTCGAAAAATGATGATAGTCCCTCCAGTTTGCTTATTACACCCCACAATGGCCTTCAAAAATCCAATTGTCCCTCACATGTCCCTTAACATCCAAAGTAAGGACTACCTACTCCATTTTAGTAGGGATAGTCTTACTAAGGAAAGGATAAAGAATAAGAAAGACCTTAAAACATTAGGGTAGACTACTCCTAGATACTTGCTCATTTCAAAACTTTTCCACACTTAAACAAATTTCCAACAAAATTTTCAAACAAGTTTTTTTCACATCCATACACGGATTATTATTAAACTATTCTGAAATTTTTGCTATTCACACACTACACTTTCAAAACAATTCAAAAGTGAGCTTAAGTACCTAAGAGCCCATGGATAACCATGGATGAAAAGGGTGTTAACACCTTCCCTTTTCATAACCTACCCCCCGGACCCAAAATATTCTCTAAGGTTTTTCCTGTTCTTTTATAACCTTTCCTTATGGATAAAATAAAAGTCGGTGGCGACTCTTGCTATCCGCAACATTGTTTAAAGTCAGTTCTCCCACCGTGTTACACCAAGCCTGAAGTATTATTAAAGGATAGTAAAGAGAACAAAGATATGGATCGCACAACTAACTTCAGAGTAAGGTCTAAACCGACATTTCACCGTCCCTCCGACGACTTTGTGTCTGCGCAACTTCAGCCTATGCGAGACAACCTGTTTGCCGACTTTCAGAATATTCATGCTGAGAAGGAAATGGATGATCCTGGGCTTATAGCATTCGAAAATGAGTTTCGTGACTTCAAGGAACGATGGAAAATGATGAAGAGGAACCGTGCACCTGATTTTTATGCTCATGACCTGCGCTTAGTTCCAAACCTAGTTGTCCCTCCAGAATTCCAAATGCCCACCTTCGAAGTGTACAAAGGTACGATTTGTCCAAGGTATCATTTGATGATGTTTTGTCAGAAGATGACTGCTTACCTTGGGAACGACAAACTAATGATCCACTGCTTTCAAGAAAGTTTGTGTGGAGCACCCTTGACCTGGTACATGAAACTGCAAAGTAACCGCATTCAGTCTTGGGAAGACTTAGCTGTTGCTTTTGTGAAGCAATACCATCACAATTTGGGCATATCCCCAGACAATGAAGATGACTGTGGACCTTCCAGAGAATTCATAGCTCCGGTACCCCATCCTCAACATCAGTATGCAATGCCCTATCAGCATGAACAACAACCATCTCCTAGGCAGAGGTTGGCCTCTCCTAATCAACCACAAAATCGACGACTTTGGAAAAGGTATCAAAGGATGCCTCTGGATACTCCAAGAGAAGTAATTCATAGGTTTGATCCCATCCCTGTGAAGTATGCCGACTTGTTTCTAGCCCTGATCCAAAGAGGCCATATCCAGACAAGAGCTCCACCTAAGATACCTAAGAAGTTTCCATACTAGTACAAAGCCAACAGATTTTGCCTGTACCATCGAGGTGCTCCGGGGCACGACCTCGAGAGTTGTTACGGTATGAAGGCAGATGTTCAAAGTTTGGTCAAATGTGGAATCTTATTCTTTGAGGGTTCCATCCCTTATGTGCGAGATAGTCCTGTATCTCAACAAGGTTCGTCCTCCGCATGCATGATTCAAGGTCGTCAACACCGCGTCTGAAAGCTGCGCACCAGACATTTCTGCATGTCTCTCCAGTCTACATGAAAGTACAATAAAGATCCTAGAAAGGACTCTCTGAAGAAGTTTATTTCATTTTGTTCATGTTTATTTCTTTGGTTGAAAGCATATTTGGCGTGTAAGAACTTTCTATTTTGAATAAGTAATGCAATAACTGTTTGTCTTGAAGAAATCCATTCGTTTTCACTCAAATTGTTTTTTCAAAATAATTTATAATACCGACTTTTACCCAATCTTTCTCACCTTGGTGAAGAATTGGAAGGAGGATGATGAAGTAAAACACATGATCTCTTGTTGTATGCTTCGAATAAGAACCCTATTGATGATGTAAGGCATTATTTCAACCACCTAAACACCAACATAGTTAAACCCTCTTTTTCAAGCCTTGGGAAAAATTCGTTTTTTCTCCCAAACCAAAATCTCGTTTTAGCCTGGGGCAGGGTACCATCAAAAAAGGTGAACATTTTTAAATTGGGTGGGCTCAAGTATACTAACCTTTTATTCCTCCACTTCACAAGTCACAAACTAAGCCTATACACGACTCTCAAAGTCCTGATTGAAGTAAGGTTCAGTTCGAAAGCATACTCTATGAGATATTGTTTCCTGACTCTTTGAGATACGCTCAAATTAAATCGGCTTTATAAATAATTTTAATTTATATCCTAACTAGTGATTTCGGTCACCAGCTATTGCGATATCCCTTTTCAAAACTTCAAGACAAACGTGTGTTGCATTAACTGTTTCAAAATTAACATTTCTGACTTGCCAAATGCGCTCGACATCTTAGAAAGATTACACGGACTTTGATGAACTTAAAGACCTTGTCAACCTGGGGCAATTTATTTTTTAAGATGTTTGATCCGTACGAGTTTGGCTTCCTCTAAAGCACAAATTGGAAGACTCAGTTATACCGCCAATCAGGGACAGTTACGTCGAGATTCGGCGAATCTCTAAAGAGTTTGAAAACAGTGGGGCATTTGGACATCATGTTTTCTATAAAATCCTCTCGAGATGTTTTGTCTACACCACGCGACTTGAGGCATTTGAAGCTTTAAGGAAAAGAGGATGTTTATTTCATCCCCAGGAAGCTCAATTCCAACATGTTCAACAACTTTGATGACCCAGGATATTTAATTTATCCCCTGTGAAATTTCAGTTTGGGTACCTCCGTCTACAACTTCAAACAACCTTTCGCACCTATCAAGATGTTACATCCCCAAGGGGAATGCGTTCTATTCCCCAAAGATTTTGAAGTCTTGAAGCAGGATTGGGATACTATATTTAGTTCTCCATCTATCCTCAGTGATACTTCTATCTTCAAAGATTGGTCGAGATGTTTATCTCGAGATGATTATTTCATCTCCGTCACCTCTTTCCGTCTGTTTTGTCAGCATAGGCATACACATAGCATATAAGTAGACAGCATGGCATATGCATTTGTTTGCATTTTTTGTGTTCTGTCTCTTTGGCTGTAGTTATCCCTAGGTGTATGGGTGTGTCTTGTCCCTCCAATTAGAGTTATCAACCCTAGGCAGAAAGAGCATAATGTTTCATTTTCCCCATGAAGTTCAACCCTCGTGGAAGACGGTTATTTTAGTACAATTCCATTTGAGTTCACACCTCAATGGTCGAGTCTTGCTTGACAGTTTCTTTTCGGCTACTTCCCGAATTGAACTTCGGTCTTTGGCAATCACATCATGGACATCTCCAGCCTTTAAGAATGGATTAAGTGTGCATTTATTTTGCATCCTTTTCCCCAAGAAGAATATTCCTAAAGGCAGACATTTCTTCAATAAATTTTTCTCAAGCATCTACATCTATCTCTTTATTTGAGCAACTCATTTTGATCAGGATCTTATTCAAAACGACGGACAATTTTCACAAGACAGATCATTTACCATCAGTGGATCCTTCAGCATTAGACAGTTACAGACATTTCTCTCAGGAATAACTTCCCCAATAAGTTCATCACACAAGTTTACTTCCGTCAAGTGGCATCTCCCCAGAGAAGTCAAAGAAGTTTACCACAATAGTCTCCGTACTTGAGAAGACATACGTTACAATTCAACCGGCTCACATCTCTTCCGAAGATCCCCGGTGAAGCTACATCTACATTTACAATCACATTTACAACAGAGTACATTACAGACTACATCAACAACATTTATCATCTACAGGGTTCTACAATGAACTACATCTACAGGGTTCTACAATGAACTACATCTATAGGGTTCTACAACGAACTACATTTACAGGGTTCTACAACGAACTGCACCTACAGGGTTCTACAACGAACTGCACCTACAGGGTTCTACAACGAACTGCACCTACAGGGTTCTACAACGAACTACATCTACAGGGTTCTACAACGAACTACATCTACAGGGTTCTACAACGAACTACATCTACAGGGTTCTACAACGAACTACATCTACAAGGTTTTACAACGAACTACATCTACAGTCTACAACGACATCTACAATCTACAAAACTACAACCCCCTATGAAGGTGCTCTCACGAGTTTTCATCATTTCGGGAAGGGACCGAGACCAGCTCATGATTCCCATATCATGATGCTCGGGGAAGTTCTACATCAGAGACCGAGACCAGCTCATGATTCCCATATCATGATGCTCGGGGAAGCTCTACATCAGAAACTGAGACCAGCTCATGGTTCCCATACCATGATGCTAGGGGAAGTTCCACAACTACAACATCTACAACGACATTTACATCTACACCTACAAACTACAGTGATTCTACCATCTGCAAAAAACTGAGACCAGCTCATGGTACCCTTATCATGACGCTCGGGGAAGTTATACATTTTACTATTTCAAGTTGAGTTCCAAAAAGAAAGGTATACACAAAAACGAGAAAAGAAAGAAAAATGCCAAAATGAAACTGAACTGTTGACTCAATTCATTTGGGTCATCACCAACCACTACATTATGATAATAAGCTTCTCGCCTATCGTCTAAGTCACCATATCCTGGGTGTTCGAGTTGCTGTTGTACTTTCAGAGATTTCTCTCTGGCAGTCGTTTCCTATTCCCGTGGAATCTTCTTTTGTCAAGCCTGTTTTTCTCCCCGTGTGTCGTTTCTCCATGTGGCGTCATTTCACCACAGGATTCGCTGTCTTACATTCTCATATCATTGCATATCATTTGCATCCGGTGGCCTCTAGGGCCGAAATTCGTGCAATGTTTGTATTTAAGTCCCTCCTATCTCGTCGAGACGGAGATTTCGATCCCCATATCTCCGAATAGGAGTAACTTAAATAGGGGCATCTGTTGCACCCTAATTTTTGACCATAAGATGCCACCTCTTATTTTTGTTTTTATTATTATTGGACTTTATTCAATATTTATACGACTAACCAATTTGTGCAGACGTGGTAATATCGAGTGGAGATGGCGTTCCTCATAGTCGATCATTGTACATATCTAACCGTTTAACCCGCTTGTTCGTTTTGTTTTATGAAGAAGGTTGTTGCAGAGATTCAAGGGAATTATCAACTTTCAGGCTATTTTAGTTTCCTTTCAAGATACGAGGATCTCACTATGACATCTTCATTGCTCAAGAGGCCTAGTTACGGAGTATTTCCACGTGATCTATAGTGCAAGGAATTTCAAAGTTAGTATCTTGATAAAACTTCGAAGCTCTAAATGACTTGTTTATTTAGAGGTTTATCATTGAAATATAAGCTCACAAAATACAAAAGTTCAAGGAAATCTGCATTTGGTTCCTATCAAATTTTGATTCCAAAATGCACGAGCCAAGTTTTATCAAGACCCATAACAAAGTTCACCAGCTGGTCTTGAACTCGAGATTAATTTATTTGGTTTCCTACATTGACATGTTAAGAGTTTGATCTCATTCGTCATATTCAAGCTCACGAGTAAATTCATATAGATGCAGTTGTTGCATATCTTGAAAGTAAAAAGATACAGGCTACATGGATTAGAATATCAGAAAGACTCTTTGACTACTAATTGGACAAGCTGGTTCCAAGCTGGGTACTTTCGTATGGTTTATTACAAGCTATTCAAGTCTCGTTTTTTCATTTAAATACATGAACACATTACATGATGCCAACAATCAGAGTACCCTATTTTAAGGCACCAAAGTTATTTACATATGTTTATACAAGTTCTGGGAAAATATTAAAGACAACCATCACACTCAGGCCCTGTTATACTGCTAAGGACATTAAGGGAACAAGAAATGGGATTGTCCTCGCCGGCAACGCGTCTAATGTTCGGTAAATCATCATAAGCATGTGTTCACAACAAGGATCCCCCCTACTGTTACATACAAGGGATTTTCTGAATACAAAACCAAATCGAGAGCTTGCTAGACCATCTTTCTACACCTTAAGCGCAAGTTTACTTTTGTGTGACGTCAAGGAGGGTTGGTCATGGAAGGTTGGTCGCACCGAGTTGTTTCCGGAATAGAGTACAAAACCACCTTTAGCCTCCACTTCTCCAAGTATATGAGCGTGAACTTAAGAAGGCATTAGTACCTTCCCTAAGTTTAACCAACCCCCGAACCTAAACTCTCTAAACCTTACATTTACATTGCATTGTGGGAATTTCGATCTTTATCCCTTCCTTTGGACAAATCAAAGTTCGGTTGCAAAATGAATTAAAGATTCAAACTAATTAATAGTTTGGTATCCAAATTTCACCGCGACAAACAATTATTTGTATTATTATAAATAGGGGTTCTAACAATAGATTTCAGTGTGTTGTAATTTACTATTGTACAAGTCACTTCAAAATTTACTCAAAGTATCCGAGTGTAGAGAAAAGAGTTCTGGGAGAATGTACGTAATGTAAAAACACCATTCTACGTTTTAATGAAACTTACTTTTGCTTTATCTTAAAAGAGTTTATCTTTCACTTCCTTACAATTTACGTTTTCTGGCATTATGCTTTATTTCATTTAAGTGTTTTTGAAAGCCCTTTACTTTGTTTCTTTCAATTCCATATCCTTTCTTTTATGTCGAACCTTACACTTACATTAACCTTTTCCTCATAAACATTGTCGAAGTGTTTAGTTTTTTAGTGTTTTTTAAAGTAAAATTTAGCACATGTCCTAGGATCAATTTGATCGATCCTGTGAGTCACCAAAGTTAGATTTGAAAGATCAGCGATTGTTTTCCAATTTTCATGGGAAACAGTGTGTTACAGAGAATTATACTTTTATATTGGTGGTGGATTATCAAAAGCGTTAAGCTTAATAGTTCGTGCAGCTACTATGATTAGTGCAGAAAGTATTGGCTTTGCCTTTAATATTTTGTTTTTGCTGTAAATTTTGTTGGGAGTTATTTGTAAATAGGTTGAGGTACCTCTAGTACCTCTGTTGGAATATATTGTTTGCTTATAAAAATATATTTTTACCATACCTTAAGAAGGATAAATGAGATAAAATTATTAAAAATAAGAGTAAAAAAAATATTAATAGGTTGGAACAGTGCGGGGGTGGGGATGGACCAGGGACGGAGCTAGAAAATTTATATAGTAAGGGCAATAATTTACATAAATTTATTATTTTGTTTTAATTTTTTTAATTTTTTTAATTTTCAATTTAAGTAAATAAAATAAATATTTTATTAATTAAAATATTATACTTTAAATTTAAAAATAATAAATAAATATGCAAAATTTAGATGAAAAAGTTGTACATATATGTTTTAAAAAAATAAACTAGAAAAAGAAATATAAAATAAAAAAGTATATATTATGTTTTTTTCTCTAAAAATTAAATGAATAAAAATATTTAAAAAAAAGTTGGAGATATATATACGGTTGCATATATATTATAGCTTTGCATTATTATATTCATATATGATATTTGAAAGGCATAGTGTTGGTAATGAAAATTAAATGGGGGCACATGCCTACAGTAGTATTGGCAATGTAGCTCCGTCCTTGGCGTGGACGGATATTAGTATCTTTCGTTTGCGTTTCCGTAATTAAATTTGAATTTTTTCTACACCCGCATCCTATTAAATCAACTTTTTTGTTTGATTATTGATTTTAAATATAAAATAAAATTAAAAAGTAAGAAATTTGATAGCTTTTAAGGATTTGTAGAATTTGAGATTAAGGTTTTAAGTTAAGAAATTTGGAATTTGTTTGTTTGTTAAATTTATTGATTTAATTAATAAATTTTAAGTAAAAATGTTTTTTTAATTAAGAAATTGTAATTGTAATTTTTTTCTAAAAAATTGAAAGTATGGGAGATTTTAAAAAGTTAAAAGGGCGAAGTGAATTACTATTGTACCTTAAAGGTTAAAATGTTTTAGATGCTAACAAATAATATAATTGGATTGGTTAAGAAAATAACAAACAAGAAAAACTAAAGTGTATATTTATACCTGATAAAACAAAAGTAATAAATTTCAAATGTATAAAAACATAATGCTTTTATATTATTATAAAATCATAAGTTAAAACATCAAGCTTTCAATGTAATTTCCAACTAAACGCTATAGGACTTCTAACACCGGTTTTTCCATCAGTCCATACCAAACTTCCAAAAGTTTGAGTAATATTTTGTTTGGAAGGTGATGTAGTAAATGTAACTATGTACGATTTTTTCTCATTTTTCTTAAAACTTAACACTTCTGGTTCAACCGAGATTTTGACGAATGGAACATCTGATTTAACAGATACCTTGTATGTTCCTGCCTCACCCACATTTGTAAGAGTCCGACTGTGTTTAATCACATTATCCCCACCCTCAAAGACCACGGCGAATGAAGGATAATTAAGGTTTGTTACGCTGTATTGTTTCTTGGGATCGCATGTGTAGTTTCTCCTCGCCACAATTTCGATATTAACAGATGAGTAGTTCAATGCACAGAGGAAGCTCAAATAGTCATCGGAAGTTAAATCATAGACAAGTCCGGGATTTAGAGCGGAAACAGGGTCGACATGTCCAGCACCAAACTCAAATGGAGTTGCTGGCTTGTTGGTTGCACTGTCCAATAATGTTTGATTGTTTTTGTAAGTTGTGTAAGCGGTTGTCATCAACGCGGATCGAATGACGGCCGGGCTCCAATCTGGATGAATGGACTTGATTAGAGCTGCTAGTCCACTTACATGTGGGCATGACATGGATGTGCCTGATAGAATGTTGAAATCTACGCGTCTAGGATCAGATTCCCAGCTTGTGGGACTCGCATTTTTTGAATAAGCTGCTAGGACGTTTACACCAGGAGCAATAAAATCAGGCTTCAATATTTGTGGGGTTATATAATTCGGGCCTCGTGAACTGAAATATGCAACAACCGGAGACGGCTTAACCTCAAGCTTTGTTCCTTCAAACACAATTGTACTTGTAGGATTTGGATCAGAAAATAAGAATTTCTTGATAGCTTCGCCATCCGTGAAGCCAACGGCAGTTGCTGGCAAAATATGGGCATCTGCTCGAGGTATTTCTCCGTCCGTCTCAGTGTTGGCTAACACCATGCCCAAACCACCAGCAGATTTCACTGTATTTCCTTTGGCTACTCTAGATAAATATCCAGAATCACACAACACAATCTTTCCTTCTACTTTTTCCGGAGCCAAGCTATCTGGAAGACATCTCCCAGCACCTTTTTCGTCTTCTTGGTTGGATGCATTTCCTGCATATATGAACGGCATGGGAGTATCCGGCAAATTATTGCCTTTATAAAGGGACACACCTGAATAATTTTTACCATTTCCGAGACTGACGTGTGCAGGGAAATCTCGATCGAGTGTTCCAGCTCCCACATTGGTAATCCAGGGTGCTACATTAGTGACACTTGAAGGAGTAGGACCAGAATTTCCTGCTGAGCATGAGACTAGAATGCCATGTTCCGTTGCTGCAAAGGCTCCGATTGCAATGTTATCCTTAAAGTAATCACGTGATGGACCTCCAAGCGACAATGAAAGAATATTGACATTGTCAGCAATGGCCTGATCTATTGCAGCCAATATATCCGAACCAGTACATAAATCTTTCCAACAAACCTTATAGATAGCAACTCTGGCGCCAATTGCCATCCCGCGTGCAGTCCCATTGGCATAGCCAAAAAGACCAGCGTTTTCCACCGCAGATCCTGCAGCTGTGCTCGCGGTGTGAGTTCCATGGCCTGCATCGTCTCGAGGCGATCTAGACAGGATGGTTTCATTCATTGGACCCACAGATGCCTCGAAACCCTTTGCAAAGAATCTGGCACCAATCAATTTCTTATTACAATTAGATGTTGTAAAATTTGTACCTGTTTCACATTTTCCTCTCCAATCGCGCGGGATTGGCCCGTATCCAGTATCATCGAAGCTCTTGCTTTCAGGCCATACACCTGTGTCTAGGAGTCCCACAATTACATCACTACTTTTGTTTGTCCCGGGGAACAAACTAGCAATTTTATCAAGCCCGAGAAACTCCGGCGTTCGAGTTGTGTGGAGTTTGTACTTTTTATCTGGTGTCACCTTTAGAATCCCTGGTTGGCTCTTTAGTAACTGATGTTCTTCAACTGTCAAACTTGTTGAGAATCCATTTATTGCCTTATCATAGGCGTAGAGCACTTCAGCTGACTCGGATACCGACTTCACAATTGATTTGTACCATATTGAATGGTGGTTGAAGCTTGTTGGCATTGTGGATTTGGCAACATGAACAATGTAGGTAATCTTCTTATTCTCACTATTCTCTGTTCTTGCCAAAGACACATCACGCACACTCAGAATCACAAAAAGAAGTACAGCAAAGAGTTTCATAAAATTTTCCATGTTAGATAGCTTTGTTTGTATGTATTGAGATGAGATTGTGAGAGAAAATGAGAAATGTAGTAGAGAACCTTACCTTATAAAGTGGTGAGATCATGCATTGGAATTTGAAATCAATGCTAAAAAGAGCAGTAGAATGAGGAGAAATTTTAAAAAATATGTCATTCATTTAAGAAAAAGTATTAAGTTCCATATTAAATAATTGTAATTATTGACTTATGCAATAATATTAGTAATTTCTTTTGACTGTAATATTGAAGTTATTGAAAATAAATAAATACTTTCTTACTCATTAAGAAAAATAGTTAGTATCTATTATATAAGAAGATAAATTGTTTTGGAAATTTCAATATTGCCCGCATGCTTTTTCGTGCTTCTATGTGGATGATTGGATCATCTTCCCTTCGTTTTTTTTTTATGTCAAGCGTGCCTCTATTTTAGGAAAATCTTCAAATCAGATTTTTGTTTTTTCAAATTTTATCTTTTACTTTCTTCCATCACACTGCATCTTATTTAATGCACTTATGCTTTGAAATTAATTATATCTACTCAACACTAATATCTCATTATTTGTTTATTTAAAATTTTTCATTTTTTTTCTCCCATAACATGTTTTTGTTTTGCCTCATAACACATTGTTCTTCTGCCATAGCACTTTCTTCTTTTGATTTTTCATCCCTTCAATTGAAATTGTCTCCGTCGTTTCTAAATGGTTAGACCGTTGGAGAAGATTTGCAACCTCAACGACACCAAGCTCTGGAAGGTCACAGTACGGGTGCACCATAAATGGCTGGTTCTTTCCAATAATAAGGAACACTTTGAAATATTCTTCATAGACAAAGATGTAAATTTTCTTACTTGGTATGCTCAAATTTTTCCTAAATTTTTTATATCCAAAGTTTTTTTTGGTCTTCGACGTAATCTGATCTTTAACTTAATAACAACATAACTTTTACATGCCTTTTATTTCTCTTTTGATCATTCTTGACGCTCTTCTTTTACTTCATCTGGTTTACGATTTGGTGTATTGCAAGATACGTTTTTCGTTATAACACTGTTTGATGTATGCAATATGGTATTTCATTCGCATTTTTCTTTTCTTTCTTTCTTAGGGGGATGATATACGCGTTGTTGTACCAGCAACATATATTGCCGCATTCGAGGACAAGTTAATTGTGGACTACACTTACATTGATTCGAACTTTAACATTCAGGTAAATGATTTGGTCTTTAAACCTTCGAGGCACAAATATATAGTGGATTTTACAAGAGGGACATCCGTTAATGATGTTAATAATCATGGAAAACCGCCTAAAACACATAACTTTACCAGTTTTGCTGATATCATTGCCGACCGATTTCAGAAAGATGTACCATGGGTGACTTATGTTGTTTTTTTTGCCTATCCTTGGATCTTTTTATTTCTCATTTATGTTTGTTATGTTATACTTTTAAATACCTTTTTTTCTTCAGACGTTATAGGAACGGTAGATAGTATTGGTTTTGTACAGACACAATCAGGAGGGAAAAAACAACAAGTAAATTTTATACTAAGGGACCACAGGTTTGTATATTGACTCCCAATAACACACTCATCTGCCACCATTTTTACTTCCTATTTTGTAACTACATAATATACATTCTTACACTTTTTGTAGCATCAACACCATCAAATATACTCTTTGGGAGGCGTAAGCCTCCCAATTCATAAAGTTCAACCAAGATCGAGTCAATACGTCTGGTCCAACTGCCGTTTTGCTTCAGTACACAAAAGTCAAGGAAGAGGGTTAGCCGATTAATGTTGTTATTAATGTTTATCCACAATTGGTGTCAAACTAATATATATCCAAACTGACCTATTTCTTTTATAACGTAAGAACATAGCCACTTTTAGTTACAGACACATACAACGTAACCAAGTTGTATATCAACGCTGATTTGCCTTCAATCGAACAGTTTATTGACAGGTACCATAAATGAGATATGTATTGTCATTCCTACATACAACTTCTTTTTACAGTAGATTAACGTTTTTGTGTCAAATTTTCATGCAGCATCCCTAAAGACTCTTTAGTTAAGTTTCTAGTCAACTAAGCTCTCATTCTCAACTCTACTCACAAAACTCTGAAAATTCTCAACAAACTCCTGTTCAAAAGTTACTTTCAAAGGCTATTGTGTTGCCTCTCATTGAGATTAAAAAACTTCGTGATGTATACATTACTCTTCCTCGAACAAATACTTTGAATTTTGTATTATACATCATTCCATTTTGAACATTGGCATGTGTTAAGAATCGGTTACACATCAATTAGTATTGATTTGCATTCAATTTGTCATAAGTGTAAATCATATTATTACCTAGTGTGTATACCTATTTTGCATATAAATATACAGCAGCGTGAACATATTCGACACATAAAAATACAATCACAACATGGTATCTAGAGCTGATTGACCCATTGTCTTCCAGAATATTTTTTTTTGTTTCCGCAAAATATTCGGCCAATCACAGTAGTGCAAGAGCGCACCACCGCTCTCGATGAATTTTCTGGTGAAGTAACCATGCCGCTGGCATCGTCTCCTTCCGATCAGCCGGAAACCCAAAATCTCCGCCACGATCCGCCTTACGACGCGCCCTGCCGCCGCTTGCGCATGGATTTCACGCACTGACCTTCCCTCCGCGCATGACAGCGCGTCCCACCGCCTTTGTATCCGCCATTTCCGTCTCCAACACCGTCTTCTTGTGTTCTTTCCAGATCTGCTCTTAGTTTTTCCATCCAAGCAACCAAAAATCATGGGAGATACTGATTCCGCCACTTTTACGAAGGTTCTGTTTATCCTGTGTGAGAAACTCACTGGAATAGTGAACTATAATATATGGGCAGGTGTTGTCAAAATGTGGTTTCATAGTCAAGGACGTGAAGATCATTTAACTGCAAAATCAAAAAATATTCCCGCTGTCAAACGTGATAAGTGGAAACAAATAGATGCTTCTCTATGCACTATGTTATGGTTTTTCATAGCAACTAATCTCCAAGCACAATACCAAGCCTTTACCACTTGCTATGAGGTTTAGGAAAAGGCTAAGAAAGTGTTCTCCAATGATTTCCATAATCTTTAGAGTGTCATCACCAAACTCAACTCTTTGAAATTGAAGAATATGGATATGCAAGCTTATCTGACTAAGCTTGATGCGTTAAAGGAAAATTCCACAATCCTAATTCCCTTTACCAAATATCTAGCAACTTATGTTGAACAACAAAGTAAGTATTTCATGATCGTGGCACTTGTCGGACTACCATCAGAGCTTGATTTCGTTCGGAACTAGATTTTATCAGGATCCAATGTTCTTAACTATGAAGCAGTTAGTGAATAACTACTACGTTTGGCTACACCTCACGCCTTTGGACTGGTCTCCACTCCATCTCCTACATAATCATCTACTTTTTCTTTCCATTATCATAGTCGTGGTGGACGAATCGTAGGACGGGGTGGACAACGTAATGGTATTCGTTGTAACTATTACAATCATTATGGTCACATTGAAGTTGACTGTCATTTAAAGGCAAGAGAACAACAACGACAACTACGGGGTGCAGTCCCATCGACATAGCCAAAAAGACCAGTGTTTTCCACCGTAAATCCTGCAGTTGTGCTCGCGGTGTGAGTTTCATGGCCTACATCGTCTCGAGGCGATCTAGACATGATGGTTTCATTAATTGGACCTACAGATGCCTCGAAACCCTTTGCAAAGAATCTGACACCAATCAATTTCTTATTACATTTAGATGTTGTAAAATTTGTAACTGTTTCACATTTTCCTTTCCAATCGCGCGGGATTGGCCTTTATCCAGTATCATCGAAGCTCTTGCTTTCAGGCCATACACCCGTGTCTAGGAGCCCCACAATTACATCACCACATTTGTTTGTCCCGGGGAACAAACTAGCAATTTTATCAAGCCCGAGAAACTATAGCGTTCGTGTTGTGTGGAGTTTGTACTTTTTATCTGGTGTCACCTTTAGAATCCCCGGTTGGCTCTTTAGTAACTGATGTTCTTCAATTGTCAAACTTGTTGAGAATCCATTTATTGCTTTATTATAGGTGTAAAGCACTTCAGCTGACTCGGATACCGACTTCAGAATTGATTTGTACCAGATCGAATGGTGGTTGAAGCTTGTTAGCATTGTGGATTTGGAAACATGAACAATGTAAGTGATCTTCTTATTCTCATAATTCTCTGTTCTTGCCAAAGACACATCACGCACACTCATAATCACAAAATGAATTATTGCAAAGAGTTTCATTAAATTTTTCATGTTAGATAGCTATGATTGTATGTATTGAGATGAGATTGTGAGAGAAATATAGTAGATAACCTTACCTTATAAAGTGGTGAAATCATGCATTAGAATTTGAAATCAATGCTAAAAAGAGTAGTAAAATGATGAGAAATTTCAAAAAATATGTCATTCATTTAAGAAAAAGTACTAAGTTCCATATTAAATAATTGTAATTTTTGACTTATGCAATAATATTGTTGTGGTTTCTTTTTAGTGTAATATTGAAGTTATTGAAAGAAAAATCAATACTTTCGTACTCATTAAGGGTCCGTTTGGTTCAACGGAGGGGAGGGGAGGTGAGGGAATGTATTTTAATTAAATGTAGGTTTGGTTCATAAGAGGGGGAGGGGAGGGGAGAGAGAAGTTTTATTCAAATATATGTTTGGTTCCCAGGGGGAGGGGAGGGGTTTTAAAACTAATTTACCTTTTTACCCTTAAAATATTATAACAATCATGCTAAATAATTTTTTTATAAAAAGTATTCATAAAAAATGTAGATAATTAAACACAAAATATTTAACATTTAAAATACTCTAAAATATTTTAAAATGAAAATAAAATATTGATAAACGTCATAAAATCAAATTATATGATCAATGATCATATGAACCATTTTCTCATCTTGATGATCCATTTAATCCTATAACATATTTATAAGATTAAATTCTACATAATATATAACTCATACTACAATTATATATTGATATGTAATATAATACAACAAATTATAAAATAATTAAGTTATTACAAGCAAAATATTAAATAAAAATGAATAGAATAAAACACATGGAAAAAAAAGTTGAATCATAATAATAAAAATAATAGAGTTGTCATTAAACAAATAAAGGAATTATAATAAGGTGAAAAAAATTAAGATATAATATTAATAAAGACAATTAAAAAATTTATTAAATAAAAGTGAGGATAATTTTGTCAATATAATAAAAATGCATGTTATCATAACTCCTCTCCCTCCCCTCCCCTCCGAAAACTTCCAATTCGGGGGAATGAAAAATTGCTCCAGGAGGGACTCTGATTACCTTCAATCCCCTCTCCTCCCCTTATAAAATTGAACCAAACACATCTATTTTAAAATATTCCCTTCCCTCCAAAATCCCCCAACCAAACAGACCCTAAGGGTCTGTTTGGTTCAATTGAGGGGGAGGGGAAGAGAGGGATTTTAATGAAGGGGAGGGGAGGGGAGGTGAAAGATTTTTTTAATCATATAAGTGTTTGTTCAAAAGAGAGAAGGGGAGGGGAGGGGAGGAATTTTAATTAAAAATGTGTTTGGTTCAAAAGGGGAGGGGAGGGGTTTTATTAATAATTTACAATTTTATCCTTATGATCTTACATAAGTTATATGATACTAAAATGTGAAAAATTCATGCGTATTTTTGTTGGTAATAATTTTTTTAATATTGAGTGATTAAAAAAGTATTTATTTGTCACATAAAGTTAAAAAATTGAGTACAATTGATTCGACTTATAACTTTCCAACAGAAATTAAACTATATGCCAATAACATTGTTTAAATTGTGATGAATCATATAACAAAACAAATATATAAGTAACTTATTATTAAATATTAATGGTTCAAAATATTTAATAAAATGAATAAACAAACATAAATAAAATGAATGGTTTACAAATTTGATATAAAAAAATATGATAGAATATCTAACAAAATCAAAAGAAAAAACGAATATAACTAAACATAATTTTTTTTTATAAAAAAAAGACAATGATTATGTTTTATATTAAGTATAGAAATTATAAAATAATTTGAAGGCGGAGAACAATTATAATAAGTTGATGAAAACAATCGAGAAAAAACAGTAACACGAAAGAAAACAAATAGTTTTGAAATACTGAAATTAAACTGAGGATATTTTAGTAAATATAATAATTTTTTAAATATCAAAACTCATATTCCCTTCCCTCCCCTCCAAATCTCCCAATTCGGAGGGAACCAAAAAGTGTGTTTTGGAGGGATTTTGCTCCCCTCCTCTCCTAAGATTTGAACCAAAAATATTTAATTAAAAATTTTCCCTCCACTCCCCTCCCCTCCCCTCCATCTACCCCTAAGAAGAAGAGGTAGTATATATCATATAAGAAGATTTATTGTTTTGAAAATTCCAATAGTGCCCTCCTTTTTTTTTTCTATTTTCACGTGGATGACTTCACCATCTTCCATTCATTTTTCCTTTGCCACGCATACCTTTGCTTTAGGAAAATCTTCAAATCAGATTTTTGTTTTTTCAAATCTTTTCTTTTATTTTCTTGCATCACACTGCATCTTATTTAATGCACTTCTGCTTTCAAATCAAACATATATCTACTCAACACTGATATCTCATTATTAGCTTATTTAAATTTTTTCATTTCTTTTCTCCCATTACATGATTTTGTTCTTGCATGATAACACATTGTTTTTCCGCCACAACACTTCCTTCTTTCGATTTTTCATCCCTTCAATTGAAATTGTCTCTGCCGTTTCTAAATGGTTAGATCGTTAGAGAAGATTTGCAACCTCAACGACACCAAATAGCTCTGAAAGGTCGCAGTAAGGGTGCACCATAAATGGCTGGTTCTTTCCAATAACAAGGAACACTTTGAAATATTCTTCATAGACAAAGATGTAAGTTTTCTTACTCGGTATGCTCAACTTTTTCCTAAATTATTTATATCCAAAGTCTTTTTTGTTCTTCGACGTAATTTGATCTTTAACTTAGTAACAACATAACTTTTACATGCCTTTTATTTCTCTTTTGATCATTCTTGACGCTCTTCTTTTACTTCATCTGGTTTACGATTTGGTCTTACGTTTTTTGTTATCACATTGTTTGATGTATGCAATATGGTGTTTCATTCGCATTTTTCTTTTCTTTCTTTATCAGGGGGATGATATACGCGTTGTTGTACCAGCAGCATATATTGGCGCATTCGAGGACAAGTTAATTGTGGACTACACTTACATTGATTCGAACTTTAACATTCAGGTAAATGATTTGGTCTTTAAACCTTCGAGGCACAAATATATAGTGGATTTTACAAGAGGGACATCCGTTAATGATGTTAATAATCATGGAAAACCGCCTAAAACACATAACTTTACCAGTTTTGCTGATATCATGATCGGCCGATTTCAGAAAGATGTACCATAGGTGACTTATGTTGTTTTTTTGCCTATCCTTAGATCTTTTTATTTCTAATTTATGTATGTTATGTTATACGTTTAAATACCTTTTTTCCAGACATTATAGGAACGGTAGATAGTATTGGTTTTGTAGAGGCACAATCAGGAAGGGAAAAACAACAAGTAAATTTTATACTGAGGGACCACAAATTTGTATATTGACTCCCAATAACACACTCATCTGCCACCATTTTTACTTCCTATTTTGTACCAACATAATGTACATTCTTACACTTTTTGTAGCATCAACACCATCAAATGTACTCTTTGGAGGGTGTATTCCTTCCAATTCATAAAGTTCAACCAATATCGGGTCAATATGTCTGGTCCAACTGTTGTTTTACTTCAGTATACAAAAGTCAAGGAAGAGGGTTAGCTGATTCATGTTGCTATTAATGTATACCCTCAACTGATGCCAAACTAATATATATCCAAACTGACTTATTTCTTTTTTGATGTAGGAGCTTATCCACTTTCAGTTACAAACACATAGAACGTAACCAAGTTGTACTTCAATACTGATTTGCCTTCAATCAAACAGTTTATTGACAGGTACCATAAACGAGATATGTATTGTCACATTCCTACATACAACTTCTTTTTACAGTAGATTAACGTTTTTGTTTGAAATCTTCATGCAGCATCCCTAAAGACTCTTTAGTTAATGTTTCTAGTCAACTAAGCTCTCATTCTCAACTCTACTCACAAAACTCTAAAAATTCTCAACAAACTCTTGTTCAAATTTTACTTTTAAAGGCTATTGTGTTGCCTCTCATTGAGATTAAAAAACTTCGTGATGTATACATTACTCCTCCTCGAACAAATACTTTGAATTTTGTATTATACATCATTCCATTTTGAACATTGGCATGTGTTAAGAATCGGTTACAAATCAATTAGTATTGATTTGCATTCAATTTGTCATAAGTGTAAATCCTATTATTACTTATTGTGCATACCTATAGTTAGAGTTCTTGTTTGAAATTTCACCATAATAATGAGCTAGTCACACCATAACACAAGTCTCAAAGGATCTCTTCTAGGAAGAGTCTTTGTACCAACATAGTAAGATGTAAATTTTGTAGGGCTATACTACACGATCTCCAAATCCAACATTCAAAACAAGCTCTAGACGAGGTTCCTAGAGTCATGGACCTTATTCGAAATTCTACCATAATAATAGGCTAGTCATACCATGATGAAAATTTCCAATGGATATACTTTAAGTGGAGTTTTCGCATTTTCATAGTGAGATGTGCATCCTCTATACCAACACTACGCAATCTCTGATCTTAAACTTAAGTGTTTCTTAAAACTCAGGTATAGAGCTTCACTCAAATAACATGTCCCAGTCCCACAGATGAATATAGATAAATCATGCAATAATAAAAGATAAAGCCAGATAATGAAAAAACTAAACAAAGTAAGAAATAAAAAACAAAGCTAACACTCACACCCTAAAAATAACTAGGCTTAACCCTCAAAAATCCCCAGCAGAGTCGCCAGCTCTTGTGGTGCAAAAGATACCCGAGCGAACAAACGCTCAAAATCAACAAAGTCGCCACTGAAGTTTTATTTTTAAAAGGAAAACATCGATAAAACCCTTGAAAAAAAATATGGTCATCATAACCAAATTCGGGTTCGGGGAGTCAGTTATGCGCGTGAAAGATATTAATACCCCGCGGCATCCGTTGTATCCAACGGGAACAGTTTAATTAGTTTTAAAAACGTGTTAGCTTAAAATTTTTAAGTTTTTTCTTCTTTTTTTTATATCAAAAATGTTTGAAAAAAAATAAATAAAAAAGACTAAAATAGATTTTTTTATTAAAGTGTTTGGCGAGACGTTGAATCTCGCTTCTATGTATCCTCAGGTGTGATGGGGAACTTAAAGTTACGTAGTTATGGGTAGCAAATGTTTATTGGTTGATCGATTTTAAAAAAATATGTGTAGTTGTATTCGAGCAGAAAACATTGCTTGCTACGTACAAAGAGGAGTGTGGAATGTTGTTTGCTTTGCGTCAGAATGGATAACATGATTCAGAAACTCTCAAATTACGGTTTCATCGCATTCAAGCAGAAAACTTTGCTTGCTACTCGTGCATGGGAGAATTAAAGTGTTAGTTTGTGCTTCACGTAGGAATGGATAAAATTCGTTTATTTATGAAATATTTTTCGTCGCACTAAGGCGAAAAACATAGGTTTGATGAGTTGAAGTTGTTTTTAGATGGACAACAAATATTCTAGCAATGGAGCGTACACCAACCACTCGTTTATTCGAGGAGATAGTGGATGTACATCCATCGATTCCTTTTTCATCTAGTTTTAATATGAAATTTATTAGGGGAAGACCAATATTCGAGCAATGAGGTGTGTGCTAATCACTCGTTTATTCGAGGACCAAGTGGATGTACATCCACCTAATCCTTTTTTATCCAAGTTTGATTAATGTGTTTTATTCAGAAGACAAATATTCAATTGGAACAAAGTGTGCACTTTGCGTCTGATTACTCGAGGATCAAAATGATGTACATCCAATTGTCCTATTTAATCTAATTTTTATTATAAAAGAATTATTTTGATTAAATCGAGAAATAGAGATTAAATGATTTTTATTTTTATTAATCAATTAATCAAATTGATTAATTAAATCGAATCATTTATTTTTATTAAAAAACTAGGGTTTTGATTTAAATATTTAGTAGTTAAAAAATTAATCTGTTAATTAATTAAATAATTAAAATTATAAAAAAAATAAAATAAAGAAAAGGGCGTGAGAAAATGAAGGCAGGATTTAGGAGAAGTAATTCATCTAAGGCCCAAGTTTGAGCCCATTAAGCAATAAAAAAAAAAGGCAAAAGAAAAAGGTTGGGCAAATATGAATCGTCTGGTGGAGATCAATGGTCATGATCTAACCATAAGATCTAATATATTTGGGTTTTTTATAAGCACCATGTTGTCAATTAAACGCATGCACATGGTAAGGACAATGTGGATCCTGTACAGGGCCTCATCCATCACTTAAGCTTCAACCAACCAGAAAATGAAACATGACACTTTTTAAATAATAATAAAAAAAGTAAAACAACATACCCAATTGAAAAATGACAAAAAAAAACAAAAAATACGAAAATTAGATCTATCTTGCCTCTCGCCACTATCCTTTTATCTCTTACACTATACTTCATTCACGTTAAAACTTAAACACCCATATTAAAAAAACTTCAATCAACATAAATAAATAAACCATGAAATTAAAAAAAAGAAGGAGCTATTTGCCAGGAATTTTGCAGTGGCCGAAAATGTGCAGAGGAGGATCGCGTGGAGTTTTCTGATTAGAGGAGGATGGCACGACTTTACAAGCTTCGGACGTGGGTGGATGGCGGTGTGTCGTGGGGGCTGGCGGTTCAGTGTAATCTATTGGGTGCATTTTGGACTGGAAAATGAGCTCCGTGTATGTAGAAAAATAGAAAAACTAACTACATAATTATTAGGTTGCATACATGTCACATGATTCTTTGTCTCCTTTAATATTATTGTACACATTTTCTTTTGAATTTCAAAAGGATGACTTCTTTTTTGAATTTGCAACACCTTTTAACCGTTTTGGATATTGTACTTGCTAAAAAAGAACAATGAGGGGCAAACCCTTATTATGTAGAGTTGTTTGTGATTTTAGAGTTTGGAATGTGCTAAGACTTCGCCACCTATGGAGTATGAATAGATCATGTATACTTTTCTTGGGAAATTTTGTGATCATTTTTCCATTCTATGAATGGGATATACACAGATAACCCTTTTTGGTATGTATCTGAGGCCTAGATGAGCAATTTATCCTTCTTTTGGTCACGGATGAGCAAGTGAGAATATCGAGTCTCTCCTAAAATCATAGGAGAAATAGTTATTCCTCATTCCTTGAGCCACTATCCGCACACCATGTATCCCACCAACTATTTTAGTGGAAATATGGTTTGGTTTAGGTGTCCAAGCCCATGCCCAATACAGTTACCAACTTTGGGCGCCTAGGGTGAGTATTTGGTTCGGGCAGCCTGCAACATGCTTTTGGAAACTCACTCCATATTGGTACAATTACCTTGACTGGTGTCTTTTGAACAATCATTCCCAAGATCCATAAAAATTATCTCAGTTGAGATACAAACTGAACATTTAAATTTTTTACGCAACACCTCTTTCTGAATTTTGGTATCCATGCATTTGATAACACAAACACATTGGTCAATATCTTTGAATGAAGATCCATTAATTCAAAATATATTTTTTTCTCGATCATTTATACTTCAAATTTAAGATTAAATTTTACATATAACAAATTTTTCATGTCATAAATTTGTCCAATCAGATGCCACAAGAGTTTAAAACAATTTTTTATATTATAATGAAAAAATATTTGAGAGAACCAAAACTCTCTAAATAGCGGGGGCAAAAAAATAAACTTTAAAGATATTACTTTTCACACCTTTAGTGGTTCTTGCACACCCTTATGAAAAACCAAAAATGTCTATATAATTTGAATATACATTTCTAAATGCACCCCACCCATTTATACGCGAGTCACACTCTCATTTTGTCAAAAATTAATACATAAATGCATCTTGGTAACTGATATGGAAATATACCTCCTGACGAGGTTTGAGCCAAATACACGTTAGACCTTCCCCCTTCCTCATTTCCAATAAAACATATCAAATATGAATCCCTTCTCAAGTCACTTCTCTAATACCCCAAAATGTTTTATCTATCCAAGTGGTTTTTCTACTCCATTCAATGCAAGTGGTTTATCAATTACTTCTCAACATCATTCAATCCAAACACTTCAACTTCAACTACGCATTTGGTAAGTTTTTTCATTTCTCTTTATTTTGTTTTATTTTCTCTTCATGCATTACTAAATAGGTACATTAGGTTGTTTAAGAAACATTATTATATAGGTAGTTACACTCATGGTTAGGTGGTTTATTTAGGTATACGATTTATTCCATTTTTTGTTTTCCCTATTTTTTTGTCATTTTGCGTTCTCAGAGTTTCAGGAAAATATGAAAGTGCACTTTTGTATTTTGTATGAATTTGATTTTTCAGAAATACGGAAGTACACTTCTGTATTATGTCTGCATTGTTTTATTTTTAATGTCTTTCATCTATTTTTATTTTTTCTACTTTGTATGGTTTATTTATAGGTAAAATGGTTGGCAACCAAGAATGATTTAGGCAAGGTAGAGTGTCCTAGCATGCATTTGTTCGTAGGGAGAGAGCCTAACCCTTGCAACCACTGATTGGTGCCAATTCATTTGATGTGGAAGCACAAAATGTTGGAGTTTAGGTGTCTCTAGTCCATGTTGATGCACTTATTGTCGATGTTGTTGTTCATAATGTTGTTGCTGAGGAATTTAGAAGAAGCCCGTATGACATTTCACTACTGCCTTTGTATGTAAACCATACTGCTAGGCACTGTTAGAACAAGATTTGTTCATGACATATATTCCTTGAGTTTTGATGATAACAAAATATTAAAAGAACAATGGTGTTATCTAATGTGTATTCCAAGTATGTAGGTTCTAATGCTTAAAGTTATATATTCAAAATCTGATATATAAGGATGCACTTGAAAGAAACTGAATTACTAGCTTCTGGTGGTGTAGAATCATAATAACACTCTCTAAGTGATGTCTGACGTAGACTCTGAAGCTGAAGGTCTTAGCATTAGAAGAATCAACATATTGTCTTTACACTTGGTGAGTGTAATTAGCTTGTGGTGATCATTCAAAATTAGTGATAAAGCTAAAGTTATCCATACCGTAGAAAGCAAGTTGCATTGTCAAATCAGTTTGTCAGCTAAAGTCTAAGTTCACAAGGCTCAAGAAGAGTTGACATACATTACAGATATCCACTCTCAACGGCTTTATAGTACAAGATTACATGGAATACACAACGGTGAAACATGTTACATAATGGATTAAGATCTTTTGGTGTATCTCTCTTCAACGTCTCTTGTACTATGGAGAAACAAAGATACTTGTTCAAGTTATTTCTTCCAACAACTAATTTTCTACAACTGCTATATAAACTACTAAAGGTTCAAACTAAATTCTTGAACAAGGGAGCAATCAAAAGGGCAAATATAGAAGGAAAACCAAGTATAAAAGTGTTCTACACTTCTGTCTGGAGGAGGAACAACAAGATCATACAATAAGCAACACAATCAAGTATGCAGATTTTCTACTATATGTTGTAAATTGTAATAATCCTTAAGATTTCTTAAACGTTGAATTTCTTAGAAATCTTAAGCGCTTAGAGGTCTTTGTTAAGGTCATTACCATGTACCTCTGATAATTGTATCAAGTACACCTTGTTCTCTATTCTACTAAACATGATTGTTTAGTAGTTTAGATAAAGTCTCTTGCTATGTGCTTGAGCAGTAAAGTATCTTTCTGAGAAGCCTGAGCCAAGTAAGTCTCTTGCTATGTGCTAGAGCATTGAAAGTCTTAATCAATTGTTGATTGAGAAGAAGTCTTGAATCCTTGGGATATAGGCAAGGAAGTATTGGTATGTGAGTCTGAGCAAGGAAGTCTTGGGCTTGATTAACTTGAGCTGAATTCTTGGGTTCGTGAAACCTAAGCAAGAAAGTTTTGAGTTCATGGAAATTAAGCAAGAAATTTTTAGGCCTGAGGGGCTTGAGCAGAAGTCTTGGATTCATGGAACCTAAGCAGGGAAGTCTTTGACAAAGGGTCTGAGCAGAAGTCTTGAGTCTGAGGGACTTAAGCAATGAAGTCTTAGGTTCGTGGAACCTGAGCAAAAGTCTTGGACCTGAGGGGTTTAAGCAGGAAGTCTCAGGCTGAGGGTCTGAGCAAAGAAAAGTTTTATGCTTAAGTGCATAAGCGATTGTAATCATATTTTGATTATGGTGAAAATATTTTGTGCTATAAAGGGACTGGACTACTCTCATTTGGTAGGAACCAGTATAAATTTTTGTGTGTTCTATTAACATCCGCTGCAACGTATAATAAGAATCTGAACACCAGTTTAGATTCTGAACTCTGATAAGATATAAACTAAGAAATGGAAAACACAATTCAACCCTACTTCTTGTGTATTTTTCTAACCTTCAGGCACATGTGGACATAGAGGTAGAATTTTTCTATATTTATTCTTTGAAACACATGTGTTATAATATTCAAGTTTTCTGACAATGATGTTTTTTTTTGCAATACCGTAATGCTTTAAAATATATTAAACAATGTATGAAGATTGTTGGTATAACAATCTGAGGAGTAATGACTTCACGATGCAATGCAACTATTTGGGCTACAAGATTTATGCATGAATGGTTATATTGTTATTAACCATGGTATGTTGTTAACTTTTGTTAAGAGATGACACTCAGAGAAGTCATCTTTTCATGTTCTACATGGTGAGATGTTCATCACACTTGATGATGTGTCATTCTTGCTACATCTTTCGATATGGGAAAACTTATTAGACCACTTCAGAATGACCACATCTAATGCATTGGACTTGATGATAACCTATTTGAGAGTTGGCCCAGAGGATGCCCTAGAGGAGCTAGAAGACATCATATAATGTCATGCTAGATTTTTATTTTTTGAGAAGTTGTATACACACCACCTGGCTGCGGCGGTGGAGGATGACAGTGATGATACACAAGTTAAACATTATAAAACATGTGCATTGAGGTCATACCTCATGTATTTAGTTGGCACACATATATTTGTGAATAAAAAAGTTAACTACGCGATGTGGTTTACTTTAGATACTTCGTTGACTTCGACCAAATTCATGAGTACAATTGGGGGGGTACTTGTTTGATTTACATGTACTCGAAGTTAGCTGGAGGTTGTCTTTGGAAGATCAGACAGATGACAGCAAGATGCACATTGTTTACAATAATATATTTGCTTATTGTACCATTTTCACAACATTTGTGTTATGTCACTACTAATATTTCATATGTACCATTTTCAAGTATTGTTCCTCTAACACTTTCCACGCATCTTCGGTTGGTTATATGTTGACAACTACTCTAAGGACCAGCCACGTGCTTGCGCATTCTTTTCACTAAGAAGGAATCAGGAAACTGAGCCCTTCAAAATGTTTCTTGATTGCACTACAACAGATGATATATGTTACACACCGTATGACAATCATTGTCAAATGCATCCCTTGAATGACATAGTCTTTTACTCTGGATGGTTGGCTTATGGATCACGTCTAATGTATTCACGTCTGCCTGAACGAGTCATGCGTCAGTTCGTGTATTTAAAGGTTGTTTCGAGACCCCTATGTGCATGTTCCTCCTGCTATGGCCCGTTGAGATGTAGATGTTGTGTATGGTGATTTTTATAATCATCTAGCACTAGATGAAGTACAAAGTGTGACAACTCCTCACCAATGGAATAGTGCATGACACTAAATGTTCACGGAGATCCACGTTGATAAACTCATTAGGAGATATTAAAGGAGGAGCAAGTTATAGTAAATCATGATGTTGATGTGTTACATGTATGTCATCGTATAAAAACCATTGTACGAGCGAGCGTAGATAGAAGACTTTCTGAAAAGCACTTATGAAAGGGCCACTATAAATGTCATTCTATCGGAGACACGTACGACATTGCAGTACATGAGACATAACAGCAACAAGGGAGTAAGATATATCGAGTAATATTTAATAGTATTTGAATTATGAACTTGAGATAGTATTATGATTTATAATTTGTCATTTTAATAATATTATAGATTATGGATTGATTTTAATATATATATAATTTGAATCTGGTTACATCAATGGTTTAATTAATAACAAATTTATTATGCTAGATTATTTATCATAAATGATCTATATAATATAAGAATTTTAAAAAAATTCAAATTTTACTATCTAAAATGTACGGTTATATATCTCAAAATGAAAATGTGACTTATTTACTAATGAATGTGATGTATATAGAATAAATATAAAAATATAATTCCGAAGTTTTGAAGAACAATTTTCAATTTATATAAAATAATTTCTTACCACTAAAATTGGGAACTCCAACCCCCAAATTTGAATAATTCACGAGCAGGGGCCCATTGTTCCATAAAAAAGAGAAGCATGTCCCCATTAATAATAAATGGAATCCCTGTAAGAAGAGTTTGATGCCATGATGTTGGTTGCAATTTGCAAGCATAATGTCAAGTTACAATTAATAGGGTCGGTCCTGTATAGCCATAAATTTCTAACAATAGAGAATCTCTTTTATTTAACCAATGAAACCGCATTCTATATATCAAGTTAAGCTTTATCTAAACAGAAATATCTCTAAGGTGTGGCACAACTTGTTCCTCGTGGCCTCATCCTCATAAGTCCAAATACTACGACGCGACTTTTCACAACTCACACAGTCGGTGAATAGTCACTTTAATTATTAAGCAAACACAGAAAGTCACAACAACCTCACACCAGAGAGAAAAAAGAAGAAGAAAACTGTGACAGAAAATGGGGATAGTGGAAGAAGCACACAACGTGAAAGTGTTGGGAACAGGAAATAGGTTTATTGTTCTAGCTCATGGTTTTGGTACAGACCAATCTGTGTGGAAACACTTTGTACCCCATCTCGTCGATGATTTTCGTGTTGTTCTTTACGATAACATGGGTGCTGGTACTACAAACCCTGAGTACTTTGACTCCGAGCGTCATTCAAGCTTAGAAGGTTACGCTTATGATTTACTGTCAATTCTAGAAGAGCTTCGGGTGGAATCTTGCATATTTGTGGGTCACTCGGTTTCAGCAATGATTGGTGCTATAGCTTCTATTTCTCGACCTGATCTCTTTCTTAAACTCATCATGGTTTCTGGTTCACCGAGATACTTGAACGATGTGAATTACTTTGGAGGGTTTGAGCAAGAAGATCTGAACCAGTTATTCACTGCTATGTCAGAAAATTACAAAGCGTGGTGTTACGGGTTTGCGCCTTTGGCTGTAGGGGGAGACATGGATTCTGTGGCGGTACAGGAGTTTAGTCGGACGTTGTTTAATATGAGGCCGGACATAGCTTTGATAGTGTCGAGGACGATTTTTCAGAGTGATATGAGACAGATTTTGAAGCTTGTTACGGTTCCTTGTCATATTATACAGGCGGAGAAAGATATGGCGGTTCCGGTGATGGTTTCGGAGTATCTTCATCAACAGTTGGGTGGCGAGTCGATTGTTGAGGTTATGGGGACGGATGGTCATTTGCCGCAGTTAAGCTCGCCGGATGTTGTTATTCCGGTGTTGCTTAAACATATTCAACTTAATATTGAGCCAGTAAGGTAAATACTTTTACTCTATTATGTCAATTTTTTTGGGTCAAGTTCTTTTTAAAATTCAATTTAGCAATTAGTACTGAACTAATTTGGTTATGTTCATTGACTTGCCTAATGGCAGCTGTCAGAGAAACTATCACACTTTCCAAAATCAGGAGACTTCTTCAACAAACACAGAGGCTTCCTCGTTGATGAAACTTGAGGCAGATTTGTAATTTGAAATCCCATTATAGGCTCATTGGTGTAGCTAGTGAGGGACAAGATGAAGGAAGTGGCATTAAGAAGGATATGTTAAGTTAATGGTTCTAGGAGAAGGAGAAGGAGAAGGGTAAATTCGTCAAAGAGTTAAGAAAGGAAAATTACAGTGTTTGAAAAGATTCTTATCTTTGAGAAAATATTGTTTTCTTCTCGTGTTCTATCTACTTTCTCGTGGAGTATCATTTTCTTGTATGCCAAACTAAGTTTTGGTGTTTGATTTGAACCCAAAAAACAATGTTATGGTGGTGTATCTTTCATGTGAATCATATTTGAAGATGTAACTTATGAACAAGTCAAATATGACATTATTCGCGTCAATGTTAATTATTATGGTTTCCTAATCATAGGATTTGATAATTTAACGGTTAAGATTTTAACTCTTTGGAATGAGATTGGATTCCCCGTCATAATCCTTAAATTATTTTAAAATATCAAACTAGTTTTTAAAATTTTTTTTAAGGCGTACCTTTTTAAAAATCTTCATTATAATAAATTGCAAATTTATATATCATTTGAATTAATTTTTCGAACTCATCACAAATATGCAATTAAATTTATCACACAAGTTACGGTTTATGAAAATCAGATAAAAATGAACGAAATAGATAATAAAAAAATCAACGATTTGACCAAAATACACAATCAAACGCAAAACTAATTACATATTCGTGATCAGCGCGAAAAACTAATTCAAATGGTATATGAGTTTGTAATTTATTATAACATAAATTAAAAAAAAAAAAGACCAAAACGTTAAAAAAACTTAAGGGATTAACTTGATATTTTAAAATAACTTAAAAGACCGGACTTAAACAATAGTTTTACCTTATTTTAATCGATTAGTCTCTCTATTAGAAAATTATAAAAAAAAACATATTTTTAATTACCTAATAATGACTAGCATATTTTATTAATTATTATATTTTTAATTAAATTAATATTTAATAATTTTAATTAAAATCTTATAATTAATTAATTAAAATATTAAAAATGTATCTCTGGGCTTAAGCTCATTTACTAGCAACATCAATCCAATACCAATTGAAGATTGTAGAGATATATGACATATATAAACACTAATATTATTACTTAAAAATTCAACGTGGCACATTAAACACTTGTATCCATTCCTTAACATGCTTTTTCATTTTCATTACTCCTTTATCCTTCTTTCTCATTCTCTTCTCCAACTACTTCTTCTTGTCCTAACCAGTTGTAGATATAAATATAAATATTTATGCCAATTAAGTTGATAGCATTTTATTGTATCTAAAACATGAGAGACTTTTTTTTTTTGTTTGGTTTGGCAAATGATGAACATTTCATAGAAGTTAATTATATTTCTGGCTTCTGTTCACTTAAAATGTACAACCTAGTGAATTGAAAATTTAAAAATTTGTACGCATAGGAGCGACTATATTATAGATCTGATTACTGTTTCTAATACTAAATTGAACACTGTATAGTTTAACGAAACTCTACAATAAAGTAACTGTTGTCGTATCATTATGAAAATGTCGGATAGAAACAATAGTTATTGTGTTGTAAATCAAACCAAATAGTTTTTGTGTAGCTAAATGATTAATATGTTTGATATAATTCTACAGTTGACGACAACATCAAATGCACCTAGGATTACGGTGCAACCTTTTTTCACCAAGCAAATTATTCAGATTGTTATTGTCATGTTTGTGATGGATACATGACAATACTTTGTGCACGGGTACATGCATCAGAAGAAGTTTCTGTACCTCCATATTCACTCCTACTGGTTGTTCATCGGTTGTACATGTAGTGATAGAGGAAATGGATTGTACAAGTTCTCAAATAGCTTATATGTTTATCACAATGAGGGATGTGATATATGCCACTTCAAGTTGCTCCTATTACTGAAGTTATATTAGAAAATGGATGAATATGTCAAACTATGCCTCTTCTAGATATTGTGCAAGGTTTCCATTGCTATTTGTTTTCAAGATTGTTCTCATGTTTGTATTAATGTTCTCATCAACATGATTCTAAACTTCCCAACTCAGCTATGAAACCATGACAAAGATAGAGTTTTGACTCTGACTCGTGTTTGTAGTATCAGTTAAATTAAAATGTGTGTTTTTATGTTTGTGTTAATGTTTCACATTGAATTTTTAAATGATAATATAAGTGTTTATATCTCTCATATATCCATACAACGTTTAAGTTGTATTGGATAAGTGATATTAGATTGTTGTTGTGGGTAAATGGGCTTAGACCTATATTAATTAATAAAATATCATACTCGTCATTATTATTATTAGTAATTAAAAATATTTTTTTTGTCCTAATCATCCCTGCTACATATGCAAAAGTGGAAGGAGATTACAAAAATTCAAAGACCATCAAAAGTAAGAGACCATATGCAATTATGGAGATCAAAAGTGCATTTAAGGCAAAATACTAAATTGAGTTGATTTGATGAAATAGAACAAAGTTATGTTTTATTAAGCTAAAATCTATCTTTTGGTTGTTAAGGTATATTTTTTAATAAATTAGTTTTTAAATAAGTTAATTTTTTTTTTGTTTATTGTACTTGCTAAAAGGAGAAATGTGTGATAATACTTAGTGATTCAGGGTTGTCAGAACTTTTAATGTTTATTGTATGATTGAGAGCTACCTCACATAGGGGTGAGAAACTATGTATGTGTATTTTTGTATTCGAGTTCGAGTTCGGTCTTCCTCAACCATAGTGTTAAGTGTAACATTTCAGTCTGCTTTCAGAATTATCGACTGACCCACAAACCAACACAAGTTTTTTTAGCATGCTTTGTCCTCACTCACACACTTTTCAAGAAACTTCCCAAAAGATCACCCGTCCCAAAATTACTCCAAGTCAAGCACGCTTAACTGTGGAGTTTTTATGAAACAGGTTACTGAAAAGGAGATGCATCTTGTTGGTATAGGTAGAAACAATTAATCATTATAAGTCTTCCTTCAAGCATGCAATCTCATACCTGCACAACCTAAGGATCCATCTCATTCCAATGTGAATTCGGTTTTTCCCTATAAGCTGCTAAGAATGTCTCATTGTCACGTCTCATGCACCGACAACCACTCCCTCGCCCTCAGGTATTACATGTAACCATTCTCCGTCCTCTTCGACCTCAGGTGTTACATTAAGGGTATTTATAGTCACAAGACTGAATCCAATACTTCTTTTGAAATAACAACTAATCAAGGAATGGATAATTTGTTTCCTAATATTCAGAGGAGCGCAATCTAACTCTTTCATGACTAATGTTTGTGTCATTATAGAATGAGGGCACGTCATTCACCAATTCTCACGTCGGACGACTTATCCCAAAGGAAGGCGGAATATATAGTAAATAAGAGACTGGTCTAATAAAGGGGTGACTAAAAGCCCTCATGTCGCTTTTGAAGACCTTCTCACAAATATACCAACACACAATCCCTCAAGCACAATGATTTGAAAAAAGGCTGAAGTGATTTAGTTTTCTCATTCGGACACTCTAGGGGATCGTACGTGAGACATTTTTAAGTTGAACTCTCCATGCGAAACATTAATGAATTCCCTCAAGCAAGACATTAATTGAGTCCTTGAGGTGAGATACTAATTGAGTCCCTCAAGCGAGAGGTAGATTTTTTGTATGCAGACGACCCCGATACATGTCTCAAGGTAGAGATGGAAATATGACAGATCCGCCTACAAGGGCCTATAGCTTAACCTATTTGAAGTCAGGATAGACCAGACCTATTTTATAAATAAGTTAGGTTTAGGTATTTTTTAAAACCTATTTAAATAAATAGATTATGCTTATGCTATTAAAAAAGATTATGCATCCTTTTATATATATATATATATATATATATATATATATATATATATATATATATATATATATATATATATATATATATATATATATATATATATATATATATATATATATATATATATATATATATATATATATATATATATATATATATATATATATATATATATATATATATATATATATATATATATATATATATATATATATATATATATATATATATAGGCTAAATAGGTCGGCCTATTGTTAGCCTGAGTGATGTAGTCAGAAACACTAGGGATTAGCAATCGCTAAAACAAGAATGAGAGCACAAGATTGCAAGCGGAAACATGTCAGATAAACTTTGAAATTCACCAAATAAAGAAAATACTGAATTTTATTAAATCAAAGAAAATTCTGGCAGCCACTCCTAAGAGTGTCTAAATACATATAAGAAAATCCTAATGAACTTTTAATCCAAAACATAAATACAATAGGAAAAAAAAAACCTAATGTGCTTTTATTAAAAAAAAAGAAATAAAATAGAAATTTGCAAAAAATACTAAAATGCTATTTTTGGGCCTGAAACAAACTTGGATGGCTTAAAAAGTCTTTCTACATCAGTCTTCACCATCTCTAAAGAACTCAACACCAAGTTCTCTTTTTGATGCAGAGCCTAGTCTGCTTGATATTCATGAATGCCAACAACATCGAAAGTACTAGATATTATAGTGTGTTATTCGGCAAAGTCTTATATTAGGGCGTTCATCGCCTAACAAATGAGTCGCCCAGACGCAGTTCCATGGACACGCCCATGCGGCCCCTTCAATATATAAGCTAAGTAAGAAAAAGTCCTTGTTGACTCCAGAGATATAGTCAGTCAACAATCTCACTAAAAAGGGGGAATCAACGAGACTACATTGGGGAATCCATAAACCCTAGCCCTGGAGAATCCATATAAATAGATTACCCATCGAATGGAAAAAGGGGATCAAGTAAAATTCACCAAATACCACCTAATACAATTCAGATATAACACTTTGCTTACAATAGTCCTAACTCTGATAATTTAACCGTTAACCTGCAACCTAGCAGCGCCGGTTGCCAGCAAGGCCTCTCACCACACGTGATTTGGTCGCTTAAACAACCTCAAAAACCACTATATAGTGTTACTCGCCGTCATGAGCTAGCCCTTACCCCATTCGTGTAATATATCTACTGGAACTTTTGAATCTCTATGCCCTTGCAGAGGGACACATACACATCCTATACTTTTTTTATAATACAATGGAGCTAGGTAAAACTAACCTAGACCACACCTTATTTTAACAAACATCACCTTTCTTGTCGTTCCCTCATCTTCAACCCCTAGTTATTACCATCCATGGTGAACAAACGAGTTTCATCCCTCACTTCTCAGGGTACCAGTGGTATAGGTGAGACCGAGGCATGAAGGAGATGCGAGTCGCCATGAATGAATTATGAATCTACAACCGGTTGTTGGAGGATGATGTCCAAAACATCAGGCAGCGCCAACAGTAGGCTAACCCCTAAAAGAGACAAAACTTTTAGATCCACAACCTCATTCAAACAAAATATGAGGGGCCCTATTATTGAATGTTTCAAATCTCTGTCCTTGTCAAAGTTTGATGGATGCAACGACCCCTACGAATATGTCGCCTCATTGGAGCCCCAGAGTATCTAAATTGTAAACTGTTGTTATGTAATTTTAGGGAGGTCTCCCTTCGATGGTACATGGATCTCCCTCGAGCCTTTACTAATAGCTACTATGAATTTCTGAGAAAGTTTATGCACCTGTTTGTTTCCAGTCATCATAGAAAGATGTCAACCACCTGCATATTCATCATCCGCTGGGGCCTATCAAAGTCGTTAAGGGACTATCTCGCTTGTATCAACAAAGCCACGATCAAGGTAGCATTTGAACCAAGATATGTTGGTGGGAGATTTCAAGAATGAACTTAAGGTGGGACACTTCAATTATTCCCTCACCCAAAAGTCGGTGATATCGCTGGTTGAAGTTGTTGTCAGGGTGGAATGTTGCATCAATGGCAAGGAAAGTAACGCTAAAAAGAAGGCTCGTAATGCCAAGGAGCGTGTCACTGGTTCCTAAAGCTCTCATCCCTCAAAGAAGAGTAACTACACCTTGCCTGTGAAGGAAAAATCCATGTTCCAGAGCACGAGGAAGGCGACTGAGAATTTCACGCCTTTGAACACTCGTCGAGATCTGATTTGGCGCGAGGTGCTCCACTTACATAATATCCCAACGCCACCTGTCCCTATAACTAAGATATGTGATCCAAGCCCGAAATTTGGTGTAAATTCCATAGAGTCAAAGGACATTACACCAATGACTGCTACCAGTTAAAGAAGGAAATAGAAAAGTTGATACAAAATGGTTACCTTAAGAAATACGTAAAGGGCGGCCCCTCCAACTAGAAGGAACGATGTAACCCACGTGAACGAGAAGATACTAGAAGCCTGGGGTTGGGCAAGGCCAAAGGAGCATCTTAGGAAGAAGGCGAGCAAGCGGTACGTCACATTGTCAACACCATATTTAGAGGATTTACCGGGGGACCCGTCAAGTTCTAAGTATAGATAATCTCCTCGAGATCACAAACCAGAAGGTTCCGAAAGGTATGGTCGTATTCTTAGAAGAATATGCATCTGACGTCCATCCTCACAACGATGATCCCATGGCCATCATCATCAAATATGTAAAATGGGAGATTAAAAGAGTCATAGTCGACCAGGGAAGTTCTTCGATATACTGTATTGGGACGCCTATGAGAGATTGCACCTTTACACTGAGGATCTAAAGCCTTTCTAGGGATCACTTGTGAGATTCTCGGGAGAACAACTACAAGTGAAATACTACCTTATCCCAAGGATCACATCCGAAGAACAAAACCACACCAAGGAAGTAAAGGTTAAGTATTTAGTCATCGATGCCCCTTATTCATATAATATGATTATTGGGTGATCGACCTTTAATCGACTGGGAGCCGCTTTGTCTACCCTGCATTTATGCATGAAATACATGCTCTCTAACAGGAGAGTTGGAATGGTTCAAGGAGATCAGGGAATCTCCATGAAATGATATGTAGAAAGCCTCAAATTAAGGAGAGCACACATGTAACAACCCATTTTTTTAATAATTAATTATTTATATTAATTAATTGATTTATTGGAATTATTTTAATTATTTGAATTTTCAGATGATTATTTATTTAATTGGTGAGATGATTGATTGCTAGGATTAGTGAGTTAGTGCAGTGTGTGAATAGTAAGTGAATTGGGTTAAGCCCAATAACTTAAGAATTAGGGTTTTAGAGAAGAGAAGTTAGTAAGAGAAGGAAAAAGGGAAAAGAGAATAGAGAACATAGAAGAGAAGAAGAGAAGGAGGCAAGAGGAAAAAGAAGAGTGAAAGAGAGAAACTCTGAATTCAAGCATTCAAGGAATCAAGGATTCTTCTCAATAAGAAACCTAAGGTAAGGATGAGTATTCTCTCATTATTGGGATTGTGGGTTAGTGATTAATGGGTAGAAGTTTGTGTAGGAAAAAACCCTTAGATTTCCCATGATTTAGTGAATTTTTTATTGTTATGAATTCCCTAATATGAGGGGATCGATTACTGTAGCAAAGAAGGGAATGGTTGGTGAATATATAATTTTATGAACAATTTTTCAAAAATGCACAGTGAGCAATCGATTGCACACTTAACAAAGCTGCTAGAAATTGAATTTTTGAACTGAGCAATCGATTGCACTAAAATGCCAATCGATTGCACAACAAATTCACTCTTATGAAAATTCGGACTATGAAACCCTAACCGTACTTTCCTTTTCTGTCTTTTACTCAAAGCCTTTAATCATAATAGCTAACATTGAAACTGAAGGAATCTATTTGTGTGGACTGAGTAGAGGCGTTGTTCATCATTCAACTCTCGTGATTACTCATTTGATTCAGCATAAATTTTTTTATCGTCACAAGAGGTAACAATTTCTATCACTAATCATGCCCATTTTGTAAGGATCACTAAAGGGAAAATTTTAATTTTTGTTGTGTTTTGGATCGAGATTTTCCTTCAAGACTAAGGAAAAAGAGTTCTTCGTCACAAAGCAAAAACATAAGTCCTTGGATCAAGCCCCTAACACAATTTGGTAGAGACCTCTAAATCTACTTTGAAAGGATGAATGAGCAAATGACCTTTTTTTCTATCCTGAGTTGGATTTAAGCCCTCTCTGGATGTGTTCAAAGTTGTTCACGGCGGTCAACTAGTGGTTGACACTAGCAATCCCAACCTGTCCAAATTATTACCTCTCCTACCAAGGATACTTAAGTTGACCCCAAGGGAGATAATGTGATAAAGGATTCTAATTTATAGGCGACCCATTTAGAGGGCACACCAGAGGAGTTGTTAGTTTTTAAAAGGGTCAATGAATTGAAGGCTCATCCCTTTTTTCTTTTTCTTGGGTCTGTAATTACGCCTCTGGTAGTTGGTCCCATGTGATCTTTATGTAATGTTGAATATTGTTCTTAAAGGTTTGTCCTATATTTGATCTTGTCAAACTGTTATTATCTCTGTTATGACCTATCGATCAATTTCTTCATCCTAGCCTTAATTTTGGTGCTGCTATAAAGGGCTATAATCCCTTCATGCTACTTATATGTGGCAAGTAATTCCTTTGTAAAGGTCCATCATGTTTAGTAGACTTAAGAGACGATAAGGATTCCCATATACGGATCCAACATGTTTAATATCCTTACAGGGTGAAAAGGATTCCCACGTAGGGACCCATCATATTTAATAACTTTAAAAGACGAAGATTTCCACATAGGGATCCAATATATTTAATAGCCTTAAAAGGCGACAAAGATTTCTACACAAGGATCCGACATATTTAATAGCCTTAAAACACTTTCTCAATAAGATTTTCTTGCTCGTTAACATCTTGTAAGTGATTTAACAATAATCTAACACTTGTATAAATGGAATGAGGGTTTCATTAAAAAATGTGTGCTACTTTAACAACAAAGAAAAATAGTGCCCCGTGAATGTAAAAATGTTATTATCCCTAAAAAATAACAGAGAATACAACTCACATAAAAAATAAAGCAACAAACATTCTAAACTAAATGAGGCTCACCGCCTTAACATTCATCAATTGCCAAGAAATCCTTTCTCATGTCTTTCATGTTCTCTCGTTCTAGAGTGGTCGAGCCCCCTCTATAAGAGCTTCCCTTGGTGGTGATAGAATCATCATACTTGCTACATATCATCTTAAAGAAGAACCCACCTCAGTGAAAACATGACCCAAACCACGCTTACCAGTGAAGGAAGAAACAATATCCAATGTCTCTTGATCTACCCACACAATTAAGTTGTTTTTTATCGCGTTCTGAGCTCCTAGGTGAGAGTTGTCTATTTTCGAATGACTGCCAACATATAAAGAAAAACAACCATAAGTGGAAGCACAAAGTCAATATAAATTTAAGCTTTGCATCCCTGTCAAAAGTCATCTATAGAGAGAGATTTCGCCAAGCCCACGACAAGAAGGAATAAAAACCCTAACATGTTTTTGAAGTAGATATCACCACCCAACGTTCATCATCAATGGAGATTTTCTCCTTCAAACCATCCATAACTCTCTTTTATAAAAACCATAAGCAAACAAATATATAAGGAAATCAAGGATTTAATATGTTACCTTGAAAAAGATGAACTTGATGACTTATATGTTGTATGCTCCGCCAAAAGAGGTGACACAAATGTGTCCAATGATTGATAATAAGAAGACATTAACAAAGAAGGAGGAAATTATGAACACATAAGAGCAGCTCTAAAGATTCATGAGTGACGAAATGGGAAATGGTAGCCCTAAGATTCCTCATATATCCTCTAACGAAGATGACATCATGATCCACAATAGTAGATATTAGGAAGTGTCAATCGTGCCACTAATGGTCAAGATCTTATCCCAGACTGTTCAGAACGATCAAATACCCTAGTATAAAAAGACATCATTGTCGCCTAACACATGGATGAAGGTAGAGAAAAACTCAAGAAGTGGGGTTTGCATTGGGTTTTTAAACAAAACTTTGGTTGTTGGAAAACTTTTAACACAAAGGGTTAACAAGAAAGAATGTACAAATAAACCCCAATATTTTTATCCCGATTCACTGTTAACGAAGTTACTCCAGTCCACCCGCCAAGGTGATTTTGCCTTCAACAAGGACTTAATACAATATTTTAGACAGATTACAACAAGTTTGTTTAAGTGTTTAGAAAAACACCTTAACCCTCTCAAGTCTACAGACTAACACTTAGTCACTTGAGGAAATCAATATCAATGAAGATACAAAGAGTTTGTTTACAATGTTGCTTCTATAAACCAGATGAAACAAAAGTTTAAGTATAAGGGATTACACAAATATGAGCAACAAATCTTGTGTATAGAAAATGAATATAGACCGAGCGCATTTCACTTCTTTTTGTATGTATGTTCGCTGTTTTTTGCAAGAAGAAGTGATCTCTTTATATAGCTGGACGTTGTAGCCTTTAGAGGTATAAGCGTAACATTTAATCCCAACTATTGCAACAGTAACATTTGATCCGTGAGAGATAATAGCACCAAAGTCTCACCATATCCCATATAGCAATACTGACTAAAAATCAGTTTATATTAATATAGGCAAGTCTACACGAACAAATACTTCCATCACACGTTTCTGTCTTATCCATCTTTTTTGAATATTTTTATCTTGTAAGACCAAAGAATAAAATAATAAGTGATATTTGAGTCTTCAGAATACGTTTAGCAGAACCTAGTATTCAGGGTCTTAAGAGTTTGATATTCAGAAATGATGTCTTTAAAATCTTCAGAATTTTGTTCAACAAAACCTTATCTTCAGAGTCATCAAAGTAGTTTATTAGAGCTGGAAGCAAAACTTCTTCTTAGAAACACTTATCGCTTTCTTTATCTTTAAAGACATTCAACATTCATCAGAACTACTGATGTTTCTTCAAAAGGAAATAAGATGGATTCTTTGAGATATGCCTGAGATTTTGATTTGAAATTCTTAAGATTTATCCATAATTAGTTTTCACTAAACAACTGCATACTTTAAGAAATTCATTAGAGTACATAATTGTTACATAAAAAATATATGTATTGTTATCAAAACTAGAGATTATATGCAGAACCAAAATCTTGTTCTAACAATGACCACACACCGAGACTCCATAGCGGAATGATGTTAATCACAAGGAAGATATTTAGTGCACATATTCTCAATATTAACGATGTCTCGTCAAAGCTTTTCCAATTCCTTCTGCTAGAAGCTAGATTGAAGACACACATGAGAAACCCCCGTTTTATGAGTAGGAGCAAGGGCTTAGGGGAAACTATTTTGGATAGCTCGCAAGGCCAACAATGAAAGGACCCAATAACAAACATTGCCCAGAAAGACGTGTGAAACAAATGAAACCTCACCCTAACCAAGGAAACATGACTCCGACCTCTAACACATTTTCCACCGTTGGATCTGTTGGATGACAACCTGCACGAGGTGTCAGATATCAAAGAAACAGTCTTAACCGTTACACTAAGGATGGAAAAACGGGTCGTGGTCCGTCAGCCTGGCCCGCGCACCCACCGAAAATGGCAGGTTGGGTTGGGATTTTGGGCTCGCCGTCCCACCAAAGCTGGCCCCGCTAAAAACCGTCACCCGCCAAAATCTGGCGCCCACGAAAGCCTGCCGCACCTCTTCGTTCAGTTTGTCCCACCTTAAACCTACATTTTTTTAGTTAATTCTAGTAATTCCAATTCTTGATGGTTTTATTTTATACATTTATTTGAGAATATATGCAATATTTTTTGAAGTAAACTTTGTTAAAAAGATGCTTTATACAAATTGTTCTAAAAAATAAGTGAAAAATCTAATTAAAATGTAAAAACAATCATATTAATCTATTAAAAAAATAAAATAAATAAATAGGCGGGCCCGCCGCCCGCCACCTTGGCAGGGCAAGCTAGAATTTTATGTCCATTTCCGTTTGTCCGCCCACCTTTTTTTGCGGGCTTAAGGCAGGGTGAGTAGGGTAGGATGAGCGACCCATTTTGCCACCCCTGGTTCAGATCATATAAAGCACAACACGTGTCATTTCAAATATTCTCTCATTGACACACTCAAACCACTCTCTCAATCATTTAACGACCTAGACATTATAATACTAATCTTACAGGTCCATCCCCGCTCTGCCGTACCATAAACTCACTTTCCTACATCAAAATCATGTTTTATACCATCTTTATCTATTTCTAGTTCCCGAAACAATTACATTATTTTAATTTGGATAAAATAAAAAAAAAATTGAATTAGATATAAAATATTAACATTTTGAGGGATAATATTTCACAACAAAAAACGACTCATCAAACTTAACAATTTGATAAATAATATCCTTTTTAGGTTCTATTTAAAATGAGGTTAAGATCCCCTCTATTTTTTTTAATACTTTTTTTATAAAGCTTTTAAAAATATTATAGATTTAACAAGTAATATTTGTTGGATTAACTTATTTTTATACACTTATATTTTAAACTCTTTAAAATTATAGTTTGTATATCTTAATTAAACATAAAAAAATGATATGTTAAACTATTACTTAAATTTGAATATAAAATCTAAGAGTTGTTAGTTAAATGAAAAGAGAAAATGATTTGAGGAAACATAAAGATCTCAACTTCTATGTCTCATTTTTTTTATTTATAAATATCAAACTGTGTCTCCTATTGTATATATATTTTTCAAATAGATGGCTTAGATTAAATGTGAGATTGATTGTGTTGTTAAATTTAAATAATATGGCTGTCCAGATATTTATTTTAAACCAACAAAAAATTCAATTCAATCAAGTTCAACTAATATTTATTTTTATTACTATAAAACCGATTAATTATAAAAATGAGATTCATTCTGATGTCAAATTATTTTAATTTTTATAATTTAATAATGATATTGTATATATAATATAAATTTTTGAATATTCAATTTATGATTTAAAATATGATAATGATGAAATTATTATATAAAATAATATTAAAAATATTATACTGTGATAATAATTTTTTAATAGTAAAGAAAATAGTTTGCGCTTGATAGTTTAAAAAAATATATTGTAAATTTGATAAAAAAGTCATTTTTATATATTTAATCTAATAAATATTAAAATCGAATTTATCCGTCAAAGGACTAAATCCGTCAAAATTCAAAATTTTATTAATCAAAATTAAATCTTAAAAATGAAACTGATTTTGAAACAACAGTTTACCTAAAATTTTAATATAACTCTCTGATTCTTTGCTCCCAAAATAGTTCATCCCTTCCTTATCTCCTAAAACATAACACATTTATAATTTGCCTTTGCATTTTTTAATAATTTGTTACTGACATCGAGTATCCTTACAAATTGGGAAGAAACAGATATCCCATCAATAAACTCCCTACTAATAAAAGCATCTATAAACATTACCGTTATCCCTTCATTTCTACATGTTTTTTGTTCGTAAGAAACTCCGGTTCTTGTAAAACCCAAACCCAACATTGGGCCGAACCATCCTTTTATCGCACGTGTAACCACGCTCTAAGCGCGTGAAGGGGGATTCCATTTCCATTTCACGCACCACCCTTATTCTCTCGTTCGATCCTTCACCTCAATTTCCTGTTAAACCCATTATCCCCATTTTACCCTCACCTTCTACATCTTCAAAGTCTATCCCCAAAATCCTTCACATCTGAACCCTCGCGAAATTCTGATCTGTTCTCATCAATGGCTCTTGTTACCTCTCATCGAACCGAGCTTGCCAAGCTATGTAGCTCCAAGGACTGGTCCAAGGCAATTCGAATCCTCGATTCACTCGTTTCTCAGTCTGGTGCTGTTCAAGATATCTGGTGCAATCTTCATTTCAATCCGATTCAATTTTTTTCAATCGTTGTTAATTCGTCTCGTCTATGCTAATTCTATGCTATTTTTTTGTTCAATTTTGTTCTTGTGCTTGTTTTCAGTAACCGAGCCTTCTGTTATAGCCAATTGGAACTGCATAAGCATGTGATTAAGGATTGCGATAGAGCGATTCAGCTTAACTCCTTGCATCTTCAAGCTTACATTCTGAAAGGTTTATCAGCTGTTTATTGATTTCATTCAACTTTATCTACTTTATCAAATTGTTTGTATAAAAACATCTGATGTGTAGTTAGTACCATGATAAGTGGTATTAAGTTCTAGTGTGAATAATTGATGGATGATAACTGGATTTGAGTTTGGATTTTTGCTTAAAATTTCTAATTGGTTTATTAACGCTGGTTTACGGGAAAATAGAGACTTCAGTGGTTTGAGCATGTTGATAGAAGAGTGGTAGATTCCGCCGTAAGGAGAGTAGATTAAATGGAAAGGAGTCAAATAGCTAGAGATAGAGGGAGACCTAGAAAAACTATAAAAAAAGTTATTAAAAAGATCTCGAAAGTAACAATTTGGATACAAACATGACCCTAGATAGAACATTATGACAGAAGTTGATCCATTTAGCCGACTCCACTTAGTGAGATAAAGCTTGGTTGTTGTTGTTATTGGTGCTGTTTATAAATTATCTTCACTTAATTTTTTATAAAGTTTCATTGTTGAAATGGGAAATCATATTTTGACATCAAAATTTTGACGTCCTTTGGTTTTTTAAGAAGACCAAAACATAATAATTTGAAGTATAACTTGTTCTTGGAAAAAGTTTCACAGGAAGATGTATAAACAAATTTAATTGGTTATTAGTTATAAAGAAAATGGGAGGGATGGCAAATTAAATGCAATTTGCACTTGATTTCACCGGAATAAATACATTTTTTGAACGGAGGGGGTACAAAATAAGATAGAGATAAACATATACGGTGTTACTTACGGTCTCAGTATTTTGATGTTCAAATAACAAAACTCATTGAAATAGACAGTGGCTTTTGAATTTTATACTGTTTTTCGTTCTGTCATCCAGGTCATGCGCTTTCTGCGTTGGGAAGGAAAGCGGATGCTTTAGTGGTATGGGAGCAAGGCTTTGAACTTGCTCAGCATCAATCTGCAGATTTGAAGCAGTTGATAGAACTTGAAGAGCTTTTGGTGAAAGCAAAACAAGGTAACAATGCATCATATGAAACCAATGGACCGTCCATGGCGCAAGCCAAATCAGATTCTTCATGTAATAGGAACTTGACTGAAACTTGTGAGAGCCAGGCTAAACTATGTGGCAATACAAGTGATAAATCTGAGATCTTGCTAAAGTCTACTGATAAATTTGATGCAAAGAATGAACTAAATAGTGAATGTAGAGAGTCTAATAAATGTGATAGCCAAGTGAATGGAAGCCCTGATGTTATTGATAATTTGCGCTATAACTCTGAGTCGTGTAATGACTCAAGTGATAATTCAGAATCATGTGATAAAGTATTTACTAATAGCGGCGAATCAAGTGACTCAAACGATGCTCCTGAAATTCTTAAAAAGCCCAGTTTTAAGTTTACTTTCCCCAGTGAAAAAAGTAGCGAAGCAAGGAAAAATAAAAAGTTCTCTGCTGCTCGGGTTTCAAAGACGAAGTCTATAAGTGTAGATTTTCGGCTTTCACGGGGAATAGCAGAGGTTTGTTTCTGCAACTGCTGATTTGCAGTATTTATCTGTTTAATTGAATGATTGATGTTGTGATTATTTGCAGGTTAACGAAGGGAAATATGCTCATGCTATATCCATTTTTGACCAGGTGCAGTGTTTTCTTCCATAGTGATACTTGTGGCGTGTTCCTTACTTCCTTTAATGTAATTTGTATCCTCTTTTTATTGATCATCAAATATCAAACTGTGGACTTGTCTCCATCACACACTCAGATATTGAAAGAAGACTCTGCATATCCTGAGGCACTGATAGGAAGAGGGACAGCATTTGCATTCAAGAGAGAACTTCATTCTGCCATAGATGATTTTACCAAGGTATTTACACAAAATATTGGAATGGTGCTTATTGATGTTTTTCCCACTCAATTTATAAGTAGTTTCTGTGTTGTAAACCTTAGGCTATACAATTCAATCCATCAGCTGGTGAGGCATGGAAGAGGAGAGGTCAGGCCCGAGCAGCCTTGGGGGAGTTCGTTGAGGTGAGTGCGCTTACTCTATCTTAGTATCTGTAACTTTTTGAAGTTTTACCTAAATTCCATTTCTGATTGAAATCCCACCGTGGTTGTTTAAGTAATTGACTATTTTAGGTCACTCAAATAATGAAGTGGACCAAATTTATTGCAGAAAATCTAAATGGCAAAAAATTTTGGTTTTTATTTTTGTATGCCTGTTTCTTTAACTAAGGCATGAGTTTGATACGGATTGAAATCTCTTCTTTATGGAGAAAACTTAGGTACACTGCCTAAGGCACCCGGTTTTGTTCTTTTGTTATGATACGTTCTTGTATTATTTCTTCAAAGTCAGACCTACAATACATCTGACCCGCGTCATTCAATCAACTCTTGGTGTAACCAAAGAGGTTAGATTAAAAATGGAAAGACTGTTGAATTTTAAACAAAAAGCGCACGTCAATTTTTATAAAGGAACAGTTCCACCCATACAAATGGAGTTGTATTCAAGTGTTCTCCTTTATTTATTTCGGTCTAAACTAAACTAATGTGGTTGTCCAGAGTTGTGTGGTTTTTAATGTTATATATTCATGTTATTGCACCATGCACTATGAATGATTGAGTTTTTTTGGCGCTTCTTGTAAGGCCTTACTTGAGTCACTTCTGATTGTATATTATGATTTTCTTACACAAGTAACAACCCATAAATGTGACACTGACCACAGTTTCCTATGTCAGGCTATCGAAGACTTGACTAAGGCATTAGAGTTTGAATCCAACACAGCAGACATTTTACACGAGAGAGGTATCTTGTCTAACACTGAGTGTTTTCATCTTGTTTTTTCAGAAAGTGATTGATGCATGTGTGTATCTTGTAGCAACTCTTTAAAGTCTAGGCAGAGCTTTCCCCGGCTTTATGTGAAATGAGTTTGAACTATTTATTATTGATATTATCCTGCACGTGTTTAATATCGCATAGTTAATTTCTAATTTAGTGAGTTTATTCTAAAAAATTGTGGTAATAACATTGAACTAATTATTTTTTATAGTGAGTACTCTTCATATGCTTGATGCATCTAGTCTAATGTATGTATTTCATTAACGTTCAATACAGGAATTGTGAATTTCAAGTTTAAAGAGTTCAATAGTGCAGTCGAGGACCTTTCTGCTTGTGTGCAGCTAGACAGGGATAATAAGTCTGCCTACACATATTTGGTGGGTCCTAATCTAAGTCTTAATATTTAAATCCTCGTTCGTTCAGAGCCCTTGATGTATTTTTTTCTTCTCTTTTACATGGTGTGCAAACGTTGTCTTTTTACAGGGCCTGGCATTGTCTTCGATTGGGGAATATAAGAAAGCTGAGGAAGCACATCTAAAATCACTTCAACTTGATAGAAGTTTCCTTGAAGCATGGGGACACCTGGCTCAGGTATCTATGAACTATACTATTGTATTTTATGCATTGATAAAGTGTTGGCTCATTGCACAACTGAATGTAATGTGGTTGCAAAACTGATAGTGTTTGAACTGTTAGTTGTATACTTGTATGCACTCTGGTCTCTAATAATATCTTTTCATCAATCTTATCCATGGCGTTTTTTGTCTGCCACTGTTACATTATACTCATTTAACATGAGTTGACGTTTCCATCTCATGCCAACTTAATTAGCATCTACATTTTTTTGTTACCCGTATGCGTAATTTGTTTAGTAGGTTACTGTTTGCTAGCTTTATTCTGAAAATAAGGTTTTTGGCAGTTCTATCAAGATTTATCAAATCCGACAAAAGCTTTTGAGTGTCTAACTGAAGTGCTGCAAATTGACGGGAGGTAATTGTTGTGAATGAAACAGTATTACATAATTACATAATCACTGTTTCCTCTGGTCTTATTACACTTGATGTAGTTTGTGCCCTTTAGCTCTTTATCTGAGGCTGATTACTTTTGAGTTTTGATGATAGGTTTGCAAGAGCTTATCATTTGCGAGGCCTTTTGTTCCATGCAATGGGAGAGCATAGGTATTTATGCAAACCATAACTGCTGATAAGTTAGAGATTGAATATTTGTTTGACCCGACTGTTTCTTGCTGCGAGCTTTCATTTGTATTGTTGATATGCTGATAGACGTACGTGCTGTTCTAAAATAAAATTTAGAACTAGAATATAGAATATGCTGAAACCATTCAGGAAGTAAAAAAAAGCTGAGGCTACTTTTAGGTACTTTGGAGTTGTTATGGAGGGAAACATTGATTGATCGTTGTTTTTCACTATAACTGAATTAGATCTTATTAGGAGGATGGTTTCAGCCTAGTAAATTTTGGCTGGTTGTAGAGTATGTACTTAAATTGGGATTTACTGTGACAGGAAAGCTATCAAAGATTTGACAATGGGGTTGAACGTCGATGGTGCCAACATTGAGTCCTTATATTTACGAGCTGCATGCTACCATGCTGTTGGACAATACAAAGAGGCGGTAAGATTTTAATTTTAGCTTTTGGGAGTATTGCTATTACATTCCTTAATCAACAACTTTATTTGATGGTCTCAGGTCAAGGATTATGATGCCGCACTGGATTTGGAATTGGACTCGATGGATAAATTTGTGCTCCAGTGTCTTGCCTTTTATCAGGTTTGTTCCACTGAAATAGTATATTCCATAATGTCTTGCGTTTTTTAAGCTTAGAGTTTAATAACATAATATCTACGAACTTCGCTAAAAGTAGGATTAGAAAACCAAGAGACATAAACCAAGTAATATGTATTAAGAATGAGGAGTGAATGGTATCAGTCATAAAACAAGATCTTGAGGAAGACGGTAGAGTATTTTTATAAATGTAATAAAGGACATGAGTATTTTTTGGACTTCAATGGATTTAACATTAGAAAGGAGGATTGCAGTTACTCCTATTATTGAAGTGTTTAAGAATCTGATGTAAAAGAAGCATTGAAGGTAAGATTGGTGGCTAAGATGACTCGCCAAATTGTTCGATAAGGTGATAGTAATACTATTGGTAAGACCATGCCAAATGAATGGAGGAATACTTTAATCCCTATTTTGAAGTGCAAAAGTGAAATTATGAAATTATAGAGGAAGTATACTTGCAAGTCATACTATGAAGTTTTGGAAGATAGTAGTAATGCAGAGATTAACCAAGAGACCTACATTACGGAAAATCAATTTGGTTTATACCAAAGATCGCTTATAGAAGCTATATGGTTGCTTTGCTACAAAGATTGATAGAGAAGTTTTAAGGGAATAAGAAAGACCTACACATGGTTTTCATTGATTTGTGAAAGACGCGGTAGATTTCCTAGATAAGTTTTGTGGAAGGCATTAGTGAAGAAAGAAGTTGAGATTACTTACATTCAAATGATTAAAGATATGTATGAGGGGCTATGAGCTGTGTGAGAATACAAAGTGGGGATATTGAATATTTTCCTATAATTATAGGGGTGCATAAGGGTCAATTTTGTGCTTTTCTAAATTTTAGATGTGTGCACTAAATACATACAAGAGACAAAATCATGTTCAAGTCTTGGAAAACAGTGTCTATCTCTGCTTGCCAGGGTAAGACTGCGTACATCTACATTCCCAAATCCCCACTTGATGGGGAAGCCTTGTGAATTGGGCCTCCCTTTTATGAAATCCTATTTTCGAACTTCTATGTATCTGTGTAATACAGTCAACATTGTCCTTTTATGTTTTACCATTAAGAGTCTGGTTCATTTATGTGATTCAAACTTTCTTCAATTGCAGAAAGAGATTGCTCTTTACACGGCCTCAAAGTTTAACAGTGAGTTTTGCTGGTTTGATATTGATGGGGATATTGATCCACTTTTTAAGGTAAAGGTTATGAATCTTATTTCACCTTTCTTTGATACGTTTGTTCTTAATTTGGTCCGACTTAATGTGTTGTGGGATACATGGACTGACCAATTTGAAATCATGATATCATTGCCCTGGCATCTGAATGCCAGAAACTCACAACTCTTGCTTGCTTGCCTTATAACTTGAGTTTCTTTGTTGGTTTCAAAAGCATAGCAATTTTTATTCTGAAACTTTTGTATTGGAGCTTTTTTTTTTTAATGCCTTGATTCACTAATTTGCGATATTTATTTGTGCCTTCTTTATATTCAGGAGTACTGGTGCAAAAGATTGCACCCGAAGAATGTATGTGAAAAGGTTTATAGGCAACCTCCTCTGCGTGAATCTTTAAGAAAGGGAAAGCTTAGAAAGCAAGAATTAACTCTTACAAAGCAGAAGTCTTCTCTAATACATGCTGCAGACTCCATTGGCAAGAAAATCCAATATGACTGTCCTGGTTTCCTGCCTAATAGACGTCAGGTGAAGTGAATTATATGTTACTGTCTATTTCCTGTGGCTTGCTAATCTCTTTTCTTTTCTTATGTTTTCTGTGAGATACTTCGTGCACGGATTTCTTTTTTCTACTTTTTGTCTCTGTCCTAATAGACTCCAGAAAGGCTTTTGACCATTAATAAACCCCCCTTCATTAATTTGATAATTGCTAGGGAATGCAGCAGCTAACGAATCTGTTGAGAGTCCCACATGGACTGTGATATCGCTTTAACAATGTTCATAAGTGGTGGGCATCCGTCATCTTATTAAACAATTCTGTAAGGATGAGTTTGACCCAATCCAGAATTCTTATATGGTATCAGAGCCTATCCTATATCTATTGTGCCACCTGTTATTGTGTCACCTGGGTCATGCTCTAGATGTCCAATCTTGAGTTTGAGAAAGGCGTGTATTGAAAGTCCCACATTGGAAGGTGATATGGCCTGAATAGTGTTTATAAATGGTGGGCATCCTTCACTTTACAAGCCTGTTTTGTGGGGTTGATTTACATCCAACCGACTTTTTCATGAAGTCCAATGATCCTTGAATATATCATAATGTGAATTTTTTAGTTTTTATCGATTACATGATTTATTGGTTTGTCATGGTCTGTGGGATGTTGTGTTGACATGTCTAGTCATTTTTTATAAGTGTGATTTTTCTCCTTATAACGTTATGATGTCTAGTACTGCACAAATCACACATTCATATTAAATTTTCATTTGAGACCATTATCATATTAATATTTTAATCTTTAGACTCAATTCTAAGTATTTGTAAGTTTTTAATGTTTGAATTTTTAAGCACCTTGCAGCTAACTAATGTTCATAGTTATTCTCATATTGATGACATTTCTATCTTTAATAATTTTATGTCTCTAATTTTGTCTTTCCCCCTTATTATTTATCAGCATCGAATGGCAGGATTTGCTGCTATTGAAGTTGCACAAAAGGTCTCTAAGATTTGGCGTATCCTTCAAGCGGAATGGAAATCTTCTACTAAAACCAACTCAAACTCTAAGCATGGCAAACGGGCTAGAAGGAGGGAAAGATTTAATATGCCTAGTCAGAATAGGGGAGGTGCAGGTTGTAGTACAAGTAGTGCCTTGGAAACATCTTCATCTGGCATTATAGATGATAAACTTTCCAGCCGTCACATGTCATGGAAAGATATTTACTCAATAGCTGTTCGATGGAGACAGATTTCTGAGCCTTGTGACCCTGTTGTGTGGGTGAACAAGTTGAGGTAGACCATCTTAAGTGTCAGACTTTTCACGATTTATTCTACTTAATATTGTACCTATAAGTTGTCCCTTATATTCTAAATTCTAATTGTTGAGTTTAGTCCTTAAGTGATTGTTGTGTATATGTTAGTTTAACTTATATGCTTTTGTGGATGCTTGTAGTTATTCATTTGCATGATATTTTTATATTGCTGATAAAAAACTGTATGATTGTTTTGTTTTTGCAAAGGCTGTATTATGGTTTTATTTAGCTCTCTACGTTGATGTCTTGTATTAAGGACATCAAACAATTTTGGGCAAAATAAGGAATATAAAAGAGGTGTAGTTGGACTTGCTAAGAAAACTTGTAGGGCATAAGTAATAATAGAAAGAAAATGAACAAAAATGAATATTCATTAGAGCAAGGGTGACTTAAAGGTAAATTTTACCTTTGTATTGTTTTCTACTTTTTGGGCTTTAACTGGTTGCTTTTTTATTTTATTTTATTTTTGAAGATTGGATTATATTTACTCAAATTCTGAAAAATTCGAGGGGCAACTAAATTTTCTTTATGCTGTTTTTATGAAAATAGGGTGATAATTATGTTGGTCTAGGCATGTTAAGTATTTGCTTGCTTGCTGCAATATTTGGCTAACTTTCCCAGTTTCTCTTCAGATTATTACATTGGACTTTAATCAAATTGAGCTATTGATTTGGATTTTTATTCGGTCTCTTTGCATTGCAGTGAGGAGTTTAACTCTGGATTTGGTTCTCACACACCCATGATTCTGGGACAAGCCAAAGTTGTTCGTTACTTTCCAAACTATGAAAGGTGAAGAAACTTTTTTTATTCTATATTGGCCGACTGGCTTTGGAATGCTCATTCTTTTTAAATGCCACAGGACCTTAGAAATTGCAAAGACTGTCATGAAAGAGAGATCTTATGTCCACGGAAAAACTGATCAGATCATTCATCTTTCAAAAGATGGGAAATTAGAAGAGGTGCTTTGTTTTCATTGATCTATATATTTTCTTCTGTGTTTCTATGTTGCACGGGCCCTCTAACTTGTGACCCTGACTTGTATAGCTTTGAAAAGTTGGTTTTATTTTCACATATTGGGTAATGCACGTCTATATTGTTTTGTTGGGTGATGCACTAAATTTTGCACTGGAAGAATATACATTATTTCTTTTATAAATACTGCATAGATATTAGGTGATGTGCAAGTAACATTGAAAGTTGAAACTTTCAAGTTGCATCATTGATAACATTTCCGAATACTTGTGGGTTGAGTCAGATATACTATTGTTAAAGCATAGGCTGTTAAGCGATAGGATGCAAATGTTTTTGAGTCATCGCCATTCCTCTTTAAGACTCAGGCTTGAAATATTGACAATACACAAGCTAGTTTTGGCTGTATGCTGAAACTCCTCTGATTTTTTGGAACAGTGGGGGGAGGCATGGATAGAGCTCTTGCCATTAAATGCTTCCATTCATTGCAAAGAACCAATTGTGTTAGAAACTGAAGTTGTTAGCTAAAGCTGCATCAATGGTTTTAGATTATACCTATGAAACATGTAATCTGCTATTTGTAGTTATAATGTTCAATTTTTAGTTAATTTATTGGAAGTGGAAACATGTAAATCCATTTTTATGAATAAATTCACCTAGATTCTCTTCATTTTGCTTGTGATTGTTGCATATTTTTAATAATGGCTTCCTGTTGGATGATACATGCTATTTTTTTTCTTTTCAAATAGCAGTTTGAAGGTTAGCATTTCAATATTCCGTGCTTTTATAAAATTGAAAAGCATGTTTTTTTTTCCTAAGCTGGAAAGTTAAATATTTGATGTGCAGATCATGCATGCAAAGTCATGCTCTGACCTTTATAATGTTGTTGGTGAGGATTTCTGGTCGGCTTCTTGGTGCAACAGTACTGCATTTGAAGGGTAAGTACTAAGCGTGCATAGTGAAAGTATAGCCTGTGGGATCAAATGTTTATAATGCTTACCTCTGGATGTCAATGCTTCTACAGGAAACAGCTTGAAGGGACAAGGATTACACTTGTAAAAATGTAAGCTAGATACATGTTTTGTAAAAGTTCAAGTTATTTTGATCCCTATTTCCCATTTCTTGCTACTTAAATTTAGCTTACATACCTGTATACTTAATTGTGGGAATTTATGGATATTCAGGGGGCAACATGGTTTTGACTTTGCCATTAGAACACCTTGTACACCTGCCAGATGGGAAGATTATGATGCAGAAATGGCAATGGCGTGGGAAGTATGTTATGCCAACATTTTTAGTCAATAGATATTTACCCAATCCGTCCAATTTATGTTATGTGGCTTGTTTCTGATGCTTCCATGGGAATCATTTTGAAATTTGTTGGCAGTATTTATTCTTTTACGTTTCATTAGAATAGTAAAATATATGTTCTTTATAACTAAAACTCCTTGATGATAAGTGGAAACTTACCTTGCTTGGTACTGTTTTTGTTAGGCTCTCTGCAATGCTTACTGTGGTGAGAATTATGGATCTACTGATTTTGATGTGCTTGAAAATGTGAGAGATGCAATTTTAAAGATGACATATTACTGGTATGACATTATCAAAATATGTAAATTATTTTAGTCTCTTGGAGTATTTGCAATGATTTCTGTAAATCAATCCACGCGGTTTTTCAGGTACAATTTTATGCCACTATCTAGAGGAACTGCTGCAGTTGGATTTGTAGTTATGCTGGGTTTGTTACTTGCTGCTAATATGGAGTTCACAGGAAGCATTCCACAGGGTTTCCAAGCTGATTGGGAAGCCATTTTGAACTTGGATCCAAATTCTTTTGTGGATTCGGTCAAAAGTTGGCTATACCCATCTCTGAAGGTGACAACCTCATGGAAAGACTATCATGATGTCGCCTCAACTTTTGCAACAACAGGGTCGGTTGTTACTGCCCTGAGCACTTATGATGAATGAACTCTTGGAAACAATGGCCAGGTGAGTCCATGGCATACCGCATATATAAGGTATCTGTATGGTTTGATAATAACAATATTGCTGCTCATTTTTCACAACCTTATGCGGAAAGCAGTAGACCTGTTAGAAAGCATTGACTCATTGGTCTTCCAATTGAGGCTTTATATGTACACTAGTTTTTTTAATTTTATTTATTTAAAATATATTAAGTGTAATAATATGCTATTGTAATCTGTAAATTAATGTAATTTTAGGCATTAGGCGATGAAGTTTCCTTTTATGTATTTCATTTCACAATAAAGAGAAACGTAGCATTTGAATGGAGTATTAAGCTTAATCTGTACCTTTTATGGCGTGCGCGCCCATATATATATATATATATATATATATATATATATATATATATATATATATATATATATATATAAACACGTGCGCGGCCATACACATAATGTTTATGTATTAGTATTGTATTACATAAGGTGCTATTCACAAAGCAAAAAACGTAGCATTTAACAAATATTGTATTACATAAGGTGCTATTCACAAAGCAAAAAACGTAGCATTTAACAAATGGTGAGTTTAAATCGAAGGTGATTGAGTATTGGATTCTCTTGGATTTAAGTGTGTTACACAAACAAGCAACTCAATGTTGATAGTGATATATCTTATATCAAGTTTTTCAGTTATTTTCCAACCATTTGATAAATTGCTCACTAAACTCTTTTCCTAGAAAATTAAATTCTTGTATTACAACATCAACTAAGGTGATACATCAACCTAATTAATCACGGTATTTAGATTCTTCATTGTCAATTACCACTTGTATTAGAGTATGGGGCAACACATATTTCGGGTGTTACAACTTTCATCTTCTTTGAACTCTTTGAGATACCTTCATAGGTTTTCAAGAATTTGATCTGTCACCTTCTAAATTATACCTGATCTGACCTGACTAGAAAGGGATTAGTAGTCTGCCACGCGTCACGAGTTGCTATTTTCGTCGGTGTTGTGGAGGAGGAGGGGGTGTACCTGTAAGGTACTCAGGTGTTTAAATTGAGTAACGAAGCTTAGAAAGAGTAAGTACAATGAATAGGTGTGGAGAATAATATACCTGACTCTTTATTGAAAGAGAGTATTTATAGTGTGTCCCCAACGCAGAGTTAATGATTACATTGTATTGGGTCAGACTGTCAGGCCCAACCCAAGTAACTGTTAGCGCTTATGTGGCGTAGTGAAGACCAGCACGTGGTCTTCGCCCTGGATCAACTGCCCCGTGATCTTCAGAAGGTGGGCTGACCAACTCTTTCGGAGGTGAGTAGTTGCCTAATGACGTGTCCCCACGTGGGGGGCACGTGAAGACGTGGAGAAAACGTGTAGACTTCCCCGTCAAGAGAGTTCTCCACCGACGCATGTGCCTTGTTAAAGCTCGTGTCCAACAGAGAAGGGTTGGATCTTGTTGGGCCTCATCAGCATAGTATTGGGTTGGGCCTGCCCAATTGACGGACGACCCAGTCTAAAACAATACCTAATATCTCAAATTATACTTGACATCCCCCAATTTTTATATTTTTAAAATTGTCTGTGACGGAAAGAAAACCCGAGTCTCGAACCCATAATGTGGTTGCAATGACCATGTTCTTATCTCTTAAAGGTTTTTTTGATATTTTCCTTTCCTTCTTTGGGATAAATAAAGTTCGATGACAACTCTGTCAAACTATTTTTTCCGCGCATTTTGCGTGAGGGTCGTATTTTGGATTTTTTCAAGGTGTGACAGCTGGCGACTCTCCTGAGGATCACATTGCTTCATGCAAGAGAGAGTCAAATCTAACTTAGTCTGATTTGTGATGCTCGTTAACTTCGCTTATTTGTTTTCTTCTTGTTTATTTGTTTATTAGCTTACCTATTCTTATCTTTGTTACCATTGCTTATTGTGACACTGTTGTGATTATCTGATTTTGGGTACTTTGTGAGATGACTCTATACCCGAGTCTGAGTAAAACCATAAGATTAGGATGGTGGTTGTGTTATAGACTTGCGTGGCATCTTCCGCGTGAGACCGATATTGGAGTAGATTCTCTTGGAAATGTTATTGTTTTGATGTTCCTTCATCACGATGATAATGTTTTCAAGCCTGAATCGTCGACTCCAAAGACCATTAACCCGTTCAATCCATGGTGGTTGTTAGTGTTAACTCCTTATTGGGTTAATAAGAAAGCCCTAATCAGATGAGACCCGTTGAACATATTACTTTCTGACAGTAATATTTTCAACCTCGATCTATGACTCTGAGATACCTTCTTAGAATTTGTGTGTCGATGGTTATATTGTTGAAGCCTCCGAGTAGTCTTTCTAGTGGGGAAGATACGAAAATCTCACGTAGAGGAGATTATTTCAAGGATATTATCGTCTGATGAGGCTTCGTCATGGCTATAATGTCTTTCAAAGGAATCCATGACTCTAGGAACCTACCCGTTTTAGAATCCACATGTGGGGCTTCTTTGATCAGAGACTTTGGTTATTGACCAGTTACCCTGACCAACCTCATAATTGATGGAAACTGTGATCCTTGATTCTTGCATCTTGCATTGTATCCATACATGAGATCGGTGGTTTTTACACGTTATTTTACCGTTTGTTTCAATTAATCAATTGTTATGTCTTATCGCATTTTATTTGTTTTTATTACATTTTACGCGTCGATTTTGTATTTTCACTGTTTCTAGGTTCAGGTAAACAATAAAGGAGAATCAGAGCGAAAATCGGGAAAAATGGCAAGAATTCGGAAGAGTATTCTAGGCATGTCAGCAGTCTGACACGGGTGCCCGTGTCCCATGACACGGCCCGTGTTAGGGCCCTTGAAAAAAAAGAACAGCAGCCTGAAACGGGTGTCCGTGTCCCATGAAGAAGAAAAAAAAGCGCTACCCAAGAGTCAGCAGCCTGACACGGGTGCCCGTGTCTCATGACACTGCCCGTGTTAGGGCTACTGAAAGTGAAAATTTTCTATTTTATTTTTGTTTTATGCTGACTATGCTATATCGGAGGGCAGTTTAGGCATCTCGTAGTGTAATTTGAATTCCAATATATTAGACGCATCGTGGATTGAGAGAGGGGCTTTTGGACAGAAAAGAATTTCACGATAAATATTAAGCGATCAAGGATTTGGAAAACTGAAGGTCCTCATGAGCGGAAGCGATTGAAGATCAAAGCAACCAATTATTTTGTAATGTTTAGTCTTATTGTTATTTTTATCTGTATTATTATGAGTAGCTAAACTCCCCTAATGCTAGGGGGTGTCCCTGAATTGACTCTGTAATGACCTTGTTTCCTTTGAATAATTGATTTCACTGCTGTCTAATCATCGTTGTTATTGTATAATTTTCATAAAGCTTTTCTTATTTGACAAATAGGGATCCAATTTACGGTTAACCTTATGTTTGAAAAAACGATTATTAACGCGTTTATACGATAATACTATAGTAGATATTACCTAGGAATGGGGATACCCTATAGTAACCGTAATGTTTTAGATAAAATGTATTGCTTGGTATTGTTCCTATAACCCCAAGGAATTGGGGCTTAGAGAGAATACCAAAGGGTTTTCTGCTAAGGAATTAGAGTCAACTAATCTTTAAAACCGGTAACGATTGAATTGAGCAGTGATTTCTGAAAATTTAGGATTAAGGTTATTACAAGGCTTTTCATACACCCTACCCTAGCATGCTTCTTGTAACTGTTTAAAACATTTATTTTACTGTTTTTGCCTTCTGGCCTTTATAATTCTAAAGAAACAAACCAAAATCCTATGACTTTTTGTTCAATTGCATTATTATAGAGCTTTTGTTCATACGCAGTCCGCGAGATCGATATTCGGGGAATTTCCCCTTATTACTACATCGGTAAAAATAATACACTTGCTATTTTCCGGTCAAGTTTTTGGCGCCGTTGCCGGGGACTGCCAGAATATAAGTTTGATTATAATTCAATTAAAACTTTGTTGCTCTGCGACCAAAATTTTATTTTCAGTTTTTATTTTTATTTATATTATTATATCTTTGTTATTGCTAATAATCTTCTAACCTGTGTATGCAAGGTAAGACCTTAGCTTTATTTTTTGTTGACTCAAAATCCGAAAGATTATTGCACGTCAGACGCAGAAAAGCTAAGCTTGAAACACTGACAGCTTCAAACGCAGGAACATAGATCGCAGAAAATGAAGAAGAAATTGTGATTCTGTCTGACCATATAGATTCGGGCACAAAAACAGATCCCGAAACTTTCATCATGAAAGGAGAACCACCTCCAGCTGAAAGACTTTTGGGAGACTATGGAGGGGCCAATGCTCAACCAAACCGGATGACCATCGTGAATCAACCGTTGAATGTGGCACACTTTCAGCTACATCCTTCCACCATTCGCTAGTTGAAGAACAAGCCTTTCTCTGGAAGAATCAACGAAGATGCAAACAAGCATCTACAAAGATTCCTAACGCCTACCACATCTTTGAAGATAGAAGGTCATTCAGAAGAGGCCAAGACACTTGTTATGTTTTCGTTCACACTGACTGATGATGCAGAAGAATGGTTATATTCACTTCCAGATGGGAGTATCACCACATGGAGAGAGATGGAAACTGCATTCCTTAACGAGTATTTTCCTGCTTCAGTGTTTATTCGAAAAAGATATGACATTGTCAATTTCAATCAAAAAGAAGGGGAATCTCTAGGAGATGCATATAAGAGGTTTAAGAGGTGTCTGACGGCGTGTCCTACTCATAACATGGATGCCACTGAGCAGATGCAGAACTTTGTGAATGGATTACGACTCAAGACAAAACAACTTATAGACACTGTTGTCGGTGGCTCAACTAGTTTCTCAACAACCACTGGTATCAAGAGGATCATAGAAGCAATTGCCGCCAATGAGCATCTTGAGTTGTATGATCGTACTATAAACCAATCAGAGGGTAAGATTGATCTGAAGCTAGCGGATCAAGTTGTGAACATGGAAGAGAAAATCAAAGCTGAAGTGGAAAGAAGGCTTAAGGGAATGAATGTGGGTACTGAAACTGTACCTCAGGTTCAACCTATCCAATATGTGAGTTGTGAGGTTTGTAATGGTCCCCATTTTACTGCGCATTGTCTTGCTACTGCTCAACAAATTAAAGAGATAAAATATTTGAGGCAGAATAATCCATATTCTCAGACATATAATCTTGGATGGAAGAACCATCCTAACTTTTCCTGGAAAGACCAAAGTCAATCTCCATATCCACAACAACAACAGGTCCCTCAAAAAGCAGAATGGGAGTTAGCTATTGAAAGAATGGCAGCTCAAAGTATGCAATTCCAAGAAGAGACCCGTAATGTTCAAAGGAATAACACAACTTCCATAAAAAATCTTGAGTTGCAAATGGGACAGATAGCCCAACACCTCTCAACACACACTCAAGGAACCCTTCCGAGTGCGACAGTACCAAATCTGAAAAATCAAGAGAGTATTAATGCTGTCACCACAAGAAATCAGAAAATAATAGAAGATGAGAAAACAAAGGAGGATGAATGCATAGAGGTGGAACTTGAGGTAAGAGAAAAAGTGAAAGAACCAGAAGAAGTTGTACTATCTGAAAAACCAACTGGGGAGAAAAAGAAAGAGGAGGTTAAACTGAAAATCAAACTACCGTTTCCTCAAAGAGTTACAAAGAAAGATCAGAAAGAGAAAGACTTTGGAAGGTTCAACGCAATGTTCAACAAATTGGAAATCAATATGCCGTTCTTTGAAGCACTTGAACAAATGCCTTTGTACAAGAAATTCATGAAAGAGGTTATAGGTAAAAAGAGATCAATGGGTGAAGAACCAAAGACCACAACTGAGCAATGTAAGGAAATATCACAAGAAAAGAGAATCCTCATCAAGAGGAAGGATCCTGGACCAGTTGTAATCCCATGTACTATAAAAGTTCGAACTTTTAAGAAAGTCCTAATTGATTCAGGTGCTAGTGTGAGTCTCATGCCGATATCGATTTTCAAAAAGATGGATATCGGAAAAGTGAGCGATACGGGAACAAGCTTGAAGTTTGTCGACCACACAACTAAGATGGCATATGGGCTAGCAGAGGATGTACTGGTGACAATCGATAACTTCACTTTCCCAATTGATTTTCAAATCATGGATATACCAGAGGATGAAGAGACTTCGATCATGCTTGGCCGACCGTTCTTGCTTACTAGTCGGTGCAATATTGATGTGGAAATAGGTACGATCACTTTGAAATCCCTTGATGAGGAAATCACTTTAAAAGCTTTAGAGGTTAGGAAGAAAGGTAAGGAGAAAGATGTTAAACCTTCAGTTGGAAAGATCAACACAACAAAGAAGGGAGAACGATCAAAACCACTTTAAATTGCTCTTATCTCTGAACCTGACCAATATTCTGTTGCGAAGAAGTCAAGCAATAGAGTGTGGAGGCTAAAGTACCCCCCATAACAATGGGGAGTCGACCGTCGAGCCATGCGACGTTAAACGAAGCGCTGCGGGGGAGGTAACCCACGAATTTTAAGAATTGATGTTTTTATTTTTGTGGTTATTGTTTTTGCAGGAATAAACGAGAGTTTGCAAGGGAAAACGTGGAAGCAGCAAAGAGGTGTTGCATTACCTGTCGACCCCTCTGTGAGGATCTCTGTGAGTACACCTCTTCTTCTCGTGTTCTTAAACATTGAGACAATGTTTAGTTCAAGTTTGGGGGAGTTTTTACTGTTTTGAATTGTCAATTTAAATACCTTTTTATTGTTAAGTTCGGTAAAAATCACGTCGAATTCGCCCCTACGAAGACCGTAAATTTTTTTCTTGTGAATGGTATGTGTGTATGGTAGTCAAGAAAGTATTTAGAGTTCAAGGGAAGAGGAGTTTGAACTAAGGAACTTGGAAAGTTTGGAAATTAAGGTATAGTTTGAACACCCTAGGTTCCCCGGAGTAAGGAAACGAGTCCAACATGTAGATTTGTGCCATAGTACTTGGATTTGAAAAGTATGCCCCGATTAGTTCATTGTGATAGTCCGACATGATTGAAAGAATTGTATACATTGATTTTGAGAATGACTTGTGACACACAAAAAAAGAGTTGAATAATGACGGTAAAGACAACATGTCCTTTTAAGTTGGGTAACCCTCACCCGGTTATTTAGCCTAACAGCGGTTGGATCTCTATAGTCGTCCCAAAGTGGACTAATAAACACCTGTGAGCGAGAAAAAAAAATAAAGGTGCCACGTAAAAAGTCTCGAGCAGAATTGTACATGCCTTAATCTGATTATTCGAATGAAAGGGATAGAAAATCAAAGAAAAGACTTAAGCCCAAAGCATAGTTTGAGAGGTGGGCGAAAGGGGGATTTAGGTCCGTGATTTTACTGCGGTGTGTGTTTAAGTAATGCCTTCGTTAACAGATGAGTACCGAGAGAGCTGGTTTGAGCCGATCAGAACTAAGACTCATGTATGAGTATCGACACGCCTTGCATCATGAGCCCTTCACTCGATGTGCTATTTTATTTGAAAGTATTTATCCAAGCTTTTTGCTTGAGGTCAAGCAATGGTTTAAGTTTGGGGGAGTTTGATCGATGGTTTTTACACGTTATTTTACGGTTTGTTTCAGTTAATCAATTATTATGTCTTATCACATTTTATTTGTTTTTATTCCATTTTACGCGTCGGTTTGGTATTTTCACTGTTTCTAGGTTCAGGTAAACAATAAAGAAGAATCAGAGCGAAAACCGGGGAAAATGGCAAGAATTCAGAAGAATATTCTAGGCATGTCAACAGCCTGACACGGGTGCCCGTGTCCCATGACACGACCCGTGTCAGGGCCCTTGAAGAAAAAGAACAACATCCAGCAGCCTGAAACGGGTGCCCGTGTCCCATGACACGGCCCGTGTCAGGGCCCCTGAAGAAGAACAAAAAGCGCTACCCAAGAGTCAGCAGCCTGACACGGGTGCCCGTGTCCCATCATGACACTGCCCATGTCAGGGCTACTGAAAGTGAAAATTTTCTATTTTATTTTTGTTTTATGCTGACTGTGCCATCTCGGAGGGCAGTTTATGCATCTCGCAGTGTAATTTGAATTCCAATATATTAGACGCATCGTGGATTGAGAGAGGGACTTTTGAACAGAAAAGAATTTCACAATAAAGATTAGAGCGATCAAGGATTTGGAAAACTGAAGGTCCTCATGAGCGGAAGCGATTGAAGATCAAAGCAACTAATTATCTTGTAATGTTTAGTCTTATTGTTGTTTTTATCTGTATTATTATGAGTAGATAAACCCCCCAATGCTAGGGGGTGTCCCTGAATTGACTATGTAATGACCTTGTTTCCTTTGAATAATTGATTTCACTGCTGTCTAATCATCGTTGTTATTGTATAATTTTCATAAAGCTTTTCTTATTTGACAAATAGGGATCCAATTTACGGTTAACCTTAGATTTGGAAAAACGATTGTTAACGCGTTTATACGATAATACTATAGTAGATATTACCTAGGAATGGGGATACCCTATAGTAACCGTAACATTTTAGATAAAATGTATTGCTTGGTATTGTTCCTATACCGCCAAGGAATTGAGGCATAGAGAGAATACCAAAGGGTTTTCTGCTAAGGAATTAGAGTTAACTAATCTTTAAAACCGATAACGATTGAATTGAGCAGTGATTTCTGAAAATTTAGGATTAAGGTTATTACAAGGCTTTTCATACACACTACCCTAACATGCTTCTCGTAACTGTTTAATACCTTTATTTTACTGCTTTTGCCTTCTGGCCTTTATAACTTTAAAGAAACAAACCAAAACCCCTATGACTTTTTGTTCAATTGCATTATTATAGAACTTGTGTTCATACGCAGTCCGCGAGATCGATATTCAGGGAATTTCCCCTTATTACTACATCGGTAAAAATAGTACACTTGCTATTTTCCCGGTCAACATGTCATGGCATTGCATTGCATCAGTTATGCATCTTGCATTTCATGTCAACATCAGAAACTCATTTCACCTTCCTTCATCTCCAGTAAATCAAGCTGATTCCTCGATACCAGTACACAAATCAAGCCAACAATAGATGAATGATGAAGCAAATTCCACAAAAGCAAGCCGCCTTCAGAGAGGAGTTGGACTCCATCAAGGGCAATATTGACCAGATTCTAGAAGCCATAGTTATGGCTAGAAAGGAAGAAGAACTTCGTAAAGTCGCTGACGCAAACAACAATGTTCATGTGAAAGGATCTACCTCAAAGCTCTCAGTTCCTATTCTCAATCCCATCGTCTATGGGATGCCTCTGAAATTCACTCATGCAGTTGAAAGAGCCACTGCTAATCCAATTCCAACATCTGGAGTTACTATTGAAGCTATCTCACAAGCCCAACCCGCTGTCACTGAGATTCCCATTCCTCATGCTGAAAATGATCTGCAAGATGAGTATGAGATGAAAAATTATCATACTACCGTTCCGATCAACAATCCTACGGCTGCCCAGGATTTCGAAGCCATCAATATGTGCCGTGATCTATCCGAAAAGCTCAGAGTCATGGAAGGTCATAATTCAACTCCTTCGAATTCCTTGGAAATGTGCTTAGTGCCTTATGTTGTGATTCCAATTAAGTTCAAAGTGGCAGAATTCTTGAACTATAAGGGTCTCAGTTGTCCCAACATTCATCTGAAGATTTAGTATCGCAAGATGGCTGCCTATGCCAGAGATTAAAAACTCATGATGCATTGCTTCCAAGATAGCTTGTCTGAAGCGTCTCTCAAATGGTACATGCAACTGAAGCGTAGCAGTGTGTGCACTTGGGATTAGTTAGCTAAAGCTTTTGTTAAGTAATATAAATACAACACTGACCTTGCTCCGAAATGTACCCAATTTCAGAGTATGACTCAGAAGGACAACGAATCCTTTAAGAAGTACGCACAATGTTGGAGGGAGTTAGCTGCAAGAGTGTATCCACGACTTGTTGACCATGAACTTATTAACATCATCATGGGTACCTTGCAAGACCAATACTATGAAGAAATTATCAACATTGTATCTTTTGTATTCTCTGACCTGGTAATCGTCGAAGAAAGAATCAAAGAGGGTCTGAAAAGCGGAAAGATCCAAGGAGGTACTAGTAATCAAACTGGAGCTAAGAAGCCTTTCGATGTATTCAAGAAAAAGGAGGGCAAAACAAATGCCATCTCTACTCAGAAGGGACAAGCTCAATAGGGAGCTTCCGTTCCAATGCCTACTCAAATCCCTTACTTTCAGTATCTTTCTGTTGCTACTGTGCAATATGCTTAATACCCTATCAACCAACTATTTAAGCTCAGATCCTTACCCAAATACCTCAGCAACAATCATATCATCAGCAATAATATCAATATCTGCCACATAATCAACAACAACGAGCTCCTCAACAACACACTTCACAACAGCTTCAACCTAATTAACAAAGGATGAGGAGGGCAGAGAGAAACTTTGATCGTCTACCTATGACATATCCTCAGATCTTTTATGGACTAGTGAAGGATGATGGGATTACCCCGAGAGACCTAGCTCGGCCAACTGTTATTCCTCCAGATTATAATGTTAATGCTCATTGCGAGTATCATAAAGGTGCTCTAGGGCACATGATCGAGAACTGTAGAGCCTTCAAGCACAAGATTCAAGACCTGATTGATTCGAAGGATCTCACATTCACTCGGAGGACTGCAAATATCACGAACAATCCTATGCCGCTGCCAAACTAGTGCCAACATCAGTCAAGGAAGGAAGTTTGTTTCCCCAAAGAAGGCAGTCATCATGCCATCCCGTCATTTGAATTCTCGTATTTTGTCTTTGTTTGTTTAAGTACTATTTGCTTTAAACATCTTCGTTTGTATTTGATTTTGTTAATGAAGTAATTATGCATGTTCTGAATTGGTTATGTCGTATTCGCTCGTTGTTTCCATTTACTGCAAAGCACAGACACATATTTCTCCACTTCACCCTCTTTATCAAATTGTTGTTTTAACAAATAGTGGAGGGAGGATGATGAGAACGTGATATCCACAATTGCAAACTGTATGCTTTCGGATAAAATCTTGTCGATGACGTACATGCATTGTTTCAATCCCCCAAACACTAGAAAGACAAAAAGTTAATCCCTAGCAAACCACTTCCAGCCAAGAAGTAGAAGTTTCCTTCGGATCCATAGACCTTTACACTCAACTTGGGGCATGGTAGTGTTCAGTTAATCCAATTATGCAATCAAACCACAAGGCAAAATCCAAAATACATGACGGTTGTTCTTCAAAGACCCCTGACTTGGCAATCACAATCCTCCAACAAAATCTAACAAAAACAAAAAAAAAATTAAAAGTCTGCTAAGTCGAACACCTCAAAAGGAGACTTAGGCAAAAATCAAGGCAATCTCGATGGACTTGAAAAGCGAAATCAGTCCATAAAAAAGTTAGGGATCAAAAGAAAAATTAAAAGAGGTCCTCAAATCCTCAGCAAAAATAAAACAAAATCCAGTGACCACCATTTCAAAATCAAAGGGTCATTGATATCCATCAAAGCAAAATAAGGTGACTGTCATTTCAAGCATCGTCATGCTTGCATCGTCAACCCTTTTGGAATACAAACATATGCAAAATTAACTGAACGTAGGACTGAAGATTATCTCGAAGAAGGGGTGGCTACAAATCAAATTTGAGCCTAATATCTTTTGTTTCATGAACCGTGAGCTAGACCGCGTTACAACCCTCGAAAGACCTAATTGAGGCGAAGTTTATTCTGAAAGCATACTATTGCAAGGTTGCATAAACTGAATACCCACATATTTTCTAATCTTCAGCATAAGTGTCACTCTTCTTGCTATATCTTTCATTCACTACCAAAATCAGCACAACATCTGGACTAACGGTCCATTCGTCTCACACTATCACAACACTCCAATAAACGAATCTTTTTCAAAACTTGCGTGAGCATTGCATTAAGATTACTATTTGCAAATGAACAATTTTAACTACAAATCAGTGTTTGATATCAACTAAAATCCAACAAGGGGCAATCGAAGAGGAACTTGAACTTTCAGTGGTGCTAACCCGAATCAGGACTACCTCTAAACCCTAAAATTGGGACGAATCCCGCAATAACTTAATCAGAGGAACATGTAACACCCCTTTTCTATACCCCCAAATAATACAAATAATCATTTAGGCATAAATTCATAATTTCATCAGAGTACATTTATATCATGGCATAAAAGGGGCATATCACATTATACCAAAAATTAAACACATACAACATCTGCTCAAATAGATCTGCAACAATGGGCAACTCACAACTAAGGAACATAGTCCTAAAACTCACATCTCAATATTTAGAATAAAAGCGGAAACATCTAAATATTGAATCAATTCATTCATATAAACGTATACACATCATTCAGTTATTTCATGTTTACAAATCATCCATCAGCAGATACATACACATATGTATCACAAAAGAATCAAAACAAATATATCTCCAAAAAGAGCCAAAGGCTTCCTAACTACCCAAATGTTACATATCAGAGCCATCGACAAAAAAATAATGAAGACCTGCTTCACAAAATGGACCTCCAGCAATCCTACTCTGCAATGCCTCATAGAGCATTATAAAACAGTAGAAGGGTGAGAAATAATATCATAATAATCAATGCATATAATTATATATCTATATACATACATGGGATATACACAATTCAAGTTCTCACCACATCTCATCACCATTCATCATATACATCACAATGCATATTCACACAATCAAGCATATTCATCAAATCATGCTTCTATACATACTCATCATTTTCCACATAAACATCTACCATTATGTTCAATTCTCTCAATGCATCATATAAAGATGACCAATGCAACTCATAGAGACCGACTCACGACTCTATGCAGATGCAAATGCGGTACCGACTCAATTCAGCATACTCTCTAAGGAATCAAGTATTCAGCAGATTCTCCAAGGAATCAAATATTCAGCAGATTCTCCAAGGAATCAAATATTCATCAGATTCTCCGAGGAATCGAATATTCAGCAGATTCTCCGAGGAATCAAATATTCAGCAGATTCTTCGAGGAATCAAATATTCAGCAGATTCTCCGAGGAATCAAATTACCTAACAGATTCTCCAAGGAATCACATATTACCACAGATTCTCCAAGGAATCAACATCGCTAGAATGTACATCATCATGTCTTTTATGCAAAATGACTCACAACATTTCTCTACATGCATACATATTCGCAAATATATCACTATGCATATTCATCTCATAAAGGTACATATAATCTATGTACATTCATATTAATCCATCATGCATTTCCATTCAATTCAGACAAATGCATAAAATTGCCAAACAACTACAATTTCACGGTTAAGAATCAATTTCTAGGATTCACGCCCAAAGGCTATCCACAAATCATCACAATAGTATACAAACTACTCATATCACAAAAGATTAACATAATTGAACTAAGAAATTAATCATTGGATGGATAAAACAGAAAAGAAACAATGCTGTCCTGCTCGCCACCCTTCGCCTGGCGAAGCCATTGGCGAATGCTCGCTGGGACCTTCACCTGGCGAACTCGCCAACGAACAAAGTCAATAGCTACTGACTTGCTTCGCTACCCTTCGCTGATGTACTCGCCTGTCAAACCTTTTCCACTCACCTTCGCCTGGAAAACTTGCCAGCGAAGACCACTGAGAGTTTTCTTGAATTATTCGCCAGCCATTCGCTGGGCTTCGTCCGGCGAAGCTTCGCCCACACTTGCCTGGCGAATGCCAGCGAACCTACGAAACCAGCAAACTCCAATCTGTCCAAAACAATCAATACTCCAAAAACCGACCAATTCTCACTAAACCAGCTTCAGTAATGTTAACCCCACATCACACGACTATTCTACGACATTATTTCCAGTTTCTAACCGATTAAACTCCATTACTACCGATTAAATCCAATTTGCCCTAATATGAAAAATGGTGGAAACTCACAACAAAGCCAACCCACACATACATAACCACACACATTGATTAGATAATAGTATTTCTCACCCTTACCTCGATTAATCGGAGCTTGAAGTTGATCTTGAAGCAATCCTAGGTTTTCCTCTTCTTTCTCCTCTTTCTCTTCTCTCTTCTTTCTTTCTCTTGTTTTTCCACTAATGTTTCTATTTTTCTCCTTTTCTCTATTATCTCATATTCTATTTTCTTTCCTCTCCATTTCCTTCCAAACACTTACCAATTAATTCTCACACAATAATCCACTTAACACTTAATACTAAATGTCTAAAATACCCTTTACTCTATTTTCCCCGAAAACTCTCCGAATCGGTAAAATAGCACAATATTGAAATTAAACATATCAACACATAAATTCCACAATTAAAATACCAATTATCCAAATAAATCAAAAAGGACTCAATAAAAATGGGAAATTCAGAATCGGGGCGTTACACACACCATTACCATGTTCAGACTGGGGCACAACAAGTTATAGAGGGAAGATCCTCTATGTACTTCCATGTTGGACAAGCATATCTTGCCAGACGCTAGCAATCATCGAGTTCAGATCAAAAGCACGATCTTCATGAGCTGATCACGTCGCTACGCTCATTTTCAGGCTATCCTGACCATCATGTCCAAAGGCGTGGTTCCCTCAGAAGAGAACACAACGACTTATTAACAAGTGATCAAACTTGGGGCATCGAGAGCATCTTCGTCTGCTTCATGGCGTCTTCAAAGATCCGATGTCGAGGAAATCAAACCCTCCCACCATCCAAAGTCCAATCCGCATTGACAACTACCAAAATTCCATCATGTTGGCACTTTGACAAAACATACCTAATCACCCGTGTGCAATCATGTGCATCATATACATCGCATTCAACATCATATGCATCATATGCATACAAAATCAAATTACATACTTCCCCAACACTTGCATATCAGTGCGTCAACATTTGCATTGCATTTCTATTTGATATGAAATATCATTACAAAATTAAACATGCATACATGCATATGTCAAGACCCGGGATCAATCTCGAGATTCCAAAGACGATCTTCAGCCCAGCCAAGGGCATCTTCTTCAAGTCTGTGGGCGTTCCTCATGGAGTTGTTTCAACCTTTTGTTGATGAAACCGAGATCCCAAGATAATCTTAAGCCCAACCATGGGCATATTCTTCAAGCCTGTGGGCGTTCCTCATGGAGTTGTTTCAATCTTTTGTTGATGAAGCTGATATTACAAGGTGGTCTTCAGCCCATCCAGGGGCATCTTTTTTAAGTCCATAGGCGTTCCTCATGGACTTGGTTCAACATTTTGTTGATGAAGCTGTGATCTCCAAGTGATTCGGTGGACGTTCCCCATTGAGTTATTTCCTCAACCTTTTGTTGATGAAGTTTTCATCCTCAACTCATTCAGTAGCATTTCTCGAGTCAGTGAGCGTTCCCAGTGAATTTGGTTCCTTTCAACCTTTTGTTGATAAGGATGGTGTTCTTTAGTAATTGCTTTGCTTCAACCTTTTGTTGATTTCTCTGAACAAGTCTTACTCATCATACATCCAACAAACTTGACCTTTTGTCAACAACCTTACTATCATTCTTTTGGTGGTAGCCAAATCCTGTCAATCCAACCCGACCTTCATCCCTTTGGTGTTGACAATTCTCAAAATCGGAAATTTACTATCATCCTTTTGGTGATAGTCATTCATGTTGTTTCAATTTAACCTTCATCCTTTTGGTGTTGGTGATTCTCAAAATTGGGAAGTTTCTATCATCCTTTTGGTGATGCGACTTGTGTTTCTTAATCTTACTGTCATTGTTTTGGTGTCGGTGGTCCGTGAACCTTTGGTCTGTGTATCATCATTTTAGTGAAGGACAACCTCTGATATCGTTATGAATTTACTAATATCCTTCTGATAATAGCAAGTCATGTTGACCTCACTTTCATCCTTTTGGTGAAGGTTCATCGAGTTGTGTGAGTTCTCTATCATTCTTTTGGTGATAGATTCGTCATCCTTTTGGTGTCAGAGCCGTGTATTCTCTATCATCCTTTCGGTGATTAATCCCTCATCCTTTTGGTGTCAGAGTCGTGTGAGTTTTCTATCATCCTTTTGGTGATATATCCGTCATCTTTTTGGTGTCGGAGTTGTGTCTTCTCTATCATCCTTTTGGTGATAGATATGTCATCCTTTTGGTGTCAGAGTCGTATTTTTTATTATCCTTTTGGTGTCAGAGTCGTATTTTTTATTATCCTTTTGGTGATAAATCTGTCATCCTTTTGGTGTCGGAATCGTGTGTTCTCTATCATCCTTTTGGTGATAGATCCGTCATCCTTTCGGTGTCGGAGTCGTGTGTTATCTATCATCCTTTTGATATCGAAGTCGTGTGTTCTTTATCATCTTTTAGTGATAGATCAATCATCTTTTTAATGTCAAAATTATACGTTCACTATAAAAAAATAATATTTAAACCTAATTAAAAATAGTAATAATAACAAAATCAAGAAAGATGAAGATAGCTTGCATTGGTTTTACCAAACCCAACAAACTCTATATGGTAAAGAAGAATACAATTTTATGTATTTAAATGCAATTTATTGTCTAATTAAAATCGAATACATTTGATTTAAAATTACAAAATTAATAAAAATAATCAATTATGATTTATGTCTTTTAAATCTTACGATCAATCAACTCGTTAACAATATTTTGAGACCGTGAATGCCGCAAAATTTCAACAGCAAGGATTCAATTCTAGATTTGCCAATACATTGTTAATAATTCAAACCTATACTTTATTCTTTTTCTATGAAAACCTATACCTCTCCTTTTCCCATACTCTATGCTTCTGTATAACACATGTCGTGGCCAACCCTCCCTCTTCTATTATTATATTCTTTCTCTTAAGAAAAGAACAAACAATATTTACAAAAACATTGCAACTACTATATAAAAGAAATGTAAACCTACAATATTACAACGTTACAAAACTACTATATGCATGTTCCTAACGGAAACACAACACATGTTATTCATGAGCCCTTCTTTCTTTGTTATGAATGTCTATTTCAATATAATACGATAGTGAGAGCATGATGACTAGGAATGGGAAGATTAGGTTGGTATACATAGTCTAATTTATTTCAAATTTTATTTAATAAAAAATTAGTTTAAGTTTATATATATATATATATATATATATATATATATATATATATATATATATATATATATATATATATATATATATATATATATATATATATATATATATATATATATATATATATATATATATATATATATATATATATATATATATATATATATATATATATATATATATATATATATATATATATATATATATATATATATATATATATATATATATATATATATATATATATATATATATATATATATATATATATGAGTGAAAACCTATTTATTCTAAGAATAAGTTTTTATAACTTACTTCCCAATTATAGCCTTAAATTAGATTTAATGGAACGATTATAAATATAAAAGCTAATTTAACTATTAGATTATATTCAATTTAAAGGCTATGATGAGTAGTAAATTAAAAAATCTTACTCTTGAAATAAGTCGATTCTCATATTATATATATATATATATATATATATATATATATATATATATATATATATATATATATATATATATATATATATATATATATATATATATATATATATATATATATATATATATATATATATATATATATATATATATATATATTCAATTTAAAGGCTATGATGAGTAGTAAGTTAAAAAAAACTTACTCTTGAAATAAGTTGATCCTCATTTTATATATATATATATATATATATATATATATATATATATATATATATATATATATATATATATATATATATATATATATATATATATATATATATATATATATATATATATATATATTAAATAGTCTGGTATATACATTATATATGTATTTATATTAAAAAACAAACTAAATATTTTGATCTATACAACCATATATAATATATAGATCGGTCTATAAATCTTTATAGGGAAAATAGACTATTTAAAATTTTTAGTATTTAATCAGTTTCTAAATAGTTTTTTCCTTGCACTCATCGATGTCAGTCTTCAGCTTGTTCCTCTCAGACTCGACGGTCGCGAAATCATTCTGCAGTTTGGTCAGATTAGCCGAGGGGTAAGTCTCATCGTTGAAGACCAAAGCCATTGCGAAGACCCGCATCATTGTGGCCATATCCTCCGATAAGACTTTCATCCTCGCCTTCCGGTCAACGCCCAAGATGGAATTGGACTCAGCAGCACTCACGATCGGGAAGTTGGCCCCGCAAAAAAAAAGTCAGACTGCAGATAGCAGGGTGGGAGCACGAACTTCTCCCCGAACACACTCCCAATGAGGTCGACGGTCTCAGACTCGCCGACGCGCTGTCTCTTAGGGGTCCCCTGCGACGTTAGAGATTGGTTGCGTTGGGGGGAAGATGACGAGGCTCCGGGTGTCTGGTCGGGGAATGGCATCTGCTGAACTTGGACGACTCGCCCCTTTCCAGCCTTCTTCCCACTCTTGGTGGCCGCCAGCTTGTTCACGCGCTCTTGCAAGCTCGACATCTCACCTGCAAAAGAAAAAAAACAAGCAAGTCAGCAAACAACAAACCAACGACAAAAACATAAATGAAACCCGAGTGAAGAGGAGTGCTCGCTACCTAACAACCGTAGGACTTCCTCGTCGGATGCACACTCGAGGAGGGCCTTCATATTTATCAACCGTGGCTCCCAAAGAACCTCCCTGCAGGCGTCGAAGATAACATTCCCGTCTGGAGTTACACATTTCGCAGGGGTGAAGCCAGAGACAAACTCGACCAGCTTCTGGAAGGCCAACTGGTCCTCGGTGTCCAACGAGTCGGGCCTGACTATAGATCTGTCCGTGTCTCTTTTGAAATGCTCTTCCGTCTATTCCAACAGAAACCTCGATTCTAAGACCTCCTATCGCTGCCCATTTTCCTCCCTGACCACGAGGTCGTATAATGAGTCGAATGCCATGTGGGTGACGGGCTTGACAACAAAGTACCGGTCTTTGAAAGTACAAATAGAGTCTAGGTACACCCGAAACGGTCTCTTCGTCTGCTTCAGGGACACCCAACTATGCCGGCCCTTGAACATTTGTCGTTGCAGATGGAAGACGCGAAAGAAAAAAGTTAGCGTAGTCCCGACATTGAGGTACCGACATACGAGCTCGTACACCCTCACAAACACAATCGCATTGGGATGAGGCTGCAAAGGCGCTAGACACATCCAGTCGAACACTCCCCGTTGGAAATCACTGAAGGGAAAACGCAGACCCGCTTCTCGAAAAGTGAATTCATACATGGGAAGCCTCATACCTTTGAAAGACGAGTATATCTGATGGTGTTCCCGGGGTTTGTACACCTTCAATTTAGAGAGTAGCCCTCACAACGGTCCTCGATAGTAGCATAAGCATCTGATTCGTCCACGACAAAGCAAGAAGGGACGCTCAGGGGCTCCTGCCTGGCCCAATCCTTAACAGTATGCTTTCTGACCTCTATGGTCTCCACGACTGGGGAATTGAGCTCATCATCAATCTCGATGACCCCCCAAATCCTTGTAGCCATTTTAACAGAAAAGAAGAGAAAAATGGTGAAATTGACATTCTAGATCAAATCCATCCTTCCACCGTAAATCAAGTGAAAGAGCAAAGGTAGGGGCACAAAGCCATCAGACAGGCCTCCCTGACCGAACACACCTAACTAGGGCGTTCATTCCAGGTCCTTGGGACCTCCACGAAGTCCTCGAGACCTTTTTCTTATGTCCTCGTGGCACTCATTGCAAGTCCCCGAAGCCTTCATCAGAAACGTCATAAATTCAAAGTTTTGCTGAAAACTTCATAGTTTCCTTGGGAACTTCATCAAGTCACTGGAGAAACCGCCGAAAAATGCACGAAACTAATAGTCAAAAACTTACTTGGTACGTCGGTTTCTGGCTGACACGACGACGACATATGGTGGACGAACGAAAGCAAAAAGAGAGAGCGCGAAAAGAGAATAGTGAAAGTCTTGAGCAGAAGAAGGAAATCATGTAAATGAAAAGGACTCACCCCTTATTTATAATCTTAGCACAAGACCCAAGGCGTCCTTAGGCACTTGAGTGCCCCTTACTCCTAGCCACCCTAGGCATTATTTACTCTGACACGTGACGTTACCAGACACCTCACGCACCTGTTCCGATTTCTCTCCTGCTCGGAATTGTACATGCCCGTCCGCTCCAACGTCCCCCACCCGGGCGGGCCCGTGGTCTCGGTACCCCATCGGGAACATGAAGAGCAACACATGGTTGCAACAAGCAAACACATCTCCTTGAGAGCAACCGTGATATGGAGAAGCTCGAAACCTAGTCACATCCATCATTCTCGGTGTTGGGACTAACGCTTAAGTCGTTACTCCTTCACTTAGAAGCAACGACTTAGGGGGCTCCTATTCTGGACTGGACCAGTATCTGCCCCACTGTCGGGCAGGCCCAACCCAATATCACATTGGGGAGGCCCAACAAGGCCTAATCCTCCTTACCGTCGGGCACACTTAATATTCTCTTTAGTAAAAAAGGCCACTGCCTAGTACGGGGAGAGCTCGTGCATTTTTCCATGTTCCCCATGCGGGGACACGTCATTAGACAACTACTCGTGTCCTAATGAATCGATCTTCTACCTTCCGAGAATCACAGGGCAGTTGGACCAGGGTGAAGACCACATGCTGGGGTCATAGATAGCTCATTAACCTCATAGGTCTAGATAGAACCTTCCTTATAACTCATAGGTTTGGATAGAACCTTCAACCCTCTTTTGGTCTGGAAATAACCAATTGATCCTTATTCCTTAGTTCGAGCCCGAACTACGACCACTCTGATTTCTCATTGGACAATGAGAATACGTAGGCACAAGATGCAATATCTTGACGAGCAACCTTCCCCCTTCTTCCTCCTTTTGGTCTGGATAGAACCAATAGGTATTACAACGTAGAATTAGGTAGAGTTTGGTTAAATCTATGTAAGAATCATGGAGATGATTACTTACTCCCCTTTCTTGAGTGTTCAATATAGATCTAGAGAGTTTGGATAAACTCTATACAAGCATTGTGATGTTTGTTCCCCCTTGAACATTGATCATAATCAAGTGTTCTTTATCCCTAGTGAGGTGAACTACGATTGCTCTGATTCTATCCTAGTAAGGATACGTAGGCATAAGATGCGATATCTTTGCGAGCAAACTTAGAAACTATCTTTAGGTCTCAACTTAACCTATTACCCAATCCCAAACCATATCAAACATTTAGCAACTTATAGCATACAAATAAACAAAAGGTTCTTGTAGAGTACTACAAATGTTTAGGATGTGAAATACCTACCCTAGGCATAACCAACCCCCGATCCCTGAATCTTTAGCGTTGTTGTTACATCGCGCAAAAATGTCTTTCTTTCTTTGACCTTTCCTTTGGATAAATCAAAGTACGATTGTGAATTTAAGAATTAAGATTCAAGTTAATCAATAGCTTGGTATCAAGATTCTCACTGCAACACACATGTGTGTGTCTTTATGCATCACTAACCCATTAGAAATACAAAAATATGTGCTTTGGTTGTGTTTTGATCCTAGCTAGGGTTTGGCTCTCAAGAAGCTTAAGGTTTGACCAGTCAAAGGATTGTGAAAATCTCAATACCTCAAGCCCTAATCTATTCGACATTTCTCAAGGGTCTCTCCTCATTAATAATCAAGTACAAAGTTGCATTGAATCAATATTAACAAGGCCCAAGTCCTCAGATACATCCATATTAGCATTTTGACTTGATTCAATCCCTGGTTGACTTTTGGAGCAAGGCATGATCCAATACCTCAAGGCATGAAATACAATGATTTTTGCTCATATTGCCAAGGTCATAACTTCCAAAAAATACATATATTGAGAGATATGAAGCCATGAAGTTGGAGGTTCAATAATTTTTGAACTTGAACTCTTAGAAACATTTCAAGCAGAATCTGAATTGTGTGGGAGCCAACTTTGAGGCCATTTTTCATTATGATCGAGACTGATTCAAGACAAACCTTGAACATAAAACTTGAAGTATGTCATCTCAGCTTTCCAAAATGTCCAAAAATATCCATTTATCTTACTTGAGAAAGAAGATATGATTTTCACAATAGACCTTGTTGCAACTAAATTCTCAAGACAAATTTGCTACACATACTTGGACCACACGATTTTGGAGTGAGTTTTGGGCAATTTCTAAGCTACATCTCTTTATAAGATCAATATCAAAATCATAATATACCATGTGCTCTGCAAGAATTTCCAAAATTATATCCCTTTGCATGTGAAGAATCATTTCAAAAATCTAGGAACTTAAGTTTTGTCCTCTAGCATTAAAGTGCAATAGGGGATTGATCAAAAACTACCACAATCTGTCAAAGAATCATCAAAACACCAAGGATCATAATGAATCTGAGGGATTTAATCTCGAAAAGATCATATTGTAGCCATGTCAGAAATAGGCTATGTGTACCTTGGCACTCAAGAATAGGTGCATATCATTACTCTTTGGATAATGGCATGTATCCTAATCCAAAATTTCTTACAAATATCTAAAACATTTTCTCATAAATATGGTTCAATTCCTTCATTCAAATGACACCAAAATATAGCAAAGACTTGTTTTCTAAGAAATCCTCCTCCTTCTAAAATTCAAAGTTCCAAAGAAGTGAAAACTTGAATTTTCAATTCAAGGCCATTTCCAACCAAACTAGGCATCCAAAAACTTCATATACATCATATAGAAGTGGTCAAAATCATCAACTTGCTTTTGTAACACCAGAAACACATTCTCCATATTCCACCTTGTACCAAGCTGGAGATTGATTTGGCTAGGGAGTTTTAGAAGGTTTCAATTCAATCTAAGTATTGCAACACCATCCTTGGAGGTTAAGAAAGTTGTTAGCATCAAGAGATTTCATTTGGAACACTGATCGTAAAAAATTTCAAGTCTACTATTTTGCCTTTTGCAGTAATAATGAGGAAAGTTACCCGAATGTCGATCTCAAGGACTACGTATGAATACCGAGTCCAACTATTGTTCAACTAAACAAACCATATTGGGGGTTTTAAAATTATGGATTAACATTGAGTAAATATGACATAATAGTAAATTGGTTTTGACAAATATGAGAAACATACTAGGGCAAGGTATACGATTTGTCATGTAACAACTTTGAATCCATATTTCATTAACAAGTTTAAAATAATCAATTATCGGTTCTTTAGTCTATTTTCCCCTAGGTCCTTAGTGGGAAAACCTCTGATCATTCATCCTAAATTCTATGTTCCTAGGAATTTATGATGAAATCAAGCATTTGTATTATCAAGAATGTACCGTTTGCTATAGGGTATCCCTAATCTTAGGTGATATCTACTATAACATAATCGCAAGAAAGTATTAACAATGGCGGTCCAACCTAATTTTTAATCATTAATCAATCCATATTTGTCCGACAAAGAAGGCATTAGAAACATTGAACGATTATATTGTTTAAGAAAAAAAATATATAATAGAAAATTAGAAATCAAAGTCTTTTACAGAGTCAAATCAGGGACACCCCCTAGCGTTGGGGGTTTAGCTACTCATATTGTTCAAAGGAAACACAAGATGAAAAATAGACATTACAAGTATTGCGGTAAACTTTGATCCTCAATTTCTTTCGCTCATGAAAATCTTCTGCCCTCCAAAAACCTTCTTCTCTAATCTTGAATCGTGTAATTTGTTCCTCTGGAAAAAAGTCCTCGATTCCTTGTAAAAACTCTTCTAAATCGTGAAAATCCAATGGCACTGGTTGGAAATTCCCAAAACACCCTCGCAACTCAACACTTGGATCAAAAGAAAGAAAATACGATAATCATCATTTTGAGCTGACACGACTGGTGTTGCTCTTCTGTGTTTTCCAATTTTTCCTCCAAATCCTAGACCTTGTGACACGGCCCGTGTCAGGTGACACAGGTGCCCGTGTTTCTCCACAGCCTCTACCTTTTCTTGGTACTTGTCTCAACTTCCATCATGATATGCCCCGTGTCAGATGACACGAGTGGCTGTGTCAGGCCTCTTGTAGGTTGAGTCAACTCCCACAAAAACTCCATATTTTTCCACTTTCTCTACCGAGTCTTTTGGAGCTAATACTTGGTCCTGAAGAAAATTAAAGGCAGACAACCAAAACATAAAACACAGAAAACTTGAAATAAAGCTAAAACAATAAAGCGAGTAGAAAACTTACGGTATATAAAATTGTCGAAACAATAACAATATAAGTGAAAAGTGCCACGAAGTACCTGGATTCTTGTTGAATAAGTGATGAAAATATAGTACAAATGATGATTAATCAAACACCTATATCAAAGAATTTGATTTTCATTTTTGCAAGGCAAGTTAATCGAAACTGAACTCTATGATTCATGCATCATACATGATTATATGAGTTACCAGCATGTTTCTGGTAGTGTAAGGATCATTTTCCCTATCCCAATTGCTTTGTAGTTGTTACATACAAGATTTCATTTCAAAATTTGCATTTAGGGTTCATAAGAGTTTCATATTGTTTTCTTTTGGTAACCTTAATATAAATGAAATTCAATTACACCATCAAATTCCTTGTGAAATTTCCAATAACTTTGGTCTTTACATCTTTCAATTTCATAGAGAAATAAAGATTTTGGAAAATTGAAATGGATAAAGAAGATGAAGCCCGTGGAAGAAGATGAACATGGAGGTGGTGCCATTTTTTAATTTACCAAGTTGTTTTAATATGTTATCTAAAATTCTGGTAGCAGATCTCAGATGTCCCGAGAGATGTCAAGACACTTGATTTTTGCTTCAAACATAATGATAATAAGGAACAAAATATAAATTGTAGAAAGCAAATAAACACACATAATTGTTAACCTAGTTCGGTGAACAACAAAACCTACGTCTGAGGGCTTCCAAGCCAGAAGTAAAATCCATTAGATAGTATTAATTCTAAGCTAAACAACCTCCTGTTTACAACTTATCACTTAAGCACTACCCGTGCTTAATTTCTACCTAAGACTCTTCCTAGGTATGAGACTTTTCTCAATTCCTTTTTAATCACAACAATGACTGAAATTACAACTCAATGTAAACTGTCCAGCTCTAGTATCCACATAATATAAGAGAGGCTCACAAAATACAAACCCTAGTGCACACTAAGCAACAATGTAAACTCCATACGCCTCTTAGGTTAAATCCATCTTATTTATAACCATAAGGTAGACTGGATTTGGGCTTCAACATGCAGTAACTCTGTTCTTCAGAATCTGCAACTAATTCTCCTCTAGAATAGTTTCTTCAATCTGAAGTTTCCTAAAGTATCTTCGCACTTAGAAACAACATTTTCAAATTATAATCAGAACCTATGATTCCTCAATCTTGGACTCCACCTAGGAAAAAGAAATACATGCAGAATAAACTGACAACTGGAATTAACATAGCAAAATAAAAAACTTAAAAATAACAAACAAAGATGTCGAATCAACATGATAAGACATCTTGCCCAACATCTTGATCTTCAGTTAGTACTTCATCATGTTAGGACATCTTGTCCAACATCTTGCTGACAAGTTAGTTTTACCAATATTAATGCCAACCACAAAGGCTTGGAATCATCATTATCATTTTGTTGTTTTTTAATTAACGAGTTTGCATTGCGCTGTGGTGGTTAAGTGTTTGATTTGTGTGTTTGAGCGAAGCCAAGGTCTAGGGTTCGAATCCCTCTCGCCTCATACCTTTTGATGTTACTTTTTTAACATTTTCAAATTTGAAGCTTCCTATATTATCATCAGCGCACATTCTTTGCCACTAGGCACACAATGGCTCAGTGGGCATTGTTTTAAGCACATCACCCCAAGGGTGTGGGCTCAACACACATGGAAGCCATTCCCTTTCTTTTTATCACTTTTATTTTCATACTTTTTCACAACTTCTCTCAATTGTTTCCCTATGTAAAAATCATTATTTTTCAATAATTTTATGCACACTTCTCATTTATCTTCCCTATTTTGAGAATCCATCAAAAATTCCCAAAAATAATATTTATTTTTCTTACTTTGATTAGGTTGAAAACTAGTCCTTTTTAAGTGTTTTTATGCTTTCAAAATGACTTTCTTTGTTTGTTTCTTTAACCTAATTGACCATGAATGCTTGTGTGGCACTACAACAAAAATGACTTTAGGCAACAGAGGAGTAGACAACAACTGTAAAACCGTCCCTATAAGTAATATAGGCTACGCGTTTTTAGGTGTGGACGCTTTTTTTTCAAAATCGTCCCTTAATGTGTCTTTTGTAAAGCTTGATTAATGTTTTAACATGTGGTCTTGACTTATACACCATTAATATACCATGATTAAGTATTTCTTTCTTTTGAAAAATACTTTGATTATTAGTTGAAGCCTTAGGTTTTTGTTTAAATAATCTTTTGAAAACATCTCGATACACGACTAGGGTTTGCACTTGAGTTTGGATTCCCCAAAGCCCTTGATTTAACCATGATTGAATATCTTGTTCATATGCTCACCGTCATAAAACTAAGGTTTTTTTTTACCCTTTGCTATGTTCATTTGATCCCTGATCATCTTGAATATATGCTTGCTTGAACTTCTTTGTAATTGCTTCAATTAATTAAATCTTTGATCATATATTCAAGTATTTCCTTCATAAACTCTCACCGTGATGAACATATCTACTTGTCTGATGCTCATTCACATGTTGACATACCATGCTTGATCATAATCATATTCATTTCATCCTTGATGACTACATTTGTTTAAAAGCTTAATCAAATTTGTCTTGTTAAGTTTATCTTGACATTTATGCTCTTGAAACTTGCATTCATACAACTATTGCATTTCAATACTCATAATTAAGTTTAGAATCAGTTCAAATTTTAGGATCCTCTTCGGACTATAACTCAATTAAAACCCTAGGATCCTCTTTAAGGTTCTCAACTTCAATAAAAAATTAGGATTCCCCTTGAAGTTTTCAACTTCATTCAAGTCAAAACCGTAGCCCTTTATGACTTCAAACTTCAAGTCAAACCATAGCCAACCTTTGGCTTCAAATTCAAAAATATCCCCCCAGAGATGAGACATGAATCATTTCTATAGAAGACACGTATCTTCTATTACCCACAATAAAAATCAAACATTTCAAACTTTTCCCCATTTAAGTGATGTAAGTGGCACACTTGTTGATTTAAAATCTAAGGTGGATTCTTCTCTTATTATGGAACAAAAATACTTATTTCATTTAAGTGATGCAAGCGGCACACATGTTAATTCTATATCCAAGTCAAGGTCCTTCTTTTAGTATGCAAATAATCATTTAAAGGAACATGTGGCATTACTCTGGATTTTCTACATCCAAGTTTAAAGTTGCTTCCCTTATTATCTTCTTTCTCAAAATGTTTGTCGTGAATAGGTGGGATATATTCCTTAAGATGACAACTTGTCTCTTCTCTCAAACCCAACAAACCCAATTCCATCCATTGTCGCTACTCGAAAAAAAAAGCAACGACAAAGAGGCGAAAGTGGAAGAACAGAAGAGTGGCCATCGAACTTTATTTATCCCAAAAGGGGAAGGGGAAACATCGAGAAAATCCCAAGAAGGAAATGGATAAGATGGTTTCGCAACCAAGAGGAAAGGTTCAGAAGCCGGTTATGCAAGGGGAATGTATTAACGCCCCTCATATCCATCGTACTCGATGGAAACCATTTGCTTGTCTATGTGTGAGGATATTTTCTATAGGATATTTCTTTCTAAGAGTGTTCTAAGGGGAGAGAGAATGTTTAGAAACAAAGAATGAAAGGAAAGAGAAGGTGGAAAGTGGAAGGAGACTCAGTAGGACTTCGCGGTCCTATGCCTATGTATCCTCAACAGATATGAGAAAGTTAGAGTCAACATAGTTCGAAGAACTACGAATGAAAGATGGAAGTGTGATCGCCAAAGATTGGGGCCCTTGTGCCTACGTATATTCACTTAAAATAAGTTAAGAGTTGTAGTTCAGACTATGATTTGTTGATGTTTTTTATAGACGATGCTAGCATACGCATTCTAGTAGTTTGGTGTATTCTAGCTCGCCTGTGGAGTCTTAGGCATTACCTGTTTGTGATAGAACGGATGTAACTTGTCCTTTTTGAAAAGAAATCGTTTTCGCCATCAAGGCAAGATGCCACATTTGATTTGTTGACGATTGGTTTTAAGGGTGAAATAAGTCCTTGGATAGTAACCCCATTGCGGGTAGTACCCAATTCTTTATCTCAAAAGATTTATTGTGAAAACGGTGTGGCGAATATATTCACATCTTCGTATTGAAAGACGAGTATCGACACACTCTAAAGTGAGTATCCTAATACTCGGAGAGAAAGAAGTCTTCACTCAATCCTCTCTCTTTAGTTCTATATAAAGAGAACCTTATTCTCTTATTAAAGTTGTTTTGATTTTGAATGGTAAGTACATTATGACAGTGAACCCTAAAGGTAATATCAAGCACTCGGGATAGGAAAAGGCCTTCGCCTAACCATTCCACAACCATCCAAGTTTATTGAGAAAAGCGTTTGAAAATGCACTTGGTACAAGACCAGAGTTTTTGACTTAAGAAGACAAAAGAAATAGAGAAAAAGTTTTGAACAGAGAAGAATGGTGAATAGATCAAGGTAGGTTGATGGCGATGCGCAAAGCAATCGATTTATAAAGGTGGAATGCATACAAGGTTAGTGTGAGGTTGATGGAAGAGATAAAGAGGGACTACAACGTTAAAAATATTGAAATAAAAGTGCATTTAAGCCGATTCTTTTTCTTTAATGAAATGTTTTTCCACATTCAGTAAAAAAAGGAAAAGTTAATAAAAATATTAAAATATTTGTATGTTATTGTAAAAAATTATAAAATGAATACAGAAACTAAAAATAATAATATTACATTCATACTCACAATAGATTTGAATGTAAATAGGCTTTATTTGTAAATAAATTAAAGAATTATGAGATGTTGGATCAAACTCTAGTATGGTCGAAGTCTGTTCGCGAGTAATGCGTGTTGTAGTCGAAGTTTGTTCTAACATGCATTAGTCAATATTGCTAGGGTTGTTAGCATGTTGAATTGGGCCTTTCTTGTAAGCCAAATTGTTTAAGTTAGTTTGTACCCTAAATTAGCTTGTAATGGATAATTGTTAAAAAGCCCATTAGGTTAGTGTGCTATTTTTCTTATAAATAGGATACTAGTTTCTCACTCTTTACATAAGGAAAAATAGGAAGATAAAATCCTAATTTTAAGAGAGAGAGGTTATTTTGTTATTCTTGTATACTTGTAATCTTGTTCTAAGAGAAAGGAAAGAATAACAGTTTAATAACCAATCCTTGTTGTTTTCTTCTTTATTAACCCCAACCCTTGTGTGTTTCTTGATCATTAAGAAACTGTTTATATTTAGTTTAAGGTATCTGATTCACAATAAATTTGGTGCGGTGAGCGTGGAAAAGATGCCTTCAACAAAGTATGAGATTGAAAAGTTCACCGGAGTGAACGACTTCGGTCTGTGGCGCTTGAAGATGAAAGCCCTATTGGTTCAGCAGGGTTGTTTGGAAGCGTTGAAGGGTGAGGCAGCCATGGACGCTGCGTTAACAGCAAAAGAAAAGACGGGCATGATCGAGAAAGCCCACAACACAATATTGTTGAGCCTTGGTGATAAGGTTCTTCGACAGGTATCAAAGGAGACTACAGCATCGGGATTATGGGCGAAACTTGAAAGTTTGTACATGACCAAATCTCTGGTGAATCGACTCTACCTGAAGCAAGCTTTATATTCATTAAAGATGAGTGAAGACAAAGTGTTGGCTGAGCAGTTGGATATGTTCAACAAGCTGATTCTTGATCTTGAAAATATTGATGTGAAGATCAACGATGAAGATCAAACACTATTGCTGCTGTGTGCTTTGCCCAGAACACATGCTTACTTCAAGGAAACTCTCTTGTATGGAAGGGAGTCCCTGACCTTTGAAGAAGTTCAATCAGCTTTATATTCTAAGGACTTGAACGAACGAAAGGAGCATAAACCTTCGACGTGGGCGAAGGTTTGGCCGTTAAGGGAAAATTCTTGCGAAAGGATGGTAAGTTCGACAAGAAGAAAGGTAAAAGTCAACAGAAGTCTTATAGTGGCGAAACATCTAGTATTCGATGTTATCACTGTAAGAAGGAGGGTCACATAAGAAAGGTGTGCCCTGAACGCCTGAAAGATCATGGAGGTAATGGCAATGCAGCCATTGTTCAAGATGACTTCGACTCATCTGATGTTCTTGTGGTTTCAAGTGGCGACTCAAGAAAAGAGTGAATTATGGATTCAGGTTGCACTTGGCACATGACTCCAAATAGAGAATTGTTCGAGGAGCTATGTCATCAAGATGGTGGATCTGTGCTGCTGGGAAACAACAAATCTTGCAAAATTGCAGGTATTGGATCTGTGAGATTCAAGCTCCATGATGAGTCAATAAGGTTATTGACTGAAGTCAGGTACGTACCTGACTTGAAGAGAAACTTGATTTCTCTTGGTGAATTCGACAGAAAAGGATACGTTTTTCAAGGAGAGAAAAGTATCCTAAGAGTCATGAAGGGGTCAAAGGAAGTCTTGAGAGGTGTGAAGAAACAAGGCTTGTATACCCTTGAGGCTGAGGTTGTAAGTGGTTCGACAAATGTTGCATCCATGAAATCTATGTCGAAGACAGAATTATGGCACATGAGATTGGGCCATGTCAGCGAAAGAGGCCTGGTCGAATTGGGGAAGCAGAACCTGCTAGGAGGTGATAAAGTCAAAAAATTGGAATTTTGTGAATTGTGTGTATTTGGTAAATCCTGTAGGGAAAAGTTTAACAAAGTCAAGCAAAGAACACATGGATCTCTGGATTATATTCATGCTGATCTTTGGGGGCCTGCAAGGAATCCTTCACACTCAGGTGCAAGGTATTTTCTATCCATCGTTGATGACTATTCCAGAAAGCTAGGGGTATTCATTCAGAAGATGAAGGATGAAACTTTTGAGAATTTCGAAAGTTGGAAGATTCTGGTCGAAACTCAAATTGGCAGAAAGGTTAAGAGGTTGAGAACCGACAATGGCCTTGAATTTTGCAATGAAGCATTCAACAGTTACTGTGTTGAGTCTGGGATTGCAAGGCATAAGACTGTAGCAGGCACTCCTCAACAAAATGGCTTAGCTTAGAGATTCAATCGAACAATCCTTGAAAGGGTTAGATGCATGTTGGTTAGTGCTGGATTGAAGAAAGTGTTTTGGGCGGAAGCTGTTTCGACAACAGCTTACCTGATAAATAGATGTCCCTCAACTGCCTTGGGAATGAAGACACCTGAAGAAGTTTGGTCGGGACATCCACCTAGTCTCGACAGACTAAGAGTATTTGGCTGTGTGGCCTATGCTCATATTAGGTAAGACAAGGTCGAACCTAGATCTCTGAAATGCATGTTCATGGGATACCCTGAAGGAGTAAAAGCTTATAGGCTATGGTGCCTAGAGCCAGGACACAGGAGGTGCATCACCAGTCGAGATGTAGTTTTCAATGAAGTAGAAATGGCTTTCAAGAAAACTGATGATGCTGACGAAGAGCTGGAACAGGGAGAGATTCCTGTTGAGGTGGAGCATGTTGATGCTGAATTGCTTACCCCAGATGAAGTCGAAGAAGACACAGAAGATGTTGTCGAAGATGAGGAGACTGATAATGACTACCTGCTAGCTAGAGACAGGTCGAGGAGAGTCATCAAGCCACCTCAAAGACTTGGGTATGCAGATCTTATAGCTTATGCCTTAATCTCTGCAAGTGAGGTTCTAGACAAAGAACCTAGAGACTATAAGGAAGTTATGAGGAATCAAAAGAAGACTGAATGACTGAAGGCCATGGATGATGAAATGAAATCTCTTCATGATAATAACACCTAAGAATTGATCAAGAAACCTGCTGGAGCCAGGTTAGTCAGCTGTAAATGGATTTTCAAAGTTAAGGAAGGAACTGAAGGAGTAACGTCGAAGAGATACAAGGCAAGATTGGTTGCTAGGGGGTTCACTCAGAAAGAAGGTATCGACTTCAATGATGTGTTCTCTCCTGTTGTGAAGCACATATCCATTCGAATGTTGCTTGCCATAGTGGCCCAGTTCGACCTTGAACTGGAACAGATGGATGTGAAGACTGCGTTCCTGTATGGTGATCTAGATGAAACAATCCTGATGAGGCAACCTGAAGGGTATGTCGAAAGGGGGAAGGAAGATTATGTGTGCAAACTGAATAGATCTTTATATGGACTGAAACAATCTCCTCGACAGTGGAATAGGAGATTCGACAAGTTCATGGCACACATAAGTTTCATCAGAAGCCAGTTCGACCACTGTGTTTACTTCAGATTTTGACCGGGTAACTCATTTGCTATTTTGTTGCTCTATGTGGACGATATTCTAATAGCAAGCAACAATGTCGAAGAGGTAATGAGGGTGAAGGCTGAACTCAATAAAGAGTTCGACATGAAGGATCTGGGAGTTGCGTCCAGGATTCTTTGGATTGACATCCGGAGAGATAGAAAGCATTCGAAATTATGCTTATCTCAAGAGGCATACCTACAGAAGGTTCTCGAAAAGTTTGGTATGTCAAATTCAAATCATGTTGTGACTTCGACAAACCCTCAATTCAAGCTGAGTATAGATCAGTGTCCCAACACTGATGTTGAAAGAACTTATATGAATAGCATTTCATATGATAACATAGTAGATTATTTGATGTATGCTATGGTCTGTACTAGACCCAACATAGCATATGCAGTAAGTCTTGTAAGCAGGTACATGGCGAATCCTGAAAAGGCTCACTGGAAAGCATTGAAGTGGATTTTAAGGTACATAAATGAGTCTCTGAATAGAGTCCTAATTTATGGTGGAGCCTTAGGCGAAGATAGTAAAGCAGCAATCGAAGGATATGTCGACTCTGATTATGCAGGTTGTATGGATTCCAGAAAATCTATCTCCGGATATGTGTTCATTATGTTTGGGACAACAATCAGTTGGAAAGCAACACTTCAGAAGGTCGTTGTCTTATCAACCACTGAAGCAGAGTATATTGCCCTAACTGAAGATGTGAAGGAAGCATTGTGGCTTGAAGGTTTTGCAAAGGAGCTAAAACTTCAAGGTCGAGTTATCACTGTTAAATGTGATAGTCAAGGTGCAATACACCTGTCGAAGAATTCAGCCTATCATGAGTGAACCAAGCATATTGATGTGAGGCTGCATTTCATCAGAGGGGTAATCGAGCATGGAGAAGTCCAAGTGCTGAAGGTTTCGACCGGATAATGCAACTGATATGATCACCAAAATGTTGCCCAATTGCAAGTTTTTCCACTGTATGCAGTTAATAAAGCTGCATGAAGAAAGCTAATTTCTTGATGTTATAGAGTTAGATCCAAGGTGGAGATTTGTGATATGTTGGATAGAACTCTAGTATGATCGAAGTCTGTTCGCGAGTAATGCATGTTGTAGTCGAAGTTTGTTCTAACATGCATTAGTCAATATTGCTAGGGTTGTTAGCATGTTGGATTGGGCCTTGCTTGTAAGCCCAATTGTTTAAGTTAGTTTGTACCCTAAATTAGCTTGTAATCGGTAATTGTTAAAAAGCCCATTAGGTTGGTGTGCTATTTTTCTTATAAATAGGATACTAGTTTCTCACTCTTGACATAAGGAAAAATAGGAAGATAAAATCCTAATTTTAAGAGAGAGATGTTATTTTGTTATTCTTGTATACTTGTAATCTTGTTCTAAGAGAAAAGGAAAGAATAGCAGCTTAATAACCAATCCTTGTTGTTTTCTTCTTTATTAACCCTAACCCTTGTGTGTTTCTTGATCATTAAGAAACTGTTTATATTTAGTTTAAGGTATCCGATTCACAACAAGAATTGAGAGTGATAAAATAATTTGTCATAAATTAGTTTTTATACACAACAAATTTAAATATAAGAATTTGTGGGGATGACTAATGAGTAATGAAGTAAAGAAATAAGAAATATTAGAAAGAATGACGTAATGAGTAATGAAGTAAAGAAATAAGAATTAGAAAGAATGACGTAATGAGTAATGAATTAGACCATTATAAATAGTCACTTTGGAGAATAAATATGATTACATATAAAGAGGCAAATATAATTATAATAACATAAATATATTAATATTATGATATGTGAAATTATAAAAATTTAACAAAAATAAATATTATTAAATATTTTTAATTATTTTTGTAAATAGTTTTTTTTATAAAATAAACTTTGATTAAACCAAAAAACAGATAATATAAGACGATCACAAGGATCTAGTTAAAAACATCAAATCAAAAGATTACTAATACTCAATTACATCATAAGTTAAGCAACATGTATGTTTCTCATTTTGGGATAAGTCCACACCCCATACACAATGATATCTTTTATCTTATCTTCTGTGTTTGTATTATTTACTTTACCTTCATAATTAACTTCATTTTTATATTTTCATACACTTTTATTGTTATTTCTTTTGGACTAATTAGTGATAAATTTAGTAATCAATTTTTAACTTTTTTTTTATCATTAATTAGACGAAAATGATTAATACAATACTTTTTGAAGAATTAAAAAACTAATATAAATATTTTTTAAGTTAAGAGACAAAAATGAATTTCGAGATTAATATAAGAAACCAAAAAATGATATTAAACATTTAAATAAATTGTCAACTATGTGTAAATTGTGTGAAGCTCTAAAAAAAGATAAGAAACACATATACTTATTATTTGATTAACTTATCTTAACTCTTCTAGTTTTTACAACTACTTTAGAGAGATCTTTCTCAACAATAAATATAATCAAGACAAATATGTGCAATAAAATGGACGATAAATTTCTTAATGACAATATAATTTTTTACATTGAAAAAAAAAGTTCAATACTTCAACATTAATTCAATTATTGATGAATTCAAATCTTTAAAAGAATGAAACAGGGATTTTAATTTGAGGTTGAATATCTATTTTCATATATCTTATTTTTATTGTGTTAAATTTATTTTAAATATTTAGAAAAATTATATTTAACATTTTATAATATTTTGTGATTATGTATTGAAGCAAATAAATAAAGATATTGAGAACAATAAAACTTCCTTTATAGCTTGTTACGAAAATACAGTATAATAAGAGAATTACGATCTTATAATAAATATTGGGTACTATATTTAATTTGAAACATCAGAACTTATCTCTCTTCATTTCTTTAGAGAGAGAAACACAAAACCCCAAGGGGGAGGAGGTAAGATCTTCGATCTCTTGTTGGGTTTGGATTGTAATCTTTTGATACCTTATGTATTTCATCTAATTTATGTTTGTGAACTAATTTTGATTCTCTATTGAATATTTATCTTTGATTGCTTGTATGTGGGTCTTGACAAAACCTTTTCACTTGTTTAATCTAAGATTTTCTTCTATCAATGAATAAACTTTTGACATGGTTTTGAAGTTGATATTCATTGTATCTTCTATGGTATTGTGTTGATTAAGTAGCATGGGTAGCATGAGTAGGATCAATATGATATTGTGTGGGTATGTGATAATAGTGATGAAGAACGATGTTCACTGACATTTGGCGGATTTGATGAATACATGTAAAAAAGGGTTAAGCGTGTGTACGTATTTTGATCGTTGTATTTTATGCAAAACAATCGTTTATCCGATATGGGTTTTATCCTTGTTTACCTGTTTATCTTTGATTTGAATTTTGATAGAGATATACTTTTCAGATTTGGAACTAGGATAATTACCTGTTAGGTCCTAAATACTAGAGATAGATTTAGGCTTAGCATTTTCGTTTTGTTTACCTGTATTAATATATTATTTAGAAATTTCACATTTTTTTATCTTGTAAAAATATAAAAAAAAGAAAGGACAAGCATTACAGGTGGATAAATATAATAAAATACGCTGAAACGTATATTTACTATTGATAAATATAACCAAAAGAAGCAGTGGATAATTCTCAGTCTTGTATAAATGATACAAAGTATATATATATATATATATATATATATATATATATATATATATATATATATATATATATATATATATATATATATATATATATATATATATATATATATATATATATATATATATATATATATATATATATATATATATATATATATATAATTTATAAGTATAGAAAATACATTGGTGATTGTCCTCTTTTTGCAACGAAAATGACTTCTGGCCAAGAAGAACAATGAACATGGCTTTTGGAGAACGGTAATCCAAAGATCTTGAACAATGACTTCAGAAACGGAAATGGCCGTAGCCGAAGAGCGCATAACTTTTCTTCAGCTTCATTGCGAAAGAAATCCAAATTTACTCTCGTCTCCCATATTCGATGGGGTTCGCTTCAGAATGTCTTGGCTAACATCCAAGAGGTTATTCTTGGTACAAAGCTTTCCCTTCTCTTTCCTGCCATTCCTGCTGCAATCGTAGCTCATTACCTTCGCTTTGGACAAGTTAGTCCATTCATTCGTTTCTCTTCATTTGTAAATTTTTTTGTCTATTGATTTTGTCCTCCATATGTAATGATGATGTTGTATAAACATGGACACCGGAGATAATGAATAAATTAAATGTAATTAAAAGTGTCGGTTTCTAACATGGGTACGGATATGAATACATTTTTTTCAAAGGTGTCGGTGTTATATCAATGATGACTATAACTAGATCTTTTCAATTGTTGTTACAGTCATGGATTTTCATATTGAGCTTACTAGGGCTTACTCCTCTGGCTGAACGTGTGAGCTTTCTTACGGAGTAAGGAATCTAATCAATTTATATTCGAATCATTCTTTGCATACAAATAAATATATATTTTTCTCAATTCATTATTTTTGTTTCTGGATTGATTGCTGATTCTTGTTTAAATTTCTGTTTTGGTGAATGTTATTTCAAATATTGCAGACAAATTGCTTTCTTCACCGGGCCTACAGGTATATAAAAGCACAAACTCTAATACGGACACTAACAGCATCACATCATAGGACACTATTATCTCAAAAACATTTTTTTTAACACATATTATATGAGTGTCATATAAGTGTCGGATATCTTTATTATTAGTGTTCATTTTTAAAATGAAAAACAGCTATTTTTGAAGGGTAAAATGGAAAACAAAAATAGTCCAATCTAAAAATTTGTATTATATTTATTTATAGTTATAAATATATTATTTCTCAAACAATCTCCTATAAATATTTGTCTCTCTTTTAATCTTCTATATATTTATCTGCAATTTTGACGGTGCAATGTCTTTGTTTATTAAAAAAGTTATGTTAGTGTCTATATTGATGTTATTATCTACTCATGATATTCTTGGAATGAAAATAAATATTGCAAATTCTTTGAAAGGTAACTTAAACTTAACCCTTCATTGTAGATCACAAGGACGGGGAGTACGGGATACTGGAGTTCAAGTTCTTAAACCCGACGCTAGTTTTGGTTGGAGAATCGGATTTGAAATTGATGAAAGATACTATAATTGTAAATTTCAATGGAAAGGAGAATCACATTACTTTTTTATATATGAGGCAAACAGAGATGTGTGCAATATTTGCAATTGGTATATAACACAATCAGGACCATGTAAGGTTGGATCAGACAATCGTGCAACTTGTTATTTTTGGGATAATTGAATTCCAATAGAATAATTTTTTTTATATCTTACTAAATAGTAAGTTAGTGCATTTAGAATGCAATATCTTTATAATTTGGGTAAAAAAAGTTTTATCTCTTTTTTATTATCTATTAGAGAGGGTATGATTTAAAGTCAAATTTGACATAAAATTATCCATCTTCATCTTGTTTGCTTTTTTATTATTTAAATAAGTTATTTTGTTATACAATTAAAGTTTTTATTTATGATTTTGTTGTTTTGTTCTCATCTTAATGCATAGTTATTTCTGTAGTGACTTGTGCTCTCAATATGAATGTCGTGAATTTGTTCGCAATTTCATATTTTTTAAACTAAATTTGCAATTGCTATATAACACAATCATGACTATGTAAAATTCAATTCTCCGATCATGCTATTCTTTGAATCATTTTCAATTTAATAAATATTTATATATCTTAATAAATTGTAATTGAGTGCATTTAAAACACAATGTATGTATATTTATATCTTGGAATTGTGAGATAACCACAAGGTAGGTTGGCCGGATGAGTAATACTGTCAGATTAGTTTGGATGACTTCACTCTTAACCACTTCACCTCCTCTAGACCTCATGTTTAGGGAAATATGTATATTTTGAAATTTTTGGGTAATCGTAAGGTTGGCGGGTCGGGTCATAACCAAATCAAGCATAGTCTATTTTTTTTAGGTTTATGCGTGACATAGGTAGCCACAAGGCTGTGATATCCATGACAAGTATTTATGGGCATTTATCACACGACGTTGGCATGTCCAGGCATGTCTCCCTAACACAATAAAAATTGGATAATTGGTAATTACCGCTCTTGATTATGATTTAATGGCATTTATGTCCGTTGTCTCGTATTCGGCTAAGAGAATCAATATTAAAGGAAGCATATTTCAAACTAAATGGACAGACTAAATTCATATGAAAAAGTGACAAACTATGGTTTTTTCTCACTAGCATCAGAGGAGTTATCCAACTAGTGTTATTTTTGCGTGAACATTTGGTTCCCATAGTGAGATTCTGGTCAAACTTGTTTGAGCCACACAAAATTGCAGACCATCGTCATCCTTATATGACAAGATCATGCAACATTAATAAGGAATTCTAGGTTTCGATAAAGTAATTACTCGATGCCGTAGAAAACCCGCGCCACCCAAATGAGTTATTGTAAGTCACTATGCACGCCTGACAGCAAAATAAACATCACCCCCTACTAAAGGATAATGACTTGTAAGACCAAATCGATTCACAACCTCTGATGATAGAAATTATGGACGACCAAGTCCTAGATAATTCTAAGTTCTCCGTTAGCCACCTTAAACGGGAAGGGAGACCCATAGTAACACATCATAATGTTCAACACTTAAATGAACATCATTGAAGGTACCAACTCGCTGAAATGTAAGTTGATGATGTCATACCCTAATTTTTACCCCTAAGATTCCACATCATTTGTATAAAATTAAACATCACATTGTTGCATCCCAAAATTTGATCCCTGAGATCCTCATCATCATTCTAGGGAGATCTTCATTTGTTTATCTAACCATAACCTATTTCAAGCTTGTCTTTGTCAAGATACAGGTGAATTAGGATTCCGTACAATCAAGAATTGAGGTTTTGATGGTTTGATCAGTCAATGTCTTGGATTGATTCTCCATGAAACAAGTTTATACATCACCAAGGATACCACATTGGGTCAAGTATGAATCCAATTTGAGGTTGTCACCCAAAGATCAAGAACAATGCAGTTCATGATCCCCGATTAGGGTTTTTGATCAGGAAAAGTTAACTGTAGTTTGACTTTTTATTTAAAAGGTGTTCCAATGATGGAATCATGGTCCATGGAGCTCATGTGGCTTAGTAAAGACCATGGAATCATGTTTTCAACCAACTTTGAATGGTTTTTTAACCTATTTCCACTTAGAATCTGGAGATCATATGAACATGAAAGTTGTAGAGCTCCATGAGGGCTTTCCAAAAAGTGCAAGAACTCTTCCATAGCCCTTATGAGCTGAGAGTTTCTAATGGAGCAAGTTGGGCCTGGGTACTAGTTTATCAACTTTTCAAATTTCAACATAGATTTGATTTCCAACCATATGGTTCACTTCCAACCATGAAGAAACATCTGGTGTGGTGTGTTAAGATTAGGTTTGAACCAGATGTGGAGAGGACCAAGGCAAAATTAAAAATCTAACCATATTCCCTTTATTTATTATTATAAAGTACATGTGTAAGAGGCATTGGGTTTGCTTCTGCCATGGCTTGCCTCAACATCTCTATTTTGACAGCACAACCAGCTTAAGGATAACTGGTAATGAGGGTATTAACTGGTCGAGTTAATCTCAAACTAGCATACATGGAATCACTTTTGAAATATTAAGGTTTCCCACCAAAATGCAAGCTTGCAATTCGAAATGACAATGCTGCCCCAACCTTCTTTGGCCTATAAAAAAGGGCTCATTCCACTCTTCAAATGACACCAGATCCCTCTAAACCCAAGATAAAATCAAGCTCTCATTCTTGCCTTACTTTACTTGTAAGTGAAGAAAATTCCAAAACCACAAAAAAACTGCCTTGTGCAAACTTCATACCAGCAACCTTTCTAATCATTCAACCACCTTAAAAATTATCCACACAACTTCCAAATCATCATTAGAAGGTGTTCTAACCATTATTTTGATCAAAAACACCACAAAACCAAAATTCAACTTCTCACACCCATTAGTTTGAATTTTCTGCACAAAGTGATAAAACTCACTGCCTAAAATAGTTTGAACCACTTTGACACTTTGAACACACTCTATTTTGGTCATACTAAATATCCATAACCTCAAACATCAACTGGAACCTCATTTGCTAGATCTGTCCCAAGAAATCACTTGTTGCTTAAAAAGGAAGAAAACTCATATCTTGCTCAAAGGAAGGAAGAATCTCTGGTTTTGTTGATTTGCTAGCTTGCTTTTGGAGATCTACAAGAGCTAAGTGTTAGTGCGGTAAAGCAACAAGCAAAAATTATTAAGTACCCAGTTTTATCGTCTCCACAGGGATTCGTGCGATATGAACGCCGTTCAACGGTTTTCATATTTCTAAGCTTGTTTTCAAAAGGTTTGGTTTAAAAGGTTCAAAGAACCATGGATAAAAACCAAAAATGTAAAGACGGAAATATAAAATAAAGACTGAAATATAAACGGAGCCTTGTTGGGATTGGATTTCATCAATTGATAACATATGCATTCTTCTGATCAAATTAAACACATCACAATCATTCGTCTAATATCCTTACGTATCACTCACGACAAAGCTTATATCTAATGCGGCGTCGAGAAAACAACCATGTTGTCTCATTGGTGATCTCTCTACCAACATAAACACAACACGGAACATTAAGAACTGATACTAACGAAAATGCTAAGCCTAAATCTATCTCTAGTATTTAGGACCTAACAGGTAATCATTCTAGTTCCAGATCTCAAAAGTATATCTTTATCACAATTCAAATCAAAGATAAACAGGTAAACAAAGATAAAACCCATATCGGATAAACGATTGTTTTGCATAAAATACAACGATCAAAATATGTACACACACTTAACCCTTTTTTTACATGTATTCATCAAATCCGTCAAATGTCGGTGAACATCGTTCTTCATCACTATTATCACATACCCACACAATATCATATTGATCCTACTCATGCTACCCATTCTACTTAATCAACACAACACCATATAAGATACAATGAATTTCAACTTCAAAGCCATGTCAAAAGTTTATTCATTGATAGAAGAAAATCTTAGATTAAACAAGTGAAAAGGTTTTGTCAAGACCCACATACAAGCAATCAAAGATAAACATTCAATAGAGAATCAAAAGTAGTTCACAAACATAAATTAGATGAAATACATAAGGTATCAAAAGATTACAATCCAAACCCAACAAGAGATCGAAGATCTTACCTCCTCCCCCTTGGGGTTTTGTGTTTCTCTCCCTAAAGAAATGAAGAGAGATAAGTTCTGATGTTCCAAAATGTTACAATATGAAGTTCTCTCCCCAAAATGGAGTTATGTCCTAAAAATACAAGAAAATCACTTAAATACACGTTCAGGTTCTGTCTTGTCCGCTTAGCGAACAACTAGCGAACACGGACTTTTGGTACTTTCAGATCTGTCCAATTCTGGGCTCGTTCGCTACCTGCTCGCTAAGCGAGAAAGCTAGCGAGCTATTCGCTGGTCTGCTCGCTAAGCGAGCATCCAGCAAATGTTCGCTAGCACCTCGCTACCTGCTCGCTAAGCGAGCGTGACAACATTTTGCCACTTCTTGAGTGTTGTTTGCATGCTGTCCTGGTTTCCTTGACCATTTTTCTTGTGTCTTACTTTTCAATTGTTTTGTGCCTAATTCCTGCACAATAGCACACAAATCAAAGGTACCAAGATATTTTCACACTATATTGCAAACCAAACAAAACAAGAGTGGTTTTCAACACTTTCTTGACGAAATTGATTGAAAGATGCCTACTTTTGATAGATCAAAATAAGTGAAATTTGACATCTAACAACTCGTCTCAACTAGCTTTTTGCTTGTCCTCAAGCAAAGTATGCCTCTCATTTCGCAACAAGAGGATTTGCTCGAGATTAAGATTCACCCAAGAATGGATAAAATTGGCTCAAACACAAATGATGCAAACAAGCAATGGTTTCAAATGTTTAGAATCAAACAATGCAAAAGAACTAACTTCTTAAAGCAAATATTAAGCCATGTATCAATCAACAACTATGTTTTTTCATGAATGAATCACTCTAACTCTCCTCTTCGAATAAGGATTGAAGAAATTACGCGTTTGCAACCGCGGGGACAATTTCACCCAACTAACAAACAATGTCAATATCAATTCAATTCATACAAAATCTAATAATCAAAAGTGAAAATATGGAAGCAAGAAGATCACTAAGGTCTTTAAGGTTGTAGCTTGGTTGGGTTTACAAACAAGGGACATTTCTAAGGCCATTGAAACGAAATTGCCGATGCAAAAGAGGCATTCAACGTACACGTTATTTACACATCTCAACTTCATTCCATTCATTTTTTTTATTGCAAACCTTCACAAACCTTATTTCACAACTTATTATTTCACTATTTTTCTTTTCCAAACAAGCATTCTTTTTCTCTTTTTTTTTCTTCATTTTTTTCTATTCATTTTCACATAACATTTTTTTTTCAACGCTTGCTTGAATTTCTCAAAAGTTGTAGCAACCTACCATCTTTCTTTTTCATTCGCCCAAACTTAAATTTTACTCAACCCTCAAGTGAATGCTCTTAACTTTTCATGGCAAAGAGGACAATTAAAACAAATTCAAGGGTTCAAGAAATTTTTTTGAATCTCACAAAATTTAGAATGAGATTCACATTGTGTAGGCTCAAAGGGGTTAACAAATTCTCTCTACTCACGGGTAGGTTGCATTTGGACATAGTTATGCTCAATAAAAACAAGTGCCTTGATCATTTCTAATGCTTCCAAAAATTCACAATGATACAAAGATAAAGCATGAATCATACGAATCAACGAAGTTTATCAGAAATCCAGCATTTAGTAAACAATGAAAGCTTTCTCACAAATTGTGGTTTTTGGTCCTAAGTGAAACAATCATTTAAACAAGTTGCCAAAAGAACAAATTTCATTTGCACAAAGACTTAAGTTCTTAAGCATTCTAAAATTCTAAACAAAGGAAAACATGTACCTTGACAACATTCACTTGTTTCATACTATCATTGCCATCCAAACTCGGTCGAAGCTTCATTGAATGCTTTTATACCGATAGCAACCACTCTAGAAGGAGTTTTCGTCATTCCTGAACACACTAGAAAAAACATAAAAAGAAACAAATATATACAAAGCTTAAAAACATAGAATCTTTGCAATGCACTTCAAAATCTCAACACCAATCCCGGACAACGACGCCATTTTGTTGGTGCGGTAAAGCAGCAAGCAAAAATTATTAAGTACCCAGTTTTATCGTCTCCACAGGGATTAGTGCGATATGAACGCCGTTCAACAGTTTCCATATTTCTAAGCTTATTTTCAAAAGGTTTGGTTTGAAAGGTTCAAAGAACCATGGATAAAAACCGAAAATATAAAGACGGAAATATAAAATAAAGACTGAAATATAAATGGAGCCTTGTTGGGATTGGATTTTATCAATTGATAACATATGCATTCTTCTGATCAAATTAAACACATCGCAATCATTCGTCTAATATCCTCACGTATCACTCACGACAAAACTTATCTCTAATGCGGTGTCGAGAAAATAACCATGTTGTCTCATTGGTGATCTCTCTACCAACATAAACACAACACGAAGCATTAAGAACTGATACTAACGAAAATGCTAAGCCTAAATCTATCTCTAGTATTTAGGACCTAACAGGTAATCATCCTAGTTCCAAATCTGAAAAGTATATCTCTATCAAAATTCAAATCAAAGATAAACAGGTAAACAAGGATAAAACCCATATCGGATAAACGATTGTTTTGCATAAAATACAACGATCAAAATACGTACACACGCTTAACCCTTTTTTTACATGTATTCATCAAATCCGCCAAATTTTGATGAACATCGTTCTTCATCACTATTATCACATACCCACACAATATCATATTGATCCTACTCATGCTACCCATGCTACTTAATCAACACAATACCATAGAAGATACAATGAATATCAACTTCAAAACCATGTCAAAAGTTTATTCATTGATAGAAGAAAATCTTAGATTAAACAAGTGAAAAGGTTTTGTCAAGACCCACATACAAGCAATCAAAGATAAATATTCAATAGAGAATCAAAATTAGTTCACAAACATAAATTAGATGAAATACATAAGGTATCAAAAGATTACAATCCAAATCCAACAAGAGATCGAAGATCTTACCTCCTCCCCCTTGGGGTTTTGTGTTTCTCTCTTTAAAGAAATGAAGAGAGATAAGTTCTGATGTTCCAAAATGTTACAATATGAAGTTCTCTCCCAAAAATGGAGTTATGCCCTAAAAATACAAGAAAATCACTTAAATACACGTTCAGGTTCTGTCTTGTTCACTTAGCAAACAGCTAGCGAACGCGAACTTTTGGTACTTTCAGATATGTCCAATTCTGGGCTCGTTCGCTACCTACTCGCTAAGCGAGCAAGCTAGCGAGCTGTTCGCTGCTCTGCTCGCTAAGCGAGCATCTAATGAACGTTCGCTAGCACCTCACTACCTACTCGCTAAGCGAGCGTGACAACATTTTGCCACTTCTTGAGTGTTGTTTGCATGTTGTCCTGGTTTCCTTGACCATTTTTCTTGTGTCTTACTTTTCAATTGTTTTGTGCCTAATTCCTGCACAATAGCACACAAATCAAAGGTAACAAGATATTTTCACACTATATTGCAAACCAAACAAAACAAGAGTGGTTTGCAACACTTTCTTGATGAAATTGATTGAAAGATGCCTACTTTTGATAGATCAAAATAAGTGAAATTTGGCATCTAACAACTCGCCCCAACTAGCTTTTTGCTTGTACTCAAGTAAAGTATGCCTCTCATTTCGCAACAAGAGGATTTGCTCAAGATTAAGATTCACCCAAGAATGGATAAAATTGGCTCAAACACAAATGATGCAAACAAGCAATGGTTTCAAATGTTTAGAATCAAACAATGCAAAAGAACTAACTTCTTAAAGCAAATATTAAGCCATGTATCAATAAACAACTATGTTTTTCATGAATGAATCACTCTAACTCTCATCTTCGAATAAGTATTGAAGAAATTACGCATTTGCAACCGCGGGGACAATTTCACTCAACTAACAAACAATGTCAATATCAATTCAATTCATACAAAATCTAACAATCAAAAGTGAAAATATGGAAGCAAGAAGATCACTAAGGTCTTTAAGGTTGTAGCTTGGTTGGGTTTACAAACAAGGGACATTTCTAAGGCCATTGAAAAGAAACTGCCGATGCAAAAGAGGCATTCAACGTACACGTTATTTACACATCTCAACTTCATTCTATTCATTTTTTTTATTGCAAACCTTATTTCACAACTTATTCTTTCACTATTTTTCTTTTCCAAACAAGCATTCTTTTTCTCATTTTTTTTCATTTTTTTCTATTCATTTTCACATAACAATGTTTTTCAATGCTTGCTTGAATTTCTCAAAAGTTGTAGCAACCTACCATCTTTCTTTTTCATTCGCCCCAACTTAACTTTTACTCAACCCTCAAGTGAATGCTCTTAACTTTTCATGGCAAAGAGGACAATTAAAACAAATTCAAGGGTTCAAGAAATTTTTTAGAATCTCACAAAATTTAGAATGAGATTCACATTGTTTAGGCTCAAAGGGTTTAACGAATTCTCTCTTCTCATGGGTAAGTTGCATTTGGAATTGGTTGTTCTCAATATAAACATTTGGAACTGGTTGTGAGATTTGAGTTTTCCAACTCATGAACAAATGCTGTTTGACTGTCTTTAGAATTTGGTTTTAGGGATGTTGTTTCTGTTTGCATTGTCATGCCTAGTTTTGCTGTTGCTTCTGTTTTAAAAGAAAAGAGGGTTGTTTGATCTACATTGTTAAAGGTGTTTGCTTGCTTTTGCAAAAGTGTGGATGTTGGATTGCCATTAACGTAGTGTGTGTGCTTATCATTTTTATGAAGCCATGATGTTGAACACTTGATGAATTTAGGATTTAAACCTTGTTATGTTGAGTTCAGCACCAACTATTTTGAGCATTGTCAAGAGTATAAAACTTTTAACCTGTTATTTGCTTCTTACACCCTGCTGCCCATATCTGTGCTTGAGAACTGAATTTGTTAACTCAGGAGTAGTTTATATCAGGTTGTTAGATGTTTAGGGGCTACTGCTAGTTTGTGAACTGTTGGCATGTCTAGAGTCTGTTGACTCTTTTAGTTGAGGTACTCCACCCTTAAGTTGGTTTTGAGTGCTTAGGTTGGTTAACTAAGTTAAGTATAATTTGTATTGAGCTTTTGGTGCTGGTTAACCATTAACAGCTTTTTGGTGCTTTGGAATTAGGATTGGTTAAGTTAGGGGTGATAAGATTCACAGATTGATGGAAATAGGATTGGTTGGGGTATGCTCTGGTGAGGGAGGGTAATTGTTTCAGTTCATGACAATTTGAAGTTTAAGATTTCTTTGATTTGGTGCTTGGAGGTTCAGTTCACTGTCCAGGTTTATGGAAAAATTTGATCACCTAGATTCCCATCAGAACCATGTTTAAACCCATACTTTGGCCGATGCTTCGAGGTAGAACACAATATTAGGATCTGTTCATTTTTTATATTGATGCCACTAGCTGTGAATCTGTCTTTTATTTTGGTGATTGCCAACTGCTTTGAGCATAATGTATTATGTATTTGAGGTCTGCCATGGTTTGCTTGTCAGCATCATAGGCTCTTGACTTTGATGCTTGTGTTAGTTTTCTGCTAAGAACTAACTGTCTTGGCTTGGCAGCCTCCTTTTAGATTTTAAGTTCTTGTTTTTGTTTGAGCTTTTAGGTTGTTTTTTGTTGCAAGAACTTTTAAGGTGTTTAGAAGCACAATTTGTCAAAACTGCCTGGCTAGAGCAGGCTGCCAAGTTGAAACATCATGTGTATGTTTCCTGCAAGCATCCTTGTTGTTGGACCCTCTATGCACTACTGATTTTGCATTGAAGTTTGCATGACAGTTTTGCATTTTTATTTGAAAAGACAATTTTCTGTCAAGTTGATTAACCTTTGATACCATCATGGTTCCCTTTTAGATTATGGTTGTTTAGGTGTGTTGAGTGCATGACCTGTTGCATCTTTGGTGTGACAAGTGGTTGTTGTTGTAAACTTTGTCTTGGTTTTGTTTAGACATAAAGTCTATCTTAAACCATTTCCATAAAATGCAATTTAACAGTCATTTCATGTTTCAGTAAGAATTTGAGATCATCTCATTGAGCATAATCATGAGTTGTATATTTGAAACTTGTGCAAACTTGGAGCTTAATCTATTTGCATTTGTTTTGGTCTTAGAACTTCAAATGCATCTCAAAAATTCATAATTTCATGAACCTTCTAATTTTATTGTATGAGCATCATTTCAAAATTTTAATAGTACCATCATAATCCTTATGAAAAATCAAGCAGGTTAGACTTTTGTTTCATTAAAATTGGTTAAGAATTGAGTAAATTGGGATCAAACCGTTTTCAAGATTTTTCACTTGGCTTGCCTTCAAGATTGCCCAGCCATGCACATGCTTTGGTTATATACACATGGGGTGGCTTGATACAATGTATGTATCGCCACCCCAGTGGTTGTAACCTTGTCCTTAATAACTTTGCCATGTACCAGTATGCGAGCTCGACCCTCAGCGAGGGTGTTTTTGCACTTTTTCATGATTTTCACTGATTTTCATTAATTTAGCTTCTTTTCCACCCAATATTGCATGCATAAAATGGTTGGGTTGGTTTAATTTTAAGCCTATGACCCCAAGGTCTCAGGTTCAAGCCTTGGGGGAGGCATTTCTTACCTTTTAGCAATTGATTTTATGTAATTTTATTTAATTGTCAATTAAATTTCAAAATTCACAACTCTTTCATTTTTAATCATTTTTCAATGATTCTTTTTGCTAAATTTTTATGTTAATGTGTATTTTCACATAATGTTTAAATAATCTTAAAGTTTTTTTATTTTAGGAACACTTTACATTATGAGGAAATGTTGATTCGTTTTAGGGTTTTCACCCTCCTACCTTTCCTCTTTCATTTCAAAATTGGATTTCCTTCTCTTTGAGTTTGTAAGTTGAAAATTGAAATTGTGGGATTGGCTTGTTAGCTTCCATGTGACTTAAACTCCTTTGCTTGTAATCATTTGTGTTTGATCTTCTCTTAAAAACTTGAAAGTTTTCCCCATGAAGTTTTGAACTTTTCACTTACATTATTGTAACATTGTTTGATTATGCTTGATATTGTAATATGCTTACATGTTCTTGACCATTTATCTTGATTTTAAGCATTGCTTGATATTGTAATATCTTTGTATCTTATTTCGTTCTTGACCATTTATCTTGATTTAAATCATTGCTTGATATTGTGATATCTTTGTGCCTCGTTTGGTTGTAACCATTTACTTTACTCATAATCCTTGCTTTATATCTTAATGTGCTTGCTTGTTCTTGGTTGTAACCATATCCATTATATTCATCATGTGCAAATGTTTATGCTTTGTTAAGTTTATTTCCCCAAGTGATGGAACTCTTTAGTTCTCATTCAAGTTGCCTCATTTTTTCCCTTCCAAAGGAAAGTCTCTCTATTGACCCTTGGGTCATAGATAGCTCATTAAACTCATAGGTCTAGATAGAACCTTCCTCCTAACTCATAGGTCTAGATAGAACCTTCAACCCTCTTTTGGTCTGGAAAGAACCAATTTATCCTTATTCCTTAGTTCGAGCCCGAACTACGACCGCTCTGATTTCTCATTGGACAATGAGAATACGTAGGCACAAGATGCAATATCTTGACGAGCAACCTTCCCCCTTCTTCCTCCTTTTGGTCTGGATAGAACCAATTGGTCTTACAACGTAGAATTAGGTAGAGTTTGGTTAACTCTATGTAAGAATCATGGAGATGATTACTTACCCCCCTTTCTTGAGTGTTAAACATAGATCTAGAGAGTTTGGATAAACTCTATATAAGCATTGTGATGTTTGTTCCCCCTTGAACATTGATCATAATCAAGTGTTCTTTATCCCTAGTGAGGTGCACTACGATTGCTCTGATTCTATCTTAGTAAGGATACGTAGGCAAAAGATGCGATATCTTTGCGAACAAACTTATAAACTATCTTTAGGTCTCAACTTAACCTTATACCCAATCCCAAACCATATCAAACATTTAGCAACTTATAGCATACAAACAAACAAAAGGTTCTTGTAGAGTACTACAGATGTTTAGGATGTGAAATACCTACCCTAGGCATAACCAACCCCCGATCCCTGAATATTTAGAGTTATTGTTACATCGCGCAAAAAGGTCTTTCTTTCTTTAACCTTTCCTTTGGATAAATCAAAGTACGATTGTGAATTTAAGAATTAAGATTCAAGTTAATCAATAAATTGGTATCACGATTCTCACTGCAACACACATGTGTGTGTGTCTTTATTCATCACTAACCCATTAAAAATACAAAAATATGTGCTTTGGTTGTGTTTTGGTCCTAGCTAGGGTTTGGCTCTCAAGAAGCTTAAGGTTTGACCAGTCAAAGGATTGTGAAAATCTCAATACCTCAAGCCCTAATCTATTCGACATTGCTCAAGAGTCTCTCCTCATTAATAATCAAGTACAAAGTTGCATTGAATCAATATTAACAAGGCTCAAGTCCTCAGATACACCCATATTAGCATTTTGACTTGATTCAATCCCTGGTTGACTTTTGGAGCAAGGCATGATCCAATACCTCAAGGCATGAAATACAATGATTTTTTGCTCATATTGCCAAGGTCATAACTTCCAATCCAAGTAACCATTTTCTTTGCTCCAAAGACCAAATTGAAGAGCTTGTTACATACTACAACTTTGTCCTTGATGATTAATTCCCAAAAAATGCATATATTGAGAGATATGAAGCCATGAAGTTGGAGGTTCAATAATTTTTGAACTTGAACTCTTAGAAAAATTTCAAGCAGAATCTGAATTGTGTGGGAGCCAACTTTGAGGCCATTTTTCATTATGATCCACACTGATTCAAGACAAACCTTGAACATAAAACTTGAAGTATGTCATCTCAGCTTTCCAAAATGTCCAAAAATATCCATTTATCTTACTTGAGAAAGAAGATATGATTTTCACAATAGGCCTTGTTGCAACTAAATTCTCAAGACAAATTTGCTACACATACTTGGACCACACGATTTTGGAGTGAGTTTTGGGAAATTTCTAATCTACATCTCTTCATAAGATCAATATCAAAATCATAATATACCATATGCTCTGCAAGAATTTCTAAAATTCTATCCCTTTGCATGTGAAGAATCATTTCAAAAATCTAGGAACTTAAGTTTGGTCCTCTAGCATTAAAGTGAAATAGGGAATTGATCAAAAACTACCACAATCTGTCAAAGAATCATCAAAACACCAAGGATCATAATGAATATGAGGGATTTAATCTCGAAAAGATCATATTGTAGCCATGTCAGAAATAGGCTATGTGTACCTTGGCACTCAAGTAATAGGTGCATACCATTACTCTTTGGATAATGACATGTATCCTAATCCAAAACTTCTTACAAATATCTAAAACATTTTCTCATAAATAGGGTTCAATTCCTTCATTCAAATGACACCAAAATATAGCAAAGACTTGTTTTCTAAGAAATCCTCCTCCTTCCAAAATTCAAAGTTCCAAAGAAGTGAAAACTTGAATTTTCAATTCAAGGCCATTTCAAACAAAACTAGGCATCCGAAAACTTCATATACATCATATAGAAGTGGTCCAAATCATCAACTTGCTTTTGTAACACCAGAAACACATTCTCCATATCCCACCTTGTACCAAGCTGGAGATTAATTTGGCTAGGGAGTTTTAGAAGGTTTCAGTTCAATTTAAGTATTGCAACACCATCCTTGGAGGTTAAGAAAGTTGTTAGCATCAAGAGATTTCATTTGGAACACTGATCAGAAAAAATATCAAGTGTACTATTTTGCCTTTTGCAGTAATAATGAGGAATGTTACCCGAATGTCAATCTCAAGGACTACGTATGAATACCGAGTCCAACTATTGTTGAATTAAACAAACCATATCAGGGGTTTTAAAATTGTGGGTTAACATTGAGTAAATATGACATAATAGTAAATTGGTTTTGACAAATATGAGAAACATACTAGGGCAAGGTATACAATTTGTCATGTAACAACTCTGAATCCATATTTGATTAACAAGTTTAAAATAATCAATTATCAGTTCTTTAGTCTATTTTCCCCTAATTCCTTAGTGGGAAAACCTCTGATCATTCATCCTAAATTCTATGTCCCTAGGAATTTATGATGAAATCAAGCATTTGTATTATCAAGAATGTACCGTTTGCTATAGGGTATCCCTAATCTTAGGTGATATCTACTATAAAGTAATCGCAAAAAAGTATTAACAATGGTGGTCCAACCTAATTGTTAATCATTAATCAATCCATATTTGTCTGACAAAGAAGGCATTAGAAACATTGAACGATTATATTGTTTAAGAAAAACAAATATATAATAGAAAATTGGAAATCAAAGTCTTTTACAGAGTCAAATCAGAGACACCCCATAGCGTTGGGGGTTTAGCTACTCATATTGTTCAAAGGAAACACAAGATGAAAAATAGACATTACAAGTATTGCGGTAAACTTTGATCCTCAATTTCTTTCGCTCATGAAAATGTTCTGCCCTCCAAAAACCTTGTCTTCTCTAATCTTGAATCGTGTAATTTGTTCCTCTGGAAAAAAAGTCCTCGATTCCTTGTAAAAACTCTTCTAAATCGTGAAAATGCAATGACACTGGTTGGAAATTCCCAAAACACCCTCGCAACTCAACACTTGGATCAAAAGAAAAAAAATATGATAATCATCATTTTGAGCTGACACGGCCGGTGTTGCTCTTCCGTGTTTTCCAATTTTTCCTCCAAGTCCCAGACCTTGTGACAAGGCCCGTGTCAGGTGACACAGGCGCCCGTGTTTCTCCACAGCCTCTAGCTTTTCTTGGTACTTGTCTCATCTTCCATCATGATATGCCCCGTGTCAGATGACACGAGTGGTTGTGTCAGGCCTCTTGTAGGTTGAGTCAACTCCCACAAAAACTCCATATTTTCCACTTTCTCTACCGAGTCTTTTGGACCTAATACTTGGTCCGGAAGAAAATCAAAGGCAGACAACCAAAGCATAAAACACAGAAAACTTGAAATAAAGCCTAAAACAATAAAGCGAGTAGAAAACTTACGGTACATAAAATTGTCGAAACGATAACAATATAAGTGAAAAGTGCCACGAAGTACCTGGATTCTTGTTGAATAAGTGATGAAAATATAGTACAAATGATGATTGATCAAACACCTATATCAAAGAATTTGATTTTAATTTTTGCAAGGCAAGTTAATCTAAACTGAACTCTATGATTCATGTATCATACATGATTATATGAGTTACCAGCATGTTTCTGGTAGTGTAAGGATCATTTTCCCTATCCCAATTGCTTTGTAGTTGTTACATACAAGATTTCATTTCAAAATTTGCATTTAGGGTTCATAAGAGTTTCATATTGTTTTCTTTTGGTAACCTCAATATAAATGAAATTCAATTACACCATCAAATTCCTTGTGAAATTTCCAATAACTTTGGTCTTTACATCTTTCAATTTCGTTGAGAAATAAAGATTTTGGAAAATTGAAATGGATAAAGAAGATGAAGCCCGTGGAAGAAGATGAACATGGAGGTGGTGCCATTTTTTAATTTACCAATTTGTTTTAATATGTTATCTAAAATTCTGGTAGCAGATCTCAGATGTCCCGAGAGATGTCAAGACACTAGATATCTGCTTCAAACATAATGACAATAAGGAACAAAATATAAATTTTAGAAAGCAAATAAACACACATAATTGTTAACCTAGTTCGGTGAACAACAACACCTACGTCTGAGGGCTTCCAAGCCAGAAATAAAATCCATTAGATAGTATTAATTCTAAGCTAAACAACCTCCTGTTTACAACTTATCACTTAAGCACTACCCATGCTTAATTTCTACCTAAGACTCTTCCTAGGTATGAGACCCTTCTCAATTCCTTTTTAATCACAACAATGACTGAAATTACAACTCAATGTAAACTGTCCAGCTCTAGTATCCACATAATACAAGAGAGGTTCACAAAGTACAAACCCTAGTGCACACTAAGCAACAATGTAAATTCCATACGCCTCTTAGGTTAAATCCATCTTATTTATAACCATAAGGTAGACTGGATTTGGGCTTCAACATGCAGTAACTCTGTTCCTCAGAATCTGCAACTAATTCTCCTCTAGAATAGTTTCTTCAATATGAAGTTTCCTAAAGTATCTTCGCACTTAGAAACAACATTTTCAAATTATAATTAGAACCTATGATTCCTCAATCTTGGACTCCACCTATGAAAAACAAATAAATGCAGAATAAACTGACAACTGGAATTAACATAACAAAATAAAAAACTTAAAAATAACAAACAAAGATGTCGAATCAACATGATAAGACATCTTGCCCAACATCTTGATCTTCAGTTAGTACTTCATCATGTTAGGACATCTTGTCCAACATCTTGCTGACAAGTTAGTTTTACCAATATTAATGCCAACCACAAAGGCTTGGAATCATCATTATCATTTTGTTGTTTTTTAATTAACGAATTTGCATTGCGCTGTGGTGGTTAAGTGTTTGATTTGTGTGTTTGAGCGAAGCCAAGGTCTAGGGTTCGAATCCCTCTCGCCTCATACCTTTTGATGTTACTTTTTTAACATTTTCAAATTTGAAGCTTCCTATATTATCATCAGCGCACATTCTTTGCCACTAGGCACACAATGGCCCAGTGGGCATTGTTTTAAGCACATCACCCCAAGGGTGTGGGCTCAACACACATGGAAGCCATTCCCTTTCTTTTTATCACTTTTATTTTCATACTTTTTCACAACTTCTCTCAATTGTTTCCCTATGTAAAAATCATTATTTTTCAATAATTTTATGCACACTTCTCATTTATCTTCCCTATTTTGAGAATCCATCAAAAATTCCCAAAAATAATATTTATTTTTCTTACTTTGATTAGGTTGAAAACTAGTCCTTTTTAAGTGTTTTTATGCTTTCAAAATGACTTTCTTTGTTTGTTTCTTTAACCTAATTGACCATGAATGCTTGTGTGGCACTACAACAAAAATGACTTTAGGCAACGGAGGAGTAGACAACGACTGTAAAACCGTCCCTATAAGTAATATAGGCTACGCGTTTTTACGTGTGGACGCTTTTTTTTCAAAATCGTCCCTTAATGTGTCTTTTGTAAAGCTTGATTAATGTTTTAACATGTGGTCTTGACTTATACACCATTAATATACCATGATTAAGTATTTCTTTATTTTGAAAAATACTTTGATTATTAGTTGAAGCCTTAGGTTTTTGTTTAAATAATCTTTTGAAAACATCTCGATACACGACTAGGGTTTGCACTTGAGTTTGGATTCCCCAAAGCCCATGATTTAACCATGATTGAATATCTTGTTCATATGCTCATCGTCATAAAACTAAGGCTTTTTTTTACCCTTTGCTATGTTCATTTGATCCCTGATCATCTTGAATATATGCTTGCTTGAACTTCTTTGTAATTGCTTCAATTAATTAAATCTTTGATCATATATTCCAGTATTTCCTTCATAAACTCTCACCGTGATGAACATATCTACTTGTCTGATGCTCATTCACATGTTGACATACCATGCTTGATCATAATTATATTCATTTCATTCTTGATGACTACATTTGTTTAAAGCTTAATCAAATTTGTCTTGTTAAGTTTATCTTGACATTTATGCTCTTGAAACTTGCATTCATCCAACTATTGCATTTCAATACTCATAATTAAGTTTAGAATCAGTTCAAATTTTAGGATCCTCTTCGGACTATAACTCAATTAAAACCCTAATATCCTCTTTAAGGTTCTCAACTTCAATAAAACATTAGGATTCCCCTTGAAGTTTTCAACTTCATTCAAGTCAAAACCGTAGCCCTTTATGACTTCAAACTTCAAGTCAAACCCTAGCCAACCTTTGGCTTCAAATTCAAAAATATCCCCCCAGAGATGAAACATGAATGATTTCTATAGAAGACATGTCTCTTCTATTACCCACAATAAAAATCAAACATTTCAAACTTTTCCCCATTTAAGTGATGTAAGTGGCACACTTGTTGATTTAAAATCTAAGGTGGAGTCCTTCTCTTATTATGGAACAAAAATACTTATTTCATTTAAGTGATGTATGTGGCACACTTGTTAATTCTATATCCAAGTCAAGGTCCTTCTTTTAGTATGCAAATAATCATTTAAAGGAACATGTGGCATTACTCTGGATTTTCTACATCCAAGTTTAAAGTTGCTTCCCTTATTATCTTCTTTCTCAAAATGTTTGTGGTGAATAGGTGGTATATCTCCCTTAAGATGACAACTTGTCTCTTCTCTCAAACCCAACAAACCCAATTCCATCCATTGTCGCTACTCGAAAAAAAAAGCAACGACGAAGAGGCGAAAGTGGAAGAACAGAAGAGTCGCCATCGAACTTTATTTATCCCAAATGGGGAAGGGGAAACATCGAGAAAATCCCAAGAAGGAAATGGATAAGATGGTCTCGCAACCAAGAGAAAAGGTTCAGAAGCCGGTTATGCAAGGGGAATGTATTAACGCCCCTCATATCCATCGTACTCGATGGAAACCATTTAACTGTCTATGTGTGAGGATATTTTCTAAAGGATATTGCTTTCTAAGAGTGTTCTAAGGGGAGAGAGAATGTTTAGAAACAAAGAATGAAAGGAAAGAGAAGGTGGAAAGAGGAAGGAGACTCGGTAGGACTTCGCGGTCCTATGCCTATGTATCCTCAACAGATATGAGAAAGTTAGAGTCAACATAGTTCGAAGAACTACGAATGAAAGATGGAAATGTGATCGGCAAAGATTAGGGCCCTTGTGCCTACGTATATTCATTTAAAATAAGTTAAGAATTATAGTTCAGACTATGATTTTTTGATGTTTTTTATAGACGATACTAGCATACGCATTCTAGTAGTTTGGTGTATTCTAGCTCGCTTGTGGAGTCTTAGGCATTACCTGTTTATGATAGAACGAATGTAACTTGTCTTTTTTGAAAAGAAATCGTTTTCGCCATCAAGGCAAGATGCCACATTTGATTTGTTGACGATTGGTTTTAAGGGTGAAATAAGTCCTTGGATAGTAACCCCATTGCGGGTAGTACCCAATTCTTTATCTCAAAAGATTTATTGTGAAAACGGTGTGGCGAATATATTTACATCTTCGTATTGAAAGACGAGTATCAACACACTCTAAAGTGAGTATCCTAATACTCGGAGAGAAATAAGTCTTCACTCAATCCTCTCTCTTTAGTTCTATATAAAGAGAACTTTATTCTCTTATTAAAGTTGTTTTGATTTTGAATGGTAAGTACATTATGACAGTGAACCCTAAAGGTAATATCAAGCACTCGGGATAGGAAAAGGACTTCGCCTAACCACTCCACAACCATCCAAGTTTATTGAGAAAAGAGTTTGAAAATGCACTTGGTACAAGACCAGGGTTTTTGACTTAAGAAGACAAAAGAAATAGAGAAAAAGTTTTGAACAGAGAAGGGTGGTGAATAGATCAAGGTAGGTTGATGGCGATGCGCAAAGCAATCGATTTATAAAGGTGGAATGCATACAAGGTTAGTGTGAGGTTGATGGAAGAGATAAAGAGGGACTACAACGTTAAAAATATTGAAATAAAAGTGCATTTAAGCCGATTCTTTTTCTTTAATGAAATGTTTTTTCACATTCAGTAAAAAAAGGAAAAGTTAATAAAAATATTAAAATATATGTATGTTATTGTAAAAAATAATAAAATGAATACAGAAACTAAAAATAATAATATTAAATTCATACTCACAATAGATTTGAATGTAAATAGGCTTTATTAGTAAATAAATTAAAGAACTGAGAGTGATAAAATAATTTGTCATAAATTAGTATTCATACACAACAAATTTAAATATAAGAATTTATGGGGATGACTAATGAGTAATGAAGTAAAGAAATAAGAAATATTAGAAAGAATGACGTCATGAGTAGATAAGAAATAAGAATTAGAAAGAATGACGTAATGAGTAATGAATTAGACCATTATAAAGAGTCACTTTGGAGAATAAATATGATTACATATAAATAGGCAAATATAATTATAATAATATAAATATATTAATATTATGATATGTGAAATTATAAAAATTTAACAAAAATAAATATTATTAAATATTTTTAATTTTTTTTGTAAATAGTTTTTTTTATAAAATAAACTTTGATTAAACCAAAAAACAAATAATACAAGACGATCGCAAGGATCTAGTTAAAAACATCAAATCAAAATATTACTAATACTCAATTATATCATAAGTTAAGCAACATGTATGTTTCTCAATTTGGGATAAGTCCACACCCCATACACAATGATATCTTTTATCTTATCTTCTATGTTTGTATTATTTACTTTACCTTCATAATTAACCTCATTTTTATATTTTCATACACTTTTATTATTATTTCTTTTGGACTAATTAGTGATAAATTTAGAGATCAATTTTTCAGTTTTTTTTATCGTTAATTAGACGAAAATGATTAATACAATACTTTTTGAAGAATTAAAAAACTAATATAAATATTTTTTCAGTTAAGTGACAAAAATTAATTTCGAGATTAATATAAGAAACCAAAAAATGATATTAAACATTTAAATAAATTGTCAACTATGTGTAAATTGTGTGAAGCTCTAAAAAAAGATAAGAAACACATATACTTATTATTTGATTAACTTATCTTAACTCTTCTAGTTTTTACAACTACTTTAGAGAGATCTTTCTCAACAATAAATATAATCAAGACAAATATGTGCAATAAAATGGACGATAAATTTCTTAATGACAATATAATTTTTTACATTGAAAAAAAAAGTTCAATACTTCAACATTAATTCAATTATTGATGAATTCAAATCTTTAAAAGAATGAAACAGGGATTTTAATTTGAGGTTGAATATCTCTTTTCATATATCTTATTTTTATTGTGTTAAATTTATTTTAAATATTTAGAAAAATTATATTTAACATTTTATAATATTTTGTGATTATGTATTGAAGCAAATAAATAAAGATATTGAGAACAATAAAACTTCCTTTATAGCTTGTTACGAAAATACAGTATAATAAGAGAATTAAGATCTTATAATAAATATTGGGTACTATATTTAATTTGAAACGAGTGTACTAAAACGTGCATGTAAATACAAACGTTAAATATAATTACCTATTTAGTAAGAGCTTTATAAAATAAAATGAAAAACCAACTTGTTGAAGTTACACATATGTTTAAAGGTTACTGCAACTTAGAATTAATTTCAACCTTCTTAAAATAAAAAAACTGCATCTTTTTATTAGTGTTCATTTTTAAAATGAAAAACAGCTATTTTTGAAGGGTAAAATGGAAAACAAAAATAGTCCAATCAAAAAATTTGTATTCTATTTATTTATAGTTATAAATATATTATTTCTCAAACAATCTCCTATAAATATTTGTCTCTCTTTTAATCTTCTATATATTTATCTGCAATTTTGAAGGTTCAATGTCTTTGTTTATTAAAAAAATTATGTTAGTGTCTGTATTGATGTTATTATCTACTCATGATATTCTTGGAATGAAAATAAATATTGCAAATTTTTTGAAAGGTAACTTAAACTTAACCCTTCATTGTAGATCACAAGGACGGGGAGTACGGGATACTGGAGTTCAAGTTCTTAAACCCGGCGCTAGTTTTGGTTGGAGAATCGGATTTGAAATTGATGAAAGATACTATAATTGTAAATTTCAATGGAAAGGAGAATCACATTACTTTTTTATATATGAGGCAAACAGAGATGTGTGCAATATTTGCAATTGGTATATAACACAATCAGGACCATGTAAGGTTGGATCAGACAATCGTGCAACTTGTTATTTTTGGGATAATTGAATTCCAATAGAATAAATTTTTTTATATCTTACTAAATAGTAAGTTAGTGCATTTAGAATGCAGTATCTTTATAATTTGGATAAAAAAAGTTTTATCTCTTTTTTATTATTTATTAGAGAGGGTATGATTTAAAGTTAAAATTGACATAAAATTATCCATCTTCATCTTGTTTGCTTTTTTATTATTTAAATAAGTTATTTTGTTATACAATTAAAGTTTTTATTTATGATTTTGTTGTTTTGTTCTCATCTTAATGCATAGTTATTTCTGTAGTGACTTGTGCTCTTAATATGAATGTTGTAAATTTGTTCGCAATTTCATCTTTTTAAAATTAAATTTGCAATTGCTATATAACACAATCAAGACTATGTAAAATTCAATTCTCCGATCATGCTATTCTATGAATCATTTTCAATTTAATAAATATTTATATATCTTAATAAATTGTAATTGAGTGCATTTAAAACACAATGTATGTATATTTATATCTTGGAATTGTGAGATAACCACAAGGTAGGTTGGCCGGATGAGTAATGCTGTCAGATTAGTTTGGATGACTTCAGTCTTAACCACTTCACCTCCTTTAGACCTCATGTTTAGAGAAATGTGTATATTTTGAAATTTTTGGGTAATCGTAAGGTTGGCGGGTCGGGTCATAACCAAATCAAGCATAGTCTATTTTTTAGGTTTATGCGTGACATAGGTAGCCACAAGGCTGTGATATCCATGACAAGTATTTATGGGCATTTATCACATGACGTCGGCATGTCCAGACATGTCTCCCTAACACAATAAAAATTGGATAATTGGTAATTATAGCTCTTGATTATGATTTAATGGCATTTATGTCCATTGTCTCGTATTCGGCTAAGAAAATCAATATAAAAGGGAGCATATTTCAAACTAAATGGACAGATAAATTCATATGAAAAAGTGACCAACTATGGTTTTTTCTCACTAGCATCAGAGGAGTTATCCAACTAGTGTTATTTGCGTGAACATTTGGCGCCCATAGTGGGATTCAGGTCAAACTTGTTTGAGCCGCACAAAATTGCAGACCATCGTCATCCTTATATGACAAGAGCGTGCAACATTATAAATGAATCCCAGGTTGCCATAAAGGAATTAATCGATGTCGTAGAAAACCCACGCCACCCAATGAGTTATTGCAAGTCACTATGCACACTTGACAGCAAAATAAACATCACCCCCTACTAAAGGATAATGACATGTAAGACCAAATCGATTCACAACCTCTGATGATAGAAATTATGGACAACCAAGTCCTAGATAATTCCAAGTTCTCTGTTAGCCACCTTAAACGGGAAGGGAGACCCATAGTAACACATCATAATGTTGAACAGTTAAATGAACATCATTGAAGGTGTTAACTCGCTGAAATGTAAGTTGATGATGTCATACCCTAATTTTTACGCCTAAGATTCCACATCATTTGTATAAAATTCAACAACATATGTGTGTGTCTTTATGCATCACTAACCCATTAAAAATACAAAAATATGTGCTTTGGTTGTATTTTGATCCTAGCTAGGGTTTGGCTCTCAAGAAGCTTAAGGTTTGACCAACCAAAGGATTGTGAAATCTTAATACCTCAAGCCCTAATCCATTCGACATTGCTCAAGGGTCTCTCCTAATTAATAATCAAGTACAAAGTTGCATTGAATCAAGATTAACAAGGCTCAAGTCCTCAGATACATCCATATTAGCATTTTGACCTGATTCAATCCCTGGTTGACTTTTGGAGCAAGGCATGATCCAATACCTTAAGGCATGAAATACAATGATTTTTGCTCATATTGCCAAGGTCATAACTTCCAATCCAGGTAACCATTTTCTTTGCTCCAAAGACCAAATTGAAGAGCTTGTTACATACTACAACTTTGTCATTGATGATGAATTCCAAAAAAATGCATATATTGAGAGATATGAAGCCATGAATTTGGAGGTTCAATAATTTTTGAACTTGAACACTTAGAAAAATTTCAAGCAGAATCTGCCTTGTGTGGGAGCCAACTTTGAGGCCATTTTTCATTATGATCCACGTCGATTCAAGAAAAACCTTGAACATAAAACTTGAAGTATGTCATCTCAGCTTTCCAAAATGTCCAAAAATATCCATTTATCTTACTTGAGAAAGAATATATGATTTTCATAATAGGCCTTGTTGCAACTAAATTCTCAAGACAGATTTGCTACACATACTTGGACCACACGATTTTGGAGTGAGTTTTGGGCAATTTTTAAGCTACATCTCTTCATAAGATCAATATCAAAATCATAATATACCATATGCTCTGCAAGAATTTCCAAAATTCTATCCCTTTGCATGTGAAGAATCATTTATAAAATCTAGGAACTTAAGTTTTATCCTCTAGCATTAAAGTGCAATAGGGAATTGATCAAAAACTACCACAATCTGTCAAAGAATCATCAAAACACCAAGGATCATAATGAATCTGAGGGATTTAATCTCGAAAAGATCATATTGTAGCCATGTCAGAAATAGGCTATGTGTACCTTGGCACTCAAGTAATAGGTGCATATCATTACTCTTTGGTTATGGCATGTATCCTAATCCAAAATTTCTTACAAATATCTGAAACATTTTCTCATAAATAGGGTTCAATTCCTTCATTCAAATGACACCAAAATATAGCAATGACTTGTTTTCTTAGAAATCCTCCTCCTACCAAAATTCAAAGTTCTAAAGAATTGAAAACTTGAATTTTTAATTCAAGGCCATTTCCAACAAAACTAGGCATCCAAAAACTTCATATACATCATATAGAAGTGATCCAAATCATCATCAGCTTGCTTTTGTAACACCAGAAACACATTCTCCATATCCCACCTTGCACCAAGCTAGAGATTGATTTGGCTAGGGAGTTTTAGAAGGTTTCTGTTCATTCTAAGTATTGCAACACAATCCTTGGAGGTTAAGAAAGTTGTTAGCATCAAGAGATTTTATCTGGAACACTGATCGAAAAAATATCAAATGTACTATTTTTCCTTTTGCAGTAATAATGAGGAAAGTTACCCGAATGTCAATCTCAAAGACTACGTATGAATATCGAGTTCAACTATTGTTCAATTAAAGAAACCATATTGGGGGTTTTAAAATTGTGGATTAACATTGAGTAAATATGAAAGAATAGTAAATTGGTTTTGACAAATATGAGAAACATGTTAGGGCAAGGTGTACGATTTGTCATGTAACAACTCTGAATTGTTATTTCATTAACAAGTTCAAAATAATCAACTATCGGTTCTTTAGTCTATTTTCCCTTAAGTCCTTAGTGGGAAAACCTCTGATCATTCATCCTAAATTCTATGTCCCTAGGAATTTATGATGAAATCAAAAATTTGTATTATGAAGAATGTACCGGTTGCTATAGGGTATCCCTAATCCTAGGTGATATCTACTATAACGTAATCGCAAAAAAGCATTAACAATGGTGGTCCAGCCTAATTGTTAATCATTAATCAATCCATATTTGTCAGACACAGAAGGAATTAGAAACATTTAATGATTAAATTGATTAAGAAAAACAAATTATAATTGAAAATAGGAAATCAAAGTCGTTTACAGAGTCAAATCAGGGACACCCCTAACATTGGGGGTTTAGTTACTCATATTGTTTAAAGGAAATACAAGATGAAAAATAGACATTACAAGTATTGCGGTAAACTTTGATCCTCAATTGCTTCCGCTCATGAAAATCTTCTACCCTCCAAAAACCTTGTCTTCTCTAATCTTGAATCGTGTAATTTGTTCCTCTGGAAAAAAAGTCCTCGATTCCTCGTAAAAACTCTTCTAAATAGTGAAAATCCAATGGCACTGGTTGGAAATTCCCAAAACACCCTCGCAACTCAACACTTGGATCAAAAGAAAGAAAATACGATAATCATAATTTTGAGCTGACACGACCCGTGTTACTCTTCTGTGTTTTCCAATTTTTCCTCCAAGTCCCAGACCTTGTGACATGGCCCGTGTTTCTCCATAGCCTCTAGATTTTCTTGGTACTTGTCTCATCTTCCATCATGATATGCCCCGTGTCAGATGACACGAGTGGTTGTGTCAGGCCTCTTGTAGGTTGAGTCAACTCCCACAAAAACTCCATATTTTTCCACTTTCTCTACCGAGTCTTTTGGACCTAATACTTGGTCCTGAAGAAAATCAAAGGCAGACAACCAAAGCATAAAACACATAAAACTTGAAATAAAGCCTAAAACAATAAAGCGAGTAGAAAACTTACGGTACATATAATTGTCGAAACGATAACAATATAAGTGAAAAGTGCCACGAAGTACCTGGATTCTTGTTGAATAAGTGATGAAAATATAGTGCAAATGATGATTGATCAAACACCTATATGAAAGAATTTGATTTTCATTTTTGCAAGGTAAGTTAATCTAAATTGAACTCTATGATTCATGCATCATACATGATTATTTGAGTTACCAGCATGTTTCTGGTAGTGTAAGGATCATTTTCCCTATCCAAATTGCTTTGTAGTTGTTACATACAAGATTTCATTTCAAAATTTGCATTTAGGGTTCATAAGAGTTTCATATTGTTTTCTTTTGGTAACCTTAATATAAATGCAATTCAATTACACCATCAAATTCCTTGTGAAATTTCCAATAACTTTGGTCTTTACATCTTTCAATTTCATTGAGAAATAAAGATTTTGGAAATTTGAAATGGATAAAGAAGATGAAGCTCGTGGAAGAAGATGAACCTGGAGGTGGCGCCATTTTTTAATTTACCAAGTTGTTTTAATATGTTATCTAAAATTATGGTAGCAGATCTCAGATGTCTCGAGAGATGTCAAGACACTTGATCTCTGCTTCAAACATAATGACAATAAGGAAGAAAATATAAATTGTAGAAAGTAAATAAACACACATAATTGTTAACCCAGTTCGGTGAACAACAACACCTATGTCTGAGGGCTTCCAAGCCAGAAATAAAATCCATTAGATAGTATTAATTCTAAGCTAAACAACCTCTAGTTTACAACTTATCACTTAAGCACCACCCGTGCTTAATTTCTACCTAAGACTCTTCCTAGGTATGAGATCCTTCTCAATTCCTTTTTAATCATAACAATGACTAAAATTACAACTCAATATAAACTGTCCAGCTCTAGTATCCACATAATACAAGAGAGGCTCACAAAGTACAAACCCTAGTGCACACTAAGCAACAATGTAAATTCCATATGCCTCTTAGGTTAAATCCATCTTATTTATAACCATAAGGTAGACTGGATTTGGGCTTCAACACGCAGTAATTCTGTTCCTCAGAATCTGCAACTAATTCTCCTCTAGAATAGTTTCTTCAATCTGAAGTTTCCTAAAGTGTCTCCGCACTTAGAAACAACATCTTCAAATTATAATCAGAACCTATGATTCCTCAATCTTGGACTCTACCTAGGAAAAACAAATAATCGCAGAATAAACTGACAACTAGAATTAGCATAGCAAAATTAAAAATTGAAAAATAACAAACAAAGATGTCGAATCAACAGGATAAGACATCTTTCCCAACATCTTGATCTTCAGTAAGTACTTCATCATATTAGGACATCTTGTCCAACATCTTGCTGACAAGTTAGTTTTACCAATATTGATGCCAACCACAAAGGCTTAGACTCATCATTATTATTTTGTTGTTTTTTAATTAACGAATTGGCATTGCATTGTGGTGGTAAAGTGTTTGATTTGTGTGTTTGAGCGAAGCCGAGGTCTAGGGTTCGAATCCCTCTCGCCTCATACCTTTTGATGTTACTTTTTTAACATTTTCAAACTTGAAGCTTCCTATATTATCATCAGTGCACATTCTTTGCCACCAAGCACACAATGGCCCAGTGGGCATTGTTTTAAGCCCATCACCCCAAGGGCCTGGGCTCAACACACATGGAAGTCATTCCCTTTCTTTTTATCACTTTTATTTTCATACATTTTCACAACTTCTCTCAATTGTTTCCCTATGTAAAAATCATTATTTTTCAATAATTTTATGCACACTTCTCATTTATCTTCCCTATTTTGAGAATCCATCCAAAATTCCCAAAAATAATATTTATTTTTCTTAGTTTGATTAGGTTGAAAACTAGTCATTTTAAAGTGTTTTTATGCTTTCAAAATGACATTCTTTGTTTGTTTTCTTAACCTAATTGACCATGAATGCTTGTGTGGCTATTATGTGTCTTTTGTAAAGCTTGATTAATGTTTTAACATGTGGTCTTGACTTATACACCATTAATATACCATGATTAAGTATTTGTTTATTTTGAAAAATACTTTGATTATTACTTGAAGCCTTAGGGTTTTGTTCAAATAATCTTTTGAAAACATCTAGATACACGACTAAGGCTTGCACTTGAGTTTGGATTCCCCAAAGCCCTTGATTTAGCCATGATTGAATATCTTGTTCATATGCTCACCGTCATAAAACTAAGGTTTTTTTACCCTTTGCTATGTTCATTTGATCCCTGATCATCTTGAATATATGCTTGCTTGAACTTCTTTGTGATTGCTTTAATTAATTAAATCTTTGATCACATATTCATGTATTTCCTTCATAAACTCTCACTGCGATGAACATATCTACTTGTATGATGCTCATTCACATGTTGATATACCATGCTTGATCATAATCATATTCATTTCATCCTTGATGACTACATTTGTTTAAAAGCTTAATCAAATTTTTCTTGTTAAGTTTATCTTGATATTTATGCTCATGAAACTTGCATTCATACAACTATTGCATTTCAATACTCATCCTTAAGTTTAGAATCAGTTCAAATTTTAGGATCCTCTTCGGACTATAACTCAATTAAAACCCTAGGATCCTCTTTAAGGCTCTCAAATTCAATAAAACATTAGGATTCCCCTTGAAGTTTTCAACTTCATTCAAGTCAAAACCGTAGCCCTTTATGGCTTCAAACTTCAAGTCAAACCCTAGCCAACCTTTGGCTTCAGATTCAAAAATATCCCCCCCAGAGATGATACATGAATTATTTCTATAGAAGACACGTCTCTTCTATTACCCACAATAAAAATCAAACATTTCAAACTTTTTCCCATTTAAGTGATGTAAGTGGCACACTTGTTGATTTAAAATCTAAGGCGGAGTCCTTCTCTTATTATGGAACAAAAATACTTATTTCATTTAAGTGATGTAAGTGGCACACTTGTTAATTCTGTATCCAAGTCAAGGTCCTTCTCTTAGTATGCAAATAATCATTTAAAGGAACATGTGGCATTACTCTGGATTTTCTACATCCAAGTTTAAAGCTGCTTCCCTTATTATCTTCTTTCTCAAAATGTTTGTGGTGAATAGGTGAGATATATCCCTTAAGATGTCAACTTGTCTCTTCTCTCAAACCTAACAAACCCAATTCCATCCATTGTCGCTACTAAAAAAAAAAGCAACAACGAAGAGGCGAAAGTGGAAGAACAGAAGAGTCGATATCGAACTTTATTTATCCCAAAAGGGGAAGGGGAAACATCGAGAAAATCCCAAGAAGGAAATGGATAAGATGGTCTCGCAATCAAGAGAAAAGGTTCAGAAGCCGGTTATGCAAGGGGAATGTATTAACGCCCCTCATATTCATCGTACTCGATGGGAACCATTTGCTTGTCTATGTGTGAGGATATTTTCTAAAGGATATTTCTTTCTAAGAGTGTTCTAAGGGGAAAGAGAAGGTTTAGAAACAAAGAATGAAAGGAAAGAGAAGGTGGAAAGAGGAAGGAGACTCGGTAGGACTTCGCGGTCCTATGCCTACGTATCCTCAACAAATATAAGAAAGTTAGAGTCAACATAGTTCAAAGAACTACGAATGAAAGATGGAAGTGTGCTCGCTAAAGATTGAGGCCCTTGTGCTTACGTATATTCACTTAAAATAAGTTAAGAATTAAAGCGTCTGTAGTTCAAACTACGATTTGTTGATGTTTTTTATAAATGATGCTAGCATACGCATTCTAGTAGTTTGGTGTATTCTAGCTCGCTTGTGGAGTCTTAGGCATTACCTGTTTGTGATAGAACGGATGTAACTTGTCATTTGTGAAAAGAAATCATTTTCTTCATCAAGGCAAGATGCCACATTTGATTTGTTGACAATTGGTTTTAAGGGTGAAATAAGTCCTTGGATAGTAACCCCATTGCGGGTAGTAACCAATTATTTATCTCAAAAGATTTATTGTGAAAACGGTGTGGCAAATATAGTCGCATCTTCGTATTGAAAGGCGAGTATCGACACACTCTAAAGTGAGTATCCTAATACTCGGAGAGAAAGAAGTCTTCACTCAATCCTCTATCTTTAGTTCAATATAAAGAGAATCTTATTCTCTTATTAAAGTTTTGATTTTGAATGGTAAGTACATTATGACAGTGAACCCTAAAGGTAATATCAAGCACTCGGGATAGGAAAAGACCTTCGCCTAACAACTCCACAACCATCCAAGTTTATTGAGAAAAGAGTTTGAAAATGCACTTGGTACAAGACCAGGGTTTTTGACTTAAGAAGACAAAAGAAATAGAGAAAAAGTTTTGAACAGAGAAGGGTGGTGAACAGATCGAGGTAGGTTGATGGCGATGCGCAAAGCAATCGATTTATAAAGGTGAAATGCATACAAGGTTAGTGTGGGGTTGATGGAAGAGATAAAGAGGGACTACAACGTTAAAAATATTGAAATAAAAGTGCATTTAAGCCGATTCTTTTTCTTTAATGAAATGTTTTTTCACATTCAGTAAAAAAAGGAAAAGTTAATAAAAATATTAAAATATTTTTATGTTATTGTAAAAAATTATAAAATGAATACAGAAACTAAAAATAATAATATTAAATTCATGCTCACAATAGATTTGAATGTAAATAGGCGTTACTAGTAAATAAATTAAAGAATTGAGAGTGATAAAATAATTTGTCATAAATTAGTATTTATACACAACAAATTTAAATATAAGAATTTGTGAGGATGACTAATGAATAATGAAGTAAAGAAATAAGAAATATTAGAAAGAATGACGTAATGAGTAGTAAAGAAATAAGAATTAAAAAGAATGACGTAATGCATAATGAATTAGACCATTGTAAAGAGTTACTTTGGAGAATAAATATATGATTACATATAAAGAGGCAAATATAATTATAATAATATAAATATATTAATATTATGATATGTGAAATTATAAAAATTTAACAAAAACAAATATTATTAAATATTTTTAATTCTTTTTGTAAGTAGTTTTTTTTTATAAAATAAACTTTGATTAAGCCAAAAAAATAGATAATATAAGACGATCACAAGGATCTAGTTAAAAACATCAAATCAAAAGATTACTAATACTCAATTACATCATAAGTTAAGCAACATGTATGTTTCTCATTTTGGGATAAGTCCACACCCCATACACAATGATATTTTTTATCTTTTCTTCTGTGTTTGTATTATTTACTTTACCTTCATAATTAACCTCATTTTTATATTTTTATACACTTTTATTGTTATTTCTTTTGGACTAATTAGTGATAAATTTAGTGATCAATTTTTGACTTTTTTTTATCATTAATTAGACGAAAATGATTAATACAATACTTTTTGAAGAATTAAAAAACTAATATAAATATTTTTTAAGTTAAGAGACAAAAATGAATTTCGAGATTAATATACGAAACCAAAAAATGATATTAAACATTTAAATAAATTGTCAACTATGTCTAAGTTTTGTGAAGCTCTAAAAAAAAGATAGGAAACACATATACATATTATTTGATTAACTTATTTTAACTCTTCTAGTTTTTACAACTACTTTAGAGAGATCTTTCTCAACAATAAATATAATTAAGACAAAATTGTGCAATAAAATGGACGATAAATTTCTTAATGACAATATAATTTTTTACATTGAAAAAAAAATAGTTCAATACTTCAACATTATTTCAGTTATTGATGAATTCAAATCTTTAAAAGAATGAAACAGGGATTTTAATTTGAGGTTGAATATCTCTTTTCATATATCTTATTTTTATTGTGTTAAATTTATTTTAAATATTTAGAAAAATTATATTTAACATTTTATAATATTTTGTGATTATGTATTGAAGCAAATAAATAAAGATATTGAGAACAATAAAACTTCCTTTATAGCTTGTTACGAAAATACAGTATAATAAAAGAATTAATCTCTTATAATAAATATTGGGTACTATATTTAATTTGAAACGAGTGTACTAAAACGTGCATGTAAATACAAACGTTAAATATAATTACCTATTTAGTAAGAGGTTTATAAAATAAAATGAAAAACCAACTTGTTGAAGTTACACATATGTTTAAAGGTTACTGCAACTTAGAATTAATTTCAACCTTCTTAAAATAAAAAAACTGCATCTTTTTATTAGTGTTCATTTTTAAAATGAAAAACAGCTATTTTTGAAAGGTAAAATGGAAAACAAAAATATATAGTCCAATCTAAAAATTTGTATTCTATTTATTTATAGTTATAAATATATTATTTCTCAAACAATCTCCTATAAATATTTATCTCTCTTTTAATCTTCTATATATTTATCTGTAATTTTGAAGGTGCAATGTCTTTGTTTATTAAAAAAATTATGTTAGTGTCTGTATTGATGTTATTATCTACTCATGATATTCTTGGAATGAAAATAAATATTGCAAATTCTTTGAAAGGTAACTTAAACTTAACTCTTCATTGTAGATCACAAGGACGGGGAGTACGGGATACTGGAGTTCAAGTTCTTAAACCCGACGCTAGTTTTGGTTGGAGAATCGGATTTAAAATTGATGAAAGATACTATAATTGTAAATTTCAATAGAAAGGTGAATCACATTACTTTTTTATATATAAGGCATTTAGAGATGTGTGCAATATTTGTAATTGGTATATAACACAATCAGGACCATGTAAGGTTGAATCAGGCAATCGTGCAACTTGTTATTCTTGGGATAATTGAATTCCAATAGAATAATTTTTTTTTATATCTTACTAAATAGTAAGTTAGTGCATTTAGACTGCAGTATATTTATAATTTGGGTAAAAAAGAGTTTTATCTCTTTTTCATTATCTATTAGAGAGGGTATGATTTAAAGTCAATTTTGACATAAAATTATCCATCTTCATCTTGTTTGCTTTTTTATTATTTAAATAAGTTATTTTGTTAGACAATTAAAGTTTTTATTTATGATTTTGTTGTTTTGTTCTCATCTTAATGCATAGTTATTTCTGTAGTGACTTGTGCTCTTAATATGAATGTTGTGAATTTGTTCGAAATTTCGTCTTTTTTAAACTAAATTTGCAATTGCATATAACACAATCAAGACTATGTAAAATTCAATTCTCCGATCATGCTATTCTTTGAATCATTTTCAATTTAATAAATATTTATATATCTTAATAAATTGTAATTGAGTGCATTTAAAACACGATGTATGTATATTTATATCTTGGAATTGTAAGATAACCACAAGGTAGGTTGGCCGGATGAGTAATGCTGTCAGATTAGTTTGGATGACTTCACTCTTAACCACTTCACCTCCTTTAGACCTCATGTTTATGGAAATGTGTATATTTTGAAAATTTTGGGTAATCGTAAGGTTGGCAGGTCGGGTCATAACCAAATCAAGCATAGTCTATTTTTTTATGTTTATGCGTGACATAGGTAGCCACAAGGCTGTGATATCCATGACAAGTATTTATGGGCATTTATCACATGACGTCAGCATGTCCAGACATGTCTCCCTAACACAATAAAAATTGGATAATTGGTAATTATAGCTCTTGATTATGATTTAATGGCATTTATGTCCATTGTCTCGTATTCGGCTAAGAGAATCAATATAAAAGGGAGCATATTTCAAACTAAATGGATAGACTAAATTCATATGAAAAAGTGACCAACTATGGTTTTTTCTTACTAGCAATAGAGGAGTTATCCAACTAGTGTTATTTGCGTGAACATTTGGCGCCCATAGTGGGATTCAGGTCAAACTTGTTTGAGCCACACAAAATTGCAGACCATCGTCATCCTTATATGACAAGAGCATGCAACATTAATAATGAATCCCAGGTTGCCATAAAGGAATTACTCGATGTCATGGAAAACCCGCGCCACCCAATGAGTTATTGCAAGTCACTATGCACGCCTGACAACAAAATAAACATCACCCCTTACTAAAGGATAATGACATGTAAGACCAAATCGATTCACAACCTCTGACGATAGAAATTATGGACGACCAAGTCCTAGATAATTCCAAGTTCTCTGTTAGCCACCTTAAACGGGAAGGGAGACCCATAGTAACACATCATAATGTTGAACACCTAAATGAACATCATTGAAGGTGTCGACTCGCTGAAATGTAAGTTGATGATGTCATACCCTAATTTTTACGCCTAAGATTCCACATCATTTGTATAAAATTCAACATCACATGTGTGTGTCTTTATGCATCACTAACCCATTAAAAATACAAAAATATGTGCTTTGGTTGTGTTTTGATCCTAGCTAGGGTTTGGCTCTCAAGAAGCTTAAGGTTTGACCAGCCAAGGGATTGTGAAATCTCAATACCTCAAGCCCTAATCCATTCGACATTGCTCAAGGGTCTCTCCTCATTAATAATCAAGTACAAAGTTGCATTGAATCAAGATTAACAAGGCTCAAGTCCTCAGATACATCCATATTAGCATTTTGACCTGATTCAATCCCTGGTTGACTTTTGGAGCAAGGCATGATCCAATACCTCAAGACATGAAATACAATGATTTTTGCTCATATTGCCAAGGTCATAACTTCCAATCCAGGTAACCATTTTCTTTGCTCCAAAGACCAAATTGAAGAGCTTGTTACATACTACAACTTTGTCCTTGATGATGAATTCCCAAAAAATGCATATATTGAGAGATATGAAGCCATGAATTTGGAGGTTCAATGATTTTTGAACTTTAACACTTAGAAAAATTTCAAGCAGAATCTGCCTTGTGTGGGAGCCAACTTTGAGGCCATTTTTCATTATGATCCACGTCGATTCAAGAAAAACCTTGAACATAAAAATTGAAGTATGTCATCTCAACTTTCCAAAATGTCCAAAAATATCCATTTATCTTACTTGAGAAAGAAGATATGATTTTCATAATAGGCCTTGTTGCAACTAAATTCTCATGACAGATTTGCTACACATACTTGGACCACACGATTTTGGAGTGAGTTTTGGGCAATTTCTAAGCTACATCTCTTCATAAGATCAATATCAAAATCATAATATACCATGTGCTCTGCAAGAATTTCCAAAATTCTATCCCTTTGCATGTGAAGAATCATTTATAAAATCTAGGAACTTAAGTTTTGTCCTCTAGCATTAAAGTGCAATACGAAATTGATCAAAAACTACCACAATCTGTCAAAGAATCATCAAAACACCAAGGATCATAATGAGTCTGAGGGATTTAATCTCAAAAAGATCATATTGTAGCCATGTCATAAATAGGCTATGTGTACCTTGGCACTCAAGTAATAGGTGCATATCATTACTCTTTGGTTAATGGCATGTATCCTAATCCAAAACTTCTTACAAATATCTGAAACATTTTCTCATAAATAGGGTTTAATTCCTTCATTCAAATGACACCAAAATATAGCAATGACTTGTTTTTTAAGAAATCCTCCTCCTTCCAAAATTCAAAGTTCTAAAGAAGTGAAAACTTGAATTTTTAATTCAAGGCCATTTCCAACAAAACTAGGCATCCAAAAACTTCATATACATCATATAGAAGTGATCCAAATCATCAACTTGCTTTTGTAACACCAGAACCACATTCTCCATATCCCACCTTGCACCAAGCTGGAGATTGATTTGGCTAGGGAGTTTTAGAAGGTTTCAGTTCATTCTAAGTATTGCAACACAATTCTTGGAGGTTAAGAAAGTTGTTAGCATCAAGAGATTTTATCCAGAACACTGATCGAAAAAATATCAAGTGTACTATTTTTCCTTTTGCAGTAATAATGAGGAAAGTTACCCGAATGTCAATCTCAAAGACTACGTATGAATATCGAGTTCAACCATTGTTCAATTAAAGAAACAATATTGGGGGTTTTAAAATTGTGGATTAACATTGAGTAAATATGAAAGAATAGTAAATTGGTTTTGACAAATATGAGAAACATGTTAGGGCAAGGTGTACGATTTGTCATGTAACAACTCTGAATAGTTATTTCATCAACAAGTTCAAAATAATCAACTATCGGTTCTTTAGTCTATTTTCCCTTAAGTCCTTAGTGGGAAAACCTCTGATCATTCATCCTAAATTCTATGTCCCTAGGAATTTATGATGAAATCAAGAATTTGTATTATGAAGAATGTACCGGTTGCTATAGGGTATCCCTAATCCTAGGTGATATCTGCTATAATGTAATCACAAAAAAGCATTAACAATGGAGGTCCAGCCTAATTGTTAATCATTAATCAATCCATATTTGTCTGACACAGAAGGCATTAGAAACATTTAACGATTAAATTGATTAAGAAAAACAAATTATAATTGAAAATAGGAAATCAAAGTCGTTTACAGAGTCAAATCAGGGACACCCCTAACATTGGGGGTTTAGTTACTCATATTGTTTAAAGGAAATACAAGATGAAAAATAGACATTACAAGTATTGCGGTAAACTTTGATCCTCAATTGCTTCCGCTCATGAAAATCTTCTACCCTCCAAAAACCTTGTCTTCTCTAATCTTGAATCGTGTAATTTGTTCCTCTCGAAAAAAAGTCCTCGATTCCTCATAAAAAACTCTTCTAAATAGTGAAAATCCAATGGAACTGGTTGGAAATTCCCAAAACACCCTCGCAACTCAACACTTGGATCAAAAGAAAGAAAATAGGATAATCATCATTTTGAGCTGACACGGCCCGTGTTGCTCTTCTGTGTTTTCCAATTTTTCCTCCAAGTCCCAGACCTTGTGACACGGCCTGTGTTTCTCCACATCCTCTAGATTTTCTTGGTACTTGTCTCATCTTCCATCATGATATGCCCCGTGTCAGATGCCACGAGTGGCTGTGTCAGGCCTCTTGTAGGTTGAGTCAACTCCCATAAAAACTCCATATTTTTCCACTTTCTCTACCGAGTCTTTTGGACCTAATACTTGGTCCTGAAGAAAATCAAAGGCAGACAACCAAAGCATAAATCACATAAAACTTGAAATAAATCCTAAAACAATAAAGCGAGTAGAAAACTTACGGTACATAAAATTGTCGAAACGATAACAATATAAGTGAAAAGTGCCACGAAGTACCTGGATTCTTGTTGAATAAGTGATGAAAATATAGCGCAAATGATGATTGATCAAACACCTATATCAAAGAATTTGATTTTCATTTTTGCAAGGTAAGTTAATCTAAACTGAACTCTATGATTCATGCATCATACATGATTATTTGAGTTACCAGCATGTTTCTGGTAGTGTAAGGATCATTTTCCTTATCCAAATTGCTTTGTAGATGTTACATACAAGATTTCATTTCAAAATTTTCATTTAGGGTTCATAAGAGTTTCATATTGTTTTCTTTTGGTAACCTCAATATAAATGCAATTCAATTACACCATCAAATTCCTTGTGAAATTTCCAACAACTTTGGTCTTTACATCTTTCAATTTCATTGAGAAATAAAGATTTTGGAAATTTGAAATGGATAAGGAAGATGAAGCTCGTGGAAGAAGATGAACCTGGAGGTGGCGCCATTTTTTAATTTACCAAGTTGTTTTAATATGTTATCTAAAATTCTGGTAGCAGATCTCAGATGTCCCAAGAGATGTCAAGACATTTGATCTCTGCTTCAAACATAATGACAATAAGGAACAAAATATAAATTGTAGAACGTAAATAAAGACACATAATTGTTAACCCCGTTTTGTGAACAACAACACCTACGTCTAAGGGCTTCCAAGCCAGAAATAAAATCCATTAGATAGTATTAATTCTAAGCTAAACAACCTCCAGTTTACAACTTATCACTTAAGCACCACCCATGCTTAATTTCTACCTAAGACTCTTCCTAGGTATGAGACTCTCTCAATTCCTTTTTAATCATAACAATGACTGAAATTGCAACTCAATGTAAACTGTCCAGCTCTAGTATCCGCATAATACAAGAGAGGCTCACAAAGTACAAACCCTAGTGCACACTAAGCAACAATGTAAATTCCATATGCCTCTTAGGTTAAATCCATCTTATTTATAACCATAAGGTAGACTGGATTTGGGCTTCAACACGTAGTAATTCTGTTCCTCAGAATCTGCAACTAATTCTCCTCTAGAATAATGTCTTCAATCTGAAGTTTCCTAAAGTGTCTCCGCACTTAGAAACAACATCTTCAAATTATAATCAGAACCTATGATTCCTCAATCTTGGACTCCACCTAGGAAAAACAAATAATCGCAGAATAAACTGACAACTGGAATTAACATAGCAAAATTAAAAACTGAAAAATAACAAACAAAAATGTCGAATCAACAGGATAAGACATCTTGCCCAACATCTTGATCTTCAGTAAGTACTTCATCATATTAGAACATCTTGTCCAACATCTTGCTGACAAGTTAGTTTTACCAATATTGATGCCAACAACAAAGGCTTGGACTCATCATTATTATTTTGTTGTTTTTTAATTAACGAATTGGCATTGCATTGTGGTGGTAAAGTGTTTGATTTGTGTGTTTGAGCGAAGCCTAGGTCTAGGGTTTGAATCCCTCTCGCCTCATACCTTTTGATGTTACTTTTTTAACATTTTCAAACTTGAAGCTTCCTATATTATCATCAGCACACATTCTTTTCCACCAGGCACACAATGGCCCAGTGGGCATTGTTTTAAGCCCATCACCCCAAGGGCATGGGCTCAACATACATGGAAGTCATTCCCTATCTTTTTATCACTTTTATTTTCATACTTTTTCACAACTTCTCTCAATTGTTTCCCTATGTTAAAATCATTATTTTTCAATAATTTTATGCACACTTCTTATTTATCTTCCCTATTTTGAGAATCCATCAAAAATTCCCAAAAATAATATTTATTTTTCTTACTTTGATTAGGTTGAAAACTAGTCCTTTTAAAGTGTTTTTATGCTTTCAAAATGACTTTCTCTGTTTGTTTCCTCAACCTAATTGACCATGAATGCTTGTGTGGCTATCACGTGTCTTTTGTAAAGCTTGGTTAATGTTTTAACATGTGGTCTTGACTTATACACCATTAATATACCATGATTAAGTATTTGTTTCTTTTGAAAAATACTTTGATTATTACTTGAAGCCTTTGGGTTTTGTTCAAATAATCTTTTGAAAACATCTTGATACACGACTAAGGCTTGCACTTGAGTTTGGATTCCCCAAAGCCCTTGATTTAGCCATGATTGAATATCTTGTTCATATGCTCACCGTCATAAAACTAAGGTTTTTTTACCCTTTGCTATGTTCATTTGATCTTTGATCATCTTGAATATATGCTTGCTTGAACTTCTTTGTGATTGCTTCAATTAATTAAATCTTTGATCACATATTCATGTATTTCCTTCATAAAGTCTCACCGTGATGAACATATCTACTTGTCTGATGCTCATTCACATGTTGATATACCATGCTTGATCATAATCATATTCATTTCATCCTTGATGACTACATTTGTTTAAAAGCTTAATCAAATTTGTCTTGTTAAGTTTATCTTGACATTTATGCTCATGAAACTTGCATTCATACAACTATTGCATTTCAATACTCATCCTTAAGTTTAGAATCAGTTCAAATTTTAGGATCCTCTTCGGACTATAACTCAATTAAAACCCTAGGATCTTCTTTAAGGTTCTCAACTTCAATAAAACATTAGGATTCCCCTTGAAGTTTTCAACTTCATTCAAGTCAAAACCGTAGCCCTTTATGGCTTCAAACTTCAAGTCAAACCCTAGACAACCTTTGGCTTCAAATTCAAAAATATCCCCCCAGAGATGAGACATGAATCATTTCTATAGAACACATGTCTCTTCTATTACCCATAATAAAAATCAAACATTTCAAACTTTTTCTCATTTAAGTGATGTAAGTGGCACACTTGTTGATTTAAAATCTAAGGTGGAGTCCTTCTCTTATTATGGAACAAAAATACTTATTTCATTTAAGTGATGTAAGTGGTACACTTATTAATTCTGTATCCAAGTCAAGGTCCTTCTCTTAGTATGCAAATAATCATTTAAAGGAACATGTGACATTACTCTGGATTTTCTACATCCAAGTTTAAAGCTGCTTCCCTTATTATCTTCTTTCTCAAAATGTTTGTGGTGAATAGGTGAGATATCTCCCTTAAGATGACAATTTGTCTCTTCTCTCAAACCCAACAAACCCAATTCCATCCATTGTCGCTACTCGAAAAAAAAGCAACGACGAAGAGGAGAAAGTGGAAGAACAGAAGAGTCGCCATCAAACTTTATTTATCCCAAAAGGGGAAGGGGAAACATCGAGAAAATCCCAAGAAGGATATGGATAAGATGGTCTCGCAATCAAGAGAAAAGGTTCAGAAGCCGGTTATGCAAGGGGAATGTATTAACGCCCCTCATATTCATCGTACTCGTTGGGAACCGTTTGCTTGTCTATGTGTGAGGATATTTTCTAAAGGATATTTCTTTCTAAGAGTGTTCTAAGGGGAGAAAGAAGGTTTAGAAACAAAGAATGAAAGGAAAGAGAAGGTGGAAAGAGGAAGGAGACTCGGTAGGACTTCGCGGTCCTATGCCTACGTATCCTCAACAAATATAAGAAAGTTAGAGTCAACATAGTTCGAAGAACTACGAATGAAAGATGGAAGTGTGCTCGCCAAAGATTGGGGCCCTTGTGCCTACGTATATTCACTTAAAATAAGTTAAGAATTAGAGCGTCTTTAGTTCAGACTACGATATGTTGATGTTTTTTATAGACGATGCTAGCATACGCATTCTAGTAGTTTGGTGTATTCTAGCTCGCTTGTGGAGTCTTAGGAATTACCTTGTTTGTGATAGAACGGATGTAACTTGTCATTTTTGAAAAGAAATCGTTTTCTCCATCAAGGCAAGACGCCACATTTGATTTGTTGACGATTGGTTTTAAGGGTGAAATAAGTCCTTGGATAGTAACCCCATTGCGGGTAGTACCCAATTATTTATCTCAAAAGATTTATTGTGAAAACGGTGTGACAAATATAGTCGCATCTTCGTATTGAAAGGCGAGTATCGACACATTCTAAAGTGAGTATCCTAATACTCGGAGAGAAAGAAGTCTTCACTCAATCCTCTCTCTTTAGTTCAATATAAAGAGAAATTTATTCTCTTATTAAAGTTGTTTTGATTTTGAATGGTAAGTACATTATGACAGTGAACACTAAAGGTAATATCTAGCACTCGAGATAGGAAAAGGCCTTCGCCTAACAACTCCACAACCATCCAAGTTTATTGAGAAAAGAGTTTGAAAATACACTTGGTACAAGACCAGGGTTTTTGACTTAAGAAGACAAAAGAAATAGAGAAAAAGTTTTGAACTGAGAAGGGTGGTGAACAGATCGAGGTAGGTTGATTGCGATGTGCAAAGCAATCGATTTATAAAGGTGGAATGCATACAAGGTTAGTGTGGGGTTGATGGAAGAGATAAAGAGGGACTACAACGTTAAAAATATTGAAATAAAAGTGCATTTAAGCCGATTCTTTTTCTTTAATGAAATATTTTTTTTTCACATTCAGTAAAAAAAGGAAAAGTTAATAAAAATATTAAAATATTTTTATGTTATTGTAAAAAATTATAAAATGAATACAGAAACTAAAAATAATAATATTAAATTCATGCTCACAATAGATTTGAATGTAAATAGGCGTTATTAGTAAATAAATTAAAGAATTGAGAGTGATAAAATAATTTGTCATAAATTAGTATTTATACACAACAAATTTAAATATAAGAATTTGTGGGGATGACTAATGAGTAATGAAGTGAAAAAATAAGAAATATTAGAAAGAATGACATCATGTGTAGTAAAGAAATAAGAATTAGAAAGAATGACGTAATGAGTAATGAATTAGACTATTATAAAGAGTCACTTTGGAGAATAAATATGATTACATATAAATAGGCAAATATAATTATAATAATATAAATATATTAATATTATGATATGTGAAATTATAAAAATTTAACAAACATAAATATTATTAAATATTTTTAATCTTTTTTGTAAATAGTTTTTTTTATAAAATAAACTTTGATTAAACCTAAAAATAGATAATATAAGACGATCACAAGGATCTAGTTAAAAACATCAAATCAAAAGATTACTAATACTCAATTATATCATAAGTTAAGCAACATGTATGTTTCTCTCATTTTGGGATAAGTCCACACCCCATACACAATGATATCTTTTATCTTATCTTCTATTTTTGTATTATTTACTTTACCTTCATAATTAACCTCATTTTTATATTTTCATACACTTTTATTGTTATTTCTTTTGAACTAATTAGTGATAAATTTAGAGATTAATTTTTGAGTTTTTTTTATCGTTAATTAGACGAAAATTATTAATACAATACTTTTTGAAGAATTAAAAAACTAATATAAATATTTTTTAAGTTAAGAGACAAAAATGAATTTCGAGATTAATATACGAAACCAAAAAATGATATTAAACATTTAAATAAATTGTCAACTATGTGTAAATTGTGTGAAGCTCTAAAAAAAAGATAGGAAACACATATACATATTATTTGATTAACTTATCTTAACTCTTCTAGTTTTTACAACTATTTTAGAGAGATCATTCTCAACAATATATATAATAAAGACAAAATTGTGCAATAAAATGGACGATGAATTTCTTAATGATAATATAATTCTTTACATTGAAAAAAAAGTTAATACTACAACATTAATTCAATTATTGAGGTTGAATATCTCTTTTCATATATCTTATTTTTATTGTGTTAAAGTTATTTTAAATATTTAGAAAAATTATATTTAACATTTTATAATATTTTGTTATTATGTATTCAAGCAAATAAATAAAGATATTGAGAACAATAAAACTTCCTTTATAGTTTGTTACGAAAATACAGTATAATAAAAGAATTAAACTCTTATAATAAATATTGGATACCATATTTAATTTGAAACGAGTGTACTAAAACGTGCATGTAAATACAAACGTTAAATATAATTACCTATTTAGTAAGAGGTTTATAAAATAAAATGAAAAACCAACTTGTTGTAGTTACACATGTGTTTAAAGGTTACTGCAACTTAGAATTAATTTCAACCTTCTTAAAATAAAAAAAACTGCATCTTTTTATTAGTGTTCATTTTAAAAATAAAAAACAACTATTTTTGAAGGGTAAAATGGAAAACAAAAATAGTCCAATCTATAAATTTGTATTCTATTTATTTATAGGTATAAATATATTATTTCTCAAACAACCTCCTATAAATATTTGCCTCTCTTTTAACCTTTCATTTTAACCTTCTATATATTTATATGCAATTTTGAAGGCGCAATGTCTTTGTTTATTAAAAATTTTATGTTAGTGTCTGTGTTAGTGTTATTATCTACTCATGATATCCTTGGAATGCAAATAAATATTGCAAATTCTTTAAAAGGTAACTTAAGCTTAACCCTTCATTGTAGATCACAAGGACAGGGAGCACGAGATACTGGAGTTCAAGTTCTTAAACCTGGCGCTAGTTTTGGTTGGAGAATCGGATTTGAAATTAATGAAAGATACTATAATTGTAAATTTCAATGGAAAGGTGAATCACATTACTATTTTATATATGAGGCAAACAGGGATGTGTGCAATATTTGCAATTGGTATATAACCCAATCAGGACCATGTAAGGTTGAATCACGCAATCGTGCAACTTGTCATTCTTGGGATAATTGAATTTCAATAGAATAATTTTTTTTATATCTTACTAAATAGTAAGTTATTGCATTTAGAATGCAGTATATTTATAATTTGGGTAAAATAAGTTTTATCTCTTTTTTATTATCTATTTTCTGCACTGTTTATTTATCGCACACTTTACCGCACTTTATTTATTTACCCGTACTTTACTTACTCGCATTTATTTACCATGTCTATTTACCTTACCATGTCCGGCTAAATCTTAAAGGCTAGGATGTGACGATCATAGTCAAAGTAGTATTCCATATGGCTGTCGATAGAATTACTTAGGGGTTATTCTGACTTTTAACACTTATTTTCTGCACTTAAAATCTGTTGGGTAAGATCGAAAGTCGTCCAACCTTTAGATAAATTTGGTTAGTCTTAACTGTTCAAAGGAAGCGAAAGCGCTTGGTCCAGTTGAGTAGGAATCTTTAATATTTTAGAAAAATCAATTCTAAAACTGTTTTCAGACGCGTTTATGGATTTAAAGTCCGGTTCACAAGAACCTCTTTTTGTTAGAAATTCCAGGTCAAAATACTTTTCAACTAAGTTAAGAAACTATATTTCTTAAAAAAAGGTTTAATCACTCTAATGCAATGCGCGCCTTTTCATAAGTGACAATAAGAGAGATCGATTAGGGGATAAATTCAGATATAAATACGCGAAAGCGACAATTCCCGTTAAATTAGTTCTTTTCATGAGTTGAAAACATTACCCCATAAGGCATTCTATTTATATGCATTTGGAATACTACCTAGCTATGTAAGTTGCATCTAAGCCTGTTGTTTTAATATTGAATTTATTTTCGCACTTTACTTTTATTTCACACAACTTAACCCCTTATTGACTTGCCTTAGATAAACATCGTAACAATAGAAAACGATAGATTGACGTTTGGTCTATGTGGGATCGATAATCTTTTATATTACTCTGACGCTATTCGTTCACTTGCGAAACACGTCATCAAGTTTTTGACGCTGTTGCCCGGAACCAATTACGTCAAAATTCCGTTCCCTATTGTTACACCATCTAAACTAAGGCTTTACCCACCGGTCAATGCGAAGAACTCGCAGCAGCGGTACTCTTATAGATCCTTTAGAGGAACCTGAACGTTACACTCACACACGTATCTTATTTCGTAGAATTAAGAAAGCAATGGACGAAGACCGTAACCAAAGACCCCTTAAGGATTTCGCTCAACCATCCAATGACGAACCTAGTTCTAGTATTGTGAACCCCAATATCCCTGCTCACAATTTCGAACTAAAACCCTCCCTGTTACAATTAGTACAACAAAACCAATTCGCGGGTCTTGCTACCGAGAATCCGAACCAACATTTAAAAACCTTTATTCAATTAGCTAACACTTTTAAAACCAATGATACTACTCCTGAGGCAATTCGCTTAAGACTATTCCCTTTTTCCCTCAGAGACAAAGCGTTTACTTGGTTAGATTCCCTTCCAGCCAATTCTATAGCAACTTGGGAAGACCTTAGGAGAGTTTTTCTCGCTAGATATTTTCCCCCAAGCAAAACAACCGTCCTTAGAAACCAAATAACCAGATTCACCCAAAACCAAGGTGAATCACTCTTCGAGGCTTGGGAAAGATATAAAGACCTGTTGAGAATATGTCCACACCATGGCCTGGAATCATGACTGATCATTCACACCTTCTATAATGGACTTCACTATAACACAAAGATGACCATCGACGCCGCCACAGGTGGTGCTCTGATGAATAAACCTTACCCCGAAGCTTGCGGTCTCATCGAGGATATGGCTCAAAACCATTGTCAATGGGGGATAGAGCGAGCAACGATGGAAAAGATGGAAGCCCAAGGAGGAATACATGAAATAAGTTCTATAGACATGATACAAGCCAAAATGGACGCTTTAGCCCTTAAAGTCGAACATATGTATTCTAACCCAGTAGTTGTAGCAGCAGTCTCAACTGAGTGTGAATTATGTGGCGCAAAAGGGCACCAATAAGCGGAATGCAACCTATTGAATGAAACTCACTCAGGAGAGGTCAACTATACTCAGGGAAACCCATTTTCAAACACTTATAACCCTGGATGGAAGAATCACCCAAACGTTTCCTACAAAAACAATAACCCTATCCAAAACTCAGCACCTCCGAGACCATCCGGTTTTCAAGCTCAAAGATAAAATCCACCTATGCAAGCTGTGCAACCTAAGCCAAACCTTGAGAAAATCATGGAAAACTTCATTACAGCTCAGACACAACAAAACAAAGAATTCCTAAACCAGAACGTTCATGTAAATGAACTAATTACGTAGTTAGGAACTAAAGTAGACCAAATAGTCACCCATAATAAGATGCTTAAAACCCAGATCTCTCAAATAGCTTTAAAACAAGCTCCCGAGACTACACCCGGAGGACAATTCCCTGGACAACCTAAACAAAACCCCCGAGGGCAAGCCAATGCAATTACCTTACAGAGTGGGACCGCTTACGATGAACCGGTTAACCCGACATTGAGCGAACCCAAGACTCCTAAGGAGAGCCTGGTACCCACAAGCGAAGTAGAGGAACCAATAGGATTTGAAGAACAGAAAACCAAGATAAAGACAAAACTAACGAACCACATCCACCATATAAACCTCCCATACCCTATCCGCAAAGAATAAAACAAACCAAGATCAATAGCTAATACCAGAAATTCATTAAAGTCATAGAGAAACTTCATGTGGAGATCCCTTTCACAGAAGCCGTCACCCAAATACCGTCATATGCAAAATTCCTCAAAGTCATCCTTACCAATAAACGTAGACTTGACGATCCAAAACCTTTAGAATGCAATCCCATTTTCGAAAATAAACTTTCTAAGAAGGAGAAAGATCCTGGAAATTTCTCCATACCTTGTATTTTGGGGAGTCATGTCATAAGCAAAGCCTTCCTAGATTTAGGAGCTAGTGTAATTCTCATGCCTCTGGAAGTTTTAGAAAGGTTAAAACTAGGAGAGTTACAGCCTATGAAGATGTCACTTCAGTTAGCCGATAGATCTGTCAAGTATCCGGTTGGCATATTGGAGGACGTCCCCGTTAAGAAGATGATGACATTCCAATCCTCCTAGATAGACTATTCTTATCAACTGCATGAGCCATAATAGATGTCAAGAGAGGGAAGTTGACTTTTGAGGTAGGCGATGAAAAGATAGAATTCATTCTATCAAAGTTTCTTATGGAACCAATATTAGGAGACGCATGTTATGCCATAAACATCATTGATGAATGCATTAGGGAGCTAGAATTAGAAGAAACCTACATTGCCTTCAACCTTCATAAAGGAAGATGATGGACTTATAGAACCCTACATTGATGATAATCTACACGAATGTTTATCCCTTACCCATGATCCAATACCATGCCCTAAAAAACCAGCTTTAGAACTTAAGGAACTATCCAAGAATCTAAGATACAAGTTCTTTAACGAAGAAATGAACCGTCCAGCTATAGTCAGTGCTGCCTTAAACCAGGTAGAAACAAACCAACTCTTATTCGTCTTACACAAATATCCCTCTGCCTTAGGATATAACATCTCTGATCTAAAAGGTATAAGTCCATCCGTGTGCATGCACCAGATCTCACTTGAGGAAGACTCAAAACCCTCTAGAGAACATCAGAGAAGGATATACCCTATAATGAGTGATGTTGTAAAAAAGGAAGTTCTCAAATTACTAGAAGCAGGTATAATTTATCAAATCTCAGATAGTAAGTGGGTGAGCCCTGTGCATGTAGTTCCTAAAAAGGGAGACATCACAGTCGTGCAGAACGAGAAAGGAGAACGTGTTGTAAAACAAATAGAAGGAGGATGACGTATGTGTATAGATTATAGGAAGTTAAACAAAGCCACTAGAAAAGACCGCTTCCCCTTACCATTTATAGACCAAATGCTGGAACGTTTTTCCAGTCACTCCTACTTTTTCTATCTGAATGGATATTTGGGATTTTTCAAAATCCCCATACATCTAGAAGATCAAGAGAAAATTACCTTTACATGCCCTTATGGAAATTTCGCCTACAGACGAATGCCTTTCGGTCTCTGTAATGCATCAGCAACCTTCCAGTGTTGCATGATGGCAATCTTCGTTGATTACCTAGATGGAATTATGGAAGTATTCATGGATGATTTCTCGGTATGCGGATTTGATTTCACCGACTGTCTCACTAACCTTGAGAAAATCCTGAAAAGATGTGTTAATGTCAACCTGGTGTTAAATTGGGAGAAATGTCACTTCATGGTCACTGAAGGTATAGTTTTAGGACATATGGTCTCCAAAAGAGGTATCGAAGTAGATAGAGCTAAGATAGAAGTGATAGAAAACCTTAAACCCCTAACACCGTTACAGAAGTCCGAAGTTTTCTCGAACATGCTGGTTTCTACCGGCGTTTTATCAAAGACTTCTCTAAAATAACCAAACCTTTAACCGGCCTCCTAATGAAAGATATCGAGTTTAACTTTGACAAAAAATTCCTTGAAGCATTCAAATTTCTAAAACAAGCGTTGATCTCAGCACCCATTATTCGACCTCCAGACTGGGCCGAACCTTTCAAAATCATGTGCGACGCTAGCGATTACGTTGTAGGAGCTGTTCTAGGGTAAAGAAAGGACAAGAAATTACATGTTATATACTATGCTAGTAGAACCCTAGATGCTGCTCAACTTAACTACGCTACCACTGAGAAAGAACTTCTTGCCGTAGTTTTTTACTATGGATAAATTTCAATCCTATCTGGTAGGAGCTAAAATTATAGTTTATACAGATCACGCTGCCATCCGTTACTTATTAAACAAGAAGGATGCAAAACCTAGGTTACTTCGGTGGATCCTCTTATTACAAGAGTTTGATCTGGACATTAGAGACAAGAAAGGCACGAAAAATGTAGTTGCCGACCACCTTTCTAGGCTTGAGTACCTAAAACCAGACCCACTCCCTATTAACGATGATTTCACCTACGACAGGTTAATTGTGAGGATAGAAGTCATAGAAGAGAATAACCTAGATCGTTCTAAGAACCCTGAGAGATCCTATGCAGTAAGCAGCGTACCTTGGTACGCAGATTTTGTAAATTACCTAGATGCTGATATCATACCTCCTGATTTTAACTATCAGCAGAGGAAGAAGTTCTTTAACAACGTAAGACACTTCTATTGGGACGAACCACTTATTTTCAACAGAGGCACGATTGGTATTTTTCGCCATTGCGTCCCAGAAGAAGAAGTAAGAAAAATAATAGAACACTGCCACTATGCACCTTATGGAGGACACTCTAGCACCTCCAAAACTCATGCCAAGATTCTTAGAGCAGGCCTGTTTTGGCCGACAATGTGGCGTGATATACATGCCTATATAGTTAAATGTGATCGGTGCCAGCGAACTAGGAACATCTCCCGGTGTGACGAAATGTCTTTAAGAAATATCCAAGAGGTGGAACTCTTCGATGTTTGAGGCATAGACTTTATGGGACCATTTCCGTCTTCCTTAGGAAACAAATACATATTAGTGGCAGTTGACTACGTGTCTAAATGGATTGAAGCCATAACCTCTCCCACTAACGACACACGTGTAGTCATAAAGCTGTTTAAGAATTACATATTACCTAGATTCGGAACGCCCCGTCTTGTTATCAGCGACGGTGGATCGCATTTCATATCAAGAATCTTCGAATTTTTTTAAAGAAAATATGGAGTTAAGTATAGGATAGTGACACCATACCACCTACAAACTAGTCTCCAAGTAGAAGTTTCCAATAGAGAAATTAAACAAGTCTTAGAAAAAACGGTTTCTATATCAAGAAAAGATTGGTCTCAGAAGCTGCAAGATGCACTATGGGCCTATAGAACTACCTTAAACCCCTATTGGAACAACTCCTTACCAACTGGTCTATGGAAAATCATGTCATCTACCCTTTGAATTAGAACACAGGGCCTATTGGGCCATAACAACCCTAAATTTTGACTATTTGATTGTTAGAGAAAACCGCATCCTTGATATACATAGACTAGAAGAACTCTGCCATTTTACCTATGAAAACACCGTCATATATAAAGAAAGAACCAAGGCCTGGCACGACAAAAAGATCGTGAAGAAAGACTTCCATATAGGAGACCCTGTTCTCCTATTCAATTCCAAATTGCGACTCTTTCCTGGCAAGCTTCGTTCAAGGTGGATAGGTCCCTTTACAGTTACTAAAGTCCTACAATCAGGAGTAGTCGAGATCCAGAACCAGTCATGTAGCCCATTCATTGTAAACGGGTAGAGATTAAAATACTACGAAGGAGCGATGTTCCCGATGATTACTCCAGCCACGCCTTGATTGATCCACCACTGCCTACATCAACCATATAGGTTCTATCCGTCAAGCTAACAACGTTAAACAAGAGCTGCCTGGGAGGAAACCCACGGTTTTTTTTGTTTTTTTGTTTATTTATCTTTTATTTTATTTTATTATTATGTGTCAACTAACGGTTTATGATGCTTGTGCTTTCAGGTCTTGTTCTCTAAGTTTATTTGCAGGATGCAACCTCTTGATGACATGCACCTCGCCTTTAGGGATGATAACCAGAGGCATAAGTACTTTGTTCTCCAGCAGCACCCTATGGCACCGACCCAGTATCCAGATTCGGCCTTCATGGAAGCTTTAGGCATTGAACCCAGTGTCGCTACTGCAAAAATAAGGTGCCGGCAAAATAGAAGAGTCGCCACCTTTAGTTATTTATCCCACAGAAGGGGAAATGAAACGATCGGAAAAACCTGACGAAAAGGTATAAGACAAGGTCATCGCAACCATGTCTAGGTTCGGGAGTCGGTTACGCAAGGGGAAGGTATTAGCACCCCTCACGTCCGTTGTACTCAACGGAATCCACGCTTGTTGTGTTTATCTGACGGGTTGGTTTAACTATCTACCTATCAAGGCTGGTCTGAAAAGAAAAGAAAATTGACTCAGCAAAGCATCGCGCTTCGTGCCTACGTATTCTCGTCAGAGAACGAGAAATCAGAGTCAACGTAGTTCGACTAACTACGGGCCAGGGGGAAGGTTGCTCGCCAAGATATCGCATCTTGTGCCTACGTACTTTCATCTGGTATGAAAGATCAGATCTTACGTAGTTCGGGATAACGTAAAACGCGGGTTTATTCAAGTGTTTTTTACCCGAGTAGGGTTAACGAACAGTTCCAGCAGTTTGGTGTATGCAGCTCGCTCGTCGGAGACTCGTGCGTTACCGTTTACGGTAGAACTGAGAGTTAACGACACTCTTTTTTCTAAAAAGGTTTTCCTGATTAAGAGAGCCCAAGGGGAAAAAGGAAGTTTAATGTTTGTTTTTGGTATTTTACGGAAAGAAGTGTTTTTTATGAATGTTTGTAATTCATACTGCACTAGAGACTATGACTTAGGAACGAATGCGTCGCACATCGTCCTAAGGACGTGGGCTAAACACTCTAGACGATTGAGGGGAAACTGCTCTATTTTCATTTCCTAAGTGGCTTAAGGCTCGTAGTGTACAATACGAACTTGCCTTTATTAGATGTTTTGTTATTGTTCGGAGATGATAAGAGAGAAAATACTCTATGGGGAAACTATCAAGCCCTAATGTTATCATGCATCATGGCCCTATGGTTGAGTTTGAAGGGGAAACTATCCTATGAGTTGTCATGCATGGATCAAACCTACTGTCTATCATCACCATCCTTGAACAAGGAGGTGAGAATCCTAAGGGAACATGCAAAAAGGGCAACACAAAGCTAAAAAGCAAGTGAAAGAAGAATGTAAACAGATGCATATGCAATGCAACAGTACAAGCAAGGGAGACAAGCTCAACCTTCAATGCAAACAGGAGATGAAAATAGAGATGCACAGAGCAAACACACAAGCAAAGGGAGACAAACCCAACCTTTCAATACAAACAAGCAAAGGGAGACTACCTCAACCTTTCAATGCAGTCATGCGCCTAAACAAAAGTATTCTACTCATGCAGTTTTATCCTAATGCAGCAAGCAAATCAATCAAACAGGGAGGAAAAGTGTAACCAAGATGAGCAACAGAGAAATCATTCCAGGCTACATCAGGTTGGATGTGTATCAACACAAGAGTTCATCATGGGCTCAACCTCTTGAGGAATACACAGAATCCAACCAAAGGAAGGATTAGGCTCTCCCAAGAGGGATCCTATGCCAACAGGACAGAGAAACTGCATGTTGGTCCTAGATATCAATCTAAGGTATCTGGTTAAGGTGTATCAACACAGAATTTCCTTCTAAGGCTCAACCTGTTGAGGAATGCACAAAATCCAACCAAGGGAAGGATTAGGCTCTCCCAAGAGGGATCCTAAGAAAGGGACTTGGAGAAAGAAGATAGTATAAACCAAAGGAATATACCATGCCATGAATGTCAATCCAAGGCTCAAACTCTTGAGGAATGCACAGAATCCAACCAAAGGAAGGATTAGGCTCTCCCAAGAGGGATCCTCATCAAGACTTGGAGGAGGAAGATAGTGCAAACCAAAGGAATGTACTATGCTAATGAATGTCTATCCAAGGCTCAACCTCTTGAGGAATACACAGAATCCAACCAAAGGAAGGATTAGGCTCTCCCAAGAGGGATCCTCATCAAGACTTGAGGAAGGAGGATAGGGCAAAGCCCAGGAAAGAAACCACACAGGGGAAAGAAGCCATCACAGAAACCTCTAAGAAACCCTAGTGATTAGTTCTAAAGATCACCTAAACTAATGGATCTAAAAGCTCTATCAAGGCCTAACAAATGCTATAAATAGGTATCAACCTAAGCTTTAATCTATCAAGAAGGAAATTGAAGCCTAAAGTTTGCTAAGGTTCACTTTAGAGCTTAAATTGTGAGGCAAGCTAAATTAGGATCACCCTAAACACAATCAACTTGTAAATTCTAAGAAAAATACCAAAATCAATCCTAAAAGGCTTGGAAAAATTCTAAGGCTCCCTAAGTGTGTTAAGGAATCATGGTAGAAAATCCAGGGCCAAGACCTAAATCTAAAGGGTCTAAACAAATCCTACACTTAAAGGTATGCTTAAGGGAATCCACAAGGGGAAGATCCTAGAAATCTATCTCAAACCTATACCTAAAAGCATCTAAAAAATTCAAGAAAAAGGCTACAATATTCTACAATGTATCAACATTCATCATGCAAAAAATCATACATTTCTATGGATTATTGAAAGAGAAATAAAATCACAAAGATAGGCATGTCATTTTGCAACTATTAAAAACATATTAAAAGAGGAAATATGCAATTAATTGAAAAGGAAATGGAAAATCAAAATAAAAATCATGAAAAAATTCTACACATATTCAAGTATCTCCAATATTTTTTTCAAGATTTATTGACATCATTTAATATTTTTCTTGAATTAAAATGGAACAAGTAACCAAATGAAATAAACGAAAAATAAAAGTAAAGGGAAAATGGCCAGGGGGTGCAAGAAGTAGTGATTCACGCGTGTTATTCGTTATGGGCTGTGAAACGGGTGGTGCGGTTAGCAAATGAATTAAAAGCCCAGCTGAGTTCACCTTAAGTGAAACTCAGCATTTTGGGGCAAAGGGGAAAGGCCATATCGTAAAAGCAAATTGTGGTCGTGTATTGGGATGTACGAGTCAAGGATCCACGCGATCGGACGACTAACATTAAAACTGGCGTTTTCAATTGGAAACGGAGGGAAAGCCTCCCGCGGTGGAGCTGCCACACGCAGACGGTGGGCGGCCTTGCGCCGGTCATCTTCAACGTCTCACCAAAATCCTAACTTCCTCATTCCTTGACCAAAACGAGATTTTCTTGAACCAAACCTATGTGATTTTTCGTGTAGAATCCAAATATGTAATTTATTTTCACTTTCCTCCATTAAAACTCAGAAATCGTTAATATCCAAGAATCTCTCAAGAATTCTTAACTTTCACAAAAGCCAAAATTGAAGGCACTAATCTCTTCCTCTCACTTCCTACATCAATATTCCATGTTTCTTTTCCATTTTCATCCAATATTTAGGGAGAAATTCAAACTACAACCTAAGGTGTCATTTCAAGAATTAGCATGAATCCTAACCAAACTAATCCTAAAACGTTCTACACACTCTAAGGATCATAATTATGTGAAAATGGCACAACAATTCACCAAGAACAGAGAGTATGGATGAAATATAGGAACTTGTAAATAAGCTTCGACAGAGGCTTGAATTGTGGATGAAGCTTCAAGAAAATCGTCCAGAATCCATCAGTGATCCTCACTGAAGCTTTTGGCAATGGTAATTTGGCCTGAAAGTGGCTCTATCTTCAAAATCGAATTTCCAAGTTTCTCCACTTTTTCTTAACTCAATTTCTGTTATTCTTGCACCAAATTCTGTTATGGCAGTTGGGAATCATCCAAGAGGTTATATGCAATGGACCTAGAGTGATTAGAAGCCCAATTGAAGCCTATGGCAGCCCAATTTAAAATCCAAAATTTTGATTATGGAGCTTTGTGAAACTCATCAAAACAGAGCTGTCAAGCTTGCTCATTGATCCATTCTGGTTACTTATGATGTAAGGAAGATGTGTGGATAGGATTGAGGCCTTGAAAATGAATGGATGGTTTGTTTTGCATTTGTTGCTTAAGGATGAAGAAATCTTGAATTTTCACATGTAAATGGCTTCAAACTTGATTTGTAATTTTTCCAATGTTCTTAAAACATCAATTAGACTCAAAACAAACACAAATATGACATGAATTGGTTCCAAAATAAATTGATTTGAATTAGCCCTTTTCAAGCTTCCTTTCATGAATTTTTCTTTAAGCATTTCTCATTCTAACCCATATCAATGGATTCTTGGTGCATGGTTGGACAAATAACATCATTTTGAAAAACTTTCAAGTTGGACAAAATTCCATTTGAGGTGTGTAAGATGGTGAAATTGACCCATAATCAAAATGGCCTATAATCTCAACTTTCCCAAAATACCCTTGTCTTGCAAAGCTCATATCTTGAGTTCTACAAATCCAATCATGGACTTCTAGTACTTTTTGGAAAGCTAAGAAGATAAGGAACAACATTCATGTTGGCCAAAAGTTGAGGAGAATCATCTTTATAGGGAAAAAGTGTCATGCAAATTGGTTGACTTTCAAGCTCCAAATTCACATTCATCTGATGACCAGTAATATGTCTGACTCATAACTTGAGTTCTATAAACCCTATCAAGGACTTATAGTACTCAAATTAAAGTTATGATCATGCTCTACAACAATCATATTGGGGTCAAGGTGATATGAAAATCACATCTTGAGTTATGTGGTCTTGAAGTTAGGCACTAAATAAGGGGATTTTACACTGTCAAGCTTAGAAACCCTAGCCTAGGAACTCCTCACACTCTTGATTCATGATGAGTTGACCTTGGATTCATCCCTTGGGCATCTTAATACATCAATCCATGATCACATGGCCTTGAAATTAGGTCTCAACATTCCTCAAATCATCTGTTAACCTAGGGTTGACCAGATGAAACCCTAATTGCACCAATCTTGGTTGTAGCTCCTTGTACATTGCATAATGACTTGAATAAGCTCCATAATGATCCTTAAAACCTCTCATAAGCTATTGTGATGCTTTCCTCCCAAATCCATGGACTTGCAACTCTCTGATGATTCTCAATTGATCCTCAAGATAGGAGATACAACCATTTCCACCATCCACTTCTTCCACAAGCTTTGACCTTCTCTGATGATCTGATGAGGATGATAAACCTTTACCTGCTTAAATGAAGCTTCTTGATTTGGCTTGGCCCTTTGATAACCTCTTCTTGATGGGCACACATCCCCTGATCCCCTATAAATGGATGATGGTATGCAAATGCTAATGCAATGTTAGTGCTATATGAATGCAATGAACAAAGCTAAGTGAAGAAAAAAAGTTAGGCAAATTTTGGGGTGCAATAGCTTCCCCTATTCAAACGACTTAGACCTGACTGGGTGAGAAGCGAACGACTCTCAAACAATCAAGGTGAAAGACGGTTGAATACCAATAAACCCAGAAATTTGCCAACCGCACAAGTAAACGATACTCTGATTGGTAGGAAACTCTTCGGAAACTGAAATAACAGTTGCACGAGAACTTGCTGGTGAATGATTAATCTCAAATCTCCGTCAGGATGATCATCTGATTTCACTGTAGAACTTCGTCCTCAAGCCATCAAGGGATTACTGGTTACACGGTAACCGGTGAAGGATTAATCTCAAATCTCTGTCAGGATGATCATCTGATTTCGCTGTAGAATTTCGTCCTTAAGTCATCAAGGGATCACTAGTTACACGGTAACTGGTGAAGGATCGTCGATTATGCCGTCGGGCATTCTGCGGCACGGTAGCAGAATTCCTCTAGACTCGTCAGGTCACTAGAAACGTTTGACAATCTCTGTCGGACTTCAATCATCAAGTCTCCAAAGGAGATTTCAACTTCTCTGTTTGAAACCTGCTGGGGATGATACATCTCCGCTGGGGATTTTGCAGAACTATCAAGTGACTTTGCTTTGAGGATTCAGGAATCATTCTGGGCGAATAAACTCTGCTGAGGAATTCAAGAATCATCTGGAACAAACAACTCCGCTGAGGAATACCTGCACACAAGAACAGTAATGGCCTAGCTCATGTTTCACATGCATATGTTCGACAATGGCGTAATGCTCCATACGATGGAAATGCTACGCGTTTAGGGTAAATGCTATGCAATCATGAAAAATGCAACGGAACCTCTCCAATGAAATAAATGCGGGAGAAACAAGGCCAACGCCGCTGGGGATGGAGACAAACTCTGCTAAGGATAGCTCACACGTGCCAATAATGATTGGGCTTTATGCGGGGAAAACTGAACCCTGGATATGAATTGGATAGGTCAGGCAAGAACTGACAACCGGGCGAGAATTGGATTCTACAAAACAAGTTAGACGAGAACTGGCTACCAGGTGAGAACTGGTCTTCCATTTTGTGCTGAACATGAACTACTTTGGTTTCCCAGACGATAACTGGACTTCAACATGGTTTTCACCAGGCCGGAATGGATATTAAAGATAACCGACCATCAGGCGGAAATTAGAGTTCCAACTGTAGGCTAAAGAAACATTGACCGGACGGGTATTGGTCTTAATAGCTGACATTCACTAGGCGAGAGCTGGACTCAAATGTATTTTACCCGACGAGAACTAATGTTCCATGAAGACTTATCATACGGGAATTGAGCTTCAAAAGAATGACAGGCCAGGCAAGAACTGGACTCTGAAACAGTTTTCCATACGAGAATAGGAATGTGCTAAGCACGGTCGGGCTTTCGATTTTAGGATATGACCAAGTTTATGATAATTGGATCTCTGGTTACCGACAAGAATGGATTTAGAAGGGGAATGACTAGACAAGAACTAGTATCCGAGAATGGACCACCAGACGAGAGCTGGTGTCAACAAGGTTAGGCTATCAGACATGAACTGACTACCAAGCGGGAACTGGGTTCAACAAACAAAGTTGGACGAGAACGGATTACCAGGCAGGTACTAGAATCTACCAAAAGATTGAACGAGAATGGATTACCAGGCAGGAACTGGAATCTACCAAAAGGTGAACTGGAATCTACCAAAAGGTTGGACGAGAACAGATTACCAGGCAGGAACTGGGTTCTACGAACAAGGTTAGGCGGGTACTGACTACCAGGTTCTGGATATCGAATGAGAACTGATTAAACAGTGGGTTGCAGAAAGGGTGACCGGACAAGAACGGGTCAAGAACCTGACGCGTACTAGACGGGAACTGGTGTTTACTGAAGGGTGACCAGACAAGAACTGGTTCAAAGGTTTGCCTGGACAAGAACTAGGCTTTGGAAACGATTTGGTTACAAGGTTTGACAAGTAGCAGGTTTCAGGTTATCTGATAGGGTGATGACACGATTCCACAACACTCAACTCTTGTTGACGAGAATAAATTCGCTTGAGTAATTGCCCCGATGTAATTCCACTTGCCCCGGTTTGATCTTTGGGAGAAAGTTTATCCTGAGGAAAAAGTAGTTTTGACATGAGACGACCTCGAGAAGGCTTGCCCCAGAATCTGTATCATGAAAGGATTCATCTTTGATGGGACTGATAAGCTTCAAAGGTATGGGAGGGAACAATTCTTTTGCCCTTAGGGTGGCATGCCCCAGCTCTGTAATGGCATTACCCCTGATTGGCTGCTTGAGGATCAGTACCTTTGGTCACGAGAAATTCGCCGAATCTCGACCTGATTGCCCCAGATTAACTGACTTTTGGGATGGCTGACTCCCATGCTATGATCATTTGATATAGCTTGCCCCGGTTCACCGGAATACTCAGGCGTTCTGTGTTCTATCCTGATCAAAATCTTTCCATCATGGAAACTTTCCCGCTGTCAAGCGCTTACTCGTAAGTAAAACAAACTGTTCTGCATAAAAGACATATCAAATGCAATGCATATGGCAGTTTTGAAATTCCAATCTGGTTCACTGGAAAAATTTTTGTGACATAAAGTATATGAATCATTCATCAACATGTCAACATTAATACAACGCTATAAGAAGAATCCTTTTAGGAGTCAGTTTCGATGCGATCTTTATCGAAGTATGCTTTCGAAATACCTATTTCAATTAGGACTTTTTCAGGTTGTAACGTGGTCAGGTTCACGGTTTAAGAAAGAAAGGACAAAGGCTCAAAATTCATTTTAACCCACCCATTCTCCTTGATGTTCTCCGATCCTACGTTCAGCTAATTTGACCTTAGCGCTCACCTTTCAACGATTGAACGACAGGAATGACAATTCGGGAAAACACGCATTTTCGGAGTGACAGTCACTCGCTTTTCGTCTATGGGCGCCCGGAGCCACACAATTTCGTTCTTGTTTGAGGATTTTTTCTTTCGTAATCCTTTTTCGCTTTTCGTTTTTTCCATTCCCTAATTTTTTCCTGGACTAACTCTTTTGAGTTTCTTCGATTTTGAAGTCCAGCGGGATGCCCTAATTTTTGCCTAAGTCGCTTGTTTTCAAGATTCGACTTAGTGGGATTTTCCTTTTGATTCTTTTTTTTCTCTTTTTTTTTGAACAAATCGCATGACAACGGCTCGCATGACTTGTTTGAAAAGATATTGTGACTGTTTCACTCCTGATCGGCCAGGTTCAACCATCATGGTTTTTTAGGTACGACCTATATAGGTGTGATTTATCCTCGAACGGGAACACTCCTATTGTAATTTGAATGCTTGGTCAAATTAACTGACACCTACCCTGCCCTGGGTTAAGATTGAGGTTTTTTCATTTTCAGAAAGAAACTCCTACTACTCAGCTCAAAGGGGTTAACAAGGGATTATCTTCCTTATATCTCTGGTGTTTTGGATTTGAAACAATGCCTGTACATCATCAACAAGTTTTTATTCAAAAGCATACATTCGGAAGCTTGCGCTTCTCAAAATTTCGTCATCCTCCCCAGACTCTACTTAAACAAGCGTTTGAAAATAAAAGAAAGCAATAGAGTGAACACGAATGGATTAATTCAAAACATGCATATTTATTTCATTATCAATATCAATTGAAAAACAACAAGTTTTACAAGCGAAATTTGCATTCTAACAGGAAAGAAATTACAATTGTAAAGAAATGACATGATAAAATGCAGATTGTTAGATTTCGGGAACCGGGCTTCTTGTATTTTGACCACTGGCTAGGGAGATGCAACCCTTGAAGTCTTCAAACTCAATCAGACGAGAGGTCGACGTGCACAACCAACTTTCCTTCGGGAAAGGAAATGTACTCTTTGTCCATCAATTATTGAACTTTGGCCTGAAAGGCTTTGCAATCCTCAGTTGTGTATCCTATGGATCCTGCATGATATTCACATTGAGCACTGGGATCATACCCGGGAGGGTAGGGTTCTGGCAATGGTTTGAGAGCCTTGGGCTCCACCAACGAGTTCTGAATCAGGAATGGCAGAAGCTCACTGTGTGGCATGGGCACTGGATGAGGAGGAGCATTCCTTCTTTCCAAATTATTGCTGCGAGGCCTATTCTGATTCTGGCGCTGACGGTTATTTTGCTGCCGAGAAGCACGAGATTGTTGGCGACGGGCTGACTATTGAACTGGAGCATATACGACATTATCCTTTCTTTCCTTCCTAACATAAGGCCTCCTTGCATCTTTCGAGGGATTGATAGCAACTTGAATCTTTCCCATTTTGATGCCGCTTTCGACTCTTTCGCCTGCACTTACCAGATTCGAAAAGCATGCAGTCATGTAACCTATCAGCTTCTCGTAGTACAACCCGGAAAGTGTAGCCACGAACATGTCAGTCATTTCTCTCTCCGCCAGGGGAGGTTGCACTCTGGCCGCTAAGTCTCGCCACCTCTGGGCGTACTCCTTGAAGCTCTCATTGTTCTTCTGTGACAGGCTCTACAATTGTAGCTTGTTTAGTTCCATATCAGTGTTGTATTGATAGTAACACACAAAGGCTTCGGCCAGTTCTCTCCAGCTATAGATGTGGGTCCTTTCAAGCCCCATATACCATTCCAATGATGCCCCAGTTAGACTATCCTGGAAGAAATGCATTAGCAACTTTTCATCGTTCGAGTAAGCAGACGTTTTCCTGAAATATGCTCGGATGTGCACTCTAGGACAGGTCGTCCCTTTGTACTTATCAAACTCTGGTACCCTGAATTTGGGAGGAATCCCGACCCCAGGAATTAAACCAAGATCTGACATGTCGAGACCCAGAGAGTTCTAATTTTCAAGAGATTTCATCTTTTCCTCAATCAGTTTGAACCTTCTGTCAGCTTCGGTGGGTAAACATCCTTCCATATTTCTCATGGAAAAGATATCACTCTGATGATCTTCCCATTGAGGGCCATTAGCTCCGTGCACAACACGTACACTTCCACCAGTAGCGTTACCATTATTATTCACACCACCTCCGCCCGGAGGTACGACAACGGTAGGAATAATCTGTGGACCCGATCCACCAACAGGAGGAATAACATCAGCTTCTCCGTGCAATACACCCACTTCGTCAGCTCGTGCTATCAAAGGCTGGACTAGAGTTCTCAACTGTTCTTGCCCATTGGCTACGTTCTGCATCAGCTCCATGAACTGGAACATGCGAGTTCTGACCTCGTGTAATTCAGCTTGAACCTGATCCATTGCTTTTGCTGATTCTTTTGAGTCGGATATCTGTGGATACTGAACTGCTCAAACCTGTTATTGAAGAACACCAAGCGGAGATAAGAACACGAGGCCAACGAGAACAACCTGCCATGCAAATAAGAATGCAAGATGCAAAATGAAAACATGGTATGATGATGCAAATGCAAGTGCAAAGATACAACAAGGGATCAAGAGTGCTGTGTTGTTGACTGAAGAGGACCAGAATTATGCTTCGGCGAGAATATAACACAACTCTGATAATTAGGACCCACTGATACCAATAATACTGATTCATACTGTCAAGAAAAACCAGGTTGTCTGAAGGTAAAAGTTTTCTGCATAACCCCAGTCCCACTCACAGGTATGGACCTAATCCACTGATAAAGGTACGACATCCTATGCGTTCCTCAGTGTCACAGAATTTCAAGAGATGATGATACGTTCACCATTTCTGGTTCGACATCATCACTCCCTGAAGAGGCCTCACTTAGCTGAGTCACAAATGATCGGTCCCCAGAGTCGACAATCCTCAGATCCAAAATCCTCTCGAGTCCAAAGGACCGATAGGGAAATCATCAAATAGAATCTCATCTGAGTGTGGATTACATGGGAACTGGTGCGAGCAAAGCAAGCAAGTCCACCATTAATCCACTCTAATGCTATGTTTGCTCTCAAGCCTGGGTCTGACTTATCACTCATCAGAATCTCACTCCCACAACAGCACAACAAATAATCATATTATACTGAAAGTAAAGTGCGATAAATAAATGCAAACCCAACAGATAAACACGCAAGCGCTAGGATTGACTCGCATAGGGGACGTTGGATCCCCAGCAGAGTCGTCAGCTGTCGCTATTGCGAAAATAAGGTGCCGGCAAAATAGAAGAGTCGCCACCTTTCGTTATTTATCCCACAGAAGGGTAAAGGAAACAATCGGAAAAACCTGACGAAAAGGTATAAGACAAGGTCATCGCAACCATGTCTGGGTTCGGGAGTCGGTTACGCAAGGGGAAGGTATTAGCACCCCTCACGTCCGTTGTACTCAATAGGATCCATGCTTGTTGTGTTTATCTGACGGGTTGGTTTAACTATCTACCTATCAAGGATGGTCTGAAAATAAAATAAAATAGACTCGGCAAAGCATCGCGCTTCGTGTCTACATATTCTCGTCAGAGAATAAGAAATCAGAGTCAACGTAGTTCGGCTAACTACAGGCCAGGGGAAGGTTGCTCGCCAAGATATCACATCTTGTGCCTACGTACTTTCATCTGGTATGAAAGATCAGAGCTTACGTAGTTCGGGATAACGCGAAACTCGGGTTGATTCAAGTATTTTTTACCCGAGTAGGGTTAACAAACAGTTCCAGCAGTTTGGTGTATGTAGCTCGCTCGTCGGAGACTCGTGCGTTACCGTTTGCGGTAGAACTGAGAGTTAACGACACTCTTTTTTTTGAAAATGTTTTCTTGATTAAGAGAGCCCACGGGGCAAAAGGAAGTTTAATGTTTGTTTTTTGTCTTTTACGGAAAGAAGTGTTTTTTATGAATGTTTGTAATTCATACTGCACTAGAGACTATGACTTAGGAACGAATGTGTCGCACATCGTCCTAAGGACGTGGGCTAAACACTCTAGACGATTAAGGGGAAACCGCTCAATTTTCATTTCCTAAGTGGCTTTAGGCCTGTAGCGTACAATACGAACTTGCCTTTATTAGATGTTTTGTTATTGTTTGGAGATGAGAAGAGAGAAAAGACTCTATAGGGAAACTATCAAGCCTTAATGTTATCATGCATCATGGCCCTATGGTTGAGTTTGAAGGGGAAACTATCCTATGAGTTGTCATGCATGGATCAAACCTACTGTCTATCATCACCATCCTTGAACAAGGAGGTGAGAATCCTAAGGGAACATGCAAAAGGGGCAACACAAAGCTAAAAAGCAAGTGAAAGAAGAATGTAAACAGATGCATATGCAATGCAACAGTACAAGCAAGGGAGACAAGCTCAACCTTCAATGCAAACAGAGATGCACAGAGCAAACACACAAGCAAATGGAGGCAAACTCAACCTTTCAATGCAAACAAGCAAAGGGAGACTAGCTCAACCTTTCAATGCAGTCATGCGCCTAAACAAAAGTATTCTACTCATGCAATTCTATCCTAATGCAGCAAGCAAATCAATCAAACAGGGAGGAAAAGTGTAACCAAGATGAGCAACAGAGAAATCATCCCAGGCTACATCAGGTTGGATGTGTGTCAACACAAGAGTCCATCATGGGCTTAACCTTTTGAGGAATGCACAGAATCCAACCAAAGGAATGATTAGGCTCTCCCAAGAGGGATCCTATGTCAACAGGATAAAGAAACTGTGTGTTGGTCCTAGATATCAATCTAAGGTATCTGGTTAAGATGTATCAACACAAAATTTCCTTCTAAGGCTCAACCTGTTGAGGAATGCACAAAATCCAACCAAGGGAAGGATTAGGCTCTCCCAAGAGGGATCCTAAGAAAAGGACTTGGAGAAAGAAGATAGTATAAACCAAAGGAATATACCATGCCATGAATGTCAATCCAAGGCTTAACCTCTTGAGGAATGCACAGAATCCAACCAAAGGAAGGATTAGACTCTCCCAAGAGGGATCCTCATCAAGACTTGGAGGAGGAAGATAGTGCAAACCAAAGGAATGTACTATGCTAATGAATGTCTATCCAAGGCTCAACCTCTTGAGGAATGCACAGAATACAACCAAAGGAAGGATTAGGCTCTCCCAAGAGGGATCGTCATCAAGACTTGAGGAAGGAGGATAGGGCAAAGCCCAGGAAAGAAACCACACAGGGGAAAGAAGCCATCACAGAAACCTCTAAGAAACCCTAGTGATTAGTTCTAAAGATCACCTAAACTAATGGATCTAAAATCTCTATCAAGACCTAACAAATGCTCTAAATATGTATCAACCTAAGCTTTAATCTATCAAGAAGGAAATTGAAGCCTAAAGTTTGCTAAGGTTAACTTTAAAGCTTAAACTGTGAGGCAAGCTAAATTAGGATCACCCTAAACACAATCAACTTGTAAATTCTAAGAAAAATACCAAAATCAATCCTAAAAGGCTAAGAAAAATTCTAAGGCTCCCTAAGTGTGTTAAGGAATCATGGTAGAAAATTCAAGGCCAAGACCTAAATCTAAAGGGTCTAAACAAATCCTACACTTACAGGTATGCTTAAGGGAATCCACAAGGGGAAGGTCCTAGAAATCTATCTGAAACCTATACCTAAAAGCATCTAAAAGATTCAAGAAAATGACTACAATATTCTACAATGTATCAACATTCATCATACAAAAAATCAAACATTTCTATGGATTATTGAAAGAGAAATAAAATCACAAAGATAGGCATGTCATTTTGCAACTATTAAAAACATATTAAAAGAGGAAATATGCAATTAATTAAAAAGGAAATGGAAAATCAAAATAAAAATCATGAAAACATTCTACACATATTCAAGTATCTCCAATATTTTTTTCAAGATTTATTGACATCATTTAATATTTTTCTTGAATTAAAATGGAACAAGTAACCAAATGAAATAAAAGAAAAATAAAAGTAAAGGGAAAATGGCCAGGGGGTGCAAGAAGTAGTGATTCACGCGTGTTATTCGTTATGGGCTGCGAAACGGGTGGTGCGGTTAGAAAATAAATTAAAAGCCCAGCTGAGTTCACCTTAAGTGAAACTCAGCGTTTTGGGGTAAAGGGGAAATGCCATATCGTAAAAGAAAATCGTGGCCGTGTATTGGGATGAACGAGTCAAGGATCCACGCGGTCGGACGACTAACATTAAAACTAGCATTTTCAATTGGAAACAAAGGGAAAGCCTCCTGCGGTGGAGCTGCCACGCGCAGACGGTGGCCGGCCTTGCGCCGGTCATCTTCAACGTCTCACCAAAATCCTAACTTCCTCATTCCTTGACCAAAACGAGATTTTCTTGAACCAAACCTATGTGATTTTTTGTTTAGAATCCAAATATGTAATTTATTTTCACTTTCTTCCATTAAAACTCAGAAATCCTGAACATCCAAGAATCTCTCAAGAATTCTCAACTTTCACAAAAGCCAAAATTGAAGGCACTAATCTCTTCCTCTCACTTCCTACATCAATATTCCATGTTTCTTTTCCATTTTCATCCAATATTTAGGGAGAAATTCAAACTACAACCTAAGGTGTCATTTCAAGAATTGTCATGAATCCTAACCAAACTAATCCTAAAATGTTCTACACACTCTACGGATCATAATTATGTGAAAATGGCACAATAAATTCACCAAGAACAGAGAGTATGGATGAAAGATAGGAACCTGTTAATAAGCTTCGACAGAGGCTTGAATTGTGGATGAAGCTTCAAGAAAATCGTCCAGAATCCATCAATGATCCTCACTGAAGCTTTTGGCAATGGTAATTTGGCCTGAAAGTGGCTCTATCTTCAAAATCGAATTTCCAAGTTTCTCCACTTTTTCTTAACTCAATTTCTGTTATTCTTACACCAAATTTTGTTATGGCAGTTGGGAATCATCCAAGAGGTTATATGCAATGGACCTAGAGTGATTAGAAGCCCAATTGAAGCCTATGGCAGCCCAATTCAAAATCCAAAATTTTGATTATGGAGCTTTGTGAAACTCATCAAAACAGAGATGTGAAGCTTGCTCATTGATCCATTCTGGTTACTTATGATGTAAGGAAGATGTGTGGATAGGATTGAGGCCTTGAAAATGAATGGATGGTTGGTTTTGCATTTGTTGCTTAAGGATGAAGAAATCTTGAATTTCCACATGTAAATGGCTTCAAACTTAATTTGTAATTTTTCCAATGTTCTTAAAACATCAATTGGACTCATAACAAGCACAAATATGACATGAATTGGTTCCAAAATGAATTGATTTGAATTATCCCTTTTCAAGCTTCCTTTCATGAATTTTTCTTTAAGCATTTCTCATTCTAACCCATATCAATGGATTCTTGGTGCATGGTTGGACAAATAACATCATTTTGAACAACTTTCAAGTTGGAAAAAATTCCATTTAAGGTGTGTAAGATGGTGAAATTGACCCATAATAAAAAATGGCCTATAATCTCAACTTTCCCAAAATACCTTTGTCTTGCAAAGCTCATATCTTGAGTTCTACAAATCCAATCATGGACTTCTAGTACTTTTTGGAAAGCTAAGAAGATAAGGAACAACATTCATGTTGGCCAAAAGTTGAGGAGAATCATATTTATAGGGAAAACGTGTCATGCAAATTGGTTGACTTTCAAGCTCCAAATTCACATTCATTTGATGACCAATAACTTGTCTGACTCATAACTTGAGTTCTATAAACCCTATCAAGGAATTATAGTACTCAAATTAAAGCTATGATCATGATCTACAACAATCATATTGGGGTCAAGGTGAGATGAAAATCACATCTTGAGTTATGTGGTCTTGAAGTTAGGCACTAAACGAGGGGATTTTACACTGTCAAGCTTAGAAACCCTAGCCTAGGAACTCCTCACACTCTTGATTCATGATGAGTTGATCCTGGAATCATCCCTTGGGAATATTAATACATCAATACATGATCACATGGCCTTGAACTTAGGTCTCAACCTTCCTCAAATCATCTGTTAACCTAGGGTTGACCAGATGAAACCCTAATTGCACCAATCTTGGTTGTAGCTCCTTGTACATTGCATAATGACTTGAATAAGCTCCATAATAATCCTCAAAACCTCTCATGATCTATTGTGATGCTTTCCTCCTAAATCCATGGACTTGCAACTCTCTGATGATTCTCAATTGATCCTTAAGATATGAGATACAATCATTTCCACCATCCACTTCTTCCACAAGCTTTGACCTTCTTTGATGATCTGATGAGGATGATAAACCTTTACCTGCTTGAATGAAGCTTCTTGATTTGGCTTGGCCCTTTGATAGCCTCTTCTTGATTGGCACACACCCCCTGATCCCCTGTAAATGGGTGATGGTATGCAAATGCTAATGCAATGTTAGTGCTATATGAATGCAATGAACAAAGCTAAGTGAAGAAAAAAAGTTAGGCAAATTTTGGGGTGCAACACCCAACATACGGTTTCTTTGTCATCAGCTCCATTGGGGCGAATATGCTGATCAGTTACACTAGACCTATAGGCACCTTATGTTGGAGTTCCTTAGTTCGTTTCTCCACGAGCCATACGCTGATCAGGACGGGCTGGCCTCATTCAGACTTTTCAGGAAGGAGTATGCCTTTACCATTAAGGCGTTTGGTGACCTGCTCGGATTTCAGACCACCCCTGATGCTATACCTGACCTGCCGATGGGCTATTTTATGAGTAGAGACATCGACCAGTTCTGGAGAGATATTACGGGCGGAGGAAGCCTCGACCCATCCACTCGGCTGTCTCCGGTCATCCACAACCCAACGATGATGTACTTTCAGATGACCTTGGCTCACACATTTCTTAGAATGGAGGACTCTGACATGCATGTTAGTGAGGAAGAGATCTTCTTCCTATTCTGCGCAAACCGGTTACACCCAATGGCATGTGGAAACTTGTCGCATAATCTCGAGGGCACAACTAAATCCTCTGAAGGGATTATTCATGTGGGAGGCACCGTCACTAAAATAGCCACAACATTGGGACTCACCAACCATCTATTGCACCTGAATCCGTATTGTAGATACACCTTGTTGGATATTGATTTCTATTTGGACAGGGGGTTGATTAGGACGACATCTTTTCAGCCTGATTATTTCAGACTCCTGATCGACTACCAGATCGTGCACTATTTTACACTGCCTGATCCTGCTATGACCAATGTGCACGATCCTTCAACTGGAGTTACGCATTGGAAGGTTATGGGGAGACGATTGATGAGCCTCGCACACCGCCTTCAGCGGAGTACCATCCTTCACCACCCTCTCTGAGGAAGACAATATGGTTTAATAATCACTCACTGCGAAGGACTGACTTGTACACCCAGATAGCAGAGCTACGTTCAAAGATAGTTAGACTCCAACAGACGGTCACTGACCTCACTTTACAGGTGCAGGCATCAGACATGACTCATGCAACAAAAGCCAACACTCTATACCAGGAGATCTCAGACCTGCATAGAGAATTGCATACACTCCGTCATCCCGACCAGACAGACAAGCATTCGGCCTCGTGATGACACCGTCTTATTAATCTTTATCATTTGATTTATTTCCATTTTTATTTACAGACTCATTTCATATACTCACGTTTTCCTTTCATGACATTAACTATTCCGTATATATATATATATATATATATATATATATATATATATATATATATATATATATATATATATATATATATATATATATATATATATATATATATATATATATATATATATATATATATATATATATATATATATATATATATATATATATATATATATATATATATATATATATATATTTGTGATGATTGTTATTTCTTTATTTCATGTAATTTTATTTTATTTACTTAATTATGTTTCCTGATTTTTTATATGATAAAATAAGGAGAAGAAAAAAATGATATAGGAGGAAAAATAAGTGTGCCAGGACAGGTGACTTTTACTGTCAACACACTCCAAAAATCAAGAAGGAGCACCAAAGCCCAAACAAAGGACCAAAATTCGGCCCACTCACTTTCAGTGAGGATGGCGCCAGCCATATAGTCCATGGCGCCCGCCACGGGGTCTGGACTATTTCTGGTTTGGCATCATCATCTCCTGAAAAGGCCTCACTTAGCTGACTCACAAATGATCGGTTCCTAGAGTCAACAATCCTCAAATCCAAAATCCCAACCGATCCGAAGGATCTGAAGGAATATCATCAGAGAGAATCTCGTTTGAGTGTGAATTTCATGGGGAACTGTATCTGCTAAGCAAACAGGCCCCCACTAATCTCCACTACTAAAGCTAGGTTCATACTCAAGCTTGGGTCTGGCTTATCACTCATCGGAACTTCCCTCCCCACAGCACAACACAAATGATATATGATGCGAAAAATAAATGCGGGAAAGTAAAATGAGAAAGTAAATAAAGCACATATATACAACAGACAAGCGCTAGGATTGACTCGCATAGGGAACCAGGGTCCCCAACAGAGTCGCCAGCTGACGCTACTGCGAAAATCAAGGCCGGAAATGACAGAAGAGTCGCCACCGTGCGTTATTTATCCCAAGAGGGGGAAAGGAAACGCTCAGAGAAAACCTAACGAAAAGAGGGATAAGATCGGTCATTGCAACCAAATCTCGGGTTCGGGAGCCGGTTACGCAAGGGAAAGGTATTAGCACCCTTCACGTCCGTCGTGCTCGACGGGATCCACGCTTGTTGTCTATCTAAAAGGGTGATTGAAACTATCTAACTACAAGCTTGAGGACAAAAGTAAAAGAAATGACTCGGCAAAGCAACGATGCTTTGTGCCTTCGTATCTCATCTGAAATGAGAAGTCAGAGTCAACGTAGTTCAGCTAACTACGGGTGAAAGGGGGGAAGGTTGCTTGCTAAGACATTGTGTCTTGTGACTACATACTTTCATCTTGTATGAAAGATCAGAGCAAACGTAGTTCAGACTAATGGGGGAACACAGGTTTGTTCAACTGTTTTTTTTAGGCCCGAGTAGGGTTAACAAGTAGTTCTAGCAGTTGGTGTATGCAGCTCGAGCATGGGAGACTTAGGCGTTACCGTTTGCAGTAGAACTAAGAGTTAACAACACTCTTGTTATGAAAATCATTTTCCTGATTAGAATCCCGAAGGATGAAAAAAGGTTTGAAATGTTTTTGTGTTTTTTAGAGAAGAAGTGTTTTGAATTGGAGTGTTTATAATACATGTTGTACCAAAGTCTAGAACCTAGGATCGAATGCGTCGCATATTGCCCTAAGGACGTATACTAAACACTCTAGGCAATTGAGAGGTGGCCCTTCAACTACCATTTCCCAAGTATAAGGCTCATGGAACAACATCCATTATCTTTATTAAGTGTTTTATGATTGTTTTGAGATGAGAAGAGAAAGGACACTAAAAGGGGGACTAAATCCAAGCCTAAAGTTGTCATGCAATGGTGATCCTAAGATTGAGATAAAAGGGAATGAGATTATCCTAATGTTATCATGCATAGGATTGAACACCTAATGTCTCTCCTACTCCCATCCTAAACGGAAGGACTAGGAATCCTAGGGGGATCATGGCACAAAGCCAAGTAAACACTAAATAATTCACTTACAAATGAAATGAGAAAGAAAATAAAATGATAAAATAAAAATGGAAGAGAAAACACATTAATTCGTTAATTCAAAAATAAAATGAAGATTTAAAAATAGAAGAAGAACAAAAAATAATTACCACAACTAAATATTAAGAAATGATTTTTTTTTTGGATTTTGGATATTTAAAACTAATTTTAAGTAACTAAAATAAAAACAAGAAAATAATAAAAAATGGAAAGAAATTATATAAATAAGAAAACAAATGGCCAAAAATAAGAAAGTGCCTCCCCAAGGCTTGAACCCAAGACCTTGGGGTTGCAAGCTCAAAACTTAGCCAAACTAACCACTAAACACGTGTTAAGTAAATGGAAAAAGAAGATAAAATATTCAAAACATGGAAAATAATAAAAAGAAGCAAAAACGCCCCCAGCAGGGCTCGAACAGGGGTTCACACGGTTAGGCAAGGTCTTAAGAGTGAGGCATTAACCACTGGGGTGGTGATACATCCGTGTATCAATGCCATCCCATTAATACATGAGCCAAAACAAGCAGAGTGGCTGGGCAGACTAGGCAAGGCCAAGGCAAGAAATGTCACAAGCGGTTTCGCTCTAACTTGACTAACTTTTCACAAGGAACACAATGACATTGCTCAAATTTCCAAATTATGCACATAGCATAAAAATTGATGGCTTATGCAAGAATGTGCTTGAAATGCATTTTGAGCTCTAATGATCAAAACTGGTGGATTTAAGGACAAGTAAAGGTCTGCACACACTTCAAATATGCTATGGAAGAAATTCTAACAAGAAAATTAGTCCACAAAACATCAAAGCAAAATAAAGGCACGTGAGTTGCAAATAATGGAAATTGTGCTTTGAAAGAGATTTAGCAATTCAACAATATCAATGAACCTATGACAGCCACCAAGTTCACTAAAATAGAAACCAACAGTTAAAGCCTTGTACACTAATTGCAAGAGTCTCAACAAAAAGAAAACTTGAAGGTATCTGCTCAAATTCAAAACAGCAAGCAGATCAAAATATGGTGCTTTATGGTAGTGAAATGTCTGGATTGATCCATACAGTGATGGTATGTCAAATTATGTTGAATTCCATCCAACATGTCTTTTTTCAAACAAAGCAAAACTATGGCACAAATCAAACAGAAACAGTCATCAAATCATACCACACTACAACCAAACAACAGTCAAAAGACCTTGCCTCAAGGTTTGTCAATGTGAATTAACCAACTCAATTCAATGATAGATCAAGACAAAGGAAACTAAATATGTCCTTACACATCAACCATTAAGATGGCAGCCAATCCCAAACATCTTTTTAAAATGAATTTGATAGAAAGCTCCCCAAGCTGTAACTGATAGAATGCTAGGGAGAAACAATTTCAAACAATGCACATAGCTTTACACAATTCAAACAAATATGACATGAACAAAACACACAAAGCTCCTTAGAGTAGCACTGAAGATAAGAATCAAGGGCTAAGAATTTCTCCACAGAAATCTGGACAGCAAGTAAAGTATTCAATTATCATCCTCATGATTTGCAATTTAGTCTTAGCATGAGTTTAAACAAACAACATCAACAACATCCTTCAAGCAAGCTAAACAATCCTACTGAGTACCCTTATCTCTCAAGAAATTATCAAATCAGTTAGCCCTTAAGCCTCTCAACTAGACTTGACAAACTGTAGGAAACTGACTGCAATGGTCAACCTCCCCCACACCTTTAATGACAGAAGGAACATGGTCATCCACCTCTGATGACAATCAAAACCTCTAAACCTGTTAACACAGCTCAGCAAGTCTGAGATACTCCTCAAGACCTTCCTTCTTGAAGCATGCCAACTGCATTAGTCAGTCCACACCCATCATGACTGCAAATTTGGCTTACAAATTCTATTCCAAACAAAAACTCCTCATATGGAAATCAAAGCACAACCAAACAACCCTACAGCTTGCTAGCAACTACCCTTGAGTTGACAAACTCAAACCTCAATGATGTTATTGTGAATCCAACTAGTGATAAAGGAAAATCCATGACTAAAAGCAGCCATAGGGGTTTCTAGAGACAATCCTATGCCTTAATGTTCTTGACAGCAAAAGTTGACAAAAACTCCAACTCAAGACAGTTTGAGACAAACATGAATATGTTGATCAATAGTAACTCTTGTGAAACATCTCAACAAGTAAAAAAAATCTAAATCTAAAGACAATCACCAACGCAAACCATAATGTTGGACAGATCCTCCAATGCCTTATGACAGTTACCTCACAAACCAGTTTTGACAACAAAGAAACTTGGATAGTAAAAAGATGGCCCTCAATGTACCAATGTCTCAATAGTAGCAAATTTTCAATACCTAGCACCACATTCTAAAAATGTCCTAATGACAATCTAGCAGCAACTGTAATGAATTGAACAAGCTTGACAATGTTGGTCACCATAATTTATAGGTCTCATATGCACACAAAAAACAGCAGACCAAGAGGGTTTGGTTTTGAGAAAACATGAACAAAAACCAAGTTTTACATTATAATGCAGACATGTTTCCTTCATAACAGTCACAATTGCAAACACATATAGGGTATAGACTAAGTAAGTTCACATCAAATCAGTCATGCTATCATGATAATGTTCAACTTACCTCAATGACAGTTTCAAATTTCACAACCAAGACAAAATTGACAGCCAACAATTATGAATCAACTTGTATGACCCCTGCAGTCCAAGTTGATCACTCTCCCAACAAGCTTTTGACAGTGAGCAAAATGTAACCAACATCTCACTAGGTCATCAATGTTTGTAACTCAAACTTGGCATGAGTTAGAACAACCAGCAGCTGATCCTCAATAGGTTCTTGGCACAAACATACTAAACAGGTCCAACATAAAATTCCCTTACATCAAGTTTTAAATCAACAAGTCTCAAAAACAGTCCTGGTATGACTATGCTAAGCTGGACAAATTCAAGGTTTAAACTCACAAATGAGAAGTACTAACCAAAGCCATGTTCAAGATACAAACCTATACACTAGTTGATCTATCACAAAACCAAATGCTCCTAACAGAAAAATAATGACACCCTCTAAGCAAGAACAACTTCAATGACTTAGACAACAAGGTTATAATAAACAGATTAAAGTTCAAACAAACACACATGGTGAAATCTCCTACCCTGCCTTTTTACAAAAGCAAAAACTCAAACAGAAATTAAAACAACTCCTGCAGTCTATTTGCAGCATAATAGATTCAACATGTATGGGGGACCAAAAATAACAAGTCATCCCTCAAATCTCATGATAGCAAGAAACAAAAGCAATAGGGTCCACAAAGCAAGGATTCACCAATTCACAAATTCAACAAGGAAGCTAGACCTAGACAATTAAGCAACAACCCTAGAGTAAAATTATGATGACAACCTAATCCAAACAAAAAGCAAACATGACATGTATAGAGGCATCTTCGACATGATAAACACAAAACCAATCATGCTCTTCTTATGAGTCATAACTCAACACAGATTATTTACCACAAATTCAAAACATCCAAAACTAGGTCCTTATGGCAGTTGCAACTCAAAAGTCTAATTAAGCCTCCAACAGTCAATTTAAAACAACAAATCCTAAAAGAAAGCAGCCCTGGTGTGACAGTCTCCTAACTAATTCATCAAGACAAGAACTCATACATATGTTGCAAGAAAACTCAAAACAAAACTTATGGCATAAAAGGTTGGCCAAACTCAACAGAAACTGACAGCAAAATGTCAAAGTGAGAACCTGTCCAATATGGCTTGTGATGCTAGCAAGGATAGGTCAAGGCTGGCCTCAAACAAAATCCAAAACAATGAGGAAAACATAACAGGGTAAACACATACACAAATTCCACACCAAACTCAACTTGACCTGGTCAACCTAACAAGAATGCTTCTACTTATCCTGAGTTAACAACTTTTAAATTAATGACCAAACACATAAGTGGCCAAACATGAGTAAGAAACTCAACATCAAACTTCAATACAAAAAAAAACATAACAGCTGCAGTATTTTGACATCACAATACCATTATCACACAAATGTATATTTCCAACATGAGAGTTCACAATATGCAACCAAAAACCAGTATCAATCAAAGACAGTTTAAAATGACAGTGTCAAACATCCAAAGTCAACTCAACACAAGTTTCACATGATGGCCACAACTTCATGACAGTAAACACAAACCATATTCAGCCTGTTATGATGATTCAAGGTACTCTAAACTCATGCATAATGAGTGAGTTTGAAATCACATACCTCTTGAAGACTTTTAAAGTGTGCTAGCAGCCTTTAGTTGAGGATCCCTTTTGAGCAAGATATCTCCTTTTGATGCAAGCTCCACAACAGCTTTTCTACAAGTTGATTCTTTGCAAGCTTTGAAGTTACTCTTCCTTGAAGCAAAAGTTGACTTTTGAGGAAAGTTTGAGAAAAAGGACTACTAGCTGTTCTTTAAGGACTTGGATAGTTGGTAAAACATAAATAGGAGGTGCTCAAGGTGTCAAAGTATTCAAAACTGGTATAGGCAGTGTGTGTGGCTGTTTTATGCAGAGAAGTCAATGTTCATGGTGTGAAAAGTTAACTTTTGAGTTAAGGTGTTTTTGGTTGGTTTAATGGTTGGAACACCTCCTAAACATCATTTGTGGATTGTGTGGATGGTTTGTGGTGATTTTGAGTGGGTGAAAATGGTTTGGATGCTGTTTTGCTCAAGGCAGATTTTTGAGGTGTTTTTGAATGGTTTTCTTCACTTGTAAGAAAATGCAAATCAAGATGAGAGCAATGGTTTTCTCTTGGGTTTTAGAGTGCTCTGGTGTACCTTTCAACATAGAGGAAACCTCTATTTATAAGCAAGGAATGGTTTGGGGCAGATTTGTCTTTTGCATTTTGGAGGGAGTTTTGTAAAGTGCAATTTTGTTCAAGATTGTGGACGGCTGCAAATCCAAGCTCTTGGTTCTAGTTTATGCACAAATCAAGTGGCATGAATGACAAGGAAGTGACTGAAGTATGGCTAGGAGGACTGCAGCTGCAAGATTTCATAAAGTTTCTCTTTCCTTGATTTCTTTGATTAAAATAATGCCAACTTGCCTCTTACTTACCAAATCCATCAAATCCTTCAATTTTATGCATATCAACTCATCATACTCTCTAATTACCAGATAGAAACATGATCCAATGGCTGAGAATGGTTCAAGTGATCAAAAAGTGAGTTTGTGAAAAAATGGAAATGTTGAACTCAAGTGTTGAAACCTCATCTTGTTGAATTCACAACTCTCAACTCATAAGGGCTATGGAGGAGTTTTAGTACACTTTGGAAAGCCCTCATATAGCTCTAAAACTTTCATGTTTTCATGATCTTCATATTCCAAATGGAACTAGGTCAAAAATCCACTCAAAGTTGCTAAAAAACATGCCTAAAAAGGCTAATAACTTAGAATTTTTCTAAGTTATTTTTCCCTCTTGTAATAAATTTGGCCATAACTCCAAATCTAAGCATTTTCTGCTCATGGACCACTGTGGGACTTTTGTAGGACTTGTCAAGATCTTTCCAATGAGATTTGAACCAACTCAATTGGATGTGTGGTTAGGGAGTCATGGTCTTGCCTCTTTCAAAACCCTAATTTCCCGATTTCTCGATTACTCCTCAACCCTTGATCCAATGGTCATGAAATTTCATGGATAAGTTCAACATTCCATTAGGAACATTTTCTATTCACACTTTGAGGTCAAATTCCTTATGATTGTAAAGTTGACTTTTCGGTCAACCAAACGATCGATCGATGACTACCGGGTTGACTGTTGATGTTCCGGGTATTTTGAGGCCTTGAAACTTCTTGAGTAGACTTCACTAAGCCATATGAACTTCATGGACCATGATCCCCCCATTGGAACACCATTTAAATCAAAATTCCAACTACAGTTGACTTTTTCCCCAAATCTCCTGATTTTCAATTAACTGATCAATTGAAGCTCTTATGATTAAAATTGATGGTCAATATTTCATTCCCAAACACCTTAGGACATATGTAGGGCCATGGAAACAGGTTTTCTTCAAGAAACAAGTTCTATCCTGATTAAAATTGAAACCCTAATTTCACCTTTTTAGCCTGTAGCCACTTGCACTTGGTATAAACACTTGGATGAGCTCCACAATGACCCTCAAGGCCTCAAATGAGCTTAAATGACAATCTCCCTCCATAACCATGGACTTGTGGTCTTCAGATGATCTTCAAATGGCCTCCTAGACAAGAGGTGAACCACATACACTTATCTGCCTATCCAAAGGGCTTTGACTTATCTCTGATGATGATAACCACTCTGTTGACTTGAATACAAACCCTTGATTAGGTTTAGAACCCTTGGAAAATTCCTCTTGTTATGCATACATCTCTTGATCCCCTGTAAAAATGTAAAATGCTATGCAATGCAATATGCTAGAACAAAGAAATGAAACATAAACTTAGGCCAAAAAAAGGTTGGGCAAACTTTGGGGTGCAACAATTATATAAGTAGTTTTGGTCATTTTTGGGGATCATAACCTACTTTTACACACCAAAACCTGAATTTATGAGATTTCTTCACCAAAGAGTGATATTTTATACATACAAGCTGGATTCGCATTCGAGTTCGATTCTTCGACGTGGATACTCATTCATTTCTTCCTGAAACTTGTGAAGCAAACTACCATGGTTAGGGGTAACTAAGTCACTTTTGTGTCAAGATTAGTGGTAGATAATCCTAACTTTTGTATGTATTTCTCTTGATATTTTATATGTGAACAAGTTGATGATGAATATATGGTGAAAACCCTTATTTTTATGTAATATTTGTGTTGGATCATTATTGAGAGATATATTTCAACTATTCACCTAGCTTTTTCATCTTTCAATAAACAAAGTCTAGAGATAGTTTTGTGAGTTGATATTCACTAATATCAATCCTTTAATGTTATCATATTGATAGTTAGGTTGAGAGATCATCTAAGGATCAATATGATAAAACTCACAATTTGTTTTAGAGATGAAACATCTTGAGAGGATATGTGATTATATTTATTGTCAATGAGTTCACATGCTTTGTTAAGAAAATACATATGAAATGGATTACCGAGCCCTAATCTTGACATGTTTTTATCAATCGATTTCAAACCGAAACTTTTACCATTGATTATAAATGTTTATGCGATCGTTGTGTTATGAAAGCAAAACAAACACCTTTTATGTTATATGTTTAAAACAATTCCAATTATAGAACGACGGTAATATCACATAATCCCTGCGGATATGATAATAAAAACCCACACTAATACTATTTCACTACATACACAAACTAATCCAATACCATGATGCAATTCGCAGGACCTACAAGTGCCAAAGGTCAAACAATTAGGGTTCCACAACTTTTAATCCAAGAAAAGTGGTCATTAATAGCACCAAGACACCATAGGATTGACCCTCAGGGAAACCCTAGCTCCATGTTAGGAATAAATAACCAAGACCTTTGAGTCAATGGTACTTATTTTGGAAAATGCAATTATGAATAAATGCCCCAAACGACTATGAGTATGCATATGGAGTGAAGATCATAAGCCAGCAAAAAAAAATATAAAAAAAGTAGGGAAAATTTGGGGGGTATGATAGGGTACACCCGCTCTCCTGCATAATTCACTGATAACACAAAAATGTCCATAAGCTCAATGTGTTGCATTAGCCATATATTTAATATTTTCAGCAATAAGGCGCTCCAAGTCAAGAAGTTCCCCATCAGAAGAGCTAATATACCTAAGCACCGCTTCATAATAAATTGTGTTTGATTTAGTGTAACTTCCAAAGTTTGTACAAAATAAGATGCCCATGCCCTAGGAATTTGGCGGAAGTCAGCAGTTTTCAGACGCAACATTAAACCATGCTCCACCGTCCACTCTGCTCCAGACCTACAAAAAAGTTCAACTATTTCTTGGCCTAATGCTTCATTCATAACCTTAAATTATTGCTTATAGTTCGTAAGGTTACATACATGAGGAGATTCTAAATTAAAAAGAAGATTAATAAAAGTAGGATAATAGTCTATATACTTACCTCGCATCTAGGATTAGCACGTTCCTATTGCGCTAAAAGAAAGCAGCATTGGCGTAGAATTTTAACCCTATGGTTTTGTTGGTTTTACAAATCAAATTATTAAAACTCACCCATCTTCATTGTTGAAGCACCTCGATCGCCTCCTCAAAGCCTTACAAGTCTTCGAACGTGAAAGCTCTTTCTCTCACAACGTGGTAGTCAACCATTTTGAGATATTTCTCAGCATAAGCCTTGAACGAAAACTTATGGTTGAGGCAGGTAGGAGCACTTTGAGTGGAGTTAGTCCTTGAAGAAGACATGCGTACAACTCTTTCTCTTTTTGGTGCCATAATACTTATAACAACCATACAAAAACAACATGTACAGAGAAAATAAAGAAGAAAAGTTGCCTAAATTGCTCAGAGAAATATGAAGGAAAGTAGAAGGATCAAAGAAAAAGTTATGAGAAAAAGATAATGAACCAAGCATTATATATGATACTTCTGACCGTTGCTCATCGGGCATAATATAGATGTATCGCATGCGCAATAGCAACAACTCTTGCCAAAAGTCTCTTTACAACAGCATTTTGCCGCATTATAGAGTCATTACACACACGATGACAATGGTGCAGAGAATCTCCCAATGTCTATATAGTGCACATTATACACATCGTGCACGCAATGCATGACTATCACACGCATAACATCCTGCATGATTATTCCAAGTGCTTCATTTTTTTTCTTTTCTCTTATCCCTTTCTTTTCCTCTCCTTTTTCTTCTCTTTTTGTTTTCTTCTTCTACCCTATTTTCATTTTGACAAAATAACAACATGCAACCGTGACATGTTACAAAAAATAAAATTGAAAGCAAAATTTAGAATAAATTCTTACCAATGGGTTGCCTCCCATCAAGCGTTTCTTTACTTTTACTAGCTTGGTGGTCAATGCCTAAGGTAGGTCAGGCGTAAGAAAAAGCCTTACGCCTATCAATTTGGTTGTTGTCATCCCTTAGTCGACTTTACTACCTTTTTCTTGCATATGGTAGCATGTATCCAAGTCTTCCACATATGATGTTCAGGCATAAAAATTGAAAATCACTTTCTCTTTATTGTACTTCAAAATAAGTTCACCTATCTCCACATCTATTTTTTATTTCCAATTTGCCAAGAATGGGCGTCCGCCGAGCCTTCAAAGTCCCATTTCATGTCCAGTACTACAAAATCTGTAGGAAAGACTAAACCATCGACATGCACTAACACATCTTGTATAACCTCGACCGAGTGAGTAACAGATGAATCAACTAAAGCAAGAGTTATATTGCTCGGTAAGATCTCTTCTAATTCACATTCATTAACCTTATCTAGTGGTATCACATTTATACTAGGACCTAAATCAAGTAAAGCATGCAGAATCTCCACTTTACCAATAGTACAAGAAATAAACTTATACCTGGACCCTTCAGCTTTGGTGGCAATGTTTTAGGCATAAGATTGTCATTTTTTTCCATCATGTTGACTTGTGCCTTGTCCAATTTTTGCTTTGGACTCTTTAGTAGTACCCTAATGAATTTAGAAAATTTAGGCATAAGTTAAAAAACCTCATGGAAATAGATAATTACCTGCAGCGTCTTGAGCATCTTTTTAAATTTGGCGAACATTCTTGCCTCATCTTCATGAAGGGGTTTCTTTTTTATGATTGGATACAGTGCCTTAATGTAATCGGGTAGTGGGGGATTTAGATCATTAAGGGTTTTCTTCTTTGTTATTTTCATGGAGATTTTTGTCTATTAACTGATCAATGATGACGCCTCTCTCCTCTCAGTCACCTTGAAAATCACTCTCATGTGTTTCCTTCCTTAATTATCCCCTCTTTATTATAACATCCTTAATTATCTCAACCTTACCCTTATCAGCAGTAAATTCAAAACATGTGTGCACATTCTTGAAAGATTCATTCTTAGGATTATCTACAGTGTTACCTAAGAATCTTCCACTCAAGCTTGGTAGAGCAGCTATCTACCTAGACAACTAACCAATTTGCGTCTCTAAATTTTTAATGGAGGCATCATGGTTTCTACTCATCATTTCATGGTTATTATTAACTTGATCCAAGCTACTTTGAGTGTCCTTGATGAATTTCTGTAAGGTTTCTTCCAACTGTGAAGGTTTCCTTTGGAAATTAGAGCTTGCTGATTTTGTTGTATACATTAGTTGCCACTCTGGTTTTGGTTGTTGATCCAATGAAAATTTGGATGATCCTTCCATCCTAAATTGTAGGTGTTGGAATAAGGTTTTTATTTTGAAAATTTGCAAATTGGACCTCTTCATTTGACCCTTCCAAAGAATACCTTTCGTTTTCATGTCCTCCCCCACAAAAGGCACACCTAAGTGCTTGCATCTGGTTCACGTTAGCTTTGTTTAAGCTGCTTTCAACTAGATGTTTATTTAAAAATTCAAATTGAGCTAACAATGCAGTTTGCGTATCAACAGTTAATATACCTTTGGGTGTCCCTACCGTCTCAAATTTTACTAACCTCTCTCTCTTAGTTCGGTACTCATTCAAGCACATCTTTTCAACTAGATCCATGACTTGTGGTTTGGTCATTTTCCTAGTTATACCTCCCACAGAAACATCTAGAAACATACGTGTCTGACTTTTGAGACCTTTAATAAAACTTTGCATCTTCTCCATTTTATTCAAATTATGATTGGGGAACCTACATAATAATAATTTGAACATCTCCCATGAACCATACAGTGACTTTGTATCTTGTTGCTCAAAGTTTATAATTCCGGCCCTTCTCTCAGTAAACTGGTTAGTGGTGAAAAATATTTCTAGAAACTTATCCTCTATCTCTTTCCATGTCCGAATGGTTCCATTTGGAAGGCATAATAGCCTATCTTTTTCCCTTCCAATGAGTGAGAAACCAAACAATCATAAATTCACCTGGTCCTCCATGACATCATCTGGTTTGCACATCAAAGCGGTTTTATAGAAGCGTGCAAGATGAGGCCAAGGATCTCTGATAGCGTTCTCGTCGAAAAAAATGATCTCTTAGACTTGAAAGTACATAATTCTTAATATCAAAGTTACCAGGGCCTGGCGGTAGAAACCCTCTAGAAACCTGTCCATCGTTGGTCCTTTTACAGTAATCACCCATAGTTTGTAATGGTGGGGCTTCCATGTTATCCTCCTCTTTGGTTTCCAAAGAAAGAAGTGGTTGATCTACTTCTTGTTGGTCCTCTTTAACCATAATTGCTTCTCTAGCTACTTCTCTGAGAGCATGTGCGGTTCTTTCAATTTATGAATCAAATGGTAGTAATGTCGATCCTGAAATACACATACACAAACAGAAAATACCCCAGTAGCACTATGATAAACAAGAAAATAAACAAAAAACAATAAAAACTATAAAAAAAGTAAGTTGCACAAAGCGTTGCCCTGTTACAATCAACAATCCCCGACAACAGCGTCAAAAAATTGATGACTTCTCGGCAAGTGTACTAATAGTGTTGAAGTAATAAAAGATCGAATCTATGGCGACTGTGTTCAAACAAGACAATACTTGTGTAATGTAAAAGAAAATAGTAAATGAGGGGGGGGGGGTTAGATTGTACAACGAATAACAAAATAAGAGTTTTAAAACAGAAATAGTAATACAATTAGGTTGTGTATCAAATTTCCTTATTCTCTCTTGTTGATGTATGATGCCTTGTATGAATAGTCTTATCCTTATAATTTCATAGCGAATTAACAAAACTGTTATAACCGATCCCTCACGAAATAACTCACTAATAACTACTCGGAGCTTCATATTTCTAGTCCACCAGCATAAGCAGGATTAGGCGATGTACAATACGCTAATTTCCTAATGCATTATTCGAGGTCTCCTATTCAACCAGCATAAGTTGAATAATTTCCCTAGCTCCAACATATAGGCTAAGGGTCAGTAATCCATATATGTCAAATATCATATTAACAAAGTATCTTAAATAAAAAGCATTAAAAATGAGAAACAACTGAATACAGTTATAATTTTAAGGATTCATACAAAGTCAAACCAAATATAATCTAACAAGATTGAATAAGGTTCATCATAACACAACTTAACCTAGAGGAGCTTAACTACTCATTTTTCAGAAAACAATTTCACAATTGATAGATGAAATTAATGAAATCCCTTAAAGTAATGGCCTTCAATGGCTTCAAATACCTTAAAAATCACCCTTTATGCTCTCAAAATCGTGCTTTGCTCTCAAATTTTCATAACTCTTGTCAAAATGCTGAAAATCCTCTTAAAAAGAGCTCAGGACGAGTCAAAATGCGTCGAAAAAAGTCCAGAAAAGGGCCCATCGCGCACATTGTAGATGTATCATGCGCGCGATGTAACTTATACACTCATATCGCATACGTGATGTTGCACGATTGTGCGCGTGATTATTCCAATAGCTGCATCAAAAAGCACCATTTTCACCTGAGTTTTCACTAAGTCCCATTCTTTCATACTTAATTATTTTTCACTCATTCTTGGGTTTTTCTTCTTCCTTTTGCCTCATCTTTCACTTATTTTTCTCTGATTCTTTGCCTAATTATATGCAATGACGGACTGTCATCCCGTCTCTATTTTAATTCTTTAATCTAAGCATTTTATTTAATTATTTTGATTTTGTTATTTGTTTACTTTATTTCTTCAAACAATTCTTCATCATTCTTATTTTATACCCAACTTCTTTATATTCAAATGTCAAAGACCCAAACACAAACACATTTTATCCAACTGTTTTGCACAATATGCCATATAATTTTTTCGAGTTTAATCGTGTAAGTGAATTAAAACTTGTGACTTGTTTACTAAAAATATCAGGAAACAAAATCTTTCTCCACCCCTTCTTTGTCTTCTTCATCACGTTTCCAATACGCAAATCACTTATTCATGCATGTAACTTAGAAATTTTAGTTGTTCTAATTGCCGTTGAGATTGAAGATTTAACTATGTGAGTAATATATGTTGTTGTTGAGAGAAAAATGTTTAATCTCGTTGTTAGTAATATAAGTGTCCTAAAATGTATATGCAAAAAGATGTAATTATTGATTTTATTTTCATAAGGTAGTATGGATTGTAGTTTAATGAAAACTAATAGATTAAGTGTAGAGTATGAAAATGTAGTAGTTGAATTGTTTCAATTCACTTAAAGAAATCTTCCTAACAATAACATAATTATAAGTTATGTATTTATATGATAAAAATACTTTGACTTCACCTTGCATGATTGTTAGTATGGGTGGTCGTTGTGCGGTTACTGTGGTTTTTATTGAACTGGTTCGGTTTTGAACCCTATTTGTTAGCCTTTAGTGTTTTTGCATTTGTGGTTTTGGTTCTTCTCATCAGTGATGGAGGAAGCCTATTATTACACTCAATAGATTCTCAATTTTTATTTCATTTGAATTGAAATTTGGATCAGCATTGCATAGTTATGTTTTCTTTTGAATTGTTGGTTGGTGGTAAAAATGAAAACGTAATCACATAGTAAACATGAAAACATACTATTTTTGACAGAATAAAACAAGTTCTATTGTAACTTCTGTATTTTATTAGAATACACTCTTGGTCTTTATATAGACTTACAAGCTTTAGCTATTCTAGGAAACTTAATAATTTGTAAATACTATTAATTTGCCCACTATTTCTTGGCCTTCCAATTACAACAGACTCTTAAACTCTCCATTAACTTAATAGTAAAAACTCATTAACTATAACATTAAAGTTTATTCAACAAAACTCCTCTGTAAACTTAAATGTTTCTTCTATCCATCATGCCTATCAATTTCTTGCCTCTGTCGAAGATTTCTTTTGATAGTGGTTTTGTGAAAATGTCTGCTGCTTGATCTTTACTTGCTACATGCTTCAATTCAACATTTCCTTCCTTCACGTGTTCTCGAATGAAGTGGAAGCGAACGTCAATGTGTTTGCTCCTTTCATGATTTACTGGATTCTTTGCTAACTCAATTGCTGACCTGTTGTCAACTTGTATCGTTGTTGCACCTTTCTGTTCTAGCTCCATTTTACTCATCAATCTTCTGAGCCATATTGCATGACACACACACCAGGATGCTGCTACATATTCTGCTTCACATGTCGAGAGTGTTACTATTGGCTGCTTCTTAGAAAGCCAAGTGAATGCAGTATTTCCCATGAAGAACACATATCCAGAAGTGCTTTTTCGATCGTCTATGTCTCCACACCAATCACTGTCAGAGTAACCAACCAACTTGTATTTGTCTGAATTCGAGTAGAACATCCCAAGCGATATTGTTCCTTGGATGTACCTCAAAATTCGCTTCAATGCTTTCCAATGTGCGTAAACTGGCTCCTCCATGAATCGACTTACAATACCTACACTTAATGAGAGATCTGGTCTTGTACATGTGAGATAGCGAAGACTTCCTACCAAACTTCGATATTTGCCTGCTTCGACACGTTCTCCTCCATCAAATTTTGACAACTTTGTTCCTGGTTCCATTGGCGTCGAAGTAGGATTACAGCTTTCCATCTTATATCTTTTCAAGATTTCTTTTGCATATTTTTCTTGTGAGATGAAGATTCCTGTTTCGTCTTGTCGAACTTCCAGACCAAGAAAGAATCTCATCAGGCCTAAGTCTGTCATTTCAAATTCACGTGTCATTGTGTTTTTGAATTCTTCTATCATTTGATCATTACTTCCCAGAAAAATAAGATCATCGACATAAATAGCAACAAGTAATACATCCCTTCCATTTTTCTTCACATAGAGGGCATGTTCGTACGGACATTGCTCGAATCCGTTCTCCTTGAAATATGTGTCGATACGTGTGTTCCATGCTCGCGGTGCTTGCTTCAGCCCATATAGCGCTTTCTTCAATTTCAGTACCTTCTTCTCTTCTCCAGCTTTCATGTATCCGAGTGGTTGTTCAACATAGACTTCTTCTTCGAGTATTCCATTCAGAAAGGCTGTTTTGACATCCATTTGAAATATTGGCCATTTGAACTGAGCAGCTTGAGATATGAGTAGTCGAATTGTCTCCATTCTTGCGACCGGTGCAAATACTTCGTCATAATCAACTCCTGCTTTCTGTTTGTATCCCTTCGCAACAAGTCTCGCTTTGTATCGTTCTATTTCTCCTTGAGCGTTCATCTTTTTCTTGAATACCCACTTTACACCAATGGGTTGACTACCTTTTGGCAATTCAACTAGCTCCCAAGTGTTGTTGTGATTAATCGCCCTCATCTCTTCGTCCATGGCATTTTTCCATTTCTTGTCTCGTACTGCTTCTTCAAAACTAATGTTTTCAGCGTCTGCCAAGAGACATACAAGGTGCACTTCACTTGTCGAATCATACAAATCTTGCAAACTTCGCATTCTAGGTTGTAGAGGTTTATCTTCGTTGTCAGAATCTTCAATGTTTGTCGAAATGTTAGGTGGTACAGCGACAAATGATTCTTCAACTTCGATAGTAGCTTCTGTCGAACTGTTCCAGTCCCACTTACTTGCTTCGTTTATTCGAACGTCTCTACTCACTATCACCTTCTTTCTTATGGGATCAAATAACTTGTACCCTTTTGTTTTCTCATCATACCCAATGAGTATGTATTTCTTACTTTTGTCTTCAAGCTTCGTTCTTCTTTGATCTGGTACGTGTGCATAAGCCACACTTCCAAATACTTTGAGATGAGAAACTGTTGGCTTCTGTCCACTCCACGCTTCTTGTGGTGTTTTATCTTCTAGCTTCGAATGTGGACATCGATTTTGAACATAAATGGCACATTTTACAGCTTCTGCCCAAAATTCCTTTGGCATGTTCTTGCTTTTAAGCATTGAGCGAACCATGTCAAGGACTGTTCGATTTTTCCTTTCAGCCACCCCATTTTGTTGGGGTGAGTATGCTGCAGTTAGAAATCTCCTTATACCCTGCTCTTCACAATACTTCATAAAGGTTGTCGAAATATATTCACCACCTCTATCTGATCGAACTGCTTTAATGTGTCTGTCGGTTTCCTTCTCTACCATTACTTTGAACCTTTTGAACACCTCGAATGCTTCAGACTTTTCTTTCAAGAAATAAACCCATGTCTTCCGTGAGTAATCGTCGATAAAGGAAATAAAGTATCTTTTGCTACTGAAAGATTCTGGCGTGATTGGCCCACATATGTCGGTGTGAATCAATTCAAGGATATGCTTAGCCTGATATTCTGCCTTCTTTTGAAATGAGGTTCTTGTTTGTTTGCTAAGTACACATTCTTCACAGAACTTTCCTTCATAATCCATATCTGGTAGTCCATGCACCATGTTCCTTTTCGCCAATCTCTTTAATCCAGCGTGATGTAGATGACCAAAGCGTAGATGCCATAGTGACGCTTTGTCTTCGACATTTACTTGTAAACATTTTTCTCGAACGTTTATCAGATTCAGTTTGTACATTCGATTTCTCTCCATTTCGACACGAGCAATCAGATGTCCCAACTTGTCCTTCAAATGCATTATTCGTTCTTTCATAAGTATCGAATAACCTTTTTCTGTAAGTTGTCCCAAACTCAAGATGTTGGTTTTGAGATTTGGTACATAATAAACATCTTGAATTGATCCAATCAACCCATCTTTCTGCAAGTAACAGATCGTTCCCTTTCCTTCGACCTTCACTTTCGATGCATCTCCGAAAGACACATTTCCGTCTTCAATCTTTCTCATTTCTTTGAACAAGTGTTTGTGACCACACATATGGTTACTTGCTCCTGAGTCAAGATACCAAACATTGTCATTTGTGTTGATCTCATTTTGAGCCATCAAGAGAAAACCTTCATTTGCTTCAGCTTCCAAAGTTAGATTGGTTGTTTCTTCTACCTTCTTTTCGATTCGACAATCTTTTGCAAGATGTCCTACTTTATCACAGTTATAGCATTTGAATGAGTTGCAATCCTTCGCATAATGACCATACTTGCCACACTTGTAGCATTCAAAATTTGAATGGTTCGACCTACCACCTCTTTGACCACGTCCTCTGCCACGCCAATTTTGTTGGATCGATTGTCCTCTCCCAAAATTGCTGCCTCTACCACTTCGACCACCGTCACGTCCTCCACGACCACGTCCTCTTCCTCGAAAATTTTGAGAAAAGAGTACTTTTTCGTCTTTGATTTGCTCCTTGGTTTGATTTGCTTCCTCTACTCCTTCTTCCTTCTTTTTCATCTTTCGTTGTTCGTGTGCTTCGAGGGAACCAGCGAGGTCTTCGACTGACAGTGTCGAAAGGTCCTTCGACTCTTCTATTGCACACACAATATTCTCAAATTTATCTGTTAAAGATCTCAAAATCTTTTCGACAACTCGTGCATCAGTTACTGTTTCGCCATTTCTGGTGAGTTGGTTCACCACCTTTTGTACACGCGTGATGTAGTCAGATACATTTTCTGACTCCTTCATCTGCATCCTCTCCAATTCTCCACGAAGAGTTTGGAGTCGAACTTGCTTTACTCTATCTGCTCCTTTGAACACTTTCTCTAGCGTGTCCCACGCTTTTTTCGACGTAGTCGAACCGGCAATCTTTTCGAAACCTGATTCATCAACAGCCCTAAACAGCATGTATAGTGCCGTTTTATCCTTCGATCGCGTCTCTTTCAACGCCTTGTTTTGAGCTGCCGTATATCCACCAATATCTGTTGGTTCTTCAAACCCATCTTTGGTCACCTCCCACGCGTCTAGAGATCCGAGAAGTGCTTTCATTTGGATACTCCAGTTTTCGTAATTTAACTTCGTTAGCCGTGGCAATGGCATTTGATTCATCATGTTTGCCATTAGCTCTGATGCCAATTTGACAGAATAAAACAAGTTCTATTGTAACTTCTGTATTTTATTAGAATACACTCTTGGTCTTTATATAGACTTACAAGCTTTAGCTATTCTAGGAAACTTAATAATTTGTAAATACTATTAATTTGCCCACTATTTCTTGGCCTTCCAATTACAACAGACTCTTAAACTCTCCATTAACTTAATAGTAAAAACTCATTAACTATAACATTAAAGTTTATTCAACAATTTTTTCTGTGGCTATTAGATACAACCAACCACAAAGAACTCGTAATGAATAATCTTCATTTTTGAAATTAACTAACCTAAATGCATAGCCATCAGTACTAAATATCAACTGTATTTTGAGATCTAACTGTTAATTTACATTAAATTTCAATCTAAGTAGTCACACATATACTTTTATCAAGCGTGTAGTCGATAGAATTGAGCAACTTCCAACCTAGAAAATATGGCTGATAAGATTTTTTGTTTTCGATACTGATAAGCTTTTCAACTGAAAATTTTGAATGATAATATGAATACAATGAGACAGAATATTTTAAACAAATTTGCATATTAAAGTCCTGCTTTTTCAGCAAATACTAACACGTTATACATAGACTTGAAAAGCATTTATACAATCAAATGGAGCATGCATGTAATAAAACAAATAGAAGTTGATTCAAGCTTTTCTGCTCCCTACTTTTTTATGCTTTTTCCAACTGAATGTTATGGGACTTCTCACAACAGTATTTCCATTTGACCATTCTAAGCTTCCAAAACTATCTCTTTTTGAACTTGTTCTAGTCCTGAATGTAACAGCATACGACTTTTTCTCATCCTTCTTGAACCTTAAAACTGGTGGCTCAACAGTCACATTCACTGGAGATGCATTTGATTGAACCGAAACTTTGTAGGTTCCAGCAGCCCCCACGTTTGTAAGTGTACGCCTGTGTTTAACAACCTTCCTCCTTTCTTCAAACACCACAGCAAACGATGGGTAGTTGAGGTTTGTTATACTGTACTGCTTCTTTGCCTGACATGCGTACTTTCTTTTCACCACGGTTTCCATATCTGCAGCTGAGTAGTTCAATGCACAGAGGAAGCTCAAATAATCATCAACTGTAAGATCATAGACAAGTCCGGGACGTAGTGCAAGAACAGGGTCCACGTGTCCAGCCCCAAAATCAAAGGGTGTTGCAGGCTTTTTCTTAAGGCCGTCCAACAGTGTCTTCCCATTCTTGTAAGACGGATAAGCAGTCGTCATCAACGCAGATCGAATGGCAGCAGGGCTCCAATCTGGGTGAATCGACATGATCAAAGCCGCTATCCCACTCACGTGAGGGCATGCCATGGACGTACCTGACTCAATGTTAAAATCCACCCGCCTAGAATCCCAAGCCTCATTAGTGGGACTCGCGTTCCTAGTAAATGCTGCTAAGATGTTAATACCTGGAGCAATGAAATCAGGCTTTAATATTTGAGGGGTTATTGAATTGGGGCCTCGTCCGCTAAACGATGCAACAACCGGAGACACTTTAACCCCAAACTTCGTTCTTTCAAAAACAATTTTAGCCACTGATTTATTAGGATCAGAAGAAAACAGATATTTTTTTATGGCTTCACCATCTTTGAACTTGACAACTATTGTTGGCAAAACATGGGGTTCTGCCAACAGCTCCACTCCATAGTTAACAGAGTTGGCCAACACCATTCCCAAACCGCCAACTGATTTAACCACTTTTCCTTTCTCTGGCGGGCTAACATATCCAAACCCAAAATCACACATCACGATCTTTCCGGTTACTTTTTCTTTGGCCAAGCTACCCGGATCACACTCGCTAGCTATCCCTTCTCCGTCATAATCAGGATTGCTTGCATTCCCTCCATATATAAACGATATAGGAGTATCGGGTAAAGAAATGCCATTGTAAAGGGACACTCCGGCATAACTTTGATTGTTTCCGAGAGTGATATATGCGGGGAAGTCTCGGTCGATTGTGCCAGCTCCCACTGTGGTAATCCAAGGTGCTACATTGGTGATACTAGAAGAGTTTGGACCAAAGTTTCCTCCAGCACAAGATACCATAATCCCATGCTCCATTGCTGCAAAGGCTCCTATTGCAATGATGTCCTCGTAATATTCAAGTGCTCTATCTCCAATAGACAATGAAAGGACATTGACGTTGTCTGCAATAGCTTGATCAATTGCGGCTATAATATCAGAATCGAAAATATAACCATTTTCCCAGCCAACCTTGTATATAGCAACTCTAGCTCCCGGGGCCATACCACGTGCTGTACCTTTAGCGTAGCCGAAAAGACTTGCATTTCTCACCAGAGACCCTACAGCAGTGCTAGCTGTGTGGGTTCCATGACCATGATTGTCTCGGGGAGACCTAGTTTCCTTGGTTTCATTGATCGGACGACCCTCATTGGCCTCAAAGCCCTTGAGATAGAACCGGGCACCTATCAATTTCTTGTTACAGTTTGAGATTGTGAAATTTGTACCTGTTTCACATTTTCCTTTCCATGTGCTGGGAATGGGCCCGTATCCGATATCATCGAAACTCTTGCTTTCAGGCCAAACGCCAGTGTCTATAACACCAACAATCACGTTCTCCATGCTTTTGCTTTTGTTTGAAGATGATGCAGGGAACATGGAAGGAATTCTATCAAGTCCAAGAAACTCTGGAGTCCTAGTTGTAAAAAGTTGATGCTTTTTATCCGGTAAGACTTTTAAAATCCCAAATTGGTTTGACAACAGCTGCACTTCTCTAGCGGTTAAACGGGTGGAAAACCCGTGAACTGCTTTGTCATAGTGGTAGAGAATTTGAGCAGAAGGAGATACTAACTTAAGAGTTGATTCATACCAATATGAGTGATGTGTGAAGACGAATGGCATTTGAGATTTAGCCATGTGAACAATATATGTAGTCTTCTCGTCAGAAGTCATACACACACCGCAGACAAACATAATCGTAAAAACAATTATAAGCAGAGGTTTCTTCATGCTAGTCTGCACAAGAAGAAAGAAATATGGAGTTTTCAGTGATTAAAGACAAAAGGCATACAACTTATAAAGTGATAAATTTGAAATGGAAATCATATCTAGAGTTATTTCATGAAGTGCGCCTCTTCTGTCAAAATCAAATATGAATATGAATTTTAAAAATGTTACCTCTTATATAAATGTATCAAATATGAAGATGATTTTTCCTCCTCTCTTCACTCCACTAACAGTGGCACCAAACAATCTAAATAGAAAATGAGAACGTCACACACTATAATGGAGAATGCCAAAGACTTTTGTATGAATGAAACAACTAACTTGTAGCTAAAGTTATCAAAGGACAACAACACCGGAGATAGCAAGATTGAAACTGAGACCTCCAGGACAAATTTCTCACTTTCTGTTAGTTAAAAGCCTCAACGAAAGTACCATGGTCATCCTTTAGGGTTTCAATTGATTTCTTGAAACAAATTCAATCAATTTCTGAGTTTAACGATGGTTTCTTAAAGAAGAGGGTAACTCGCAGTGCTTCACAGAGTATATTTCCTAATTTTTCAAAAAGTCCTGTAACAGCATTTATTATAGTTCCGTTTTGGTTGAGACATTAGGTGGAGGGAAGGTTATATTTCGTTCAACTTTTAAGAATCAAAATCTCTTTTTAGATCACTTTATATTTCTCCTAAATTAGTGTAGAGAAGATGTATTATTATAATTATTGTATTACTAAAGTATTTTCATTTATTCAATAAAATCAAATATTATTTTTTTAAAGATTTTTTATATTATTGAATACTTATTTGATTGAATAGTAGGATTGAAAATGAATCGAATCGAAACGAACTCGTCTTAATTCGATTTGATTCGATAAGAATTTGTTCAGCTCAACACTCTACTCGAGTTTGAGATGAACTTTTTTTAAAAGTAAATTCAATTCGTTTTAAGTTCACGAACAATTAAGTTTAAAATCTACTCTTAATATATATATATATATATATATATATATATATATATATATATATATATATATATATATATATATATATATATATATATATATATATATATATATATATATATATATATATATATATATATATATATATATATATATATATATATATATAATCAAGTTGATTTGTGAATTTAGCAAGTCGAATTATACATAGTTTAAGTTCAATTCATTTAGTTAACGAACTTAATTTTTTTTTTCATATTCAACTCATTTGGTTCATGAATTGCCGAATCGAGTTTCGAACTATATTCGAGTTGGTTTGGTTCATTGTCAGCAAACTTGATAACAACAATCATGAATTATTGGATGTAGATAAGAAAATAGATCACTGAGGTTTCACACGAAACTAGGCTTGGTGTGCATTACAAAGTCTTAACCATGAACTAACCCATCATCTTTGAGCACCCACATCCCTTTTATCATCGAATTTCTAAAGCATGTAAATTTCAGCTTGATGGTATTTATTCTCTTGGATTAAAAAATTGAAGTTGCATGTCTGTAATCCATTTAGGAGGAAAATCCCAACACGTTTTTGTTATTTGTCTCTTAAACTTTCGTTTTGTTATTATTGTTTATTGAGTCTCTTATTCAATTTTACATGTTTGAATTAAGTTTTGAATAATTCAAGTGTTTGCATTTGAGTATTGTTGCGGTGAGAATCAGATATCAAGCTAATGTATTAATTTGAATCACAAAACATTAAATGTTCACTACCGAACTTTAATCTATCCAAAGGAAATGGAAAAGATCAAAGAAAACCCTAAGTGTGCAATGTAATAACAATTCTAAGAAATCTAAGGTTTGGAGATTGGTTATACTAAATGAAGGTGTTAGCATTCTAAGTATCTATAGTACTCTATAGGAACCTCTTGTTGTACTTATGTTATGTTTATTGTTTGTTTGCTATTGTTTAGGAAATGTTCTATGGGGAGGACCTAGAGGTTTTACTAAGTATGTTTGCAAAAACTTCGCGGTTCTGTGCCTATGTATCAAGGGTGGAATCGGAGCATTTGTAGATCACCTAAACAAGGGTGAAGAACACTTGATTGTGATCAAGGTTCCAAGGGGGAGGTAAGTGTCCATAGCAATGACACTTACATAGAGTTCTACAAACTCTATCTTAAGTCTAAGTTGAAAGGGAGGAAGGACTCTAGCAAGATCCAAAAGGGAAGGTAAGTGTCCATAGCAATGACACTTACATAGAGTTTACAAAACTCTAACCTAAGGTTAGACTGAAAGGGCAAAGTGATTGTTTATATCAATAACACTCACATAGAGTTTGGAAACTCTAATCCTAAGGCTAGGATGAAAAGGGTTGATGACTCTAAAAAGATCAAGAGGGAAATTGAGGTAAGGCTAAGCTACCTATGACTTAAAGTCAACAAGAATACTTTTCCTTTGGATCTGAAAACAAAAAAGAATAAAGAAGGATGAAGGCTAGTAAGCTAACATCACTTGGGGATAAAGTTCAAAGTACACATGAGCAAACAGGTGAACATGGACAAAGATGATATTCAAGAATGATATCAATTGACATTCAACAAGCATGTATAAGTCAAAGCATTACTCAAACATGGACAAGGTTCACAAGACATGTATAAATTAAAGCATTACTTAAACATGAATAAAATTCAACAAGACATGAATAAGTCAAAGCATTACTTAATCATGGATAAAGGTTACAAGTTCAAACTATCATGGATAAGTCGAAGTATTACTTAGTCATGAATACAATTTAAAGTTCAAACAAAACATGTATAAGTCAAAGCATTACTTAAACATGGATTCAAGATACAAGTTCAAACTAAATATGTATAAGTCAAAGCATTACTTAATCATGAATACAATTTAAAGTTCAAACAAAACATGTATAAGTCAAAGCATTACTTAAACATGGATTCAAGATAAAAGTTCAACAAGACATGAATAAGCTAAAGCATTACTTAAACATGGATTCAAGATAAAAGTTCAACAAGACATGAATAAGTCAAAGAATTACTTAAACATGTACACATTCAAAGATTCAAATAAGGCATGTATAAGTCAAAGCACTACTTAAACATGGATAAAAGTTACAAGTTCAAGCTATCATGGATAAGTCAAAGCGTCGCTTAATTATGAATACACTTTAAAGTTCAAACAAAACATGTATAAGTCAAATCATTACTTAAACATGGATGAAATGGAAAACATGGTTCAAAACATCAAGGCAACAACCAAGGTGCATGTTAAGGTTCATGGTGATCATATTCAAATGTTAAAACATCACAAAGGCTTGAGCATGATAAACATACAAGACAAAGATATTCAAACATGATATCAATACATAAATGATGAAGATGATAACTGATGCAAATATTGACCAAAAGTTTCTTCAGACAAATTTAAAGGTAACTTCCACTAGTAGGTGTTCAGTGCAAAAATGACCAAAAGTTCCTTCAGACAGATTTAAAGGTAACTTCCACTGGTGGATGTTCGGTGCAAAAATTTGACCAAAAGTTCCTTCAGACAAATTTAAAGATAACTTCCACTGGTGGATGTTCAGTGCAAAAATTGACCAAACTTGCATTTTCAACAAAATAGCCTCATACATTTATGATAAACAACATCTAACCAAGTCTTCCACTTGGGAAGGGTAATAAACCTCCAATGACTTCTTGTCTTCAACCTGGAACGAGCCTCAGTTTCTTCTTTAACCAAGTCTTCCACTTGGAAAGGGTAGAAAACAAGCTTTCCTCGACTTATAGTTTTCAACCTGAAGCGATCTTCACTTGCTGGAGATTTATCTTAGCGTTGATCGGGGATCACAACTTGCTTCCAAAATAAAGAGACAACCACCTGTTAGAAAACAAACTGGTGTTGACTTTGATTTGTTGAGTTACAACAAGATTCTCTGTTAGGAATTGACTAAGGAGATTGCCACTTGTTGCCAAAATAAGAATTGATATTGCTACAAATGAACAAGCTTCTCAAATAAAGAAACTGCCACTTGTTGTTGAATAAAATCTCAGAGATTAATGGGGCGATAATTGTTGAGAAATTAGATTTTCTATCCATTTAATAAGTCTTCTCCGCTAAGGTGAAATTCTGGCACGCATCTACCAGATGTCACAACATTAGGATCAAGGCAGCTTGATTACATATATAAGTATGTAGAAACTTAAATGACAGAAAAGTAAAATAACACCAGTAGTTATTAACCCAGTTCGTTGCAACGTCACCTACATTTGGGGGCTACCAAGCCAGGAAGCAAATTCACTATTATAGTATTAGTTCAAAGCTAAACTCCCTCGTTTACAACTTCTCTTCTAATCCCTACCTTGTGTAACTTCTACCTAAACACTCTCTAGATATGAGATCCCCTTCTCACTTCCTAATTAATCACAAACCAGTGACAATTCAACAACTACCTAAAATATAAGTACCAACCTTTCCAAGTACAATACTTGGTTTTTCTTAAAAGCTTCAACCAAGAACAATACACTCTTGCTTAAAAGCTTTAGAGCGAACAATTAACAATGAAAAATCAGTATACCTCAATACAATATAAGATACATGAGTGCCATACAAACAAAAACACATTAAACCCTAAAGAGAATCAAATGCACAGATAATCCTTATTCTCCAAATTCCACGCTTTCTTTAGGTTTAGAGACTTCTTTAAATAAGCATCACATCTTCATGGGTTTGGGCTCTTAAAACAAAACACAAAACTCCATGAATTAAGCTTTCAATCATTAGATACTTTCCTGCATGAAAATAGGAACAAAATACAAAGTTTCCTAAAAAGGCTCAAGGATCCTTTTTATGAAAACTAACATAATCTATCAAAACAGAAGTTCTCACAATATCCCTCCTGGGATAACGCAAACGTGTGAATGAAAACACACTAAAAAAATCACATTGAAAATACCAAAACAATCACTCCCTAACTTTCTGGTATAATATGTCCTAACACATGTCACAACATCATGCTGAACATGATGTCTGACTGTCATGGAAGAGCATCTGGTTTAACATCTTGCAAACACCATGTTGTTTTACCAAAATGTTGTCAATCCAAAAAACACAGAACTTACAATCTCCCCTTTGGAAAATTTTGGCTAAAACATCCTAAGCACACGTCAGAGGTATACACAGCGAAATCAAAATAGAAACACAGAAAACAAGAACCACAAACCCAAATACAATGATGTCAAAATAATAGAGCACATTTGATAGCACAATGTCAAGACATCTAGTCTGACATCATAGATCAAACAGAGCAACACAAGCTACATGAGAACATGTAAGTTTTGTACACATTGCAACTTTACAGCTGCATATCAGAAAGGTACATAACTCCCCTATCATACATAACCAGTGCTTCCCTTGAAGGGGAAAACCAAAATCACAAGAGAGTAGATGTGAAGAAGACTACTATACTGGTCTCGACGAGCAAGAGGCCTAACCCATAAGCTGATCAAGAGAGAAAACCCCAGCCCCTGATGCTGGCAATTTTTAGATCATATCAGTTCTATGCATTTGTAGTTTCTTTTCTGTTAAAGTGCTATTTGTTTTTAGACGTTATTATTTATTAATGGTATTCTTAATGTAATAATTATGAATTTTTTTATCAAATCCATTCATATTCACTCACATTTTCTCATTTATCCCGAAAATTCCAAAAAAAATCACTTCACTTCCATTATCGCACTGCTGTTTAGCAATGATTTGAGGGAGGATGACGAAAATAAGATACCCATAATTGTTGATGGTATGCTTTAGGATAAAATCCCACTGGTGATGTACATGCATTATTTCAAATCCCCAAACACTGGAGAGATAAGGAGTTAGTCTCTAGTTAACCACTTCGAGCCTAGAAGTAGGAGTTTCTTTCGGATTTCTAAACCCTTACACTTAACCTGGGGCAGGGTAGTGTGTTTAGTTAATTTGACTATGTATTCTTCGTACATGTCTTGAAGTGTCAAAGGAACCATGCAAATTAAAAAGTTATGACAGTTGTTCATCAATGACCGACGACTTGGAAGTCACAAGCCTTTAAAAAAAAGCCTGCTAAGTCGAATACCTCAAAAGGGGACTTGGGCAAAAATCAAGGCAATCCTGATGGAATTGAAGAGTAAAATCAGCCCATGCAAAAGTTAGGGATCAAAAGCAAAAACGAAAGAGGTATTCAACAAAAATAAAATAAGATCAGGTGACCACTATGACAGAATTAAAAAAGGTCACTGACATCCGTGACAAAAGAAAAATAAAGTGACTGTCATTTTAAGCGAATCTTGAATCATCATCTTCATTTTTGCACCGTCGAAATCTAAGTGCGTATGCAGAATTTAACTGAACGTAAGACTGAAGATTATCGCGAAGAAGGGGCGGGTATAAATTAAAATTTTGAGCCTTATATCCTTTGTTTCTATAACCGTGAACCAGACTACATTACAACCTTCTAAAGACCTAATTGAGATGGGGTTTATTTTGAAAGCATACTACAACAAGATTGCATAAACTGACTCCTAAAGATTTGCTAATCGCCTGTATTGGTGTCATATTCTTGGTATATCTTTCACACACTAGCTAAATTAGCACTGCGTTTAGACTAATGGTCCAATTTGTCACATATTATCACATCATTTATAATAAATTATCTTTTCAAAACTTGCATGAATGTCACATTAAAATTTCCATTTCTGAATGAATGATTTTAAATGTAAAGCAGTACTTGACATTATGGAGATTCTAACAAAGAGAAATCAAAGAGGAACTTTATCATCCGCTGGTACTGGCACAAATCAAGACTTTCTCGTGATTTCATAAATTTGGGGCAAGTCCTTCCGAGGTTCAAATAAGGGAAGACCATTGCAGAATTCAGACATTGGGGCAATGTAACCACTGCTTCTGGCATCGACATTGCACTCGTTACTTGGGTGAGGATATGTTCATTTATCCCTATAGGATTTATGTTCTCTGTCGTTCCAACTCTTGATGTGATAGGTTGTTTAGTATCTGGAGCGTTATTTTGGGGAAGCGAGGTATTCCTAGGATGGACCATTTCGACTAAAGTTTTACCACTCCTCAAGCACATAAAAGTCCAGATGTAGACAACATTATTAAATGCAAGAGAAATTCACAACAGACAAAACAAAATGCAAACACTTTTTTTAAGAAGAAATTCAAAAGTTTGCACAAACATGTCCCACTGGGAGTGCCAATTTTTTCACCGGTGTTTTTGGTAAACAATCACTTAGTTTTAAATTTATTACTCGAAGGACCAAACTAGTAAATCTTGAGGCAAGTTTGTGCTAAATATCTGTGAAAAGAAAGTGTGCATTAATGTTGTCAGACTACTTACGTGGAATGTTGAGTATTTTTAGAAAGATGATTAAGTTTGAAAGTAAGTGTAACAAATGACTTCGGTTGGGTCAAAATAAGTGACTTAAATAGAAAAAAACAAGTAAAAGTAAATTAAATGGAAAAGAACTTTATTTGCATAAGTAAGAAAATAGTAAGCAATACAACAAAACTTTCTTCAAAGACTCGTTTCTCGCTTGCGTATGGGTGTTTTGAGTTTGTATTGAAGTTTACAATGATTTTGACACCTCTGAATCCTAACACTAGAATCCCTATTTATAATACCACAAAACCAACAGTATCCAACGTTCAAATATCTTCGTCCTGACACGTCACTTCTGCATGTTATGTCTGTCTTTGATTGATCTCCATGTGTCCATGGCGTTTTGGATAAGACCAAAAGTCAGTTATCTGGTTTGAAATTTGAATCTTCTATAGTCAGATCTCTTTTGACTTGTCAAATTGCTGAGTGAACAAATCCTTTAAAAATTTCACTAAGTACTAGACCAAATTCTTCAATGTCGAACGCTGTTGTTTTTCTCCAAGGTCTTTAGTAGAAAGACATGTAACCTTACATTGTGTTTGTGCATAAGTTCCAACCGACTCCCTTATCGAATTTGCACATTGAAATTTATTGACTAACAAACTGTCCCCGAAAAATACCACTTTCGATTCACTTTTGAGAGATAGGTGACATGTTTGAAACTTCACTCGCATTATTTTGTATACAAACAACTTAGTGTTTATAAAACTAACATATGCACGGGCTTCCAAATTAAAAACATGATGCAAATACATGGGCCATAAGCCCAAAAATTTTTTGTTACAAATTTTGTTTACTTATTTTCTTAATTTAAAAACTAAATGAAAATTATTAATTAATATATTTTGTAAAAGAATAATATTAAAGCTAAATTTATTCTGAAAATTTGATTAATTAAAATTTTAATTTATTAATTTATTTTTTATATAAATAATAATTTATAATATTATTAAAAATATTAGAAATATTGATCAATATTGTATTTTTTTGAATTTTTATATTCCAACAACAATGTCACTTCATTAAAAATAAATAATTTAAAATAAAATTGAGGGGGAAAATTATTTTTCTAAAAAGAGTTAAAAAAATTAAAAATATTTAAATAAAAATATCAAAAATATATTTAGGTCTAATTAAAAATAGTAATAATAACACAGCCAAAAAAGATGAAAATAGCTTGCATTAAGTTTACCAGACCCAAATACTATATAGTAAAACAAATTACGATTTTACTTATTTAAATGTAATTTATCGTCTAATTAAGATAGAAGATTTTGACTTAAAATTACTAATTTTAAAAAATCAATTATGTCTTTTAAATCAATCAATCAATTAACAATATCTTGAGAGCGTGAATGCCGCAAAATTTCAAACGCACAGTTTCCAGATTTGCCAATAAATTGTTAATAATTCAAACCTATATTTTTATTTATTTATGAAAACCTATACCTCTCCTTTTCCCATACTCTATGCTTCTATATAACACATGTCGTGGCCAACCCTCCCTCTTCTATTATTATATTCTTTCTCTTAATAAAAGAACAAACAATATTTACAAAAACATTGCAACTACTATGTAAAAGGAACGTAAACCTACAATATTACAACATTACAAAAAAATTCTATATGCATGTTCCTAATTGAAACACACTACATGTTTGTTCATGAGCCCTTTCTTTCTTTGTTTTGAATATCGAACCATATTTTCAATATAAGACGATAGTGAGAGATGGTGACTAAGAAGTAAGAATGGGAACGAGAATAGATTAGGTTGGTATATAGAAGTCTATAGTTTAGTCTATTTAAAATTTCGTCTGTTCTATTTAATAAAAGGATAAATTTAAATTATTTATAAATATCTAATTAATTAAATAGATCAGAGTTAATTTATATATATATATATATATATATATATATATATATATATATATATATATATATATATATATATATATATATATATATATATTAAAAAATAGGCTAAATAGGTTAGTATATATGTATTTATATTAAATAATCTGGTCAATATGTTTAGGACAGTTTGAGTGGCGTTTCACTCAAATGGTATGAACCTTGAACAAAACAGTATCTACTACTTTCAAGATCTTGCCATGCTTTCATGAAAATACAAATACAACCTCAACATGGCTCCGGATCATCGCCAGTTTTAAAACATGACTCAAAATGAGAAGAAATTTTTTAAGGAGTATGCTCAGCGGTGGAGAGAATTAATTTCTCAAGTTAAACTTTCTCTAGCGGAAAAGGAACTGACTGGAATGTTCATGGACACCTTGTCTCCATTCTATTGGGAGTAGATGATTAGCCGTGTTTCCTCCAATTTCACTGATTTGGTAACTATTGGCCCAAAACTCGAGGAAGGACTCAAGAATGGAAAGGTATCTAAGGTCGCTGAATCTTCTAATGGTGCGAAGAAATCCTATAGGAATTTCTAGAAAAAGAGGGAAGATCAGACTAATGATTTGTCTGTTTTCATGTTTCAGGTTTGTTTCATCTGATTTAATCTTGATATTTTTCCATGATTAATCTCTGCCACAATGCTTTGTCGAGAGCGTTAATATTTTCTCACGATGTTTTTCTGTGATTGTTGTTGTATATGTATGTGGACTTTATCTGTTTATCTTCACGATGTTTTGTCGTGATTGTCTGTTTTTATACACGATGTTTTGTCGTGTGCTTTCTATTTGCTTCACGATGTTTTTTTGTGTATATATCTTTTGTCTGTTGATTCACACGATGCTTTGTCGTGAATGTGTTGTTAGTTTTATCCGCGATAATTTACCGTGTGTCTCTGTTTATTTACTACGTGATGCTCTTCCGCGTATCTGTTAATTGTTACCCACGATGCTCTTATGCATGATGTTTTTCCATGTATGTTGTACTTTTGTCTGCTGACTACGTGATGATTTTTCGTATATTTCTGTGGAATTTTCTGTCTGTTCTTACCATGATGTTTTTCCATGTGTATTCTATGATTTTTTGTCTGTTTAATCTATTACACGGTGCTTTGTCGCGTGCTTTCTATTTTATTTACATGATGCTCTGTCGTGACTATTAATATATTTTCACAGTGTTTTTTCGTGATTGTATTTTCTCTCTGTGTCTCACGATGCTTTGCCATGAATGCTTGTTATTTTATCACGGTGCTTTGCCATGCACTTTCTGTTTATATTATACGATGTTTTACCGTGTGCTTTTCATCTGTTTTCACTATGATGTTTTGCCACGTATATATGTTACTTGTATTCACGATGTTTTTCTGTGTACCTCTGTTTTATACACGGTGCTTTGCCGCATATCTTTTTTTGTTGATTACATGATGCTTTTTTGTGTATTTATGTTGACCTTTTATTGTCTGATTACCATGATGCTTTGCCATGTTTATTTTTTGATCTCTTGTCTGTTTGACTGTACATGATATTTTCCCGTGTTTCTGTTGTTTTCTATCCTTATTGACCTAATCCAAGAGGATGGATTTTATGTTGACTTATTGTCATTGTGCATGCCCTTCGGTTGTTTGTCTTTATTGTTATTTTGGTTCTTAGAACTCAAACATTTCATAGTTCCAAGAACTACAAATGCTCTAATTTCTCAAGTTTCTCTTGAGAATACGTAGGCACAAGGCCTTGATCCTTGGCGGGCAACCTTTTATTTTTCACAACCTTTTCTTTTTTCACACTCTTTTCTTTGTACACCTCTTTCACATCGTAGTTCCGAACTACGATTGCTCTGACTTCCTATTAAGGATACTTAGGCATAGGATTGCGAGATCCTAGTGAGCTACCTTTTTATTTTTCTATCTTTTTATTTTTTTTCTACCTTTTTCTTTTTTCCACCTTTTCTATTTTCTTTTCCCATCTTTTCACCTTTAACAAATAATTCTAACAATAACACAAATATTTCAAGAGGTTCCTGTAGAGTACTACATATGCTTAGGGTGCTAGTACCATTCCTTAGTATAACCAACCCCCGTACCTTTGATCTCTCTTTGCTTAGCTTTAGGCCTTACTTTTGCTTTGCATTTTTTTACTTAGGATTTTTGTTCGATCTTTTCTCCCTTCCCTTAGATAAAATAAAAGTTTGGCGGCGACATCATTGTTTTGTGAGCCAAGTTGATCCTATAGCTTTGGCATTTGATTCGCATTGTGACAACTATGCTTGACACCAGACCAACATTCTTCTGACGTGATTCCTTCTAGCTTCTTTGTCGGACATCTATTTAAGATGTATGTTATTGTTAACACAACTTCTCCCCATAATTCTTTGGGTAGATGCTTGCCTTTCAACATAATTTTCACCATATTCATGATGGTTATATTCTTCCTTTCTGCAGTTCCACTCTGCTGTGGAGTGTAGGGTGGCACCATCTCATGCATATTCACTTCTTTCTTACATAATGTATCGAAGCCTTTCGACACATACTTTCCACCACCATCAGTCCTTAGAATCTTTAACCTTTGACCATTCTTTCTTTCGACCATAGATTTGAATTTGACAAATACCTCGATCACTTCACTTTTCTTCTTGATCAGGTAAGTCCATAGTTTTTAACTGAAATCATCTAAGAAAGTGACAAAGTATATGTTACCTCCAATAGAATCCACCTAGATAGGGCCACATACATCAGAGTATATGACTTCAAGAATTGCCTTCGACTTGCTTCCTGCATCCTTGCTGAAGCTATTCTTGTGTTGTTTCGCCTGAACACATTCTTCACACACTTCACTTGGAATGTCGATTTCTAGTAATCATGAAACCATATTTATTCTCTTCAAATCTCTTATGTCTTTGAATTTGAGATGACCAAGTCGATAATGCCATAACCATTCATCTCCACTGGCTGCAATTGCAAGGCACTTATTCTCCATCACATTAAGTTCAATCTTAAAGGTTATATTCTGAGACATTGGAGCCTTTAAGATTAACCTACCACCTGCGTCGAGAACTCTCATCATCTTGTCTTTGATCGACACCTTGTAATGCTTTTTGACCAACTGCCCTATACTGAGCAAATTACACTTCATGTCTGATATCTACAACACATTGGAAACTATTGACCTCTTGCCATCTTTCCTCATAATCAGAACATCGCCAATACCTTCAGCTGCTAGAGTATTGTCATTTAGAAATTTCAACATATTCTTCATTGAGGGCTTTATGTTGAGAAATTAATCTTTCCTTCTAGTAATGTGTGATGAACATCCTGAGTCCAAGTACCACTGATCCTGGAATCTTTCTTCATCTCTTGTTGTGACTATTAGCAACATCTCTTCTTTTTCATGTTTCGCCAGCTTTGCATGAGTTTCTTGATTCTTCTTCTTTTATGGACAATTTTGTCAGGATTTTGACCACCACCCATTTTCTCTACCTAAAAAATCACCTATTTGGTTGCCTTGGTTCCATGATTTTCTCTGATTCGACCAGTTTCATTCCTGCTGATTTCGACCAATCAAATTGTTGTAACCTCCTCTATTTTGGTTGCCATTCCAGCTTCCTTTTCCTTTCTTTTCTTTTTTTTAGTTACGTCTGCAAAGCCATATCACTATTTAACTTTCCTACAACTCTTTCATCCATCATTTGTTCATGAGACTCAAGTGTCCCTTGAAGCTCTTCCTTCGTCAATACTGACAAGTCTTTCGAATCTTTTATGGCTACTACCACGTGGTCGAACTTTGGAGCCAATGATCTCAAGATCTTTGCAACAACTGATCTCGATGTCAACACTTTTCCACATACCTTGATTTGATTCATCAGTTTTATAACCTTAGCAAAGAAATATGTTATACTTTCACTTTCTTCCATCTGAAGTAATTCATAGGTTCTCTTGTGAGTTTGTAACCTCATCTCTTTCACCTTCTCTGTGCCTCCAAACGATTTTTCAAAAATCTCACAAGTTTCTTTTACTAATTCTACATCACTAACCTTTTCAAAATTATCTGGATCAACACGTTGATGGATTATAAAGAGAGCTTTTATCTTTCTTCTTCAATTCTTTATGTGCAAATTTTTCTTGATTCGTCGCATTCTCTGCAAGCGATGCTACTCCTCCCTTCACAAGATACCAAAGATCTTGATAACATGAAACAACATTTATATGCTTGCACTAATTTCATAATTATCTTTCTTGAGAATCGGAAGATTCTCTAGAAAGTGCTTGTTTGAATGATTCATCGCCATCACGGTTTTGCTTTCTTAAATCGCAACTGGAGCTCTAGATACCAGATGTTGGAATTCAACCACGACCTATGGAGAATTTCTATTAAATCTTAATCTCAATATTGTTATCAATCGCACAATGACAATGCAAAGAAAAGGTTGAGAATGAAAGAAAGAAAATAATGTTGGAGAAGAAGATGAATATTCTGCAGAGTCTCTCTCTGCCCACAAATTGTGGAAACTTTCTTATTCACATGCAACTACAAACTGTGAATACAATATTATGAGTTGCGTTGTTTGCTAAATAAGGGTTTCTCCCTATTTATAGATTTAGGTTAGCTTGCACCTCAAGGCAAAACCCAAAACTATAAAAGCGCAAAATAAATAACATTACTAAAATAGACTTAAGTCGAAGTCTTGTATAAAGTAACCTGTTTCGACACTTCGACACACTAATACATATCGACACACACATTAGAATAATTCGATTAGACCTTGTTTTTGTCGAGCCACATTGCTTCAACACAAAGAATTACAGCTCAACATTAGAGGTATCTCAATTCAATTACAACACGGCGAACAAAATCAACCACGAGTCAAAAACAAAAGCTTGGAAAATTACACCAATCTATCCTAAAAACATTGATTCAATTATCAAGAGACAACACATACCATTCATAAGATTTAAACTTTGACTAAATGAAGCAATTTGTTAACATCCAAAAAAAACTCTTCAAAAAGATTCTACATGATCAAACAGACCAACACATCTAAGACCACATCAAGCAATTTATCTTACGAGATAAATTCGACCTCAAATTATTAAGAGTTTCACATTGAATAATATACGGGTTGAACATGAGTTTTTAAACGGAAGTAATCCTCACTCTACCAACTAATTTATAGAATTTAGTTAGATCTAATCAAATTTCTTAACACAAATCGGCCATAAAAACATAAAAATGTTCTCCCAGATCAAAATAACCAATAATATCATCACACTTTAACTAAGAACAAACAAAAACCTTACTATTGACAACAGACAAACCAACCCGTAAATATCATTGATCACATTCCTCCTTTTCGATTCGTCTTTTGTTTGCAATTTATTGATAAATAATATCCACATAAAAATTTAAAATTTGCTTGGCATTTTCACAATTGATGCAAAACCTGCAAAAACAAAATTCAGCTACTTCACTTTAGCTAAAGCATCATAGTTATGCTTCACCACACTTCCATCAATCATGACGATCACACAATAAACCATCAATTACAACGCCACACTTTCATAATAACTAACTATTTTAGAATATAAAGTAGTTAATAAAATAGATAAGCAGTTAAACAAATAAGTGACATTTAAAATATTAATAAACCATCAATTACAATTGATTATGGTAAAATACTAATAAACCATCAATTACAATTGATTATGGTAAAACACTAATAAAGTCATTATACTAATAGAATTCTCACAGTTCAAATATTCAAACTCTAATAATACATTTATAAATTGTTCTTCCAAAATAGATCACATCTTCAAGTAACATTAAAAAATTAAAAATCAAAATCAAAACTATTAAAATTATATCCAGTTACAAAAGAACTAAAGTAGAAAACAATTATTTTTTCTACTTTATTAAATTTTTAGCTGCATTTTATTTTCATGTTTTTGATTTTGTTAAGCACCTTTAAGTTTTCTCTTCCATAATTATGTTAGTTGAAAATGTAATCTATTTTAGTAATAATTATTATAAAAGAATTAAACCGACATAGATTTAAATAAATTTAAATAGTTATCTAAAATGAAAAAAAATCTAATTAAACAATTATATATTAAAATCTATTTGGTCATCACATTTTCATTTATAATTTTTTTAAATTTTAATTTTTTTTAATAAAAACAAATATATTAATTAAAAAAACAACGACAGTACATATCTAGGTGATCTAGAGGAATCCAACCGACAAAACTGACTAAAAATTACAGTGTTGTTTTTAGAGTGGGGAATTCAGATATAATTGTGTATAGAGTGTTGTTTTTCTCTTGAAGGTGGTTAGCCTCTCAATCTTATTTTCGTATTTATTGTAATTATTATGAATAGGACAAATACTCTATAGATCTTATTTAGCTGGAATTGTCTGTAAATAAATTGAAAATTGGTTGTTTGATTGGGTTGAAATATTCCTTTTGAATGAATTTGGCTTATAAAAGAAAAACAAACAAACAACCACTAATATATATCTTTATATATTGGGAAACGCAAGATAAAATTAAAAAGTTTTTTTTGTGCAATGTGAGTTTGCATGTTGGTGAATTTAAAATTTTATAACGGTTATATTAATAACAAAATAAATTTAGCAGAATGTTTGTGTTAGTTAATGGTTCTGATGCTTGTTTGATAAAGTTAAGAAGTGGATTCTTTTATGGGCTGGCCAGATAGTGCACTAAATTCGGTCTAGGGAGTTCAACGATTCACCGTATCACATGCATTTAATATATGTTAAAATGTAAGTGATTTTGATCCATGATCAATTAAACGGATCGCTGTATTCTACGCCATCAATAACCCAAGTAATATCAATCCATAGTGCATCTATCGCCTCTTACATATCATCCACAATATTTTGTTGATGTGAAATCGACAAAGCAAATTAATCATCTTTACAAACACAACTTCAATTGTTTTCATTAAAATAAGATCCCTATCAGTAAACATAATTTGTAGACATAACCCCTCTTTTTTAAATAATCGTTTTTTCTTTATCTAATACTCAACAAAAATTTGTCACCTGCTCTCAATTCCATATAGGTAAATGTGAGTTAAAGCGTCAAGTCGGTTGACGTCATACCAACAATTATAAATAGAGATGGTCTATATTTGTTTGTCTTATGCTAGTTGTCCATCTTAGAACAAAGCCTTTCTTGAAGAAGATCAATCACTCGATTGATGCAACAACACTCTTTACTAAAGTGATGCATACACACACAAGGTTTCAATGTTCAAGTTTGGTCTATATTTGTTCAATGTTCAAGTTTGGTCTATATTTGTTCAATGTTCAACCATCTATCGCACTTGTAGACCTCAAACTCAAGTAAGTATGAGATGTTTCCAAGATCAGATATCTCAAACTCTCTGCTCAAATCAACTTTGAAATCTTCAATCTTCTTTTTGCAGCTGTTGGTTATTAGCACATCATCTACATAAAGATAAAGTATTAGAAACTCACATTTGTTTCTTCTGACATACACACCATACTCAGTTGTACACTTCACAAACTCTTTTTCTTTTGGAAATTCATCTATATTCTTATTCCAAGCTCCTGGAGATTATTTGAGCCCATATAATGTTTTAAGCTGTTTGTACACCTTACTTTCTTGGCCTCCCTTCTCAAACCCAACTAGTTGTGACACATAAACCTCTTCCTCGACAGTGCCATTCATAAATGCACATTGACCAGGTGTTCATATTTACTAAACCAATCACTAACTAAATTGTTTCAATCTTGGAAATTGGTGCAAACACCTCATCAAAATCAATTCCTTCTCTTTGAGGAAATCCTTTGGCCACAAGTCTTATTTTGTGCCTAGTCACTTCTCCTTTGGGATTCAACTTCACCTTGTACACCCATTTCACATTAATTGCTTTGTTTCCTTGTGGCAATTCAACTAGTGACCAAGTTTTTTTTTACCATTATGGATTTCAGCTCCTACAACATGACATTCACTCTACATAGAAGGCATAATGTAGAAGCTCACCTCCATCATTGACCACATCATCTGATGTGATCACAAAGTCTTAACCCCTTCTTGGTATGTTTCTTGTCCTTTGAGATCTTCTTGAACCATGTTGCCTTTTAATTGAATATCATTGTTAGCTTCATTACTTGGTTCATCACACATGATTCTCAACGAATCCTTCTTGACATTATCAATCCAAACCCATTATTTCAATTCTTCGATTATTACATCTTTTTTAATCATAATCTACATGTTCACAATCTATAAAAAAAATTAATAGTCTTATGGAAATGAAAAATATCTTTAAGTTAAAATATTATATTGAAATTCAAAATAGATCAAATTAAATTATATTAAATCAAAATATCATATAAAAAGAATATAATTAAAACAAAGATAAGTTAATTTTTTAATTACATGAATCAATGAGCAAACATTTGACTTTACGTTGATAAGTAAATTATTTGTGGATGTGAATTTGACATTTATACAACTTAATTATACCATATATCATATCCAGTTGGTTTTATGCATGACAAATGGTTATACAAATATAAAACTGATTATGAAAAATAGAAACCAATTTTTTATTCTAGTAACAAAATGGTTCCGAGGCAGTTTTAATCCATCACAAATTGAATTTTTAAAAATGGTGCACTGAACTTTTAAAATTGGTTCATGTAAACCAGTTTTTTATACACTCCTACTTCCAACCATTGCAACTTTACAAGAAAATGTAGTTGATAAAAAATTTTGTTTTCCATACTTAAAAGCTTTTCGAGTGAAAATTTTGAATGATGAGTATGAAATGAGACAAAACATTTTAAAATAAATTTGCATATTATACTCTATGTGAAACCCTCCTCAACATCCTAAGTTATCAGAAATGTCACAGCCAATCCAACAAAATAATACCTCAAGTCAATATATGAGACAATATAGAATTTTGGGATTGTTGGAATCATGTTGATATTAGATATAATGGATATTCCAAACACACATTTAATCTTAGATAAATATCAGTGTTGCATACAATTTGATAGGAACAAGATAATAACTGTTGAAATGCTACTGAGGTTCAACACCATTTATTCAATCATATGCAGCATGCATGTAATAGAAGAAATAGAAGTTGACTCAAGCTTTTCAGCTCCCCACTTTTTTATGCTTTTTCCAACATGTTATAGGACTTCTCACATTACGAGTCAGAATGCGTCGGAAAAAGCCCAGAAAAGTGCCTATCGTGCGCATTATAGATGTATCATGCGTGCAATGTAGCTTATAAAGTCTTATCGCATGTGTGATGCTACATAATTGTGCGTGTGATTATTCCAATAGCTGCATTAAAAAGCACTTTTTTTCATCTGAATTTTCATCAAGTCTCATTCTTCCATACTTAGCTATTTTTCACTCATTCTTTGGTCTTTCTTTTTTCTTTTGGCTCATCTTTCACTTATTTTTCTCCGATATTTCGCCTAATTATATGCAATGACGGACTGTCATCACGTCCTTATTTTAATTCTTTAATCTAAGAATTTTATTTAATTACTTTGATTTTGTTATTTGTTTACTTTATTTTTTCAAACAATTCTTCGTCGTTCTTATTTGAATTTCTACCTAATTTCCCTACATTTAAATGTCAAAAACCCAAGCACAACACATTTTATCCAACTGTTTTGTATAATATGTCATATAACTTTTTCGAGTTTAATCATGTAAGTGAATTAAAACTTGTGACTTATTTACTAAAAAAAATACCAATAAACAAAATCTTTCTTCACCAATGTCTTTCTCTTCTTCATCACATTTCTAGGACACAAATCACTTATCCATGCATATAACTTAGAAATTTTATTTGTTGTGGTTGTTTTTGAGATTGAAGATTTAACTATGTGAGTATTATATGTTTTTGCTGAGAGAAAAATGTTTAATATTTTTGTTGAGAGAAAAATGTTTAATGTTGTGTTTAGTAATATAAGTGCCCTAAAATGTATATGTAAAAACATGTAATTATTGATCTTATTTCATAAGGTAGTTATGGATTGTAGTTCAATGAAAACTAATAGATGAAGTTTAGAGTATGAAAATGTAGTAGTTGAATTGTTTCAATTTTTTTAAAGAAATCTTCCTAACAACAATAAAATTATAGGTTATGTATTTGTATGATAAAAATACTTGGAAGTCTTGTCTTAAAAGGAATTCACCTTGCATGGTTGTTAGTATGGATGTTCGTTGTGTGGTTACAACGGTTTTGAAGCTAAAATTCATCTAAATCGCAAGAGAAAAAAATGGGTTATTTAGTTTGATTCAGTTGACTTTTAAAAATAAAATCGAACTAAACTAATGCGGTTTAGATTAGTTCAATTGGTTCGGTTTTTTTAAAAGATTTTTATTTAGGCATACATACACATATATAAAAGACAAAATAATTTTGTGTTTAATTATTCATATGTTACCATAAAATAAGTTTATAGTTGTCAAAATAAATTTATAATTTAATGCATAAATATCAATTGCATATTACAATTTTATCTTATGTCTAAGGAAAATATATGAAATTGCATTTTTAAATAAATTTGAAATATTAATAATATTTTTTATAAAAAGGTTATTAAATAAATTAAATAAACTTTTCATTTTAATCTTATCTTTATCAAATTTAATAAATTAAAAAATAAAATAAAAATAAACATCTAAGAGTTTCATTTCAAATAAAAATAATAAATAATATTTTATTTTAATTGATAAATAAATAAAAATAAATATCATACAACAAATAGGATAAAATATACATCTAATTTTAGTTGAGTTTAGAAATTAAAAAATAATTAATAGTTTTTAAGATTTTATAACATAACGTGGTTTTGTTTAGTTTGTAAAATACAAACGGAAAATTGAACCGAACCGTACCATTTTATTAAATAATAATCCAAATACATCCAAATTAAATATAATTTTTTACGGTGATTCAATTTGATTATCAGCTTTTTATTCAACCGGTTCGGTTTTAAGTCTCTAATTGTTATTTATTAAAGTGGTTCAATTTTGAATCTCTAATTGTTAACTTTTAGTGTTTTTGCATTTATTGTGGTTATGGCTCAGGTTCTCAATTTTTATTTCATTAGAATTGAATTTTGAATCAGTGTTGCATAATTATATTTTCTTTTGAATTGTTGATTGGTGGTAAAATGAAAACGAAATCACAAAGTAAATATGAAAAAATACTATTTTTCTGTGGCTATTAGATACAACTAACCACAAAGAACTCGTAATGAATAATCTTCATTTTTGGTACTTTATAGTAGAAGTTAACTAACCTTAGTAAAAGGTTTTAGAAAATGCATATCCATTAGTACTGAATATCACCTTCATTTTGAGATATACTTTGATCAAGCGTCTAGTCGACAGGATTAAACAACTTTTAATTAGAGGTGTGTATGGTTACACAATTACAAGAACCAATCTATTTAATTCATTCTAGTTTTAAAACCAAACTATTTTTTATAGTAATCAATTTAAAAATGTAAAATGGTTTATAATCAAAATTGGTTTGTAAGAAAATTATATCTTATTTATTATTAAAATTTGGTAATATTGCATAATTTAATATTGCTATGACACAACCTTTCATATCTCCGAATTGCACGCATGATTAAATTTATTCATTAATCTACTTAGCTTATAAATATTAATTTATTTTTGAGCTTTTTTTAATTAAATAAAAAATAATTGAAATCAATAATAATACTCAAACAATTGAAGTGGTTTTCTAAATTACTTTTAATTTCTAATTTAGTCACCTAAAAAGATGTTTTAGTTAAACATTCTAATCTCTTCTTTAATTTTATACTTTAATTTATAAATATATGGCATTTTAATCAATTAAATTATAAATATTAGAAATACATTGTTTAATAATATAATTTAAGGATTTAAAATAAATAATAAAAAGATATAATATTTAATGTTAATTTATTAAAATAAAATATAAAAATTTAAAAGAACAAAATAAAACTTATAAATAACTTAAAGGACAAAAAATAGAATTCAATAAGGATTAAAAAAATTAATAGTCTTATAGAAATGAAAATATCTTTAAGTTAAAATATTATATTGAAATTCAAAATAGATCAAATTAAATCATATAATTAAATCAAAATATCATATAAAAAGAATATAATTAAAACAAAGAGAAGTTAATTTTTTAATTACATGAATCTCAATGAGCAAACATTTGACTTTACGTTGATAAGCAAAGTATTTGTGGATGTGAATTTGACATTTATACACCTTAATAATGACATGGATGTGCTTGAGAAAATGTTAAAGTCCACGCGCCTAGAATCCGAATCCATATTAACGGGAATGTCATTCCTAGTATATGCTGCTAAGATATTAACACCTGGTGCAATTAAATCAGGCTTCAATATTTGAGGGGTTACTGAATTAGGGCCTCGTGAGCTAAAGCATGCAACAACTGGAGACACCTCAACCCAAAACTTTGTTATTTCAAAAATAATTTTAGCCATTGATTTATTTGGATCAGAAGAAAACAAATATTTTTTTACGGCTTCACCATCTTTGAACTTGACAACTATTGTTGGCAAAACATGGGGGTCTGCATACAACTCCTCTCCCTGGAAATCAAAGTTGACCAACACCATACCCAAAGCACCAAGTGATTTCAGTGTATTCCTTTCCCCAGACCATTAGTGATTCCAGACTCACACATCACGATCTTTCCAGTTACTTTTTCTTTGGCCAAGCAACCCGAATCACACTCGCTGGCTATCTCATCTCCTTCATAATCATGAATGCTTGCATTCCCTGCATATATAAACAACATAGGAGTATCGGGTAAAGAACTACCACTGTAAAGAGACACTCCTGTATAACTTTGATTGTTTCCGAGAGTGATATATGCAGGGAAATCTCGGTCGATTGTGCTAGCTCCCACTGTGGTAATCCAAGTGCTACATTGGTGATACTAGAAGAGTATGGACCAAAGTTTCCTCCGGCACAAGATACCATAATCCCATGCTCCATTACTGCAAAGGCTCCTATTGCAATGATGTCATCGTAATATTCAAGTGTTGGATATCCTAGCGATAATGGAAGGACATTGACGTTGTCTGCAATAGCTTGATCAATTGCGGCTATAATATCAAACTCAAAAACATTACCACGCTCCCAACCAACCTTGTATATAGCCACTCTGGCCCCAGGGGCCATCCCACGTGTTGTACCTTTAGCGTAGCCGGAAAAACATGCATTTCTCACCAAAGACCCTACAACAGTGCTAGCTGTGTGGGTTCCATGGCCATAATTGTCTCGAGGAGACCTAGTTTCCTTGGTTTCATTGATCGGACGACCCTCATTGGCCTCAAAGCCCTTAAGATAGAACCGGGCACCTATCAATTTCTTGTTACCATTTGAGATAGGGAAATTTGCACTTGTTTCACATCTTCCTTTCCATGTGCTGGGAATGGCCCCGTATCTAGCATCATTAAAGCTCTTGCTTTCAGGCCAAACACCCGTGTCTATCACACCAACAAATATGTCATCCATGCTTTTGTTTGACAATGTTGGGAGTGTGGCATGAATTCTTTCTAATCCAAGAAATTGTGGACTCCTAGTTGTAAAAAGCTTCATGCTCTAATATCTCAAACTCCCTGCTCAAATCAACTTTGAAATATTCAATCTTCTTTTTGCAGTTGTTTGTTATTAGCACATCATCTACATAGAGATAAAGTATTAGAAACTCACCTTTGTTTTTTCTGACATACACACCATACTCAACTGTACCCTTCACAAACTCTTTTTCTTTTGGAAATCCATCTATATTCTTATTCCAAGCTCCTGGAGATTATATGAGCCCATACAATGCTTTAAGCAATTTGTACACCTTACTTTCTTGGCCTCCCTTCTCAAACCCAACTAATTGTGACACATAAACCTCTTCCTCTAGAGTGTCATTCATAAATGCACATTGACCAGGTGTTCATATTTACTAAACCAATCACTAACCTAATTGTTTCAATCTTGGAAATTGGTGCAAACACCTCATCAAAATCAATTCCTTCTCTTTGAGGAAATACTTTGGCCACAAGTCTTATTTTGTGCCTAGTCACTTCTCCTTTGGGGTTCAGCTTCACCTTGTACACCCATTTCATATTAATTGCTTTGTTTCCTTGTGCCAATTAAACTAGTGGCCAAGTTTTTTTTTACCATTATGGATTTCAGCTCCTACAACATGACATTCACTCTACATAGAAGACATAATGTAGAAGCTCACCTCCATCATTGACCACATCCTCTGATGTGATCACAAAGTCTTACAACCTTATTGGCACGTTTCTTGTCCTTTGAGATCTTCTTGAACCATGTTGCCTTTTAATTAAATATCCTTGTTAGCTTCATTACTTGGTTCATCACACATGATTCTCAATGAATCCTTCTTGACATTATCAATATAAACCCATTCTTTCAGTTCTTCGATTATTACATCTTTTTTTTATCACAATCTACATGTTCACATGATCAAACAACTTGTAGCTACCAATTGAATGATATTCCATCAAAACCATTTGGCTTGACTTGTCATTAAACTTTCTTCTCAATTGGTCAGGCACGTATCTATGTGCAATAGAACCAAACAACTTTAAATGGATTAGTCTTGGCTTGAAACCAAAGTAACATTCTACTGGTGTAATTCCTTCTAGCCTCTTGGTTGGACATCTATTCAAAATGTATGTTGCACTGGACACAACCTCACCCTATAACTCATTTGGTTGATGCTTGCCCTTAAGCATATTTTTCACCATGTTCATGATGTTCCTATTCTTCCGTTTTACAGTTCCATTTTATTTAGGAGTCTATGGTGGCACCACCTCATGCACTATCCTTTCTCTTTCATATAGTGCATCAAAATCATTTGACACATATTCTCCACCCCACCAGTCCTCAGAGTCTTGATCTTGTGACCACTTTACCTCCAATTGAATAAACTTGAATAGATCCACATACATCTAAGTATATTACTTCAAATGTGGATTTAAAATTACTTGCTGCATCTTTGTTGAAGTTATTCTTATGTTACTTTGCCTGAACACATTTCTCACGCACTTAATTTGGAAAATGCAATTTTGGTAGACCTGAAACCATGTTTCTCTTCTTCAAGTGGTTAATATATATGAAGTTGAGGTGACCAAGTCTCTAATGACATGGGCATTCATCTCTACTGGATGCAGTTGCTAGACATTTGTGTTCCATCCCATCTCTACTAGATGCATCGCTAGACATTTGTGTTCCATCCCGTCAAGTTCAATCTTGAAGGTTCTATATCCTTTGAATTGGGACTTAACGGATTTTCTTCCTCTGAATTAAAAACAAACTAAAGTTTTTATTTTTAGATTAAAGTTAATTAAATGATTTATTTTAATGCGGTTTAATCTTGTGGCCAACAATGTCTAATGAAATTGGAATCATGATGGTTGAGTGCATGCACGTTCACTAACGTGACAGTTTGGTGAAAATGGTCATGATGACTATGACATATATATACTGCTTTGGACAATGTTGAAATGTTAATAAAATGATAACCTTTCTTCCATCTTATGGATATGATTGAAAGCATAATTTTTTTGGGGCATCTGTTAGCCTGTGATTTTCGACTCAAGCTACACAAAAATACACTAAGCCTGGTTTGGAAGAATCTCAAGAACAAATTCCCAAGATTAGGATCACTTGTTGATGCGGTAAAGCAGCAAGCAAAAAATATTAAGTAACCCAGTTTTGTCGTCTCCACAGGGATTAGTGCGACTTGAACGCCGTTCAATGGTTTCCATATTTCCAAGCTTCTTGTTCAAAAGGTTTGGTTAAAGAGGTTCAAAGAACCATAAATAAAAACAGAAAATATAAAATAAAGACTGAAATATAAACGGAGCCTTGTTGGGATTGGATTTCATCAATTGATAACATGTGCATTCTTCTGATCAAATTAAACACCGCGCAATCATTCGTCTAATATCCTCATGTATCACTCACGACAGAGCTTATCTCTAACGCAACGTCGAGAAAATAACCGTGTCGTCTCATTGTTGATCTCTCACACAACTCGACAACACAGAGCATTAAGAATCGATACTAACACAAATGCTAAGTCTAAAACTATCTCTAGCAATTAGGACCTAACAGGTAATCATCCTAGTTCCGGATCTGAAAAGTATATCTCTATCACGATTCAAATCAAAGATTAACAGGTAAACAAGAATGAAACCCATATCAGATAAACAATTGTTTTGCATATAAAATACAATGATCAGAATACGTACACACGCTTAACCCTTTTTACATGTATTCATCTAATCCGTCAAATGGTTGTGAACAACACTCTTCATCACTATTATCACATACCCACACAATATCATATTGATCCTACCCATGCTAGCCATGCTACTTAATCAACACAACACCATAGAAGATAAAATGAATATCAACTTCAAAACCATGTCAAAAGTTTGTTCATTGATAGAAGAAGATCTGAGATCAAAGATGTGAAAAGGTTTTGTCAAGACCCACATACAAGCAACCAAAGATAATCAATCAATAGAGAATCAAAACTAGTTCACAAACATAAATTAGATGAAATACATAAGGTATCAAAAGATTACAATCCAAACCCTAACAAGAGATCGAAGATCTTACCTCCTCCCTCTTAGGGTTTTGTGTTTCTCTCTCTCAAGAAATGAAGAGAGATGAGTTCTGATGTTCCAAAATGTTACAATCTCAAGTTTTCTCCCAAAAATGGAGTTATGACCTAAAAATACAAGAAAATGACTTAAATACATGTTTTGGTTCTGTCACGTTCGCTAGGCGAAAAGCTAGCGAACAGCTAGCGAACGGGAACTTTTGGCACTTTCAGATCTGTTCAATTCTGGGCTCGTTCGCTACCTGCTCGCTAGGCGAGCTGCTAGCGAGCTGACAGCATTTTGGTAGTTTTTTTGCATGTTGTCTTGGTTTCCTTGCCCATTTCTTGTGTCTTTCTTTTCACTTGTTTTGTGCCTGATTCCTGCACAATAACACACAAATCAAAGGTATTAAGAGATTTTCTCATAATGTTGCAAACCAACCAAAACAAGAGTGGTTTTCAACACTTTTATGACAAAAATGAGTGAAAGGTGCCAATATATGATAGATCAAATAAGTGAAATTTGGCATCTAACAACTCGCCCCAACTAGCTTTTTGCTTGTCCTCAAGCAAAGTATGCCTCTCATTTCGCAACAAGAGGATTTGCTCAAGACTAAAATTCACCCAAGAATGGATAAAATTGGCTCAAACACAAATGATGCAAACAAGCCATGGTTTCAAATGTTTAGAATCAAACAATGCAAAAGAACTAACTTCTTATAACAAATATTAAGCTATGCATCAATCAACAACTATGTTTTTCATGAATGAATCACTCTAACTCTCCTCTTCGAATAAGGATTGAAGAAATTACGCGTTTGCAACCGCGGGGACAATTTCACTCAACTAACAAACAATGTCAATATCAATTAAATTCATACAAAATCTAACAATCAAAAGCAAAAATATGGAAGCAAGAAGATCACTAAGGTCTTTAAGGTTGTAGCTTGGTCGGGTTTACAAATAAGGGACATTTCCAAGGCTATGGAAACGAAATTGCCGATGCAAAAGAGGCATTCACCGTACACGTTATTTACATATCTCAACTTCATTCCATTCATTTCTTAATTGCAAACCTTCCCAACTTTATTTCACAACTTATTCTTTCACTATTTTTCTTTTCCAAGCAAGCATTCTTTTTCTCATATTTTTTTTCATCATTTTTTTTTCATTTTCACATAACAATTTTTTTAATGCTTGCTTGAATTTTTCAAAAATTGTAACAACCTACTATCTTCCTTTTTCATTCGCCCCAACTTAACTTTTACTCAACCCTCAAGTGAATGCTCTTAGCTTTTTATGGCAAAGAATGCAATTAAAACAAATTCGAGGGTTCAAGAAATTTTTTAAAATCTCACAAAATTAAGAATGAGATTCACATTGTTTAGGCTCAAAGGGGTTAACGAATTCTCTCTACTCACGGGTAAGTTGCATTTGGACATAGTTGTGCTCAATATAAACAAGTGCCTTGATCATTTCTAATGATTCCACAAATTCATAATGATACAAAGATAAAGCATGAATCATACGAATCAACAAAGTTTATCAGAAATCCAGCATTTAGTAAACAATGGAAGCTTTCTCACAAATTGTGGTTTTTGGTCCTAAGTGAAACAATCATTCAAATAAGTTGCCAAAAGAACAAATTTTATTTGCACAAAGACTTAAGTTCTTAAGCATTCTAAAATTCTAAATGAAGGAAACCATGTACCTTGACAACATTCACTTGTTTCATACTATCATTGCCATCCAAACCCGGTCGAAGCTTCATTGAATGCTTTTATACCGATAGCAACCACTCTAGAAGGAGTTTTCGTCATTCCTGAACACACTAGAAAAAACATAAAAAGGAACAAATATATACAAAATATACAAAGCTTAAAAACATAGAACCGTTGCAATGCACTTCAAAATCTCAACACCAATCCCCGGCAACGGCGCAATTTTGTTGATGCGGTAAAGCAGCAAGCAAAAAATATTAAGTAACCCAGTTTTGTCGTTTCCACAGGGATTAGTGCGACTTGAACGCCGTTCAATGGTTTCCATATTTCCAAGCTTCTAGTTCAAAAGGTTTGGTTAAAGAGGTTCAAAGAACCATAAATAAAAACAGAAAATATAAAATAAAGACTGAAATATAAACGGAGCCTTGTTGGGATTGGATTTCATCAATTGATAACATGTGCATTCTTCTGATCAAATTAAACACCGCGCAATCATTCGTCTAATATCCTCATGTATCACTCACGACAGAGCTTATCTCTAACGCAACGTCGAGAAAATAACCGTGTCGTCTCATTGTTGATCTCTCACACAACTCGACAACACAGAGCATTAAGAATCGATACTAACACAAATGCTAAGTCTAAAACTATCTCTAGCAATTAGGACCTAACAGGTAATCATCCTAGTTCCAGATCTGAAAAGTATATCTCTATCACGATTCAAATCAAAGATTAACAGGTAAACAAGAATGAAACCCATATCAGATAAACAATTGTTTTGCATATAAAATACAATGATCAGAATACGTACACACGCTTAACCCTTTTTACATGTATTCATCTAATCCGTCAAATGGTTGTGAACAACATTCTTCATCACTATTATCACATACCCACACAATATCATATTGATCCTACCCATGCTAGCCATGCTACTTAATCAACACAACACCATAGAAGATAAAATGAATATCAACTTCAAAACCATGTCAAAAGTTTGTTCATTGATAGAAGAAGATCTGAGATCAAAGATGTGAAAAGGTTTTGTCAAGACCCACATACAAGCAACCAAAGATAATCAATCAATAGAGAATCAAAACTAGTTCACAAACATAAATTAGATGAAATACATAAGGTATCAAAAGATTACAATCCAAACCCCAACAAGAGATCGAAGATCTTACCTCCTCCCTCTTAGGGTTTTGTGTTTCTCTCTCTCAAGAAATGAAGAGAGATGAGTTCTGATGTTCCAAAATGTTACAATCTCAAGTTTTCTCCCAAAAATGGAGTTATGACCTAAAAATACAAGAAAATGACTTAAATACATGTTTTGGTTCTGTCACGTTCGCTAGGCGAAAAGCTAGCGAACAGCTAGCGAACGGGAACTTTTGGCACTTTCAGATCTGTTCAATTCTGGGCTCGTTCGCTACCTGCTCGCTAGGCGAGCTGCTAGCGAGCTGACAGCATTTTGGTAGTTTTTTTTGCATGTTGTCTTGGTTTCCTTACCCATTTCTTGTGTCTTTCTTTTCACTTGTTTTGTGCCTGATTCCTGCACAATAACACACAAATCAAAGATACCAAGAGATTTTCTCATAATGTTGCAAACCAACCAAAACAAGAGTGGTTTTCAACACTTTTATGACAAAAATGAGTGAAAGGTGCCAATATATGATAGATCAAATAAGTGAAATTTGGCATCTAACATCACTCTCTCTTTAAAACATGTTTATATTCTAGAAAAAGTTTCCAGTGGCTTGACATTTTGACATGTAAGTGTGGTATAAATGTGGTAAGTTTGACTCGTCCATCAAGCGTTTTGGGACTTAGTATAATCTTGAGTCCAAGGAGTAGGTGACTTAGGGACATTACGACACCACACTACAAGATTCGACAAAGAAGTTCCTCGACAGGGGTAATTAGAGGTTGTAAAGACAATTTCAATAATAGGATCAATTTAAAGTAAATTCAAAGACCAAATACACGTGAAAACATATCAGAAAATAAAAGCCCACGTAGAAGGATATGTGTTGAGTCCTAGAGAAGTAACTTTTATTGACGATGATTGATGTATTTAGTATATAAGTCAATTTCATTCATGTAATAAAGCTTCGCAAATTTTATCAGTATTCTCTATAGAACTCATGTATCCAAGTTACAGAGAGAAATTCTTTGTGTGGCAAATGTATGGATCTGCATTCTGATGACTTCTTAGCAAGTGTACCAATTGCTCGAAGTAATAAAAGATCGAATCTACAAGGACTGGACAAGATAATACTTGGGCAATGTAAAAGAAAATAGTAAATGGAGGGGGGGATGGGTCAGGTTGTAGAACGAAAAACAAAATAAGAGTTTTCAAGTAGAAATACTAAGACAGTTAGGTTGTGTATCGAATCCCCTTATTATCTCTTGTTAATGTATGACGCTTTGTATGAATGGTCTTATCCTTATAATCTCAGGTGAATTAACAAAATTGTTATAACCGATCCCTCACGAAATAACTCATTAATCACTACTCAGAGCTTCCTATTCCTAGTCCACTAGTGTAAGCATGAAAAGACGATGTACAATACGTTAATTCCCTATGCCATTACTTGAGGTCCCCTATCCCTATTCAACCATCGTAAGTAGAATAATTTCCCTAAGCCTAACACATAGGCTAAGGGTCAGTAATCCATATGTTTCCAGTATCATATTAACATAGTATCTTAAATAAAAAACATTAAGAATGAGAAACAACTGAATAAAATTATAACTTTAAGGATTCATACAAAGTCAAACCAAAATATAATCCAACAAGGTTGAATAAGGTTCATCATAACACAACCCAACCTAGAGGAGCTTAGCTACTCATTTTTCAGAAAACAATACCACAACTGATAAATGAAATTAACATATGCAATCCCTTGAAGTAATGACCTTCAATGGCTTTAAATACCTTAAAAATCACCCTTGATGCTCTCAAAATCGTGTTTTTCTCTCCAATTTTAGTAACCCATGTCAAAATGCTGAAAATCCCCTTAAAAGGAGCTCATGATGAGTTAGAATGCGTCGGAAAAAGCCCAGAGAAGTGCCTATCATGCGCATTATAGATGTATCATGTGTGCGATGTAGCTTATACAGTCTTATCGCATGTGTGATGCTACATAATTGTGCGCGTGATTATTCCAATAACTAAATTAAAAAGCACACTTTTTCATCTGAATTTTCATCAAGTCTCATTCTTCCATACTTAGCTATTTTTCACTCATTCTTGGGTCTTTCTTCTTTTTTTTTGGCTCATCTTTCACTTCTTTTTCTCCGATATTTCACCTAATTATATACAATGGTGGACTGTCATCACGTCCTTATTTTAATTCTTTAATCTAAGAAATTTATTTAATTACTTTGATTTTGTTATTTGTTTACTTTATTTCTTCAAACAATTCTTCGTCGTTCTTATTGGAATTTCTACCTAATTTTCCTACAATCAAATGTCAAAGACCCAAGCACAAACACATTTTATCCAACTGTTTTGCATAATATGTCATATAACTTTTTCGAGTTTAATCTTGTAAGTGAATTAAAACTTGTGATTTGTTTACTAAAAAACATACCAATAAACAAAATATTTCTCCACCACTCTCTTTCTCTTCTTCATCACATTTCTAGTACACATATCACTTATCCATGCATATAACTTAGAAATTTTAGTTGTTGTGGTTGTTTTTGAGATTGAAATTTAACTATGTGAGTAATATATGTTTTTGCTGAGAGAAAAATATTTAATGTTTTGTTGAGAGAAGAATGTTTAATGTTGTTGTTAGTAATATAAGTGCCCTGAATTGTATATGAAAAAACATGTAATTATTGATTTTATTTCATAAGGTAGTTATGGATTGTAGTTCAATGAAAACTAATAGATGAAGTGTAGAGTATGAAAATGTAGTAGTTGAATTGTTTCAATTCGTTTAAAGAAATCTTCCTAACAATAATAAAATTATAGGTTATGTATTTGTATGATAAAAATACTTGGAAGTCTTGTCTTAAAAGGAATTCACCTTGCATGGTTGTTAGTATGGGTGTTCGTTATGTGGTTACAACGGGTTTGAAGCTAAAATTCATCTAAATCGCAAGAAAAAAAATGTTATTTAGTTTGATTCAGTTGACTTTTAGAAATAAAATCGAACCAAACTAACGCGGTTTAGATTAGTTCGATTGGTTCGGTTTTTTTAAAAGATTTTTATTTATGCGTACATACACATATATACAAGACAACATAATTTTGTGTTTAATTATTCATATGTTACCATAAAATAAGTTTATAGTTGTCAAAATAAATTTATAATTTAATGCATAAATATCAATTGCATATTACAATTTTATCTTATGTCTAATGAAAATATATGAAATTGCATTTTTAAATAAATTTGAATTGTTAATAATATTTTATATATAAAGGTTATTAAATAAATGTTTTCTTTTAAATGAATTAAAACAAAAATAAACATCTAAGAATTTCATTTCAAATAAAAATTATAAATAATATTTTATTTTAATTGATAAATAAGTTAAAATAAATATCATACAAAAAATAGGATAAAATATACATCTAATATTAGTTGAGTTTAGATATTAAAAACATAATTAATAGTTTTTAAGATTTTGTAACATAACGTGGTTTTGTTTAGTTTGTAAAATACAAACGGAAAATTGAACTGAACCACACGATTTTATTAAATAATAATCCAAATACATCCAAATTAAATATAATTTTTTTACGGTGATTCAATTTGATTAACAGTTTTTTATTTAATCGGTTCGATTTTAAGTCTCTAATTGTTATTTATCGAAGTGGTTCGATTTTGAATCTCTAATGGTTAGCTTTTAGTGTTTTTGCATTTATTGTGGTTTGGCTCAGGTTCTCAATTTTTATTTCATTTGAATTGAATTTTGGATCAGGGTTGCATAGTTATATTTTCTTTTGAATTGTTGGTTGGTTGTAAAAATAAAAACGGAATCACATAGTAAATATGAAAAAAAAATACTATTTTTATGTGGCTATTAGATACAACTAACTCGTAATGTATAATCTTCATTTTTGGTGCCTTATAGTAGAAGTTAACTAGTAAAATGTTTTAGAAAATGAATAGTCATTAGTACTGAATATCACCTGCATTTTGAGATATACTTTGATTAAGCGTCTAGTCGACAGGATTAAACAACTTTTAATTAGAGGTGTGTATGGTTACACAATTACAAGAACCAATCTATTTAATTCATTCTACTTTTAAAACCAAACTATTTTTTATAGTAATCAATTTAAAAATGTAAAATAGTTTTAATTTGATTCAAATTTGGTTTATAATCAAAATTGGTTTGTAAGAAACTTATATCTTATTTATTATTAAAATTTGATAATATTGCATAATTTAATATTGCTATGACACAACCTTTCATATCTCCGAATTGCACGCATGATTAAATTTATTCATTAATCTACTTGACTTATAAATATTAATTTATTCTTGAGCTTTTTTTAATATAATAAAAAAATAATTGAAATCAATAATAATGCTCAAACAATTGAAGTGGTTTTCTAAATTACTTTTAATTTCTAATTTAGTCACCTAAAAAGATGTTTTAGTTAAACATTCTAATCTCTTCTTTAATTTTATACTTTAATTTATAAATATATGGCATTTTAATCAATTAAATTATAAATATTAGAAATACATTGTTTAATAATATAATTTAAGGATTTAAAATAAATAAATAAATAATAAAAAGATATAATATTTAATGTTAATTTATTAAAATAAAATATAAAAATTTAAAAGAACAAAATAAAACTTATAAATAACTTAAAGGACAAAAAATAGAATTCAATAAGGATTAAAAAAATTAATAGTCTTATAGAAATGAAAATATCTTTAAGTTAAAATATTATATTGAAATTCAAAATAGATCAAATTAAATCATATAATTAAATCAAAATATCATATAAAAAGAATATAATTAAAACAAAGAGAAGTTAATTTTTTAATTACATGAATCTCAATGAGCAAACATTTGACTTTACGTTGATAAGCAAAGTATTTGTGGATGTGAATTTGACATTTATACACCTTAATAATGTCATGGATGTGCCTGAGTAAATGTTAAAGTCCACGCGCCTAGAATCCCAATCCATATTAACGGGAATGTCATTCCTAGTATATGCTGCTAAGATGTTAACACCTGGTGCAATTAAATCAGGCTTCAATATGTGAGGGGTTACTGAATTAGGGCCTCATGAGCTAAAGCATGCAACAACTGGAGACACCTCAACCCAAAACTTTGTTATTTCAAAAATAATTTTAGCCATTGATTTATTTGGATCATAAGAAAACAAATATTTTTTTATGGCTTCACCATCTTTGAACTTGACAACTATTGTTGGCAAAACATGGGGGTCTGCATACAACTCCTCTCCCTGGAAATCAAAGTTGACCAACACCATACCCAAAGCACCAAGTGATTTCAGTGTATTCCTTTCCCCAGACCATTAGTGATTCCAGACTCACACATCACGATCTTTCCAGTTACTTTTTCTTTGGCCAAGCAACCCGAATCACACTCGCTGGCTATCTCATCTCCTTCATAATCATGAATGCTTGCATTCCCTGCATATAGTATCGGGTAAAGAACTACCACTGTAAAGAGACACTCCTGTATAACTTTGATTGTTTTCGAGAGTGATATATGCAGGGAAATCTCGGTCGATTGTGCTAGCTCCCACTGTGGTAATCCAAGTGCTACATTGGTGATACTAGAAGAGTATGGACCAAAGTTTCCTCCGGCACAAGATACCATAATCCCATGCTCCAGTACTGCAAAGGCTCCTATTGCAATGATGTCATCGTAATATTCAAGTGTTGGATATCCTAGCGATAATGGAAGGACATTGACGTTGTCTGCAATAGCTTGATCAATTGCGGCTATAATATCATACTCAAAAACAGTACCACGCTCCCAACCAACCTTGTATATAGCCACTCTGGCCCTAGGGGCCATCCCACGTGTTGTACCTTTAGCGTAGCCGAAAAAACATGCATTTCTCACCAAAGACCCTATAGTAGTGCTAGCTGTGTGGGTTCCATGGCCATAATTGTCTCGAGGAGACCTAGTTTCCTTGGTTTCATTGATCGGACGACCCTCATTGGCCTCAAAGACCTTAAGATAGAACCGGGCACCTATCAATTTCTTGTTACCATTTGAGATAGGGAAATCTGCACTTGTTTCACATCTTCCTTTCCATGTGCTGGGAATGGCCCCGTATCCAGCATGATCAAAGCTCTTGCTTTCAGGCCAAACACCCGTGTCTATCACACCAACAAATATGTCATCCACGCTTTTGTTTGACAATGTTGGGAGTGTGGCATGAATTCTTTCTAATCCAAGAAACTGTGGACTCCTAGTTGTAAAAAGCTTCCTGCTCTAATATCTCAAACTCCCTGCTCAAATCAACTTTGAAATATTCAATCTTCTTTTTGCAGTTGTTTGTTATTAGCACATCATCTACATAGAGATAAAGTATTAAAAACTCACCTTTGTTTTTTCTGACATACACACCATACTCAACTGTACACTTCACAAACTTTTTTTCTTTTGGAAATCCATCTATATTCTTATTCCAAGCTCCTGGAGATTATTTGAGCCCATACAATGCTTTAAGCAATTTGTACACCTTACTTTCTTGGCCTCCCTTCTCAAACCCAACTAGTTGTGACACATAAACCTCTTCCTCTAGAGTGTCATTCATAAATGCACATTGACCAGGTGTTCATATTTACTAAACTAATCACTAACCTAATTGTTTCAATCTTGGAAATTGGTGCAAACACCTCATCAAAATCAATTCCTTCTCTTTGAGGAAATCCTTTGGCCACAAGTCTTATTTTGTGCCTAGTCACTTCTCCTTTGGGGTTCAGCTTCACCTTGTACACCCATTTCATATTAATTGCTTTGTTTCCTTGTGGCAATTAAACTAGTGGCCAAGTTTTTTTTTACCATTATGGATTTCAGCTCCTACAACATGACATTCACTCTACATATAAGACATAATGTAGAAGCTCACCTCCATCATTAACCACATCCTCTGATGTGATCACAAAGTCTTACAACCTTGTTGGCACGTTTCTTGTCCTTTGAGATCTTTTTGAACCATGTTGCCTTTTAATTAAATATCCTTGTTAGCTTCATTACTTGGTTCATCACACATGATTCTCAATGAATCCTTCTTGACATTATCAATCTAAACCCATTCTTTCAGTTCTTCGATTATTACATCTTTTTTTATCACAATCTACATGATCAAACAACTTGTAGCTACCAATTGAATGATATTCCATCAAAACCATTTGGCTTGACTTGTTATTAAACTTTCTTCTCAATTGGTCAGGCACGTATCTATGTGCAATAGAACCAAACAACTTTAAGTGGATTAGTCTTGGCTTGAAACCAAAGTAACATTCTACTGGTGTAATTCCTTCTAGCCTCTTGGTTGGACATCTATTCAAAATGTATGTTGCACTGGACACAACCTCACCCTATAACTCATTTGGTTGATGCTTGCCCTTAAGCATATTTTTCACCATGTTCATGATGTTCCTATTCTTCCTTTTTACAGTTCCATTTTATTTAGGAGTCTATGGTGGCACCACCTCATGCACTATCCTTTCTCTTTCATATAGTGCATCAAAATCATTTGACACATATTCTCCACCCCACCAGTCCTCAGAGTCTTGATCTTGTGACCACTTTACCTCCAATTGAATAAACTTGAATAGATCCACATACATCTAAGTATATTACTTCAAATGTGGATTTAAAATTACTTGCTGCATCTTTGTTGAAGTTATTCTTATGTTACTTTACCTGAACACATTCCTCACACACTTAATTTGGAAAATGCAATTTTGGTAGACCTGAAACCATGTTTCTCTTATTCAAGTGGTTAATATTTATGAAGTTGAGGTGACCAAGTCTCTAATGACATGGGCATTCATCTCTACTGGATGCAGTTGCTAGACATTTGTGTTCCATCCCATCTCTACTAGATGCATTGCTAGACATTTGTGTTCCATCCCATCAAGTTCAATCTTGAAGGTTCTATATCCTTTGAAGTGGGACTTAACGAATTTTCTTCCTCTGAATTAAAAACAAACTAAAGTTTTTATTTTTTGATTAAAGTTAATTAAATGATTTATTTTAATGCGGTTTAATCTTGTGGCCAACAATGTCTAATGAAATTGGAATCATGATGATTGAGTGCATTCACGTTCACTAACGTGGCAGTTTGGTGAAAATGGTCATGATGACTATGACATATATATACTGCTTTGGACAATGTTGAAATGTTAATAAAACGATAACCTTTCTTCCATCTTATGGATATGATTGAAAGCATAATTTTTTTGGGGCATCTGTTAGCCTGTGATTTTCGACTCAAGCTACACAAAACTCCACTAAGCCTGGTTTGGAAGAATCTCAAGAACAAATTCCCAAGATTAGGATCACTCTCTCTTTAAAACATGTTTATAATCTAGAAAAGGTTTCCAGTGGCTTGACATTTTGACATGTAATTGTGGTATAAATGTGGTAAGTTAGACTCGTCCATCAAGCATTTTGGGACTTAGTATAATCTTGAGTCCAAGGAGTAGGTGACTTAGGGACATTACGACACCACACTACAAGATTCGACAAAGAAGTTCCTCGACACGGGTAATTAGAGGTTGTAAAGACAATTTCAATAATAGGATCAATTTAAAGTAAATTCAAAGACCAAATACACGTGAAAACATATCAGAAAATAAAAGCCCACGTAGAAGGATATGTGTTGAGTCCTAGAGAAGTAACTTTTATTGGCGATGATTGATGTATTTAGTATATAAGTCAATTTCATTCATGTAATAAAGCTTCGCAAATTTTATCAGTATTCTCTATAGAACTCATGTATCCAAGTTACAGAGAGAAATTCTTTGTGTGGCAAATGTATGGATCTGCATTCGGATGACTCCTTGGCAAGTGTACCAATTGCTCGAAGTAATAAAAGATCGAATCTACAAGGACTGAACAAGATAATACTTGGGCAATGTAAAAGAAAATAGTAAATGGGGGGGTCAGGTTGTAGAACGAAAAACAAAATAAGAGTTTTCAAATAGAAATACTAAGACAGTTAGGTTGTGTATCGAATCCCCTTATTCTCTCTTGTTAATGTATGACGCTTTGTATGAATGGTCTTATCCTTATAATCTCAGGTGAATTAACAAAATTGTTATAACCGATCCCTCACGAAATAACTCATTAATCACTACTCAGAGCTTCCTATTCCTAGTCCACTAGTGTAAGCATGAAAAGACGATGTACAATACGTTAATTCCCTATGCCATTACTCGAGGTCTCTTATCCCTATTCAACCAACGTAAGTAGAATAATTTCCCTAAGTCTAACACATAGGCTAAGGGTCAGTAATCCATATGTTTCCAGTATCATACTAACATAGTATCTTAAATAAAAAACATTAAGAATGAGAAACAACTGAATAAAATTATAACTTTAAGGATTCATACAAAGTCAAACCAAAATATAATCCAACAAGGTTGAATAAGGTTCATCATAACACAACCCAACCTAGAGGAGTTTAGCTACTCATTTTTCCGAAAACAATACCACAACTGATAAATGAAATTAACATATGAAATCCCTTGAAGTAATGACCTTCAATGGCTTCAAATACCTTAAAATCACCCTTGATGCTCTCAAAATCGTGCTTTTCTCTCCAATTTTAGTAACCCATGTCAAAATGCTGAAAATCCCCTTAAAAAGAGCTCATGATGAGTTAGAATGCGTCGGAAAAAGCCCAGAGAAGTGCCTATCATGAGCATTATAGATGTATCATGTGTGCGATGTAGCTTATACAGTCTTATCGCATGTGTGATGCTACATAATTGTGCGCGTGATTATTCCAATAGCTAAATTAAAAAGCACACTTTTTCATCTGAATTTTCATCAAGTCTCATTCTTCCATACTTAGCTATTTTTCACTCATTCTTGGGTCTTTCTTCTTTCTTTTGGCTCATCTTTCACTTCTTTTTCTCCGATATTTCACCTAATTATATACAATGGTGGACTGTCATCACGTCCTTATTTTAATTCTTTAATCTAAGAATTTTATTTAATTACTTTGATTTTGTTATTTGTTTACTTTATTTCTTCAAACAATTCTTCGTCGTTCTTATTGGAATTTCTATCTAATTTTCCTACAATCAAATGTCAAAGACCCAAGCACAAACACATTTTATCCAATTGTTTTGCATAATATGTCATATAACTTTTTCGAGTTTAATCTTGTAAGTGAATTAAAACTTGTGATTTGTTTACTAAAAAAAATACCAATAAACAAAATATTTCTCCACCACTCTCTTTCTCTTCTTCATCACATTTCTAGTACACAAATCACTTATCCATGCATATAACTTAGAAATTTTAGTTGTTGTGGTTGTTTTTGAGATTGAAATTTAACTATGTGAGTAATATATGTTTTTGCTAAGAAAAAAATGTTTAATGTTTTGTTGAGAGAAGAATGTTTAATGTTGTTGTTAGTAATATAAGTGCCCTGAAATGTATATGTAAAAACATGTAATTATTGATTTTATTTCATAAGGTAGTTATGGATTGTAGTTCAATGAAAACTAATAGATGAAGTGTAGAGTATGAAAATGTAGTAGTTGAATTGTTTCAATTCGTTTAAAGAAATCTTCCTAACAATAATAAAATTATAGGTTATGTATTTGTATGATAAAAATACTTGGAAGTCTTGTCTTAAAAGGAATTCACCTTGCATGGTTGTTAGTATGGGTGTTCGTTGTGTGGTTACAACGGGTTTGAAGCTAAAATTCATCTAAATCGCAAGAAAAAAAATGTTATTTAGTTTGATTCAGTTGACTTTTAGAAATAAAATCGAACCAAACTAACGTGGTTTAGATTAGTTCGATTGGTTCGGTTTTTTTAAAAGATTTTTATTTATGCGTACATACATATATATACAAGACAACATAAATTTGTGTTTAATTATTCATATGTTACCATAAAATAAGTTTATAGTTGTCAAAATAAATTTATAATTTAATGCATAAATATCAATTGCATATTACAATTTTATCTTATGTCTAAGGAAAATATATGAAATTGCATTTTTAAATAAATTTGAAATGTTAATAATATTTTATATATAATGTTTATTAAATAAATGTTTTCTTTTAAATGAATTAATACAAAAATAAACATCTAAGAATTTCATTTCAAATAAAAATTATAAATAATATTTTATTTTAATTGATAAATAAGTTAAAATAAATATCATACAAAAAATAGGATAAAATATACATCTAATATTAGTTGAGTTTAGAAACTAAAAACATAATTAATAGTTTTTAAGATTTTGTAACATAACGTGGTTTTGTTTAGTTTGTAAAATACAAACGGAAAATTGAACTGAACCGCACGATTTTATTAAATAATAATCCAAATACATCCAAATTAAATATAATTTTTTTACGGTGATTCAATTCGATTAACAATTTTTTATTTAATCGGTTCGATTTTAAGTCTCTAATTGTTATTTATCGAAGTGGTTCGATTTTGAATCTCTAATTGTTAGCTTTTAGTGTTTTTGCATTTATTGTGGTTTGCCTCAGGTTCTTAATTTTTATTTCATTTGAATTGAATTTTGGATCAGTGTTGCATAGTTATATTTTCTTTTGAATTGTTGGTTGGTTGTAAAAATAAAAACGGAATCACATAGTAAATATGAAAAAAAAAAATACTATTTTTATGTGGCTATTAGATACAACTAACCACAAAGAACTCGTAATGAATAATCTTCATTTTTGGTGCCTTATAGTAGAAGTTAACTAATCTTAGTAAAATGTTTTAGAAAATGCATAGTCATTAGTACTGAATATCACGTGCATTTTGAGATTTACTTTGATCAAGCGTCTAGTCGACAGGATTAAACAACTTTTAATTAGAGGTGTGTATGGTTACACAATTACAAGAACCAATCTATTTAATTCATTCTACTTTTAAAACCAAACTATTTTTTATAGTAATCAATTTAAAAATGTAAAATATTTTTAATTTGATTCAAATTTGGTTTATAATCAAAATTGGTTTGTAAGAAACTTATATCTTATTTATTAATAAAATTTGATAATATTGCATAATTTAATATTGCTATGACACAACCTTTCATATCTCCGAATTGCACGCATGATTAAATTTATTCATTAATCTACTTGACTTATAAATATTAATTTGTTCTTGAGCTTTTTTTAATTTAATAAAAAAAATAATTGAAATCAATAATAATGCTCAAACAATTGAAGTGGTTTTCTAAATTACTTTTAATTTCTAATTTAGTCACCCAAAAAGATGTTTTAGTTAAACATTCTAATCTCTTCTTTAATTTTATACTTTAATTTATAAATATATGGCATTTTAATCAATTAAATTATAAATATTAGAAATACATTGTTTAATAATATAATTTAAGGATTTAAAATAAATAAATAAATAATAAAAAGATATAATATTTAATGTTAATTTATTAAAATAAAATATAAAAATTTAAAAGAACAAAATAAAACTTATAAATAACTTAAAGGACAAAAAATAGAATTCAATAAGGATTAAAAAAATTAATAGTCTTATAGAAATGAAAATATCTTTAAGTTAAAATATTATATTGAAATTCAAAATAGATCAAATTAAATCATATTATATCAAAATATCATATAAAAAGAATATAATTAAAACAAAGAGAAGTTAATTTTTTAATTACATGAATCTCAATGAGCAAACATTTGACTTTACGTTGATAAGCAAAGTATTTGTGGATGTGAATTTGACATTTATACACCTTAATAATGTCATGGATGTGCCTGAGTAAATGTTAAAGTCCACGCGCCTAGAATCCCAATCCATATTAACGGGAATGTCATTCCTAGTATATGCTGCTAAGATATTAACACCTGGTGCAATTAAATCAGGCTTCAATATTTGAGGGGTTACTGAATTAGGGCCTCGTGAGCTAAAGCATGCAACAACTGGAGACACCTCAACCTAAAACTTTGTTATTTTAAAAATAATTTTAGCCATTGATTTATTTGGATTAGAAGAAAACAAATATTTTTTTATGGCTTCACCATCTTTGAACTTGACAACTATTGTTGGCAAAACATGGGGGTCTGCATACAACTCCTCTCCCTAAAAATCAAAGTTGACCAACACCATACCCAAAGCACCAAGTGATTTCAGTGTATTCCTTTCCCCAGACCATTAGTGATTCCAGACTCACACATCACGATCTTTCCAGTTACGTTTTCTTTGGCCAAGCAACCCGAATCACACTCGCTGGCTATCTCATCTCCTTCATAATCATGAATGCTTGCATTCCCTGCATATATAAACAACATAGGAGTATCGGGTAAAGAACTACCATTGTAAAGAGACACTCCTGTATAACTTTGATTGTTTCCGAGAGTGATATATGCAGGGAAATCTCGGTCGATTGTGCTAGCTCCCACTATGGTAATCCAAGTGCTACATTGGTGATACTAGAAGAGTATGGACCAAAGTTTCCTCCGGCACAAGATACCATAATCCCATGCTCCATTACTGCAAAGGCTCCTATTGCAATGATGTCATCGTAATATTCAAGTGTTGGATATCCTAGCGATAATGGAAGGACATTGACGTTGTCTGCAATAGCTTGATCAATTGCGGCTATAATATCATACTCAAAAACAGTACCACGCTCCCAACCAACCTTGTATATAGCCACTCTGGCCCCAGGGGCCATCCCACGTGTTGTACCTTTAGCGTAGCCGAAAAAACATGCATTTCTCACCAAAGACCCTACAGTAGTGCTAGCTGTGTGGGTTCCATGGCCATAATTGTCTCGAGGAGACCTAGTTTCCTTGGTTTCATTGATCGGACGACCCTCATTGGCCTCAAAGCCCTTAAGATAGAACCGGGCACCTATCAATTTCTTGTTACCATTTGAGATAGGGAAATCTGCACTTGTTTCACATCTTCCTTTCCATGTGCTGGGAATGGCCCCGTATCGAGCATCATCAAAGCTCTTGCTTTCAGGCCAAACACCCGTGTCTATCACACCAACAAATATGTCATCCATGCTTTTGTTTGACAATGTTGGGAGTGTGGCATGAATTCTTTCTAATCCAAGAAACTGTGGACTCCTAGTTGTAAAAAGCTTCCTGCTCTAATATCTCAAACTCCCTGCTCAAATCAACTTTGAAATATTCAATCTTCTTTTTGCAGTTGTTTGTTATTAGCACATCATCTACATAAAGATAAAGTATTAGAAACTCACCTTTGTTTTTTCTGACATACACACCATACTCAACTGTACACTTCACAAACTTTTTTTCTTTTGGAAATCCATCTATATTCTTATTCCAAGCTCCTGGAGATTATTTGAGCCCATACAATGCTTTAAGCAATTTGTACACCTTAATTTCTTGGCCTCCCTTCTCAAACCCAACTAGTTGTGACACATAAACCTCTTCCTCTAGAGTGTCATTCATAAATGCACATTGACCAGGTGTTCATATTTACTAAACCAATCACTAACCTAATTGTTTCAATCTTGGAAATTGGTGCAAACACCTCATCAAAATCAATTCCTTCTCTTTGAGGAAATCCTTTGGCCACAAGTCTTATTTTGTGCCTAGTCACTTCTCCTTTGGGGTTCAGCTTCACCTTGTACACCCATTTCATATTAATTGCTTTGTTTCCTTGTGGCAATTAAACTAGTGGCCAAGTTTTTTTTTACCATTATGGATTTCAGCTCCTACAACATGACATTCACTCTACATAGAAGACATAATGTAGAAGCTCACCTCCATCATTGACCACATCCTCTGATGTGATCACAAAGTCTTACAACCTTGTTGGCACGTTTCTTGTCCTTTGAGATCTTCTTGAACCATGTTGCCTTTTAATTAAATATCCTTGTTAGCTTCATTACTTGGTCCATCACACATGATTCTCAATGAATCCTTCTTGACATTATCAATCTAAACCCATTCTTTCAGTTCTTCGATTATTACATCTTTTTTTATCACAATCTACATGATCAAACAACTTGTAGCTACCAATTGAATGATATTCCATCAAAACCATTTGGCTTGACTTGTCATTAAACTTTCTTCTCAATTGGTCAGGCACGTATCTATGTGCAATAGAACCAAACAACTTTAAGTGGATTAGTCTTGGCTTGAAACCAAAGTAACATTCTACTGGTGTAATTCCTTCTAGCCTCTTGGTTGGACATCTATTCAAAATGTATGTTGCACTGGACACAACCTCACCCTATAACTCATTTGGTTGATGCTTGCCCTTAAGCATATTTTTCACCATGTTCATGATGTTCCTATTCTTCCTTTTTACAGTTCCATTTTATTTAGGAGTCTATGGTGGCACCACCTCATGCACTATCCTTTCTCTTTCATATAGTGCATCAAAATCATTTGACACATATTCTCCACCCCACCAGTCCTCAGAGTCTTGATCTTGTGACCACTTTACCTCCAATTGAATAAACTTGAATAGATCCACATACATCTAAGTATATTACTTCAAATGTGGATTTAAAATTACTTGCTGCATCTTTGTTGAAGTTATTCTTATGTTGCTTTACCTGAACACATTTCTCACACACTTAATTTGGAAAATGCAATTTTGGTAGACCTGAAACCATGTTTCTCTTCTTCAAGTGGTTAATATATATGAAGTTGAGGTGACCAAGTCTCTAATGACATGGGCATTCATCTCTACTGGATGCAGTTGCTAGACATTTGTGTTCCATCCCATCTCTACTAGATGCATTGCTAGACATTTGTGTTCCATCCCATCAAGTTCAATCTTGAAGGTTCTATATCCTTTGAAGTGGGACTTAACGGATTTTCTTCCTCTGAATTAAAAACAAACTAAAGTTTTTATTTTTTGATTAAAGTTAATTAAATGATTTATTTTAATGCGGTTTAATCTTGTGGCCAACAATGTCTAATGAAATTGGAATCATGATGATTGAGTGCATGCACGTTCACTAACGTGGCAGTTTGGTGAAAATGGTCATGATGACTATGACATATATATACTGCTTTGGACAATGTTGAAATGTTAATAAAACGATAACCTTTCTTCCATCTTATGGATATGATTGAAAGCATAATTTTTTTGGGGCATCTGTTAGCCTGTGATTTTCGACTCAAGCTACACAAAACTCCACTAAGCCTGGTTTGGAAGAATCTCAAGAACAAATTCCCAAGATTAGGATCACTCTCTCTTTAAAACATGTTTATAATCTAGAAAAGGTTTCCAGTGGCTTGACATTTTGACATGTAATTGTGGTATAAATGTGGTAAGTTAGACTCGTCCATCAAGCGTTTTGGGACTTAGTATAATCTTGAGTCCAAGGAGTAGGTGACTTAGGGACATTACGACACCACACTACAAGATTCGACAAAGAAGTTCCTCGACACGGGTAATTAGAGGTTGTAAAGACAATTTCAATAATAGGATCAATTTAAAGTAAATTCAAAGACCAAATACACGTGAAAACATATCAGAAAATAAAAGCCCACGTAGAAGGATATGTGTTGAGTCCTAGAGAAGTAACTTTTATTGGCGATGATTGATGTATTTAGTATATAAGTCAATTTCATTCATGTAATAAAGCTTCGCAAATTTTATCAGTATTCTCTATAGAACTCATGTATCCAAGTTACAGAGAGAAATTCTTTGTGTGGCAAATGTATGGATCTGCATTCGGATGACTTCTTGGCAAGTGTACCAATTGCTCGAAGTAATAAAAGATCGAATCTACAAGGACTGAACAAGATAATACTTGGGCAATGTAAAAGAAAATAGTAAATGGGGGGGGGGGGGGGGTCAGGTTGTAGAACGAAAAACAAAATAAGAGTTTTCAAATAGAAATACTAAGACAGTTAGGTTGTGTATCGAATCCCCTTATTCTCTCTTATTAATGTATGACGCTTTGTATGAATGGTCTTATCCTTATAATCTCAGGTGAATTAACAAAATTGTTATAACCGATCCCTCACGAAATAACTCATTAATCACTACTCAGAGCTTCCTATTCCTAGTCCACTAGTGTAAGCATGAAAAGACGATGTACAATACGTTAATTCCCTATGCTATTACTCGAGGTCTCTTATCCCTATTCAACCAGCGTAAGTAGAATAATTTCCCTAAGTCTAACACATAGGCTAAGGGTCAGTAATCCATATGTTTCCAGTATCATATTAACATAGTATCTTAAATAAAAAACATTAAGAATGAGAAACAACTGAATAAAATTATAACTTTAAGGATTCATACAAAGTCAAACCAAAATATAATCCAACAAGGTTGAATAAGGTTCATCATAACACAACCCAACCTAGAGGAGCTTAGCTACTCATTTTTCAGAAAACAATACCACAACTGATAAATGAAATTAACATATGAAATCCCTTGAAGTAATGACCTTCAATGGCTTCAAATACCTTAAAATCACCCTGGATGCTCTCAAAATCGTGCTTTTCTCTCCAATTTTAGTAACCCATGTCAAAATGCTGAAAATCCCCTTAAAAAGAGCTCATGATGAGTTAGAATGCGTCGGAAAAAGCCCAGAGAAGTGCCTATCATGCGCATTATAGATGTATCATGTGTGCGATGTAGCTTATACAGTCTTATCGCATGTGTGATGCTACATAATTGTGCGCGTGATTATTCCAATAGCTAAATTAAAAAGCACACTTTTTCATCTGAATTTTCATCAAGTCTCATTCTTCCATACTTAGCTATTTTTCACTCATTCTTGGGTCTTTCTTCTTTCTTTTGGCTCATCTTTCACTTCTTTTTCTCCGATATTTCACCTAATTATATACAATGGTGGACTGTCATCACGTACTTATTTTAATTCTTTAATCTAAGAATTTTATTTAATTACTTTGATTTTGTTATTTGTTTACTTTATTTCTTCAAACAATTCTTCGTCGTTCTTATTGGAATTTCTATCTAATTTTCCTACAATCAAATGTCAAAGACCCAAGCACAAACACATTTTATCCAATTGTTTTGCATAATATGTCATATAACTTTTTCGAGTTTAATCTTGTAAGTGAATTAAAACTTGTGATTTGTTTACTAAAAAAAATACCAATAAACAAAATATTTCTCCACCACTCTCTTTCTCTTCTTCATCACATTTCTAGTACACAAATCACTTATCCATGCATATAACTTAGAAATTTTAGTTGTTGTGGTTGTTTTTGAGATTGAAATTTAACTATGTGAGTAATATATGTTTTTGCTGAGAGAAAAATGTTTAATGTTTTGTTGAGAGAAGAATGTTTAATGTTGTTGTTAGTAATATAAGTGCCCTGAAATGTATATGTAAAAACATGTAATTATTGATTTTATTTCATAAGGTAGTTATGGATTGTAGTTCAATGAAAACTAATAGATGAAGTGTAGAGTATGAAAATGTAGTAGTTGAATTGTTTCAATTCGTTTATTGAAATCTTCCTAACAATAATAAAATTATAGGTTATGTATTTGTATGATAAAAATACTTGGAAGTCTTGTCTTAAAAGGATTTCACCTTGCATGGTTGTTAGTATGGGTGTTCGTTGTGTGGTTACAACGGGTTTGAAGCTAAAATTCATCTAAATCGCAAGAAAAAAAATGTTATTTAGTTTGATTCAGTTGACTTTTAGAAATAAAATCGAACCAAACTAACGCGGTTTAGATTAGTTCGATTGGTTCGGTTTTTTTAAAAGATTTTTATTTATGCGTACATACACATATATACAAGACAACATAATTTTGTGTTTAATTATTCATATGTTACCATAAAATAAGTTTATAGTTGTCAAAATAAATTTATAATTTAATGCATAAATATCAATTGCATATTACAATTTTATCTTATGTCTAAGGAAAATATATGAAATTGCATTTTTAAATAAATTTGAAATGTTAATAATATTTTATATATAATGTTTATTAAATAAATGTTTTCTTTTAAATGAATTAATACAAAAATAAACATCTAAGAATTTCATTTCAAATAAAAATTATAAATAATATTTTATTTTAATTGATAAATAAGTTAAAATAAATATCATACAAAAAATAGGATAAAATATACATCTAATATTAGTTGAGTTTAGAAACTAAAAACATAATTAATAGTTTTTAAGATTTTGTAACATAACGTGGTTTTGTTTAGTTTGTAAAATACAAACGGAAAATTGAACTGAACCGCACGATTTTATTAAATAATAATCCAAATACATCCAAATTAAATATATTTTTTTTACGGTGATTCAATTCGATTAACAGTTTTTTATTTAATCGGTTCGATTTTAAGTCTCTAATTGTTATTTATCGAAGTGGTTCGATTTTGAATCTCTAATTGTTAGCTTTTAGTGTTTTTGCATTTATTGTGGTTTGGCTCAGGTTCTCAATTTTTATTTCATTTGAATTGAATTTTGGATCAGTGTTGCATAGTTATATTTTCTTTTGAATTGTTGGTTGGTTGTTAAAATAAAAACGGAATCACATAGTAAATATGAAAAAAAAAATACTATTTTTATGTGGCTATTAGATACAACTAACCACAAAGAACTCGTAATGAATAATCTTCATTTTTGGTGCCTTATAGTAGAAGTTAACTAATCTTAGTAAAATGTTTTAGAAAATGCATAGTCATTAGTACTGAATATCACCTGCATTTTGAGATATACTTTGATCAAGCGTCTAGTCGACAGGATTAAACAACTTTTAATTAGAGGTGTGTATGGTTACACAATTACAAGAACCAATCTATTTAATTCATTCTACTTTTAAAACCAAACTATTTTTTATAGTAATCAATTTAAAAATGTAAAATAGTTTTAATTTGATTCAAATTTGGTTTATAATCAAAATTGGTTTGTAAGAAACTTATATCTTATTTATTATTAAAATTTGATAATATTGCATAATTTAATATTGCTATGACACAACCTTTCATATCTCCGAATTGCACGCATGATTAAATTTATTCATTAATCTACTTGACTTATAAATATTAATTTATTCTTGAACTTTTTTTAATTTAATAAAAAAATAATTGAAATCAATAATAATGCTCAAACAATTGAAGTGGTTTTCTAAATTACTTTTAATTTCTAATTTAGTCACCTAAAAAGATGTTTTAGTTAAACATTCTAATCTCTTCTTTAATTTTATACTTTAATTTATAAATATATGGCATTTTAATCAATTAAATTATAAATATTAGAAATACATTGTTTAATAATATAATTTAAGGATTTAAAATAAATAATAAAAAGATATAATATTTAATGTTAATTTATTAAAATAAAATATAAAAATTTAAAAGAACAAAATAAAACTTATAAATAACTTAAAGGACAAAAAATAGAATTCAATAAGGATTAAAAAAATTAATAGTCTTATAGAAATAAAAATATCTTTAAGTTAAAATATTATATTGAAATTCAAAATAGATCAAATTAAATCATATAATTAAATCAAAATATCATATAAAAAGAATATAATTAAAACAAAGAGAAGTTAATTTTTTAATTACATGAATCTCAATGAGCAAACATTTGACTTTACGTTGATAAGCAAAGTATTTGTGGATGTGAATTTGACATTTATACACCTTAATAATGACATGGATGTGCCTGAGAAAATGTTAAAGTCCACGCGCCTAGAATCCGAATCCATATTAACGGGAATGTCATTCCTAGTATATGCTGCTAAGATGTTAACACCTGGTGCAATTAAATCAGGCTTCAATATGTGAGGGGTTACTGAATTAGGGCCTCATGAGCTAAAGCATGCAACAACTGGAGACACCTCAACCCAAAACTTTGTTATTTCAAAAATAATTTTAGCCATTGATTTATTTGGATCATAAGAAAACAAATATTTTTTTATGGCTTCACCATCTTTGAACTTGACAACTATTGTTGGCAAAACATGGGGGTCTGCTGTCATACCCTAAATTTGTCCAACACATTCATACTTTTCATTTGCACATTGATCTACCAGATATCATCCAAGAAAAAAAATCCAACTAAAAAAAATATAATTAAATAAAATGCACAAGGTGAGATTTGAACTCACTACCTTTGGATTACAAACACATTGCTTCACCATTTTATCCATTCATGCACATGTGATAAGCAAAGGAAAGAGAAATATATATTTTAAAAGTTGGAAAAGCGCTGGAAAATAAAAAGGGGGGTTTTGTCTTCACCAAGGATCGAACCAGGGTCATGATGCATTTTGCGCGTTTGCTTCAACCACTGGGGTGGCGATACATCCATGTATTTGGCCACCCCAATATTTATAAGTACCTTATTCTTTTTCATGGCTGGGCAAGTTTGAACACACAACATTGGCCATACGTGAAGGATGGGAAATTGAGCAAAACTCCACCATTTTCAGCGAAACAAAAGCCTATCCTGTTTGTTTTTCAGCAAGGATTGATGTGGTATAGTTGGTTTTCACAATTTATGTGTGTGTTTTAAGATGAAAGTGAAAATGCAAGAGGAAGCAAGTTTAGTTTTTTTTATGGAGCTTGTGTTAAACTTTGCCATATCAAGACCAACATGTGAGGTACTTGCTTGCTTGTTTTTGAATTTCTTTACCAGACAAGGCAATGGACAAGCAGCCACTGCTCTGACCTCTGCAGCCCCTAACCAAAACCTGCATTCCACTCCAACAATAAGGCCAAGGAAACGAGTTCAACAGCTGGCTGGTTTTGGGACTTGAGTATAAAAGCTTAAGTGTGAAAACCCTAGAGGGCAACCACCACTTTTGTGCAAAAATCAGAGGGAGATTTCTGTGGTTCTCTTTAACAGTTCTAGAAAACCACTCAATCTTTGCATCAAGAAGAGAGGAAACATCAAAGCCTGCTGAAAAGAAAGGATAGCTGGCTGTGTGGTTTTCTTGAGGGAGTCTTCAAGAGGTGAGTTGTGTCTAAATTCTTTTTTTTTTGCTGCACTATCTTCTGCTCCCAAAATTGTTTTTCACATACCACCACCTGCCAATATCTGTTTTAAATGAAATGTGTTTAATTTGTGAACTCAATCTTACCTATTATCATGTTTGAGATGTGTGTGAGTCATTATTTTGGTTTGAAATGTCATCACTTGAAAACCCACCTGTTGCATCATTAAAGGTTACCAAAGCTGTTTTTTTAGCATCTTCAACCAACATATTTGAAACTTGCTCAAGCTCATGTTTAATCCCAAATGGATCATTGTCTAGATTTTGCACTTCAAAATGAACACTCCATATCATTGGCTGTCAACATGAACATTGTGTATGCAGATGTTGTTAATCATGTTGATTATGCGGCTGTTTAGATCAATTTGAGTTGTATTTATGTGTGTGCCCTGACTTTGTAAAGGCATGATCGTTGGAGTTCATGGTGAGTGTGTTATCCTTGGCGGTAATGTTTGAATCTGTTTGCACTGAGGCCTTTAGTTTTGAACATGTTTAGGACTCCCAACTGTTATTGCAATCTAAGGTTATCAACTCAAGATTGTTGTTTGTCCAGTTTTTTGCTGCTCATGTAAGTTTGGTTTGTGTGTTGTTTGTTTAAGTGATGTTTGTCTTTAAGGAACCAAAGAGGACTTATTGTTTGAATGCATTGTTATAGCTAAAACTGTGACTGTTTTTTTTTTAAAAAAACTTGCTGCTGTTTTGCGTTGGAGTTTGCTAACTCCTGTTCTTGCCAATTTGACTTTGAATTCATATTTGCACTGTGATAACAAATTTAGCTGCCATTTCTGTTTCCCAAACCATTCTCATTAGCTTTGCAACTGTCAGGATGATTGGTGGGGAATTTTGATTTTGATCTTTTCCATTTTGTAAATATTTGATTCTGTTTAGTCTAGGTGTGATTTAGCGCATTGTTGGCATTTGAAACTTTGATGGATTGTAGATAATATGACATGTTGATAGGAGCTGTTTGTTTAAGTCCAGTTTGAGACCATTGTTGGCCTGCTGTTAAGAGCAAAATGTGTGGATCTGTTCAGTTTTTGCATTGTGGCTACTAGTTTTGAACATGTTTATGTTTGGTGTTTGTCAACTGTTTGAACACATATATGCATTTCTTGGTGTTTTGCTATGCCTTGTGAGTCGTGTGTGATTTTATACCATGGACTGTTTGTTTGCATAATAGTTCATAATGTTTGGTTATTCATGTCAAATGCATCTTGATATACTGCTACTAGCCATGAACTGATTTGTTATTCAGGTCATAATGCTTTATATGCAGTTCCTGACAATGTTGAAATTTGTATTGCTCGATGTTGTTCCATTACGTTTTGGTTATGTTCAAATCATGTTCATTTTGCAACTCATGAGTCACATTCTGTTATGGTTTTATTTTGAGTCTTCCTTGAGTTGGAATTTCATGAACAACATATTTAGAGCTGGTGCAGACTGGTTTGGTGTTTTACATTTGCACTATTTTGAACTGTTGCATCAAGGTGACATTTTCCAAGGCATAATTGCAACTCACATGTTGTTCTTTTTTCCATTTCTATTTTGATCAATCTTTTTGTTGAAACTCCATGAGTAACACATTTCAAGCATGTGCACACTGTTATTTGTTCTTACATCAACCTGTTTTGGTCCACAACTTAACAAATGCATTTCAAGCTCATCATGTGCATGTTCAAAATACCTTCCCCTCGCAAAGAGAAATACCTTCCCCTAGCAGCTTCAGCCTCCAAAGACCAACAACCCTAATCTGAAACCTTCAAACTCTTCACTCCATTTCACAGCAACACAACCGCCGGTAACAAACACAACCCACCGTCGAGCTTCAAACATTCTTCCCAGCCATCAACCAGCATTCAACTCACCATCCCAGAACACACTTCATCTCCGCCATTTCCAACAACCGCATCGCAACACCAAAACACAAAACCCGTCCTTCTTCGTTTCATCCTTCTCAATCAACAACAAAACCACAAAAATCATAATAGAAACCGAGTCGCAGAGAGTGAAACAGAGCGTGAAAGATGATATGTGGAAAAGAAAAAATAACAGTAAGAGTGAGGAGTGGTTTCAGAGAGAGAGTTTTAGAGATGAGAGTGAAAGTAAAACAGAGATGAGAAGAAGGAGAGTGAATGAGACGGCGTAAACTGAGAGTGGAGAGCATATTTCTCTTTTTTTTTTTTATTTTGCTGATTTAACCTTTTATTTTTTTTTTATTTTTCTATTTAATTTTATTTAAATTACTTCGTTTTGTTGGGCTTCAGGCTCACCGTGCTTCCCGTTTCATATGTATACCCCTTGTCTCAGCTTACACCCCATCCCCTGTTTTTTTTATTTTATTATATTGATATTATTTGTTCTGTAAATATTATTGTTATATACATAAATTATTTTAGATATTAATTATTTTGTAAATACCATATATATTTTTACTTTTATTATGTTTATAATTAGTATATTATGTATATATTGGTTTAGTTTATTATTATGTAAATATATTACAGATTTATTTTACAATTATTTCTTTTAAAGTATATTATGTATATATTCCAAGTTCTTATATTTTGTATATTAATTTCTTTAGAGTCTTTGTGTATATAATGTTTAGGAGTTTATACTTTTAGAGTTAAATTTTATTCTTCATTTGTTATTGGACATTTTTGTCTTTTGGGTCGATGACGAGACCACCTTCGATTCTCTGTCAAATTATTGATGAGAAATGAAGGATCTGAGACCACCTCTTTTCTCTCTTCATTTCTTGTCCCGACTCGATTCAAAAACATTGTCAAACCATCTTCAAAATCCAATTATCTTTATATTGAATTAAAAAGAGGGGATTAAGTGTAGACTTTCTTCCTCTCCGAGTGTTGGGATGCCCACTGTAGTGAGGGTGGTCTCGATACTCGTCTTTCGATACGAAGACGCAACTTTATCCACCATTTCCTTTCACAACTTCATCCCGCAACCCTTGTCACCTAAAACCTCGGTCCCGCACCGAGTGCATTTCAAATTATTTTTACAACCAAAACTTAAATGGTCGTGGAGTGGTTAGGCGTAGGCCTTCTCCTATCCCGAGTGCTGACGTTTACCGTAGGGTTCTCTGTCGCAAAGCACTTACCATTCAAAATCAAAAACATCTTTAATAAGAGAACGAAGTTCCCTTTGTATTGAATTAAAGAGAGAGGATTGGGTGTAGACCTCTTCTTCTCCGAGTGTTGGGATGCCCACTGTAGTGAGGGTGGTTTCGACGCTCGTCTTTCAATATGAAGACGCCTCGTTCGCCACACCTTTTTATAACAAAAACTTTGAGATAACGAATTGGGTACTACCCGTAGGGGTTACTATCCGAGGACCTGTCTCGCCCCCCCTTAAAAAACAATCCAATCAATCAAATGAGACTTCTAGCCCCGCGTGGCGAAAACTAATCAATCTTTCAAAAAGGATATGCTACGTCCGTTCTACCGCAAACAGGTAACGCCTAAGTCTCCAACGAGCGAGCAGCGAAACACCTAACTGCTAGAATGCGCACGATAGCATCATCCATAAAAACATCAACACACCGTAGGCCGAACTACGGCTGCTCTGATTCTTTACTTTTTTAAGTAAAGATACGTAGGCACAAGGGCCACAATCCTTGCCGAGCACATTCACCCCATATCTGTAGTTCCCCGAACTACGTCGACTCTGACTTTCTCACATTTATAGAGAATACGTAGGCATAGGACTGCGAAGTCCTACCGAGTCTGTTCTTTCTCTTTTCTTCCCCGTTCTCTCTTTCCTCCTAACTTTCTTGTTTCATACCCTTCTTTTACCCAGTGGAACTTTCTTCTTATAGCATAATATTTAAGCAGATAAATTCACACATCGACAAACAAAAGGTTCCCATCGAGTACGATGGATGCGAGGGGTGCTAATACCTTCCCCTCGCATAACCGGCTTCCGAACCCGTTCATGGTTGCGAGACCATCTTATCCATTTATTTCTTAAGGTTTTCTCGATATTTTCCTTTCCCCTCATGGGATAAATAAAGTTCGGTGGCGACTCTTCTGTCTATCTTTTTCGCCTTCCCGTCGTTGCGCGACGCATTTTTCGAGTAGCGACAGCTGGCGACTCTGCTGGGGACCCCTAGCGAGCCAGACCTATTTTGTTTGTCGTGTTTGTGTTTTTATTTGCTTTATTTGTTTATGCTTTATTCTCTAACCTGTTGGGTTTATTGGATGGTTTGTGAGATAAAGCTTTCTACCCGAGCTTTCGAGTATACACTAAGATTAGGAGGTGGTTTCTTTCTGATTTGCGAGACTTAGGACTCGTTGAGTTGGATCGAATCCCACCGCTCAGATGAGACCCCGTTGGAATGATTATGTCTTACGTGTAGTCGTAATGACGTCTTTATTTCCGACGTGGGAGTCCGCGACTCTGAGGACCTTTGTAGAACCTTATTCCAAAGGTTGCTAGGACATGACTCTGTGTTCATCCTTTGAAGGGATTACCGTCTTACGAGTAGTCGTTATGATGGAAAACTTTCGAGGGCTAGTGCACGGGACTTTGTTTAAAGGCCTTTGGAATACCCTCTTATAAACCATTAGACAACCCACCCGATGGGAGAAATGTTTTGTGTTGTTTTGCAGGACCAGTGATCTTGATCTTGAGTTGTGCTCTTTATCATGTGCATTCATAAAACATTGCATTGCATATCATTTCTCGCATATCAAGGGACTTAAGAGACTGTGATTATCTCAGGTATTGGTGAATACAATGACTGACCAAAGAAAGCGAAGCACAAATTCCATCAAGTTTAGAGAACCAAAGCTGGAACTAATTCAAGACATTCTGATTGACGTACCAAAGGCTATCAAGATCAACTTTCAGGGGAAGTATGGGAAATTGCTTGACCTCCTCCATTCTAGGGTCGATACTTGGGCTTTGTTCGCTATGGCTCAGTTCTATGATGCACCTCTCAGATGTTTCACTTTTCAAAACTATCAGTTGGCCCCTACTCTTGAGGAATATTCTCACATTTTGAACATCAAGATTAAGGATCAACCTATATACACAGGCTTGGAAGAAGAACCAAAACCTCCTGCCATTGCTCTGGCTCTACGTATGACTAAAGAGGAAGTCAAAGAGGGTCTAACCAGTAAAGGGGGTGTTCAAGGTTTTCCATTGAAATTTCTGCTAGAAAAGGCTGCTCAATACAAGGTGGATGAAGATTGGGAAAAGTTCGGAATAAGCGTTGCTCTAATGATTTATGGGATTGTCCTCTTTCCAAATGTGGACAATTTCATAGACATCACCGCCATCGTTCTCTTCATGCAGAAGAATCCTATCCCTACACTCCTTGCCGATGTTTACCACTCCATTCATTGGAGGAGTGAAAAGAAGGCGGGAATGATCCAATGCTGCTCTCACCTACTATACAAGTGGTATGCTTCTCATTTACCCAAGAAAGGGCCATTCATGGAAAACAAGAAGAAATTAAAATGGTCTCAACGCATCATGTCTCTGGAAGCTAGTGATATTGCTTGGTACTCTCCTGAGTACTATGATGTGGAAATCATTTTCAGTTGTGGAGAATTCGATAATGTACCTTTGATCGGTAGGGCCGGTTGTATTAATTATAACCCAATCATGGCATTACGTCAGTTGGGCTATGCTATGGAGGGCGAGCCCGAGGCAGAGAAGATTCAGAGTTTCTTTTTGCTAGCCACATCAGAGGACCCTGCGTTTGTCAGGAAGGTTGCTAAGGCTTGGGGTAAGATTCGTACAAAGGGGCGGAAGGAGTTAAAAGCGAAGAATTGCGTGGCAAAGGAGCCATACAACCGGTGGTTACTAGCTAGAGTAGCTGAAAGGTCGTTACCATTTCCCTTAGAGCCCTCTATGCAAGAAGCACCTCCTGCTCCCACTCATGTGTCTATAGAAGAATATGAAAAATTGAAGCTAATAGTGGAGAGATTGACTAAGGAGAACCAGGACCTTCAGAATGAAGTCCACCAAGCAAAGGTGGAAAGTGGTCAGTACAAAAGAAAGGTGGAGTTTGAACAGGATCAAGCAGCTGAAAGTAGCAAGAAGCTAAAATTAGAAACGGATCTGAGAGTCAGGTACCAACAGGGTTACAAAGGGGCTGATGCATCATTAACAACTCTCCGACAACGCTTAAAGGACACCAAAGCTTCTTGTGATAGGGCATGGCACTTCTTTGAGATAGCATCTGCCGAAAAGAAGGAAATCCGAGAGAATCTTGAGGCTGATATTGGGGATCTTGAAGAACGACTGAGAAATGCTTTGACCCTAGCGGAAAATGAACGAAGACTCAAAGAGGAGGCATTGAAAGACTCATATGTCACGTCTGACCTGTGGAATAACAAATGTCAAGAATTGGAAACTGCCCAAGAAACAGCCCTTTTGTGGAGGAATCGTTTCGAGGCTTTGCAAAGAGATAGTGCGCAGTGGCTCGAGAAGGAGGCCCAGCTCAATGAGTTGCTAGACACCCATGTGGATTCCATTTGTTATTACCAGTCGACTCTAGATATGTGTCGTGCTAGATACAACAATCTGGTGGAGCATTGCAACCTCATGATCCGTGATATCCCATGGAGGTTGGAAAGCGCCATTCAAGACCTGGAAGGAAATGATATCCCCCCTTCTGTTCACCACTTTATCCAGCTCTGCGACCAAATGGTTAGGAGGTTCATGTTTGAGACGAAGAAACTTGAAGAACGTCTCCAAAAGAGAGAATTTTAGTCATTCAGTTATCTTTTGTAGCACGACTTGTAGTTTCAGCTTATTCAGCTTTTGTCTGTATGAATTTTTTCTAAAAAATTAATGAAAGATTGCTTTTGGTCCAAATTGTGCACTTCTTTATTATTCAGTCATGATTCTATGATACCAATGATAATCACAAGCCTCGAAAGTCTCTCGAGCATTTTGCATACATTTGCGCATTTTTTCTTTTCGCGTTTCCTACAACCCGATCTTACACACCGCTTACCCCTTTCAGAAAGAGTAAAGCAAGCTGACTTCACGGCATCGATATAACACAAGGAATAGCCAGAAGAGAATCATGGATCAGATAGAGCAGGACCAGGCTACTATGAGGAGCGAGATGCTAGGCATGAAAACGCAAATGAATCAACTCATGGAGGTGATTCAGAATATGGCCAGAAGTCAAGAGGAGATGAGACAAGCAGCAGAGAGGAGCGCTAATCAGACTTTGGCTGGTGCAGTTCCCAACGCAAGTGGTGCGATTCCAATTCCTGTTGATGCCACCCCAACCCCTGTTGGGGCAATTCCCACTTCTGCCGGCGCCGTACCCATCAACACCGTCCCTCCGCCAGTCGGTACGACTCATCTTCATGGTACTACGATCCCAACACAAGTCCAGTACGACGATCATGAAGGTTTCTATGAGAATTCAGGTGAAGCGTATGGACCACAGACCGCCGAACTAGAGAAGAAGTTTAATGCTTTACAGGAGATGGTGAAGACATTGCAAGGCCCCGATGTTTTGGGACTGGATGCCGCTGAAATATGTCTTGTACCCGGAGTTAAGATACCTCCAAAGTTTGTAATTCCAACCTTTGAGAAGTACAAGGGTAACAGTTGTCCTAAGACCCACATAAGGTCTTACTGTAGGAAGATGGCCGCCTATTCTGATGACGAGAAGCTACTAATCCATTTCTTTCAAGATAGCTTAACAGAGGCATCCCTAGAATGGTATATGCACCTTGAACGATCCAACGTAAGAAGCTGGAAAGAGTTGGCAGACGCTTTCGTGAAGCATTATCAGTATAATACTGACATGGCTCCGAATCGTATGCAGCTTCAGAATTTGACTCAGAAGCCGAATGAGTGTTTTAAGGACTTCGCGCAAAGATGGAGGGGAGTAGCTGCAAGGGTACAACCTCCACTGATGGAGAAAGAACTGACAGACCTATTCATGGGCACGCTACAAGGACCGATCTTTGAGCGGTTAGCATCCTCAACTTCCACGGTGTTTTCTGAACTTGTTATGGCTGGAGAGAGATTAGAGAGTTTCATGAAGGCGGGAAAAATTCAGAATGCAGGCGGATCTGCAAGCGGGGTCAAGAAGCCTTATCAGGGTTTCGTTAAGAAAAGGGAAGGCGAAGCTAGTGCAGTGTTCACCAATGGAAGGAGAACTCACCAAGGTTATCACCACATTGCTGCCATCGCTCCACAGCAACCACTTTCTATTCCGGCAAATCAGCCTGCGCCTCAGCAAAATCGACAACAACAACCCTATCAACCAAGACAAAATCAGTATCAAGGGCAGAGAAAGCCAGAAAGGAGGCTTGATCCAATTCCGTCCACTTACGCCAAATTGCTTCCGTTCTTGTTGAAAGCAGGTCTCGTTCAACTTAGGGAAATGAAAGATCCTCCGGCTGTTCTCCCCTACGGCTACGATGTAAATGCGAGATGCGAGTTCCACTCTGGCGCCTCGGGCCATAGCATCGAGAATTGTAAAGCTTTAAAATACATTGTGCAAAATCTTATCGACTCCAAAGCGATAAACTTTACCCGAAATACCCCGAACATCAAGTCTAACCCAATGCCACCTCACCATTCAACAAACATGATTGAAGGCTCTAAGGGGATCCGATTAATTTCGGATATTGAGAAATTGAGGACCCCACTTTCCACAATTAAGGAGCAACTCTTGTTGAAAAACATTTACCCAGGATGTCCAATTGATTGCCATGTTTGCATGGACGAATCTCAAGGATGCGCTGAGCTGAAGAAGGGCATACAAGGCCTGATTGAGCAGGGTGTATTAGTAGCAGAACAACTATCAAAGATTGAGGAAGTTGCTACTCTTGAAATTCCGTTCGAAACATTGGAGATACCATATGATGATGGATATGAGCTCTGGATCCCAGTTAACAATTCGAACCGCACACCATTGACCATACCGTGCGATGAGGAAGAATGGGACAACGTGTATGGACGTACTCCGATCCCACTGCAAATCCCGTATGATCCAGTTCAGATACCTATGTCTCCACCATCAATGAACCAGCTTGTCATTTCGACCCCATCTCCTTTTCCGTACGAAAGCACCAAAGTTGTACCTTGGTTATACGATGAAACTGTTTTTCTCAACGGACAGAAGGTGGCAGAGGAAGATGTAATGGAAGAAAAGAAGACTGTAGGGAACATCGTGGGAACCGGAGGCGTCACTAGAAGTGGTCGAATATTCGCTCCGACTGCACCTCCTGTCAACAGCAGTGACAATACAAGGAAAGGTACTGCCGTACCAAGCACCAATGAACAGGGGCAGTCATCTAAACAGAAGGGCATCCCAAATGATGAAGCGGAGGAGTTTCTAAGAATCATTCAGAAAAGCGACTACAAAGTGATTGATCAGCTCAATCAGACGCCCTCAAAGATATCCATGCTGTCATTGTTAATGTGTTCAAAGGCCCATCAAGAAGCATTGCTAAAATTCTTGAAGGCAGCTCATGTGCCAGAGGAGATATCAGTGGTGCAGTTTGAAGAAGTGGTGGGAAATATTGCATCAGGTCATATTTTGAGCTTTAATGATAGTGAATTACCTCCCGAAGGTAAAAATCATAACAAGGCCCTGCACATTACCATCGAATGTGTGGATGTTGTATTCTCTAGGGTGCTTGTTGACACTAGATCATCGCTGAATGTATTACCCAAAAGCTCGTTGTGCAAGCTGTCAATTGAAGGACTTGTGATGAAGCCAAGTCAAACCATTGTAAAAGCATTTGATGGAGCTAAGAGAACTGTGGTAGGCGAGGTTGACCTCCCGATCAAGATCGGACCTCATACTTTCATCATTACATTTTACGTAATGGATATATACCCCGCTTACAGTTGCCTTCTTGGTCGTCCGTGGATTCATTCCGCGGGCGCTGTAACTTCAACCTTGCATCAAAAGATCAAGTTTATGATTAACAATCAGATGGTCATCATTGAGGGTGAGGAAGATGTTCTTGTGAGCCATCTTGCTTCTTTCCGCTATGTGGAAGTAGGAAATGAGGTGCATGAGACACCGTTTCAAGCTTTTGAAGTGATCAATGTTGAAATGATTTACGAAAAGCCAGCATCTTCAATAGTGACTTGGAAGGACGCGAGAACGGTGATAGAGGAAGGACATCCGCGAGGATGGGGCAGGGTGTTGGAATTGCCCGTCAACAAAAATGGAGCTGGTCTAGGCTACAAGCAGAAGAATGCAACTGATAAGGGCAAAGAGCTTGCAACTCCGTTGGTTTTTACTAGTGGAGGCCACCTTGTCGATGGTCAAGTCATGTTTTTGGAAACTGAAGCCGAAGATCATGAAGAGCTGTGTATGGTGTATCCTAGGGCGCCTAATCAAACTTTGAACAATTGGAGAGTCATTGAAATCCCCGAAGTTACTCTAGTAGACGAGTAATTCCCTTTTATTTTATCTAAAAAAGAAAATCATATGCTCTGCCCAAGGCATATGTATCATGTTGTAGGGCCTTTTGCTTTTAAAGCATAACTTATCATCAATAAATAAACTTTCGCATCCAATTACGCTCTCTTTCTTTCATTTTTACTTTTTTGCACATAAAATTATCTTTGAAAGACAATGTTTTGTTTTATTTTCTTTTTTCTGTTAACCTTTTCTAAAAATATAAAAATAATAATAAAGCATGAAGTCATTCATCGTGCAGATCTTCCCTTGCTCCTGTCAATAACGACCCCGCTATGGTCCAATATGACTTTGATAACCCGATATACCAAGCCGACGAAGACTGCGAGGAAGATTGTGATCTCCCAGAAGAGCTAGCTAGACTATTGAAACAGGAGTCAAAGGTCATTCAGCCCTACCAAGAAGAGGTCGAAGTCATCAACATGGGAACTGAGGAGGATGCCAAAGAAATCAAGATAGGCGCAGCTTTGGAGTCAGAGATTAAGTCAAAACTGATAATACTGCTTCGAGAGTATGTTGACGTTTTTGCTTGGTCTTACAAAGATATGCCCGGTCTAGATGAAGAGATCGTGATGCACAAACTACCTCTCAAGGAAGGCTGCCCGCCGGTGAAGCAAAAGTTGAGGAGAACAAAGCCAGAGATGTCTTTCAAGATCAAAGAAGAGGTACAAAAACAATTGGACGCTGGTTTCCTGGCAGTATCCAACTATCCGCAATGGATAGTGAATATTGTCCCAGTACCTAAAAAGGATGGGAAGGTGCGAATGTGTGTAGATTATAGAGACCTTAATAGAGCGAGTCCGAAAGATGACTTCCCTTTGCCACACATTGATGTGCTAGTGGACAACACAGCCCAATTTTCTGTATTCTCATTTATGGATGGCTTTTCTGGATATAACCAAATTAAGATGGCGCCCGAAGATATGGAAAAGACGACTTTCATCACTCCATGGGGAACTTTCTGTTACAAGGTTATGCCATTTGGACTCAAGAACGCAGGCGCAACATATCAGCGAGCAATGGTCACTCTTTTCCATGACATGATACATAAAGAGATTGAGTGTTATGTAGACGATATGATTGCGAAATCCCAGACTGAGGAAGAGCACCTTATCCACTTGGGAAAACTATTCGCCCGGTTAAGGAAATTCCAGCTGAGACTAAATCCCAACAAATGCACTTTCGGTGTAAGATCTGGTAAATTGCTAGGTTTTATTGTGAGCCAGAAAGGGATTGAAGTCGATCCAGATAAGGTCAAAGCTATCCAGGAGATGCCGATTCCCAAAACTGAAAAAGAGGTCCGAGGATTCCTTGGGAGGTTGAATTATATCGCCAGGTTCATATCCCATCTAACGGCCACTTGTGAGCCCATCTTCAAATTACTTCGGAAGGATCAAGCCGTGGTATGGAACGATAACTGTCAGAAAGCCTTTGAGAAAATAAAGGAATACCTACAAGAACCGCCGATCTTGATGCCTCCGGTGCCCGGACGACCCCTGATCATGTACCTGACTGTGTTAGAGGGATCCATGGGATGCGTATTAGGACAACATGATGAAACCGGCAGGAAAGAGCACGCAATCTATTACCTCAGCAAGAAGTTTAATGACTGTGAAACGAGATATTCGATGCTTGAGAAGACATGCTGCGCATTGGCTTGGGCAGCGAAACGTTTGAGACAATATATGCTCACCCATACGACTTTGTTGATCTCCAAAATGGATCCCGTCAAATACATATTCGAGAAGCCCGCTCTCACTGGGCGGGTAGCTCGTTGGCAAATGGTGTTAACAGAGTATGACATCCAGTATGTTACGCAGAAAGCTATCAAAGGGAGTGTGCTCTCTGAATACCTTGCCCACCAACCTACGGACAACTACCAGTCTATGCGTTTCGATTTCCCCGACGAAGACGTCATGTTTGCCAGAGATTATGCCACACCAGACCCAAATGAGGGACCCGAACCAGGATCGCGATGGACGCTCGTGTTCGATGGTGCCGCAAATGCCAAAGGTTGTGGAATTGGGGCAATCATCACTTCTCCAACTGGCTTTCACCTGCCATTCACCGCCAGATTATGCTTTAAGTGTACTAACAACATGGCCGAATATGAAGCTTGTATTTTCGGAATTGAAGCTGCCATTGATAACAGAATCAAGATTCTAGAAGTCTATGGAGATTCCGCGCTTGTCATATGCCAGATTAAAGGGGAGTATGAAACACTGGATCTCAAGTTAATTCCTTACAGAGACCATGTCTTGAAGTTAATCCCGTACTTTGATGAGATCACTTTCCATCACATTCCCAGAGGAGAAAATCAGTTGGCTGACGCTCTAGCAACACTAGCATCTATGTTTCAAGTCAAGTGGGAGAATGAGGCGCCATCCATCCGTTTAGAATATTTGGACGAACCCGCTTATTGCCTAGTGGCCGAGGAGGAGGAAGCTAAAACTGATAATCATCCTTGGTTCTATGATATCAAGCGATACCTAGAGACACAAGAATATCCAGAAGGTGTAACCATCACTGACAAGAAGTATCTCAGAAAGCTCTCCTCAAAGTTCTTCCTCAGTGGTGACGTGCTATACAAGCGAAATCACGATTCAGTTCTACTCAGATGCGTGGATAAACACGAGGCAGAACGTATCATAAATGAGATGCATGAAGGATCTTTTGGGACACATGCTAGTGGTCATACTATGGTTAAAAAGATTTTGAGGGCGGGATACTATTGGATGACGATGGAAACGGATTGTTGTCTCCATGTCCAGTCATGCCACAAGTGCCAAATTTACGCAGACAAGGTCCATACTTCACCACTCCCTCTGAATGTTTTGACTTCGCCTTGGCCCTTCGCTATGTGGGGTATAGATGTAATCGGACGCATCGAGCCAACCGCTTCAAATGGGCACCGTTTTATCTTAGTGGCCATCGATTACTTTACCAAATGGGTAGAAGCGGCGTCCTATGCCAACGTCACTAAGCAAGTGGTGACTCGCTTCATCAAAAAAGAGATTATTTGTCGATATGGAATCCCGAACAAGATCATTACAGACAATGGTTCAAACCTCAACAACAAGATGATGAAAGAGTTGTGTGAAAATTTCAAAATTGAACACCACAATTCAACACCTTATCGCCCTAAAATGAACGGAGCTGTTGAGGCGGCAAATAAGAACATTAAGAAAATCGTCCAGAAGATGGTGAAGACTTACAAAGACTGGCACGAGATGTTGCCGTTCGCGTTGCATGGCTACCGCACCTCAGTGCGCACTTCCACAGGGGCAACCCCGTTTTCTCTCGTATATGGCATGGAAGCAGTATTACCCATTGAAGTAGAGATTCCCTCCTTAAGGATTTTAGCAGACGTCAAGCTAGATGAGGCCGAATGGATACAAGCCAGACTCGACCAACTCAATCTCATCGACGAGAAACGCATGACGGCCATCTGTCATGGACAATTATACCAAAAACGATTGAAAAGGGCCTTTGATAAGAAGGTTCGCCCACGACACATCCAAGCAGGAGATTTGGTGCTAAGGAAAATTCAGCCAACTCACGTCGATCCAAGGGGAAAATGGGCACCAAACTATGAGGGTCCGTATGTAGTAAAGAAGGTTTTCTCCGGAGGGGCCTTGATCCTATCAACCATGGATGGTGACGATCTCTCATCCCCTGTGAATGCAGATGCAGTTAAAAAATATTATGCCTAAAAGATAGACCCGGTGGACCCAAAAAGAAAATCCACGCAAAAATGGGCGTCCTGGTGGACCATGAAAATGGTTCAGGCAAAATTAGGGACTAGAAAAAAAGGGAGTATCCTGATAGGCTGAAAACCTGAAAAGGCGGCCTAGGCAAAAGTTAGGGATTCAAAAAGGCAGAACTGCATCTTGAAAAGACGTGTGAATTATTCCTCGTAACCATCAAGCTCTCGACTGAGAAAGATCAATTTGTTTCTGGCGCTCGAAAGCAAGGCGTGAAGGGTCTTCAGAGACATATGGGCCATAGCGGATTTGAAACTTGGCAGGGACCATTTTCAACATTGTCTTAGTTTTTATATTTTCTTTCGAAAGCAGTTACCTCTTTTAGGAATTGCCTCCTTTGTAATTTTCCCATTTATGGGTTTTCATCAATAAAATTACTTTCATCAAAGCTTTTTCTGTTTTTATTTACCGTTTGGTTGCAAGTTTCATTTATTTGATGATAGGTTTTGCATATAATGACATTATGGTAAATTAGACTAAGGGATAACTTACCCTCTTGAGATAACTAAAGGGTGACCATGACTCTAAGGAATACGCAGGAACATCATTCTAAATCTTGTACCAACTTGATTGACAAGGTCGTCAAACCCGGCAGAGCAGGCCATGAGCTGAAAATCTCAACGCATCCAAGTTCTTTATACATCATAAATAGATGATGTCGGGAAGTCATGCTTATCTTTCACTTTCCCACCACCAAAGTCCGCCATGTCAGCACCTGTATTTCCATTGCCCGTCCGCAATCATACGCATCATACGCATCGCCTTCGACATCATAAGCATCTTGCTTCATAAGTATCTTGCATCATATACATACCTATGATTACATCATATTTTCCGCAGCTCTTGCATCACCGCGTGTTAGCATTGGCATTTGCATCTCCATTCGTTATGGAACATCATTATCATCAAGCATTTACATATACGAGATCAGATCCAGGATCAATTTCGAAGATTTTCAAGATCCTAATCAGCCTAGTCAGGGGCATCTTTTCAAGACCATGGGCGTATTGCATGATGTATTGCAACCTCGTGGTTAATCAGACCTTCAAAATCAACGTTCAGCCCAGACAGGGGCATCTCCAGTAAATCCATGGGTGATCCCCAATGAATTGTCTCCAGCAGACTTCAGCGATAAGTGGCAATCTCTTCAGAGAAGCTTATCCATCTTCAGCGATAAGTGGCAATCTCTTCAGAAAAGCTTATCCATCTTCAGCGATAAGTGGCAATCTCTTCAGAGAAGCTTATCCATCTTCAGCGATAAGTGGCAATCTCTTCAGAGAAGCTTATCCATCTTCAGCGATAAGTGGCAATCTCTTCAGAGAAGCTTATCCATCTTCAGCGATAAGTGGCAATCTCTTCAGAGAAGCTTATCCATCTTCAGCGATAAGTGGCAATCTCTTCAGAGAAACTTATCCATCTTCAGCGATAAGTGGCAATCTCTTCAGAGAAGCTTATCCATCTTCAGCGATAAGTGGCAATCTCTTCAGAGAAGCTTATCCATCTTCAGCGATAAGTGGCAATCTCTTCAGAGAAGCTTATCCATCTTCAGCGATAAGTGGCAATCTCTTCAGAGAAGCTTATCCATCTTCAGCGATAAGTGGCAATCTCTTCAGAGAAGCTTATCCATCTTCAGCGATAAGTGGCAATCTCTTCAGAGAAGCTTATCCATCTTCAGCGATAAGTGGCAATCTCTTCAGAGAAGCTTATCCATCTTCAGCGATAAGTGGCAATCTCTTCAGAGAAGCTTATCCATCTTCAGCGATAAGTGGCAATCTCTTCAGAGAAGCTTATCCATCTTCAGCGATAAGTGGCAATCTCTTCAGAGAAGCTTATCCATCTTCAGCGATAAGTGGCAATCTCTTCAGAGAAGCTTATCCATCTTCAGCGATAAGTGGCAATCTCTTCAGAGAAGCTTATCCATCTTCAGCGATAAGTGGCAATCTCTTCAGAGAAGCTTATCCATCTTCAGTGATAAGTGGCAATCTTTTCGGAGAAGCTTATCTGATCCCTTTCATCCTTTTGGCGTTAGCGACCTCTGCAAGATATCCAATATTTCATTCCCAAGCATTTTTCATTCTTTTCAGACAAATTCAGGGTCTTCTTTTTATCCAATTGTCTTCTACCTTGAAAGAGTGAGCGTCATAGCCGTTCGTTTTACTCAGTCTAAGCCAATTAGATAGGGGCATCTGTCATACCCTAAATTTGTCCAACACATTCATACTTTTCATTTGCACATTGATCTACCAGATATCATCCAAGAAAAAAAATCCAACTAAAAAAAATATAATTAAATAAAATGCACAAGGTGAGATTTGAACTCACTACCTTTGGATTACAAACACATTGCTTCACCATTTTATCCATTCATGCACATGTGATAAGCAAAGGAAAGAGAAATATATATTTTAAAAGTTGGAAAAGCGCTGGAAAATAAAAAGGGGGGTTTTGTCTTCACCAAGGATCGAACCAGGGTCATGATGCATTTTGCGCGTTTGCTTCAACCACTGGGGTGGCGATACATCCATGTATTTGGCCACCCCAATATTTATAAGTACCTTATTCTTTTTCATGGCTGGGCAAGTTTGAACACACAACATTGGCCATACGTGAAGGATGGGAAATTGAGCAAAACTCCACCATTTTCAGCGAAACAAAAGCCTATCCTGTTTGTTTTTCAGCAAGGATTGATGTGGTATAGTTGGTTTTCACAATTTATGTGTGTGTTTTAAGATGAAAGTGAAAATGCAAGAGGAAGCAAGTTTAGTTTTTTTTATGGAGCTTGTGTTAAACTTTGCCATATCAAGACCAACATGTGAGGTACTTGCTTGCTTGTTTTTGAATTTCTTTACCAGACAAGGCAATGGACAAGCAGTCACTGCTCTGACCTCTGCAGCCCCTAACCAAAACCTGCATTCCACTCCAACAATAAGGCCAAGGAAACGAGTTCAACAGCTGGCTGGTTTTGGGACTTGAGTATAAAAGCTTAAGTGTGAAAACCCTAGAGGGCAGCCACCACTTTTGTGCAAAAATCAGAGGGAGATTTCTGTGGTTCTCTTTAACAGTTCTAGAAAACCACTCAATCTTTGCATCAAGAAGAGAGGAAACATCAAAGCCTGCTGAAAAGAAAGGATAGCTGGCTGTGTGGTTTTCTTGAGGGAGTCTTCAAGAGGTGAGTTGTGTCTAAATTCTTTTTTTTTTGCTGCACTATCTTCTGCTCCCAAAATTGTTTTTCACATACCACCACCTGCCAATATCTGTTTTAAATGAAATGTGTTTAATTTGTGAACTCAATCTTACCTATTATCATGTTTGAGATGTGTGTGAGTCATTATTTTGGTTTGAAATGTCATCACTTGAAAACCCACCTGTTGCATCATTAAAGGTTACCAAAGCTGTTTTTTTAGCATCTTCAACCAACATATTTGAAACTTGCTCAAGCTCATGTTTAATCCCAAATGGATCATTGTCTAGATTTTGCACTTCAAAATGAACACTCCATATCATTGGCTGTCAACATGAACATTGTGTATGCAGATGTTGTTAATCATGTTGATTATGCGGCTGTTTAGATCAATTTGAGTTGTATTTATGTGTGTGCCCTGACTTTGTAAAGGCATGATCGTTGGAGTTCATGGTGAGTGTGTTATCCTTGGCGGTAATGTTTGAATCTGTTTGCACTGAGGCCTTTAGTTTTGAACATGTTTAGGACTCCCAACTGTTATTGCAATCTAAGGTTATCAACTCAAGATTGTTGTTTGTCCAGTTTTTTGCTGCTCATGTAAGTTTGGTTTGTGTGTTGTTTGTTTAAGTGATGTTTGTCTTTAAGGAACCAAAGAGGACTTATTGTTTGAATGCATTGTTATAGCTAAAACTGTGACTGTTTTTTTTTTAAAAAAACTTGCTGCTGTTTTGCGTTGGAGTTTGCTAACTCCTGTTCTTGCCAATTTGACTTTGAATTCATATTTGCACTGTGATAACAAATTTAGCTGCCATTTCTGTTTCCCAAACCATTCTCATTAGCTTTGCAACTGTCAGGATGATTGGTGGGGAATTTTGATTTTGATCTTTTCCATTTTGTAAATATTTGATTCTGTTTAGTCTAGGTGTGATTTAGCGCATTGTTGGCATTTGAAACTTTGATGGATTGTAGATAATATGACATGTTGATAGGAGCTGTTTGTTTAAGTCCAGTTTGAGACCATTGTTGGCCTGCTGTTAAGAGCAAAATGTGTGGATCTGTTCAGTTTTTGCATTGTGGCTACTAGTTTTGAACATGTTTATGTTTGGTGTTTGTCAACTGTTTGAACACATATATGCATTTCTTGGTGTTTTGCTATGCCTTGTGAGTCGTGTGTGATTTTATACCATGGACTGTTTGTTTGCATAATAGTTCATAATGTTTGGTTATTCATGTCAAATGCATCTTGATATACTGCTACTAGCCATGAACTGATTTGTTATTCAGGTCATAATGCTTTATATGCAGTTCCTGACAATGTTGAAATTTGTATTGCTCGATGTTGTTCCATTACGTTTTGGTTATGTTCAAATCATGTTCATTTTGCAACTCATGAGTCACATTCTGTTATGGTTTTATTTTGAGTCTTCCTTGAGTTGGAATTTCATGAACAACATATTTAGAGCTGGTGCAGACTGGTTTGGTGTTTTACATTTGCACTATTTTGAACTGTTGCATCAAGGTGACATTTTCCAAGGCATAATTGCAACTCACATGTTGTTCTTTTTTCCATTTCTATTTTGATCAATCTTTTTGTTGAAACTCCATGAGTAACACATTTCAAGCATGTGCACACTGTTATTTGTTCTTACATCAACCTGTTTTGGTCCACAACTTAACAAATGCATTTCAAGCTCATCATGTGCATGTTCAAAATACCTTCCCCTCGCAAAGAGAAATACCTTCCCCTAGCAGCTTCAGCCTCCAAAGACCAACAACCCTAATCTGAAACCTTCAAACTCTTCACTCCATTTCACAGCAACACAACCGCCGGTAACAAACACAACCCACCGTCGAGCTTCAAACATTCTTCCCAGCCATCAACCAGCATTCAACTCACCATCCCAGAACACACTTCATCTCCGCCATTTCCAACAACCGCATCGCAACACCAAAACACAAAACCCGTCCTTCTTCGTTTCATCCTTCTCAATCAACAACAAAACCACAAAAATCATAATAGAAACCGAGTCGCAGAGAGTGAAACAGAGCGTGAAAGATGATATGTGGAAAAGAAAAAATAACAGTAAGAGTGAGGAGTGGTTTCAGAGAGAGAGTTTTAGAGATGAGAGTGAAAGTAAAACAGAGATGAGAAGAAGGAGAGTGAATGAGACGGCGTAAACTGAGAGTGGAGAGCATATTTCTCTTTTTTTTTTTTTATTTTGCTGATTTAACCTTTTATTTTTTATTTTTTTCTATTTAATTTTATTTAAATTACTTCGTTTTGTTGGGCTTCAGGCTCACCGTGCTTCCCGTTTCATATGTATACCCCTTGTCTCAGCTTACACCCCATCCCCTGTTTTTTTTATTTTATTATATTGATATTATTTGTTCTGTAAATATTATTGTTATATACATAAATTATTTTAGATATTAATTATTTTGTAAATACCATATATATTTTTACTTTTATTATGTTTATAATTAGTATATTATGTATATATTGGTTTAGTTTATTATTATGTAAATATATTACAGATTTATTTTACAATTATTTCTTTTAAAGTATATTATGTATATATTCCAAGTTCTTATATTTTGTATATTAATTTCTTTAGAGTCTTTGTGTATATAATGTTTAGGAGTTTATACTTTTAGAGTTAAATTTTATTCTTCATTTGTTATTGGACATTTTTGTCTTTTGGGTCGATGACGAGACCACCTTCGATTCTCTGTCAAATTATTGATGAGAAATGAAGGATCTGAGACCACCTCTTTTCTCTCTTCATTTCTTGTCCCGACTCGATTCAAAAACATTGTCAAACCATCTTCAAAATCCAATTATCTTTATATTGAATTAAAAAGAGGGGATTAAGTGTAGACTTTCTTCCTCTCCGAGTGTTGGGATGCCCACTGTAGTGAGGGTGGTCTCGATACTCGTCTTTCGATACGAAGACGCAACTTTATCCACCATTTCCTTTCACAACTTCATCCCGCAACCCTTGTCACCTAAAACCTCGGTCCCGCACCGAGTGCATTTCAAATTATTTTTACAACCAAAACTTAAATGGTCGTGGAGTGGTTAGGCATAGGCCTTCTCCTATCCCGAGTGCTGACGTTTACCGTAGGGTTCTCTGTCGCAAAGCACTTACCATTCAAAATCAAAAACATCTTTAATAAGAGAACGAAGTTCCCTTTGTATTGAATTAAAGAGAGAGGATTGGGTGTAGACCTCTTCTTCTCCGAGTGTTGGGATGCCCACTGTAGTGAGGGTGGTTTCGACGCTCGTCTTTCAATATGAAGACGCCTCGTTCGCCACACCTTTTTATAACAAAAACTTTGAGATAACGAATTGGGTACTACCCGTAGGGGTTACTATCCGAGGACCTGTCTCGCCCCCCCTTAAAAAACAATCCAATCAATCAAATGAGACTTCTAGCCCCGCGTGGCGAAAACTAATCAATCTTTCAAAAAGGATATGCTACGTCCGTTCTACCGCAAACAGGTAACGCCTAAGTCTCCAACGAGCGAGCAGCGAAACACCTAACTGCTAGAATGCGCACGATAACATCATCCATAAAAACATCAACACACCGTAGGCCGAACTACGGCTGCTCTGATTCTTTACTTTTTTAAGTAAAGATACGTAGGCACAAGGGCCACAATCCTTGCCGAGCACATTCACCCCATATCTGTAGTTCCCCGAACTACGTCGACTCTGACTTTCTCACATTTATAGAGAATACGTAGGCATAGGACTGCGAAGTCCTACCGAGTCTGTTCTTTCTCTTTTCTTCCCCGTTCTCTCTTTCCTCCTAACTTTCTTGTTTCATACCCTTCTTTTACCCAGTGGAACTTTCTTCTTATAGCATAATATTTAAGCAGATAAATTCACACATCGACAAACAAAAGGTTCCCATCGAGTACGATGGATGCGAGGGGTGCTAATACCTTCCCCTCGCATAACCGGCTTCCGAACCCGTTCATGGTTGCGAGACCATCTTATCCATTTATTTCTTAAGGTTTTCTCGATATTTTCCTTTCCCCTCATGGGATAAATAAAGTTCGGTGGCGACTCTTCTGTCTATCTTTTTCGCCTTCCCGTCGTTGCGCGACGCATTTTTCGAGTAGCGACATCTGCATACAACTCCTCTCCCTAGAAATCAAAGTTGACGAACACCATACCCAAAGCACCAAGTGATTTCAGTGTATTCCTTTCCCCAGACCATTAGTGATTCCAGACTCACACATCACGATCTTTCCAGTTACTTTTTCTTTGGCCAAGCAACCCGAATCACACTCGCTGGCTATCTCATCTCCTTCATAATCATGAATGCTTGCATTCCCTGCATATAGTATCGGGTAAAGAACTACCACTGTAAAGAGACACTCCTGTATAACTTTGATTGTTTCCAAGAGTGATATATCCAGGGAAATCTCGGTCGATTGTGCTAGCTCCCACTGTGGTAATCCAAGTGCTACATTGGTGATACTAGAAGAGTATGGACCAAAGTTTCCTCCGGCACAAGATACCATAATCCCATTCTCCATTACTGCAAAGGCTCCTATTGCAATGATGTCATCGTAATATTCAAGTGTTGGATATCCTAGCGATAATGGAAGGACATTGACGTTGTCTGCAATAGCTTGATCAATTGCGGCTATAATATCATACTCAAAAACATTACCACGCTCCCAACCAACCTTGTATATAGCCACTCTAGCCCCAGGGGCCATCCCACGTGTTGTACCTTTAGCGTAACCGAAAAAAAACATGCATTTCTCACCAAAGACCCTACAGCAATGCTAGCTGTGTGGGTTCCATGGCCATAATTGTCTCGAGGAGACCTAGTTTCCTTGGTTTCATTGATCGGACGACCCTCATTGGCCTCAAATCCCTTAAGATAGAACCGGGCACCTATCAATTTCTTGTTACCATTTGAGATAGGGAAATCTGCACTTGTTTCACATCTTCCTTTCCATGTGCTGGGAATGGCCCCGTATCCAGCATCATCAAAGCTCTTGCTTTCAGGCCAAACACCCGTGTCTATCACACCAACAAATATGTCATCCATGCTTTTGTTTGACAATGTTGGGAGTGTGGCATGAATTCTTTCTAATCCAAGAAACTGTGGACTCCTAGTTGTAAAAAGCTTCCTGCTCTAATATCTCAAACTCCCTGCTCAAATCAACTTTGAAATATTCAATCTTCTTTTTGCAGTTGTTTGTTATTAGCACATCATCTACATAGAGATAAAGTATTAGAAACTCACCTTTGTTTTTTCTGACATACACACCATACTCAACTGTACACTTCACAAACTTTTTTTCTTTTGGAAATCCATCTATATTCTTATTCCAAGCTCCTGGAGATTATTTGAGCCCATACAATGCTTTAAGCAATTTGTACACCTTACTTTCTTGGCCTCCCTTCTCAAACCCAACTAGTTGTGACACATAAACCTCTTCCTCTAGAGTGTCATTCATAAATGCACATTGACCAGGTGTTCATATTTACTAAACCAATCACTAACCTAATTGTTTCAATCTTGGAAATTGGTGCAAACACCTCATCAAAATCAATTCCTTCTCTTTGAGGAAATCCTTTGGCCACAAGTCTTATTTTGTGCCTAGTCACTTCTCCTTTGGGGTTCAGCTTCACCTTGTACACCCATTTCATATTAATTGCTTTGTTTCCTTGTGGCAATTAAACTAGTGGCCAAGTTTTTTTTTACCATTATGGATTCCAGCTCCTACAACATGACATTCACTCTACATAGAAGACATAATGTAGAAGCTCACCTCCATCATTGACCACATCCTCTGATGTGATCACAAAGTCTTACAACCTTGTTGGCACGTTTCTTGTCCTTTGAGATCTTCTTCAACCATGTTGCCTTTTAATTAAATATCCTTGTTAGCTTCATTACTTCGTCCATCACACATGATTCTCAATGAATCCTTCTTGACATTATCAATCTAAACCCATTCTTTCAGTTCTTCGATTATTACATCTTTTTTTATCACAATCTACGTGATCAAACAACTTGTAGCTACCAATTGAATGATATTCCATCAAAACCATTTGGCTCTACTTGTCATTAAAGTTTCTTCTCAATTGGTCAGGCACGTATCTATGTGCAATAGAACCAAACAACTTTAAGTGGATTAGTCTTGGCTTGAAACCAAAGTAACATTCTACTGGTGTAATTCCTTCTAGCCTCTTGGTTGGACATCTATTCAAAATGTATGTTGCACTGGACACAACCTCACCCTATAACTCATTTGGTTGATGCTTGCCCTTAAGCATATTTTTCACCATGTTCATGATGTTCCTATTCTTCCTTTTTACAGTTCCATTTTATTTAGGAGTCTATGGTGGCACCACCTCATGCACTATCCTTTCTCTTTCATATAGTGCATCAAAATCATTTGACACATATTCTCCACCCCACCAGTCCTCAGAGTCTTGATCTTGTGACCACTTTACCTCCAATTGAATAAACTTGAATAGATCCACATACATCTAAGTATATTACTTCAAATGTGGATTTAAAATTACTTGTTGCATCTTTGTTGAAGTTATTCTTATGTTGCTTTACCTGAACACATTTCTCACACACTTAGTTTGGAAAATGCAATTTTGGTAGACCTGAAACCATGTTTCTCTTCTTCAAGTGGTTAATATATATGAAGTTGAGGTGACCAAGTCTCTAATGACATGGGCATTCATCTCTACTGGATGCAGTTGCTAGACATTTGTGTTCCATCCCATCTCTACTAGATGCATTGCTAGACATTTGTGTTCCATCCCATCAAGTTTAATCTTGAAGGTTCTATATCCTTTGAAGTGGGACTTAACGAATTTTCTTCCTCTTAATTAAAAACAAACTAAAGTTTTTATTTTTTGATTAAAGTTAATTAAATGATTTATTTTAATGCGGTTTAATCTTGTGGCCAAGAATGTCTAATGAAATTGGAATCATGATGATTGAGTGCATGCACGTTCACTAACGTGGCAGTTTGGTGAAAATGGTCATGATGACTATGACATATATATACTGCTTTGGACAGTGTTGAAATGTTAATAAAACGATAACCTTTCTTCCATCTTATGGATATGATTGAAAGCATAATTTTTTTGGGGCATCTGTTAGCCTGTGATTTTCGACTCAAGCTACACAAAACTCCACTAAGCCTGGTTTGGAAGAATCTCAAGAACAAATTCCCAAGATTAGGATCACTCTCTCTTTAAAACATGTTTATAATCTAGAAAAGGTTTCCAGTGGCTTGACATTTTGACATGTAATTGTGGTATAAATGTGGTAAGTTAGACTCGTCCATCAAGCGTTTTGGGACTTAGTATAATCTTGAGTCCAAGGAGTAGGTGACTTAGGGACATTACGACACCACACTACAAGATTCGACAAAGAAGTTCCTCGACAGGGGTAATTAGAGGTTGTAAAGACAATTTCAATAATAGGATCAATTTAAAGTAAATTCAAAGACCAAATACACGTGAAAACATATCAGAAAATAAAAGCCCACGTAGAAGGATATGTGTTGAGTCCTAGAGAAGTAACTTTTATTGGCGATGATTGATGTATTTAGTATATAAGTCAATTTCATTCATGTAATAAAGCTTCGCAAATTTTATCAGTATTCTCTATAGAACTCATGTATCCAAGTTACAGAGAGAAATTCTTTGTGTGGCAAATGTATGGATCTGCATTCGGATGACTTCTTGGCAAGTGTACCAATTGCTCAAAGTAATAAAAGATCGAATCTACAAGGACTGAACAAGATAATACTTGGGCAATGTAAAAGAAAATAGTAAATGGGGGGGGGGTCAGGTTGTAGAACGAAAAACAAAATAAGAGTATTCAAATAGAAATACTAAGACAGTTAGGTTGTGTATCGAATCCCCTTATTCTCTCTTGTTAATGTATGACGCTTTGTATGAATGGTCTTATCCTTATAATCTCAGGTGAATTAACAAAATTGTTATAACCGATCCCTCACGAAATAACTCATTAATCACTACTTAGAGCTTCCTATTCCTAGTCCACTAGTGTAAGCATGAAAAGACGATGTACAATACGTTAATTCCCTATGCCATTACTCGAGGTCTCTTATCCCTATTCAACCAGCGTAAGTAGAATAATTTCCCTAAGTCTAACACATAGGCTAAGGGTCAGTAATCCATATGTTTCCAGTATCATATTAACATAGTATCTTAAATAAAAAACATTAAGAATGAGAAACAACTGAATAAAATTATAACTTTAAGGATTCATACAAAGTCAAACCAAAATATAATCCAACAAGGTTGAATAAGGTTCATCATAACACAACCCAACCTAGAGGAGCTTAGCTACTCATTTTTCAGAAAACAATACCACAACTGATAAATGAAATTAACATATGAAATCCCTTGAAGTAATGACCTTCAATGGCTTCAAATACCTTAAAATCACCCTTGATGCTCTCAAAATCGTGCTTTTCTCTCCAATTTTAGTAACCCATGTCAAAATGCTGAAAATCCCCTTAAAAAGAGCTCATGATGAGTTAGAATGCGTCGGAAAAAGCCCAGAGAAGTGCCTATCATGCGCATTATAGATGTATCATGTGTGCGATGTAGCTTATACAGTCTTATCGCATGTGTGATGCTACATAATTGCGCGCGTGATTATTCCAATAGCTAAATTAAAAAGCACACTTTTTCATCTGAATTTTCATCAAGTCTCATTCTTCCATACTTAGCTATTTTTCACTCATTCTTGGGTCTTTCTTCTTTCTTTTGGCTCATCTTTCACTTCTTTTTCTCCGATATTTCACCTAATTATATACAATGGTGGACTGTCATCACGTCCTTATTTTAATTCTTTAATCTAAGAATTTTATTTAATTACTTTGATTTTGTTATTTGTTTACTTTATTTCTTCAAACAATTCTTCGTCGTTCTTATTGGAATTTCTACCTAATTTTCCTACAATCAAATGTCAAAGACCCAAGCACAAACACATTTTATCCAAGCGTTTTTCATAATATGTCATATAACTTTTTCGAGTTTAATCTTGTAAGTGAATTAAAACTTGTGATTTGTTTACTAAAAAAAAATACCAATAAACAAAATATTTCTCCACCACTCTCTTTCTCTTCTTCATCACATTTCTAGTACACAAATCAATTATCCATGCATATAACTTAGAAATTTTAGTTGTTGTGGTTGTTTTTGAGATTGAAATTTAACTATGTGAGTAATATATGTTTTTGCTGAGAGAAAAATGTTTAATGTTTTGTTGAGAGATGAATGTTTAATGTTGTTGTTAGTAATATAAGTGCCCTGAAATGTATATGTAAAAACATGTAATTATTGATTTTATTTCTTAAGGTAGTTATGGATTGTAGTTCAATGAAAACTAATAGATGAACTGTAGAGTATGAAAATGTAGTAGTTGAATTGTTTCAATTCGTTTAGAGAAATCTTCCTAACAATAATAAAATTATAGGTTATGTATTTGTATGATAAAAATACTTGGAAGTCTTGTCTTAAAAGGAATTCACCTTGCATGGTTGTTAGTATGGGTGTTCGTTGTGTGGTTACAACGGGTTTGAAGCTAAAATTCATCTAAATCGCAAGAAAAAAAATATTATTTAGTTTGATTCAGTTGACTTTTAGAAATAAAATCGAACCAAACTAACGCGGTTTAGATTAGTTCGATTGGTTCGGTTTTTTTAAAAGATTTTTATTTATGCGTACATACACATATATACAAGACAACATAATTTTGTGTTTAATTATTCATATGTTACCATAAAATAAGTTTATAGTTGTCAAAATAAATTTATAATTTAATGCATAAATATCAATTGCATATTACAATTTTATCTTATGTCTAAGGAAAATATATGAAATTGCATTTTTAAATAAATTTGAAATGTTAATAATATTTTATATATAAAGGTTATTAAATAAATGTTTTCTTTTAAATGAATTAAAACAAAAATAAACATCTAAGAATTTCATTTCAAATAAAAATTATAAATAATATTTTATTTTAATTGATAAATAAGTTAAAATAAATATCATACAAAAAATAGGATAAAATATGCATCTAATATTAGTTGAGTTTAGAAATTAAAAACATAATTAATAGTTTTTAAGATTTTGTAACATAACGTGGTTTTGTTTAGTTTGTAAAATACAAACGGAAAATTGAACTGAACCGCACGATTTTATTAAATAATAATCCAAATATATCCAAATTAAATATAATTTTTTTACGGTGATTCAATTTGATTAACAGTTTTTTATTTAATCGGTTCGATTTTAAGTCTCTAATTGTTATTTATCGAAGTGGTTCGATTTTGAATCTCTAATTGTTAGCTTTTAGTGTTTTTGCATTTATTGTGGTTTGGCTCAGGTTCTCAATTTTTATTTCATTTGAATTGAATTTTGGATCAGTGTTGCATAGTTATATTTTCTTTTGAATTGTTGGTTGGTTGTAAAAATAAAAACGGAATCACATAGTAAATATGAAAAAAAATACTATTTTTATGTGGCTATTAGATACAACTAACCACAAAGAACTCGTAATGAATAATCTTCATTTTTGGTGCCTTATAGTAGAGGTTAACTAATCTTAGTAAAATGTTTTAGAAAATGCATAGTCATTAGTACTGAATATCACCTGCATTTTGAGATATACTTTGATCAAGCGTCTAGTCGACAGGATTAAACAACTTTTAATTAGAGGTGTGTATGGTTACACAGTTACAAGAACCAATCTATTTAATTCATTCTACTTTTAAAACCAAACTATTTTTTATAGTAATCAATTTAAAAATGTAAAATATTTTTAATTTGATTCAAATTTGGTTTATAATCAAAATTGGTTTGTAAGAAACTTATATCTTATTTATTAATAAAATTTGATAATATTGCATAATTTAATATTGCTATGACACAACCTTTCATATCTCTGAATTGCACGCATGATTAAATTTATTCATTAATCTACTTGACTTATAAATATTAATTTATTCTTGAGCTTTTTTTAATTTAATAAAAAAATAATTAAAATCAATAATAATGCTCAAACAATTGAAGTGGTTTTCTAAATTACTTTTAATTTCTAATTTAGTCACCTAAAGAGATGTTTTAGTTAAACATTCTAATCTCTTCTTTAATTTTATACTTTAATTTATAAATATATGGCATTTTAATCAATTAAACTATAAATATTAGAAATACATTGTTTAATAATATAATTTAAGGATTTAAAATAAATAAATAAATAATAAAAAGATATAATATTTAATGTTAATTTATTAAAATAAAATAAAAAAATTTAAAAGAACAAAATAAAACTTATAAATAACTTAAAGGACAAAAAATAGAATTCAATAAGGATTAAAAAAATTAATAGTCTTATAGAAATGAAAATATCTTTAAGTTAAAATATTATATTGAAATTCAAAATAGATCAAATTAAATCATATTAAATCAAAATATCATATAAAGAGAATATAATTAAAACAAAGTGAAGTTAATTTTTTAATTACATGAATCTCAATGAGCAAACATTTGACTTTACGTTGATAAGCAAAGTATTTGTGGATGTGAATTTGACATTTATACACCTTAATAATGTCATGGATGTGCCTGAGTAAATGTTAAAGTCCACGCGCCTAGAATCCCAATCCATATTAACGGGAATGTCATTCCTAGTATATGCTGCTAAGATGTTAACACCTGGTGCAATTAAATCAGGCTTCAATATTTGAGGGGTTACTGAATTAGGGCCTCGTGAGCTAAAGCATGCAACAACTGGAGACACCTCAACCCAAAACTTTGTTATTTCAAAAATAATTTTAGCCATTGATTTATTTGGATCAGAAGAAAACAAATATTTTTTTATGGCTTCACCATCTTTGAACTTGACAACTATTTTTGGCAAAACATGGGGGTCTGCATACAACTCCTCTCCCTGAAAATCAAAGTTGACAAACACCATACCCACAGCACCAAGTGATTTCAGTGTATTCCTTTCCCCAGACCATTAGTGATTCCAGACTCACACATCACGATCTTTCCAGTTACGTTTTCTTTGGCCAAGCAACCCGAATCACACTCGCTGGCTATCTCATCTCCTTCATAATCATGAATGCTTGCATTCCCTGCATATATAAACAACATAGGAGTATCGAGTAAAGAACTACCATTGTAAAGAGACACTCCTGTATAACTTTGATTGTTTCTGAGAGTGACATATGCAGGGAAATCTCGGTCGATTGTGCTAGCTCCCACTATGGTAATCCAAGTGCTACATTTGGTGATACTAGAAGAGTATGGACCAAAGTTTCCTCCGACACAAGATACCATAATCCCATGCTCCATTACTGCAAAGGCTCCTATTGCAATGATGTCATCGTAATATTCAAGTGTTGGATATCCTAGCGATAATGGAAGGACATTGACGTTGTCTGCAATAGCTTGATCAAATGCGGCTATAATATCATACTCAAAAAGATTACCACGCTCCCAACCAACCTTGTATATAGCAACTCTGGCCCCAGGGGCCATCCAACGTGTTGTACCTTTAGCGTAGCCGAAAAAACATGCATTTCTCACCAAAGACCCTACAGCAGTGCTAGCTGTGTGGGATCCATGGCCATAATTTTCTCGAGGAGACCTAGTTTCCTTGGTTTCATTGATCGGACGACCCTCATTGGCCTCAAAGCCCTTAAGATAGAACCGGGCACCTATCAATTTCTTGTTACCATTTGAGATAGGGAAATCTGCACTTGTTTCACATCTTCCTTTCCATGTGCTGGGAATGGCCCCGTATCTAGCATCATTAAAGCTCTTGCTTTCAGGCCAAACACCCGTGTCTATCACACCAACAAATATGTCATCCATGCTTTTGTTTGACAATGTTGGGAGTGTGGCATGAATTCTTTCTAATCCAAGAAACTGTGGACTCCTAGTTGTAAAAAGCTTCCTGCTCTAATATCTCAAACTCCCTGCTCAAATCAACTTTGAAATATTCAATCATCTTTTTGCAGTTGTTTGTTATTAGCACATCATCTACATAGAGATAAAGTATTAGAAACTCACCTTTGTTTTTTCTGACATACACACCATACTCAACTGTACACTTCACAAACTTTTTTTCTTTTGGAAATCCATCTATATTCTTATTCCAAGCTCCTGGAGATTATTTGAGCCCATACAATGCTTTAAGCAATTTGTACACCTTACTTTCTTGGCCTCCCTTCTCAAACCCAACTAGTTGTGACACATAAACCTCTTCCTCTAGAGTGTCATTCATAAATGCACATTGACCAGGTGTTCATATTTACTAAACCAATCACTAACCTAATTGTTTCAATCTTGGAAATTGGTGCAAACACCTCATCAAAATCAATTCCTTCTCTTTGAGGAAATCCTTTGGCCACAAGTCTTATTTTGTGGCTAGTCACTTCTCATTTGGGGTTCAGCTTCACCTTGTACACCCATTTCATATTAATTGCTTTGTTTCCTTGTGGCAATTAAACTAGTGGCCAAGTTTTTTTTTTTACCATTATGGATTTCAGCTCCTACAACATGAGATTCACTCTACATAGAAGACATAATGTAGAAGCTCACCTCCATCATTGACCATATCCTCTGATGTGATCACAAAGTCTTACAACCTTGTTGGCACGTTTCTTGTCCTTTGAGATCTTCTTGAACCATGTTGCCTTTTAATTAAATATCGTTGGTAGCTTCATTACTTGGTCCATCACACATGATTCTCAATGAATCCTTCTTGACATTATCAGTCTAAACCCATTCTTTCAGTTCTTCGATTATTACATCTTTTTTTTATCACAATCTACATGCTCACATGATCAAACAACTTGTAGCTACCAATTGAATGATATTCCATCAAAATCATTTGGCTTGACTTGTCATTAAACTTTCTTCTCAATTGGTCAGGCACGTATCTATGTGCAATAGAACCAAACAACTTTAAGTGGATTAGTCTTGGCTTGAAACCTAAGTAACATTCTACTGGTGTAATTCCTTCTAGCCTCTTGGTTGGACATCTATTCAAAATGTATGTTGCACTGGACACAACCTCACCCTATAACTCATTTGGTTGATGCTTGCCCTTAAGCATATTTTTCACCATGTTCATCATGTTCCTATTCTTCCTTTTTACAGTTCCATTTTATTTAGGAGTCTATGGTGGCACCACCTCATGCACTATCCTTTCTCTTTCATATAGTGCATCAAAATCATTTGACACATATTCTCCACCCCACCAGTCCTCAGAGTCTTGATCTTGTGACCACTTTACCTCCAATTGAATAAACTTGAATAGATCCACATACATCTAAGTATATTACTTCAAATGTGGATTTAAAATTACTTGTTGCATCTTTGTTGAAGTTATTCTTATGTTGCTTTGCCTGAACACATTTCTCACACATTTAATTTGGAAAATGCAATTTTGGTAGACCTGAAACCGTGTTTCTCTTCTTCAAGTGGTTAATATATATGAAGTTGAGGTGACCAAGTCTCTAATGACATGGGCATTCATCTCTACTGGATGCAGTTGCTAGACATTTGTGTTCCATCCCATCTCTTCTAGATGCATTGCTAGACATTTGTGTTCCATCCCATCAAGTTCAATCTTGAAGGTTCTATATCCTTTGAAGTGGGACTTAACGGATTTTCTTCCTCTGAATTAAAAACAAACTAAAGTTTTTATTTTTTGATTAAAGTTAATTAAATGATTTATTTTAATGCGGTTTAATCTTGTGGCCAACAATGTTTAATGAAATTGGAATCATGATGATTGAGTGCATGCACGTTCACTAACGTGACAGTTTGGTGAAAATGGTCATGATGACTATGACATATATATACTGCTTTGGACAATGTTGAAATGTTAATAAAATGATAACCTTCCTTCCATCTTATGGATATGATTAAAAGCATAATTTTTTGGGGGCATCTGTTAGCCTGTGATTTTCGACTCAAGCTACACAAAAATCCACTAAGCCTGGTTTAGAAGAATCTCAAGAACAAATTCCCAAGATTAGGATCACTCTCTCTTTAAAACCTGTTTATAATCTAGAAAAGATTTCCAGTGGCTTGACATTTTGACATGTAAGTGTGGTATAAATGTGGTAAGTTTGACTCGTCCATCAAGCGTTTTGGGACTTAGTATAATCTTGAGTCCAAGGAGTAGGTGACTTAGGGACATTACGACACCACACTACAATATTCGACAAAGAAGTTCCTCGACAGGGGTAATTAGAGGTTGTAAAGACACTTTCAATAATAGGATCAATTTAAAGTAAATTCAAAGACCAAATACACGTGAAAACATATCAGAAAATAAAAGCCCACGTAGAAGGATATGTGTTGAGTCCTAGAGAAGTAACTTTTATTGACGATGATTGATGTATTTAGTATATAAGTCAATTTCATTTATATAATAAAGCTTCGCAAATTTTATCAGTATTCTCTGGAGAACTCATGTATCCAAGTTACAGAGAGAAATTCTTTGTGTGGCAAATGTATGGATCTGCATTCGGATGACTTCTTGGCAAGTGTACCAATTGCTCGAAGTAATAAAAGATCGAATCTACAAGGACTGGACAAGATAATACTTGGGCAATGTAAAAGAAAATAGTAAATGCGGGGGGGGGGGGGGGGGGGGGGGGAGGAGGGGTCAGGTTGTAGAACGAAAAACAAAATAAGAGTTTTCAAATAGAAATACTAAGACAGTTAGGTTGTGTATCGAATCCCCTTATTCTCTCTTGTTAATGTATGACGCTTTGTATGAATGGTCTTATCCTTATAATCTCAGGTGAATTAACAAAGTTGTTATAACCGATCCCTCACGAAATAACTCATTAATCACTACTCAGAGCTTCCTATTCCTAGTCCACTAGTGTAAGCATGAAAAGACGATGTACAATACGTTAATTCCTTATGCCATTACTCGAGGTATCTTATCCCTATTCAATCAGCGTAAGTAGAATAATTTCCCTAAGTCTAACACATAGGCTAAGGGTCAGTAATCCATATGTTTCCAGTATCATATTAACATAGTATCTTAAATAAAAAACATTAAGAATGAGAAACAACTGAATAAAATTATAACTTTAAGGATTCATACAAAGTCAAACCAAAATATAATCCAACAAGGTTGAATAAGGTTCATCATAACACAACCCAACCTAGAGGAGCTTAGCTACTCATTTTTCAGAAAACAATACCACAACTGATAAATGAAATTAACATATGAAATCCCTTGAAGTAATGACCTTCAATGGCTTCAAATACCTTAAAATCACCCTTGATGCTCTCAAAATCGTGCTTTTCTCTCCAATTTTAGTAACCCATGTCAAAATGCTGAAAATCCCCTTAAAAAGAGCTCATGATGAGTTAGAATGCGTCGGAAAAAGCCCAGAGAAGTGCCTATCATGCGCATTATAGATGTATCATGTGTGTGATGTAGCTTATACAGTATTATCGCATGTGTGATGCTACATAATTGTGCGCGTGATTATTCCAATAGCTAAATTAAAAAGCACACTTTTTCATCTGAATTTTCATCAAGTCTCATTCTTCCATACTTAGCTATTTTTCACTCATTCTTGGGTCTTTCTTCTTTCTTTTGGCTCATCTTTCACTTCTTTTTCTCCGATATTTCACCTAATTATATACAATGGTGGACTGTCATCACGTCCTTATTTTAATTCTTTAATCTAAGAATTTTATTTTATTACTTTGATTTTGTTATTTGTTTACTTTATTTCTTCAAACAATTCTTCGTCGTTCTTATTGGAATTTCTACCTAATTTTCCTACAATCAAATGTCAAAGACCCAAGCACAAACACATTTTATCCAACTGTTTTGCATAATATGTCATATAACTTTTTCGAGTTTAATCTTGTAAGTGAATTAAAACTTGTGATTTGTTTACTAAAAAAAATACCAATAAACAAAATATTTCTCAACCACTCTCTTTCTCTTCTTCATCACATTTCTAGTACACAAATCACTTATCCATGCATATAACTTAGAAATTTTAGTTGTTGTGGTTGTTTTTGAGACTGAAATTTAACTATGTGAGTAATATATGTTTTTGCTGAGAGAAAAATGTTTAATGTTTTGTTGAGAGAAGAATGTTTAATGTTGTTGTTAGTAATATAAGTGCCCTGAAATGTATTTGTAAAAACATGTAATTATTGATTTTATTTCATAAGGTAGTTATGGATTGTAGTTCAATGAAAACTAATAGATGAAGTGTAGAGTATGAAAATGTAGTAGTTGAATTGTTTCAATTCGTTTAAAGAAATCTTCCTAACAATAATAAAATTATAGGTTATGTATTTGTATGATAAAAATACTTGGAAGTCTTGTCTTAAAAGGAATTCACCTTGCATGGTTGTTAGTATGGGTGTTCGTTGTGTGGTTACAACGGGTTGGAAGCTAAAATTCATCTAAATCGCAAGAAAAAAAATGTTATTTAGTTTGATTCAGTACTCTTTTAGAAATAAAATCGAACCAAACTAACACGGTTTAGATTAGTTTGATTGGTTCGGTTTTTTTATAAAAAAAATTATTTATGCGTACATACACATATATACAAGACAACATAATTTTGTGTTTAATTATTCATATGTTACCATAAAATAAGTTTATAGTTGTCAAAATAAATTTATAATTTAATGCATAAATATCAATTTCATATTACAATTTTATCTTATGTCTAAGGAAAATGTATGAAATTGCATTTTTAAATAAATTTGAAATGTTAATAATATTTTATATATAAAGGTTATTAAATAAATGTTTTCTTTTAAATGAATAAAAACAAAAATAAACATCTAAGAATTTCATTTCAAATAAAAATTATAAATAATATTTTATTTTAATTGATAAAGAAGTTAAAATAAATATCATACAAAAAATAGGATAAAATATACATCTAATATTAGTTGAGTTTAGAAATTAAAAAAATAATTAATAGTTTTTAAGATTTTGTAACATAACGTGGTTTTCTTTAGTTTGTAAAATACAAACGGAAAATTGAACTGAACCGCACGATTTTATTAAATAATAATCCAAATACATCCAAATTAAATATAATTTTTTTACGGTAATTCAATTCGATTAACAGTTTTTTATTTAATCGATTCGATTTTAAGTCTCTAATTGTTATTTATCGAAGTGGTTCGATTTTGAATCTCTAATTGTTAGCTTTTAGTGTTTTTGCATTTATTGTGGTTTGGCTCAGGTTCTCAATTTTTATTTCATTTGAATTGAATTTTGGATCAGTGTTGCATAGTTATATTTTCTTTTGAATTGTTGGTTGGTTGTAAAAATAAAAACGGAATCACATTGTAAATATGAAAAAAAGTACTATTTTTTTGTGGCTATTAGATACAACTAACCACAAAGAACTCGTAATGAATAATCTTCATTTTTGGTGCCTTATAGTAGAAGTTAACTAATCTTAGTAAAATGTTTTAGAAAATGCATAGTCATTAGTACTGGGTATCACCTGCATTTTGAGATATACTTTCATCAAGCGTCTAGTCGACAGGATTAAACAACTTTTAATTAGAGGTGTGTATGGTTACACAGTTACAAGAACCAATCTATTTAATTCATTCTACTTTTAAAACCAAACTATTTTTTATAGTAATCAATTTAAAAATGTAAAATAGTTTTAATTTGATTCAAATTTGGTTTATAATCAAAATTGGTTTGTAAGAAACTTATATCTTATTTATTATTAAAATTTGGTAATATTGCATAATTTAATATTGCTATGACACAACCTTTCATATCTCCGAATTGCACGCATGATTAAATTTATTCATTAATCTACTTGACTTATAAATATTAATTTATTCTTGAGCTTTTTTTAATTTAATAAAAAATAATTGAAATCAATAATAATGCTCAAACAATTGAAGTGGTTTTCTAAATTACTTTTAATTTCTAATTTAGTCACCTAAAAAGATGTTTTAGTTAAACATTCTAATCTCTTCTTTAAATTTATACTTTAATTTATAAATATATGGCATTTTAATCAATTAAATTATAAATATTAGAAATACATTGTTTAATAATATAATTTAAGGATTTAAAATAAATAAATAAATAATAAAAAGATATAATATTTAATGTTAATTTATAAAAATAAAATAAAAAAATTTAAAAGAACAAAATAAAACTTATAAATAACTTAAAGGACAAAAAATAGAATTCAATAAGGATTAAAAAAATTAATAGTCTTATAGAAATGAAAATTTCTTTAAGTTAAAATATTATATTGAAATTCAAAATAGATCAAATTAAATCATATTAAATCAAAATATCATATAAAAAGAATATAATTAAAACAAAGAGAAGTTAATTTTTTAATTACATGAATCTCAATGAGCAAACATTTGACTTTAGGTTGATAAGCAAAGTATTTGTGGATGTGAATTTGACATTTATAGACCTTAATAATGTCATGGATGTGCTTGAGTAAATGTTAAAGTCCACGCGCCTAGATTCCCAATCCATATTAACGGGAATGTCATTCCTAGTATATGCTGCTAAGATGTTAACACCTGGTGCAATTAAATCAGGCTTCAATATTTGAGGGGTTACTGAATTAGGGCCTCGTGAGCTAAAGCATGCAACACTGGAGACACCTCAACCCAAAACTTTGTTATTTCAAAAATAATTTTAGCCATTGATTTATTTGGATCAGAAGAAAACAAATATTTTTTTATGGCTTCACCATCTTTAAACTTGACAACTATTGTTGGCAAAACCTTGGGGTCTGCATAAAACTCCTCTCCCTGAAATTCAAAGTTGACCAACACCATACCCAAAGCACCAAGTGATTTCAGTGTATTCCCTTTCTCCAAACCATTAGTGATTCCAGACTCACACATCACGATCTTTCCAGTTACTTTTTCTTTGGCCAAGCAACCCGAATCACACTCGCTGGCTATCCCATCTCCTTCATAATCATGAATTCTTGCATTCCTTACATATATAAACAACATAGGAGTATCGGGTAAAAAACTACCACTGTAAAGAGACACTTCTGTATAACTTTGATTGTTTCCGAGAGTGATATATACAGGGAAATCTCGGTCTATTGTGCTTGCTCCCATTGTGGTAATCCAAGGTGCTACATTGGTGATACTAGAAGAGTCTGGACCAAAGTTGCCTCCGACACAAGATACCATAATTCCATGCTCTATTGCTTTAAAGGCTCCTATTGCAATGATGTCATCGTAATATTCTAGTGCTGGATATCCAAACAATAATGAAAGGACATTGAATTTGTCTGCAATAACTTGATCAATTGCGGCTATAATATCATACTCAAAAACATTACCACGCTCCCAACCAACCTTGTATATAGCCACTCTGGCCCCAGGGGCCATCCCACGTGTTGTACCTTTAGCGTAGCCGAAAAAACATGCATTTCTCACCAAAGACCCTACAGCAGTGCTAGCTGTGTGGGTTCCATGGCTATAATTGTTTCGAGCAGACCTAGTTTCCTTGGTTTCATTGATCGGACGACCCTCATTGGCCTCAAAGCCCTTAAGATAGAACCGGGCACCTATCAATTTCTTGTTACCATTTGAGATAGGGAAATCTGCACTTGTTTCACATCTTCCTTTCCATGTGCTAGGAATGGCCCCGTATCCAGCATCATCAAAGCTCTTGCTTTCAGGCCAAACACCCGTGTCTATCACACCAACAACTATGTCCTCCATGCTTTTATTTGACAATGTTGGGAGCATGGCATGAATTCTTTCTAATCCAAGAAACTGTGGACTCCTAGTTCTAAAAAGCTCATACTTTTTATCCGATGAAATTTTCAAAATCCCATATTGGTTTGACAGTAGTTGCACTTCCTTGGCCGTTAAACTGGTGAAAAATCCATGAACACCTCTGGCGAAGTGTAGAGAATTTAGGCTGAAGGAGATACGGACCTCAGGGTGGATTTAAACAAGTGTGAATGGTGTGTGAAAATGGATGACATTTCTGATTTCGACATATGAACGATAATATTAGCCTTTTCCTTAGAAGCGGTACACACAACACCATAAAGAAAAAGAATGGTAAAAACAATGATTACCGGAGGTTTCTTCATGCTAGGCTGCATTCATAGAAGAAAATATGTAGATTTCATCAATGATTAAAGACAAAAGTCATCAAAATATAATTATGGCTTTATACATTCTAATTCAGAGTTAACAAATTGAAGAGCATATCTTAGACATTCTAATTCACAGTTAACAAATTGAAGAGCATATCTTAGACATTCTATTAAACAGTTAACGAATTGAAAGAGTAGTTATGCAAACTTGTCTCCCTCAATCACTCAATCATTAGAAATGATGGTCCACAACAATGGATAAGGACTAAGGTTAAAGATGATGAACAATGCGAAAATAATCTCTCTCTCACGCGTGCACAAACACATACAGATTATGGACCTCAGAGTGAATTGAAACCAGTGTGAATGGTGTGTGAAAATGGATGGCATTTCTAATTTCTTCATATGAACGATAAAATTAGCCTTTTCCTTAGAAGCGGTACACACAACACCATAAAGAAAGAGAATGGTAAAAACAATGATTACCATAGGTTTCTTCATGCTAGGCTGCACTCATAGAAGAAAATATGTAGATTTCATCAATGATTAAAGACAAAAGTCATCAAAATATAATTATGGCTTTATACATTCTAATTCAGAGTTAACAAATTGAAGAGTATATCTTAGACATTCTAATTCACAGTTAAAAAATTGAAGAGCATATCTTAGACATTCTATTAAACAAGTTAACGAATTGAAAGAGTAGTTATGCAAACTTGTCTCCCTCAATCACTCAATCATTAGAAATAATGGTCCACAATAATGGATAAGGACTAAGGTTAAAGATGTTGAACAATGCGAAAATAATCTCTCTCACGCACGCACAAACAAGCGTGCACGCACACATACAGATTATGGATCTCAGAGTGAATTGAAACCAGTGTGAATGGTGTGTGAAAATGGATGGCATTTCTAATTTCTCCATATGAATAATAAAATTATCCTTTTCCTTAGAAGCGGTACACACAACACCATAAAGAAAGAGAATGGTAAAAACAATGATTACTGGAGGTTTCTTCACGCTAGGCTGCATTCATAGAAGAAAATATGTAGATTTCATCAGTGATTAAAGACAAAAGTCACCAAAATATAATTATGGCTTTATACATTCTAATTCAGTGTTAACAAATTGAAGAGCATATCTTAGACATTCTAATTCACAGTTAACAAATTGAAGAGCATATCTTAGACATTCTATTAAACAGTTAACGAATTGAAAGAGTAGTTATGCACACTTGTCTCCCTCAATCAGTCAATCATTAGATATAATGGTCCACAACAATGGATAAGGACTAAGGTTAAAGAAGATGAACAATGCGAAAATAATCTCTCTCTCACGCGCAAACACGTGTGCGCGCACACAGACACACAGAGTATAGACCTCAGAGTAAATTAAAACCAGTGTGAATAGTGAGTGAAAATGGATGGCATTTCTGATTTCGCCATATGAACGATAAAATTAGCCTTTTGATTAGAAGCGGTACACACAACACCATAAAGAAAGAGAATGGTAAAAATAATGATTACCGGAGGTTTCTTCATGCTAGGCTGCATTCATAGAAGAAAATATGTAGATTTCATCAGTGATTAAAGAAAAAAGTCATCAAATTATAATTATAGCTTTATACATTCTAATTCAGAGTTAACAAATTGAAGAGCATATCTTAGACATTCTAACTCACAGTTAATAAATTGAAGAGCATATCTTAGACGTTCTATTAAACAGTTAACGAATTGAAAGAGTAGTTATGCAAACTTGTCTCCCTCAATCACTCAATCATTAGATATAATGGTCCACAACAATGGATAAGGATTAAGGTTAAAGATGATGAACAATGCAAAAATAATCTCTTTCTCTCATGCGCGCGCGCACGCAGACACACAGAGTATAGACCTCAGAGTGAATTGAAACCAGCGTGAATGGTGTGTGAAAATGGATGGCATTTCTGATTTCGCCATATGAACGGTAAAATTAGCCTTTTCCTTAGAAGCAGTACACACAACACCATAAAGAAAGAGAATGGTAAAAACAATGATTACCGGAGGTTTCTTCATGCTAGGTTGTATTCATAGAAGAAAACATGTAGATTTCATTAGTGATTAAAGAAAAATGTCATCAAAATATAATTATAGCTTTATACATTCTAATTCAGAGTTAACAAATTGAAGAGCATATCTTAGACATTCTAATTCACAGTTAACAAATTGAAGAGCATATCTTAGACATTCTATTAAACAATTAACGAATTGAAAGAGTAGTTATGCAATCTTGTCTCCCTCAATCACTCAATCATTAGAAATGATGGTCCACAACAATGGATAAGGACTAAGGTTAAAGATGATAAACAATGCGAAAATAATCTCTCTCACGCGCGCACAAACACATACAGATTATGGACCTCAGAGTGAATTGAAACCAGTGTGAATGTTGTGTGAAAATGGATGGCATTTCTAATTTCTCCATATGAACAATAAAATTAGCCTTTTCCTTAGAAATGGTACACATAACACCATAAAGAAAGAGAATGGTAAAAACAATGATTACCAGAGGTTTCTTCACGCTAGGTTGCATTCATAGAAGAAAATATGTAGATTTCATCAATGATTAAAGACAAAAGTCACCAAAATATAATTATGGCTTTATACATTCTAATTCAGAGTTAACAAATTGAAGAGCATATCTTAGACATTCTAATTCACAGCTAACAAATTGAAGAGCATATCTTAGACGTTCTATTAAACCGTTAACAAATTGAAAGAGTAGTTATGCAAACTTTTCTCCCTCAATCATTCAATCATTAGATATAATGGTCCACAACAATGGATAAGGATTAAGGTTAAAGATGATGAACAATGCAAAAATAATCTCTCTCTCACGCGCGCACGCACACAGACACACAGAGCATAGACCTCAAAGTGAATTGAAACCATTGTGAATGGTGTGTGAAAATGGATGGCATTTCTGATTTCTCCATATGAACGATAAAATTAGCCTTTTCCTTAGAATCAGTACACACAACACCATAAAGAAAGAGAATGGTAAAAACAATGATTACCGAAGGTTTCTTCATGCTAGGCTGTATTCATATAAGAAAACATGTAGATTTCATTAGTCATTAAAGCCAAAAGTCATCAAAATATAATTATGGCTTTATACATTATAATTCAGAGTTAACAAATTGAAGAGCATATCTTAGACATTCTAATTCAGAGTTAACAAATTGAAGAGCATATCTTAGACATTCTAATTCACAGTTAACAAATTGAAGAGCATATCTTAGACATTCTATTAAACAACTAACGAATTGAAAGAGTAGTTATGCAAACTTGTCTCCCTCAATCACTCAATCATTAGAAATGATGGTCCACAACAATGGATAAGGACTAAGGTTAAAGATGATGAACAATGCGAAAATAATCTCTCTCACGCGCGCACAAACACGCGCGCACAAACACATACAGATTATGGACCTCAGAGTGAATTGAAACCAGTGTGAATGGTGTGTGAAAATGGATGGCATTTCTAATTTCTCCATATGAACGATAAAATTAGCCTTTTCCTTAGAAGCGGTACACACAACACCATAAAGAAAGAGAATGGTAAAAACAATGATTACCGGAGGTTTCTTCACGCTAGGTTGCATTCATAGAAGAAAATATGTAGATTTCATCAGTGATTAAAGACAAAAGTCACCAAAATATAATTATGGCTTTATACATTCTAATTCAGAGTTAACAAATTGAAGAGCATATCTTAGACATTCTAATTCAGAGTTAACAAATTGAAGAGCATATCTTAGACATTCTAATTCACAGTTAACAAATTGAAGAGCATATCTTAGACATTCTATTAAACATTTAACGAATTGAAAGATTAGTTATGCACACTTGTCTCCCTCAGTTACTCAATCATTAGATATAATGGTCCACAACAATGGATAAGGATTAAGGTTAAAGATGATGAACAATGCGAAAATAATCTCTCTCTCACGCGCAAACACGCGCGCGCACACACAGTCACACAGAGTATATACCTCAGAGTGAATTGAAACCAGTGTGAATGGTGTGTGAAAATGGATGGCATTTTTGATTCCGCCATATGAACGATAAAACTAGCCTTTTCCTTAGAAGCAGTACACACAACACCATAAAGAAAGGGAATGGTAAAAATAATGATTACTGGAGGTTTCTTCATGCTAGGCTGTATTTATAGAAGAAAACATGTAGATTTCATTAGTGATTAAAGGAAAAAGTCATCAAAATATAATTATGGCTTTATACATTCTAATTCAGAGTTAACAAATTGAAGAGCATATCTTAGACATTCTAATTCACAGTTAACAAATTGAAGAGGCTATCTTAGACATTCTATTAAACAGTTAACGAATTGAAAGAGTAGTTATGCAAACTTGTCTCCCTCAATCACTCAATCATTAGAAATGATGGTCCACTACAATGGATAAGGACTAACGTTAAAGATGATGAACAATGCGAAAATAATCTCACTCTCACACGCGCACACACGTGCGCGCACGCAAACACACAAAGTATGAACCTCAGAGTGAATTGAACCCAGTGTGAATGATGTGTGAAAATGGATGGCATTTCTAATTTCTCCATATGAACGATAAACTTAGCCTTTTCCGTAGAAGCGGTACACACAACACCATAAAGAAAGAGAATGGTAAAAACAATGATTACCGAAGGTTTCTTCATGCTAGGCTGCATTCATAGAAGAAAATATGTAGATTTCATCAGTGATTAAAGACAAAAGTCATCAAAATATAATTATGGCCTTATACATTCTAATTCAGAGTTAACAAATTGAAGAGCATATCTTAGACATTCTAATTCACAGTTAATAAATTGAAGAGCATATCTTAGACGTTCTATTGAACAGTTAACGAATTGAAAGAGTAGTTATGCAAACTTGTCTCCCTCAATCACTTAATCATTAGATATAATGGTCCACAACAATGGATAAGGATTAAGGTTAAAGATGATGAACAATGCAGAAATAATCTCTCTCTCTCAGGCACACACACGCGTGCGCGCGCACACACACACACAAAGTATGGACCTCAGAGTGAATTGACACCAGTGTGAATGGTGTGTGAAAATGGATGGCATTTCTGATTTCGCCATATGAACGATAAAATTAGCCTTTTCCTTAGAAGCGGTACACACAACACCATAAAGAAAGAGAATGGTAAAAACAATGATTACCAGAGGTTTTTCATGCTAGGCTGCATTCATAGAAAAAAATATGTAGATTTAATAAGTTATTAAAGACAAAAGTCATCAAAATAAAAGTATGGCTTTATACTTTCTAATTCAGAGTTAACAAATTGAAGAGCATATCTTAGACATTCTAATTCACAGTTAACAAATTGAAGAGCATATCTTAGACATTCTATTAAACAATTAACGAATTGAAAGAGTAGTTATGAAAACTTGTCTCCCTCAATCACTTAATCATTAGAAATGATGGTCCACAACATTGGATAAGGACTAAGGTTAAAGATGATAAACAATGCGAAAATCATCTCTATCACGCGCGCACACACACGCGCGCACACACACACAGAGTATGGAACTCAGAGTGAATTGAAACCAGTGTGAATGATGTGTGAAAATGGATGGCATTTCTGATTTCGCCATATGAACGATTAAATTATCCTTTTCCTTAGAAGCGGTACACACAACACCATAAAGAAAGAGAATGGTAAAAACAATGATTACCGGAGGTTTCTTCATGCTAGGTTGTATTCATAGAAGAAAATATGTAGATTTCATCAGTGATTATAGAGAAAAGTCATCAAACTATAATTATGGCTTTATACATTCTAATTCAAGGTTAACAAATTGAAGAGCATATCTTAGACATTCTAATTCACGGGTACAAATTGAAGAGCATATCTTAGACATTCTATTAAACAGTTAACGAATTGAAAGAGTAGTTATGCAGACTTGTCTCCCTCAATCAATCAATCATTAGAAATGATGGTCCACAATAATGGATAAGGACTAAGGTTAAAGACGATGAGTAATGCGAAAATTATCTCTCTCACGCGCGAACAAACACTCGCGCGCACACATACAGAGTATGGACCTCAGAGTCAATTGAAACCAGTGTGTATGGTGTGTGAAAATGGAAGGCATTTCTAATTTCTCCATATGAACGATAAAATTAACCTTTTCCTTAGAAGCGGTACACACAACACCATAAAGAAAGAGAATGGTAAAGACAATGATTACCAGAGGTTTCTTCATGCTAGGTTGCGTTCATGGAAGAAAATATGTAGATTTCGTCAGTGATTAAAGACAAAAGTCATCAAAATATAATTATGGCTTTATACATTCTAATTCAAAGTTAACAAAATTGAAGAGCATATCTTAGACATTCTAATTCACAGTTAACAAATTGAAGAGCATATCTTAGACATTCTATTAAACAGTTAACGAATTGAAAGAGTAGTTATGCAAACTTGTCTCCCTCAATCACTCAATCATTAGAAATGATGGTCCATAACAATGGTTAAGGACTAAGGGTAAAGATGATGAACAATGTGAAAATAATCTCTCTCTCACGCGCACATATGCGCATGCGCGCACACACACAGAGTATGGACCTCAGAGTGAATTGAAACCAGTGTGAATGGTGTGTGAAAGTGAATGGCATTTCTGGTTTCGCCATATGAACGATAAAATTAGCCTTTTCCATAGAAGCGGTACACACAACACCATAAAGAAAGAGAATGGTAAAAACAATAACTACCGTAGGTTTCTTCATGCTAGGTTGCATTCATAGAAAAAAATATGTAGATTTCATCAGTGATTAAAGACAAAAGTCATCAAAATATAATTATAGCTTTATACATTCTAATTAAAAGTTAACAAAATTGAAGAGCATATCTTAGACATTCTAATTCACAATTAACAAATTGAAGAGTATATCTTAGATATTCTATTAAACAGTTAACGAATTGAAAGAGTAGTTACGCAAACTTGTCTCCCTCAATCAATCAATCATTAGAAATGATGGTCCACAATAATGGATAAGGTGTAAGGTTAAATATGATGAACAATGCGAAAATAATCTCTCTCTCTCACGAGCACACACATGCGCGCACACACACATAGAGTATGGATCTCAGAGGGAATTGAAACCAGTGTGAATGGTGTGTGAAAATGGATGGCATTTCTGATTTCGCCATATGAACGATAAAATTAGCCTTTTCTTTAGAAGTGATATACACAACACCATATACAAAGAGAATGGTAAAAACAATGATTACCGGAGGTTTCTTCATGCTAGGCTGTATTCATAGAAGAAAATATGTAGATTTCATCAGTGATTAAAGACAAAAGTCATCAAAATATAATTATAGCTTTATACATTCTAATTCAGAGTTAACAAATTGAAGAGCATATCTTAGACATTCTAATTCACAGACAAATTGAAGAGCATATCTTAGAAATTCTATTAAATAGTTAACGAATTGAAAGAGTAGTTATGCAAATTTGTCTCCCTCAATCACTCAATCATTAGAAATGATGGTCCACAACAATGGATAAGGACTAAGATTAAAGATGATGAACAATGCGAAAATAATCTCTCTCTCACGTGCGCAAACACACGCGCGCGTGTATACACATTGAGTATGTACCTCAGAGTGAATTGAAACCAGTGTGAATGGTGTGTGAAATTGGATGGCATTTCTGATTTCGCCATATGAACGATAAAATTAGCCTTTTTCTTAGAAGCGGTACACACAATACCATAAAGAAAGAGAATGGTAAAAACAATGATTACCGGATGTTTCTTCATGCTAGGCTGCATTCATAGAAGAAAATATGTAGATTTCATCAGTGATTAAAGACAAAAGTCATCAAAATATAATTATGGCTTTATACATTCTAATTTAGAGTTAACAAAATTGAAGAGCATATCTTAGACATTCTAATTCACAATTAATAAATTGAAGAGCATATTTTAGCCATTTTATTAAACAGTTAACGAATTGAAAGAGTAGTTATGGAATCTTGTCTCCCTCAATCACACAATCATTAGAAATGATAGTCCGCAACAATGGATTGAAGGTAGGAAAAACACTTAGGTTGGGGGATTGAATAAGGGTTTTAAAAACAACTATGATAATAGAAAAAATAACAAGGTATTTTTATCCTGGTTCGTTTGAACTCAAACTACTCCAGTCCACCCGGGTAAGGTGATTTTTCCTTTCTCAACAAGGACTTAATCCACTAAATCCAACTGATTACAGTGATACCACTAAGACAAACAGTCTTAGTCTTTTCAAGAAATCTGACCACAACTTGTTCTTCTTAAGGAACTTTTACAAAGATGAAATACAATGTGTTTTAAGTGCTTTCTAAAAAGCTATTATCTCAAATAATGATTTTTACACAAAATAAAGAAGAAATAAACTATTCAAATTTGGTAGTAAGCTTGTAAGAGTTGTTCAAGATTTATTCAGTATTTCGTTAAATGATTCGTCAACTTTGAAATGATGTTGAAGACTTGCTTAAATAGCACTTCAAGTCCATTTCTCAAAGACTGTGCAAGACAGTGCAGCTGTTGCCTTTTGTCTTCTTTTGACTTTTCCTTTTCCAGAAGAGGAATGTTCAGACAAATCCTTTTTGTCTGAATTCCTATGTTATACACGAATGAGAAATAGTGTCGTTGGTAGACATTGGGTTTGGCAACGTATATTTCCTTGAACAACATCTTTTCAAATGAACAGATATGGAAGTAATTCCTTCATCAGATCCTCTGATGATGTTCCTTGTTCTTCTTATCAGAGTGACTCTATTCCAGAGTTGTGCAGCAAAGTGCTTAGCGTGAACATCTTTATCAGAGTAGACTTGTTTATCGAAGCCTCTGTACTTGCAGCGTTGAGTACTTCCAGAGTCTTCTGAATCTTTACTTATGCTCTTCGCTCAGAGTCTTCTGCAGCTATGCTTCAGAGCCTTTTGCAGCTATGCTTCAGAGTCTTCTGTAGCTTCGCTCAGAGTCTTCTGTAGCTTTGCTTCTGACGCTCAGAGCCTTGTGTTACTTAACTTTCAGAGGAGTTTTTGCTTCCAGAGAAATATTAAATTTGATATCTGAAACAAAAACACTTGAACAAAATTAGAGTATATATTTCCTTTATACAAAACTTCATTAATGTTATCATCAAAACATAGAGATATATTAAGAACCAATATGTGTTCTAACAATCTCCCCCTTTTTGATGATGACAAAAACTATAAGAAATTTTGTTCAAAACAAAGAAAATATATATATATATATATATATATATATATATATATATATATATATATATATATATATATATCCCCCTGAGATTATGAATCTCCCCTTGAAATGAATACTGTTAGAAAAATAAATACTTCTCTTTCAGCATTAGTATTCTTTCTAGAGTCAGAGCATTCTTGTAGACTCTCAGAGTTTGTTCAGAGTTACTTCTATGAAATTTGTCAGATGAATAGTTATAGCTCTGAAACACTGAATATATGATTAGATATATTTTAAAATGTCTGAGTTACCATTTAGTATCTGTTTATGTGAATTATCAAAATTTCAATTTTCTCCCCCTTTTTGTCATATCAAAAAGTGATTTTCAGATAATCATTCAAGACAAAAATATCAGAGCAAGAAAACAAATAACAGATAAGAAGAAGACAAGCAATCAGATGTATTCATTAAGAACTCAGAAGATAACAAAAACAAGAAACAAACATAGATGTGCACAAACAATAGTTAAGAGGGACGAGAGGCTAAAATCTTAAGCAGATTTGTGATCTCAAAAGTGGAGCTCTCTTGCTTTGCCATCCAAGTCTTGATCTCAGATGTAGATTCTTCTTGCTTTGCCATCCAGTCCTTAATCTCTTCTGTGGTCTTCTCTTGCTTTATCATCCATTCTTTTATATCAGAGTTCGTAGCCTCTTGCTGAGCAAACTTAGCTTTTAGATCTTCATCTTCCTTCTTCAGCTCAGATGAACCTAAACAGCCACTGACACAGATGCATTTTCAATAACCATTGAATCAGATGCATTGTCAATAACCATAGAAGAAGGCTGATCAGAGGCAAGTGTTTCTTCAGGAGCAAGAGCCTCTATGATTATTGCTTCAGGCTGAGGAACTGTAGCAATCTGAAGTGTAGCAGCTTCTTCAGAAGAGGAACACACAACCGTTGAAGGTGTGTTTTCCAGATACAGAGTTAGGGTTCTGCTAACACTTAGAAGCGTAAGTCTCACATGATCTAAATGAAACTGGGAACACGGTCTTGAGAGGTTTGAGATCAAGAATTTCATGTTCAGAAATATCAGGTTGGTTCACAAAGGGGTTTTTTTTCAGAAGATTTTGGTTCATAGGGTTTTGGAGAAGTTGAATGTTGGTTTGAGAGGATATCAGTAGAGTCAGAGTGGTGATGGATGTTGAAGGAAGGTGTAGATGGTCAGATGGAGTGTGGATAGATGTGGTGTGATGGTCAGATGTTTGTTGTTGAGGTTGAGGAAATCTCAACAACAACAACATCATCAACCACAACAGAATCAGAATCAGAACTATGCTCAACGAAGATTTCAAGATCGAGGTCGGGTAGTGAATAGAGTATTTGACGCACCCCGATGCCTTATTCTCAATTACTTCAGACTTTGTTATAGCTACAACTAATTCAAAAGAGGACTATGGCTCCCCTGACAGGTGCGCCTCCACCCGAATACGATGCCAAGGCTCGTTGTGAATTCCATTCTAGGGCACCGGGGTACAATATTGATAACTGCAAGGCATTTAAGCACAAAGTACAGAATCTCATAGACAGTAAGGCAATAGACTTTTCTCACGACGCGCCCAATGTCATGCAGAACCCCATGCCAAACCATGGGCCAGCTAGGGTCAGTGCTATCCTTGAAGATGAAAGTTTAGACTTGATAACTGATGTCAATGATTTGAAGACACCACTGGGCTTTGTGAAGGCTAAATTGCTGAAGGGAAGTATGTTCCCAGGTTGTGATAAAGTGTGCGCTAAATGTTTGATTCATCCTGAGGGATGTGATAAACTGAAGAGCTATATTCAGAAGATGATGGATGACAGAGTTTTGCAATTTGATAGAGTTGCCGAGAAAAAGCCTGATGAAATAGTAGCTGAAGAGAGGGATGAGGTTGCGACAATCTCGATTCCATATAAGACAATTACTATTTCAGCGCCTTCGAGGCTGCCAACAATCATCATCTCTAAAGCTAGTTCTGTGCCGTATGAGAGTACAAGAGCGATTCCGTGGAATTACGGAGCTGAAGTGTACTGCAATGGGCAGAAACAAGAGTTGAAGAGCTTGCCAGTGGACTCTATGGATAATCTAATTGAAGCAGGTGGAATTACTCGAAGCGGAAGAGTGTTCTCGTCACCTGAGGTGGTAGCTGATAGAGCTGATAAAGGAAAGGGAAAATTTATTGAGGAAACTTCTTAGTATGGAGAGAAGGAATCGTTGTCAAAGGACGTAGAGGAGTTCATGAGGCTGATAAGGAAAAGTGACTACAAGATCGTTGATCACTTGCAGCAGACTCCTTCCAAGATATCTATCCTATCCTTGTTGCTATGTTTGGAAGCGCACCGGAACGCTTTGTTGAGAATATTCAATACCGCCTATGTACCTCAAGAGATATCGGTGAACCAACTTGAAGGAGTTGTAGCATACGTGAACCCAGGTAATGGCCTGGGTTTCACTTACCTGGACTTGACTCCGAAAGGAAGGAACCACAATTGTGCGCTGCACATATCTATCGAATGTCGTGGAACTGTTATGTCTCATGTCTTGGTTGATACCAGATCATCTTTGAATGTACTTCTAAAGAAGGCGCTGATGAAACTGGATACCCTGGGTATTATTTGTACGCCAAGTGATTTGGTCGTACGTGCTTTTGATGGGACCCGGAGGTCTGTATTTGGAGAGTTGACATTGCCGATTCAAGTTGGCCCTGAGGTATTCGATGTTGTATTCTATATCATGGACATTCAGCCTGCGTATAGCTGTTTGTTGGGAAGTCCATGGATTCACTCAGCAGGAGCTGTCACTTCCACGCTGCACCAAAAGCTTAAGTATATGATGGGTGGCAGCGTTATCACAGTTTGCGAAGAAGAGGATATAATGATCAGTCATTTGTCGTCTTTCAAGTACGTCGAGGTGGATGGTGAAATCCATGAGACTTTATGTCAAGCCTTTGAGACGGTTCAGATTAAAGACAAATCACCTGTCATGAGTAAAGCGCCCGAAGTGGCCATGTCGTCTTTCAAAGAGGCCCAGGTTGTGGTGAATGCCGGGGCATCTCAAGGTTGGGGTAAAGTGCTGGATATACCTAATAAGCAGGACAAATTTGGTTTGGGGTACAGCCCATCTTCATCCTCACAGAGCGCGTCGCGCTACAAAGGGCCTGTCAGGTTTACCAGTGGGGGTGTTATCTTCGAGCAAATCAACGCCGTCTCAGATGATGAAGAGGGGGATAGCAAATGTGATATGGACGCTTGGATCAAGCCTTGCACGCCAGGACAAAGTCTGCACAACTGGTCTATCGAGGAGATCATTCAAGTGACAACAGAATAGTAATGATTTGTTTTTCCTGATTATTGTATAACCCTATGTTCTACCCAGAGCATAGCGGTATTTTGCTTCAGGGCCTACTTGTTTATGCTAGAATATTGCTTTATCAATTAATCAAAGGGCGTTTTTTTCGCATTCAAATTTTGTGATCCTTGTATTTCTTATTTTGTTTTAACAATAAAATGGCAATGTGGTTTTTTGCTAGTTTTGCATATCATTTGAAGCATTTAATCATCATCATTGCAGGTTTCACATTGCAGATGACACAGATCCAGAACCTTCTATGACTCGCTTTGACTTTGATAACCCGATATTTCGAGCCGAAGAAGAGATTGATGAGGATGAAGACTTGCCAAAAGAGCTAGCTAGACTCTTGAAACAGGAAGAGAAGATCATTCTGCCTCATCAGGAAGAGATTGAGGTCATCAATTTGGGTTCTGAGGAAGTTGTAAGAAACGTCAGAATAGGGGCTGCATTGCAGAGTGACATCAAGCAAAGATTGATTGAGATGCTTCGAGAGTATAATGACATCTTTGCTTGGTCATATGAAGACATGACCAGGCTTGACACAGACATCGTAGTTCATCATCTGCCGTTGCGGGAGGAATGTCCGTCGGTCAAGCAAAAGCTCAGAAGGACGAGACCAGACATGGCTCTAAAAATCAAAGAGGAAGTCCAGAAGCAGTTGGACGCAGGATTTCTAGCCGTGACAACTTACCCTCCGTGGGTCGCTAACATTGTACCAGTACCTAAGAAGAACGGTAAGGTACAAATGTGTGTTGATTATCGAGATTTGAACAAAGTGAGCCTAAAGGATGATTTCCCGCTCCCTCACATTGACGTGTTGGTTGATAATACTGCTCAATTTTTCGTGTTTTCCTTCATGGACGGTTTTTTGGGCTATAATCAGATTAAAATGGCACCGGAGGATATGGATAAAATGACGTTTATCACGCCGTGGGGAACATTCTGTTACAAGGTAATGCCTTTTGGGTTGAAAAATGCAGGGGCAACTTATCAGCGGGCAATGGTGACTTTCTTTCATGATATGATTCATCATGAGATTGAAGTATATGTTGATGGCATGATTGCAAAGTCCCAGACGGAGGAAGAGCATCTGGTCAACTTGTTGAAGCTGTTTGAAAGGCTCAAGAAATTCAGATTGAGGTTGAATCCCAATAAGTGCACCTTCGGGGTAAGGCCAGGAAAGTTGTTGGGGTTTATTGTCAATGAAAAAGGAATCAAGGTCGATCCTGCAAAGATAAAAGCTATTCAAAATATGCCAGCACCGAAAATGGAAAAAGAGGTTCGTGGTTTCTTGGGGAGGTTGAACTACATTGCTCAGTTCATATCTCATCTCACAGCCACGTGTGAACCCATGTTCAAATTACTAAAGAAAGATCAGGCGGTTGTCTGGAATGAAAATTGTCAAAAGGCATTTGATAAGATAAAAGAATATTTGCAGGAACCTCCGATACTGATATCTCCAGTAGCTGGAAGACCATTGCTAATGTATTTAACGGTTCTTGAGAACAACATGGGTTGTGTTCTCAGTCAACATGATGAGACCGGTAGAAAAGAGCATGCAATATATTATCTGAGTAAAAAGTTCATAGACTGTGAGTCTCGTTACTCAATGCTTGAGAAAACATGTTGCACACTCGCGTGGGCTGCCAAACGTTTAAGACAGTACATGCTGAATCATACAACCATGTTGATTTTGAAGATGGATCCGATTAAATATGTCTTTGAAAAATTAGCACTTTCGGGGAGAATTGCCAGGTGGCAGATGGTACTGACAGAGTACGACATCCAATATGTTTCCCAGAAATCAAGGGAAGTGTTCTATCGGAGTACCTTGCTGAACAACCAATTGATGATTATCAACCGATGAAATTTGAATTTCCTGATGAAGACATCATGTTTCTAAAGATGAAATACTGCAATGAGCCATTACACGATGAAGGTCCAGAGAAGGGTTCTCAATGGCAGATGATATTTGACGGCGCTGTTAACTCGTATGGTAGTGGAATCGAAGCAATTATCACGACTCCTTATGGATCTCATATCCCTTTCACTGCTATGTTAACATTTCCCTGTACCAATAATGAAGCCGAGTACGAAGCGTGCATCATGGGTTTAGAAGAAGCCATTGATCTAAGGATCAAGAATTTGGATGTATATGGCGATTTAGTGCTAGTTGTTAACCAGATCAAGGGAGAATGGGAAACTCGTCAGCCTAATCTAATTCCTTACATGAACTACGCAAGGAAGCTGTTACCTTTCTTTGACAAGGTAGAGTTTCACCACGTGCCTAGAGCGGAGAATCAGATGGCAGACGCTCTGGAAACGTTATCTTCGATGTACAAGGTGAACTATTGGAATGATGCTCCAAGAATAGTCATCTCACGCCTTGACAGGCCCGCTTTCGTATTTGCCATTGAGGAAACTGTTGATGGCAAGCCGTGGTTTTATGACATCCAAAATTTCCTTAAGAACCAAGAGTATCTGCCAGGGGTGTCGACCCGGGATAAGAAGACTCTGAGGAGATTGTCTGGCAACTTTTATCTGAACCAGGATGGTGTGCTTTACAGAAGAAACTATGACTTGGTGTTATTGCGATGCATGGATGAAAAATAAGCAAGTCTGCTTATGGAAGAGGTCCACGAGGGTACTTTTGGCACACATGTCGGCGGACATGCCATGTCTCGGAAGCTGTTGCGAGCAGGATATTATTGGCTGACGATGAAGTCAGATTGTTTCAAATTTGCTAAGAAATGCCATAAATGCCATATTTATCCAGACAAGATTCATAAATCGCCGAGCTCGTTGAATGTTATGGCGTCCCCGTGGCCGTTCTCCATGTGGGGCATTGGCATGATTGGCAAGATCGAGCCAACCGCATCTAACGGATACCGTTTCATCCTGGTAGCCATTGATTACTTCACCAAATGGGTTGAAGCAGCTTCGTATGCTAATGTCACTAAGTAAGTGGTAGCCCGATTCATAAAGAAGGACATCATCTATCGCTATGGAGTGCCCGAACAAATCATTACTGAAAATGGTTCGAATCTGAACAATAAGATGATGAAGGAATTGTGTCAGAATTTCAAAATTGAGCATCACAACTCATCTCCCTATCGTCCAAAGATGAACGGCGTTGTGGAAGCGGCCAACAAGAACATCAATAAGATAGTGCAGAAGATGGTCGTAACCTACAAGGATTGGCATGAGATGTTGCCATTTACTTTGCACGGTTATCGTACTACGGTACGCACTTCAACCAGGAAACTCCTTTCTCGCTGGTGTATGGTATGGAAGTTGTCCTACCATTAGAAGTCGAGATTCCTTCTTTGAGAGTTCTGGTCAATGTCAAGCTCGATGAGGCAGAATGGATAAAGAACAGATTGAATCAGCTTAGCCTGATGGATGAGAAAAGGCTAGCGTCTATTGCATACGGTCGGTTGTATCAGAGCCGGATGAAGAAAGCTTTCGACAAGAAGGTGCCCCCTCGAAGCTTTCAGACGGGCGATCTTGTGCTGAAAAAGATTCTCCCTCCAAAATCAGATCACAGGGGCAAATGGACTCCTAACTATAAAGGTCCATACGTTGTGCGAAAAGTCTTCCCTGGAGGAGCCTTGCTGTTGTTCACCATGGATGGTGAGGATTTTACATCCCCTGTGAATACAGACGCAATTAAAAAATACTTTGCTTGAAAGAGACCCGCTGGAAAGAAAAAGAATATCCAGGCAAAAATGGGGCATCCCGGCGAACCATAAAAAGATTGGGTTCAGACAAAAATTAGGGATAAAAATGAAAAGATGTAAACCCGCAAAGTTGAAAACCTAGAAAGGCGACTTTGGAAAAAATGGATATCCCGGTGAATCGAAAACTCAAAAGGGCGATTCAGGCAAAAGTTAGGGATTGAAAAGCAAATGGTTGCGGTCTGCGTGTGATCTTTCATTGCTTAGTGGATAAGGGAAAACCTGAGGGCCGTTTATCCAAATCAATCTCTTCCAAAGACGAAGCATCGGGAAAGCATCGAAGTCAGGCGAGTCACAGAGGGATCAGCTCATGGTGTTTGTCTGTGTCACATTGTCGACATTTCTGTACACTTTTGTATATTTCTGTGCACATCTATATATTTTTGCGCAGCTTCCTCTTTTCAGGGGTTGCATCCGTTGTAAAATCTGCCTATTTACAAGCCGTTTGTCAATAAACATATACTATTCAGTAATTTGTTTGCTTTGCTTTAACTTTTACTGTTTTGTTTGCGAAAACGCCTGATGTTTTGATAAACTTGCGCACACATAAACTTGCAGGTTTTGGCCAATAATTGTTAAAACTTTGATTTAATTGAACAGCGTCACGGATGATGACCGAGATAGCTCCTTTGTGTAGGATATCTTGTTTATTTGTTCATTTTTGTAGGGTTATTACCCTTAGGGAAAATTGCTAGAAGGGTATGGTCGAGATTCGTTTTCTCCCCAGCCAGAACTCGTCCCCCAGCAAGTGGAATCTGCATCTCTATCCCCAATAGAGTTGTATGTAGGTCAAGTAGGGTGTACGCTTATCCCCAATATTTGGGTAAGTGTACTTGTATTCCCAGCAGACGGAAAGTTCATCTAAACTCCCCAGCGAGTCGTCCCCCAGAGAGAGGTGTGGAACTTTTCCTCGTAGTAGAACAAGTCAGGATTGTTGTTCCCCTACAGAGGCCAGATATGTGACGTGGCATCTTCCCAAGGTTTGAAGAGATGATTCATTCCCCAAGCACTTTGGTTTACTTATCCCCAGCTGAGTCATCCTTGTTGATTTGGATCCTTACTCTCAGCAGAGCCAGCAGAAGTAGGTTTTTCCTCAGTTGAGTAACCCCGGCAGAGTAGGGTTATCTCTACCGTTTTCTTTGCTTCCCTAGCAGAGTTTGCCTGTTCCTCGGAATGTTATATTCAGACAGGATGTTCAGGGCTGTTTTCCCTAGTAGGGCTGCTAATCTCAGAGGTCGGTGAGTATCTCTTGCAAAGTCGTTGATTCCCGGTTTGGTGGTCTTTCCCCAGCCATTCTTATTAGTCCCTAAGATAGTCGTATCTTGGAAGGCCGTTCAGGGTGTGTTCCTTAACAGGATTTTATTTGATCTCCAGTGGAGTATAATTGTTGTTTTGCAGGTTGTTCTGTTTCCCTACAGGGTCGTTGTTGCCCAGGAAGCTCTTTTCAGCAAGGGTCTGTTTGCACTAGGCGCGCCTAGTCATCCCCAGCAGGGTTGTCTCTTTTCAGCATTTATTTTGCTGATTCGGTTTCGTTGCATCTGTATGCGTGCGTAGCATCCTCCCAAATGCGTAGCATTTCCACTTCGTGTGGAGCATTACGCCATTTTCAAACATATGCATTTTGAAACATAGGCCAAGTGGTTATCTCTTTGTTTCAGGTATCTCCCACAGATGATTGTTATCTCAGCCCGTGTGGTTTTCAAACCCGGAAAACTTGGTGCATTTATTTCGCCCGTGTGTTATCCAGACCCCGACTTATGTTATTCCCCGGCGGCATCTCCAGACTTTGGTTGGTGATGTTATTTCTCTAGCCCGTGCAGGTGTTCAGACCTCGGCAGAAGATTTTTTATAGATGTGTTCATCTTATCGATTTGGTCCCCCTCAGAGTTACTTGTTCAACTTCTCTCTTTTCCCCAACGGAGTTTCCTTGTGATTACTATCATTGGATGTTTCTCAACTTCGTGTTGATCCGGCCTTAGGGTTCGATGCTCACTTTTATTTAGGGAATGCCTGATGGCGATGTCAGATGTCCTGACCTTCGGGTTCAGTGCCTGTGTTTATTTAGCAAATGCCTGGAGGCAATGTCAGATGTTTATCAGCTTAGCAGATGCTTGACAGTGATGTCAGACGCTTATCAACTTTTTGAATGCCTGACGGCGATGTCAGATGTCTATCAGTTTCTTCCTGATCCAGCCTTAGGGCTCGATGCTCACTTTTATTTAGCGAATGCCTGGCGGCGATGTCAGATATCCTTACCTTAGGGTTTGACGCTCGCTTTTATTTAGCGAATGCCTGACGGTGATGTCAAACGTCCTTATCTTTGGGTCCGATGCATGTTGTATCCTCTACAGATGCATGACAGCGATGTCAAATGATTCTACCGACTTGATGTCGAGACCTGAAGGTGATGTCAGATGCTTTTTACTGATTTATTGTCGATGTCTGGCGACGATGTCAGATGTTCCTTCCGACTTTAAGTTGATGCCTGTTTTTATTTAACAGTTGTCTGACGATGAGGTCAGATGCCTGACGGCGATGTCAGATGTTTTACCAACTTGAGGTTGATGCCTGGCGGCGAGGTCAAATGCCTGACGGTGATGTCAGAAGTTATTACCAACTTAATGTTGATGCTTGGTAGCGAAGTCAGATGCCTGACGGTGAGGTCAAATGTTCCTTATCCGTTGCATGATATTAGATGATCTTTCCGACTCAGTGTCGTTGCCTGCGTGTTAGCAGATGTTTTTCCGACTTCGTGTCGAGGCTTTTGATTGGTAATCAGTTAGTTCGTTGCCGTTGCAACTAGATTCAGTTATTTCCGGAGATTTTTATTCCCCAATCAGAGTTTACAGTTCTGTTTCTGCGGTTGGCAAATTTCCGGGTTTTTTTGGTATTCAACCATCTTTTACCTCGATTGTTTGAAAGTTGTTCGCTTTTCACTCATTCAGGTCCAAGTCGCTTGAATAGGGGCAGCTGTTGTACCCAAAAATTTGCCCAACCTTCTTTTTACTTGGCTTATGTTTCATTTCTCATTCTTTATCATTTTTTCATTGCATAACATTGTTCATTTTGCAGGGGATCAAGGAAGAGGAGGTGTATCTTAAGAGAAGTTGTCAAAGATTCATAGCTCAAGCAAGAGGGCTCAGTTCAAATCATCAGTGGTCCACAAGTCCATGGTTATGGATGGAAGGTGTTCAAGAAGTTCATTGAATGCTTTGAAAGCCATTATGGAGCTTATCCAAGTTGTTATTTCATCTGCAAGAAGCCACAGTCTAGGTGGTGTATCTAGGATTTTCATCTGGTCAACCCTGAGTCAACTGTGGATTTGAAGAAGATTGAGACATGTTTTTAAGTAATTGGAGTCTTGGGAAGTCATGTTGAGACATTTGAGAAGTTATTTCAAGATAAAATCAAGGAGAATTAAGAGTGTGAGAAGTTACTAAATTAGGGTTTCATAGGATTGTCAGTGTAAAATCTCATGTTTAATGCTTAACTTCAAGACCACATATCTCAAGATACAAGTGTAATCTCACTTTGATGCAAACATGAAACTTGTAGAGCGTGTTCTTAGCTTTCTTTTGAGTACTAGAAATCATCTATTGGGTTTGTAGAACTCAACTTATGATGTTGACAAGTTATGGGTCCTCAGATGAATGTATTTTCAGTCAACAAAAGTCAACCAACTTCCAAGGCACTTTTGATCAAGAATCATGTTTCACCTCAACTTGGAGTGAACATGAAAGTTGTTCCTTATGATCTTAACTTTTCAAAAAGTCCTATAATTCCTTCATCTCATTTGTAGAACTCAAGTTATGAAACTTGCAAGGCAGGGGTATTTTGGGAAAGTGAGATTATATGTCCTTTTCATTATAGGTCTTGTTCATCCACTTATGCACTTCAAGTAAAACTTTCTCCAACATGAAAGTTGCTTCAAATAATCCATATTTCATCTTGGAACACAACATTGTCATGAATTATGCTTGGACAAGAAGATTGGTGAAGAAATTCTATAGAAAAATGAACTTAAAGTCATGAATTAAATTAAATTGGTTTTGGAACCTTTTCATGTCATATTTGTGCTCATTTTGATTCACTTTGGTCCAACAAGAAGAATTCCCAAGTTTGTTTTGAGGTATGAGGTGAAATACACGTGCAATTCAAGATTACTTCAAGAAGAAGTTTCAAATCAAATCTCCGCCATTGGATCAAATTAAGGCTCAATTTTCACCCACATGATCAATTCATGCTCTCAGCGGCTGATTAAAATCAAATTCAGAGGTAATTGGAGGGAAATTCATGTGTGCATGAAGCTTACATTTCAACTTTGGGAATTTTCAAATTACACTCCAATCAGGCCATATTGCGCCTCCAATTCATTCTAGATCCATTGTATAAAAGCTCTAGATAAAATTACATTCCTTAATTTTTCTACTTTATCATTTAAAAAAATATATATATTTAATTGAGTTATATTTTAATAGTTTTTGACTTTTTGGTATTTAGTGTAAATTGGTAATGGAAATAATTATGATTAATACCTTATGACTTTTATGTATTGTTTTATTAATAATATAATAAATTTAATTACCTTCATTAATTTGACCGTTACAAATTTTCTCAAATAAATAATTTATTCTACAATATTTGGGTTTTTGGTATTTAGTTTAAATAAGTGAAAATAATCCGCAATTTTTGTTTGCTGATTCAAAATTAATTTGAAATATGATGTTAACAGATGAAAATGCATTTTAAAATATTTTAAATAAGTGAAATATATTTAAGTTTTTTATATGTGCAAAATTATATTCAAATATAATATATCATATAAATTGATTGGATATTTTATAATTGATAAAAGAATATATTAATTATCTATAAAATATTTATCAAATTTATAATCTAATTCATGTGAATTCTCACATTTTAAATTTTTAAAAATTTTTTTTTGAGATTAATATTAAATGCAATTATATTTCAGTGTTGTAAAACATTGTTTATTCATTGAATTATTATCATTTAATTTTTTTATAATTATTAAAAAAGTTTAAAATGTATTATATAAAAACCCGTGTGTTGCACAGCTAATTTACCTAGTATAAGAAAAAAAGATTATTCTTGAGTTTTTTTTGGTATAAAAGACCGCATAGTTTATTTTTTTAACAAAACGTTTTTGGTATAGCTGCCTCGGATCAAGGAAATTTTATTCAAATACTTTATTTCTTTAAATGAATATTCAAACTAATCTATTTTTTTTATATATTTTTAAAATAAAAAATTACAATACAAATAAAGTGTCAATCTAATTAATAATAATATACAATACATAAAAGAAACGTCATTTTAATTAGCGGTAGTGTACAAATATGTAAAAAAGAAAATATACTCTCTCATATATTTTATACTTTGTTGTCAATTGAATCAACGATTTCTTCTATGTTTTATATATTATCGTCAAACGTTGATAATTTCTTTTTATTTAAAAGTAAATTAGTTTGATAAATACGTAGAAAAATAGATTAATTTGAATATTTAAAGAAATTATTTATTTGGGTTAAAATTCAGCTAGTCATAACATAAAATACCAATTTAAAATAAAAACTTAAGACATTAACTTAAAATAAACAAATTTAAAGGATATCAGAATAATTTAAGTTATTAATAACGATAAAGTGGGAGTCATTGAATTTGCAACCACCATGTTATGAAACACTTTGAAGCAAAGTGAAATAACGTAAACTTCTCAAGTTCTTATTGACAAAGTGAACCATTAAAGTATTTATTGTACATAAAATAAAATCTCATGCCTGTGCTTGTGCCAAAAGCAAAGAATGTCGTTTTCTCGAAAATTGGAAAAAGGCAAAGAGTGTCATAATAATACTACTAATATGGCAATACAGTTGAAGAATGTGAAAATGAGGAAATTAATAGGTAATGGCCACATTGAATAGATCCAACAGCTTTCGCACACAACATCACCAGATCTAAAGCAGCCTATGCTAATTCAGCACGCGAACTGAGGCAGCCACAATCCAACAACACAAACAACTATGGCTGCAACCAGCAAAAACTACTTTCACCTTATTGATAACAACCCAATAATTTATTTGTGTGTCAAAAAAATCGGTTATTATTAATCAAATTTATATCTAAATTGTTTTATTTTTAAAAATTTAAACTAAATATTAAAATATAAATCTGATTATCCATTTTATAATTTAAATATAAATTAGTTTTTATAATAATAATAATAATAATATGGTTTAGTTATTGGTTTCTAAATTTCATTATTTGTTAAATTAATATGTTTTTGTCTCTTTTCATGTTTTATCATATACATGTTATAAACTAATTTTATATTTAAACTATTTTAAAGTTAATTTTTTTGAATTTCATAAAAAATATTATTTTACAAAAAATTCAGAATTTTGTATTTTAAAATGAAAAAAAAATTGTTTACGAATTTCCTAATTGCCTAAAATAGTGTACTAATACTTCATAAATTATATAGACTTTTAGCAGTTAATTATATGAACTTTCAATAATTAATTATATAGATCTTAGTGCATCAAATTTGATAACTTGATTTGGCATGTGCAAGAAAATATATAAAAACAGATTCGTTAGATTTGACTCTATATCAGTAAAGCTTTATGGAGAAATGATTATAAATATTTTAGATTTCTCCACCAGTAGATAGAGTTTTTGAAATATACAAATATATTTATTATAACATATTAATCACCATTTTAAGTCCATATAATTTACTGAAGTTTTTTATTTTAAAATTTTTATTTTCAGTTTCTTTTTTAATTTTTTTGATTTTTTGATTTTTTGTTTAGAAAAAATATATTAAAACCTAAATATTTAAATTTCAAAAATTGATATAATTTTAAAAAAATTAAATTTAAATTTAACTAAATAATTTGGATAAAAATCAAAATATATTTAGAACCGGTTTTAAACCGGTTCAGAACAAATGGTTTGGTTTATAAACTATAACCATAAAAATGAATTGGTTCATATTAAATGGTTACCATGCACACCCCTACCAACAACCAATGTCACGAAACTTCCAAGGTTCATTTTTATTTTTTTTGAAGCAGCAGAACAAAATAGCATAACTGACAAGAGGCATAAATGGTTAGCTAATGTTTGTTTGTCAATTTTGAGAGAAACTTACTTAACCTGAAAACAACAAAATTAATGTCAAGGACGATAGAAAGTGGATTAGAGAGAAGGGATGTCTTAGTTTCGAAAGTGAATTTGTGAGTAGGGTTCATAGGTGTGGAGTTTGGTTTGGAACCGAGCAAACGTGTTTCTTAGAACAAATCTAAGTTATATATTTGTTGGCAGACTGTTATACCTTGTTTGGATCTAGCCACTTAAAATCCAAGGAAAGATTTTAAATTTCCAAAATCTTTGATGTTGAACTTGGTATTTAGGACATGTTTTACTAAAGAAATTTTAGACAATTGTTTCTAAATATCATGAGATCATCAACATAAACATGCACAACTTTAAAAGAATTAGGTTTTTTATTTGTAAAAAGGGAGTAATCAGACATAGATTGATAAAAACCTAACTCTATTAAAGTGGATGTCAGCTTATGGTTATGTTGTCTACTAGATTCCTTTAAACCATAAATAGAACGATCTAATTTACTAACCATATTTTTACCAGAAACTTGAAGACCGACGTAGACTTTCATATAGACTTCTTCTAAATCGCCATGTAAGAATGTTATGTTAATATCTAATTGGTGAATATACCAATTATAAGAGGTAGTTATAGGTAGGAGAATTTTAATTGTTGTCATCTTAAACACTGGACTAAAAGTTTCAAGATAATCAATCTTTTCGATTTTGGTAAAGCCCTTGGCGACTAAGTAGGCATAATCAATCCTTTCGGTTTTAGTAAAGCCCTTAGCGACTAAGTAAGCTTTATACCTTTCAACAGTCCCGTTGACCATAAATTTTACTTTGAAAATCTATTTACAACCAATTGGTTTTTTGTTAGGTGGAAGGGGGACAAGGTCCCAAGTGTGATTATCATCAAGGGATTGAAGCTTGATCAGTGCATTGTGATGCACCTTCTTCTGCTATTGTATTTAGGCATCTATATAGTTTATTTAATTGTTTTTACTATTTTAGTATGTTTTTATATTTAAGTTAATTTCTGGCTTTATTTTATTTTCATACTTTATTTTAGTTTAAACATTTATTGAATACTTTTTCACTGTGCATACCATAACTTGAGCTACGCGGATCAGATTGACACATTCTAATATGTGTTGGAAAGAAAAGTGAAAGATCTACAAGTATAATGTTGAAGTAAAACGCTGATTCGGAGTGAAAGATGGTCGAATAACTCGTTGAATTTTTCAGACTTTAGAAAAAATTAGTTTTGGGCCGATTTTTATATTTTCCGACCCGCTTGGATGAAAACCTAATTCCTTGTTTCTTTATACCTTTGTGGAGGACTGATTTTCACTATTCACAATTGAAGTTTTGTTTACTTTCTAATTTTTATGGGGAACTAATCCTTACAGTTAATTTGTTGAATCGTGTTTCCATAAGGCTTTGAGGTCTTTACTTTTATCAATTCAATTTCGTTTCTCTTTCATTTCTTTTGCTTGAGTTTCATTTGATTGTTTTGTTGTTTTTTGGAATAGCTTGAATTAAATTCATATGATTACACCCTAATCTATAATCGCTTTTGACGTAGCTTTTTCGTTAATTTGTGTATGTTAAAATCATGTTTTCTTATTTCATGATTGCTTTAATCCGTTTGCTTTACTCAGATAATAGGTGTGTCAATCAGTATTACATCCATTGAGCCTAATAAACAATATAGTGATCAAGTCGAGATCGAAGCCGCTTAGGGAGTTTGTGAGGTAGAAATCCATGATAGGCCGGAAACCGAAATAGTAGACTAACTAGTTCATAAAATTTTGTTAGTCGTTTACCTTCATCTTAATTGAAACTTAAAACCCCCATTTACTTTTTTAATTCGGTAAAAATTTAATACAAGAGTCCTTGTGATATGACATTTGAGTGTCGCTTCCCGTTACTATATTTTTCTAAACTCAATTTGGACTCGTGCGCGATAGCAGATCAAATTGGCGCCGTTGTCAGGGATTCTTGTTGTTATTAACCGATTTTAGAGCATTAGGTGTTGCATTTTTGAACTCTGGCCCGTCTGGCCCCTTCGTTAAGACCAATTCACAATCGGAAGTCAAACTAGGTCTAAAACTCAATTTTTAGAAAAATCATGTCGAAATCGAAATCTCAACTTTTCGAAAAATTTGGAAAATTCTTATTTGGCTTGATTAGATTGAATTTCATGTTTTTTTTTATTTTTTCACTTTTATTTTAATAATTTTGTGTGTTTCCCATCTATTTTGCTGTTTAGGGACATTGTTGGCATTTTTGTATTTGTTGTTGCATTTTTGAATTAGTTCTAGCTACTAGGACTATTTGTTCGGACTTCTTTGATTTTGATCCTGAACTTGAAAGAACCTAGCACATACACCATAGAGTAAATCAGGCTAGCACTAGTTCACCACTTATTAATGATTATGATTCTGACTCTTTGCATAGCTTATTTGATTCTAATTCTGAACTTGTTTTTTACAATAACATGGTTGAACAAAGGCCATTAAGAGAGCTTGTTGCTCCTGATGTTAATTGTAATGGCTTATGTATCAAATATGTTGATGTTGTTGTTCCCTTTGAATTGGAATATGGTTTGATACACTTGTTGCCAAGGTTTAGTGGTCTTGCATATGAGGATCCAAATAAGCATCTGAAGGAATTTCAGGTCGTTTTTTCTACACCTTTGAGACCTGAAGGAATAACAGAAGATCACATCAAATTGAAAGCATTCTCGTTCTCACTTCAATGATCTACAAAAGATTGGCTATATGATCTTGAATCGAATTTTGTTACAAGGAGGAATGATCTGAAAAGAGTGTCACTAGAAAGATTTTTCTATGCCTCAGTAGTTGCCTCGACAAAAAAATAATGAGGAAGATTCAAACAGTTAGTCTCCAGTTGTCCTCAACACCAAATTACCGAGCAGTTACTTATTCAGTACTTCTATGAGGGATTGTTACCAATAGATAGAAACATTTTAGATGTTGTTAGTGGTGGAGAACTTGTTGATAAGACTCCATCCGCTGTCAAATCCTTGATTGAGAACATGTGACTCAACTCCCAACAGTTCTCTACCAGAAACAATTATGTCCAAGCAAGAGGTGTGAATGAAATTCAAGGTTCTTCTTCAAATAAAGCTCTAGAAACTAGACTTGATGAGATTACTTACTTGTTGAAACAATTAGCAGCAAGTAAAGCTCAAACAACAAAATTGTGCAGTATCTGTACTTCTCCTGAAAACCCAACTGATGCATTTCCTATTCTGCAAGATGATTTGGTCACTGAGTTGCCTCAAGCATATGCAGCAAACCTTTACAGTCAAGGAAACAATTGGAATAGGTACAACACTCCTAACTTATCCACTAACAGGTACCATCCGAACTAGAGAAACCATCCAAACCTTTAGTATGGGAATCAACAAACTAGCTAATAACAATTGATGTTACCATTACCACCACCAGAGAATCCTCCATGGGTTGTAACCACTTATGCCCCTAACATCCAGACCTTTACTAGAGGACCTTGTCAAGCAAATGACTGTAAATAATCTCCAATTTCACCAGCGGGCAGATTCTAGTATTCAGACTTTGCAAACACATGTTGGACAACTTGCCACTTTAATGAATATCATGCAACAAGCTCAAGGATAAAACCAAATATCTTCCCAAACAGTAATGAATCCAAAAGGCCCTAATGTGAGTGCAATTTCTTTGAGATCCAAAAAAATTTCTGAACCAACCCTAGGAAAAAATAAAAAATAAATGTTGAGGTAACACCTGAACCTGAACCTTCTATTGTTATTGAGGCTGAAAAAGAATATGTGCCACCAACTTCTTTCCTACAAAGAATACTGAAAAATAAAAAGATGGAAGAGAGAGAGAGAGAGAGAGAGAGAGAGAGGAGAGAGAGAGAGAGAGAGAGAGAGAGAGAGAGAGAGAGAGAGAGAGAGAGAGAGAGAGAGAGAGAGAGAGAAAGAGAGAGAGAGAGAGAGAGAGAGAGAGAGATTTTGGATGCATTCTAAAAAGTGGCGACAAACATTCCACTTCTTAATGTGATTAAGCAGGTTTCAAAATATGCAAAATTTCTAAAAAGATTTGTGCACACACAAGAGGAAGTTGAAGGGAAATGAGATAGTCAATTTGGGACGAAATGTTTCAGCCCTTATTCAGCCTAAAATTGCTCCCAAAAAGGTTACCATTTCATTCCTCAATCAGGAAATACCATGTAAGTGCAAGGATCCAGGAACTTTTGATATTCCATGTACCATTGGGGATAATAAATTCAAAAATTGCATGTTAGATTTAAGAGTCTCTATTAATGTCATGCCTACTTCTATTTTTAACAACCTTGATCTTGGTCCTTTCTAGCATAGAGGTCTTACTATTCAAGTGGCAAACAGGAGCAATGCTCGCCCTGTTGGAGTAGTGGAAGATGTGTTTATTCAAGTTAATGACTTGATTTTTCCTATTGATTTTTACATTTTAGATATGGAAGGAGAAATAAATTCAAGAAGGTCGCCAATCATTTTGGGCAGACTGTTCATGAAAACGGCAAAGACAAAAATTGATGTTGACGATGGAACCATGTCCATGGAATTTGGTGACATTGTCGCGAAATTCAACATTTTTTATGCTATGAAATATCCCTTGGAAGATCATTTTGTTTTTCAAATAGAGTTACTCTTTGAAATTGTTGATGAAGCGTATTTTGATTTGTTTTCAGCTGATTTTCCCTCTTTATCTTATTTTAATGATATTTACTCATGTGATGATTGTACTGACCTAACTTTTGTGTTGTATGTACTGTGATTGATGTTACCTTGCAGAGTGGCGTTTTTCCTATAGTTGAAGTTGTTGATGAAGTTGTTTATGCAGCTGAAGCTCTTGACATCCCAGCTGCCCCAACCACACAGTCCATTAAACAACCACCTTCCCTAGAGCTGAAACCACTTCCCGAGAATCTGAAGTATGCTTATTTATAGAGGAATGGAAAACTTCCGATTATAATTTCTTCTAACCTTGATTTTGATCAAGAAAATAAGTTTTTGCGGGTTTTGAAGAAGCATAAGAAGGCGAATGGGTGGTCCTCGGCCGACATTCCCTATATTATCCCTTCCATGTGTATGCATCAAATTTTGCTTGAAGAGGGAACTAAGGTAGTAAGGCAGCCCCAAAGGCGACTTAACCCTTTCATTCTTGTTGTTGTGAAATAATAGGTAACCAAGTTGTTACAAGAAGATATCATATATCCTATCTTTGACAGTAATTGGGTAAGTACAGTGCAGAGTTGTACCTAAGAAATATGGACTCACAGTAGTAAAAAATGAAAAAAAAATGAACTTGTAATTCCCACTAGAGTTTTAAATAGCTGGAGAGTCTGTACTTGTTACAGGATATTGAACCAGGCTATTAGAAGGGATCATTTTCCTTTGTCGATCATTGATCAAATGCTGGATTGGTTAGCTGGTAAATCACATTATTGTTTTCTTGATAGTTTTTCAGGTTATTTTCATATCCATATTGCACTTGAGGATCAAGAAAATACAACTTTCACGTGGCCATTTGATACATTTTCTTACAGGAGGATGTCATTTGGTATTTTCAATGCTCTTGGCACATTCCAGCACGCGTGATTAGTATTTTTGTTGAATTTATTGAAAATTGTATGGAAGTGTTTATGGCTGATTTTACTGTTTATGGTTCTTCATTTGATGCATGCTTAAAAAGTTTGAATATGGTTTTAGAGAGATGCATTGAAACTGACTTAGTTTTGAATTATGAAAAATGTCATTTTATGGTTGATAAGGGAATTGTCTCGAGTCATATAAACTATGCAAAAGGAATTTCAGTAGATCCTCCTAAGATTGATGTGATTTCTACACTGCCTTACCCAACTTGCATTTGAGAGATTCGTTCTTTTCTTGGTCATGCAGTTTTTTACAGGCGCTTCATAAAAAATTTTAGCAAGATAACTCTTCCACTGTCAAGCTTGTTGAAAAGTGACGTTACTTTCAACTTTAATGATAAATGCAAAAAGGCGTTTGATTTCTTGAAGAAAGCATTGACCTCTACTCCCATCATCCAACCTCCTGATGGGACCCTCCCTTTTGAGAGTATGTGTGATACATCTAACTATGCAGTGGGAACGGTCCTTGCACAAAGGGTGGACAAGGCTACCCATGTTATTTATTATGCTTCTAAAACTTAAGATTCTGCACAGGCTAATTACACTACTACTAAAAAGGAACTTGTAGCTATTGTTTTTGCTCTTGATAAATTCAAATCATATTTTCTAGGTTCCAAGGTTGTTGTTTTTACTAACCATTTAGCTTTAAAGTACTTGTTGAAGAAAGCAGAAGCAAAGTTGAGATTGATTTGATGGATGTTGTTGCTCTAAGAATTTAATGTGAAGATTAAAGATGAAAGTGGAGCTGAGAATTTAGTGGTTGATCACTTAAGCAGAATAAAGCAGGATGAAGATCCTTCTCCCATTCAGGATTACTTACTTGATGAGCAACTTTTAGAGTTACATGGGGTAACTCCTTGGTATACTGATATTGTTAATTATCTTGTTGTTGGTATTTTTCCTTCGGGTGCATCTAGGACGCAAATGCTCAAACTCAAGAGTGATGCAAAATGTTATATGTGAGATGATCCACATCTATGGAAATTCGGTAATGATCAAGTTGTTAGGAGGTGTGTCCCCGACTATGAGATTGAATCTATTTTGCATCTTTCTCATGCTTCTCAAGTAAGGGGCACTTTAGTCCTCAATGGACTGCAAGAAATGTTCTAGACTAAGGTTTTTATTGGCCCACTATTTTTAAATATGCTTATAAGACTTGCCACACTTGTAAGGAGTTTAAGATAGCACGTACAACCATCACTTGTAAGAGTGAAATGCCTCGGCAACCTACACTTTTCTGTGAGGTGTTTGATGCATGAGGAATTGACTTTATGGGTCATTTTCCTGTATCTTTTGGTTTTCTCTATATTTTACTTGTTGTTGATTATGTTTCAAAGTAGGTGGAACCTATCCCCACTAGGACTAATTATTCTAGAGTTGTTGTATCTTTTGTCAGGTCAAATATTGTTTACAGGTTTGGAATACCCCGAGTTATCATAAGTGACCAAGGCACTCATTTCTGTAACCGCGCCATAGAAGCTTTGCTCCAAAAGTATAGAGTTGTGTGCAAGATCTCTATTGCATATCACCCACAAACTAATGGGCAAATTGAGATCTCAAACAGGGAAATTAAGCAAATCTTAGAAAGGTGCAACCAAATATGAAGGACTGGAGCCGCCATTTAGAAGACGCATTTTGGGCTCAAAGAACAACTTTTAAGACACTAATAGGGATGTCTCCCTATCGACTTGTTTTTGGTAAGGCATGTCACCTTCTTGTAGAAATTAAGCACTGTGCTTATTGGGCGGTCAAAAGCTGTAATTTGGAAATGCAAAAAGTAGGTAGCGAAAGAAATTTAAACTCCAATTACAACAGCTTGAATAGCTTAGGCTAGAAGCCTATGAAAGATCTAGAATTTATAAAGATAAAACTAAGCACTTCAATGATAAGATGATTTCTAGGAAGTATTTCTCTGTTAGCCAAAAAGTATTATTATTTAACTCCCTCCTAAAACTGATGGCTGGGAAACTTCAATCCAAATGGATTGGATCTTTTATTGTTACTAATGTTTTCACTCATGGTGCAGTAGAATTTAAAAGTGCAGGTACTGAAAAAGTTTTCAAAGTTAACGGGCAGCGCCTGAAGCTATTCCATGAAAGTTTGGTGCCTGAAGATGCAAACATATAAGAGATTTCCTTGGAAAAGTCCACCTACACTGCAACTTGATAAGGGAGCACCTTTTCCTTTCTCTCACTCTTATTTTATATTTATGTTTTACCATTGAGGACAATATGTGTTTTAAGTGTGGTGGAGGGAACCATTTATTTTGTTTCATTTCATTCAGTGTCTATGTTTTTTTTCTTACAAAATATAAAATAAAAAAAATGTTTGTGGTTTTTGAGTTACAATTGTGAGTATTTTCTCTGTTCTCTTGATTAAAAACTTGTGGTGTGATGTGATTGATTATTTTTGTGCATTCTTAGTATGATATATAGGATTAAACTCTAAATTATACATCATCTGTGGTAGATAATTTACCCTTGTGAGATTTTGAGCCTAAGATTGGATAACACAAAAAGTCCATTTCTTTCTTTCTTGTGTGATTTCACTCATGTTTGTTAGTTTCTATAACTTGATCTGATTCTTTTGGAAATTGTTTGTTTACTTGTGCATATTGATATGATGAAGGTAACTTGTTTTTATTGTTTTATTTATTTTTTAGCCAGTTAGCCAAAAAGTCAATCCTGAATAATATCATCCCTTGTTTGAAAACGCCTTGAGCCTATTTATCCCTTTCTTTGTTTAAAACTATTTACAAGTTTAAAAAATGAAAAAGAATGTTATCACCCTATTCAAAGGGTCAAAAGAGTCTTGTTTGGATTTATGTGGGGTTGAATAATTATAGTTGTGATATTTCATTCAAAAGTTGGCAGAAAAAGAAAAAAAATAGAAAAAAAATGGAAAAAGAAAAGAAGGAGGACAATACATATTTCTTCAGGAAAAAAAGAATAAAAGAAGAAAAGATGAAAGAAATAGTTGCAAGGTTTGTTATGTGAAAATAAATGATGTTTTTGATAGTTCAACTCCCGCAGTTTCTTTCAATTTTCTTTTGACCCTTTGAACTTTAGCCTAGTACCCCTTAGAATCTATCTCACTCTTACCTCGGTCAAGTTACAACCCAAATAAAAGTCCTTTTGATCTTTGTGTGTATGTATTTCATTTATGGATGTTAGAGTCTTTTCAAGCTTATGGTAGTATTAATTTTCATGATGTGCTTAGAGTGTAAACAGTACCTTAAACACTTGAGAGTTGAGTGAATTTTATCTTGTGAGGGTCTTGCTACTTTTGATGTACTATTTGGTAATTTGTTTTTAGTATTTGCTTTGAATGTAACAAAAGAGTTACTTACTAATCACATCTTCTTGAACCTTATAAAGGTGAGAAAAATACACAAAAAGGTGGGGTTGAATTGTATTTTCCATTTCTTAATTTTGCCTCTGATTAGAGTTCAAAATCTAAACTGGTGTTTAAATTATGATTATGCATTGCAGTGGAATGTTAATAGAAGAAAGTAAAAGATAAAGAACACACAAAGATTTACATCGATTCCTCCCAAATGAGAGTAGTCCAAACCCCTTACAACACAAGAGATTTTCAATATAACCAAAATATGATTACAATCATTATGCACTTAAGTATAAGACTTTTCTTTTCTCAGACTGAGACTTCCTACTTAAACCTTTCATGTCCAAGACATCTTGCTCAGATTCCAAGATTCCAAGAATTCCTTGCTCAAGCCCCTCAGGCCCAAGACTTCCTACTTAAACCCTTTAGGTTTAAGACTTCTTGCCCAAACCGCAGCCTAAAACTTTCCTGCTCAAGTCCACAGACTCAAGACTTCCTGCTTAGACACGCAACCTAAGAATTTCCTGCTCAATCATCTCAAGCCCAAGACTTCCTTAATTAAGTTCCATGAACTCAATCCTTCCTTGCTCAGGTTCCACGAACCCAATACTTCTGCTCATACCCTTAAGTACAAGACTTCTGCTCAGACTCGCAGTCCAAGACTTTCTTGTTTAATCAACTGATCAAGACTTTCAATGCTCTAGTATATAGAAGGAGACTTACTTGGCTCAAGCTTCTCAGTAAAAAAATTGATGCTAAAGCACATAGCAAGAGACTTTATCTAAACTATTAAACAATCTGTTTAGCATAATAGAGAACAATGTATATTTCATACAAAATCAGAGGTACATGGTAATCACCATAACAAAAACCTAAAGCATTTAAGATTTCTAAGATATTTAGTGTTTAAGAAATCTTAAGACTTTATACAATTTACTATGTATAACAGAAATTATGCATACTCGATTGAGTTACTTATTGTTGATCTTGTTATTCCTCTATCAAGATAGAAGTGTCAAACAGTTCTATCCTTCTTGGCTTTTATTCTCTTTATTCCTTGCTCCTTGTTAAAGATTTTGATTGAATCTTCAACTACTTATATAATAATTATAAAAGACTAGTCGTTGGAAGACATAACTTGAACAAGTGTCTTTGTTTCTCCATAGTACAAGAGACGTTGAAGATAGATACACCAAAAGATCTTGGTCTATTATTTAACATGTTTAACCGTTGCGTTTTCCATGAAATATTGTAGTATAGAGTCGTTGAGATTATATATATGTAAAGCATGACAACTTATTTTGAGCATTGTGAACTTAGACTCTAGCTGACAAACTGATTTGACAATGCAGCTTACTTTCCGCAGTGCGGATAGCTTTAGATTTATTACTAATTATGAAATAAAACCAGAAGCTAATACATTCACAAAGTGTAGAAACAATATGTTGCTTCTTCTGATGATGAAGCCTTCAGCTTCAGAGTTTATGACATACATCACTTAGAGAGTGGTCTTCAGATTCTTCACAACAGAAGCTAGTAATTCAACTTCTCTCAAATGTGTCCTTATATCATATTTTGAATATGTATATCTTTAATCTTTAGAACCTGCATACTTGGAACACACATTAGATAACACCATTGTTCTTTCAATACTTTGTTATAATCAAAACCCAAAGGATATATGTCATGAACAAATCTTATTTTAATCGCTTAGACTTAGAATTTTACTTGCACTTTGTATCCTGAGAACTTTGGAATTGCATGCTCTGTTTTGAATTTATAATTTTGCTCGGAGTGTAAAAGTTCAAGTGTGGGGGAATTTGATCAGTGCATTTTGATGCACCTTCTTTTACTATTGCATTTAGACAACTCTATAATTTATTTCATAATTTTTACAATTTTAGTGTGTTTTTATATTTAAGTTTATTTTTGACTTTATTTTACTTTTGTACTTTATTTTTAGCTTAAATTGTTATTTGATACATTTTCACTGTACAGACCATAACTTCAGCTACGAGAATCAAATTGACACATTCTAATACGTGTTGGAAAGCTAAGAGAAAGAGCTACATGTTTTTTATTGAAGTCAAAAGTTGATTCGGAATGAAGAAGGGTCGAATAATTCGTTGAAGTTTTAGACTTTAGAAAAAAAAAGTTTTTGGTCAGTTTTTATATTTTCTGACCCGGTTGGGATGAAAACCTAATTCCTTGTTTCTTTATACCTAGTAGCAGCCGGACTATACTGGAGGACCATTTTTCACTATTCACAATTGGAGTTTTGTTTGCTTTGTAATTTTCATGGAGAACTAATCCTTATGGTTAATCTGTTGAATCGTGTTTCCATAAGGCCTTGATGTTTTTACTTTTATCAATTCAATTTCACTTCTCTTTCAATTATGTTCCTTGAATTTCATTTTCTTAATTTTCTATTTTATGTAATAGCTTTGATTAAATTCGTATGATTGCACCCAAATCTATAATCGCTTTTGACGTAGCTTTGTCCTTAATTTGCGTATGTTAAAATCATGTTTGCTTAATTTGTGATTGCTTTAATCTGTTTGCTTTACTCGAATAATATGTGGGTCAATTAGTATTATATCCATTGCTCTTGCTAATCGATATAGTGATTGAATAGAGATCAAAGCCTCTTAGGGAGTTTGTGAGGTAGAAATCCATAATAGGCCGAAAACTGAAACAGTAGACTAACTAGTTCATCAAATTCTGTTAATCGTTTACCTTCACCTTTATCGAAACTTAAAACCCCCCTAATTACTTGTTTTTACCTTGTAATACGAAATTCGAGTATCGCTTCCCTTTACTACATTTTTCTAAACTCGTTTGTGACCCGTGCGCGTCAGCAGATCAAAGCTCATTGTTAATGGTGTGTTTCTAGTTTGGGTCAGAGAAAGCCTTGGTATAACATATGGTTCCATTATCGAAGATAATTTAAGTTTAAAAAAATTGTGATTCTAAGATAAATTATTATAAGGAAGAGATTATTGAATGGGAAAGAAATTTTACCTTCATTAGAAGTGAGAGATGATATGTTATTACCTTTCTGGAGGTTGCAATGATACTCTTGTAAGTATGTTGGAGGATCAATGATGCGGCTACATTTTTTGAGCATGGTTTGAATTTAACTGGTGTTGGGTTAATTGTGTTAAGGTCTTTATGTGTTAGAGTTGGGTTGATGGTTATGAGGAATGTGTATGTGAGGCGTTGATGAATTGTGTTGCCGAGTAGTATGACTAGTCGGGTTGTATGTGTTATTGGTTAGTGTTGTTGCAATTGTTGTGTAATATGGTATCAGGGGATAGAGTCACTTTGATCATTATTTCTATCTTCCAACACATGTCTATCACTTCCTGCCTTTTCAATATTCCTGCAAGCCACAAATCTATGCAATTCTTGACTACAAGATCAAAAATCTTTATCCTCATTGGTCCTTTCAGATTCATGTCAAACTTCACCTAACTCATCTTGATCTTATCCAACCACTCTGTTCATGTGGCGTTTTCGCATTGGATTTTCAAGATTACTTCATTAACTACACAAAGATTTACCAAGTCAAGGTTAGCTCCATTTTCATTTTCAACATTTCTTTCTCTCTCAACATTTTTTGCTCCTATCTTTTATCTCAAATGAACCTTCAGACTATTCAAACACAAACACATAAATCTCCACACAAAAAATCAAGATCTTCACCACAAACATGAAGGAATTTAAGAGGGGGTTTTTAATTTTTTATCCTCTTAGCGGAATAATCCCGATGAACGGATCTTGATTAAACCATTAACCACAAACCAAACACTAAAATAAGGGATTCACGAGATATCTTTTGAAGTATGGTTTATCTTTGATCACGAACAACAAAAGACACTAACATCTCTACGTAATCCACACGAACACAAAATGGAACGCAATGCTAGCCGTTTTCTGAAAAAATTGATAGTTATGATTCGTGGAGGAAAGAGCTCGTCTATTTTTAGAGAGCTACTAAAATCCTAATGCTCTTGTTTTAAACTTTTTCAAGATAATCCCAATCTTAATTGATTAAACTATTTTAATTAAAAAATATTATTATATTTAACTAAACTCTTTAAAATAAATAAAACAAAATAATAATTGAATTAAATCATATTTAATTTAATTATTTGTCAATTTTCATTTATTTAATTATATTATATTTAATCAAGTAAATTTATTAAATAATACAATTAACATCTATTGATTGGCTAATATAACTTACACCCACGACGTATTCACACATTCATATTAATCTCCAGAAAACTTCATCGTCAAACCCAATAAAATACTCAGAAACACATAACAACTTCATACCTTCAAAACAATTTTCAAATGTTCATCAATATCATACAATTTTCAAATGCTCATAAATATCATACAATTTTTTTTCCAGATATCCATCCTACAAACCTAGAAAATCATCAAAATTTCATACCTTCAAACAAAGATTCATCTGAACCTAGAAAATTCAACATACCATACAAAAAAAAATTTCTTGAAAATATCCTAAATACACAACCCTAGATTTCTTCTTTTTTTCAATATCAATCCCAATACCTACATCTCACAAATTTTTTCTAAAAACTAACATTCAAATCAACAAATCACATTGACCTCAATACTCAAACACTCAGAATTCCTCCTTCGTTATTCATCGTCACCTCTATCCGTAAACCTAATTTCTTTTTCTACATAAACTCTTTTCAACCATATAGAAACCCAAAAATCAATCATCATTGATTCCAATGTTCACACCACCACAAATAATAAGGCTTCCTCTACCAACAACAACCGTAATACCCAGAGCAGACAAAACACTTCTTCCTGAAACTATTAACAAGGCATGTTTGACCCTTATTACATGCATCCTAGTGATAATTCAAGCCTCACCGTTGTCACCCCTCGCTGTGACAACATTAACAACCATTCGTGGTCTCACTCAATTATGGTACCTTTATAGTCCAAAAACAAGTTAGGTTTCTTAGATGAATATCATGTTAAGAAATGTGGTTGAGCTTAACTCAACCCTACATAATCGATTTGTAGGGTGAGGATTGCTCCCACTTATAAGCACATGTTCAAATCATATATTGTCTGATGTGAGAATCTTAATACACACTTTCACGGTAAGGTTTGGACAACTGAAACGTGGAAATAAATGGTAGATGATCCGATAGCGGAAATCTAATAGCTGATGGCCCACCAAATCTTAAACGAGTCTCTTGATATCATGTTGAATCATGTGCTTAGACATTCTCAGAAACAACATAAACAAAAAGAAATAAAAGAAAAATGATATTAAATTCAATTTGAATTACATTTGTTGCATCTACTTAATATATATGCATTAATAAAATAATCAATCTCCATATTAATCAGATTGGTTAGTTTATGTAACTACCTTTTCTATAAAATTAAGTGACTAAGCTATTTTATTGTTAATAAGTGACAAAAATGATTTATATATGTCTTAGAAATAAGACACAAAATAGATGACAATGAACCATTTGATTCGAGTTAGATTCTACAATTATTATTTGAATTAAATGGAAAAGTGATTTGATTCAAAATGATAAAATCTTGGTTTTACTTGTTGGATTCGAACCATGATTTAAATCATGTGATTTGGGTCAAACAATTTCATGATTCCATCACATAATTAGAGATGATTTTTGAAAAAAAATTATTTAATCACTATTTAAATCAACTATAATTGTGATTTGTATCAAAATGTTTTTCAGAATGATCATCTCCAGTTTTTTGCATTCAGCCCTCCACCCTACCTAAAATCTAATGATTGAGAAAATAAATAAACACAATTTGCTAAAAAAGAGAAAAAAATTCTAATAACTACAAGTAATGCTGCACAGACAGCCGGAGACAGTGCGCAACAGAGAATTCTGATCCAATATTTTTAATTTGAATTAGACAAAATTTTGATTCAAATCACACTCACTCTACCAAATACCAAATTTCAATTTAATCATCCAAAAAGATTCGAATTAAATTTAAAAATCACTTTGTCAAAATTTAATTAAGTGTAAGAGGTAGTTAAAGATATAATCATAGAATAAACAGTAAAATTAAAACTGTGCGCAGTTGAAAGCCGTAGTATTGCAGATGTTGCAAATGTTTGCGCGCGGGGTCTACAAGTTGACCGTGCCAGCTTCCGGTTGTAATATCGTGCACAAATAATTGCTGGAAGTAATCATGATACAATGAATATTATGTCCCACAAATAAAATAATAACCCAGCTGTATCAGCAACAAATGAAAAGATACAAACAAACAAAATGCAGCTAAGTGCTAGCTTGTGACATTTGTCTACTGATATACAAGTAGACGAAAACTATGCGGCAGAATAACAGAAGCATTCATGATGGGGAAATCAAGAGTGGTGCCAACCAAAAGGATCGGTCTCAGTATACTCAAGTGGGAGGTGGTGGTGGGGATGGTGAGGAAGGTGGAGAGAAAAGTGTTCTGAAAGTACATCAGAAACAATAACATGTCAACGCTCCACCGCTGAACGTGACTGAAGAAAAAAGACACCACATTTCTATAAAATGGACAATATATTTAATTTTAATTTATTTGTATTGGACTGAGATTTATTACTATTTATATTTGAATCTAACAAAAATATATCGATAAATGTGATTGCATTCTTAACGACAAACTCTCTTTTCACTTAGCCTTCTATAGTTTAGAGAGATAATTGATGTAGATGACACGTGATAGATCTATTAGAAAATATGAATCTTGTGGCAGTTAAGAAATACTCACAAAGTTGTAAATTTGTGACGCTTAATGACACCACCACAAATTAGTTTTCTTTTTTTCTTTTTTAAATATACTAAAGATTTTTTTTTAGGATGTAAACATACAAAAATATTTTTTTCCATAATCCTTTTAATGCAGCAATGATAAATATTTCAGGAAGAATTTTACTGTCTATTCTAGTTTTTTTTAGAGATTAATTTATTCAGTTATGTGTAGAGGATATTTGATTTTTATCCGAAAAAAATACACAAATATATGTTAATTAGAACCATGATAAAATCTTCATCAAATATTTTTTTAAATAAAAATTAAATTTTCATTTTATTGTGATTCAACAATAAATATGAATCATATTAAAAAGCAAATTAGTAGCAAATTAAAACTCTCGATTTGTGAATTTAGTCAACTTTTAAAAACTCCTTATTGGTTGTGGAGGTCTCTGTGAGATTTTTGATCGAACTCTAGTATGGACGAATGGTAGCTTTCAGTTCGACAAGAATTAAGAATGAGGTCGAAGTCTGTTCACATGTTGTTGTCGTAGTAATGCGTGTTGTAGTCAAAGTTTGTTCTAACATGCATTAGTCAATGTTGCTAAGTTTATTAGCATGTTGAATTTGACCTTGCTTGTAAACCCAATTGTTTAAGTTAGTTTGTACGCTAAGTTGACTTGTAATGGATAATTGCTAAAAAAACTCATTAGGTTAGTGTGTTAGTTTTCTTATAAATAATTATGCTAGTCTCTCAACTTGTATAAGGAAAAATAGGAAGATAAAATCATAATTCAAGAGAGAGAGGTTATTTGTTATTCTTGTATACTTGTAATCTTGTTTGATAGAGAAAGTAAATAATAGCAATTTATAATCAATCCTTGTTGTTTTCTCTTATTTTCTTTGTTAATCCTAACCCTTGTGTGTTTCTTGTCTATAAATAAATCGTGTATATTTTGTTCCAAGGCATCCTTTTTCACAACAAATTGGTGCGGTGAACGTGGAGAAGATGCCTTCAACAAAGTATGAGATTGAAAAGTTCACCGGAGTGAACAATTTCGGTCTGTGGCGCTTGAAGATGAAGGCCCTACTAGTTCAGCTAGGTTGTTTGGAAGCGTTAAACGGAGAGGCAGTTATGGGTGTTGCGTTAACGACAAAAGAAAAGACAGCCATGATTGAGAAAGTCCACGTCACAATATTGTTGAGCCTTGGTGATAAGGTTCTTCAACGGGTATCAAAGGAGACTACAACATCGGGGTTATGGGTGAAACTTGAAAGTTTGTACATGACCAAATCTCTGGTGAACCGACTCTACCTGAAGCAAACTTCGTATTCATTCAAGATGAGTGAAGACAAAGTGTTGGCTAAGCAGTTGGATATGTTCAAAAAGCTGATTCATGATCTTGAAAATATTAATGTGAAGATCGATGATGAAGATCAAACATTATTGTTGTTGTGTGCCTTGCCTAAAACACATGCTCACTTTAAATAAACTCTTCTGTATGGAAGAGATTCCCTGAGCTTTGAAGAAGTTCAATCAGCCTTGTATTCTAAGGACTTAAACGAATGAAAGGAGCATAAACCTTCGACGGTGGGCGAAGGTTTAGCTGTTAAGGGAAAATTCTTGCGAACGGATGGTAAGTTCGACAAAAAGAAAGGTAAAAGTCAGCAAAAGTCTTATAATGGTGAAGTATCTGGTATTTGATGTTATCATTGTAAGAAGGAAGGTCATACAAGAAATGTATGCCCTGAACGCCTAAAAGATCATGGAGATAAGGATAATGGCAACACAACCATTGTTCAAGATGACTTCGACTCATCTGATGTCCTTGTAGTTTCAAGCGGCGTCTCAAAAAAGGAGTGGATTATGGATTCAGGTTGCATTTGGCACATGACTCCAAACAGAGAGTTTTTTGATGAGCTATGTGATCAAGATGGTGGATCGGTTCTGCTTGGAAACAACAAATCTTGCAAAATTGCAGGTATTGGATCTGTGAGATTCAAGCTCCATGATGAGTCAATAAGGTTATCGGTTGAAGTCAGGTACGTACCTGATCTGAAGAGAAATTTGATTTCTCTTGGTAAATTCGACATGAAGGGATATGTTTTTCAAGGAGAGAAAAGTATCATAAGAGTCATGAAAGGGTCGAAGGAAGTCTTGAGAGGCATGAAGAAACAAGGCTTGTATACCCTTGAGGCTAAGATTGTAAGTGGTTCGAAAAATGTTACATCCACGAAACTTGTGTCGAAGATAGAATTATGGCACATGAGATTGGGTCATGTCACCGAAAGAGACCTGGTCGAATTAGGGAAGCAGAACCTGCTAGGAGGTAACAAAGTCGAAAAGTTGGAGTTTTGTGAATCTTATGTATTTGGCAAATCATGTAGGGCAAAGTTTAAGAAAGGAAAGAAAAGAAAACATGGATCCCTGGATTACATTCATGCTGATCTTTGGGAGTTTTTAAAGAATCCTTCACACTCAGGTGCAAGGTATTTTCTATCCATCGTTGATGACTATTCCAGAAAGCTATGGGTATTCATTCTGAAGACGAAGGATGAAACTTTTGAGAATTTCAAAAGTTGGAAGGTTCTGATCGAAACTCAAATTGGCAGAAAGGTTAAGAGGTTGAGAACTGACAATGACCTTGAGTTCTGCAACGAAGCGTTTAACAGTTACTGTGTTGATTATGGGATTGCAAGGCATAAGACTGTAGTAGGTGCTCCTCAACAAAATGGCTTAGCTGAGAGATTCAATCGAACAATCCTTGGAAGGGTTAGATGCATGTTGGTTAGTGCTAGATTGAAGAAGGTGTTTTGGGTGGAGGCTATTTCAACAACAACTTATCTGATAAATAGATATCTCTCGACTGCCTTGGGAATGAAGACACTTGAAGAAGTTTGGTCGAGACATCCACCTAGTCTCGGCAAACTGAGATTATTTGGATGCATGGCCTATGCCCATATTAGGCAAGACACGGTCGAACCTAGAGCTCTGAAATTAATTCATGGGATACCCTGAAGTAGTCAAAGCTTATAGGCTATGGTTCCTAAAGCCAGGTCACAAGAGGTGTATCACCAGTCGAGATGTAGTTTTCAATGAAGCAGAGATGACTTTCAAGAAAACTAATGATGCTAACGAAGAGCTGGAACATTGAGAGATTCCTGTTAAGGTGGAACATATTAATGTTGAATTGCGTATCCCAGATGAAGTCGAAGAAGAAACAAAAGCTAATGTTGAAAATGAGAAGACTGATAATGAATACCTATAAGCAAGAGACAGATCGATGAGAGTCATCAAGCCACCTCAGGGACTTGGGTATGCAGATCTTATAGATTATGCCTTAATCTCTGCAAGTGAGGTTCTAGATGAAGAACCTAGAGACTATAAGGAAGTTATGAGGAGTCGAAAGAAGACTGAATGGCTGAAGGTCATGGATGATGAGATGAAATCTCTTCATGATAACATACCTGGGAACTGATCAAGAAATCTGCTGGAGCCAGGTTAGTCAGCTGTAAATGGATTTTCAAAGTTAAGGAAGGAATCGAAGGAGTGGCATCAAAGAGATATAAAGAAAGATTGGTTGCTAGGGGGTTCACTCATAAAGAAGGTTTCGACTTCAATGATGTGTTATCTCCTGTTGTGAAGCACATATCCATTCGAATGTTGCTTGCCACGGTGGCACAATTCGACCTTGAACTAGCACAGATGGATGTGAAAATTGCGTTCTTGTATGGTGACCTAGATGAAACAATCCTGATGAGGCAACCTGAAGGTTATGTCGAAATGGGGAAGGACGATTATGTGTTCAAACTGAAGAGCTCTTTATATGGATTGAAACAATCTCCTCGACAATGGAATAGGAGATTCGACAAGTTCATTGCACACATAAGTTTCATCAGAAGTCAGTTTGACCACTGTGTTTACTTCAAATTTCGAACGGGTAATTTATTTATTATTTTGTTGCTCTATGTGGATGATATTCTAATAGCAAGCAACAATGTCGAAGATGTAATGAGGGTGAAGGTTGAACTCAATAATGAGTTCGACATGAAGGATCTGGGAGCTGCATCCATGATTCTTCAGATTGACATTCGAAGAGATAGAAAGCAGTCGAAATTATACTTATCTCAAGAGGTATACCTACGAAAGATTCTCAAAAAGTTTGGTATATCAAATTCAAAGCCTGTTGTGACTCCGACAAACCCTCAATTCAAGTTGAGTATAGATAAGTGTCCCAGTACTGATGTCGAAAGAGATTATATAAATAGCATTCCATATGCTAATATAGTGGGTTATTTGATGTATGTTATGGTCTGTACTAGATCCGACATAGCATATGCAGTAAGTCTTGTAAGCAGGTACATGGCGAATCCTCGAAAGGCTCACTGGCAAGCATTGAAGTGGATTCTAAGGTATATAAATGGGTTTCTGAACAGAGTTCTAATTTATGGTGGAGCCTTTGGTGAAGATAGTAAAGCAGCAATCGAAGGATATGTCGACTCTGATTATGTAGGTTGTATGGATTCTAGAAAGTCTATTTCTGGATATGTGCTCACTATGTTTGGGACAACAATCAGTTTGAAAGCAACACTTCAGAAGGTTATTTCCTTATCAACCACTGAAGCGGAATATATCGCCCTAACTGAAGCTGTGAAGGAAGCATTGTGGCTTGAAGGTTTTGTAAAGGATCTAAAACTTCAAAGTCACGTTGTCACTGTTAAATGTGATAGTCAAAGTGTAATACACATGTCGAAGAATTTATCCTATCATGAGAGAACCAAACACATTAATATGAGGCTGCATTTCATCAAAGGGGTAATCGAGCATGAAGAAGTCCAAGTGCTGAAGGTTTTCACAGATCATAATACTGCTGATATGATCAACAAGATGCTGCCCAGTTGCAAGTTTTTCCACTGTATGCAGTTGGTAAAGCAGCATGAAGAAAGCTAGTTTATTTCTTGATTTTACAGAGTTAGATCCAAGGTGGATATTTGTGAGATATTGGATCGAACTCTAGTATGGTTGAATGGCAGCTTTCGGTTCGACGGGAATTAATCATGAGGTCGAAGTCTGTTCACATGTTGCTGTTAGAGTAATGTGTGTTGTAGTCGAAGTTTATTCTAACATGCATTAATCTATGTTGCTAGGTTTATTAGCATGTTGAATTGGGCCTTGCTTGTAAGCCTAATTTTTTAAGTTAACTTGTATCCTTAGTTAGCTTGTAATGGGTAATTGTTATAAAAAAAACCATTAGGTTAGTGTGTTAGTTTTCTTATAAATATCACGCTAGTCACTCAATTTGTATAAGGAAAAATAGGAATATAAAGTCCTAATTCAAGAGAGAGAGTTTATTTTTATTCTTGTATGCTTGTAATCTTATTTGATAGAGAAAGTAAAGAATAGCAGTTTATAACCAATCCTTGTTGTTTTCTCTTGTTTTCTTTTTAAACCCTAACCCTTGTGTGTTTCTTGTCTATAAAGAAACCGTGTATATTTTGTTCCAAGACATCCTTTTCCACAACAGTCTATGTAATTTAAAAAATTGTGTTAGTTGAGAAGCTAGTCACTGAAAAACTCTAATCCTTGTATAAGGAGGTTCGTGGACAAAATATGTCAAAACATCTCATCATATTAGAAACTCTCAATAAGGAAATTTTGGGGAGAAGAGTAGTTCACTTGATTAGCTCGAACCTCTATAAATCTCTGATGATTTTTTTTCTTCCCTTAACTTTTTAGTTTTCAATTATTTATTTTCCACTACTTTTATCTTATTTGTTGTTTAAATGTTTTTCAAACTCTGATTTTGTTAAAGATTTCAATTTTACAATAATTTTTCAAATCCACACAATTCACCTCCCTCTCATGTTTGGAGTCTTATGTCCAATAAGTGACATTAGAGTCTAACTCATGTTTAAAGACTAACTGTCTCATGAGGAAGATGATGACTATGAGTAAAAATATATTTAACATGAGTCTTGTCATGAATACACCTCTATTGTTTGATGGTGATATGTTTGAATTATGGAAAGGTAGATTTGAAAATGTTATCAAAGTTATTGATTTTGAAATGTGAGACATTTTAAACAATGGTGTGTTTATTCTTACATTCTCCTTTAATGATGAGGTAGTAATTAATATCAATTTTCATTATTGAAGAAGATAATAGAAAAGTCAAACTTGGTTTTAAAGTCAAGCATCTTTTGATAAATTCGTTAAGTTCTAAAGAATTTTATTATGTCTTTACTTGTAATTTCGCCAAGAAAGTGTGGGACACTCTTGAGATGATTTATGGAGTTTTTCCAAGTATCAAGAATAGAGAATGAATACATGAATCCAAGAATTTGACATTCTAAATGAGAATGAGAGTAATTCTCATAGATGACACTCAATCATTTGAACCCTTGGAAGTTTTATTAGAAACCATATTTTTAATAACTATTAAGAATTGCAATTAGAAATCTGATACAATTCTCAATTCAAAAGATAATAGTGTATTTGTTGAGTTTGAGGAAGAATCTAGAAAGGAGGAGATAATTAAGAAATCAACAAATTAATCCATATTTTGAAGGATGAAAGAATAAACTCAAGTTCGTTAGAAGAATCTTCATCGAAAGAATCTTTTGTAGAAGAAGTAGAATCAACCTCAATGGTTTCCTTCAAACGAATAATTTTAATATATGAACCATCATCCAAAGAGTCATCTAATAAATGTGATGAAGAAGCTTCACCCAATGGAATATTATAAGTAACTTCATCTAATGAAAGTAAATATGGTGAAAAATCAACATCCAAATAATTTTTCAAAGAGTCAACTTATGGAAAAATCTTCAAAGATCCATAATTTCAAGTCTCCTATGAAGTAGCAACGAATGACGAATCAATGAGATAAACATCAAGAGATTCAAATGTATTTAAGAATATACCTGATTATACATCAAAAGACTCTTATGAAGTGCATCCTAAAAAATGAGAATCTAATGAAGAAGATCATATGTGTCTCAAAGCTTCAAAGGAAAACGACACCGAGGACCTAAAATAATTTGAGCACCAAAGGTGAAAACCTGGTCTGTTTTTCAGGGAGTGTTTTGCATATTTATAGGTACTCATTGAAAATTTAATAAAGTTGTGCAAAGTGTGTGTTTACTGTGAGTATATGATAATGGGTATTTGCATCGTTATTTCTAGTCATTTTGTCTTAGTATTTTATTACATTTGGTTTGACTTGCTTCAATTACCATGTTTTATGATATGGTTTGTGCATTTTTGCTCATTTCAGGGTCTAATGTCCATTCATGACGAAGAGGGATCAAAGACAAGCAAAACAAGGCGAAACAAAAAAAACCAATTTTCTCATACAAAAATCAAAGGGCTGGTACGCTCACCCGTAGCAGCTGCTACGAGCCGTAGCATCAGAAACCCTAGGAACCCTTTCTTGAAGGTTCTTGGTACAAAAGGCAGAGATCTGCTATGGCCACCCCTGGAAGCTTCTACGGGCCGTAGTAGGGTGGTGAGAGAAAGTTATTTTGTTTCCATAATTAGATTGATCATCTTTTATTGTGTCTCTTAGGCGATATATGATATGTTGCAAATCTGAATAACTTTTATTAAGCCAAGGATTTTATGCACTTTTACTTTTTTCTATAAAACTCAAAGTCTGTTATAACTTTTAGGATCCAAATTTTATCATAATTTTCATTCCAAGTTTCTATTTATTATTTGTTCTATATTTCTCTGAAACTCAAGTCTTCAAGGGAGCAATTGTGAAATCAAGTTTAATCATAATTCAGTTTTTATTATCCATTTTATTTCAATTATTCATCGGTTGTGATTGTTAGATATGAATTTGCTAATGAATACCGTTGCGATTATGTTTGCCCTCACCATGAGTGAGTAGTTCTCTCAGCACTAGAGGTTATAGGGATTACTTTATGACCTATTGTATGACCCGTGACTATCACCTACAAGAATTTTAATAAAAATTATTTTATAATCTGAGTTGATGCATTCCAACTTCGTTACAAAAGTAAGTGGTTCTCAGGTATCGACCGTAGTCTAAAAGGATACGCGTCGATATCAGAACCCAAATTTTTAAACAACCTAGTCCAAAATAGCTAAAGCGCTTGGACGAATTTGAGAAAACATATAGCTAGGGAAAAATAATGACTCGTCGAAGAATAATTTGATCGTGCGAAAGCAGATAGATTATTCTTCATCGAAGAATAATTTGGTAGTGCCCATAATTATCTATTTTACATAATTTATGCGAAATTCTCGTATTAGAAGTAACAAGGATCGTGTGATTATGTTAGAGTATGAACTGTAACCCCAAGTCTTGTTTTCCCCAATTGAGATTTAAGTAATTTTTCTATTAAGTTGTTTCCATTTAGTTTCTTTTTTTGTTAAGTTGTTTACCAAAATCCATATTTTCAATTTCTCTAGATATACACCGATAGGACAAGAGTTTGGTACTTAAAGCACTAGTCTATATGGTTTGATATCTATTTTACTACTTTGCACAACCGTGCAGTTGCGACTGTATCAAGTTTATGGCGTCATTGTCGGGGACCAATTGTATTTAATATTGAATTACTATTTAATCCTTGTATAGACTAAAGCTTTATTTTTTTGTTTATTTTGTTGTGTTTCTCGCGCTGCCCCTATATGCGAAAGAACTCATTTTGATTATTTTATTTTATTATTGTAGAAATTAGAGAAACTTTTCCTTTTTTTTGTTGTTGTTTCTTTTATGGTAATGAATACAAACTCGAAAAGTTGATACTTAGGATAAAAGCAGAACCACCCCCACAGGTTCAGAAGTATGAATCACTCCATAGAAAGAAGAAAAAGAAGAGTAGTAGATACGAGAGATGGCTTGATAAGTGGGCATGGGCACCTAATACTATTGAAAGTGAGGTTGAGGAATCATTTTTGAATGAGCCACCATGAGCGCTTTCACTTATCAACCGTCGAGCTAAAACGACGTTAAACAAAGCGCTATGTGGGAGACAACCCACACTTTTGCACTAATTTATTTTCTTGTTGTTTTATTTTTATTTTAATTAATAAAAATCTCATGAATGAGGAGAAAACAAGATGATGAGTAATATTGGTTTATGTTCAGTTGATGTTGCAACAACTCATGTTGCACTTCTCACCTCTCGAATGAGGTTCTTGTGAGTTCGCTCCCTTGCGTGTGCTTAAACATTGAGGATAATGTTTGGTTTAAGTTTTGGAGGGGGTACTTCTTTATTTTTCTTGCACTTTTATTGTCTTGATTTTTATGTTCAACTTTCTTTCTTGTTTTTAGCTATTTCTATTTTATTTGTTTCAAAAACACCACTTTTTCATAGCTTTTCCCAAACTGGTATCATACAAAAAAAAATTCATGATAAGCTTCGATTGTGGGGAACACGGGAAAGTATATAGAATTTGAGGCATGAAAGTCTAGAACTAGGGACATTGGGAAATTTGGTCAACTTAGGTATTACCCGAACACCCTAGGTCCCACGGAGTAGGACACGAGTCCAACATGTAGATGTGTGTCATAGTACTTAGATTTTGAAAAATACCCTCTGATTAATTCAAAGTGAGAGTCTAGAATAATTTAGACTTGTGTACATGTATGGTTGGTTAGGAAACGATAATTTTGGGCACCAAAATGATGAAAAAAAATAAAAAGGCAACTACCTTCTAAGTTGGGTAACCCTCATCCGATTATTTAGTCTAACGGTGGTTGAACCTCAAAGTGTCGTCCCAAAGTGGGCCAATAAACACATAAAAGTGCGTAATTTCATCAAAAAAGGAATAAAAAGGTATTGAAACAAAAATTCTCGGCCGCTCTTGTGAATGCGGCCACAAAAATAAATAAATTTTCTTAATATTGATTGTCCAAATAAAAGGGGGAGGGAAAATCGGAAAAAGATACTTTATCCTAAAGCATAGATGGAAAGGTATTAGAAAGGGAGACGTGGCTCTATCGCGGTTACTGTTCTTGCAAATACTATTGTTGTCAAGTGATTACCAAGAGAATTAGGCCTAGCCGATCGGAACAAAGAATCACGTATGAGTACCATTAACTTTGGTTTTGTATGCTCTACCATGATGTTAACCGCTTGATCCAAAATCTCGTAAATACAAGCTTTGTTGCTTGAAGACAAACAACTGTCTAAGTTTGGGGGAGTTTGATAAGTGGTTTTTGCATAGTTATTTCTAGTTATTTTATCTTAGAATTTTATCGCATTCGGTTCGATTTACTTTCAATTACCATGTTTTATGCTTTGCTTTATGCATTCTTGCTAATTTTAGGGTCTAGTGAGCATCCAAGACAAAAAGGGATCAAAGACAAGCAAAACAAGGTGAAACAGAAAAAAAGACAATGTTTTTCCCATACAAAAACTATGGGGCTGCTACGAGTAGTAGTAGTAGAAACCATAGGCATCCCCCTTTGAAGCTTCTTTGTAGAAAAGGAAGAGACTTTCTATGGGCACCCGCAGTAGCTGCTACGGGCCATAGCAGGGAGACGAGAGAAAGTTGTTTTGTTTCCGTAATTAGATTGATCTTCTTTTATTGTGGATCTTAGATAATATTTGATATATTGCAAATCTAAATAATTCTCATTAAGTATAGGATTTTATGCACTTTTATTTTTTCTATAAAACTCATAACCTACTATGAGTTTTAGGATCCAAATTTTATCACAATTTTCATTCCAAGTTTTTATGTATTATCTGTTCTCTTTTTCTCTGTAACTCAAGTCTCCAAGGGAGAAATTATGGATTCATGTTTAATTATAATTCAGGTATTATTATCTATTCTATTTCAATTATTTATCTGTTGTGATTGTTGTATATGAATTTGATAATGAATATTATTGTGATAATGTTTGCTCTCGCCATGAGTGAGTAGTTCTCTAGGGACTATTGGCTATGGGATTATTTATGACCTATTGTATGATCTGTTACTATCAATTACGAAAATTTTAATTCAACTTATTTTATAATCTGAGTTTATGCATTCGAACTTCGTTACGAAAGTAAGTGGCTCTCAGGTATTGACTGTAGTCTGAAAGAATATGTGTCGATACCAGATCACATATTTTTAAATAACCCAGTCCAAAATAGCGAAAGCTCTTTGACGGATTTTAGAAAATATATAGCTAGAAAAAAGTAACGACTCATCAAAGAATAATCTGGTCGTGCAAACGCAGACAGATTATCCATCGTCGATAGGGGCAATGCGATGCCGAAAGCAAAAAATTCCCATAATTATGAACCGTAATCCCAGGCCCTGCCTGCCCCAAATGAGATTTTAGTGATTTTTTTTGTTAAGTTGTATTCATTTAATTGTTTTTTCTATCAATAACCTTACTATCATCCTTTTGATGGTAGTCATTCTTGTTAATTCAACCTAACCTTCATCCTTTTGGGGTTGGCAATTCTCAAAATCGTGAAGTTTTATAATCCTTTTGGTGGTAGAAATTTGTGTTGTTTGACCTTACTTTCATCCTTTTGGTGAATGGTCAATGTGTGTTTTTACTATTATCCTTTTGGTAATAACGAGTTTTGACCTCACCTTCATCCTTTTGGTGAAAGGCCGTTGCGTGTGTGTGCTATCATGCTTTTGGCGTTGGAGGTCGTTTTTTTTCTATCATCCTTTTGGTGATAGACTTGTCATCATTTTGGTGTCGTAGTTTTGTTTTCTCTATCATCCTTTTAATGATAGAATCGTCATCCTTTTGGTGTCAGAGTCATTGTGTTTCTATCATCCTTTTGGTGATAGGTCAGTCATCCTTGTGGGTGTATCGTCCGAATGAAGATACGTAGGCACAAGGGCCCTAATATTTCACAAGATACATTTTTATTTTTCCGTTGTTTCCACCTTTTCCGTCTAAACCCTTTCTCCCGTAGTCTGAACTACGAGCGCTTTGATTCCTCATTCTCGTCCGAATGAGCATATGTAGGCACAAGGGCCCCAATCCTTGGTGAACACTCTAACCTAAAACCACTCGTCTCCCCTAGCAATCGAATCCTTTTACCTTACTTTATCACATTACTCGCTTTGAAGAAAATAAATAAGCTTAGCTAACATTCATACAAGTCAAACTAAGAGGTTTTCGTTGAGTACAACGGACATAGGGGGTGCTAATACCTTCATCTTACGTAACCGACTCCCAAACCTAGAATATGGTTATGATGACCATGTTCTTATATCTTAAAGGTTTTATCGGTATTTTCCTTTCCCTCTTTGGGATAAATAAAGTTCATTGGCGACTTTTTCGAACCAATTTATTCCGCGCCTTTTGTGCAAGGGTCGTATTTTGATTTTTTCGAGGTATGACAAGTGGTCAATAGCTGTTTGTTAGCATTGATGGTATTGTTTAACAATGTGTCTATAGGCCTTAATGGCATTGCTTAATAGTTCTTTTCACCCTAGTTATTCATTGGCATTGATGGTGGTGCTCAAAGATGCGGTTGAAAGTGCACAACTTTGTTGGTTTTAATATAAAAGATTTTGAATCCCATATAGACCAATTAACAAGTATCGTTACCTGTTATTACATTGTTTATAAAGGTGGTATAATTGGGTTTGTTCGCGTAATCGAAAAATAAGTGGTCTTAAGATTAATTATAATAACGGAAGACATGAATGTAATTCTCGTCGATCATTGATACTCAATAAATCGTATTATATATTATAACAAGAAAATATTTTTCGCAGGAAAAAATTAAGTTAAGGGTATCATCTGTTTTCTCATGATCGGTATCGAACTTTGACTCTGTAATCTAATCACCCACTTTTGCGTGTACATGTTACAACTTCTAAATCCCACTTGAAAAATAATTAATTCTTACTCAAAAAGTTATTTTTAGTAGAGAACTAGTTCAAAGGTATTGTTCGCTTTCACGTGTTCGATACTGAATTCATAAATGTATAAATGTCCGCTTTCGCATGTCCAATTACAAGTTTAATTTTTTTTTTAATTAGAGTTTTCTAAATTAATTTGAAAAGTGTTTTCACTATATTTAAAAATTAATTTCTTATTTATTTTCAGTCATATATCGTTTTCACTCTTTTGAGCTGAAACCAGTATCGCAGTGTTTCTACTTTCCCAGCAAATGTTTAACAATAAAATGTCGAATTTTTCATTACAATTTGTTAGAGTACCGTCGTTATTACGATCATCACAAGTCAGACTCAACAGACATCTACTCAGACATGGTATAAACAGAACATACAAAGCATTTTTTTATGACATTCATAATGGAAACAAACATAAGTAAAAAGAAAAACTTGTAAATCGCATAAAATGAACTAAAACTTTGAATTAATTTGTGCTCCGAAGGGAGACTCTAATCTGATACAAAGTTGGAATAAAATTGGAGACAGTGTCAACAAGCTTCAATTAAGTTAGCAGCAACATAAAGTAACTCCAAAGTGAAACAAAATAACAGTAAAATTGCAAAAACATTGTAATGTTGAATGTTTATGCTTTGAAAATAACTAATTTTATGGCTATTACATGCTTGCCTCTCCAGAAATCTGAATTAAAGTTCTATTTATATGGTCAATTTCGTAGGAAAACAGCTCAAGACAGGAAAATTGAGTGGGAGAATGTTTGGGAAGTGGGAGAAGAATCTACAAATATTGGTGCGAAAATTCAGGATGACGAAGTCATGATGGGCTTCAGATGGGCTGACAACATACCCGTCATGACTCATTCCATAAGATTCCTAGATTGAGGGCTATGGTGGACGTCAGGTAGGCTGACGATCTGTCCGTCATGGTTTTTTTACTTGCATTCCTTATTTTGTTGAGTTTTGGCACTGACGATTGCCTTCAGAATTGCATGACGCCCTTCATGCCTGGGCAATGACCGTCATAACCTGCAGACTTAGCATTTTGTTGGAACAAAATTGGTTTGTACCATATCTCTAAGATTTTGATGATAACAAAGTATTTAAAGAACAATGGGGTATACTAAAAAATGTTCAAGTGTGTAGGACCATAGACTAAAATTTCTGAAGAGAACCTAGTACTAGCATTGAGAATAGACATTTAAAAAGAAGCTAAAGATCCAAATTCTGAAAGATCAGAAGCTGAAGACTAGACTCTAAAGACTCTGACTCTGAATGAAGTCACCCTTTGAAGAGTCAGCCTTTAAAGATTCAGACTCTAAAGATCCACTCAATGCAAGGATCGAGAAGATTCTAATAGGTTGCTATCAAACTCTGGGGACCTTTTCTCTTCTTCTTATCACGTGAAGACTTAAGCAAAATTTTGTATAAGACAATTGAGATACAACGTATAATTCCTTTTGTATAAAAGGGATTTCAAATGAGCTTTCAATTGTATTAACCATATCAAGAAACATATCAACGTCTCTAAGTCAAGCTTCTCAAAGACTCTCTTCTGCAAATTCTTCAATCAATCTTTTTCTTTTCTATATAAGGAATGGAAGACTTGAAGAAATAACAACTAACTATTGACAATAAAATTATTGTTACTCTATCAAACAAAAATCACAAGTTTAATTTATAATTTCTTAACATGTGAACAACTTAGAAATTCTTAGGTCTTAGAGTCTTTTTTGTGTTATATTTTTTCTACACCTCTGATTGTATATCAAATGTGGTTCACAATTTCTGAACTGTAAGTTAGAGTTTAAGAAGTTTCTTATTAGTTTTCTTGAGCATCTGAAGTCTCTTGTTTGTGTGGTTGAGCATTTGAAGTATCTTACTTGTGTGTTTGAGCATTTGGAATTATCTTGCTTGTGTGTTTGAGCAATTGTAATCAGTTTTGATTATAGTGAAATCTCTTAGAAGTGCAAGGGAATTAGACTACCCTCAATTTGTGGGAGGAATCAAGATATCTGCTTGTGTCTCTCTTTCTTTCCTTTCTACGTCTGAAATTTTTATGCAAAACAATTGATTTTAAGGACGTTGATTTTAAGAAATGAGAAGAAGCATATATTAAGCAATAGAAAACAAGATAGTGAAAAGTAAAAGATAGATATAAAAAGATCACACCGGAATTTTTTGGATATTTATTCATCACAAGCTTCATACAAATAATAAGCTTTGTGTTAGAGGTTATCATCTACCTTATGTCTACTCCCTTTATTTCAAGTAGAATAAATTCACATAAAATCTCCTATATGACTATGAATTTGCTTATCATATATGGGTCTAGTTATTCACAATTTTTGTCATTAATTTCCAAATCTTATCCCTTCATGACTGTTTGTAAATCATCAATAAGTCTTGATCACCTCATTGAAATATGGTGGTGATTGTAAGAATCACCCACTCCACCAATGCCATTTGGTATGCTAAGAATCAATTTAGGTACAATGGCATAAAGATTGTCTAGAAAGCAAGTTTTTACCCCATATCCTCCAATGCTTCTCTATATGGAATCATTAATCCAAATTTATCAAACTCATTAATTCTAGATTTCTCTATGCTCAAAGCATTCTTCATAAAACTTCACCCACCTGACTCTCCTTTTTTTCTTGAATTTTTATGGCAACCTCCATCTATTGGATGGGTGAAACGCAACACAAACGGTATGGCCATATATACTCTTTTTATTTATGCTTGTGGAGGAATTCTTGGAAGTTCTTATATGGAGCACACACGAAGTATTATCTGCTTCATTGGTAATGGAAATGCTCTTCAAACATAACTCATAAGAGCAATGCATCCAACGGAGCTAGCTTCTCAGAAAAATTGGGCACATTTTATGTTAGAATCAAATTCTAAACTTGTTGTGCAAGTTTTCACAAATCATAGTTTAATACCTTAGATGATCAAAGATAAGTGGTTGAATTGTATCAAGCTTACTAAATCCACAAACTTTATGATCTCTCATATATTTTGTAAGAGAATGCTTATGCTAACAAGCTTGTTAGTTTAGGCTTTGCCAATAAATTTTTTACCTAATTGGACCATGTTCATGATAGTATTAAAAAAGATTTCTTAACAAAAAAGTAAAGTTACTCTTGCTTTAGATATAAGCCATAAGAGGAGTTTTGGTTCTTGTCCCCCTTCTTCTATGTTTCCTATTTTTTTCTTAATGTATTCTTGTCTTTTAGTATTTAGCTAAAAAAACATTATAACATAATTTTATAAAATATATTTATAAAAACTATATGCAAACTTATATTATGATTCTTTTTGTTTTATCATTTTATCATTGTAAATAAAAATCTATGATCAAACTCTGGCCACTTGTTTAAGGGGATTACCGACTCCTTTAACTAATTCATTGTTAGTAGTATTAGTATATTGGTGTTTAAGTTTTTATTTCTTGAATTGAATCTTCATATTACATTTTGTTTATAAAAAAAATCATATAAATGAAAAATTTTGTGCTAGAGGTTGTCATCTCCATTATGTCTGATCCCTTTATTTAAAGTAAAATGGATTTGCGTAACATCTCTTATTTGACTTAATTTTCTTTTCATATAAAAGCCTGGTTATTCCCCTTTACCACTAGATTTCAAATCTAACCTCTTCATAATTGTTGGTAGATCATCAACAAGTCTGGATTGTTGGGGGAGGGAATATGGATTCGAATGGTCTAAAAGAGGAGAAGGGGTGAATAGACCTTCCCAAAAATAGACCAATTTAAAAATTACTTTAGAAATCCGAGTTTGATAAAAAATCACTCGATGTAGAACTTTCGGTAGAGAATATATATGTTTTTGAACTGGTCACACTACACTTAACCGGAAACACAAAATGAAAGATAGATGAAAAATACCAAATCAGTCAATGTCTCGATTGACCAAAAATGGATTTACACAAGGTGTGTAAAGCGGATCTTTTCAATTGAGCAATAAATCTAATATTATAGTTTTCCCTATTAATCAAAAGTAAGAAAGTTTTAGAGTCTTCATCTAATAAAAGTTAAAACTTATTTATGAAATCGCTATTAATACGATAAACCTTAATATCAGACGATTCTAAGAAAACATTAAATCTAAACATGCAATCCTAAACAAAATGTAGAGAGAGAGAGAGAGAGAGAGAGAGAGAGAGAGAGAGATAATACACCAGATTTATAGTGGTTCGATAATTCGTCCTCGCTTATGCCTACTCCAATCACCAATGGTTGCCCATTGAAAATGTGTTGCTCTTCCACTATGATTTCGATAATATTATAGATACTATTTTACTACAATCACAATTCGAGATAATGTTGAAAATAAATATCTTCAATTTGAATCCTCTTTATATGAACACAACTTCTGACACTGGACTCTTGCAAAATCTATACCCGACCTCGACTTTAATCTTGCAACTTTAAGAATGATGCTCCAAGCTTCCGTTCTGCAACGACTTTTACTCATCCCTTTTGGCTCCTTGAGCATTGAATTGTCTGAAGATAAGAAAAACTCCAACTTCATGTGTAGCATTTTTCACACAGCTCTACCGAAGTAATCTTTGAGAGAAAACCATCTTTCTTTTTCCACTGGATTTTTTATCCCAACCACAACACCACATAAAGATGTCAACCTCTTTAAATCTTCAAAAATATTTACAAAATGTTTATCACAAAACAATACTCCTCACGCATATCTCACACCCTAAGATGAAAACTTAATCCAAACAACAATGGAAGATGCAAGAGGTTGAAGATGAAGAGAGATTATGGTTGCAAACACAAAACGAAATTCAAAACCCTTTTTGATTTTTTTTTATAGAAAAAATGTGTGTTGTGAGTTCTAATTCATACAAATGTTATAAGAGGAATTTGAAGATTTTTTTTATATATGTGTTAAAGATAATGCACAAAAACGAGAGAAAATGCACATTTGATTCAAATAAAAAACAAAGGGTATGAGTCGAGTCAAGAGAGTGAATAATTTGAATCAAGATCCAATAACCATGAAAAACTGGTTCCATGATTGGAATCAACCCTTTTATGATTCAAGTCATATGATTTGAGTCAACCAGACATGTGATTCGAATTAGAATTACATAACTAAAATCCAAAATTTGTTGTCAGACTTTGATTTGAGACAAGCATCTTCATAATTTGAATCAAACCTCTCTAATTCAAGTCATGCTTTACTTTGATTTGAATCAAACCTCTCTGATTCAAGTCAGACTTTAATTTTATTTGAACCAAACTCACATAAATAAAACCTTGTTATTCATAACCATGTTTAATTTGAGTCAAACAATCCTGTGATTCGAATCAGACTCACAAAAGCAAAATCTTGCTTTTTCACAATTTGTTTGATTCAAGTCAAACATTCTTATGATTCAAATATCACTTAAATATTTTCAAATTTTAACAAAAATAAAGTTCTATTTTGAATTGAGACTTGGCACGATTTAAACTATTCTCATATGTGTTTCTTGAGTCAAACTTTTGGCTATTTAACTAGTAACATATTATGTTGATATTAATTTAATAGTTCAATTTATACATGCGTAAAAATGATTAAGTACTAAAACCCTAGAATGTGCAATTATGTGAGGAGACTCAATCACAACAAATAAAATAAAAACTTAAATTGACAAGCAACAAAACATAAACAGGTAAACATTGAGAGGAAAAGCAACTTAATTGATCACCTCAGTGCAAGATGGTGGTGATTGCACGCATCATTTGCTCCACCAATGCCATATGGTATTTTAGTAATAAATTCGGGTTAAACAACATTAGATTTGGTTGGAAAGCTATTACTTGTTGGATTAACCCAAAACTTTGAGTAATTCTGAACCAATCTTGATGAACAAGATTCAATCAACTGATTAAAGTCCCTTGTTCTTCACTCTTCACTTGAGTGAATCAAGCATACCATGTTTGCAAGAGTGATTCTGCACAGCTATTTTTAATAGAAGAAGAAGAAGAAACAAAATTGAATAATAAAGAAGATTAGGGTTTGACGAAAATTGGGGAAGAAGATGATGATTTCTGTAGAGTAACTTTCTGCTCTTAAACTGAGAAAATATTATTTAACTGTGCAACTGCACTTTCTGTTGTGTGTTACAATTCATAATAGGGTTTCTCCCTATTTATAATTGAGCTAGTTTTCTCCCTAAGCTAAAGCCTAAAAACATAAAAATCCAAAATTTCTATTTTGATCTAAGTCGAAATGTTGTGTCAAGCAATCTGCTTCAACACTTCGACATCTAACACAACTCGCACATGCTACACTAGGCTAAATTTTGACACATCCTTGTTTTTGTCGAGCTACACCTGCTTCGACAGAAGGAATTAAATTCTCAAAACACTGCCTAATTCATTGTGTCTAAGCTATCTATATTCATTATAGACCTTAGCTTCTTTAACAATTTGACTTGCACATCTTTCGTTATGATATCTGCAATTTGATTCTCAATTATGCAGTATTCCAAGTTCATCTTCCCTTCTGTTACATCCTATCGAAGATAATGAAACCTCATTTAGATGTACTTACTTCATCCACGTGCTATTGGATTTTTCGCCAGATTGATAGTTGACACGTCGTCGATCTTCATGGTAATTGCTCCATGACTCTTCGTTGTAATCTCTTCGACCAAATTCACTATCACTTTGCTTGACATGCACAGAGAGAAGCAACTACGTATTATACTTTGCACGATGACTATGTCACTACCGACTCCTTTCTCGAACTACAAGCAACTAGTGCACCACCTAGCATAAACACATAACCAGCTGTGAATTTTCTATCCTCAACATAACTACACCAACTTGAGTCGGTGTATCCTACTAACTTGCATTATTTTCCTTCATTAGTTGCAGGAAACAAAATGCCATAGTCGAAAGTTCCTTTCAGATACCTTAATGTCCTCTTCGTCACTGTAAGGTGTGGTACCTTTGGCTTCTGTATGAATCTACTCATCATATGCTAGATAAGGCCATATGTGACAAAGGTATCTTAATGACCCAATAAGTTTTATGTATTGAGTTGGGTCGACATCATCTTCATCTAATTCTTTCGATAGTTGCAATCTGGGCTCAGCTGGAGTCGAATTTGGGTTGCAATCTTGCATCTAAAATCTCTTGAGTATTTCACCTGCATATCTTTTTTGGTGCATCATAAAACCTCTGACACTCTTGTAGAACTCGATGCCAAGGAAATATGAGAGATCTGCCAAGTCTAACATTTCAAACTCCTCACTTAGGTCATGTTTAAAGTCTTCGATTTCCTTCTTGCAACTTCCTATTATCAACAGGTCATTAACATAGAGACATAATGTAAGCAATTAATTATTGCTTCTTCTTACATATACTTCATGCTTAGTTGTGCACTTCACAAATTTCTTTTCCCTTAGGAAGCTATCTATCTTCTTATTCCAAGCTCTTGGAGCTTGCTTAAGACCATACAGGGCTTTATGCAGCCTGTATACCTTGCTTTCTTCGCCTTGTTTCACAAACCCAGTTGGTTGTGCAACATAAACTTCTTCATCTAAGGGGCCATTCAGGAATGCACATTTCACATCCATTTAACATACCTTCCCATTGTTCATGTTTGCTAGACCAACAATCATCCTGATTGTTTCGATCTTAGCAACGGGTGCAAAAACTTCGTTGAAGTAGATTCCTTCTTTCTAAAGAAATCCTTTTGATACAAGTTTTTCCTTGTGTCAAACTTCTCCTTTAGGATTCAACTTCACCTTGTATATCTACTTTACATTGATTGCTTTAATGCCTTGAGGAAATTCGACAAGTGACCAAGTATTGTTGACTTCGATGGACTCTAGTTCCTCATTTATTGCTTTCTTCCACTTTGAATCTTTCAATGCCTCAGTTGCATTAACTGGTTCGACATCTGCGTAGAAAGAATAGTGTACCAACTCACATTCTTCATTGACCACATCATCTGATGTAATCACACATTCTTGCAACCTTGCAAGCAAGTGTCTTATTCATTGAGGCCTGCTTGGGCCTGCATCACCTATGACTTCTTCTTGTTGAACTTCTCTTTCGATTTCAGTAGTTAGTTATTCACATAAGATTCTCACTGAATCTTTCTTAACATTCTCAATCCATTCCCATTCTTTAAGCTCATCTAAGATCATGTCCGTACTGATCATTACTTGCTTATTCACCGGGTAGAACAACTTGTATCTTCTAGTCGAATGATATCCTATCAAGATCATTTGACTCAACTTGTCATCAAGTTTTCTTCTCAACTGATTTGGCACATGTTTATATGCTATAGATACAAACACCTTCAAATGAATTGGACTAGGCTTGATACCAGACCAACATTCTTCTGACGTAATTCTTTCTAACCTTTTCGTCAGACATTTGTTCAAGATGTATGTTGCAGCCGACACAACTTCTCCCCATAATTATTTAGGTGGATGCTAGCCTTTCAACATACTTCTAACCATATTCATGATGGTTTTATTCTTCCTTTCTATAGTTCCATTTTGATGTGGAGTGTAGGGTGGCACCACCTCATGCATAATCCCTTCTTTCTCACATAATGCATCTAAATCTTTTGACACATACTCTCTACCACCATCAGTCCTCAGAATCTTTAGTTTTCAACCACTTTGTCTTTCGACCATAGATTTAAATTTGGAAAATACCTCGATCACTTCACTTTTCTTCTTAATCAGTTAAGTCCACAATTTTCAACTGAAATCATCTATGAAAGTGACAAAGTATCTGCTACCTCCAATCGAATCCACCTGGATAAGATCACATACATCAGAGTATATGAATTCAAGAATTGCCTTTGACTTGCTTTCTGCACCCTTGCTGAAGTTGTTCGTGTACTGTTTCGCCTGCACACATTCTTCACATACTTCGTTTGGGATGTCAATTTCTGGTAATCCTGAAACCATATTTCTTCGCTTCAAATCTCTGATGTCTTTGAAATTGAGATGACCAAGTCTATAATGCCATATCCATTCATCTCTACTGGCTGCAGTTGTGAGACACTTATGCTCCATCACATTAAGCTCAATATTAAAGGTTCTATTCTGAGACATTGGAGCCTTCAAGATCAACCTTCCATTTTAATCGATAACTCTCATCATATTGTCTTTAATCGACACCTTGTAGTTCTTTTCGACCTACTGCCCTATACTGAGCAAATTGCTCTCATCATATTGTCTGGTATGTACAATACATTGGAAATTACTGACCTCTTGCCATCTTTCCTCATAATTAGAACATCACCAATACCTTCAACGGCTAGAGTATTGTCATTTGCAAATTTCACCATGTTCTTTATTGAGGGTTTTATGTTTATAAACCAATCCTTCCTACCAGTCATGTGTGACGAGTATCCTAAGTCCAAGTACCATTGGTCTTGTAATTTTTCTTCATATCTTGTTGTGACCATCAACAACTTCTATTCTTCTTCATGTTTCACCAGTTTTGCATCAGTTTCTTTATTCTTCTTCTTTTCTAGACAATCACTAGAATAGTGACCATACTTCTGACAATTGTAACACTGAATGTGACTTTTGTTAGTTTTTCGACCACTACATCTTCCTCTATCTGCAGCACCATCATCTTTCTCTGATTCGACTAGTTTCCTTCTTGCTGATTTCGACCAGTCGAGTTGTTGTAGCCTCCTCTGCCTTTGTTGCCATTCCAACTTCCTTTGCCTTTTTTTTCTTTTGCTGGTTGCGCTTGCAAAGTCATATCACTCTTTGACTTGCCTGCTGCTCTTTCAGCCATCCTTTGTTCATGAGATTCAAGCGTTCCTTGAAGCTTTTCCTTTGTCAATGTTGACAAATATTTCGACTCTTCTATGGCTACTACCATGTGGTCGAACTTTTGGGCCAGTTACCTTAAGATCTTTGTAACAATTGATCTTGATGTCAATACTTCTCCACATACTTAGATTTGATTCACCAATTTAGTAACCCAAGTGAAGAAATTAGGTATGCTTTCATTGTCCTCCATCTGAAGCAATTCATAGGTTCTTTTGTGAGCTTGTAACCTCACATCTTTCACCTTTTCTGCGCCTCTAAACGATTTCTCCAAGATTTCTCATGCTTCTTTTGCTAATTCTACCTCACTGACCTTTTCGAAATTGTATGGATCAACACATTGATGAATTATAAAGAGAGCTTTATAGTCTTTCTTCTTCAACTCTTTGTATGCAGCCTTTTCTTGATCTGACGCGCTTTCTGTAAGCGGTGTTACTCCTTCCTTCACAAGATCCCAAAGATCTTGATAACATAAAACCACCTTCATCTGTTTGCACCAATTCTCATGCTTTTGACCCTTTAGAATTGGGAGACCCGTTGAAAAATGCCCGTTTGGATGATTCATCACCATCTCGTCCACAAATCTCAACCAGAGATCTGATACTAGATGTTGGAATTAACCCAAAACTTTGAGTAATTCTGAACTAATCTTGATGAACAAGATTCAATCAACCGATCTAAATCACTTCTTCTTCACTCTTCACTTGAGTGAATCAATCATGCCTTGATTGCAAGAATGATTCTGCGCAACAATTATTAATGGAAGAAGAAAGAAAGAAAATTAAATAAGAAAGAAGATTAGGGTTTGATGAAAATCGGGGAAGAAAAAGATGATTTCTGCAAAGTAACTCTCTGTTCTCAAACTGAGAAAATATTATTCAACTGTGCAACTGCACTTTCTGTTGTGTATTACAATTCATAATAAAGTTACTCCCTATTTATAATTGAGCTAGCTTGCTCCCTAAGGTAAAGCCCAAAAAGACAAAAGGCCAAAATTTATATTTTAGTCTAAGTCGAAATGTTGTGTCAAACAACCTGCTTCGACACTTCGGCATCTAACACAACTCGACACACACTACACTAGGATAAATTTTGACACATCTTTGTTTCTGTCGAGCTACACCTACTTCGACCCAAGGAATTACATTCTCAACAATACTATCATAATATCCTCAATTGCCTCTTTGTTTGGCAGCATTAATCCAAAATCCTCAAAGTGCTAGATTTCTTCATCCTAAAAGCATTCTCTCTCCATAAAACTCCATCTTCTTGAACTTCCTTCTTCGATTGAAGTTTTGTGGCAACCTCCATATATTGATTGGACGAAATACAACATAAATGATATGGTCATGTGCACTTTCTTTATTTCTGTTTGATGGAGAATTTTTAGAATTTCTTACATTAAGCACAGGGGATGTTTCATGTATTTGATTGGTGATTGTAATGCTCTTCAAGAATAGCACATAAGGACAATGGATGCAGGGGAGCTATTTTCTCAGAACAATTAGACACACTTTTGATTATAATCGGATTCTAAATTTATTGTGCAAGCTTTATAAATCATGATTTGATTCTTTTAGACACATTTTTTATTATAATCGGATTCTAAATTTGTTGTGCAAGCTTTCATAAATCATGATTTGATTCTTTGGAAGATCAAAACTAGGTGGTTGAATTGTAACAGGCTTATCAAATCCATGAACTTCATTATCTCTTTTTTTTTTTTTTTAAATTGTTTATACGTTAATTTAAGTTTTTACCAATAAATATTTCACTTGATTGGACCATGTTCATTATAGTTATTAAAAAATATTTCTTAAGAAACGAATAAGATTATTATTCCTATAGAAATAAGTCTTAAGAGTATTTTAGTTCTTGTCTTCTGACTTTATTTTTTTTATTAATGTATTTTGATGTTAGTTTAAAAAACATAATAAATTTATATATAGAAAAATTTAGACAAAACTATATTATGATTCTTTTTATTTGATTGTTTTATTATTGTACTTAAGAGTCGGTGATTATATTCTAACCACTTGTTTAAGATGATTCTTTACTCCTTGAACTAATTCACTACTATATTGGGTTTTAAGTTTTTATTTCTTGAACTGAACCCTTCACATTACATTTCATTTTGCACCGCTAACTTGTAACTTAAGTTAAATTATGTTTGCGATTATACAACTTTGACCAAGAAATGAAGACCTATTCTCATCATCATGATCAAAATTGTCCAAGTTACTTTGCAAGTGGAGGAGGTTAATAAGATTGATTACGAGCATAAACATTTATTAATACCAAGTTTTCAGAGGTTGGAGTATTTATCTAGCTGGAGACATATGTTCATTGCCCAAGGTGTCATTATATGATTCATGCATTTAAAATATATGTCCCTAATGTTTTTCTTTTGTTGGTCTATAACAAATGAAATGTCCCTTCTAACCAACCGTTGCATATCACATGCCTCTAATGGCCCCACTCCAGACTGGTTGAATTAAATCCCTTTCATATTTTGAGAACTTACTTACCACCCACTCCTCTCATTATATTAATAAAACACTGCATAATCTCACAATTTCATAATCACTTCAAAATGTTATTAAAATTAAATAAATACAGCAAACATATAGTTGTATTATTTAACTAATTCACAAATAAAATACTAAATTTTCATTTTCTTTTGTCGCTATGTTCTGTGTGGGCCCATAACGGTGAAGCTTCTTTGCCGAATAAGTTAATCTAACGGCTAGTGTTGTCCCATCTACCGTGGGACCCACTTCACCAGATCGATTCAGATCAATCAACAATTCAACTCCCTTTCATCATTCAGTTCTTTCTTTATAAATCTCTCTCCCACATTTCACAAACTTCACACACAACAAAAAATGGATCGCAAAAACGTTCTCTCTATCGCATTGATCTGCATTGTCTTCGCCGGCGTCGGAGGTCAGTCTCCGTCATCAGCTCCGACGACATCTCCAACAACAGTCTCTACTCCCACTGTTTCTCCCGTCGCACCCGTCGCAGCACCTTCCAAGCCTAAATCACCAGCTCCGGTTGCTTCTCCGAAAGCATCAGCATCCACGCCAGCTTCATCTCCCGTTGCTGTAACCGTCACTCCGGCTAAATCTCCGGCTGCTCCAGTTCCGGTGGCTAAATCTCCAGCATCAACACCTCCAGCGGTTGCGCCAGTGAGTTCACCACCAACAACAACACCAGTTCCGGTCAGTTCACCACCGACACCGGTTCCAGTATCTTCACCACCGACACCGGTTCCAGTATCTTCACCACCAGCACCAGTTCCAGTATCTTCACCACCTACTCCCGCACCGACAACCGCCACACCTGCCGTAACACCGACGGCTGAAGTTCCCGCTCAAGCTCCAACTAAACCAAAGAAAAAGGGAAAGAAAGGTAAGAAACACAGTGCACCAGCACCTTCACCGTCATTGCTAGGTCCTCCCGCACCTCCGGTCGGTGCTCCCGGACCTGGTCTCGATGCATCGTCTCCCGGTCCAGCCTCTGCTGCTGATGAGGTACATTCATCTATTTACTTACATTTTAAATCAGATCTGAAATTTACTACTGTAGTCTCAGATCTGAATATTTATTTAACATAAATTTATATTATTTTAAAAATTGATTGAAAAAGAAAATGAGATCTGAAATTTGTTATTGCTATTTTGTGCTTTGTGCTGCAGAGTGGAGCTGAGAGCATGAGATGCTTGCAGAAAATGATGGGAAGCTTGGCATTGGGCTTGGCTGCCATTCTTTTTATGTTCTAGAGAAGAGGCTTCATTACTGTTGTGTTGTTCTTACACTGTTACTATTACTAGTACATTCATTCATGTATCATTTATTTTCTTTTTTTAGCCTTTTTATGGGCTAACATTAAATTTATTTACTATTGTTTTTTTCTCTACTTTCAAACCATTATTATTCTGTTATTATATTCATGATGTTTTTGCCATGTAAAAATTTGTTATGCTTTTTTTTTTTTACCTTGTGATTGTTTGAAGGGGTAAGCACCGACACCATTATGCCTTTTTAACAACTTCGGTTAAGAACTACTACAACAGAAATAATAATTATATACTAAAAATTGAATGTAAACATTTTAATTTGAAAGATTAGTAAGATTGAAATAGACATTTAATGAAGTTTAATTTTTACTACCATATAATGCATGCTACTAGATTGTTTAATGATAGTGGACACACCAAGTAGCAACCAAATCATGCAATTTACAACACTTGTATATACTGACACTGGAGTACTTGTTTTCAAACAGCTGTATTCATCACATTTTGTATGAATATAGTGTTTGTATTTAAATTCATTTATATTTAATGGCTAAAACATGGGTGATCTAAGTTTAAACATGTGACTTTATATATAATGTTCTTATTAACAAGTCATTAGACTATAATAATGATAATAAAATTTGATATTCTATTTCTACTGTATGCATATATTATTTTATTGGGTTCTTTAATAATATCTATTATGTTAATATGTTTTAAATCTAACATAATTAATAATAATAATAATAATAATAATAATAATAATAATAATAATAATATATTCATGTTTGATTGCTATACATTAAAATAAAAGAAATTTTTTAGACAAAAATTAACTAAGCAAATTTTATAAATGATTTAGATATATTGTTTAGATATTTAACCTAAGTTATTATGTGTTTTTTAATTACAAAAAACATATTTATATGTATTTCTCTTCTATTGCAAAATATTTTCTTTAGAAGCTAAACAAAATTGTTTTTCATTTTTGCCGTAATTTTCTTTTAAAAAATAGTAAACTTACACACATACTTTACTAAAATATATAAAATATATATATAATATAAAAGTATACCTCCCTATTAGTCTCCCATATATAGAATCCTCTTATTATCCTTTGTTTGTTGATATGGGATCGTGCTTGGCTCGATTAAATCTTCCTATTATCTTATTAATCCCTTCTAAATTGAATTCTATTAGAATGACTTTTTCTTATATGTGAGAAACTCTTAATCAAATTATATAATAATTTCATTTCAATAATAACCTTTCATAAAATACGATATGGTATTACACTCGTGCAGTCTCTAGGTGTCGAGACATATAATCGCAAAATAACATGTTTAGTTTAAACCGACTCTCTAGGAGTTGAAATGCACTTGATAAAAATGTTTAGTTTAAACCGACTCTCTAGGAGTTGAAATGCACTTGATAAAAAATTTGTAGTACGTAAATTAAAATATTGTTTCACAAATAACGATTGGGGACATATAATTCGCAACGGATACAAGTTTTATAGTGCGTAAATAAAAATATTGTTTTACAATCTTGCGACCCTCTAAGTATTGGGGGCATGTAATTACAAAGCAACTCACTTTGTCTGAAACAAACCCCAGGTGCTAGGCGCATCTTATTGTAACCGACAAAGGTTTTATAACACATAAAATTAAACTACTGACTAAGATTATTTCTTTCAAGACTCGGGCAATTATGATAATCACATAACCTTATTAATTGTATGTGAAAACCTCTGTGCTAGGTCTTAATTATTATCTGAATAAATTCTCTCAATTTTGTAGATAAGAGAAAGCAATAAAATCGAATAAAAGTATCCAATCACCAAATAGAGATTTATTTTAGAAAAGAAAATCAAAAAGAACTACATTGATCACATGATAAGGGTAAAATCATCTCCGAGGAACCTAATCTAAAACAGCTAGTCATTCATCTTTATGGAATTCATGGAATTCATGTTGGAAAATGGAAGATCGTGTCACACCTATAGTTAATTGTGTCGCGATTGGATGTTTGATCTATGTTGCAATTCTAACATAATGTATGGATTGCGTCGCTATCTTATAAATGTGATGCTTTGGCTATTGGAAGTTTGATAAAGCCGATGAGCTTTGAAGTCGCACTGCTATTGATTGTTTCTTGTAATTTTTCTCTGGTTTTCTTTTGTTCTTCGTGTGCTAGTCATTTCCTTGCTTCATCATTGTCACTTTCACAGTAAAATACCACATAATTTATTTGGTTAGGATGATTTTAACTTGGTTTGGTCTTTTTAACAAATCATCAGAATATTTATTCAAAACCTACAAAACAAAAATGCATTAATAGTTGTTTTATATAAAATAGGAAATTGAACTCGAGAAACATAGTATGAAGGATTGCTATCACAATCTCAAACTTGAACTTTTTCTTGTTCTCAAGAAAAATGTTTGAAAAATGAAATTTAAAAAAATGAGGATACCTACTTTGATGGTAATTTCTAAGATTACGTTACTTACAGAAGGACTTTCATGTTCTTGTTCAATCTCTACTTCCATTCGTATACCTTGGGATGAAGAATTCAAAAGACGTTATTCTTGCATTCTAACTATTCAACTTTGTATTTCTTCTCTCTGATACACTCAACTCTCTCTCTCTCTCTCTCTCTCTCTCTCTCTCTCTCTCTCTCTCTCTCTCTCTCTCTCTCTCTCTCTCTCTCTCTCTCTCTCTCTCTCTCTCTCTCTCTCGGTAATAAAAAGATAGAACCCACAAGGATCGTGTTCAAATAGAACAATGATTTGTGCAATATTAAATAAAAACAGTAAAAAGAAGGGATTTTGCAAATTTCAGTGCAAAAAGAAATTAAAGAGAAAACTAAGTCACGAAAAACAGATTGTGTTTTAGAATCCCCTTATCCCCTCTTGTTGATGTATGATTCCCTGTATGAATTGATTTTATCCTTATAATTTTACGGCAAATTAAAAAAATTGTTATAGTCAGTCTCCCACGAAATAACTCACTAACAACTACTCAGAGCTTTCTATCTCTAGTTCGCCAGTGTAAGCAGTGTTAAGCGATGTACACAACATTAATTCCATGTGCCACTACTTGAGGTCTCTTATCCTTATTCAACCGACTTAAGTAGAATAGTTGTTCTAGGTCCAATACATAGGCTACGAGTCAGGAATCCTTATGCATCTAACAACATATTAACAGAGTATCTCAACTAATAAGCATAAAACATAAGAAACAACTGAATAAAAATATAAGTCAAAGGATTCATACAAATTCAAACCACCATATAATGCCAATAAGATTTAATAAAGTTTATCATAACACAACCTAACCAAGGAGAATTTAGCTACAGATAGTGATAATTACAATACGAATTGAATAAATATGAATAGCATGTAAATTCCCTTGAAGGATTGGCCTCCAATGGCTTCCAATGCTCTTAAGATCATCCTCTGATGCTATAAAATCATGCTCTCAATGCCAAATTTTGTAACCCTTATAAAAGTGCAGAAAATCCCCTTTTAAAGTTGCCAGAACGAATCAGAACGCGTTAGAAAAAGCTCAGAAAAAATGTTGTCATCGCGCGCATTACGAAAGCATCATGCGCGCGATGAACCCTTTACTTTCCTATCGCGCACGCAATAGTACGTGATGATGTGCGTGATTATTCTAGTAACTGCTTGTTTTTCACCCCTTTTCACCAGAATTTCCATTAAGTCTCATTCTTCCATACTTGGCTATTTTTCATTCGTCTTGGGGATTTCTTCATCATTTTGGCTCGTCTTTTGATCATTTCCCCCAATTCTTTGACTGAATATATGTAATGACGGATTGCCATCAATCTTCATGGTAATTATTCCATGATTCTTCGTTGTAATTTCTTTAACCGAATTCATCACCCGTGTTGCTTGACATGCACATAGAGAAGCAATTGTGTATTCTTCTTCACATGAAGACAGTGCCACTACTGGTTCCTTTCTTGAAATCTAAGCAATTGGTGCACAACATAGCACGAACATATAGCTAGTTGTGGATTTTCTATCCTAAGCATCACTACACCAATTTGAGTCGGTGTATCCCACTAACTTGCATTATTTTCCTTCATCAGCTGTAGAAAATAAAATGCCATAGTCGATAGTTCCTTTGAGATACCTTAGTATCCTCTTCATTGTTGCTAGGTGTGATACCTTTAACTTCTGCATGAATCTACTCACCATACCTACATTGTATGCTAAATTAAGCCTTATGTGACAAAGGTATCGAAGTGATACAATGATCCTTCTTTACTGCATTGGATCGACATCATCTTCATTTGTGTCTTTCGACAGTCGCAATCTAGGCTCAGTTGGAGTCAAAGTTGGGTTGCAATCTTGCATCTCAAATCTCTTGAGTATTTCGCCCGCATATATTCTTTGGTGCATCATCAAACCTATACTACTCTTGTAGAATTCGATACCAAAGGAGTATGAGAGATTTCCCAAGGATGACATTTCAAACTCCTCACTTAAGTTATGTTTGAAATTTTCGATCTCCTTCTTCTAACTTTTTGTTACCAACAGGCCATCGTCATAGAGACATAGTATAAGCAATTTACTATTACTTCTTCTTACATATACTCCATGCTCAATTGTGCACTTCACAAATTTCTTCTCTCTTATAAATCTATTTATCCTCTTGTTCCAAGCTCTTGGAGCTTGTTTGAGTCCACACAGGGTTTTATGGAGCTTGTATACCATACTTTCTTCACCTTGTTTTATAAAACGAGCTGGTTGTGCAACATAAACTTCTTTATCTAAGGGGTCATTCAAGAATACGCATTTCACATCCATCTTACACAATTTTCAGTTGTTCATGTTTGCTAGACCAAAAACTAACCGGATTATTTCAGTCCTAGCAACTGGTACAAAAACTTCGTCAAAGTCAATTCCTTCTTTCTGAAGAAATCCTTCTGCCATAAGTCTCGCCTTGTGTCGAGTTACTTCTTCTTTGGGATTCAACTTCACCTTGTATACCTATTTCAAATTGATTATCTTTTGTCTTGAGGCAATTCGACAAGTGATGATGTGTTGTTGACTTGGATGGACTTCATTTCCTCATTCACCGCTTTCATCCACTTCAAATCCTTCAATGCTTCAACTTCATTGACTGGTTTGACATCTCATAGAAAGCATGGTGAACTAGCTCACCTTCATCATAGATCACATCATCTGATGTAATCACATATTCTTGCAACCTTGTAGCCATGTGTCTTATTCTTTGAGGTCTGCTTAAGCTTGCTTGACCTCTGACTTCTTCTTGTCAAACTTCTCTTTCAAATTCACTTGCTAGTTCTTCACATAAGATTCTCACTGAGTCATTCTTTACATTTTCAGTCCAATTTCATTCCTTAAGCTCTTCTATGATCACGTCCCTGTTGATCACTACTTGCTTGTTCACTGGGTCGAACAACTTGTGTCCATCAGTAGAATGATATCCTATTAGGATCATTCGGTGACTTGTCATCATGTTTTCTTCTCAACTAGGGCTGGAAATGAGTCGAGTCGAGTCGAACTCACCTCAGCTCGGGTCGACTCGTTAAGAATTTTTCGATTTCGAGTTCGACACAAACTTTTTTTAAGCTCAAACTCGACTCGTTATAAGTTCACGAACAGTTCGGTTCAACTCGTTAGGTTCATCTCATTAGGTTCAGCTCACATGAAACTATTTTTTTAAATATATATATTTTTTAGTATATTTGACATTTTAAATAAATATATTTTTTAAAAATAAAATATTAAAATAAAATAAAAGTTATCATATTGAAATTTAACTTTATCTTCAAAATCTACTAATTCAAAACCTACACAACTTTCAAGAGATACATTTGAGAGTCTAATTCAAAAACTACTAAATTGAAGATTAAATTTGTTTAAGATTTGGAGTAAATATTTAAACCTAATCTCAAAGACAGTATAATTCTTCTCATATGTAATCGAGTTGACTCATGAACCTAACGAGTCAAACTATGTATAGTTCAAGTTCAGCTCATTTAGTTAACGAACTTAATTTTTCGCTCATACTCAACTCATTTGGTTCATGAACCTAGTTCAACGATTTAATTGTCGAATCGAATTCCGAACTATTTTTGAGTTGGTTCGGTTAATTGCCAGCCCTATTCTCAACTGATCAGACACATGTTTATGTCTTATAAATTCAAATACCTTCAGATGACTTAAGCTAGGCTTGACACCAGATCAACATTCTCCTGGTGTCATTCCTTCTAGCCTTTTCATTGGACATCAGTTCAGAATATATGTTGCAGTCAACACGGTTTCTCCCCGTAATTCTTTGAGTAGATGTTTTCCTTTCAACATACTTCTCACCATATTCATTATGGTTATGTTCTTCCTTTCTGCATCTCCATTTTGTTTTGGAATGTAGGGTGACGACACCACCTCATGCACAATCCCTTCTTTCTCATATAATGTGTCAAAGTCTTTCGACACATATTTTCTACCACCATCAGTCCTTAGAATCTTGAGCTTTTGACTACTTTGTCTTTCGACCATAGATTTAAACTTGGCAAATACCTCGTTCACTTCACTTTTCTTCTTGATAAAGTATTTATTACCTCAAATCGAATGTGATAAAGTTGGCAAATACCCGTAAGTCCACAGTTTTCGACTAAAATCAATGTGATAAAGTATTTATTACCTCAAATCGAATCCACCTGGATATGACCACATACATCAGAGTATATGATTTTAAGAATTGCCTTTGACTTTCTTCCTGCATCCTTGTTGAAGTTGCTCTTGTGTTGCTTCGCCGACACACATTCCTCGCACACTTCATTTGGCATGACGATTTATGGTAATCCTAAAACCATATGTCTTCTCTTCATATCTCTTATGTCTTTGAAATTGAGATGACCAAGTCTATAGTGTCATATTCATTCATCTCTATTGATTGCAATTGCAAGGCACTTGTGCTCTATCACATTAAGTTCAATCTTAAAGGTTCTATTTTGAGACATAGGAGCCTTCAAGATTAACCATCCACCTGAGTCGAGAACTTTCATAATCTTGTCTTCAATCGAAACTTTGCAGTTCTTTTCGGCCAACTGCCCTATGGTGAGAAAATTACTATTCATTCTTGGTATATATAACACATTGGAAATTACTGATCTTTTGCCATCTTTTTTCATAATCAGAACATCACCAATACCTTCAGCTACTAGAGTATTGTCATTTTCAAATTTCACCATGTTCTTCATTGAGTGTTTTATGTTGATAAACCAATCTTTTCTACCAGTCATGTGTGATGAGCATCTTGAGTCCAAGTACCATTGGTCCTAAAATCTATCTTCATCTCTTGTTATGACCATCAACAACATCTCTTCTTCATCATGCTTTTCCAGATTTGCGTCATTATTTGGTTCTTTTGTTTTTCTTGACAATATCTAGAGTAATGGTCATACTTCTGACAACTGAAAATAGAATGTGATTTTTGTCAGGTTTTCGACCTCCGCCTCTTCCTCTACCATCAGCACCGCCTTTTTTGTTGCTTTGGTATGGGGGCTTTCTCTGATTCGATCAACCTCTTTCTTACTGATTTTAAGTATTCTAATTATCGTAGCCTCCTCTACCTTTGTTGTCGAACCACTTTCCTTTACCTTTCTTTTCTCTTACTGATTGCGCCTGCAAAATCACATCACTTTTCGACTTGCTTGTAGCTCTTTCAGCCATTATTTATTCGTGAGATTCAAGCGTCCCTTGAAACTCTTCCTTTGTCAATGTTTACAAATCTTCTGAATCTTCTATGGCTACTACCACGTGGTCGAACTTTTGAGCCAATGATCTCAAGATCTTTGCAATAACTGATCTTGATGTCAACACTTCTCCATATACCTTGATTTGATTCACCACTTTTGTAACCCTAGTGAAAAAATCATTTATGCTTTCATTGTCTTCCATCTAAAGCAATTCATACGTTCTTTTGTGAGTTTGTAACCTCGCATCTTTCACCTTCTCGCGCCTCTAAACCATTTCTCAAAGATTTCCCATGCTTCTTTTGACGATTCTACATCACTGGCCTTTTTGAAATTATATGGATCAACACATTGATAAATTATAAAGAGAGCTTTATAATCTTTCTTCTTCAGTTTTTTGTGTGCAACATTTTCTTCACCTGTCACGTTTTCAGGAAGGGTCGTCACTCCCTCATTTACAAGATCCCAAAGATCTTAACAACAGAAGACAACCTTCATATGTTTACACCAATTCTCATAATTCTGACCCTTCAAAATTGGGAGACTCAATGGAATATGTCCATTCTGATGATTCATCGTCGTTGCCATCGTGTTTTGCTTCTCATGAATCGCTCAGACAATGCTGTAGATATCAGATATAGGAAATTCAACAAGACCTATGGAGAACTTCAGTGCACAATTGATAATTGAAGAAAGAAAAGAAAAACTGAATTGGGGAAGAAAAGTTTAAGGATTCGACGAGAGGAAGAAGAATGACTAGTTTTTGCAGAGTTTTTCTCTGCTATCCAACTAAGATTTTATATTCAACTGTACAATTGCACTTCTGTGTTGTGTGTTACAATCAATAATAGGATATCTTCCTATTTATATGATGAAGTTGCTTGCACACTAAGCAAATCCTAACTAATTTAACTAACTCAACTAAAATTATAAAATAAACCTAAATCACTATCTGTCGAGACACACTTCGACATTTCGATACTAACACGATATCAACACTTCCTTACTTCTATCGAACAACATCCTTCGACACAAAAAATTACAAAGGCACCACTATTGAGGTAAATGACATTTATATTTTTTTAGGAAAAATAAGAATATTTTTTTAATTATTATTTAAAAATGTAGCCTAAGTTAATATAAAATATGACATGAATATTTATAAATATAAACAATTCTTATTTTATAAGTTAGTTTTATAAAATTGAATTAAATGTAATAATTTCAAACCAATCCCTCGTATATGATAGGTCTCTGTTTTGTAAAATCTGAAATTGAATTGTTGCTATAAATGTATGGTGCTTTTGTTAAAGAAAAAAAAGCAATCTTTGGTCATGGTAATTACTGAAATTGTCTATTTGTGACAAAGCAAATTAAATGTTATTATAAAATCAATTATTTATTTATACTAATATATAAATATAAATAAATAGTATCATTATACCAAACAAAATTAATACCAAATAATTAATTAATACATTAATGGTGTTATTATTATTATATTGATCACTATTATACTCTGTATTAAAGCATATCAATCATGTGATGTCTCCATTTCAACAAAACAATTATAAGATGTCAATATCTATATACCGCAAAATGAATATACTATTATGGCATTACATGTCAATGTATCATAAAACAATATTTGCCACATTAACAAAAATACCAAGACTATAAAAACTATTTTCTGACAAAATGATTCAGTGACACTTTTCTTTCTACATAAATTTATAGTAAAGAAAACATACCAACCAAATTAAGTGATTCCTTATAATCATGTAGGACTATGACAATCAAACAAAGCCACATTTTATGGTTACAAGTCACTTTTAATGGCTTCTGGCTACAAGTCACCATTATACTTTCACGTGTTACATTGTATAACATACTATAATTGCTTTTCAATAATTAAAACTATATGAATATAATAATAATAACCTTTCACTATCATATTATTTTTCTTGTTTCATACAGATACTTTCTCTGCAATTTCTTCACCTTAGGGTTTATCTTTTTTAGTTAAAGACAAGACCAAAAAAAAATTTGTTGTAGTGGATTTTTCTTTAAGCACAAATATACTTAAGCTTTTCACTTTCATAAGTTTTCTTTGCTAGGAAGAAATGTTCAATTCCAATATAAATGTTCTTTACTTAACCATCAAGGCCAGTTTGGTATAAAATAGGCTCTCTCACTTTGTTATCATTATTAATTATTTGGTGAACTATTTTTTTCACAAAATTTATGACAAAAGGTGATTAACAAAAAGCATTCTTTAATTTATAAAGAATTTAAGAATAATTTGTGTATCCTAATTAGAATTTGAATATAGTTTGTAAACTAATTGTCTGTTGATGTTGACATACTAACAATAATAATAATAATTGACTTGTTGATTGATGTGTTTATAAGAAAGATTTTCTTGTTCATAATTTGTTAGATCAAAGATATATACTTCAATATTATATTCTTATTGTTTAAATAAATGATCAACCAATAATTTAATTTAATTAATATTTGAAGATTATGTAGCAACAGTGTAAATTAAATTTAGACATACATTCGATCTTTATTATTATATAAATATTTGTATTAATTATTACATTACTTGAGATGTTTTTAAAAGTGTAACTTCTATTCTTGGTAGTGTATTAAATTGCAAGTTATGATTTTTTTTTTCTTTTTCTTACATTAAAAACAGTTTCATTAAAGAGTACAGATAAGATGTTTAAATAGGGACGAGACATTTTTCAACAACTTTAAAGAGTTAATTTAAGAGTTGAAGCCAACAAACAAAGTCACGAGTAATTATAAGTTTTTTAGAACTTCATCCATATAATGATAAAGAAATGTGAAAAAGCAGCATCACCAAATCCTAGGAAGCCTAGACATTTAGGGTAAAGATTAGGTCTAAGAAAATGATGGCAACTAACAAGAATTAAATCAATCAAACCTAAAATATAAATAGATGTTTGAGTAATGCAATGGTGACATATGAACAAAAGGAATAGGTGGACTCATATTTTTGTAAAATTGTTTTGAAAATGTCTTAAGAATTGAATTTAAATTTAATGGTCGAAATTAATTGAAAAAATTAAACAGATGATTGAATTTAGATATAAATATAAAAGACTTTAATTTTTGTTTCACAGCCAAAATATAATTCGTAGAAAATAAGATCACTTAAATTTCACGAAACAATGTAAATTAAGAGATGAAAAAGTCATACATGTTCATCTAATTTGAGTTGATTGATCTTCGTAGACATTCGAATAATAAAACAATTGAATTTTCTAATATTTGTCCTACATGAAAGAGTTGTTTCTAAAGAAAATTATAGAGTTTATAAATCCAAAATTTTTATCTATAAAGTCTAAGGGATCGACTAGGCTCAAGTAAATAATGTTCTAAATCCTAAACCTCTCATCTATGGCTATCATTATCTTGATCACCGAAATACTTATAGGCACATCCCACCATTAAAAGTATTAATGAAGGTCTGTCGTACTAGAGTTTGTCACATCACTGACACCACCACCAACACTTTAAAGAAAAATATCCTCTTAGATTATTTGGCGTTGCGTGCACAAATCAAACTTCTGTGCTTCTACTTAAAACTCGAATTTGATGATAAATCCTGGACAAAAACAAATGGTGCTTACGGCCGCAAATTGTTGGAAGATATTTTTCAACTATGAAGCATTGAACATTGTGGGACTTTCTTTCCTATAGCAACACCTTTGTGAGAGACACACCAAATATTCTCCCAAAATCTTAAAGTAATAGATGTGTGGTTTCTCCCACTTATAAATGTTCAAGTCACCACATTCCTATCCAATGTGTGAGTATTATCCACACTACTCACACTTGTTATTCTTAACACTCCCCCTCAAGTGTGAGTCTATCCACAATACTCCCTCTTAAGTAAAATCTCTTTTCATCCACGTACAATTGTACCGCCGTTGAAACTCTTTAACGGGACACTCAATCCACCGCCTGTGGGGATCCTTTCGATACAAGTGAGTTGGTCATTCACTCGAACCAAAGGCTCACGATACCACTGTCAGGGGATATTTTTACTAGGGAGCATTGAACATTGTGGGACTTCCTTTTTAGAGCAACACCTTTGTGAGAGACACACTAAATACTCACCCAAAATCTTAAGGTAATAGGTGTGTGAGTTTTTCTGCTTATAAATGCTCAAGTCACCACATTCTTATCCAATGTAAGACTATTATCCACACTACTCACACTTCTTATACTTAACACAAATTTCCTATAATCCGCCTTACTCTCACTAGCACAAACATAAGGATAACAACCAAAACTCTGGACGAACTAACTTATTCGTCTTCATCTTATAGAGCACCGACCTCACTCCAATAATTAAAATCTGACATGACATCATCTGGTATCATTTATCTCTTTTTGGGAATCAATTGAGTCAAGTCTCAAATAGGTCACTATCATTTCTAGTGCATCAGGTTTACCGCATATACAGGAGTTTAATAATCTTCCTATGACTGAAAGATCTAGCAGGGATGACACATCATCAAGTGTGATGGACATCTCACAGATCAGAAGATGGAATAAAGATGTATTTAAGTAACATTTCTCTGCAAAAGCATCAAACAACCCATGGTTAATATAACCATACACAGTCCTGCATAAATCTTGCAACCAACATGCATGCATGACATCCTGAAACCACGGCTCATCAGGCTATTGTGGCTTTGCAATATTCTTATCAAGGTAGATACATTTCAACGTATCACGGTACATAAAGAAAAATATCATCGTCAAAATGTTCATATCTTCAGGATAATTACATATTTATACAAAGGTTTAAAAGAATAATTACATATTTATGTTATCTCTCCATTCCACCTGTACCTAGTAGCATTGTCTGGATACTGAGGAAAAAGTGACAAGTCTGAGGGGCCTCTTGGAAGAACATCAAGAATGGGAGCACGAGGTCAGATACATGGACTTCTGTAACTACTAGGGCTTTTGGGCAACAATAGGGGACTCATCTCATCAGGAGGACGATGTTGGAGACCTTGGAAGACGATCTCTCACTAGAAAAATAAGTCTCTCCAACTACTAGGTCACTCTTAAATGCCTCAATATGTCTTAGTTGTCATACATTTTACTTATAATTACACCAGAAAAATCATATCATAATCAAATAAGGCAAAGTCATATGAAAGAACATGAAAAATTAAGCAAACAATGTAGAACAGGGAATTATAAATTTTTTTCTTCGGGCTCTCCAGGCGAAACTAGAGAAGCATAAAACAAATAAAAACCTATACGCTCTAAACATGAAGTAATGTAAATGCATGCATCACAAATCAATCTATTATGTTTTTAACTACATTTTAATTAACCATAAATAACCTATTTAGATAATGCATTCATCACAAACAAAAAAGGAAAGAAATGAAAAATTTATCAAATTGTGAGAAAGCTTAAAAAAATGAGAAACCTCGATTTAATGGAATTGAGTAGAGATTGAGTGATATCCTAGACTTGAATGCAATGCAGTAGAAGTAGCGAGAAAGCTTTAAAATTTATGAAAATGAAGTTTGCTCACAAGTTCTCTTTTGTGTTCTAAGTAAGTTTATGAAATAAAGAAGGAAGAGGAAAAGGTATGGCGTGATGATATAAATTAAACGCGTTCGGAGATTGGAATCCATGACAATTATAAAGATTAGAATTTGAATTATTTAAGCATTATTTTGGTCTAGATCTGAGATATGGGTGTAAAGTTGTGAGGGTGGGTCCGGATTCCAATCTCTAATTTTTTTTTCATCTTTAAATCTTCCATTTAGTCTTTTTAAGTGCATTTAGATTTTAAAATCCATATTTTAGCGACATTAGTGAAATTTCACCGTGGTGGGTGAGCAACACATATGGTGGAAAAAACATTCCCCTTTATTTAAGCGAGTTAAAAATAATGGAGACCCATAAATAAAGAAAGCTTAGTCATGAAAAATTATTGGGATTACTTCTCTCACCCTAAGGGTGCGTGTGAAAAACCAAAATTATCGTTGGAATTCAGAAATATACTTTCAGACGCATCTTGGTCCACACTCAAATTATCCGTAAGTGAGTCAAATCCCCATTTTAATAAAAATTAATATGAAAATGTATCTTCGTGTAACTTACAAAAGTGCACATTCGGATTGGGTTTTAGTCAAATACGCGCCTGACCTCCTTCCCCATTTATAACAAAAACACTTTAAAACTCTTCTCACTTACATTCTTCACTTTCAATTTTTTTCCAGTTCAAGTTTTTTCCTACTCCATCCAATTCAAGTAGTTTGTCAATTTCTATTTTCAACATCCAATCAATTAAAGTGTTGAACATCAACTATTAAATCCAAGTTTTTTCACATTTGATTTTTAAAGCATGCATTAAGTAATGAACACATTAGGTTGTGTAAAATATATAGATAGTTGTAGCCATTGTTAGATAGTATAAATGAGCAATGTGTTATATCCCTTTTGATTTCCACATGTTTTTGCCATTTTTGCTTTTCTGAGTTGCAGATAACTACGGAAATACACTTCTGTGTTGTTTCAAATTTTGATTTTCAAATAATATGGAAGTGTGTTTTCGTATTTTGTCTGTCTGCGTTGTTTGACTTGATTTTGAATGTCACTCATTTGAGTTTGATTTTCTACTTTGTCTAGCTTGTATGGTTTAAATATAGGTAGCATGGTTGACAACCAAAATTGATTGAGGCTCGATAGAACATTCCACCATGCATTCGTTTGCAGGAAAAGAGCTCGACCATTGTGGCCACCAATTGATTCCAGTTCATTTTATGCATATGCGTCAACTTTTGGAGTTCAGGTGTCTTTGACTTCGTCTTCCTATAGGCAGGTGTCACCTGCTGCTGCTCTGAAAGGCCCACCAGTCCATGTTGATGAGCTTGCCACCGTTTCAATCGTTCTTAGGAATTTGGAGAGGGCTCGTATGACACATCAATGTTGTCTCTGTATGCAGACCATGCTGCTAGTCACGTGAGGGACAGAGAGGTAAGGTTAACTATATTTATCATTAGAAACACATGTGTTATAATATTAAACAATTTTGACGATGAAGTATTTTTTTGCAGTAACATGATTTTTAAAATGCATCAACCATGGTTGAAAGATTGCGAGGCGCCATCGATTTGAGGAGCATTAGTTTTATGATTCCATGTAGTTATCTGGACTGTGAGATTTATGAATGACTGATTATACTACTATTAACTCTTGTGTGCTATCATCGTTTGTTAAGAGATGACACTCTGAGATAACATATTTTTATCTTCTGCATGGTGAGATGCCCATTACACTAGATGATGTATCATACTTGCTACATCTTTCGATTAGTAAAAGATTATTAGACCACTATAGGATGACAAAATTTGATGCACTGTAGATGATGGTGAACTATTTGCGAGCTAAGTCAGAGCACGCCCTGAAGGAGATAGAAGACACTAGAGCGTGCCATGCTAGATTTAAACTCCTGGAGAACCTGTATGCACACCACCTGGCTACGAATGTGTAGGCCAATGGTGATGATGAACAATTTATTTATCATAGAACATGTGCATTGAGGTCATACCTCATGTACTTGTTTGTCATGTCGTATTTGTGGACAAAAATGTCTATTACGTCGGCGTGGTTTACCTCAGATACTTTATTGACTTAGAGCAAATTTATAAGTACAACTTATAGATCACTTGTTTGATTTATCGGTACTCCAAGTTAGCTTAAGGTTGTCTTTGGAACACCAAGCAGATGACAACTAATTGCACGTTGTTGACTGGAATATATTAGCACCTTTTACTATTTATGTATTATTTTCATAACAGTTGTACTGATGTCATTATTAATAATTCATCTATACCATTTTAGGACATGGATCCTCCAACACTTCAGACACATTTTCGGGTGGTCATTTATTGATAGATACACTGAGGATCAACCGTGTGCTTGTGCATTTATTCCACTCAAAGGGAATTTGTCGATCGAGCCCTTTAGAGTGTTCCTTGACCGCACAACAACAAATAATATATGCTTCTGGACGTACATCACCATCAGACGTGTCCCTTGGATGATATAGTCTTCTACTCTAGATGGTTGACTTGTGGGTCACATCTGATTTGTCCACATTTTCCTAAATGAGTCATACGCCAATTTGGATATATGAAGCTTGTTTCAAGAATACCCTTTGTGTTTGTTCCTCCTACTATGATCTGCAAAGATGTAGATGTCATGTATCATGATTTCCTTAATCATCTGGTATCGAATGAAACACGAGGTGTTGTACCTCCTAGCGAATGGAGTTGTGCATATGACTACATCCAATGATATTTTAGAGGATCGCATCCTTACATGACACTAGATGCTTAGAGAAATCCATTTAGACCAGCTCTTTCATAAGATATTATAGGAGGAGCAGGTTAGGATAGATCATGTCGTTAATGTAATATTTGCATGTTGTCGTATTATAGATCTTGCGTGAACGAGTATAGATAGAGAAGACTTTTTTTGAAGACTTTTAGGGTGGCCATTGTATAAGTCATTCTATTTTTTCAATATACCCAATAGGATAGTATTTAGATTAGAGATTATGGATAGTATTATCGCTTGTAATATGTTATTTTATCAGTATCATGAATTTTGGATTGATTCTAATATGACATTTTCATCTTATTATATCAGTGTATGATTTAATTGATGAAGAATTTATTATAATAGCATAGTTATAATAGTGTATTTTTAAGAATGTCAAATTTTACTGCCTAAAGGGTGGTTACAAAGTATATTTCCGTATCTTAGTTACGATATGCATCTCTGGACAAATTTATGACAAAATGAGAGTGTGTCTTAGTTACGAATGAATGAGGGTTAAACTTGAAATTATTACGAAGATAGATCTCCTAACTAAATTATAACAAAGATGAAAGTGTTTTCTCAGTTATGAATTGATTTAGTGTATATGGATGCTTTCAAAAATATACTTCCAAACTTTCAAAGACATTTTCAGATGTGCATAGAATCCTTCATCTCCACTAAGGGTGGGAGAAGTAATGCACAAAACCTTTAGGTAGTAAGTGATTGTGCGTATTTTGCAACCAACGTAAATTTGTGTTTTCAATAGATAGGTCTTTAACAGCTCAGAGACACATATTTAGCCTAACTCTGCCACTAATATTTGAGTTTGACAATTCTACATTCATTGTTTTTCACAAATATGATTGCAGGAAAATTCTATTCCAAATGGTGCATGTGCCTCCAGCTTCTGATTCACCCATTATTGAAATACCACAGACAAAATTGCATTGTAATTGATACAACTTCTAAATAACCTTTAGGGCATTAGCTTGGCTACAAGTTGGTTTTTATCATGAGACAAACAAAAAAGATGCACATAATTTGGCTATAGAGTCCATATTAGAGTCTAGCTTCTGCAATTATTATTCTATTCCCCATTGTATTTCGTGTATAGTTGCTGATGAAATTAAATAAGCTCACTTTGCCTAAAATAAATTCCTTAATGTACATCTACCAGGGTTTTGACACAGCAAAATAGACAGCCAGATTTTTTAAATAAAAATCTTGAACAGCAAGTAACTGTGCTTTGTATAAATTGCTCGTAATAGCCACACTAATGAGGGAAACTGCTAACCGGCGGCTGTAGAAACGTATCTCATAATGGTTGAAGTTCCTGCTCTGAAACAGCTACATCTACTGGTTTGTATGAATGCTCTGCTTGCTGTCTGTTTTTCCAAATTAAGAATATTCCCAAGGCAGATACTCCAAGAAGCAATGTAACTAAACCCATTAAAGCCACGACCCAATAATATTTCTGCCACCAAGTCCTGCATCATCTCAAAAAATAATGTTAGCAGCATAAAAAGCCCCAATCATATTCATATTCAACTAAAAGAAGATTCTACACATCAGCTATATATAGGTTGTAACCAAAATAGGCAACTGAAATAAGAAACGGATAGAAAAGGTTAAATTAACAATTATGCAGGTAGGATAATGAGTTGCCCGTAAAGAACAGGTGAGTTTCCCCTTTGACTTCACTTGTCCCAAAAGTTTCAGAGCAATACATGTCAATGAAAATGTTTGTAAACTAGTAGAATTATATACATTTCCTTGATAAAGTAAAGAAATATTAAGGTTTCAAAGAAAATACAACATTAGGTGCAAGTCTTGGACATTTGCATCACTTAATAACTTAATGTAAAAATGTGAAACTAGCTAATCAAATCATTGAATCATCTGATATTAATCTATGATCACATATATTAAATTTTAAATAATTTAGAAATTGTTAGGTTTGTAATCTAATAGTGGACATATACTTATTTTTTAGAAAACATATTATATCTTTAATTGCAATAGTGCGATAAAGTACTATCTCTTTCTATATGAATTGTATACCAAACCTACTTAGTGAAAAATTTCAATTCAATAGTTGGATTAATTAAATTCATCACATACTAAATTGGTCTAGGTATACCAAGATTAACACTCATTGTAAACAGATCTGGTTCCTCTTTCACGGTTCAGTGGTAGAGCAAAGTGTTTTTTAACCATGGCATACGCCACATGTGTATATAAACAGAATGCTGGATGCAGTTGAGAATAGTCTGCTGAGTATATAAACAGATTTTGAGCCTTGACTTACATACACATTAGTGCAGAACAGTTATTTCTATCAATCATAAGGCGTGCATGTGCTTTTACAAAACATGAAATACAACCCCATTACTCAAGCCTGAATATTCATAAATTAGAGTACAACACACTTTCAAAGTTCCATTTAATCTGAACTAGATAAAATTAGGTACCTCAGTATTGCATGCACTATGAATATGATAAAGTACGTAGGTATACAATGATATAGGGCAGACAATTTTCTCTTTTCCCTATTCAAAGATAGAATTTACCGTTTTGATGAAGGCTCTGCATTCCAATCAAGCAACTTATAACTTCCGAATGTGTCTGGGAGTTGCATGCGATGTTCAGAAAGACGGGACACCATACTCTGTCAACATAAAAAATCACCATCAAATTCAATTGGTTTGTCTTCACATAAATGCAAATGCACAAATATCAACTTACCATTGCAGTGGTGTTAGAAAAGAAATCTGCATATGGCCTTGGGGTTATGGCCCATCTAGAGAGGGACCCATTTCCAAGTGAAGAAAGATCCATTAAGTTAACCTGCGATCATTTCAAATCAAGAAATCCATCATCATTATCATTAAGTAACAATGCATGCGAACAGGGAAAAAACTAGCTGAAATGTTTAGTTTTCTTGGTACTTTGGAAGGTCAACACATGACTGAAAGTCTTACGCCTAGGACCTACATATATCCCAACCTACACCAGCCAACTGGTCTAGCCACGTTTGTATATGCATATAGTGAATTACATCTCCTTTTAGCATCAAATTAATAAATTATACTTAAAGCTATAACTAAGCCCCAATAATTATTGGGGCTTGGTGACCATTTTCTAACCTGCGATGTATTAACATCTAACTCATGAGCTATGAGTCCAGCCAACTCCGTAATGTGAGGCTTCATATCAGCGGAGCTTATGTTAAATAAAATGGAAATTGTTATTTGAGCAATTTGGAGTTCACCTGCTCATTCAAGACAATCGTAGGAGATTAGTCGTTACTTATTAGTGAGCATATAAGCTACAAAGCAACCACATAAACTTTTAAAAAATAAATAACATGATAACCTACTTTGTGTAATTTTAACATCTATCCATGATTACACATGATGTCCCTGTATATACTTAAAATAAAATTAGAACAGTAGGACATAGTGTCACCTTGATCAATATTATTCTGCGATGGCGATGGAGATAGAGATGGAGATGGAGATGGAGATGGAGCAACTGAAGGTTCAAATGCTTTGGTTATGTTCGTTATTTCTGAATTTGAAGGCGCTGGTGATGGGGCATCAGAGATGTGTAATCTTTCCCATAACTCAGAACAATTTGTTTTCCAGAAACCAACTTTAGAATTCTCACGATCATACATTACAAGAGTGTTACGGACAAAGATACCTACACAAACAGTATAGGAATGATCACTAAGGGCTAGACAAACCCATAACTCATAAATCTAACACAAACTAAGGAACAATACTTCAAATCAGCACAATGTATGAAATGAACTGGAGTTACCCACGGTAAATTAGTTACCTCCTAAAAGAGTAGTTGGATCCCTTCCATTTGAGAAAACCCCCAGACAATATGCACCACGAACTTTTGAATGCTTTATAAAAAGATAGCCACAAGAAAAGTAGGGATTAGAGAATCAGCTAACCTATAAACACAGCTGAAGATACTAATGATCTTATATCACTAACCCGAAACAAGTAATTTTCAGGAGACAGTGATAACTTGTGACCATTTTCAAATACCATGTCAACCACTGGAAAACTTTTAGAGAGTTGAGAGACATTTCTGAAATACAAGTAAATTTGAATCGTTAATATGCTGCAATAGGCTCGTGTGTTCATTTCATTACATAACAATGATACAGACATACATTCCAGCACCAGAAAAACATATATCTTTATAATTTGGATCTGGACCACTAATTTGCTTCAAAGAGTTACGTTCCCTCATAATCTGTATAACAAGTAAATACAAAAGCAAACCCATCAGACATATAAGATAAGGTTTATCTTTACTGGATACTCAGTTTTACTGTAAACATGAACAGGATATCCGGCTATAATATACAATAATTAATAAACTAAACTATCAATGATGACGAATGAATAAAACAGGCTCTCCGTTATAAACGGCACATACATTTGGCTAGTCCATTAAATCTTTTAATTAAATGAGCTGATTAGGAAGACATCCTAGAGGTATGAAGACCAAAACACAGCTTCAGAAGAGGAAACTTTAAGTCATTATTGTTTAAATGAGGTTCCAAAATTAATGGTTTATAATGAGTAATGACTCATGGCATACTTGTGCTTCCTGTTTGAATAATGATAATCTACAATAATTCAGGGTACTTTTAACTACAGTATTAAGAGATATCGCTTTAGAAAGGTTAAATGGTGTAATTTGTAGCATTCTTTAAGTCAGTGCAACTCAGAAGACAACTCTATGTTGGAAAGCAAGAAATGCAACTCGGAACATTTTACTATGATATTTTTGAAAGAACTTACAGCACGTTTAAAAGCAAGAAATGCAACATCTGGTAGGTATGCATAAGTGGTGCCGCTATCCAAGACAGTTCCATGCTTCCCATCAAAAACCTTTGGGTTTAACCGCAATTGCTTCCCCGCAACATGTATCTCCTTCAAATTGATATTGTAATATGGACTGTTGCCATCCCGAAACTAGAGTAAATGTGAGATTAATCAAATGCATTTTTTAAGAAAATGCATGAAATCTCATAATTATTAAATAAGAAAAATTGACACACACCTTCTACCAGAATCTGAATGTGTAAAGACCATATCTGATGGGGGAGATATTCCACCAAGAATCATAGCACCTCCACCAACATCCATTCCACCATAGCATAGTGAGAATGAATTGCTTATTACCTTTTTATCAACCAATTGATCCATGATACTCAGATCTCCGCGACCCAAACCCATGATACCATCAGCGCGCTGACTATAGAGATCACCAGTCTCATCGTTTTCACAGCCAAAGACAGCACGTTGTGGAGGAAGTTCGCTCAGATTTCCAAAGGACACAACATCCTCACCAAGGAGTCCACTGCTACTGCTCATTTCAGCATACTGTCTCTCATACATGCACTGATTCTTATCACCATCACAGTTGCAATCCGGTGTGCATTTTATAGGATCATAAGTTGTCGACAAATCAGGCTGGAAATTCGCATCCTATTAAAATAAAATTAGCCACACAAATCAATTTTTCTTCAGATAAATCACAAGAGTTACACACACATGGGACAAGACAACAAATTCTAAATGAAACTATTCTTTTCCAAAACCATTTAAAGATACAATAAATAACCGTAAGAGACAAAATAAGTCATCCATATTCTACTTCTACCTCTTCATTTTCATTTTCATCACTTTCAAAAAAGAATAAAGTCCTGTATGAGTAAAAAAAAATTCCATAACCATGAGCTCTGTAGCACAACTCTGGAAAAAGGTGTGTCTGAGTGTCCGAAACCGACACTTGTGATTCAATTTAATTAATTTATTTTTTCAAATTATTATTGGAGATGCATGTCACTCTAGGTGTATGTGTCTGAAACCGACACCGACACTTGTTATTACAATTAATTTACATTTTTCAAATTATTATCGGTATCTCGACGTATCAATCAATTTCAGTGTTGTGTTTCCGATGTTCGTGCTAGACAATATTTACAAGTTCTTAACACAAAATTTAATTATCAATCAATATAATCATTTATTTCTAGGCTTATAGAATATATAGTTTTTTAAAAGGATTGAAGAATAATTATTACCTGGTGCCTACCACAGTGTTCGCAAGTAGAACAAGGAACATAAGTAACAGTACTTCCGGTATCAACAATAAGAGCAAATCTCTGCGGAGGAGTACCGATCCAGAGCCGCGTGGTATAGTACCTACACCGTCGAATTACAGACACAAAAGACTGGATCAACCACATACATAAGAAAATCGACGGAATGAAATCGCGTAGGAAATGAAAGAGAGCAATTGAGCAAACCCGTTGATAAGGAGATCGTCGTAGAGTCTCATGCGAGCGTTAGGGTGGTGTTGTGATTCGGATCTCTGGAGTTGACGGCGAGGATTGACTGGCGAGATTGAAGAATCGGGTGAAGTGAGATGGAGAGGGAGAATCATGGCGGGACGAGAGAGATTACGATCGGTTATTGAGGGAAAGAGTAAGAGGTTGTTAGGGTTGATAGAGAGAGCGAGGTAAGGAGAAAAGGAAGTAAGGTGTAGAAAAATTAGAGAGAAAATTGAGATGAGTTGAGTGGTTACAAAAATCGCCATGAAGAGAATTGGTGTATGAATAGCGCGCGATGGCGCTGGCACTGGCGCTGATCGAAAGAGAATGAGAGTGAAGAGATTGATGCAAAAACTCAGAGCTGGTGTTTTAACTCTCAATTACGCCAATAAAGTAGGAGGGAAGTCAAGTTATCTGTTTTCAATCCACGTAGCTATTTCCGATAATTAAAATTTTTTAATTTTTAATTATAACTTAAGTCACATTTTACTAGTACTAAATTTATTATATAACTGAATTTGATAGGAGATCTTTAATTTGAAATTATTTGATGTCATAATTCATTTCCAAATCGGATTAATTGATGTCGTGAATCGGATACTGTGCTGTAAAAAAAAGTTATATATAAAATGTGTCACAATCGTCTTAGCTATATTTGTAAGAGAAGAATCGTGTAAACAACAAAACGTACCTCGCAGTTGCATCATTGCATGAAGGAGGAAGGATGGCAGGTAATTTACTTTGGAGAAGACGGAAAATGTTTGGAGCGGAGCTGGTAGATAGTTAAGGATGGACAATGATGTTCTAAACCCGGAGATGATTACAAAGTTGCCACTATTTTACAGGGTACAACTAAAAAAAATTATTTACTATAAATTTAGTGTTTCAATTGCACGTTTATGGCATAAAATATATATATATATATTATAAGGATAATTCAAAAAAAAATTATAAGAATAAATTAAAATTTATTTATATTATTGGGATTATATATTTAACTCTTTTAAAATAAATGTATTATTTATACAAAATAAAAAATATAATAAAGTAGTAAAAGATATATGAGAATTTTGATATATTTTAGAAAGAGTGTAGTTTTTTTCATACAAATTAAAATTGTAATAAAATAGTCAAAATGTGATAATTTGACTAAACTTTTAAAAATAATGTAGTTTTTGGACATAAATTAAAAAATATAATAAAGTAGTCAAAAGACATAGGTTTTTACTAAACTTTCAAAAAGAGTGTTGTTTGCATTTTTGGGCACAAATTAAAAAGTTTAATAAAATAATCAAAAGAAATGAGAATTTTACTAATCTACATCATATATAGTTGAATTCCGACTATTCATAAAAAAGAAGTAAAATAAGTATTTTGAAAGTAGTATAGTAATAATAATTAGATAACAAAATTGATTAAAAAAATGAATTATCTGTATCTTAAAAAATTAAAAATAACATCTATTTTGAAAAGAAAATTTTAAAACTACGTTCATTATAAAATATAAAATAGTCGGAAAAAATAGTAATTGAGTAATTATAACCGGTTTTTAAAAAAATTTGTATTTTTAAAATATTACAAATTTTTTAATATTTTTTTAATTAAAATATTTATTTTGACATCTTATAACATAAAAATACATTTATAATATATGAAGATTAATGGTTCTAGAAAGCTAAACTTTTTCCTCACTCTTTCTCCTAGCATATATTGAGGGATTTTTAATGTCGAATTTTTCAACTAAATCTGATTGTGATTTGTTATAACCATTGGTTTGGAATAAAAGCACTAAATTGTCCCAATTACTTTAACTCTCATCCTTAGAGTGTTGAGTTATCATATGCACTTTTTAATAAATTCATTTGTCAATACATGATGTTGGTTTAAATTTTCGGTTGCTTCTTTATTCTTTCATCTATTTTCACTTTATAACTCATGCCCGTCAAAAAAAAATGTTTTTTATTCATATTCATACTCTTGAAATTGGGCTTTGGAGGTTTCCATCATTTATTTACACATTCCACGTTATTAAAACAATAAGTCTTTTCATCTTTCTCAACATCACTCATATTTTCTCAATCTCATCTTTCATAGCGTTCAAATCTAAATTTTACAACCTCTTTCATCTCTTCATATTTATATTTTCCTCTTTTCATACTCTTTATTTTCTTTAACTACTCAATTATTTCAACTGTTGTTAAGCTCATACAAGTAATGGAGTCGTGATTGCTGAGTCTTCTTCATCATTCATCTCAATTTTTTTAATATTGCTCAAACTCTAAAAAGTTGTTATATCTTTAATGTTAACTTTTAGTACATTTAGTTTAATGTTATTTAATTTTTACATCTGTTTTGGTTATACAACTTTTAGTTTCATAATTTTTATTTAAAAAAATCTAAAATGGTGTTTTTCCACCATCCACTATTTTTTTTCCTTATTTCATACATCCATCATGTGTATTTTTTCATTTATGTGTTAATGTTCTTTTCTTCATTATTCCTCAGTGTAGGAAGGCAAGACCCTCTAAAATAATAAAGGACATCAATGACTGAAAAGAATTTTGAAATGAAAACTTTCTTTCAACAACCTCTTTCATTTTATCATCCTCTAACAAGCTATTTGTTCTTGCTAAAGTTGACTTCCCCGATGCTAGTTAGGGAGAGTCTTAAATGATTGGTTAAGTGTCTGTAAATATTTTTCTCATGTAGTCATTGTTTGTCAACTTCTCATGGAAAAAGTCTCTTTTATACTCCTTCCACCATCAATGGCCTTAAAGGGGTGCTTTTTTTTTATATCCATCACTAAGCGACTTGGAATAACGTATGCCGTATTCCATAATCATCACATAACATCTTTTCCCTCAGCTTTTCTAATCTCATGTCATCATGGATGCGCTTCATAACCGTCAATTGTGATTGTTCGCATGACTTCCTAGCACCGACCATAGAGACAGAGTCGACTTGTTCTTCTATCAGAGTTTACTATAAGACTGACATGCTTGTATTATCGGTATGTGAACCCTAATCGGATTCTGACTTGTGCAAGATTTATGCTTATCCGACTTACATGCTTCTTTGTACCCGGTTTACAAAAACTCGACTTTTTAGAAATTTCAGGATGTACATAAGCCCCCCGATTACGAGATCATATTGGATTGAAGTATTCGATCAAGATAATCTTGGAATTCCTTTTTCCCTAGGTTGGCCTCCTACTCGGCGAATCACTGAGGTGGCAGTCATCTTAATGATGACAAATCTTTCTCTCTCCTCATCATGATGGTTTTTATGGAAACTCTCACTTGTGATCATTACTCTTTTTCATATGAATTATTGACTATTGCAAACTTTGTTTTAAAGGGGATTTGTTTATTTCATTTTGTTTACTACCAAAACTAGAGATTTTTTTTCCTAAGTGTTATGGACAACTTTCTATTTCATCTATCCCTCGATTCTTCTGTTATCTCAATCCCCAGGTATCGTTTTGTTTCCCTTTTTGCTCTTTTTTTTTATTATGTCTTCAATATGAAGCTATAGTTACTTGGGATAATGTTCAATTTTCTTTACTGTTAGTGATAGAAATAGGATTCGAAATGCTTGCATGCGAGAGTGTGAGGCTTATTTGAGTCTAATAGATTTTGACCGAATTATTAGAGGAAGTTTATGGTGAAACCCTTTCACATATTGGTAACACTGACTCAGAGTCTTCGTCCTCAGGTTTGTTAGACACTTTGATGGAGTCAACAGGAAATTTGATAGATAAAGAGGTTCTAAGCTACGACCATAGTGTCATTGACGATAACAACATCTCAAAGCTTCGTTCTAATAGCTCAATTTCTTCCACTGGGAATGACGAAGATGTTATTTTAGAGCCTTGCATGGTGGGCGAGAGGGTCTGTATTACTCGGCCCAAGGGAGTGCCTGGTGAATATTTCTATTTCTATTCAGGGGTAATTGAGGATTTTAAGATTCGTATCACGTTTACCGATTTTAAGTCTGTTTACGTGATTTTGGTTTTGTTTATTTAGGTGATGATAAAACTTGTACCATCACTAGAAAGGGGAATATTAAAATTTATTTGGATGATGGCGTGTGCATGTTGAGTGAGGTGCGTTATGTTCTAGAATTGAGGAAGAATTTGATTTCTCTAGATACTCTTCAAGCAAATGGTTATTCATTTCAGTCATATAGAAATAGATACATCATGAGGGTTAGCAAAGACGCAATGACAGTGATGACGACAAAAAGGATTGCAGGAAACATTTATAAGTTGTTAGAGGGCACAATTATGGGTGATGTAGCATCTGTTGAAACTGATAATGATGCAACCAAACTTTGGCACATGCGCTTGGGCCATCTCAATGAATGTGGGATAATGGAACTACATAAAAAGAATTTATTGAAGGGTGTTCGCAATTGCACAATTGGATTGTGCAAGTATTGTGTTATTGGGAAACAATGTAGAGTTTGTTTCAAGATCAGGAAACACAAGACTAATTGAATAGTATACTATGTCCTTTATGATGTTTGGGGGCCTACAAAAGAGCCCTCCATTGGAGGTTCCAAGTACTTTGAAATATTCACTAATGATTTTTTTCATAAGGTCTGGGTTTATTTTATGAAATATAAATCTGAGGTCTTTTCCAAGTTCAAACTATAGAAGGCAAAGGTTGAGAGCTAGACATGGAAAAAAAATAAAGTATTTGCGGTATGATAATGAAACTGAATACACAGACAAGAAGTTCATGCATTTTTGTGAGGAGAACGGAATCCAAAGGCACTTTTCTGTAAGGAAGACACCAAAACTTAATGGTGTTGCTGAAAGGATGAACATGACTATGAAGGAGAAGTAAAGGTACCTTTGGTTGAACGTTGGTCTTTCAAAAGGTTTTTGGGCAAAAGCACTCAATATGGCATGTTATTTGATCAACAAATCACCACGGGCTTCATCAGATGGAAAAGTTGCAGAGGAGGTGTGGACAGGTAACCCCATTGATTTAAGTAATTTGAAAGTTTTTTGGTGTCCAGCATATGTACATATTTCCATTGAAGATTGGTCTAAAATTGACCCCAAGTCAAAACAGTGCATCTGTATTGGCTACAACAAATGTGTGAAGGGATACAAGTTATGGGATCCGGTTAAGAGGAAGTTGGTTGTCAAAAGAGATGTTACATTGATGAGCAATTGATGTTGAAACACTTAGATGTGATAGTTGTGCCAAATACTGATGTAAAAAGTTCTAGTCATGACAAGATTCAGGTGGACATGTAGGAGCCACGAGCAAGTTTAAGACATATTATAGCCCAACAATAGGATGAACCAGACTCAGATTTAGGTGGAGTACAAGATTATACACTTGTGCATGATAGTGAGCCCTGTCGCATGACATGTCCAGTCAGATATAGGTTTAATGACTTAATAGGATATGCTTTTCTTACTAGTTCAGGAGACCCTTATACCTTTCGTGAGGCTATAGGTAGTCATGAGAAAGATAAGTGGATGGATTTTATGGTGGAGGAGATGGAATCCTTGAAAAATAACGACACACAGGATCTTGTTCAACTACCATAGGGAAAGAGAGCTATTGGTTATAAGTGAGTGTATAAGAAAAATCCAGTAGTAATAGTAAAAGAAGGGGTAAATTTCAAGGCTCGCTTAGTTGCAAAGGGGTATTTACAATAGAAGGGGATTAATTATAATTATATTTTCATTCTGGTCATCAAACACACTTTTATTAGAGCAGTATTGGTCATGGTAGCCAGCAGGAATATGCATTTAGAGCAAATGGATATGAAAATAGCTTTGCTCCATGGTAATCTAAATGAGCAAATTTACATGGAATAGCCAGAGGGATTTAGTGATATTGGACATGCCAGACTTATTTGCAAGTAGAAAAGGTCTTTGTATGGATTGAAGCAGTCTCCAAGGAAGTGGTACAAGCGTTTTGATTCATACATGCTCTGAATTGGCTATAAAAGGTGTAATTATGATTGTTATGTTTATGTGAGGAGCCTTGATGATGACTCTTTTATTTTCATGTTACTTTATATTGATGATATGTTGATTGCTGCCAACCATTTGCATGATGTAAATGAGTTGAAGACCAAGTTGGGTAAGGAGTTTGATATGAAGGATCTGGGTGTTGAAAAGAAGATTCTTGGGATGGAAATTCACAGGGACCGAGGAGCTAATAAATTATGGTTGTCTTAGAAAAGCTATGTTAAAGGTGTTTTGGGCAGATTTGTCATGAGCAAAGAAAAGCCTGTGAGTACTTTATTGGCAAATCATTTTAAGCTCTTTTTAGAACAATGTTTGAAGATAGACTCAGAGATTAAAGACATGTCTAAAATTATTTATTCTAGTGCAATTGGTTATTTGATGTATGTTATAGTTTGCACTAGACCGAATTTGGCACAAGAAATTAGACAAGTGTACAGGTTCATGTCCTAGCTAGGGAAGCAACAATGGGAAGCAGTCAAGTGGACCCTAAGGTACTTGAAGGGTACAACAGGTCATGGTATCATGTTTAGAAAGGAGCAAGGTGTTCCGTCGGTTGTGGGATATGTGGATTCTGACTATGCATGTGATATGGATGATAAGAGGTCTATAATAAGGTATGTCTTTAATCTTGCAAGGGGGTCTATATGCTGGAAATCATTGAAGGTGGGAAAAATACACAAGTATGGGGGTTGAATTATGCATGCCAAAAATCATTTCGCTTATGATAATAGAGCTTCAGAATCTGAACCACGTTCATAGACTAATATCAAAAATAGATACATCAGCAAAAATAAAGTGACCAGAAGTAAAAGAAAGCAACACACAAAGACTATTTTGGTTGCTTTCCTCAAATGAGAGTAGTCAAATCCCCTTTCCTCAACAAGAGGTTTCACTATAACCAAAATGATTACAATTTGCTTAAGCACACTTGCAAGAGACTTCAATTCTCAATCAACCTAGAAAGATACTTCTTCTCAAGCAACCTTGCAAGATAATTTAGCTCAATCAACCTATAAAGAGACTTAACTGCGTAAGTACACAAATAAGAGACTTCAAAGCTCAAACACGCATGTAAGAGACTTCATATGCTTTAAATAGATAGTTTAGTAGAAAATTTTAACTACTATACTTAGATACAAAATCAGAAGTATAGTGTAACACGGTGGGAGAACTGACTTTAAACAATGTTGCGGATAGCAAGAGTCGCCACCGACTTTTATTTTATCCATAAGGAAAGGTTATAAAAGAACAGGAAAGACCTTAGAGAATATTTTGGGTCCGGGGGGTAGGTTATGAAAAGGGAAGGTGTTAGCACCCTTTTCATCCATGGTTATCCATGGGCTCTTAGGTACTTAAGCTCACTTTTGAATTGTTTTGAAAGTGTAGTGTGTGAATAGAAAATTTTCAGAATAGTTAATAAATAATCCATGTAAGGATGTGTTAAGAACTTGTTCGAAAACTTGTTGAAAATTTGTTTAAGTGTGAAACAGTTTTGAAGTGAGCAAGCACCTAGGAGTAACCTACCCTAATGTTTAAAGGTCTTTCTTATTCTTTATTCTTTCCTTAGTAAGACTATCCCTACTAAAATGGAGTAGGTAGTCCTTACTTTGGATGTTAAGGGACATGTGAGGGACAATTGGATTTTTGAAGGCCATTGTGGGGTGTAATAAGCAAACTGGAGGGACTATCATCATTTTTCGAAAGGGACTCGATTCGTAAAGGCAACCATAAGGGACTTTGATGATTTTCTTTTTGAGGGACTTGCTTTATACACCCCACTTAACCAATATTCATAGGCAACTTGAGGGATATCCTTAGGAAGTGAGACGGCGATTAAAATCGACTTACGTGTGTGAAATGTTTAATTTAATTATCTTATATTAAAATGATCTAATTTATTTTTTTAAATATCATACATATTAGCACTCCCTAATTACTAACCATAATGATAATAATAATTAAATAATTACAATTTACATCCAAGAGGCAATTACAAAATTATAATAAATAAATAGTAAAATATAATCAAAATAAATATAATAAAAAAATAACAAATAAGTAAATAAAATATTGGGGTTAGTAAATAATAAGAAAAATTAAATAAGGTTAGTAGAAATATAAAGTTAGTGAAAATAATTAGTTGAAACAATAATAATTAGAAAAATAGACAAAGTTAGAAAAAATAATAAGATAGAAATTTCAAAATAATAATAAGCAACAAAATATAATTAGCAATAATAATTAATTAATAACGTGATTAAACATAAAATTTGATTTTTATTTAGAAACATAAATGATTAAATAATGACTATAATATAAAGTTCTAAATATAACATAATTATAAATTTCTTAATCATTTACAAAATTTAATTATCTCTAATTATATATTAACAATTATTAAGAAAAATATTTACACATTATGATGAAAATAAATTTTAAATAATCAATAATCACATTCACAAAATTTTACATTAAGTATTTATAAGGTTTAATTTTATTTACAAAAATTTACAAGAATTATAATAAATATATACATAGAATTATATAGAAAATTAAAATTAGGTTTTATTTTTTTTTAGAAAATAATTTTTAGGGTTTGTAAGAATTAGGGTTTATATATATACAAAAATTTATTTTTAATAATCACATAACCTTATTTTAATTAATATAAACTATACAAATAAAATTTTAAATAAAAAAAAATATGTTTTTTTTTTATTTTAATATTATAAGAAAATGTTTTTAATTTTTATTTTTTTTAAAAAAAATTTTAAGTTATTTATTTAAAAAAAAAAGGTTTTTATTTATTATTATAAAAAAGGTTTTTAATTTTATTTATTTAAAAACAATTTTAATTTTATATAAAAAGGTTTTAATAAAATTTAAAACAATACTAATTATAAAAAAAAAACAAAAAAAAGAAAAATAAAATGGGTTGGGCCGGTAATCACCTCCGGACCCAACCCGGTTGGTGAGAATGTAAAAAAAAAAAGATCTTAGGGTTTCACAACCCTACTCCCTTCCCCGCGGCGCATGTTTCGATTTCCTCTCATCTCTTTCGTTCTCTATGATTTCTCTCATTCCGAACCTGAAAAGAACAAAACCACCAAATAGTAACCATTAATCATGAGCTTACGTTGTTTTTGACGGTGATTTTCGCGGAGGTTTACGGTGTTCGATCGTTCGCGATTTATGGGATGATTATGAGGGCGATGATGTGATGAACTGAGCTCCAAGGTACGATTGCCCGTCGAGAGACGAAGGCGATCGTGCGATTCGCTTTGATGGTGGTCGTCTAGGGTTTCGCGACTCTCTTCTTCCTTTCGATCTCGCGGCCGCTTTTCGCACTCTCCTTCGTTAGGGTTTTCACAGGTTGTGTTGTTCTTCTTTATATGCTTCTCTAACTCTCTTTTTTGGGCCTGAGTAATACGTTACTTTGCTTTGATTGATTTGATTTTGTAGCCTCCGTAAACCAACATAATTTCGACTGAGATTGGATTTGATTTGGGATTTATCTCTGATATGTTCTGATTTCCTGATACGATCTTTTTGATCTGTTTTGAAACTTTCCATTTTTGGGTCCACTTGGAATGGATATTTCTGATTCTGCTTCGATTTGTTTGACACAACTGGATCTGCTTCGAATGGATTTACTTTGATTTGTTTTGGAACCAATGCGATTTGTTTTGATTTTCTGGATTTCATGAATTGGATTATGAACTGCTGCTAACTTGTTTCCTCTGATTCATCTGATGTAGACTTTTTATGGATTCGGAAACCTGTTGTTATACCGACTCTTGACGCTGTTTGATCTTTGATGCCTGTGTTAAACTTCCGGTGGGGGACTCATAACCTGACTGATACACTTACTTGCCTGGGCAGTGATGTTCGAACTGAGCCCAGGCCTGTGCCTTTCGATCTTCTGCAATGAGCTTGCTCATTTGGTTCAAAAGGTGTTGCATTATTATGACATTCAGATTTATGAACTGGTTTTTTCTGATATGGATTCGGCTGGTTTTGTTTGGTTGTCTAGCTGCAGGGTTCGAACTCAGTTTCGATTTCTCTTGATTGCTGATGAACTGGTGAACAGAGTTTGGTTTATTTTTGAAACTGAATTGGATTGCTGATGCACTGCTTTTTTTCTGATGCAGCTTTCGGTTATCCAGTTTTTTGATGATACTAGGCCATGACGTTTTTCAAACTGAGTCCACGTACCGGATTGCCGTAAAGATCTGAGCTTGCTTCCTTGTGATCTGAAGATGAATTGAATTTTCAAAAACTGATATGTGGTTTTATATGAACTGATGTGCTGATTTTACATGATGGAACTTTGAGTTCGAATTCCAATTCAGTTTCATTTCCAATTTTTTTTGGTGTGGACCCTTGATGAAATGGTATTCAGTTTGGTTTTGAATCGAATCCAATTACGGCAAATCAAATCGGTCCCCACTTCTTTTACTCTTTGTCTCTCTCGGTTGCCCCTTAGATAAGAACAGATGTTACTTGATCTGACGCCAACGGCGCGGATTGGTAACGGGGGTAGGACGCAGCTTCGGTTGTGCCACTCCCGGCACTCGATGATGACGCTGTTCTGAGAGTGTCGAAAACAAACTTCTAACCCTTCTCTGCTTCTGTTTCTCTTTGTGCAGGTTAATCAGAGATTTGCGGTGAAGATCGAGGGACATCATGAAGACTTAGAATTCTTTAGGACTTAGGGCTTTTTAGGATAGAAGTAACATCTGTAGTTGAAATTTTACAGCAATTCAGAATGTGAAACAATTTATTCCTTTTTGTATCATGATATCTTTTTATGAAATAAAAATGTCAGAACTTCATTTATATATCCATGACTGTTCAGCTTTGAATTTATATTTATTTCTTAGTTATAAATTATAAACGTTTGCGAATAAATCCACAAATATTTAAAATCATTAACTTAGTCATAAACCATAAATATTCACGAATGATATTCTTGTCTGTGTACTTGTCTCGCCCGTAATCCTAATCTCATCCACTGATTAAATTCACTTGCATTCCAACTTAAATTCTAGCCAGCAATTTCATAACCAAACACGGATGTGCGCCATGGTCACAACATTTTCAGCATCAACAGCAAAACTAATCGTAATTAAACTCCACTGACCAAATGCCAAATCTCAATATGATCAGAACTGGTGATTGATAAATGCCTCAAAACCATAACGCATCAAATGCCTCAGAATTTTAATAACAGCCCGGCTTCAAGGAATTGGTAGAATTTGTGTAAAATGACCAAAATACCCCTGGGACCAAATCTCTCTTTGATGTTGGCAAAAAAAATCATGAAGTTTGACTTTGGTTTGACCACAGTTGACCTCAGTTTGACTTTTTAACTGCATTGACTGCTTTTGACTTATCTGATCATCTGACTGAGCAAACTTTTGAGAAAAGTCTTGAAACTTGACATGGGGGTTCTTATACACATATAAGATGTTATGAAGCTCACTTGAAGTCTTGGAAGTCCATTTAGCCTGATTAAAGTCAAAACCCTAGTTTTGGATGTACTGCTTTGGAGGTGCATTGTCTGAGGGAATTGTCAACTCTTCTGACCAATTGTGAACTTTGTGAACCTTGTGAATCTTCATAAGATATCTTGTGATACTCATGGGAGGTATTGTGAAGCTTGTGAACCTTCAAGAAGCAACCTATGGACTTCATGAACCTCATGAAAGGTATTGAAAGCACTGTGGGACTTGTGAACCTTGTGAACCTTCATAAAGTAGCTTGTGGACTTTATGAACTTCATGAAAGGTTGTGCAAGTTGTTGGAGAACTTGTGAACCTTGTGAACCTTCTTAGAACACAAAGTCTTGTATTGTGAGGGCAAATTTTGGGGTGCAACAGCTGCCCCTGTTCAATTTTCTGAAACCTGAGGGGTTAGATTGGTATATTTGCCAGTCGTAACCTGGAAGGTTGAAGGGGATTGAACACAAGAGCCCAAAAATTTGCACTCACCAGTGCACTAGAGTGGTACAGATGGCTAGTTGAATATGATTGAGTGGGCTTAAAGATGCCACTAGGGGAAAGTTCTTCAGTAGTATAATGAGAACTGTCAAGAGTCTGGAGTAATACTGATGTAACAGCATGTCTTCATGAGGATAGAGCAATCAATAATGATAACCCTAAAGCAGTCTTGAAGTGATAAATCTGACCTCAGGAGGATAGAGCAATCAATAGCTCTAAAGCAGTCTTGAAGTAATAATGGCTTCAGGAGGATAGAGCAATCAATAGCTCTAAAGCAGTCTTGAAGTAATAGAATGGCTTCAGTAGGATAGAGCAATCAACAGCTCTAAAGCAGTCTTGAAGTAATAGAATGGCTTCAGTAGGATAGAGCAATCAACAGCTCTAAAGCAGTCTTGAAATAATAATGTGATATGTCTTCAGGAGGATAGAGCAATCAATAGCTCTAAAGCAGTCTTGAAGTAATGATTTCAGGAGGATAGAGCAATGGATAGCTCTAAAGCAGTCTTGAAATAATAATGTAATTTCAGGAGGATAGAGCAATGGATAACTCTAAAGCAGTCTTGAAATAATTAGATGGCTTCAGGAGGATAGAGCAATGAATAGCTCTAAAGCAGTCTTGAAGTAGTAATATGACCTCATGAGGATAGAGCAATGAATAGCTCTAAAGCAGTCTTGAAGTAATAGGATGATTTCAGGAGGATAGAGCAATCAGTAGCTCTAAAGCAGTCTTGAAGTCATGAGAGGCTATCAGGAGGATAAAATAACCCTGAGGTTACAATAAAGCAGTCCCAAAGTAATAAGAAGCTCATCAGGAGGATAAAGTAACCCTGAGGTTACAATAAAGCAGTCCCAAAGATCATAAGATTGTTTGTTGGATAATTAACCTGAAAACAAGGTAGCATTCTGTATAACAACATTAGTTTATGCTTTATGTATGCATGTATGACATGATGCACTTAGGTAATGTACTATAGACATATATGTTATGGTATGATGTAAATGATGTATGTATGCTATGACACTGCTGGAAGTGTCTGGATATCCTTGTATAACAACTGCTGGCCAAGGAAAATAAATCCCGATTCGTTGTTGAAGAATATATAACCCTCCGTCTGCTGGGGATAACAAGGTATAGATAACCTCCCGTTGTTGGGGATAACAAGGTATAGATAACCTCCCGTTGTTGGGGATAGTAGGGTATAGATAACCTTCGTTTTCGTTTGATAGTAGGATAAGTATAACATCCCGTCTTCGTTCATCGTGCCCTTATTGGAAAGTAATTTCCCGTATATCCGTATGAGGATAAAAGAGATGGATATAAATTCCAGGGGAGATTAGACTTTGTGAAAATGGATTAGTCCTACTGATGGTTTGTAACTGTCTTGTAAAGATGAACCGGCGAAGCTTCGTTGAAATCCTTCCCTCGTTCGTCCTTAGTAAATACTATTACTGCATTTTCATGCATTTCTGGTAAACATCAATCATATTAAAAGCATACATGCATTTCTGGTAAACATCAATCATATTCAAAGGCATACATACATTCAAACACAACCAATGGACGTTTCGCTTATGTAAATAGGGTAAAAGTGAATCTGGATTCAGAAGATGGAATTTACTTATATCAAAAGTGACCCATACACGGGTAAGTTTGTACAAGGAGACATAAACCCTAGTAAGAGAATTTTGTCATGAAGTTTTACAAAAAGAATCAGCTATGTGGGAAATAATCCTATTGAGTTTCAATTCTACTATTGCCACTCAAGTATCTCATCTTCTTGCTGTTGAGACGGAAACGATTGGATTGAGCTTTATCTGTTTGAGCTTGAGTAAGTAGTACAACTGGTTGCAGTTTCATGAGTGATCCAAACGAGACATAGTCATACGCTTTAATCCCTAACTTTTGCCTGGATTGCCCTTTCAGGTTTTCAATCCACCAGGATACCCTTTTTTGCCCAAGCCGCCTTTTCAGGTTTTCGACTTGCCGGGTGTACATCTTTTTATATATATATCCCTAATTTTTGCCCAAACCCTTTTGGTTTGCCGGGATGCCCTTATTTTTGCCTAGGCCTGTCAACCTAGCGGGTCTCTTTTTATGCGTAGTATTTTTTAACTATGTCTGCGTTTACAGGTTGTGGGAAGTCTTCACCATCCATTGTAGTCAGTATCATGGCACCTCCTGAGAACACTGTCTTGACTACAAATGGTCCCTCATATGTTGGAGTCCACTTGCCCCTAGGATCACCCTGTGGTAATATGATACGCTTGATTACCAAGTCACCGGCCTGATATACCTTTGGCTTAACCTTCTTGTTAAAAGCTTTGATCATCCGTTTCTGGTACATCTGGCCATGACAAACTGCTGCTAACCTTTTCTCATCAATCAAATTTATCTGGTCAAGTCGAGTCTGAATCCACTCATCTTCATCCAAGCCTGCATCCTTCATAATTCTCAAGGAGGGGATCTGAACTTCAATAGGCAGAACTGCTTCCATACCATAGACTAAGGAGAATGGGGTTGCCCCTGTTGAAGTACGTATTGTAGTACGATAACCATGCAGAGCAAATGGTAACATCTCGTGCCAATCCTTGTAAGTAACAGTCATCTTCTGTACAATCTTCTTAATGTTCTTATTAGCAGCTTCAACTGCCCCATTCATCTTCGGACGATACGGAGAAGAGTTGTGATGCTTAATCTTGAACTGCGTACAGAGATCAGTAATCATAGTGTTGTTCAGATTAGAGCCATTGTCAGTGATAATCCTTTCAGGGATACCATACCTACATATGAGATTATTCTTAATGAACCGAGCCACAACATTCTTAGTCACAGATGCAAATGAAGCTGCCTCTACCCACTTCGTGAAGTAATCAATAGCAACCAGGATGAAACGATGCCCATTAGAAGCAGTAGGCTTGATCTCACCAATCATATCAATGCCCCACATGGCAAAGGGCCAAGGAGCAGTCAACACATTCAATGGAGATGGAGGTACATGTACTTTATCAGCATAGATTTGACATTTGTGACATGTTCTGGAGTGTTGATAGCAATCAGCTTCCATGGTAGACCAATAGTAACCTGCTCTCAAAATCTTCTTTGCCATGGTATGACCACTAGAATGAGTGCCAAAGGTCCCATCATGCATCTCTTCCATAATTTCTGTAGCTTCCTTCTTATCCACACAACGAAGCATAGTTGAATCATGATTACGCTTATACAGAATGCCATTACTCAGAAAGAACTTAGCAGAAAACCTTCTCAGGAACTTCCTATCTTTGACAGATGCCCCTTCAGGGAACTCCTGAGCTTCAAGATAGTTTTTCACTTCATAGAACCAAGGCTTCTCCTCTGCCCCTTCAGTGTCAATCTCATTGCAGTATGCAGGCTTCTCAAATCTATCAATGGTAATCTTGGGAGCTTCATCATCCCAGCTGATCTCAAACATAGATGCCATGGTGGCCAATGCGTCTGCCAACTGATTCTCTCTTCGTGGAATATGTCCAAAAGTAATCTCTTTGAAATGTGGGATCAAAGACAACACACGTTCTCTGTAAAGAATGAGATTATCATGCTTTGTATCCCAATCTCCTTTAATCTGACTTACTACCAGAGCTGAATCTCCATACACCTCAAGGAACTGAATCTTCATATCAATAGCAACTTGCATACCCATGATACATGCCTCATACTCAGCCATGTTATTGGTACAATAGAAACAAAGTCTGGCAGTAATCGGGGTATGACAACCTTCAGGGGAACTAATCACAACACCAACACCATTACCATGTGCATTGGAGGCACCATCAAAAACCATAGTCCATCGGGATCCTTGTTCAGGTCCGTCATATTGTCCAGGTTCTTTGGTAACAGACATAATGTCTTCATCAGGGAACTCAAAATTCATTGACTGGTAATCATCTACTGCTTGATGAGCCAAATGATCAGCAACAACACTCCCCTTAATGGCCTTCTGAGTAGTATACTGTATATCATATTCCGTCAAGATCATTTGCCATCTTGCAATTCTTCCGGAGAGAGCAGGTTTCTCAAATATGTACTTGATTGGATCCATCTTCGAAATCAACAAGGTAGCATGGGTCAACATATACTGTCTTAGTCGGCGAGCAGCCCATGCCAAAGCGCAGCAAGTTTTCTCGAGCAGTGAGTATCTTGTTTCACAGTCGGTAAACTTTTTGCTAAGGTAGTATATTGCCTGCTCTTTTCGACCAGACTCGTCATGTTGCCCCAATACACACCCCCATTGAGTTGTCTAATACTGTTAAATACATAATCAAGGGTCTTCCATCAACTGGTGGCATTAAAATTGGAGGTTCTAGCAAATATCTCTTGATTTCATCAAAGGCGGTCTGGCACTCATCATTCCATTCCATCACCTGATCTTTCTTCAACAACTTGAAGATTGGCTCACAGATGGTAGTTAATTGGGAAATAAATCTTGCAATGTAGTTCAATCGTCCCAAGAAACCTCTAACCTCTTTCTCAGTACGGGGAGCTGGCATCTCTCGTATAGCTTTCACTTTTGCAGGATCCACTTCAATACCTTTTCTACTGACAATGAAACCCAAGAGCTTTCCAGATCTAACTCCAAAAGTACCCTTGTTTGGATTTAATCTCAACCTGTATTTCTTCAACCTCTCAAACAACTTGTGCAGATGATCAAGATGTTGTTCTTCATTCTGAGACCTGGCTATCATATCATCCACATATACCTCTATCTCATGATGAATCATATCATGAAACAAAGCCACCATAGCACGCTGATATGTTGCCCCTGCATTCTTCAAACCAAATGGCATTACCTTATAGCAAAAGGTGCCCCACTGTGTCACAAATGTAGTCTTCTCCATATCTTCAGGTGCCATCTTGATTTGATTGTAACCAGAGAAACCATCCATAAAAGAGAATACCTTATGCTGAGCAGTGTTGTCTATCAGAATATCAATATGAGGAAGTGGAAAATCATCTTTAGGGCTAGCCTTGTTCAGATCTCTGTAGTCTACACACATACGTACCTTACCATCTTTCTTAGGAACTGGTACCACATTTGCAACCCACTGAGGATAAGAAGTTACGGCCAAGAACCCTGCATTGAACTGTTTCATTACCTCTGCTTTGATCTTTTCTGACGTTTCAGGACGCATACGACGAACCTTCTGCTTCTTTGGACGACAATCTTCTTTCACTGGCAAACGGTGAACCACAATGTCTGTATCCAACCCTGGCATATCTTCATAAGACCAAGCAAAGATCTCCACATAGTCACGTAGCATCTGAATCAACCTGCTCTTGACACTGTCCTCTAAATCAGCCCCTATCTTGACCTCTTTTCTGTTTTCTTCAGTTCCCAGATTCACAACTTCGACTGGCTCTTCATGTGGCTGTATAGCTTTCTCTTCTTGTTGTAACAACCTAGCAAGCTCTACAGGTATTTCACAATCGTCCTCGTTTCCGTCTTCAGTTTGATAGATCGGATTCTCGAAATTGTAATTGGCAATAGTAGAACTGTTATCAGCTGGATCCAGAGTGGATGAGGATCTGCATTTTAGTGACGTGGGTGTGTGTAAGAACACATAGCTGATAAAGCAAAAATAAAAGAAAAAGAAAGACAAGGAACACAATATTTACGAAAACGAAACGTCCACTGATTTTATTGAATGAAGTATGCAAATGAAATGACAACCCGCAACAAGCACACCATTGTGCCCTGGGTAAGGCACATGGCTTGAAAGTTTTAATTGTTCCAGAAATTAAAAATTTAAAAACATAACACAGTAATAGTATTTACTCCTGACTAAAGGAGATAGGGATAACATCTTCAGCTTTCCAATTATTGAGTCCAGCACCCACAGTAGGAAAAATCCATGCCTCCAAGTTGTAGTCTTCATCTTGATCTCCCACAGCATTGATAACCCCTTGATTGGTGATACGAACAGCACGGGCACGACGGACAGCCTTCTGGGACTCTGCAGTGAAACCCAAACCAAACTTGTCAGACTTGTATGGAATATCAGGAAGCTGACCCCAAATAGTACAACCACCTTCTTCCACCACAGCTTTTGCATCATTGAGGGAGGCCATTGCCATTGTTGGAGGGTTTCTGATGACCACAGGAACCTTCTTCACAGCAGGAGGAGTCACACAATCCTTAACAGCCCAGGGAACCACTTCAAATGACTGACATGGAGTTTCAATGTATTCACCTTCTACTTCCAGATACTTGAAAGTGTTTACATGGCTGACAAAGTATTCTTCCTCTCCAAAGACAGTAACAACTTTTCCATTCACCGGATATCTCAACTTTTGATGTAATGTGGAGGTCACAGCACCTGCCCCATGGATCCAGGGACGACCAAGCAGACATGAGTACGAAGGACGAATATCCATCACATAGAATGTAGCAGTGAACACCTGAGAGCCAACCTTGATTGGAAGATCAATTTCTCCATGCACTACTCTTCTAGAACCATCAAAAACCTTTACCACAATATTACTGGGCTTCAATACCGTATCTTTAGGACTCAGCTTGTTCAGGACTTCCTTAGGCAACACATTCAGAGAGGAACCATTGTCTATCAGCACATGAGACAGGGTAGTGCCCCTGCATTCAATTGAAATATGCAAGGCCCTGTTATGATCCCTCTTGGCAGGGGTCAAGTCAGCATCAGAAAATCCTAACCCGTTGTCATAGGTCAGGTGAGCAACACAATTCTCAAACTGGTCCACAGAAATTGCACTGGGTACATGAGCCATCTTTAGAAACTTGATCAATGACTTGGCATGAGCCTCAGAACATAATAACAGGGAGAGCATAGAAATCTTTGAGGGAGTATGCCCCAGCTGATCAACAATATCATAATCACTCTTGCGAATGATTTTCAATACTTCTTCCATCTGCTTAGAGAGGTCATCAGCAGCTGGCACATCAGTAGATACAGGCTCAATAACAGGACCCTTGCCCCGAGCATCAGTGGTGGAAGTAACAGCAAGAGTAACTGCACTCTTAGAAGCAACTGGAGGAGAGAAGACTCTTCCACTACGAGTGATCTTGCTAGATCCAGCAATATTATCAATGTCAACAGGCATATCAGGTAAAGGCTCCTGCTTGACACCATGGATGTAAACATCAGACCCATAGTGCCAAGGCACAGCTTTGTCAGATGTATAAGGAATAGGACCAGGAGTGGTAATGATCAGAGGAGCTACTCTGGCTTCAGCAACAACTTTCACAGGACCTTCAGCAGTAATCTTGATTGGGCCCTGATGAGTGATTTTAATGGGACCCTTTGAAGTGATTCTTAGTGGTACTTTGTCAACCATGTCAACCTCTTCAATCTTCTTACCCTGAGTCAGATGATCCACCATACTTTCTACAGATGCTGGTCTTCTTTCAAACACTATAGTATATTTATCCATGAGACGTTGAATCCCATCTCTCAAAATGAAGCAACTATCTGGCTTATAGGTACAATATAGACAATCTTCATGACAACCTGGAAAGATCCCAGCTTGTACTAACCTCTTTTTGATAACAGACAATGGTGTGCTCAACTCCATAACTGAATAGACATGCAGATCTTCATCAATATCTTCATCAATGGCGTTGACAGTCTTCTCGTGATTTGGCATTGGAGCTGTAATCACATTTGGAGTACCTGGTGGATCAAACTCAATTTCTCCAGCATCAATCATATCCTGAATTTTGTTCTTCAAGACCCAGCAGTTATTAGTATCATGTCCTGGACAGTTTGAATGATATGCACATCGTGCATTGGGATTGTACTTGGGAGAGGTAACATTGGGATTCTGAGGGGCCTCCCTCAGGGTAATAAGTTCAGCTTTCAACAAGTGTTGCAATGCCTGAGCCATTGACATGTTGATCTTCGTGAACTGTCTTCTAGCCCTCTGTTGGTTGCCTTGAGGCTGCTCTGTTGTTGCAGGAGTTGGATTTGAAATATGAACTGCACTAACAGACTGATGCCTTCTGTTACGATCAGGCTGACCATACACAGCATTAGATTCTTTCTTCCCAGTGGGAGGCTTCTTTGCAGCACCTGATGAAGAAGTGCCCACTTGGATCTTACCACTCTTGATACCATTCTCTACTCGCTCTCCTGTCATGATCAACTCAGTGAAGCCAGATGATGAGCTTCCAATGAGATGACTGTAAAACGGACCATTCAGCGTACACATGAACATATCAACCAACTCCCTATCAGTCAAAGGGGGTTGAACTCTTCCAGCTAAGTCTCTCCACTTCTGAGCATACTCCTTAAAGCTTTCTTTGGCACCCATAGACATGCTTTGAAGCTGCATGCGAGTGGGGGCTAAGTCAGCATTGTATTGATACTGCTTGTAGAAAGCTTCAGCAAGGTCATTCCAATCTCTGATGTTGACACTCTCCAACTGATAATACCACTCTAGCTGAGCTCCAGATAAACTCTCTTGAAAGAAATGGATCCACAACTTTTTATCAGCAGTGTGGGGTTGCATTCTTCTGACATAAGACCTCAGATGCAATTTGGGACAAGAGACCCCATCATAGACAACAAATGTAGGAACTTTGAACCCAATGGGTATGACCACCCCAGATATCAAGCTCAAATCCTCAAAATCCAGCCCAGATGATTTCTGTAATTCCATAGCATCCATTCTATCCACCAGCATCTTGAATTTGTCTTCGTTAGGCTCATGGTAGTAGTTAGCCTCAGAATCAGAGTCCCCCATAGTGTTGTGGAGACTGCCTCTCTCCTGCTCAGATTCTTCAGATTCATAGTCTTCAACATGTTCCTTGGTCTTGACAGGACCTTTGAACCTTCTTCCCATGTTGAGCAACCCAGCAGACTTTCTAGCCTTCTTAGTCTTCTTGGCCAGCAGTGTCTTCAATTCATCCTGCCCCTTGGATAGGTTCAGGATCAGCTCTTGGAACTGTGCATTCTGTGCCTGGAGATCCTTAACTGATTGTTCAAGAGCCATGGCTGAAATAAACAGCGAGAAGATGAGAAACCTGTGCATAATTATAAACCTGTGATGCAATGATATGGGAATGCATATGCAATGTTTTCAAGGACCGCAGGATTTAAATTTGCTTAAACAATCAAGAAAGTAACTTTTTATTAGTAATAACTTGTTTTGCCTTTTAGGCTTACAAAAAATGAAAACGAAATAAGTACAAAAGATGGGGTTTTAAGTCTCCCATGGACGTTTCCTCTTTGTGTTGAGGTATGAGTTGAGGTTTCGTTCCTCATGAGGTAGCTTTGTTAGCTCTAGGATCCTTGCTTGGCTTGCTTTGTAATGAGCCTCGAAAGTATCCCTTTGCTCTTTCAGTTGGATCCATGATCTCTGCAAGTCTTCCATATCAGTAGGCATGTCTGGGTGAAGGATGGTATAAGCTGTGTCTCCTTCAGCAACAGGTTCCATGGTAACTGGTAGGACGGCAGGATATGGCATCATGAGTGTCTGAGCACGAGATCGTACCCATCTGAGATAAGCCTCCATAGGAATAGTGTACTTAGGCTCCAGTGTCTTGCTGTCAATCCTGTTTACCTTTCCCCAAGCTCGGATGAATCTCTGACGGTAACCCTGAAGATCGTTGTCGTAATCAAACACAATGCTCTGAATCAACATGTCATGTGGACCATCGCTCCGGGCGTAACCAAACTGTCGTAAAGCTAGAGATGGGTTGTAGGTGATGCTTCCTCTTATGCCTAGAAGTGGCACATTAGGAAACTCCCCACAACGGTCAATGATGGTGACATTCTCCATAGATCTGGAGCACCAATGGATGTCTGAGTGAGAAAGTGACATGATCCTCTTGGACCATCTGAACCCTTGCTCATTCTTCATTACTGAGCGAGGAAGGTGAGAAATAAACCACCTAGAAAGTAAAGGTATGCAGCACATCAAAGTTCCTCTTGCCCTTGTAGTACGGGTGTGAAGAGAATGTAGGATGTCTCCAAGTAAGGTAGGCACTGGATTGTGACTCAGGAATATGTTGATGGCATGAACGTCTATGAACTGATCAGGATTGGGGAACAACACTAAGCCATAAATCAATAAGGCTAAGATCTCCTCAAAAGCATCGTAGCTCATAGCCTTCAAGAACATTTGAGCTTTATCCACTAATACCTTGGCAAGAATACCTTTAACTCCACTCCTCGTCTCTAGAACAATGTCAGACTTCTTCAGATGTAGAGCTGCAGCAATAACTTCTGGTTTAAGCTCCTTCTCTAAGCCTGTGAATGGCTTCTGATCAAGAACAGGTATACCCAGAAGCTTGGAGAACTCCTCCATGGTTGGAACCAGCTGATAATCAGGAAATGTAAAGCAATGGTGCTTAGGGTCAAAGAACTGAAACAGTACACTCATCATGTCTTCACTGAACCCTGAAGTAACTAGATCCAATAAGTGACCATGTCTCTTGTTGAACTGGGAATGATCAGGCACTAGGGAAACCAACTCCTTGAGCTTAGCAGGTATCCCTACAAAGTTGATCCTGATGGTGTTTCTACGAGCAGAAGCCATGACCTGCAACAAAGAACAAAGATAAATCCTTTGGTCCTTGAAATGGTTAGGGAAAATGATATGCTTATGATGCATGATGATGTCATGATGTCATGCTCAATCACAAACATGTGGCACACACAAACAAGTCACACCATAGCCCTAGGTTTAAAGGCTTGCATGAGGTTCAAAGGCAAGTACCCTCCCCTGAAGTTAGATGGTTCATCCTGTCCTACAAAAGTAACCAGGTTCTAAGGGATCTCAATATCATTGATCCTTCACAAGGGTGGTTGTTCAGAAGGCAACTTACTTGCCAACCAAAACCCTCCAAGTTTAAGATCTCAATGAGCGTAGTATCGAGTGTCAACCAACTTCAGTCTGCACCAAAGCCGGTTACCTCACTACTTTCTAAAGGCCAAGATGAGTTAACTAGGGTTCTAAAAGTCAGTTAGTGCATTGGCAACATATGGCAGCCTCAATATTATCCTCAACTTGACTTAAGGAATATAAGCACCAACCAAGAAGTCGCACTAACTATGGCCACCAGATCAACCGTATCGATATACGTCGTACAGTTTCCTTGGTCTATTGCCATTTACCTAAGGTACACTAGATCCAGGTTAGGACCTTTCACACATAAGAGCACCCCAACAATATAATAATGAAGCAAACAAGGCAAACAATTTAAAGTGATCTTAATTCCTAAGGGTACCCCTCTTAAATAAATCCCCAGCAGAGTCGCCAGTTCTGTAACACGGTGGGAGAACTGACTTTAAACAATGTTGCGGATAGCAAGAGTCGCCACCGACTTTTATTTTATCCATAAGGAAAGGTTATAAAAGAACAGGAAAGACCTTAGAGAATATTTTGGGTCCGGGGGGTAGGTTATGAAAAGGGAAGGTGTTAGCACCCTTTTCATCCATGGTTATCCATGGGCTCTTAGGTACTTAAGCTCACTTTTGAATTGTTTTGAAAGTGTAGTGTGTGAATAGAAAATTTTCAGAATAGTTAATAAATAATCCATGTAAGGATGTGTTAAGAACTTGTTCGAAAACTTGTTGAAAATTTGTTTAAGTGTGAAACAGTTTTGAAGTGAGCAAGCACCTAGGAGTAACCTACCCTAATGTTTAAAGGTCTTTCTTATTCTTTATTCTTTCCTTAGTAAGACTATCCCTACTAAAATGGAGTAGGTAGTCCTTACTTTGGATGTTAAGGGACATGTGAGGGACAATTGGATTTTTGAAGGCCATTGTGGGGTGTAATAAGCAAACTGGAGGGACTATCATCATTTTTCGAAAGGGACTCGATTCGTAAAGGCAACCATAAGGGACTTTGATGATTTTCTTTTTGAGGGACTTGCTTTATACACCCCACTTAACCAATATTCATAGGCAACTTGAGGGATATCCTTAGGAAGTGAGACGGCGATTAAAATCGACTTACGTGTGTGAAATGTTTAATTTAATTATCTTATATTAAAATGATCTAATTTATTTTTTTAAATATCATACATATTAGCACTCCCTAATTACTAACCATAATGATAATAATAATTAAATAATTACAATTTACATCCAAGAGGCAATTACAAAATTATAATAAATAAATAGTAAAATATAATCAAAATAAATATAATAAAAAAATAACAAATAAGTAAATAAAATATTGGGGTTAGTAAATAATAAGAAAAATTAAATAAGGTTAGTAGAAATATAAAGTTAGTGAAAATAATTAGTTGAAACAATAATAATTAGAAAAATAGACAAAGTTAGAAAAAATAATAAGATAGAAATTTCAAAATAATAATAAGCAACAAAATATAATTAGCAATAATAATTAATTAATAACGTGATTAAACATAAAATTTGATTTTTATTTAGAAACATAAATGATTAAATAATGACTATAATATAAAGTTCTAAATATAACATAATTATAAATTTCTTAATCATTTACAAAATTTAATTATCTCTAATTATATATTAACAATTATTAAGAAAAATATTTACACATTATGATGAAAATAAATTTTAAATAATCAATAATCACATTCACAAAATTTTACATTAAGTATTTATAAGGTTTAATTTTATTTACAAAAATTTACAAGAATTATAATAAATATATACATAGAATTATATAGAAAATTAAAATTAGGTTTTATTTTTTTTTTAGAAAATAATTTTTAGGGTTTGTAAGAATTAGGGTTTATATATATACAAAAATTTATTTTTAATAATCACATAACCTTATTTTAATTAATATAAACTATACAAATAAAATTTTAAATAAAAAAAAAATATGTTTTTTTTTTATTTTAATATTATAAGAAAATGTTTTTAATTTTTATTTTTTTTAAAAAAAATTTTAAGTTATTTATTTAAAAAAAAAAAGGTTTTTATTTATTATTATAAAAAAGGTTTTTAATTTTATTTATTTAAAAACAATTTTAATTTTATATAAAAAGGTTTTAATAAAATTTAAAACAATACTAATTATAAAAAAAAAACAAAAAAAAGAAAAATAAAATGGGTTGGGCCGGTAATCACCTCCGGACCCAACCCGGTTGGTGAGAATGTAAAAAAAAAAAGATCTTAGGGTTTCACAACCCTACTCCCTTCCCCGCGGCGCATGTTTCGATTTCCTCTCATCTCTTTCGTTCTCTATGATTTCTCTCATTCCGAACCTGAAAAGAACAAAACCACCAAATAGTAACCATTAATCATGAGCTTACGTTGTTTTTGACGGTGATTTTCGCGGAGGTTTACGGTGTTCGATCGTTCGCGATTTATGGGATGATTATGAGGGCGATGATGTGATGAACTGAGCTCCAAGGTACGATTGCCCGTCGAGAGACGAAGGCGATCGTGCGATTCGCTTTGATGGTGGTCGTCTAGGGTTTCGCGACTCTCTTCTTCCTTTCGATCTCGCGGCCGCTTTTCGCACTCTCCTTCGTTAGGGTTTTCACAGGTTGTGTTGTTCTTCTTTATATGCTTCTCTAACTCTCTTTTTTGGGCCTGAGTAATACGTTACTTTGCTTTGATTGATTTGATTTTGTAGCCTCCGTAAACCAACATAATTTCGACTGAGATTGGATTTGATTTGGGATTTATCTCTAATATGTTCTGATTTCCTGATACGATCTTTTTGATCTGTTTTGAAACTTTCCATTTTTGGGTCCACTTGGAATGGATATTTCTGATTCTGCTTCGATTTGTTTGACACAACTGGATCTGCTTCGAATGGATTTACTTTGATTTGTTTTGGAACCAATGCGATTTGTTTTGATTTTCTGGATTTCATGAATTGGATTATGAACTGCTGCTAACTTGTTTCCTCTGATTCATCTGATGTAGACTTTTTATGGATTCGGAAACCTGTTGTTATACCGACTCTTGACGCTGTTTGATCTTTGATGCCTGTGTTAAACTTCCGGTGGGGGACTCATAACCTGACTGATACACTTACTTGCCTGGGCAGTGATGTTCGAACTGAGCCCAGGCCTGTGCCTTTCGATCTTCTGCAATGAACTTGCTCATTTGGTTCAAAAGGTGTTGCATTATTATGACATTCAGATTTATGAACTGGTTTTTTCTGATATGGATTCGGCTGGTTTTGTTTGGTTGTCTAGCTGCAGGGTTCGAACTCAGTTTCGATTTCTCTTGATTGCTGATGAACTGGTGAACAGAGTTTGGTTTATTTTTGAAACTGAATTGGATTGCTGATGCACTGCTTTTTTTCTGATGCAGCTTTCGGTTATCCAGTTTTTTGATGATACTAGGCCATGACGTTTTTCAAACTGAGTCCACGTACCGGATTGCCGTAAAGATCTGAGCTTGCTTCCTTGTGATCTGAAGATGAATTGAATTTTCAAAAACTGATATGTGGTTTTATATGAACTGATGTGCTGATTTTACATGATGGAACTTTGAGTTCGAATTCCAATTCAGTTTCATTTCCAATTTTTTTTGGTGTGGACCCTTGATGAAATGGTATTCAGTTTGGTTTTGAATCGAATCCAATTACGGCAAATCAAATCGGTCCCCACTTCTTTTACTCTTTGTCTCTCTCGGTTGCCCCTTAGATAAGAACAGATGTTACTTGATCTGACGCCAACGGCGCGGATTGGTAACGGGGGTAGGACGCAGCTTCGGTTGTGCCACTCCCGGCACTCGATGATGACGCTGTTCTGAGAGTGTCGAAAACAAACTTCTAACCCTTCTCTGCTTCTGTTTCTCTTTGTGCAGGTTAATCAGAGATTTGCGGTGAAGATCGAGGGACACCATGAAGACTTAGAATTCTTTAGGACTTAGGGCTTTTTAGGATAGAAGTAACATCTGTAGTTGAAATTTTACAGCAATTCAGAATGTGAAACAATTTATTCCTTTTTGTATCATGATATCTTTTTATGAAATAAAAATGTCAGAACTTCATTTATATATCCATGACTGTTCAGCTTTGAATTTATATTTATTTCTTAGTTATAAATTATAAACGTTTGCGAATAAATCCACAAATATTTAAAATCATTAACTTAGTCATAAACCATAAATATTCACGAATGATATTCTTGTCTGTGTACTTGTCTCGCCCGTAATCCTAATCTCATCCACTGATTAAATTCACTTGCATTCCAACTTAAATTCTAGCCAGCAATTTCATAACCAAACACGGATGTGCGCCATGGTCACAACATTTTCAGCATCAACAGCAAAACTAATCGTAATTAAACTCCACTGACCAAATGCCAAATCTCAATATGATCAGAACTGGTGATTGATAAATGCCTCAAAACCATAACGCATCAAATGCCTCAGAATTTTAATAACAGCCCGGCTTCAAGGAATTGGTAGAATTTGTGTAAAATGACCAAAATACCCCTGGGACCAAATCTCTCTTTGATGTTGGCAAAAAAAATCATGAAGTTTGACTTTGGTTTGACCACAGTTGACCTCAGTTTGACTTTTTAACTGCATTGACTACTTTTGACTTATCTGATCATCTGACTGAGCAAACTTTTGAGAAAAGTCTTGAAACTTGACATGGGGGTTCTTATACACATATAAGATGTTATGAAGCTCACTTGAAGTCTTGGAAGTCCATTTAGCCTGATTAAAGTCAAAACCCTAGTTTTGGATGTACTGCTTTGGAGGTGCATTGTCTGAGGGAATTGTCAACTCTTCTGACCAATTGTGAACTTTGTGAACCTTGTGAATCTTCATAAGATATCTTGTGATACTCATGGGAGGTATTGTGAAGCTTGTGAACCTTCAAGAAGCAACCTATGGACTTCATGAACCTCATGAAAGGTATTGAAAGCACTGTGGGACTTGTGAACCTTGTGAACCTTCATAAAGTAGCTTGTGGACTTTATGAACTTCATGAAAGGTTATGCAAGTTGTTGGAGAACTTGTGAACCTTGTGAACCTTCTTAGAACACAAAGTCTTGTATTGTGAGGGCAAATTTTGGGGTGCAACATATAGCAGTTGTGCAACAACCAGAAAGGTTCTTAATCTCTTAAGATTTCTAAGATATACAAAGATAAGAAATCTTAAGATCTTATGCAATAACAATTACAAATAAAGCTTATAGTTATGCTCAAGATATTTTAATGCATTGTGTTGTTGTTGACTTTCCTTCAAATATTCAACTTCCTTTTATAGATGTAGAGAAAGAGTCATTGGATGGTTTAAACATAAGAGTTAACTTAGTGAAGAAGTATGCCAAGAGAAACGTTGAAGAATGCATATGGTTAGAAGCATTGTACACTTAATAATGACATTGTTCATATCACCATTTGAAATAATAGTGTCGCGGTGAAATTTGGATACCAAACTATTGATTAGTTTGAATCTTATTCATTTGCAGCCGAACTTTGATTTGTCCAAAGGAAGGGATAAAGATTGAAATTCCCACAATGCAATGCAAATGCAAGCTAGAGAGTTATAGGTTCGGGGGTTGGTTAAACTTAGGGAAGGTGTTAGCATCCTAAGTTTCTGTAGTACTCTACAGGAACCTCTTGTTTTATGTTTGTTTATTGCTAAGTGTTTATCTGCTTAAAGGTTGAAAGACCTAGGGGTTTATTTCTAAGTATACTCGATAAGATGTCACATCTTATGCCTACATATCCTTACGGGAGTGGAATCAGAGTATCTGTAGTTCCCCTAAAGGGTTTGAGGAGTTCTTTGATTGTGGTCAAAGTTCCTATGCGTTTAGGGTAGTTGATTGATTGATTTTAGGAGAAGAGATGAGTTGTCATTTTAAGGGAGATTTAACCGCCGCAAATTGTAGGAAAATAGTCTTTGCATCGTCTTAAGAGAATGGCTCAAGTACTCGGATATTTATCGACGAGCACGCCTCTATCTCTCTTAAGGCCAAGTCCATACATATTGATTGTATTGATGTGGGATGGAATTTCTATCTCGCTTAAGATGATTAACATCTTATTCTCTAAGGTGTTTGAATGTTTTGTAGTGTTGTTTTATTTTGTTCTCCTATGTTGTAAAGATAAAAGACAACGGTCTTTCCTATGGGGTAGGATCTATCCTAAAAGATCGACTTGAATGGGATCAAGGATCATAGGGAAAATTATGCAAATGATGCATACACACGATTGTTGAGATCATGCGCAGATTCTTCCTTTGGACGAAATGCGATGCGAGCAAAGTAAATCGCTGTAATGAAAATTACTTGTAAAATAAATTGCGGGAATAGTAAAGGGCAAATAAAGTAAAGCATACACATACGCATGAAAGCGCTGAAGTGTGTGAGAGTGAATTGTGAAGTGTAAGCGTGAGCGTGCACAATTAGATTGGGTTTTACGATGTGAATTGATTTTAGTCGATGGATTTTAAGCGAGAAGTAGATTTTAAGGGGGGAGATTATTAGTTTTAGTTGGATTATGCTTATGAGAAAAATATTTTATTGATAAAATTAGAGATGAACTTGATTTTATGGAATTGTAGACTTAATTTTTTTTTTTAAAAAGGGTTGTATTGCAATTTTTGTGAAAAAGTTATATTAGTTATTGAGTTAATTTGCAAGGAAACGTATTCTTAGTGAAAAAAGATTATATCAATTATACTAATTTTAATGAAAGGTTTGATTATTAAAAATATTTTTAGTTATTAATACAAATTAGATTATTTAGAGAAAAGTTAAAAGTGTAATAGGATAATTTATTTGTTTAAAAAAAGATTTATTTAGAAAATGAGGAAAAAGTTATTAATTGAATTGCTAAAATATGTAAATTAATAATTAATAAAAATTGAGAGTTGATTATAAAAAAAGATTGGTTTTTTTTAGTTACTTAATTATAAAATATAAATTAATTTGCCTTAATGATTAATTATGAGGTTAACTTAAAAGTTATTATTTTTTTAAAAAAAGATTAAAGGTTAATTAATTAAAAGATTATTATTATATTAACAAATTATGGTTAAAAAGGATTAATTAAGACTAATTAAGGGAGGGGCGCTGGATATGGTGTTATGCAGGCGTATGGATTATCGTGGACATGCGTGATATGAGTCGCGTGATGTGAATCACGTGGTTGTGATTGTGATGGTGCATGGTGATACCGTGTATGTGTGTGCACAGGATTACAAGATAAAAAACAAAATTAAAATGAAAACGAACAAAGGAACCCTAATTCCCCAGCTCGATTTCCCCTTTCGCCGTTTCCGTTCCCTTCCTCCTCTCTGCTCCACGATTTCTTTTTCTTTCTTCCACCTAGTATTCGATCTCTCTCTTCCATCAATTCTTCATATTCTTCCTTGGCTCCCTTATTCCTACACAAATCAAATAATCAAACAAGATAAAAAGTCGGAAAAAGAAATCACACGATCTGTGTGTTCTTCACAGGTTTTGGATGGCGACAGATCACGGTGATGTTGGTGATGAAGGGGAGTGCTTCGCATGAAGGTTTCCCGGTGATGGTTTGAAGGGCGGTGGATGATGAGGGTTTCAGAGCGAACGAAGGTGGTTTCGGAGATGATCTCACGGCGGTGGTCCAAGGATGGAGGCGCGAGGGTTTAAAAGAGATAAGTCCCCTTCACGATTTTTGTGATTTTCGAGTTTTCTAGGGTTTTGTCATTTGTGGTTTTTTTGGTTTATGTGTGAACCGTTCTGAATAATCTTCTCCTCATATCGATTCCTCTTTTATAGGCTCAGAAGGAATCAAAGAAATTGATTTGAAATGAATGCTTTAGATTTGTGGGGGTTATTTGTATCGTTGTCCGTTTGTTGTGAATTCTCCTCCTTCTTATAGCCTTCTGATAATTAAAGTCATGATATCCTCTTAAAAATATTATTGATTTTGTCTAAGCATGTTTTAACCGATTTGGAAATGGAATAATGCTTCGGTTGTGCTGTAAATGGTATTTCCAATTTTGATGATTCTGTTGATGCTGCCATTAATCTTGCAATTCATTTCTGTTTTCAGTTGGGATATGCTTTGATTCGTGTGATAATCAACTGACGACTTCGAATGAGTTCCCTCTTTTTGATGATGGAATTTGACTAGCATGTCTAATAAGGATAGAAATCAAATTCAAAATCTGAACCTCTAAATCAAATTCTTGAACTTCCTCAAACAATTTAAAACATGAGTCCCAACAGAGAGGAAGAAGATCAACAAACTCCTTCTCGGAAAAGTTTGCATCCTCCACATGTAAGCAGAAGGATCGACGAGCTGCCAGCCATATAGATAAGTCTTTACCCTGTAACAATCTGGTTAAAGTGCAATGTACAAGCCTTTTTGTCTTGTCTTTAAACTTAGAAACTCACTGTCTCAAAATTACTGCAACTTTTCGATGAATAATGCGCAGGTTTGGTGATAATTAGAAAGTTGTGCGATAAAGCTCCATTAAACCAGTCTTTACAGCTCAGATAGTTTGAGAGTTCATGATAAACATAGGCAGCGACACCATAAGCAGCATCTTTAAGGAGCAGTGCCGAAGTAATTTGTCACTGAAGTCGGGCAATTGTTCACGGTCTCTTGAAGAAGAGAAACCACAACAGGAGCTAGCAGTAGCTTATGATCTATTTGTGACATTGATGTCTGTTGTACTTTGCTTGAGTTTTCTTTATCACGAATATTGTTGTACGTTGTTCTAAGTCTAATAATCATATTCTTCATCGTGAATGTAGGTTGTGAAGATATGTCTGGGTCATAACACTTGAGTTCAAACTGACGGAGAAGCGCTTTATGCTCTGTCTTCTAAATGTTGGCTTAATATTGCAAATCTCTTATAAGTCTTACCCTTAAATCAAGAATGAATCATCTCGGGTTGTTCATGTGCCTTGACGGTGATCTTGCATTGTCTTCAGGGGAAAGTTGCAAAATGAGGTATTATGGGTGCTCCAACGGGATTCCCATCTGGGATGTGTGTGCAAGCAACTGGTGTGAGTAATACACCCACCCTTTCGCAGCCGCAGATGTCTTGAGCTCCCAAACCGTTGTCAGAAATACGGCGCAGTCAAAGGCTTTGGTGCGCAGGTCTCGGGTAGGAATTCTTTACTGCTCTTTCCTGAATTATATTTTAATTTCCTCTGGCCAAAATCGTAATGTGATTCTTTGTCATACGAATGTCTGATTTACCGACTTTACGCACGCTGGAAAGATGATTTACTGTTGATAAAACAAACAATTGTTGCTGTGGCACTTGTTGTTGTGACTGTTGTGCTTGAGATGGTAACAAATTTGACGCACCTTGTTGTGATTGCTGTTGAATTGGAACCTTCGATTATTATAGCACATGTGCAGAGTGCTGACTTGTCTGCATGCCTGAATCGGCAGATTGAGATCCAAGGACCTGATGCGGCTGTAACCCAGGGACCTTGTTTCCCAACTGCTGATGTATATTTGATAGATTATTTGTTGATTTATTAGTTACTAACTTCTTTTTCTGTTGGTTTTATCATGCAAGCTTGGAAGCGATTAGGATCACAAACAAAATTGTAAACACAATCACCAACTATGATGAAGACGGTAGAGACTTTGAAGTTTGCATTACTCAATTTCTTGACTGTTGTTGGTTGCACGCAAACCCTTCACATACAACATCATCTTGCCACTTTGAGTTAAAATGTTTTCACACAACTAATGCATTCACTTACCATTCTTATGTATACCTGATACTCAGTATTTGCATTAACAAACTCTTGAAGTTTATGTTTTTGTAGGTGCGCTCGGAGTTTCCGTCACATGGCTTTCCGGCGTTATGCAGGCGGTTCAAGAGCTGAGGCTGCCGGTGATTGTATACCTCAAACTCAAAACCTCTTCCATAAGTGCAATGTCCTCTCAAGCCATAAAAAATTAGTGGTGATTACACGTCGGAGCTCGATTTTTCTCCTCTAACTTCATACAGAACTCCTTTCGTTTCTCTGCACGATCTGAGCTTCTGAACGTAGGGGTTGTACCTACAGTTACCTTGAATCTGGCAGTACGTCCAGATGCAACACTAGAGGAAGTAAAATACCAAATGTCTTCATCCTCATGATGCTTCTTATCATGTTGCGCAAGCTTCCTTGGTGTAAAAGGTGAGTTCGTCTATGAGTTCTTTGAGGAATTTGGTGGAATATTTCCAAACCGTCTCAACATGCCCGCTCGGGCTCCGATTAATTTAGGAAATAAACTGACTAAGCCTTCATGTTTTGATCATGCAAACTTGATTTGAAGCCGTCGATATCTGGTCCCGTTAACCGTGTGCTCACATTTTAAATGCTTTTGCAGGTCACACACTTGGTAGTGGAATGCACGTGGGATTTTGCCAAGTCATGAAGTAATACAGTGAGGCACTTGGCTCTCGCTTTGGATAATAAGTTTGGTTCGTGTGAACCTTTCAAGGCCTGCCCATAATTGCATTCTTAAAGTTTTGAAAATTTAAAACATGAGATACTCTTGTAACTTGTTGGCATATTATTTAAGAAGAGTTGGCGACCTTGCATATCACTTGTGAATATCCGTTGATTATTCTAGCCTTTGTAATATTGTTAGCTTTCAAAATTCACTTTGTTGTTGGGATGAGACTCAAGTTGGAAATAAATGATCAATTGAAACGCAGTCCCTTGAAACTCGACTAGCTAACCCGTAATCCAGATTCAATCTTAAATAAATTCATGAAATCCTTCACCAATTGTAGTTTTACTAGAACAACTCAAAAAGATATTGCAAAAACGATGAGTCACTTGAGTAGTATAAATGGATGCTTTCTTCAACGTTGTGTCAAGTCTAATCCAAGTTCTATAATTATTTCTCAAGCCACTAATGTTGAATACTCCTTTTTAAAACCTAAGACTTGATGGGACCTGCTCTTCCTTGTTGAAAGGTGATGATCCCAATTCATGAACCAAACTAGCTCTGCCGGAAGTTGACAGTTTCTTAGACTCATCAATTTAAACTCTTGACCAGCCAAACCAAATCCCAAGTAAAACGAGTTAAACTCTTGTCATTGTAAATCAAACACCACCAGGTTAGATTGCACCTGCTGGATTTCAAACATTATCTTTGAATTTGAATCCACTCCATCTTGCACTAAAAAACCTGTTAGAGATGTCTTAAAAGGAAAAAAAAAAAAGAAATTGCACACTCGTTAGCCATAATAAATTCGCACACAAAAGAAAACAAAGATAAGAATACAAAAAAAAAAACAAGGAGGCAGGATCTTAAGGTCAGAAATTAGGGTGCAACAACTAGGTATCTACCAAAAGGTAGAACGGACTGAAGAGGTCACATCACCATTCTTAGAGTCTTACAAAACAAAACCATAATTTAACTAACTTGACAACATCAGAGTCTGAGGTTTGTAAGCTCCCCAGAGTCTAATAGCCGAAAGGTTGAGTTTTGTAAGCTCCCCCTAAGTTCTATCCAAGTTAATTTAAACTTATTTTGATAAAAAAAATGTTTTGAAGAAAGCAATATCAAAAATAAATAAATAAATAATTATGGTTCAGGTAAATTAAAAGCATTAAAAAGTATTTTTAATCTTCTTAAATACTCCCATGAATTCTCCCCCTTTTGTCATCAACAAAAAGTGAGTTCAGATATGTCAGCATGGAAGAATACAAAAAATATTTAATAATACAAATAAAAAATATGGGAAAAAGTTAAATTCTGATAAGACTAGCAAGAATAACCTTTGTTATTCCCAATAGAGAGAAACGACTATAATGGTTGAAATATTTATGCATTTCTCAAGATGGTCACACTTCATTTAAGAATATCAACCATCAGAAGTAATTATTTCAAACATTAAATAATCAAATATTCCATCTTTTAATTGCAACGTACAAGTCACTCAACTTCATCTATAAAATAACAACTTCAGAGACATAATTATGATATTTTCAACAAACTATTCTTTTCTACCTGGCAACATGAGTTATCCATTAGAGAAGGTGAAGAGCACTGAGGGGGAGAAAGCCAAAGAAGAATAAGAATAAGCTGAAGAAGAAGAAGAAGAAGAAGAAGAAGAAGAAGAAGAAGAAGAAAAGAGTGCCAAGAATGACTTTTTTCCTACGACTCTGATGAAGGAAGTGAGGAGCGAGTTGTTAAATGGGAAGATTCCTTTAGGGTTATGGGTTATTGTTCTGATCCAAAAAAACTTATGTAATCTATGAAATCGTATACTTTTTTCATTCAATCGATGAAAATTTTCCTTTTTTGCAATGATATTTGTTTCTTAATAGTTATAGAAACCTTATTTGAATGCATTTAATCATCCAAGAAATTTTTAGAAAATAGATCATCCAAAAGATAACCAAGCAAAGATTATACCGAATATTTATCCGAAAATAATAATGATTCCAAAATAAATATAGCTTAGTGTAAAACACAAGCATGCACAAACAAAACAACAAGACATATATACCAAACAATATGGATGAATAAGAACAAATAATGGCATATATTAGTTAACACAAGATAAGTTTAGAAAACATAAAAATGGGTTCTAGAGCCTAAGTCTAAGGTTTCTTCAAAAGTTTCAATATAGCTCTAAGATATGCACCCATGATATCTTGTCTAACATCCATATACCTCATCCTTTCATCCATATCAATATGCTTGACAACCATGGCTTGTTGAGTAGCAACAACAGAAGTTAGGTTCTTCTCCAAAACATCTTTCCTAAAACAGGAGGATGCAATAGAATTTAAAGTGACATCCTTCAAATTATGAATAATTGTTACATCTGAGGTCTGGAGAGAATCCCATCAAGTAGAATATGTTATTAGGTTAGATGCAAAGGATCTCTCAAGGACCAGATTCTGAACTTTATCTAAAAAGATATTTTTTTATTACATCCAAGTTGGTTTGGATAGTTTATGAGATGGATTAAAAGTTTGTATGAGAGGGTCCAAGTTCAGAGGATTGGTTTGTATGGTCAGATAGGTTTAGGGAAATTTCAGGGTGAAGGTGATCAAAGGGAATTTTTTCATACTTAACTATAGGTTCAGAGGCAAATTGAACTAGAGATAGATTTTGAACACTTTGTTCAGTTTCACTATGAAGTTCAGATACAACATGAACCTGATATTGACTTTGATCAGAGCTAGGTTATCTATGAGGGGATGCAGGGGGTGAAGGCTAAGATGATGGTTGGGGTGTTCTTGGTGACGAGGTAATTTCTAGTTAGACAAAAGTTACATGTTCAACTTCAGAAGCAGCACGTGTTTGGTTAGAAGGTTGGTCTTGAGGAGAAAAGGTTCTAATTGGAATAGCAGGAATAAGGTTGATGAATACATGTTTAGGGTCAAAGGATTTTAGGCCAAGGCTAGCTACAAAACTTGCTTCATCATGTTCTGATTCAGGACTAGAAGAAGTTTTTTCATTGGAGATATCTATAGATAGTTCATACATTGTGTTAATAGGGGATGGTTGATCAAACATAATATTAAAATATTATTGATTCTGATCACCCATGGGTTCAACATTGGGTGAGGAAGGATGTATAAGAGAAGGAATATGTGAGGGAATTGGTGAGGGAGTTGGTGGTTTGTAGTTAATGGTGGAGTAATCAAAATCATATTTAGGGATTATGTTCAGATTGATACCTATTACACCAATATTTAGAGCTTTTGAAGTAGCAACAACTTCTGAGACGACTTCTTCATGAACATCAGAAGCTTTAGTCACAATAGACTTTAAACCAGCCATAACTTCAGCAGCCTGAACCTTAGCAGATTCCAATTCACCACCACCAACAACCTCTTAATTTCCAGCATCAGAGATTTTTGAATGCTTCTTCGACTGATCTAAAATTACATATGCTAAAAGTTGAGCACACTTGAAGCTAAGCTCAATTACACTCTTATGAGTAGTGTCATCTGGAATTTTCTTCTTCCTCATCAAGGATATATGAACACCTTATTATTCTTCTTCCTCTTCAATCTCAATCAGATTCCTTAATCTCTTCTTCCTTGAAGGTTCTTCTTAAGTGACAGGGACAGAAGAAGCTTTCTTGGGAGACCTTCCACTTCTAGTTTTGGAGGGTATAAGCTTATTAGATGCAATAACTTCCTCAATTTCCTTTTCAATCTCCTTTTAATGTACATATCTCTTATTAGAGGGATTTTGAGCATCTTCTTGGACAATTGAAGCTACCTGATTCCTCTTATTAGAAGGCTTAAACACATCAATGGGCGTATCAGTAATATCTTTATATCTAATGATTTTTCCTTCATTGTATGTCTGTTTGATAAAATTATTGATTACTTCAAGATTATCTATCTTTGTGATGATAGGATAATCCTCAAGATAATCAGAATTGGTACATCTAATAGAGAGAGGTACCTTTGAAGCAACAACATCTCCTTTCTTCATAAGCTTCATGTTAGCAAGAACAAAAGCATATAAGATACTTCCATAGATTTCCTTAAGATCCCCATTGTCAGACAAGTTTTTAAGGGTATCAATTAGACGACCCTAATAAAACAGTTATGACAATAATCTAGCATAAGTCACATTCTTCTTGTAAAGGTTTGTGCTATCTTTTATTGCTTCACACAGGTGATTGAATATGCAGGTAAGCAAATTTATCTTATCTTCATTTTTCAAGTAGAAGAGGAAATGTTTATGATCCCGTGAAACTTGACCAATACTTCCTTCTATAGGAATCAGACATCCAATTAGAATCTTAAATAGAAGTCTAAATTATCTCTTCATCTTCTTAACTTTTCCATATCCAGAAAAACGTAGGTTGTTAGCATTATCAAACAAATAGCTCTTGATTGCACATGCTTCAAGACTGTTGTCTTTAATGCACATAATAAACCTTCTAGAGTTTGATGCTCTAAATTTTTAGTTTTCTAAGTGATGATCACATCAACACCCATCACAACAGATCTGAAATCAACATCTTCAAAGTTCTTCAAACTATCCCTTTCTCTACTTTTCCCTCTCAAAGAATTGCCCTTCTCCACCAGAAGTCTAAGTTTCACAAATGCAACATGTTCATCAGAAACTTTTGCTCTAACCCAAAAATCTTTCACAAGGTAAGGATAAGTTTGTACATTTAGCATTTCAAAGATTGGAGACCACTCTTGAACTTTGAAGAAGCTCTAAAGATCATACCCATTTTGATTGAACGAATTAAAATCAATAATTTGTTCCACTAATAACTTTAGATCATCTTGATTTAAATCCATGGATTTGGGATTGATGGACATACTTTTCCAGAATCGACTATCATGTGTGCATGTTTAGCATTGGATGAGGACTCCATAGTTGAGAGAAGCTATATTTTAGGGTTTATGGGGTTATTTTAAAAGGGGGTTTTAGAGAAGGTTAGAGAAAGCAAAAAGGTAGGTAGTGAGATAGTGAGGTGTGTGTTTTTTATATAAATGAGTTTTTTTTAGTGAAAAAGGAATTTCAAACAACACATAACATAAATGCAAAAATAAACAAGAAATAAATAAGTAAATGCAAATGACTAATAACAAATGAGTTTTTTTACTTAATAGTTACAACCCACGTGTCATAAGATGTTTCAAATGTATGGAGTGTAATAGGACAGATGCCAAAGGCAGTTACCAAAAGATGTCCAACTGTGTGCATATTAGAGGCAGATATTCTTATTCATAGTATCAGAGGTTAAGATGCTTCGGAGGCTATTTATTCATCAGAAGCTGATTCATAGCTTTTTGATCAAGGTAGCATCTTAACATCATCAGACTCTAATATAGAGTAAGATTCTTTCCCCGACTAATAGAAGTAGAATTATCATAGTAAAGTGTAATTCTTCTTTCATAAATATAAAGATCTTCTGACAAACATTAACAAATGATAGGATAAGAAACTATCTTACAAAAACACAATGATAATCATACCTCTCTTTGCAATATCAACTTTTGAGATTGTCTGAGGGGAACAATATTGTTCCAACAATGCTCTTCTAAACACCACAAGAAGTTTCCTCATACTTCTCAAAAACAACTAGATAAACTTCATAGATATAACCAAGTGTCTGAAGTACCAGTTCAATAAATGAGAACTTCAGTCTTCCTAGTACCAATAATATTGTCTTACTGATTTCTTCCAGATTCCACACTTCCTTCCTTTTTCATAGTTAGTATTTGAAATGTATGCCTTCTTCTTATTGAAGGTTGTAAGCAATCGTTGTCTTGGAGAAAATGTTGCTTTGTTCTTTTCTTTAAGCATATCTGCGGCAAAAATAATCTCATTCTTTGGTACCCATACTCTTATGGGTCATATGAGATTAGTTTTACAAGGCTTCGTCCTGTTTGTGCCTTAGCCTTATAGTAAGGTCTAGAATGATTCCAGACATTTTATATATAAAGATTTTGTCTAGGATAATTTTTTACCTTGACTTTTCAATCTCTTGAAATCTTAGGTACAATAGTCTTGAGTTATGAGTTTTTCAAAACCTTTGACTTGGGAGTCATAAGTTATAATTTACTTATAACCTTTGACCCTTGATTCTAAGTTCTTGTTTCCTCTAGAACTTGAGAATTATCTGTCATAGGGTCTTATTCATTCAAAATTTTACCATTTTCAGCAGCAGGCACAAAGTAAGCATTCAACCCCTTTTGAGCAGTGCTTGAAGAAGGGTCTAATGGTTTTATCAAAACATCAGTCCTTAGATTATAAGTCTTTTGATGATATCTTGACCTTCTCCTTTTCTCTTACATACTCTATAGATTATGAAAGCAATTTTAGTTCTTACAAACCTAGATATAATGAAATTTTGAAGAGCCAATTCATTTTTATCTAGAGGTTTGTCAGACATATCTTTTATTGGAGCAATTTGATCTTTTTCAAGTTTTTAATTTTTTCTTTAGAAAGATTTAGCTCATCTTTTAAAATATCATATTGCTTCTTTAACGTTTTCATATGTCTAGCTTTCTGCTAGCATCTTTCAATAAGATCATGACAAAGAATACTTAAATCAAATTTAGAGAGTTAAGAGAGTACCTATTCTGTCTCTTCTGACTCTAAGTCAGAACCAGGTAGATATTTTGGGTCTGAAAAGGTTGAGACCATCAAAGCAAAATTAGCTTCTTGTAATGCCCTGTATAATATATATATCTAGAATCATATAATACAAGTGTTATTCTTTGGTACTGACACAATCATAAGTGCCTATTGGCAACCTTTACATACTTTACCATTTCTAAACAATAGAACAGCCTATGGTATAAAATATGGAAAATGCCAAATAATAGAATCTAAGATCTGAGTATAATATCCATTATTATACAAGATACATAATACACAGTGGAAAACATAATCTAAGCTTCTCTTGAAACATTCATGCATAACTCTACTTGTAAACTAAACCTGCAAATAATACCTGAAAAACAACAACAATAATGGGGTGAGATAATAATCTCAGTGAGTTCCCCTATCATATGGGTTCACTCGGTTTTACAGAGTTCTAAACAAGTTTTACCTCAAGTCAAAAGAGAAAGGGATAAGACTTGAGTTCACACAATTAGCAATGTACGGAAACATGTCTTTTGAGTTCGCCAACTCAAACAATCATTAATCATAAACCATACTAAGGTAAACTTTCATGCCGCCTCACCTACGTCTAGGAATTTTAGTGTGGTTCACGGATCCTTGTAGCATAATTTGACATACAAATGGATTCGGATTCAAGGTGCTTTCCACATGAATCGTTACTTCCCATGGGACCACCCCTATCTCAAGTCTCTTACCCGTAGGCTTCATCCGTACACACGGGGTAAATGAATGGATTTGAATTCAAGTTTCTTCCCACATGAATCGTCACTTCCCATGGGACCACCCCTATCTCAAGTCTCTTACCCAAAGGCTCCATTCATTTAAGGGAACCCTTGCCAAAGTAATGGTTCATACATCCCAAATGAGCTCTACATAAGCATCAACTCTTGGGACGACACAAGTAAATGGTTATTTTCGACTATGTGATAAAATAAAACACAATGTGATTGTATTCGACAATCACAAGGCGAACACATTCACCTTAACCATATGTAACATAAAACCAAAAATGTTCCATACAAAGCTCTCCTCACAACTAGACAACTACTTGCCAATAATGCACACTTAGGCATCGTTGCATAAGCATTACCATCTATGTTATTCATCATGTCCTAATCACCTTATTAATCCATTCCGTTAATTAATATCAAGGGTTTCCTCACCATTCTTATAGTCTTTTAAGTACGTTATCACAAAAACAAGCATTCAATCACCATACATATATAGCATAACAAGTATAGTAGCATAACATAATACATCAAGCATAAATATGTCATGTAAGGCATAGAATCAACATTCATCTACCGATGTTCTTAGTTAATTTGTGATCACATAATTAGCTAGGTCTTTTGGAGCCAAGCCCCTTACCAATTATCAACCATCCCTAATGGTATTCATCACAACACAAGGTGTTTATCTTCACCCGTTCACATATTATACTACTTTCATTGAATTCGATACCAATCTATCTATCACATAGAGCATTGTAATAGCTTCCCGACGCTTCCGACCATGTCTCAATATGAATTACAGTTCAAAATTTATGAAGAAAACAAGAAAAGGGAAAACATAATTATGTCACGGTCTCACAACGGCTGTAAAGCGAGGTTGTTTGATTTCAGTTTGCACAACGAACATACGAGGAAGGAGAGCCAGAAGCAAAATTGGGTTATGGCCGCTTTGCGGCCAACTAGCGAGCAACTCGCCTTAAGCTCGCACAACGACTCAAACTGAATTCAGATTCTGCAGAATGTGAACAAGAGGTCATCCATGGCCAAACCTTCAGACCCACATCCCCACTTTGCATCCAAACACCCAACCAAACATGGATTAACATAATATAACATGTAATACTTCAAGATCATCAAATATTAGCTTTATATCCACACTTAAACATGTTTTTCATACAAAAACCTAAATCCCCAAAACATGTATTTCTTCCTTTCCCAAAGCTAGGACTAACTATGGAACTCACCTTATTGAAGAAGAAGATGATGAAGATGATGAATCCAAGCTCTTCCATGAGTTTATCCTCTTCTTTCCCTTTCTCTTATTTTTTACTCTTCCTTTCCTTATTTTTCTTACTATCTTCTTCCTTTTCTTACTATCTTTCTCTTTCTCTTTTCATTTAGCAATGAAGTGACTAGGCTTCTTGTAGTTGTAACAACCATCCTAATCTTTACTCCCATAATATGACCATTTGAAACCATTTATTTTACTAGAAAGTTTGTTCTTTTTCCTGGCCAAGTGTTGAAATATTTTGATGATAAAATCTAATTCATCATCATCAAATTCTTCATCAGAAGCTTCATCATAACTGGATTCTATGAGCTTTTTAGTTTGAGAGGATTTCTCAGACCTCTCAACAGAATTAAAGCCAAAACGTTAACTTGTTTTTCAGGCTCATCTCCATTTAACTCCATTTCTTGAATTTGGAGATTACTAACAAGACTCTCAAGACTTAGAGTGTTTAAGTCTTTAGCTTCTTGAGTAGTAGTTACTTTAGGTCTGTATTTGGCAGGAAGACTCCTAAGAATCTTCTTGACATGATTCGAAGTAGTATAACTGTTGTTCAAGACCTGAAGTCCAGACATAAGAACATAGATTAAATTTTCTCATCATCTTTCATTCTAAATAGCTCATATTGCTGAACTATAAGATTTGTTTTATCTTCTTAAACTTGTTGATTACCTTCATAGGTAGTACATAAAGATTTAAAGATAGTCTTAGCAGTAGATTTATCAATAATCTTTATATACTCAAAATAAGGCAAGACATCAACAAGAACACCTATCACTTTATGATATTTTCTATAGATCTTTTTCTGATAATAAGTGAGAGACTTCCTATTAACAACCATTCCAACACCATTGACCTGAAAGTCAATTCCATCTTCTAAGATGTACCATAACTAATAATCCAAACCAATGATATGAGTGTACATCTTGTTCTTCCACCATTCAAAATCAATAGAGTCACCGCTGAATGTTAGTGGTCTAACAATATATTTATTTTGACCATATGTACTTTGATTGTGGTTGTTGCTGCCATGGGGATAATCTCTCTTAGGACTAGTTACTGAAGAACTACCAGCCATGAAGAGGGTTATATTTTTCTCAAGATCTTTTTTGTACCACTGTTAAGTGTTAATGCATAAACTGTGCTCTGATGTCAAATGAATGTGAGAAAACACACAAGAAATGAGGGTTAATTGGGTATGCCAAAAATCGTTTTGCTTATGATAATAGAACTTCAGAATCTAAACCACATTAAGAGGCTGATATCATAAATATATACATCAGTATGAATAAAGTGATCAGAAGTAAAAGCAAGCAACACACAAAGATTATCCTGATTTCTCTCCTCAACTGAGATTAATCCAATCCCCTTGCCTCAACAAGAGCTTTTTACTATAACCAAACAAATTACAGTTTGCTCAAGCTCGCTTGCAAGAGACTTCAAACTCAATCAGCCTAGAAAGATACTTCTGCTCAAGCAACCTTACAAAAGACTTCTGCTCAATCAACCAAAAAAGAGACTTTACTGCTCAAGTACACATGTAAGAGACTTTAATGCTCAACCACGCGGGAAAAAAGCTTCTTATACTTTAAACAGATAATTTAGTAGAAAAGTTTAACTATTATACTTAGATACACAATCAGAAGTATAACAGTTGCTTAACAACCACAAATGTTCTTAACCTCTTAAGATTTCTAAGATATATAAAGATAAGAAATCTTAAGATCATATGAGATAACTGTTACGAATAAAGCTCAGAAGTCAGAGTTATGCTCAAGATATTTTAATGTTTTGTGTTATTGTTCACCTTCCTTCAAATATTTAGCTTCATTTTATAGAAATAGAGAAAGAGTCATTTGAGGGTTTGAAATAAGAGCTAACTTAGTGAATAAGTATGTCAAGAGAGACATTGGAGAATGTATCTGGTTAGAAGCATTGTCCATTGAATAATGACATTATTCACAACACCTTTTGAAGTACTAGGTATCTACCAAAAGGTGGAACAAGCTGAAGATGTCACATCACCATTCCTTGAGCCTTGCAAAACGAAACCTTGTTGGTTCTTCCCATAATTTGGCGCTTGACAATATTGGTCTGCTTTTGGCATAAGGTACAAATCAAAGGCACCTTTTGCTTTCAAAGTCTGAGTTATCATCATAGGCTGAAACATTATACCAGAGTCTGAACCTTCAAAGGCTGATGAACACATTTAGAGTCACCAGATTCTAATCAATCAAAATCTGAGTAACATTGCTTATCCACTTATACTTTCAACATGATTAATTCATAGTGAATTCTAAATTTGTGATCATGCACACTTGAACATATGTTAGTATACTCATTTGTTCTTTAAATACTTGATTATCATCAAAATTCAAGGGATATGAACAATTTTGTTCCAACAATCATCAGTTCAATCCATAATAGCTATGTCTACAACTAAGGTAGAATACATAACAGTAGTATGTCTACAACTAAGGCAGAATACATGGCAGCAGCTGAAGCTGCCAAGGGAGCATTATGACTTATAGGGTTAGTGAAAGAGTTGAGTGCTGAGCAAGCTGGAGTTCAGTTGCACTATGATAGCATGAGTGTTATCTATTTGGTGAACAATAAGGTGTATCATGCTAAGACCAATCATATTGATGTGAGGTTCCACAAGATCAGAGACTTCTTGGCGTCCGAACAAATATTACTTTAAAAAGTTTACACTTTAAAGAATGCAGTTGATATGTCGACCAACTCAGTCATCAGTAACAAGTTCAAACACTGTTTGGACATATTACATATTTATCAGTGTTAAGCAGAATGTGTACCTCCTTAGTTTCAAAGACGAATCGTTATACAAGAAGTCTTCATAGGGGTTTGATATTCGCCAAAGTGGAGATTATTGAATATGACTCGCATTATTGAGATAATTATGAATTGTTGAGATAATTATGAATTGTTGAGAGTATAGCTCATATTGTTGAAATAATTATGAGTTTTTCATATTATTAAGATAATTATGAATAGAGATAATTGTTTATTATAAAATTAAGGATTATAATTTTAAATAAACTAAATCCTAATATATGCCTTGTAACATCATAATTTATAAATTCACGAATAAAATAACTCTAATACCAATTTCAATTTAAGACATAAATCTTTAATGTTTTCATAGTAATTAAAAATGCTAACTCTTACACTCTTGTAACTCCAAAAATCAAGTCTTTAATGTTTTCATAGTAATTAAAGATGCTAACTCTTACACTCTTGTAACTCCAAAAAAAAAGAGCGAGTTAAAACTTATGTAAACACAAGTCAACTTTCACAAATTTAAATAAAACATATTCTAAAACAATTAAAAAATTATTTTAGTAAAAGTTTAGGAGTTTGTGTTTCAGCAGATCTTAATATGTACAACTTTGTTGATATCATTTAATATTTGATTTAAGGGATGTTTGTCTCGAGGATTAGAAATATATTTTCGGAAAATGTGACTCTAAAAATGCAACAATTCTAATATATTTTTTTTTAAAATTATAAGACGTTTTTAACATTTCATATTAATTAAAAAATTTAATTATCATTTCATAAGAAAAATAAATTAAATATGATTTTATAGTAACATTCCTCATAATCATATAAGACAGAAAAAAATTAAAAGAGAAAGAATAAATAAAATATTTACTTGAGAGTATATTAGGAATATTAGCCAAAATTTTTAGACATTTTCATGAGAGAAGCTAGAAAGAGATGAAAAAAAAAAGAGAAACAAGACGAGAGAGATTGCATTTTTAGAAAGAGAGAAAGTCAAAATGCACTTCCTGCACTAAAACAAGAGGATCCGCTTCCCGCATCAACTGCATTTGATTGCAATCTCTGGGCTCTGGCGTGCATTGCCATGACTCGAGGGATAAATGAGAATTTACAAACAACAATGACATGCATTTTATTTCTAGGTTCTATGATCCCTGATAAGCAGAATACAAAATATTTACAACTTAACCTAAAAACAACATTCTTAACATCATAATCTCAAAAGGTATGATTACAGCTCCACTGTAAATCAAATTTTACAGTAGTCAGTAACATCTACTCTGACTTGTTTCATTGAAATACAAACAACCAATAAGGTGTCCCTGCCCCTGAATGATTGCAAATTATGTATATAAATAACATAACAAGGCACAAATATTGATTAAATATCCTCTACCAGCATATCATGTTCTAATTCATGATTTTACGATATACGATTAACTGCTAAACTTTGCGTGGTAGCTGCTATCTTTGTGACTGCTCAACTCTCCGTGGTGGTGGTAACTGTCTTTGATCGAGTTAAACTTTGCCATGATGGAAAAGTAGCGGCGCTTGAAATAAGGTAAATTATGAATGCAACATAAGCAGCTGTTATTACGCTCACAACAGCGGTGATCACTGCTCCGTTCACTTCAGATGAAAAGAATTCCAGCAAAAGATAGCCGTTTATCACTATCACCAGAGCAGCCACAAGCCAGGAAATAGTCTAATGAAATTATAAGACAATTATGAGCCATGACTATTATAAAATGAATCCAAAATGCAATGGAATCGTATATATACCTTGAGGACAGAGCCGATCTTGAAAGTGCCCATTATCTGTTCCTTCGACACCAAACAAAGCAACGGAATCAATGCGAAGGGGATCTGTACCGACTGAAGAACATTAAGCCATTCATTTAGAACATCTAATGATTCTTCTGAGGTGTCAAATATAAGAGCAACTATCATGGTTGGAACGATTGCAAAACTCCGCGTAATCAAAGCCCGCATCCATTTTTTCAACTTCAAATTCAGAAAACCACCCATGATGAATTGCCCAGCATATGTACCAGTAATCGTGCTACTTTGACCGGCTGCTAATAACCCGATAGCCCATATATAAAGGATTGGGAATGCTCCACCTCCATACTTCTCCTGAAGATACTGTCCGGCATTTACGAGACCGATCCTATTGGCTATTTCAGTACCGTAAAAGCCCTTAGCAAACACAGTTGTGACAAATATATTAATGACAAAGGACACAAAAAGCGCAATGGTGGACTCTATCGAGTAGTATTTAAGAGCTTCTTGAACACGGCCTTTCTTTTTCGGGTCAACCTGTCTTGATTGAACAAGTGCAGAATGCAAGAACACGTTGTGAGGCATGATAATGCAACCAACTACTCCAACAGCTTGTTGAATAGTTCTGGAGCTAAGTTTAGGAACCAAAATACCTACAAAGATAAAATGAAAGCATGTATAAGATATGAAGCGCGAGCACACCCAGAAAATTTAATTGAAATGAAGACAAATTCCAAATTGTATATAGCACATGTTCAAACTCCGAATCGACGAAATAAAGTCCTTACCAACAAGAACATCGAGGCCATCTGGCTTTGTTTTACCAAACATCCATGCAAACGAAAGAGCCATAACAGCAATCAGAACAGCAAAAAATGCCTCCAATTTCCTCACACCATAGTTCTCAAGAAAGAGGAAAATAAAACTGTAACAAGGCAACCACATAGAAGTTAATTGTTTAATTTTAAGTACTATATACATTGTTTAAAAAATAAAAAGCTTGAACCAATAGCTTCTTAAATGCCAATACAAACCAAAAAAGACACTTTTTTTACAACTATAAAAAGCACACTTGATCATGGACTCATCAATATTTCCGATTTTGGACTAAATGATTTATGTTCATATATTCTTTCCAAAAGACAAAAACTTTCCCAAAGTCAAAACTCCAAATCATTCCCTCTCTTCTCTTACGCACAAATTGAAGTTAAGTAACTACGGTGCCGTAAACTATCATCAAACGATATGTTTGATAGTACACATAACACATGTAATCGATATAAAGAATCTCTAAAATATCCAAAAGAGGATTCCCAAACACTATTGCATCTAATTTCAAGAAACCAGTAGGGACAAATCGAATCTAAAGCTTCGTGTCCATCCACACACGCTTTGGATTTCATAATCATTCAATCACATTTCTCATATTTATTTAGTTATACTATTTTCTTAGCCCCTAAGTTTGTTAGAGGGTATTTTAGTATTTTATCTTATTCTAGTAACCCTAATTTTAGCTTATAAATAGGGTGACAATCATTGTAACTATTATCATGTTTTGTAACCGTCATTCTTAATAGAATATTTCCTTTGTTCATCATTTATTCATCTTTGCACCAACAACATCATGTCCCCAATAAAATGCTATATACCCCACTCCCCATCCCAGCATAAATTCAAGTACTAATAAGAGACCCCCACGTCTCTTGGAGCCGTTCTCACGCTACAAACCGGTTTTGTAAATACGACTCAGAATGAAAACAAACATAATAGTAAGTTGAAAAAGAAATTACCAATCTAAAGCAGTAATAACAACACCAGCCCAAAGAGGAACAGTGGCATTACTCAAAATCCTAATAGCAATAGCACTTCCAATAACCTCTTGAATATCAGAACCAATAAGCGCAACTTCAGTCATCAACCAAAGAACAATCCTAGCCCAAGTAGGATACTCCTCTCTACAAAGCTCCGCCAAATGTCTCCCGGTAGCAACACCCAACCTCGCCGACAAAAGTTGAATAAGAAGCCCCATAGCCGTAGCCCACATAAGCAACCACAACAACGAGTAACCTGCAATCGCACCGGATTGAAGATCTCCCTCCAAGTTTCCAGGATCCAGAAAAGCTATACTCATTAGAAAACCAGGACCGCTGAATAACCAGAGCTTCTTCCATGAAAAAGGCGGAACTCGAACTCCGTTGTCGATGTCGGTTTCGGATTCGTCTTCTCCGATAATGACGATTTTGTCGGATGAATCGTATGCACTTTCGTCCTGTTGGTCTTCTAACAGAGGCTGTTGGTTTTGGCTTTGGTTTTGTCGATGAGACATGGTGGCGATTGAGGATGAAAACTAGCGTCGCGGTTACGCCGTCGTGTTTGAAAGTGAAAGTAGTTAGTGATGAGTGGAGTTTTGAGTAGAGTTAAGTTAATCACTTAAGGTACTTTTTCTGCACTTGCTTCTTCTGGTTTATTGATATGAAAGGAATAAAAGTGAAGATTAATTAATACTTAAAACTACTCTTGTTGTGGTCCCAGAGTTGGAAATTCGGTTCCGTTTTTTTTTTATACTCTTTAATTATTATTGATATTTAATAGTATTAAATTATTAAATTATTATTATATAAATTTTATAAAATAACTACTCTCACGCAATAGTGACTTGTTAGACGACAATTGTTGCACATGAGATGAGACATATCGATTTTATGAAAATTTTGTTCCTTTTACACAATCACTAGTATTTTAATAGGAGGATATCTTTTTCCTATCAAAGTATGGTTTTTGTTTAGATCTTTAAATATTAAAATGTCTTCCTATATCAAGTGGAGAGACCAATAAATATAAGTTGAGTTTGGTTTTGATTCATTTGACAATAGTTATTGATTTTAATTCAGATATTGTAGTTATTGAAGATGGCTTGTATTCAAGTGTTTTGTTGGGCTTGTATTCAAGTGCTTTGCTGAAGAGAGGGCCAACTGGGTTGGGATTGTTGCAACAAAGTTATATGCGACTCTTTTTGATTTGATAATTTGTTGTTTTGATATGGGCTTGTGTAAGTGTAAGTGTATTCAATTGTTCTGATGTGTTGTTTGTACTTCATATCAAAGTTTTTATTTTAATTGGTAGTGTATGATCATGTATGCAAACCATATACAAACTATTTTACAAGGTTGTTGTCATCGCCATGTCGTTCGGTCATTATTAGAGTACTAATTATGTTCGAATTCAGGTATGATCATATGCTTGATTGCTGTTAAAATTCAATTCACCATATTATTATTTGATTGTTACAATTCTTGGTAGATGTTGAGTTGATAAACGTTATATGGAATTAAATTGAGTCAATTTCATACTAGCAAGAGAGTAATGGGGTGTGGGGCTTGCATCATAGGGATATTTTTGCCTTGTTTGTATGTAGCAAGTTGAAGGCTATGAATGGGGTGAGATAGCTGGATTTGGACTTGTTTGGGAATGTGTTTTAGTATTAATTAATACTATTCAAATATTATTTTTGTTTATAGAAAAACACTAACATGTCATACATTGTTAACTAGTACCATTTTCAAGATTCTATACTTATTAGTTCAATGTAATAATCAGATGACAATTCAAATTTTATGATGTCTGGAAACTCTGTTGATGGTATGAAAAATGGTGAACACATTGCACCTATTGTTTTCACCTTTAGTCCATTCAAACACATTTATGAGTATCAGACCCACCAGAAGAACTTGTGGCTCCAACACAATGTCTTTAAAAAATGAAAATCTCCACACAGGTTAATCATAATCTATAATAGATAATTCTTTTATTTTAATCATTCACTAGCAAAGAAATGAAGAATTGAATTGGTGAATTTGTCAGCTTCTATGTACTCATGTTTATGAACGACAAATTATGTAACTTTTCTCCTTATTAGTACATTATAGAATAATAAAATGGCGTTCACTAACCAATTGTATTTGGTGCAGAATGTCAAAGATTTTCATTGGCTAAATGAATCTTATTCTTAGATTGTCAAACATCTTTTGAAGCATATTTAGACCTGCTGCTCATGTTGGGTTTAAGGGTGGAGTGGGGATGTCTTTGCTATTCAAGTTATTGATGTTATTCTTATTGGTAGACCATTGATACTAGTTTATAATACTGTTACTTTTTAAGTTTTAATTTGCTGTAATTTGTATTTATGTTGATTTTGAATTTAAGGTGCAAGTACTTTGGATTTGGATTATGTTGGATTTATGTTAAGGTCATTGATGATAGGCCATTAGATTTATGTTGGATTTAAGTTATTGGTAATTAAGATTTATATTGGATTTTAGTTGTAGTAATTTTTACCTCAAAATATGTTATTTGGTTCAACAAAAAAATCAGTCCAATAACCCAATTAAACTGGCTGTAATAACATGTGACACCTCCCAACCAACTCGTCTAAAGCGATTAAAACATTGGGTGGAAATGAGCTGAAATGGCTCCCTGCGGGTTGGACTGGGTGAGGTTTTTGACCCCGACAACCTGATCTGTAGTCCACCCCTAACTCTATATATACTATTGTATATATTGTGAATTGATGTCGTCAAGAACAAATTAAAATATGAGAAAAATATTGAGTTTTTTGAATAAACATAATAAATTCCATTAGGTTTTACAAAAGATAGAAAAGAAGGAAGAAAAATAATAAGAATTGGTTAAAACTGTTTTATTATTCACTTATTCAATAAGGGTTCGAAGATTACAAGTAAATACTAACAATTAACCTCTCAATAATTTGAGAGAATTAATCTATTTATAGACTAATAAGCTAACTTACAAGCAAAACCTAATTCGATATGTTAACTTAAACACAAAGTTAACATATTTCGACAGCATGATTGAACAGACTTCGACTCCAGCATGCACAAATTATGTCGAACCATGAAATTACCTTTGTCGACACTAGAGTTCGATCCAAAATACTACAGTATACATCGTGTATCATATATATATATATATATATATATATATATATATATATATATATATATATATATATATATATATATATATATATATATATATATATATATATATATATATATATATATATATATATATATATATATATATATATATATATATATATATATATATATATATATATATATATATATATATTAGCTTTGAAAGTTTTTATCCAAATATCAACAATGTCATATGTTGTCAAAATAAACCAAAAATGTTACTTTCTATCCAATGTATTTTTCAAACTAGACTAATTATAGCAAGATTAGAAGTTGATGATGAGTGTATTAATTGTATTGAAGTAATAAAATTATAAATTTATTTCTACAGGGATTATGTTATTTTAACAAGGTGATTGTGATTAGTATCTTATGAAACTAAATAGGAGGTTTTCACAATGACTCTGCAAACAAATAAATTGCAAGAATGAAATTGTAGGAAAACACAAGATTGATAAAGCGATCAAATTTCATTTTGAGTCCACTGATTATCATTGTTGGTAACTACGTCTATTTTTTTAAAATGATTTTCAAGACTTATGATAAATTAATTAAAACAATTGTTATACCTAATTCCTTGGTGTATAACTCACGCCTCTTAAAAACAACTCCTTAATTCTCTAGGTGAATTCAAAGTAAAAATAAGCAAGAATGTTCGTTAATTTCTAAATCACAAACTTATAATTATTTATTCATAAACCAACTACTAAGTTTGAACAATTATTCTATTTTAGGCTTACAACGTTAGTGTCAATAATCACTATGAACCTAAATTCAATTTTGTAGTGTTATATTTGTAAATGCACTAATAAGGGCGTGGACTTTACAACCCTTAGGAGAGGCGACGACCATATTTCACCTTCGAGAAGGTCTCACCTCGCCCCAAATACCCCCATTTTCTCAGTTATGGGAGAGAAGTCTGGGTCAGTAGCTGATCCACGTCCTTCTTAAAAAGTAGGGATTTAACGATCCACCATTAACTAGGTGGGGGTGGTGATCTTTCTTGAGGAAACCCTAGATCCAAAGGTCTCTATAAATACTTCTCCCTAACGAGAGAAAGGGGCATCTCATAACTTACACACAATAACTAAATTAACACACTTGTATATAGAGCCTCTCACCTCACTTGAGTTGGCCTATCAGAAAACCGTAAACACGGTAACATCACAGTACAAGACTTCTCGCCTTCATGGGGAAAGTCTCTACCATCCTAAAATTGTTATAAACCTAGTAAGGCCTCTGAGTATCCCTACCCTTGTAGGGATACCACACAAACTTGTACTATTTTACTAGTATAGTGGAGTCCACCTTGGGGTCTAGGTAAAACTAACTTGGAAAACACCTCTTTCATTCTCATTCGTTTCATCTTCCTCGTGAAAATAGCCAATAAAACTCCACGTTCTAATACAAACACCATAGCTGGTGGAGGAAGCTCCAGCTCCTCCCGAAGGAAGGTGTTTGCTGCAAATGTAATATCTTATGGGTTGCATAGGGATGAACAAGGGGGAACATGGATTAACATCGCCTTTTTTGATATTGGTGCTATTGGAACTAACCTTCATGATAATGACCCTATGGTCATCACTGTACAACATTGAAATGGGGATATAAAGTGAGAATTAATAGATACTAGTAGTTTTGCTGACGTCTTATTCTGTGATACGTTTCAGAGACTTCAACTCAATTTTAAAGAGGTTAAAGTGTTCAGAATTTCATTAATAGAATTGTCAGACGAACATGAACATGTATAAGTAAGGGGCAACGTGACCCTATAAATAACATGCAGTGAGGGAACAATCATATATTCCAAATCATAATGGCAATAGCAGCTCCAATACCTCTTGAATATCAGAACCAATAAGCACGACTTCAGTCATCAACCAAAGAACAATCCAATACTTATTTCTAGAAAGTTCATCCAAATGTCTCCCTGTAGCAACACTTAATCTCACTGACAAAAGCTGAATAAGAAGCCCCACATTCGTAGTTCACATAAGCTACCATAATAAAGAGTAACTAGCAATTGCACCAAATTGAAGATCTTTGATGATTTTTGTGACCTCTATTTGTGAAGGACGGAGAACCTCTAAGAAGCGAAAGTGAAAGAAGGATAATTTCATTAATAATTCCAAAGGATGGAATACAATCGAATTTATAACAGACTCATACATTACTTACCATAACACAATTATACCCATCCTACCCTTCCATAGTTAACAGAATCTAATTTGCCAACCCACTCCCTATATTTATAGGATCACCTCCAATTATGTCATGTAATCTTCCAAACTCTTTGGAGCTTTGATCACTCTCTTGTCTCTTTCCACATTTTGCACCCTTCTTCTATTATTAGGCTTTTTGGTTATGGTTTTTCATGGACTTGATCATATCAATACTCCCTCATCAAAATCAACCTTATCCTTAAGGTTACAAGTATGGTAGAAAATCGTTTTACTGCTCCCAACAGGTGTGATTTAGTAGCACGCTGATAGCAAATGGGCTGAAGAAAACATAGTGGAAGTGGCCCAAGATGTTGCAACGGGAAGGCCCAAGAGAAAAGTCCACATGCCAAAGTATCTAGAAGATTTCTTCACAGGAGAATCAACAAATTCAGTTAGGAGGAAATGAGTTGGCAGCTTATTAGTGGCTCACCTAAATTTTGCAGAAATATTCTCTAGATGTTCCTTATTTTGTATTCCGTTATTTCTATCATTAACTAGTCTATATAATGGCATGTATGCAATGAATGAAAGGAAGCATATTTTATCCAAATTCTCTTTCTCTCTATTGTTTTTGGAGGCCCCTAGTTCCTCGAACTCTAGGATTTATCACTGCCCCAAACAAATTTGGTGCTTTCATTGAACCCATCCATGGCGGACGACACTCGATTGAAAGCTATCGACGATGCTATCTCCCATTTAACCACCAATCAAACCGCTCTGACCAACTCACAAACACTTCTTGCTTCCAAAATCAATGACATTCTCAGTAAACTCTCGTCCCTCGAATCACCATCTCACTCCCCCGGTACCGGATCTCCGTCCTACACTTCACCCCAAAACTCCAATAAACCTCACCGCATGAAGCTCGACGTACCTCGCTTCAATGGAACAGATGCCTTGGGTTGGATCTTCAAGATCAACCAATTTTTTGAGTATCATAATACGTCGGAATCAGAACGACTGACAGTTGCATCATTCTACATGGAAGGACCGACTCTCGGCTGGTTTGAATGAATGTCTTACAACGGCCAGCTTACCAATTGGGCGGCGTTGTTGCACGCACTCGAGGCTCGTTTTGCTCTGTCACAGTACGACGATCCCAAGGGCGCACTGTTCAAACTCACTCAAAAAGGGTCGGTCAACTACTACTTAACGGAGTTTGAAACGCTTGCAAACCAAATCGTGGGTCTCCCACCGTGTTTCCTCTTAAACTGCTTCGTCTCAGGGCTTGCACCGGCCGTCCGCCGAGAGGTTCAGGCGCTACAACCACTATCTCTCATCCAAGCGGCTGCTTTGGCTAGGTTGCAGGAAGAGAAACTCCATAAAGCTCGCAGATCTGCTCGCCACAAAGGTATACTTCCCACCCCTGTTGCGTCCCCTGGCCGTTTTCCAAACAACCCCAAACCATCCTTACCACATTTCAAACGTCTAACACCTACGGAGATGTCTCTTCGCCGTGAGAAGGGGTTGTGTTTTAACTGTGATGAGAAGTTTAGTCCAGGTCATAAATGTGCGTCAAAATTTTTTGTTCTTATTATGGAAGAAGACGAGTCACAAGAGGCAAATGCGATTCTGACTCCTTCTGAATCTGAGTTGTTACTTGAACCGAAACCCGACCAGACTCTTAACCAATCCCAAATAAGTTTCCACGCCCTTTCGGGCCACTTGGCCCCTGAAACTCTGCATCGGGTGGACCGCATCTCCACCCATAATGCGGTTATCCTAGTTGATGGTGGCAGTACCCACAACTTTATTCAAGAAAGGCTGGTTAAATCCCTTGGGCTGAAGGCCTAATCCACTTGTTCTCTCAAGGTCATGGTAGGTAATGGTAATGAAATTGAGTGCCACCAAGTTTGTCCTCAATTCAAAATTCACATTCAGTCTCACACATTCATTGTTGACCTACACGTCCTTCCCCTTAGTGGTGCTGATATTGTGTTAGGTGTTCAATGGATGAAATCTCTGGGTCCTATTCTTACTGACTATAATGACCTCTCTATGAAGTTTCTCAAGAATGGTAAGATGATAGAGTTAAGGGGTGAGAGGGATGGTGGCCTTCACCTCATTACTGCCCAACAGGTACGACACCTCATCCACACCAATGGGGCTAGTGCCTTCTTTCACATTCAAATTCTACAACCAGCGCCCCCTTCAATCCAAATCAGTGATCCTAAACTCCAAACCTTACTCCACAAATATGACTCCTTATTTCAGCTACCTTCAACCCTTCCACCTACTCGTGAAAATAACCATTCCATACACTTACTACCCCAGGCCCATCCTATGAATGTTCGTCCCTATCGCTATCCCTATTTTCAGAAATATGAAATTGAGAAACAAGTGGACACTATGTTGGCTAATGGGGTGATACGGCCAAGTACAAGTCCCTTTTCGTTGTCGGTTCTCCTTGTTAAGAAGAAAGACGGTTCTTGGCGATTTTGCATTGATTACCGGGCCTTGAATTCAATCATTATAAAAGACCGTTTTCCAATCCCCATTGTTGATGAATTGTTAGACGAATTGGGCAGGGTTGTGTGGTTCAAAAAATTGGATTTGCTACAGGGGTACCACCAGATCCTTATGCGGGAGGAAGATGTTTTTAAGATAGCCTTCCGCACACATCAAGGTCACTATGAGTTCCGGGTTATGCCGTTTGGACTGTGCAACGCTCCATCGACATTTCAAGCTACCATGAATACGATATTCAAGCCATTTCTGCGCAAGTTTATCATTGTGTTCTTTGATGACATTCTGATCTACAATGCTAATTATGAGGATCACTTGAAGCACATGGATCAAGCATTTTGGGTTTTACAGGAGGGGCAATTTTTTCTCAAGCAATCAAAATGCTTGTTCGCTCAACGTCAGATTGAATACCTTGGTCATATTGTTTCTCAATATGGGGTTGAACCCGTTAAGGCAAAGGTTCTTGCGATTCAGCAGTGGTCAGTTCCGAGTACTCTCAAAGCTCTGCGTGGTTTCTTGGGCTTGACAGGTTTCTACCGACGATTCATCAAGGGGTATGCGACAATTGCAGCTCCATTGACTCAACTCCTAAAAAAAGATCAATTTGGCTGGAATCCTGGTGCGCAGTTAGCTTTTGATACCCTCAAAACCGCGGTAAGCACCGCACCAGTTTTGATTCTCCCTAATTTTACTTTACCATTCATGGTAGAAACGGATGCCTCCGGTGTCAACATGGGTGCCGTGTTATCTCAACAGAACCAACCAATTACTTTTTTTTAGCAAACCATTTTTTCGCAAGTTGTTAAATGCATAGACCTGTGTTAGAGAACTCTTCGCCATCACAACAGCAGTGAAGAAATGGCGACAATATTTGTTGGGTCATTCCTTTATGATTCTGACAGATCATCGCAACTTAAAGGAGTTGATGTCACAAGTTGTACAAACACCAGAACATCAGTTGTACCTGTCACGGCTGATTGGTTATGATTACACGATTCAGTATCCTGGCAAAACGAATGTGGTTGCAGATGCTCTTTCTCGCATACCAGAAAATGAGTCCTCCGAGTTTTACATGTTGACAGTTCCCAGTTTCTCCTTCCTGAAAACATTAAAGCATGAACTCTCCCAACAACATGAATTTCTCTCCAAACTGCAAGACATTAACAATAACAGTGAGGGCACACAAGATTTCAAAATTGTTCAGGGTCTTATCTATCACAAAGATCGCATTTGGTTTCCGCGCACCACTTCCTTCATATCGGTTCTATTGGTGGAATTCCACAAAACACCTACCGGAGGCCATATGGGTGTCACCAAGACTTTGGCACGCTTAAGATCAAACTTCACATGGGCCGAGATACGTGATGATGTCCATAAGTTTGTTCTCGCTTGTTTGGACTGCCAACACTCTAAATATGAAACGAAGAAAGTTGCTGGATTGCTTTATCCATTGCCAATTCCTCATGCGCCATGGGAAGACTTATCTCTTGACTTTATCGTGGGTTTACCTCCTTACCATGGGAACACCACAATCCTAGTGGTCGTTGATCGCTTTTCCAAAGGGATTCATCTTGGTATGTTGCAACCTCACTATACTTCTTACAAGGTTGCTTTACTCTTTATGAACATTGTTGGCAAGATCCACGACATACCCCGCAGCTTGGTTTCAGACCGTGATCCATTATTTGTGAGTCGTTTCTGGCAGGAGCTGTTCAAACTCAGCGACACTAAGTTACATATGAGTTCGTCCTACCACCCTTAGACTGATGGCCAGACAGAAGTGGCAAATAGGGTCATTGAGCAGTATCTCCGTGTGTTTGTGCACTCAAAACCGGCAACTTGGGGCAAGTTTCTCATGTGGGCTGAGTGGTCTTACAACACGTCTCAACACTCGGGCACAGGAAAATCTCCCTTTGAGATAACTTTTGGGAAAGCACCACCCACCATTCCTCAATATTTGACAAGCACCTTCAATATTGAAGATGTTGATGAATTGTTGGCTAATCGTGAGACTATGCTTATCACTCTGCGTAGAAAATTGACCAAGGCACAACAAGCTATGAATAAATTTGTTGATGCACATAGGTGAGATGTACAATACAACATCGGGGATTGGGTGCTGGTTAAGTTACGACTACATCGACAGACTCTCGTCACTGCCGCTCCTTATTCAAAACTCAGCAAACATTTTTACGGTCCGTTTCAAATTCTGGAGAAGGTGGGATATGTTGCTTACAAACTTCTCTTGCCACAAGGAGCCAAAATTCATCCAGTTTTTCACTGTTCCATGTTGAAACCTTTTCACAAAGACTCTTCTGCCCCAATTCCAACAGCGACATTACCCCAGTCAACACTGGATAATCAACCTATCATCACTCCTCTAGTGATACTCAACACCCGCTGGACTAAAACTGTTGAACTGCATCTCGAAGTGCTAGTGCAATGGGAAGGACTGCATACTGATGATACTTCTTGGGAAGATTGGGATAATCTCAAACAAACATACCACCTTGAGGACAAGGTGCTTCCAGATGGGGTGGAGAATGATATCAAATGGGCTGAAGAAAACATAGTGGAAGTGGCCCAAGATGTTGCAACGGGAAGGCCCTAGAGAAAAGTCCACATGCCAAAGTATCTAGAAGATTTCATCACAGGAGAATCAACAAATTCAGTTAGGAGGAAATGAGCTGGCAGTTTATTAGTGGCTCACCTAAATTTTGCAGAAATATTCTCTAGATCTTCCTTATTTTGTATTTCGTTATTTCCATCATTAACTAGTCTATATAATGACATGTATGCAATGAATGAAAGGAAGCAGATTTTATCCAAATTCTCTTTCTCTCTATTGTTTCTGGAGGCCCCTAGTTCCTCGAACTCTAAGATTTATCACTGCCCCTAACACAAGCCCTGCCACTGCATTAAGGAAAAATGAGTGAGAACGCCATTTATCATCTAGGACCTAAGAAAGGAGATAAAACCATTGGGAAGGGTTCTCATGAACAAATGCTCGCAAGTATAGCTTCACTGTATGATTCATCACTTCGGTATGTCAAAGGATTTACAAGAGATCATCATTATGTCCACTACAAGAAAGAATGTGTGTGAAGACATTATCAAGATGCTAAATCATCGCTCAACTATAGCTTCTTCATCCCGACCAACTATTCCTAGTAATAAAAATGATGCAACTCATGTTGATTAGTATGAGAATGCGTCTAGCTATATAAATAAAGATGTTGATGCTGACATGTAGATGCCTCTGACAATTACTCTGCCACTTTGTTAATTTGATTTTTCTGTTTCTTTAGTTTGAAGGTTTTTGTTCTGTTGATTAAATATTTAGTCACTTTGATTGACTATGTTCTTAGTTTGGTGGTTTGATTGTTAAGGATACTGGTATCTTATTTTATTTACCCTTAGCTCTTTTCAAGCAAATAAGAGGAGAAAAGACACAAATGAATTATGATGTTGGTACTTTGTGGTTATGCTAATTTTATGCATGAATTGTGATTTTTATTGGATTGCTTGAATCTTGTTGTTAGTTTTTATCGCCTGATTATCTTTGTGCTAGAAGAGCTTAATCTTTATTTTGCTTAAAAATAGTTAAAGACGGATTTTGTTATTATATATGGATTGACTTATTTTTATTGGAAAAAGATTAAGCAATATGTCTCAAAAGTTGCTATGACATTTTTGTTTTGTTATACATTGGTGCACTATTTTTGAAAATTTTCGGTTGATTCCAAATTTTGTGTTCTAGAATTTTCGAATTATTTATTTTGTTTAGAATCAATATTATTTGATTTGAAAATATTTTTTGTAAAAAATATTAATTTGTTATCGAATGTGCATGATTTGAAAAGATTTAATTTGTTGAAGATTGGATAAGCTATGGAAGAAAAGATTTAATTTGTTGAAGATTGGATAAGCTATGAAAGAAGGATTTGTTTTGTTAAAGATTTGATATAATTTGGATTTGTTGGACAAACCTTAATGAGCCTTCTAGCTGGATTGAATTCTCTATATAAAGTGATCAATTCCCCTTGTGGAAAAATCAGACAAAAGACAATATGCACATTCGGAGATATAATTGAGTCTTGTAGTGTATTTTTCTTGTGTAAAACTTTGTCCTTTATTATTCATTACTACATAGGAGAAATATAAGTTTTGGTTTCTATATGTGAAATTTGTCAGCGTCTATGATATTGATTCTAATAAATACTTGAAAGAGTATTTAAGTGGAAGTGACATGATCTCCAGTTGAGGGGATGTCTGAGTTGAAATTAACTGATAGTATTAAAAAAAATATTGAATTGAGAGAGTTCATACGAGACCGTCGTTTACGGTTAATTATTTATAATTAGTGAATTTTCTGTCCATTAGACTACATATCATCAAACGGAAGTGATAATTATATCGAACTAAGTGACCAATTACTTATAAGATATATGGAAGAAAGGACATAAACACAAACAAGTTAAAATATTATCATTGATTCTAATTATCAATTCCTTCTATAACTGAGTTCCCACTTCCTCTTATAGTCTTCAAAACCTTCTCAAGTACAAACACTCTTCCCGCTACGTTACCTCCGTCCTTGCCATCTAGGAAACCAGTCCAACAAAAAAACCAGTTTTAACACAGATCGGGTCTGAATTTGAACAACTTTAAAATCTGTTCACAAATTCATCCAGTGAAAAATAATTGATTGTTTCAGTTTACAACAACAACAAAATAACTAAATATGTTAACTAAAACATATGAACAAAAGACCATGAATATCTTAGGAGGAGTTAGAGAGAAGAGGTTTACAAAGTGGTGGTGTTATGCAGGGCCGACCCAAACCTGTTAGAAGCCCTGTTCTATTTTAACAGTAGGGTCTATAATAAAATAAAGTTACAAATTTTGAAAAAAAATTATTTAAATTTTAAATAATATAAAACTAAGAAAATTTAAAAAATTATTTAAAAATAAAAAATAATTGTTATGCACGGTCAATGTAAAAAGTTTTACACTGTCAATATATTACAACTATTTGTTGGTATTACTTTTCAAGTGGTTAAAATAAAAGTTAAACGTTTTATATAAATCAGCGGTTGTGATTAACCGACGGTGTAAAAAATCTTTACACTGTCAGTACATATATCAATTAAATTCTTAGAAATATTTCAATAAATGCAAGTATAATTTTCGTATCTTTTATGTCGGTAAAATTTTTCTTTTTTTTTTAGAATTGTTGCTAACTCCTACAATCAAGAGAAGATAATTTACGTGTCAATTTTAATACTCTAATGTATATATATATATATATATATATATATATATATATATATATATATATATATATATATATATATATTTATAACATGTAAGTCTTTTTCGTCTAATTAGAAAAAAAAAAAAAAAGACTATTAAATTTATTGCTAATTAGAAGAAAAAAATCCACAGAATATGTTTTAATAAGTTAAAAGATCAATAGGGATATCTTTTAATTTAAAGAAATACAAAAAAATCTGAGATTAACATACAAGACAAAAAAAAATATTAAATCGGTAACATGCTAAACTAATGAAAAAATTATAAAATCTTATAAATACTACATTAAACTAAATTATTCAAAAAAATATTTTTAATTTAATAACTTATTAATAATTTAATTTAAAATAATAATAAAATTGTTGTTACAAAACTTCAATCAACTGCTATGCTATTTTGGTATTATTGTCTCAGGTAAGACTAATAATATATTGTTTAACATGTAACTAAATATTGGGCCCCCAACTATTTGAGGCCCTGTGCTGTGGGGCTGGTTGCACATGCAGGAAGTTTTACTCCATACCCCTACACTTATACCTATACCCCTACATTACAAAATTTTGGACCAAAATATCCTCGTATAAATATTTATTATTTTTTATTTTTTTTTATATTTTTTTATTTGTTTACCGGAAGACTTCCAAAAGTCTTCCGGTTCACATTTTTTAGTATGTTTACCGGAAGACTTTTTGGAAGTCTTCCGGTACATATTTTTTTCGTTTGTTTACCGGAAGACTTTTTGGAAGTCTTCCGGTTCATGTTTTTTTTTTTAATTTGTAATTAATATTTAAGATTTATTAATTTTATATAAAGACCAATTTAGTAAATTTTTGAATATTATACTTAAAATATAAAAATTCTATAAATAGAGAATCATTTTCAGAATATTTTCTATTTACTATAATTATTAGAATACTAGGATTAAAATCATTTATTTTAAATGATCATAATAGTAGAATTTTCTCAAATATCTTATTAATCTTAAACATTAATAAATAAAATAAATTTAAATATAAGATATAAGTTTACATTATTCAATATATTTAATCAAATGAAAACATATGTGATAAATAAATAATGTATTTTAACTTAAAATGATCACACTAAGTTAACTTGCAAAATAATATAAGTAATAAATTAATAATGTATTTTATTTAAAATAATCACAATAATAAAATACGCAAATAATGTGTTTTATTTATAGGACCGATATAGTTTTATTGATTATTTAATTTTGAATACTACTATGAATATAGTCCTATAAATAAAACACATTATTTGCGTATTCTATTATTGTGATTATTTTAAATAAAATACATTATTAATTTATTACTTATATTATTTTGCAAGTTAACTTATTGTGATCATTTTAAGTTAAAATACATTATTTATTTATCACATATGTTTTCATTTGATTAAATATATTGAATAATGTAAACTTATATCTTATATTTACGTTTATTTTATTTATTAATGTTTAAGATTAATAAGATATTTGAGAAAATTTTACTATTATGATCATTTAAAATAAATGATTTTAATCTCATTGTATTCTAATAATTATAGCAAATAGAAAATATTCTGAAAATAATTCTCTATTTATAGAATTTTTATATTTTAAGTATAATATTCAAAAATTCACTAAATTGATCTTTATATAAAGTTAATAAATCTTAAATATTAATTACAAATTAAAAAAAAAAATGAACCGGAAGACTTCCAAAAAGTCTTCCGGGATATGAACCGGAAGACTTCCAAAAAATCTTCCGGTAAACATACGAAAAAAAATGTGAACCGGAAGACTTCCAAAAAGTCTTCCGGTAAACAAATAAAAAAATATAAAAAAATTAAAAAATAATAAATTTTTATACGAGGATATTTTGGTCCAAAATTTTTTAATGTAGGGGTATAGATACAAGTGTAGGGGTATGAGGTAAAACTTCCGCACATGCATAGGGTCGGGTTTGATTGTAATAACTTTTTATTCCATTCTAAGTAGAAGATTTAGAGATAACGTGTCTCGTCGCAACATCTACAAATAACTCTCCGATGACTATTACTAGACACGAACTTCCAACAAAGACGGATCATTAGAGCTTCATCAATATTAGTTAAAGATCTAAACTCTAAACCTCCTACCTCATAAGTGAGACAAACATGTTTCTAAGATACCGTACAAATTTTTGAGTCATTACATCTTCACTCCAAATAAAATTTCTAACCAACATCGAGTTTTTTAATAATATTCTTAAGCCACAAATAAATGTGAAAGGAATAGATGAACATATCATGAATAATTGAACTGATCAATTGCACCCTTGCCATTATAGAGAGAAGAGATCATTTCCAAGTCCTTAATTTAATTTTGATCCTATCCGTCAACGCCTGAAAATGAATAACTTTAGATTTTCCCACAAAAATCAAGCAACCAAGATAAATAAAGGGGATGCTACCCATATTAAAACCAAACAACGATGCTAACTGGACTATCCTAGCACTGAAAATGGAGCCCGCATAAAATTTACTCTTAACATTATTAATTCGCTTACCTGAAGCATCACCATAATTTGAAAAGAGAAAAGATATGTTGACACCTTCTTTTGACATCTACACCGTAATGGTATAGATAAAATCTACTAATTTTATCCTTTTAATAATTCATCTTGTATTGGTTTCCATGCATAGGAACATGTTGCATTGTTGTTGCATACGATGTTGTATACGGTGTATGAAAATGTAGTGTCAAAATAGCAAACTTGTTTTTAGTAATGCCAAACACCTTTTGGATGTTTTTCTTGGAAGCTTTACAAAATATCATGATATCATCTGCATAAAAAAACTTGGGAAGGAATAACAACACCTCTATCTCTACATATAGACATGGGGTGGAGGCTATGGTCAAACTTCTACTGAGAACTTCTTTTATAATACAAAATAAAAGAGACGAAAGAGAATCTCTTTGATGCACACTAGAACAGTTAAAAAACCCACGACTTTTCCATAGAACTGAGAGCTTAGCAAAATGTAATAATATCTCAAGAATCCAACCAAAAAAGTATTATTAAACTCAAATTGATAAAGCACCTATGAGATTTTGAATTGAACTCTAGTTCTGCCGAGGAATAACTTTCATGTGTTTCGACAGAAGACAAGCATGAAGTTGAAGATTATTCACATGCTGACGTTGAAGTGTTACATACTGTAGTCGAAGTTAGTTCTTGTATGTAGTGCAGAATTATAGTTGTCGAATTGGGCCTTGTGTTAAGGATCCAAATGTTTAAGTTAGCTTGTTCCCTAAGTTAGCTTGTAATGAGTAATTGCGAAAAAGCACATTAGTTTAGTATGTTAGGTTTTATTATAAATAACATACTAGTCTCTCATCTTTAGTGTGGTGTGACAAATCCTAATTAGGGTGAGAGGGTTATGTGTTATTCTGGAGTACTTATAATTTGTTTAAAGAGAAATTAAAGAATAACAGTTATAACTAATCCTTGTTGTTCTTCTTGTTTTTCCGTTAACCCCAATCCTTGTGTATTTCTTGATCATAAAAAAACCATTTATACTTTATTTCAAGACATCATTTTTCACAAAAAAATTGGTGCGGTGAGCGTGGTGGAGATGCCTTTAACAAAGTATGAGATTGAAAGTTCACTGGAGTGAACGACTTCGGTATGTGGCGCTTAAAGATGAAAGCCCTACTGGTTCAACAGGGTTTTTTGGAAGCGTTGAAGGGAGAGGCAGCCACAGACGCAACGTTAATGGAAAAAGAAAAGACAACCATGATAGAGAAAGCCCACAATGCAATATTGTTGAGCCTTGATGATAAGGTTCTTCTTCAGGTATCAAAAGAGACTACAAAATCAAGGTTATGGTTGAAACTTGAAAGTTTGTACATGATCAAATCTCTGGTGAATCGACTCTACCTAAAGTAAGCTTTGTATTCATTCAACATGAATGAAGACAAGGTGTTGACTGAGCAGTTGGATATGTTCAACAAGATGTTTCTTGATCTTGAAAATATTGATGTGAAGATCGATGATAAAGATCAAGCCCTGTTTCTGTTGTGCACTTTGCCCATATCACATGCTCACTTCAACCTTGTACTCTAAGGACTTCGAAAGGAGCATAAACCTTCGACGGTTGGTGAAGGTTTGGCCGTTAGGGGAAAATTGTTGCGAAAGGATGGTAAGTTCGACAAGAAGATAGGTAAAAGTCAGCTGAAGTCTTATAGTGGCGAGGCATCTAGTATTATATGCTATCACTATAAGAAGAAGGGTTACATAAGAAAGGTGTGTCCTGAGCGCCTGAAATATCAAGGAGGTAAGGATAATGGAAATACAATTATTGTTAAAGATGACTTTGACTCATCTGATGTCCTTGTGGTTTCAAGCAGCGACTCAAGAAAAGAGTGGATTATGGATTCAAGTTTCACTTGACACATGAATCTAATAAGAGAATTATTCAAGGAGCTATGTGATCAAGATGGTTGACCAATTCTGTTGGGAAACAACAAAGTTTTTGTCTGATTTTTAGGTAAAATGGCCCTAAAGCCCGATGACATTATTACTGTCGACAAGACCTCCGAAGTTGGTTTGGTCGATGCAAATGATGAAGTGGATTTGGTCGACACAGAGGACGAAGCACCATCGATTGGATCAGGAAAGAGCCTCGAGTCATTGCTTTGCACTTCATTTTTGACGACTCAGATGCTTCCACGATTGTCGAGGACTTGGTGGAAGGGGCCTCCATAAACTGGAAGGTATATAGGCCTAAGGAAACAGACTTGATATGCTCTTCGTTCGAGGGGTTGCGATTCCCTACGTACGAGTTTGCCTTCTGAGAGGCATGGCTCTGTTTTCCTTTCAGTGATTTTCAAGCGGGGGTATTTCAATGGCTAGATTTAGTGCCCTCACAACATCATCCTAATGCGACCGCATTCATGCGGGCACTCGAGCTCGTGTTCCAACACCTTTGAATCGACGCCACACTCCCTCTATTCTTCTACCTATTTCACCTTCAATGGCAATCTTCACATGGACGACACAACTGGGTGTCTCTTAAGCGGTCGAGGAAGTTGTTCAGGGGGTACCTGGACTCAGTCCGTTCTTTTAAAGATAGATGTTTCTTCGTGCATCCCGTGTCACACGCTGCCGTCGATTAATTGTTCGACCGTGTGGTTAAACACATGGATGGGCGGAAAGTGGAGGAGCTACAAGAGAAGTTTACCCTTGAGTGGCATAAGGCTCACTTCAACAAGGGAACAAACTATTACATCACGAATCCCCATGAGTTGGATGACGAGGATAGGCTTTCCTACAAGAAGATTGTGGCTTTCGTCGACAACTTCACTCCCACTAAGCTAGTGAACAAATATGGGAGTTTCTTTTGCGACAAAAATGAGGAGATTTCTTTCGAGCCCTGGTTGATTAATACGAAGGCGCTCCTCGAATGTGGTTCCAACGGGGAGGCCTTGAGGCTCTTAGGTAGTGAGTGTGTTCCTAACTTGTGCGTCTGCTTATTTTTCCTTGTTACATTAACTCGTTCTTTCCTTTGTTGTAGGCTAAATGTCGATCCTTCACGAACGCATGATGAAGATCGCGGCGAACAGGGGGGCCAAGAAGGCTCCCAAGGGTCACGTCTTCCAGATTCAACAGATGTCGAAGGTCAATCAGCACCTTGGGGGTTCTTCCTCCTATCCTCAAGGGATCCAGTCTCCAATTTCCCAGGAACATTCGGCCAAAAAGCAACGCATATAAGAGTTCAGACTCATCGAACTTACAGAGGGTGTTATTGGGGAGAGGTTTATGTTTCCCCCTGCCATCTTCAGCGAGGAATTTTTGGCGGGGAGAACTCCCTGATCGTGCCCACGACAGAATCTAAGGCAATTATGGCGCTAGACAAGGAGATCAGGAGAAAGAGGTTTTCCGACGACGTGGCCGCCGTGATGAGGGTCCTTGAAACAACTTTGGCCCTTAATGACGGGACCTACTACCTTATCGAGCTGAAGAAGTTGAGTGTAGAGATCGTGACCTTCAGATCGGAGAAGATCCAGGTGGAGAACAACTTCTTCAACTACAAGAAGAAGTACCCGATCCAAGTCGACCTCTACTGTGAGATGGATGAGATGCAGGAGAAGGTGAAAAAGGCCAACAAGGAGAATGACCGACTCCAAGCGAGGGTTACTGAGTTAGAGGCCGCTTCCAGACCCTCCAAGGAGAGACTATTGGTGACCTGGGATGACCTGGTTTCTCAGATCAGGGGCTTAAGCAGGATTGCCTGAGTACCTTCGAGTTGAGTTTCAATACTGCGGTGGAGCAGCTTTAAGTGGTTAACCCTGGGATCTTGCTCGTCAATGAGGGGATCGGCCCTTACCATCAAGTGATCGATGGCCAGGTGGTCGCTCCAGCTGAGCTCGGCAGCAGCGATGATTGTAACGCCCCGATTCTGAATTCCCATTAATTGTTGAGTCTTTTAATTTATTTATTTGATGTTTGTTTTAAATTGAGAAATTATATATTGTTATTATCTGGTGTTTGCTTATTTTATCTATTTTACCGATTCGGAGAGTTTTCGGGGAATTAGAGTAAAAAGGGCATTTTAGACATTTAGCACTTTAGCGTGAGAATTGATTGATAAGTGTTGGAAAGAATTTGAGAGGAAAGAAATAGAGATAGAAATAGAATAAGAGAGGAAAAGGAAGAAAGATAGTAACATAAGAAGAAAAACAAGAGAAAGAAAAGAGGAGAAGAGAAAGAGAAGAGAAAGTGGAGAGGAAAACCTAGAATCATCAAGGAATCATCACCAAAGCTTGCAATCGATCGGTAAGGGTGTGAAACTCCATCATCTCTTTAATGTGTATGATTGTATGTATATGTGTGTGGATTTTGTAGAGTTTCTACTCTTTTTCCACTTAGGTTAGAAGTTGGTTTTGTGAGTAGAATGAGGTTTTAATCGGTTAGAAATCGGATTAGACGATGTAGTTTAGTCGGGTGATGGTTGGGTTGTGCTACTGTGACTGGTTTGGATTTAATCGGTTGGTTGTGTGGAGTTTGGGCTTTGAGACAGCCATGGAAGTTCTGTCTTCGCAAGTTCGCCAGGCGAATGGCAGCGAAGCTTCGCCAGGCGAAGCCCAGCGAGCTGTAGCGAAGCAAGTCAGAAGCTAATACCCTGTATTTGCTGGCAAGTTCGCCAGGCGAGTGGGTGGCGAGCCTCAGCGAGTAATTCCAGAATTACTCCCAGTGGACTTCGCTGGGGAGTTCGCCAGGCGAAGGCCAGCGAGCATTCGCTGCGTGGCTTCGCCAGGCGAAGGTTGGCGAACCTGGCAGTGTTATTTTGTTTTGCTGTTTGTTCAATGCATGATGTTTGGTTGATTCAATTACGATTAATGCCTATATGAATGATTGATGTGTGAACTGTTTCAACATGTTGTGCTGTGGGTGGCCGAAAGGCGTGAATCCTAGATTGTAGAGTAAATGATAATTCTCGAATATTTGATAATCTTGTGTATTTGCTCGAATTGAATAGAAACACATTGATAGGCTGATATGTGTGTAAACCATGTGTGGAATGGTGCATCATGTGAATGCATGATAGATATATGCTATGTATGTGATAAATGCAATGAGTATGTTTGTGAGCATAGTATGCATTTTTGTGTTGAATGATCCCTCGGAGGATTTGCAGAACCTCGTATGATACGATGGTTATATTTGATTCCTTGGAGAATCGGTTGCATTGTGTGATTCCTTGGAGAATCGGTCATGACATGTAATCCCGTGGAGGATTGGTTAGAGTATTTGATTCCGTGGAGAATCTGCTGAGTACTTGATCCCGTGGAGGATCTGCTGAATATTCGATTCCGTGGAGAATCTGATGAATATTTGATTCCGTGGAGAATCTGCTGAGTACTTGATCCCGTGGAGGATCTGCTGAATACTCGATTCCTTAGGGAATTTGTTTAATGAGTCGGTACCGCATTTGCATCTGCATAGGGTCGTGTGTCGGTCTCTATGAGTTGCATGAGTCATCTGTGTATGATGCATTGGTTGTGTGAATATAACTGTGTAGGTTATATGTGATTGTTTGGAGGAAATATAGCGAATGTTCATGTGTATGTGTAGAGACATGATTATTTGTATATGCTTAATGTGGTGAGAACATAATTTGAGTATAACTTGTATAATTATGGAGTTATGTATATATATGTATACAATTTTATGCATTAACTGTTATGATGTTGTTTCTCACCCTTCTGCTGTTTTATAATGCTCTATGAGGCATTGCAGAGTAGGAAGCTGGAGGTTCTTTTTGTGAAGCGATGTCTTCATTCTTTGTGGTCAATGGCTCTGATATGTAACATCTGGGTAGTTAGGAAGCCTTTGACTCTTTTGGAGTTACATTGTTTTGATTCTTTTGTGATACATATGTGTATGTATCTGCTGTGGATATGTTGTAAAGCATGAATTAACTGATGGTTGTATATACCTTTGTGAATGTGATTGATTCAATATTTGGATGTTTCCGCTTTTATTCTAAATATTGAGATGTGGGTTACCCATTGTTGCATATCTATTTTGAGCAGGTATCGTATGTGTGTAATTTCATGATAATGTGATGCGCCTCTTTTATACCATGTTTTAATTAAACTCTGATGAAATAAATTTTCTATGTGCCTACTTGATTTATCTAATTTATTTGGGGTATAGAAAGGGGGTGTTACATTAAGTGGTATCAGAGCCAGTGTTGAGTCAGTCGTGTCTGTCTTGTTGTTGTGTTGGTTGAACGGTTGTTTAACCTTGTTGATTTTTGGGAATCCTCAGAATATGGCAGGTCGTAATGACAATGCTATGGCAGCGGCGTTAGAGGCCATGGCCAGAGCTGTGCAGGGTGCACCTAACGTGAATGCGAACGATGAGTTCAGGAAGAACCAACCACCGGTGTTTAAAGGGAGGTTTGATCCGGATGGTGCTCAGATATGGTTAAAGGAAATTGAGAGAATTTTTAGGGTGATGGATTGTGCTGAAGGGAATAAGGTGAGACTAGGGACTCACATGCTGAGAGAAGAGGCCGATGACTGGTGGGTCAGCATGAGGCAAGTTCTTGAGGTCGACGACGAGGAGATTACATGGGATTTATTTCGTGCTGAGTTTCTAAGGAAGTATTATCCCGAAAGTGTTAAAGGGAAGAGAGAAATGGAATTTCTGGAGTTGAAACAAGGTAATATGTCGGTGGTGGACTACACCGCTAAGTTTACTGAGTTAGTGAAGTTTCACCCTCACTATGATGCGGTTACGGCGGAATTTTCCAAATGTATCAAGTATGAGAATGGCTTGCGTCCAGAGATAAAGCAAGCGGTGGGTTATCAAAGGATACGAAGATTTTCGGATTTGACCGAGTGTTGTAGAATTTATGAAGAAGATAGTAGAGCTCGTTCTACTCATTATAAGGGTTTGAGCGAGAGGAGAGGGAAGCAGCAAGTACGAAGCGGACCTTATGTGACGCCTGCTGATAAGGGCAAACATAGGGGAAACTTTGATAGGAGACCCGGAGGAGGTTCCGGTGCGATCAAATGTTTTAAGTGTGGCGTGATGGGCCACAAGTCTTATGATTGTGGAAAGTTCAAGGCGAAGTGTTCCAACTGTGGACTCTTTGGTCATGATGCAGCAGAGTGTAGAAAGAATGCTGTGAAGTGTTTTAATTGTGGCGAGGTGGGTCACATTAGCCCGAATTGTACCAAACCGAAGCAAGCTCCGGCGGGCGGAAAAGTATTCGCATTAGCAGGTTCAGACGCCACTAATGCGGCAGATCGTTTGATTAAAGGTACATGCTTTATTAATGATATGCCTTTAGTTGCTATTATTGATACTGGAGCGACTCACTCGTTCATTTCTCTTGCGTGTGCTAAGCGGTTGGATTTGTGTATGGTTTCTTTGAGTAGTGGTATGGTTATTGGGACTCCCGCTTCGGGGTCGGTAACTACTTCTTTGGTGTGTGCAAGTTGTCCTTTGACCATGTATGGTAAGGACTTCGTTATGGATTTAGTGTGTTTGCCGTTGGAAGGTTTGGACGTAATCTTGGGTATGAATTGGTTGCAATTTAATAGGGTTCATTTGGATTGCTATCACAAGTTAGTAAGGTTTCCTTCTTTGGAAGATGGTGAAAACGAGAGTTTTCTTTCCACTAAAGAGTTGAAGAAACTTTTAGCGGACGAAGCTCAGTTGTTTGGATTGTTTGCATCGTTGTCGGTAGAGAGCAAAGTTGAGCTCGACGTGTTTCCTGTGGTTTGTGAATTTCCTGAAGTGTTTCCGGAAGATGTTGCGGATGTGCCGCCAAAGAGAGAGGTTGAATTTTCTATTGATCTAGTTCAGGGTACTAGACCGATTTCGATGGCCCCGTATCGGATGTCGGCATCGGAGTTGGTGGAATTGAAGAAGCAGTTGAATGATTTGTTGGATAAGAGATTTGTAAGACCAAGTGTTTCTCCTTGGGGTGCGCCGGTATTGTTGGTAAAGAAGAAGGATGGTAGTATGCGATTGTGTATTGATTATCGGCAGTTGAATAAGGTAACAATTAAGAACAAGTATCCGCTTCCAAGAATTGATGATCTGATGGATCAATTGGTTGGAGCCCGTGTTTTTAGTAAGATTGATTTAAGATCCGGTTATCATCAGATTCGAGTTAAGGAGGAAGATATTTCGAAGACGGCTTTTAGAACACGATATGGTCACTATGAGTATACGGTGATGCCATTCGGAGTTTCTAATGCGCCGGGTGTTTTCATGGAATATATGAACCGTATCTTCCACGAGCAGTTGGATCGTTTTGTGGTGGTGTTTATCGATGACATTTTGATTTATTCTAAGTCTCGAGAGGAACACGAAGAACATTTAAGGATTGTGTTGCGGATTTTGAAAGAGAAGAAGTTGTATGCAAAGTTGTCTAAGTGTGAGTTTTGGTTGTCGGAAGTGAGTTTTCTTGGGCATATTATTTCCGGCAATGGTATTAGTGTGGACCCATCCAAGATTGATGCGGTAATGCAATGGGGGACTCCAAGATCGGTTACGGAAATTCGAAGCTTTTTGGGCTTGGCCGGTTACTACCGGAGGTTTATCGAAGGATTTTCAAAGTTAGCACTTCCGTTAACGCAGTTGACTTGTAAAGGAAAGGCTTTTATTTGGGATGTTAATTGTGAAGAGAGTTTCATGGAATTAAAGAGAAGGTTAACGACAGCGCCAGTTTTGATTTTGCCGAATCCTACGGAACCTTTTGTGGTTTATTGTGATGCTTCTTTGTCAGGATTGGGTGGTGTATTGATGCAAGATGGGAAGGTCGTGGCGTATGCTTCTAGGCAGTTGAGAGTGCATGAAAAGAATTATCCTACTCATGATTTGGAGTTAGCGGCCGTGGTGTTCGTTTTGAAAATTTGGAGGCACTATCTTTATGGTGCAAGATTTGAAGTTTTTAGCGATCACAAGAGTTTGAAGTATTTGTTTGATCAAAAGGAATTGAATATGAGGCAAAGGAGATGGCTAGAACTTTTGAAGGACTATGATTTTGGTTTAAATTATCATCCGGGTAAGGCGAATGTGGTAGCCGATGCCTTAAGTCGGAAGTCGTTGCACGTGTCTACTTTGATGGTTAGAGAGTGGGAACTCTTGGAGAACTTTAGAGATTTGAGTTTGGTTTGTGAGTTAACGCCGAGTAGTGTGAAGCTTGGTATGTTGCATGTCGCGAATGATTTCCTTACTACAGTGTGCGAAAAGCAAAAGTTGGATTTGAAATTTGTGGATTTGATGACGAATGGAAATGAAGATTTCAACGTTGATGAATTAGGAGTTTTGAGGTTTCGAGGTCGTATTTGTATTCCCGATGACGCGGATTTGAAAAAGATGATATTGGAAGAGGGACATCGGAGTAACTTAAGTATTCATCCGGGAGCGAATAAGATGTATCAGGATTTGAAGAAGATCTTTTGGTGGTCTGGATTGAAAAGCGATGTTGCTCGTTTTGTGTACTCGTGTTTGACTTGTCAGAAGTCTAAGGTGGAGCATCAGAAGCCTAGTGGATTGATGCAACCGTTGGATATTCCGGAATGGAAATGGGATAGTATATCGATGGATTTTGTTACGGGATTGCCGAATACGCAAAGAGGACATAATGCTATTTGGGTGATTGTTGATAGGCTTACTAAATCGGCTCATTTTATTCCGATTGATATTACTTATTCTTTGGAAAGGTTAGCCGAGATTTATGTTGGCACTATTGTGAAGCTTCATGGAGTTCCTAAGAGTATTGTGTCGGATAGAGATCCTAGATTTACTTCAAGATTTTGGGAAAGTTTGCAAGGTGCCTTGGGTTCTAAGTTGAGATTGAGTTCAGCATATCATCCGCAAACGGATGGTCAAACCGAGAGGACGATTCAATCGTTAGAAGATCTGTTGCGTGCTTGTGTGCTTGAACAAGGTGGTGCGTGGGACGGTTATTTAGCGTTGATTGAGTTCACCTATAATAACAGTTTCCATTCGAGTATCGGTATGGCGCCATTTGAGGCTTTATATGGACGGAGATGTCGAACACCTCTGTGTTGGCATGAGACGGGTGAAAGGTCGGTAGTTGGTCCTGAAATGGTACAGCAAACGACGGAAAAGGTGAAATTTATTCGGGAAAAGATGAGAGCTTCTCAGAATAGACAGAAAAGTTATCATGATAAAAGGAGAAAGGATCTCGAGTTTCAAGAGGGCGACCATGTGTTTTTGAGAGTTACACCGGTTACGGGTGTGGGTCGTGCTTTGAAGTCGAGAAAGTTGACTTCTCGTTTTATTGGTCCGTATCAGATTGTCGCACGAGTTGGTGCTGTGGCTTATCGTGTGGCGTTGCCTCCGACTCTTTCGAATTTGCATGATGTATTCCATGTCTCGCAACTTCGGAAGTATGTCCCGGATCCGTCACATGTGATCCCAATGGATGAAGTTGAAGTAAGAGATAACCTTACAGTTGAAGTTTTACCGGTTAGTATTTTGGACCGTGAAGTTAAGAAACTAAGAGGCAAAGATATTGCGCTTGTGAAAGTGTCCTGGGGAGGTACCGCGGAAGACAACATGACTTGGGAATTGGAGAGCAAGATGCGAGAATCACATCCAGAGTTGTTTGAATCAGGTGATATTTTCGAGGACGAAAATTTCTAAAGTGGGGGAGAGTTGTAACGCCCCGATTCTGAATTCCCATTAATTGTTGAGTCTTTTAATTTATTTATTTGATGTTTGTTTTAAATTGAGAAATTATATATTGTTATTATCTGGTGTTTGCTTATTTTATCTATTTTACCGATTCGGAGAGTTTTCGGGGAATTAGAGTAAAAAGGGCATTTTAGACATTTAGCACTTTAGCGTGAGAATTGATTGATAAGTGTTGGAAAGAATTTGAGAGGAAAGAAATAGAGATAGAAATAGAATAAGAGAGGAAAAGGAAGAAAGATAGTAACATAAGAAGAAAAACAAGAGAAAGAAAAGAGGAGAAGAGAAAGAGAAGAGAAAGTGGAGAGGAAAACCTAGAATCATCAAGGAATCATCACCAAAGCTTGCAATCGATCGGTAAGGGTGTGAAACTCCATCATCTCTTTAATGTGTATGATTGTATGTATATGTGTGTGGATTTTGTAGAGTTTCTACTCTTTTTCCACTTAGGTTAGAAGTTGGTTTTGTGAGTAGAATGAGGTTTTAATCGGTTAGAAATCGGATTAGACGATGTAGTTTAGTCGGGTGATGGTTGGGTTGTGCTACTGTGACTGGTTTGGATTTAATCGGTTGGTTGTGTGGAGTTTGGGCTTTGAGACAGCCATGGAAGTTCTGTCTTCGCAAGTTCGCCAGGCGAATGGCAGCGAAGCTTCGCCAGGCGAAGCCCAGCGAGCTGTAGCGAAGCAAGTCAGAAGCTAATACCCTGTATTTGCTGGCAAGTTCGCCAGGCGAGTGGGTGGCGAGCCTCAGCGAGTAATTCCAGAATTACTCCCAGTGGACTTCGCTGGGGAGTTCGCCAGGCGAAGGCCAGCGAGCATTCGCTGCGTGGCTTCGCCAGGCGAAGGTTGGCGAACCTGGCAGTGTTATTTTGTTTTGCTGTTTGTTCAATGCATGATGTTTGGTTGATTCAATTACGATTAATGCCTATATGAATGATTGATGTGTGAACTGTTTCAACATGTTGTGCTGTGGGTGGCCGAAAGGCGTGAATCCTAGATTGTAGAGTAAATGATAATTCTCGAATATTTGATAATCTTGTGTATTTGCTCGAATTGAATAGAAACACATTGATAGGCTGATATGTGTGTAAACCATGTGTGGAATGGTGCATCATGTGAATGCATGATAGATATATGCTATGTATGTGATAAATGCAATGAGTATGTTTGTGAGCATAGTATGCATTTTTGTGTTGAATGATCCCTCGGAGGATTTGCAGAACCTCGTATGATACGATGGTTATATTTGATTCCTTGGAGAATCGGTTGCATTGTGTGATTCCTTGGAGAATCGGTCATGACATGTAATCCCGTGGAGGATTGGTTAGAGTATTTGATTCCGTGGAGAATCTGCTGAGTACTTGATCCCGTGGAGGATCTGCTGAATATTCGATTCCGTGGAGAATCTGATGAATATTTGATTCCGTGGAGAATCTGCTGAGTACTTGATCCCGTGGAGGATCTGCTGAATACTCGATTCCTTAGGGAATTTGTTTAATGAGTCGGTACCGCATTTGCATCTGCATAGGGTCGTGTGCCGGTCTCTATGAGTTGCATGAGTCATCTGTGTATGATGCATTGGTTGTGTGAATATAACTGTGTAGGTTATATGTGATTGTTTGGAGGAAATACTGTTGCACCCCAAAATTTGACCAACATTTATTTACCTATTGAGTGTTTGAAAGTTGACACCTTCATCAGAAAGTTCAAGAGATCCTCAGAAGAGTTGGTTGAAACCAGGGTTGTGTGCTTCACAGTTTGAAAGTTGTGGGTGCTCCTCAGATGATTCTGAGACTTTGAGAATGAACTTGATGTTTTGAGAAAGCTTATGAGATGCCTTGATAGCCTTCATGAAGCCCAGAGAAGTCATTGTGCAAGAATTCAGGAGATTCAACCATGAATGGTAGAATTAGGGTTTTGACTGGGTCAACCCTAGATCAGCTGAAGATTTGGAGAAGGTTGAGACCTAATCCAAGGGCCATGAGATCATGGAATGATGTAGGGAGATGTTATAAAGATGATTCCTAGACCAACTCATCATGATTGAGGAGTTTGAGAAGTTTTGAGCTAGGGTTTCCAAGGATTGTCAGTGGAAAAACCCTAATTTGATCCCTATCTTCCAGGCAGTTTTAGCTATAGATGTGATTGAGATCTCATCTTCCCCACAACATGAATGTTGTATAGCTTGTTCTAAGCTTTAATTTGAGTGGTGGAAGTCCTTGATAGGAGTTACAGAGCTCAAGTTATGGTTTTGACAACTTACAGGTCAGCAGAGGTGTGTGAATCTGGGTCCTTGAAAGTCACCCAACTTGCAGACAACTTTTGCCCTAGTAGGTTGATTCCTATGGTTTCTTGGTCAACATGAATGTTGAAGAGGATCTTCTTAGCTTTAATTTGAGTGGTAGAAGTCCTTGATTGGATTTGTGGAACTCAACTTATGGTTTGAACAAGGCAAGGGTATTTTGGTCATTTGTTAGTTATAGGTCATTTTATCCAATGCCTAAAACTCCTATTTCCAAGCCTCAAATGGAAAAACTTAAAACATGAAAGTTGCTCAAAATGTGATTTTAAGTCTAGAAAGAAGGTCACAAATTGTTGAAAAAGCTCATAGCACAAGATTCCATGATTGGTCAAAAATGAACTAAAAATGACTTATAACTTTGAAAAGTTGAAATTGAAAAGTGATTTGGGAGATCCACAAATCCAAAATAGGTCATCCAATATATCATTTTGATTGGAAAAAACATTTTAAGAACTTTGGTTTAAGTAGAATTTTCATTTGAGGCTTAAAAAATGAGGCTCCTTTGGAAATTTGTTACTTGAAAAAGAAGGCAATGTTGGAAAACTTAACATAAGGCAATTACAAGGCATGTGAGCTTCCTTACCATTCCATATTATCATGTGGTGAGATTTTAAAAGGTGTGTAAGTTGGTTAGAGGTGATATATCATGAGATAACCAATATGGCATAACATGAGATTTTAAAGAAACTTCCATCACATTCTAGATGATTCTAGAAACATCCATCAATTGTTATATAAGGAATGCATTGTGGAGAGTCTAGGGTTGGTGAAACTTGAGCCAAGTCAGAGGAGAGAGAAGGAGAGATAGCCATTGAAGCCATTTCTTCAAGTTGAAGCAATCCAAGTTTTCTTCCACTACAAGCCACCTCCTTCCATACAAGTGCAAACAGAAGGCATATCTCCATTGAAGGACCATTGTGAGTGAATTCCAAGGCTTGAATCGTGCTCAACATCATCTCACCATTAACTTCTTGACAGGTTTTTCTTCACCCCATACCTCCTAAATTATGCTGTTTTAGTTAGTTCTTTAGGCATAGAGATAAGGTGTTAGGGTAGAGGATTCTTTCCCTTGAATTATAGCAAGATTGGTGAGGTTGTATAACAGAACCATGATTCTTGAATCTTCCATAGCTGGCTGTTTGATGAGTTTTAGGTAGTAAGGATTAGGTTAGAATCACCAGGATAACGTGTAGTGCATCTGTAGACCTTTAGTTTTGAGTTTGCTGAAGTTTGATAACAGTTGAATATGGTGGTGCCAAGGTGTTCAAGCATTCTGTTAGAACGATCTAGGGCGAATCAAGAGAAGCTGCTCGTACCATTGTGTTCTAGGCATTTAGTAGGTGATTTCTTGTTTTGGAATCATGGCAAGCCGTGGCGTGTAGAGGGAGCTGGAGGAGCTCGATTTTGTGTGCATGGAGTGAGGGTTCTGCAAACCCTAATCTATTTGGAGAAGACGAGTGGAGAACCGTTGGATCAAGTCTAAAGATTGACTAATTCCTTAGATCCAATGGTCGTGATCGCGTCTGAGATTGGAGGGAAGATTTGAATTCTAAATGAAACGCGGTCGTTTCATTAAAGACCGGTGCTGGGCTTCAGTTTCTATTCGCCCCCCCCCCCCCCCTTTTTGTTTGGCCCAGTTAATTGAACTAGTTTGGTTTGCTTTTCAGACCCCCCCTCCCTTTAATTCAATTAAATTGTTTTATTTTTCTTCTTATATTTCTCTGTTTTGTAAAATGCATTAAAAATAGATAAAAAATGTTTTTTAATTTCTTCTTTTTTTCCTGAGTAGATTAAAATGTGTAGAAAATTATAAAAATAAAATTGAGATTTTATTTTTAGGTTTAATATTTTTAGTAGATTTTCCAATTAAATAGCTTTTTAATTGTTTCATTTTGATATTTGATTTTGTAGGAATTATTTTAGGACATTCCCTTAGGGTTTTTTACCCATTCTTTTTTGTGCAATTAGATGATGAGTCATACTTCCCCATAGGATTTTTTCTAGATTTTTTAGAATTAATCTTGATTAGTTTAATTAGGGTTGACTTAGGATAGTCTAATTAGGGTTTAGAATTGTGCATAGGTGATGATTCCTTTCTTTGATTGAGTTTTATCTTGATTTTTAGGTAGAAACCTTTATAGATGTTATGAGAAGGTGTTGAGGACCCTTGTGAATATTTGTTAAATTTTTTCCCCATTAGTTTAGTATTTTTAGGTTATCTGAAGATTGCCTGATGATTTGGTTTGTTCAGTGGGTTATCTGTTCATCTGTGGGGTTCATTCTGAGGAATTTGCTGAAGGGCTTGTGTTGCCTTGAGGATATTGATGGAGAGCATCATGAAGGGAAGCTTGTAGATCAGGATGCAGAGACCCAGAGCTTGGCTGATGCCCTGTTGGTGAGGTTTGAGAGCTTGAAGTTTGAAGGAAGTTCATGGTACTTTCCTGAGGAAGGCACTATGAATGACTTTCATCCTTCCTTCTCACCTCTTTCTTAAGTATCCAATGATGTTGGAGCCAACTTGTGAGTTTAATTTCTCCTGAGGAGGAATGTAAACTGATCACATGTTGTTGAGCCACATGGGATACAATTCCTAAGTGGAAGCCTCCTAGTACTTTCCTGAGGAAGGTCCTATGGGTCTATTCACTTAGTTCCACTAGTTGATCTAGGATTCCTCAAGTATCCAATGATGTAGGAGCTAACTTGTGAGTTTAATTTCTCCTGAGGAGGAATGTAAACTGATCACATGTTGTTGAGCCACATGGGATACAATTCCTAAGTGGAAGCCTCCTAGTACTTTCCTGAGGAAGGTCCTATGAGTCTATCCACTTAGTTCCACTAGTTCAGATAGGATTTCCTAAATATCCAGTGATGTTGGAGCCTGCTTGTGAGTTTAATCTCTCCTGAGGAGGGATGTAAACTGATCACAGTGGTTGAGCCACATAGGGTATGACTCCTGAGTATCCACCTCCTAGTGCTTTCCTGAGGAAAACACTATGAGTCTGATTGCTTAGCTCCCTGTCTTTGGTAAGCTTGTTCTGAAGCTTGAAGGCTGGGAATGATTTCCCCTGTTTAGGGTTGTGCTTGAGAGCTTTGCTTAGATTTGTTTAGATTCTGTGATTAGGAGTATGGTTAGAGAATAGATGATTCTTTCTCATGTGTGTTTGTTTGCCTGATGGCACTTCATTTCCTTTATCTGTATGATTGCAGTTTACTGTTTTGCTTGATAGCATGTTGTTGATCTTCAGTATGATTACTGTTATTTCATGACTGGCTTGAGGTTGAGATGAGCTTGTGGAGGCTGAAGCCCCACACACACTTCCTCCCTCACTTGCATTGCATGCATTCTACTGTCAAAGCTGATGTTTTTGTCTGTTTCTGTGTATCATTGACATGATCCCTTAGGACTCTCATTTCTTCTGATGAAGATTTGATGATAGACTTTTAGGTTGAAACCTATGCATGACAACATCTAGGAGTTCCCTGTTCAAACCTCAACCATAGGATGAATCCATGGCATGATAACAGTAGGGCTTGATAGTCTCCCTCCTAGTTGAGCCATTGATCTCGTAGTTTCCCGAACTACGTTTGCTCTGATCTTTCATACCAGATGAAAGTACGTAGGCATAGGATGCGACATCCTAGCGAGCAACCTTCAACCTTTCCCCCATAATCCTTCGTAGGCCGAACTACGTCGACTCTGATTTCTCGTTCCAGACGGGAATACGTAGGCATAAAGCGCGATGCTTTGCCGAGTCATTTTTCTTTTCTTTTTCAGCCAGCCTTGATAGGTAGATAGAATAAAACCAACCCGTCCAAGTAAACAAACAAGCGAGGATCCCGTCGAGTACGACGGACGTGAGGGGTGCTAATACCTTCCCCTTGCGTAACCGACTCCCGAACCCAGACAATGGTTGCGATGACCTTGTCTTACCCTTATTCGTCAGGTTTTTCCGATCGTTTCCTTTCCCGCTCTGAGGGATAAATAACGAAAGGTGGCGACTCTTCTGTCATGCCGGCACCTTATTTTCGCGCAAGCGACAGCTGGCGACTCTGCTGGGGACATCATGGCATCTAGGGACTTTTCCCATCCCTTATGCCGGGACTGTTTCCCATCCCCTACGCGAGTCAATCCTATCGTTTGTGTGTTTGCTTGTTGGGCTGCGTTTATTTATCGCATCTTTACTTCCCGCACTTTACTTCCCGCATTTTATTTCCCGCATTTTATTTCCAGTTTGATATGATTATCTGTGCTGCTGTGGGAGAGGGATGTTACTGTGAGTGAAAAGCCGGACCTGGGCTTGAGTACACACCTAGATATAGTTGCGGAGAAGTAGTAGACGAACCTGTCTGTTGAGCAGGCACAGTTCCCTACGAAAATCTGCGCTCAGACGAGATTCTTGCAGAGGTGCTCCTTTCCGGTCCTGAGGATCTGAGGGGAGTCCAGACGTGAGGGTTGTCGACTCTGGGGACCGATCATTTGGAAGTCAGCTAAGAGAGGCCTCTTCATGACTTGACGATGCCACTCCTTCTGGGAATCGTATTGTCACTCATGAATGTCTGTGACGCTGACGACCGCATAGGATGCCGTACCTTTGTCCGTGGATTAGGTCCATCATACCCGTGAGCGGGGTTGGGATATTGCAGGAAACTTTGACCTCCAGACTACCTGGTTTTCTTGACAGTGAATCAGTTATGTTGGGTTCTCAGTGGCAGATATGTTCTTGATAGAACAAGGGTTTGATCAGAGGATCTTATCATCGGGTATTTGTCTGTTCTTGATAGAGCAGGCTTTGATCAGTGTATTATTATCAGAGGTTTGTTCTGGATGGAGCAGATTTTTGAGTGAGGTCTGAGGATCTCGTCAGCAGTTGTTATTTTGTTCTTGATAGGGCAGGTTTTGAGTGAGGTTTGAAGATCTCATCAGCAGCCGTGTATTTGTTCTTGAGAGGGCAGATTTGTGATTTGGGGTCTGAAGACTTCTCCAACAGATATTCCTTGATCTTGCATCCAGGGTTTTCATTATCAGGCCTTCGTTCTTGTCAGAGCAGAATCTTGATCTCGATCCTACCAGATGGTTATTCACAACAGATCAGATCAGTGGGTTTACACCGGGGTTTCCTTCTCAGCAGTGACTGTTGACATCGAATCTCCACAGCAGCCTTGGATATATTGTTGCATGCCTGCATTTTGCATTAGCTTGCATAATCATTCCATTAGCGTGTGTCTGTGACAGGTTACTGTTTCCATGATTGGGCCCGGATTCCTCTCCTTATTATTATCAGCAGATGCCAGGACCGGGGAAATCTCTCAAGCACACAGACACACGCATGCATTTGCATGAAGCATTCTTGCATGACATACATTCTGTTGCCTTTCCTAACCTTTGATCTTGACAGGTTTTTCAGGTTCCAAGCTGTTTTCAGGATTGATCAAAGATTCATCCACCGCTACTCGACTCGCGCCAATCAAACGAGAATTATGGACCAAGTACAATCAGATGTTCAGGAGCTTCGTGAAAGGATGGATCGTTTTATGGAGCTGATGCAAGTAGTGGCAAACGGGCAAGAGCAACTTCGTACTTTGGTTCAACCTCTCATCTCCAGGGTTGACAGCAATGGAATACTTCACGGCGGGGCCGTACCCACTCCTCCTCAAGTGGATACTCCTCAGAACGTCGTTCCTGCTGCCGGGGGCAACGGTAGTGCTAACGGCAATCTTATGAATAATCTCGGACTTAATGCGGCGGGCGCCGTCAATGGTGGTTTGGGAGCCAATGTTACCGTGGGGCCGGTCAATGGCCATGTTGGTGCAGGAAATATGGTGGTGCCTCAACCGTGGCTGGAGGACCATCAGGACGACATTTTCTCTCAGAGGGGTGTAGAGGCTGAGTTAACTGCTGAAGCTAGACTCAGGTTCAAGGCACTGGAAGATAAAATGAGAGATATAGAAAATCAGAACACATTGGGCGTTGACATGTCCAAACTTGGGCTGATTGCTGACTTTAAAGTACCTCACAAGTTTAAAGTGCCTGTCTTCGAGAAGTATAGAGGCACTACTTGTCCCCGTGTTCACCTCCGATCTTATTACAGAAAGATGTCCGCTTACTCTGATGATGAGAAGTTGCTGATGCACTTCTTTCAGGATAGTCTTTCTGGCCCATCGCTTGAATGGTATATGGGTTTGGAACCCGCTGCTGTGCGAACGTGGAAAGATCTCGCTGAAGCGTTTGTTCTCCACTATCAGTATAATAGCGACTTGGCCCCCAACCGAGTTCAGCTTCAGAATCTCTCGCAGCGGAGCAATGAAAGCTTCAAGGAGTACGCCCAGCGGTGGCGTGAATTGGCTGCTCGGGTTCAACCGCCGATGGTTGAGCGTGAGTTGGTACAAATGTTCGTGGCTACTCTTCCCGGAGTCTATTATGAGAAGTTGGTTAGTGGCATGTCCGGGACATTCTCGGCCCTCATCACTTTGGGCGAGCATGTTGAAAATGGTATAAAGATCGGCAAGATTCAAGGCGAATCATCCTCATCTGGAGGAGCCAGCAAGAAACCTTATACTGGCAAGCGTCGGGAGGGCGATGCCAGTGCCGTCTCTAATGTTAGGAGAAAGGGCAAGGGCCCTCAGTCTCAGATCGCTAGCATAAACATCCCAGCTGCTCCCCCACAGCCGCAGCAGCAGCCTCAGCAACAGAATAATCCGGGATATAAGAGATATCAGAATCGGGGTCCCCTCGCAAACCGTCATTTGGAAACTCCTCCCATGTCATATGCACAGCTTCTGCAGACGTTACTTCAGCTCCAACTGGTTCAGAAAAGGACGCTAGCTCCCTTGACAGGGGCACCACCACCCGGGTACGATGCTAATGCTACTTGTGAATTTCATTCTGGGGCACCTGGCCATACAGTTGAGAATTGCAAAGCTTTTAAGCACAAAGTCCAGGACATGATTGACGCCAAGATAATAAATTTTTCTGACAACGTGCCCAACGTCACCAAGAATCCGATGCCTCACCACAGGGGGGCGGAGTGAATGCTATCATCTCTGAAGAGAATTCAGACTTGCTGACTGATGTCAGAGATTTAAAGACGCCGCTGAGTTTTGTTAAAGCTAAGCTGCTAAAGAAAGGCTTCTTTCCCGGGTGTGGAGAATTTTGTATGGCATGTGCCACACTTCCTGATGGGTGTGAGCAGTTGAGTGAAGGTATCCAGAGTCTGATGACCGAGGGTATTTTGCAGTTCAGTAGGAGCGTTGACAAGGCGTCAGGGAAAGTCGTGCTGAAGCAGGCGGACGAAGTTGCTACCATCACCATTCCTCGCCACCCTATCACCATTTCTGCACCTCGTCCTCCTACTATTACCATCACCAGGGCTGGACCAATCCCGTTCGAGAGCACCAATGCCGTCCCGTGGCATTACGGCGCTGAAGTGTATTGTAATGGCCAGAAGGTAGAGATTGAGCCGTCCAGATCGACTGCGCAGAATCTTGCTGAAGCCAGTGGTATCACCAGAAGTGGTAGAGTGTTCGCGCCGGCAGAGGTCGCAGCAGAGAAGGTAGTCCGGGCTGACGCTATGGACAAAGGCAAAGGTAAAGCCGTTGAAGAGGTTCCTGCAGGGGCAGAAAAAGACTTGTTGGTTAAAGACGCTGAAGAGTTCATGCGGCTGATCAGGAAAAGTGACTACAAGATTGTAGATCATCTTCACCAGACTCCGTCGAAGATCTCAATTCTCAATCTGTTGCTGTGTTCTGAAGCGCACCGCAACGCGTTGCTGAAAGTATTGAATGCTGCATACGTGCCGCAGGAGATATCGGTTAATCAACTTGAGGAAGTGGTAGCTCATGTCAACGCTGGTAATGGGCTGGGATTTACAGACCTGGAGCTGACGCCCAAGGGAAGAGATCACAACAATGCCTTGCACGTCTCGATAGAGTGCAGAGGCACGATTATGTCACATGTCCTAGTAGATACGGGCTCCTCGCTGAACGTGCTTCCGAAGAAAGCACTGATGAAGTTGGATACCCGGGGACTGCTGTGCACGCCCAGTGATCTGGTCGTGAAGGCTTTTGACGGAACCAAACGCCACGTCTTTGGAGAATTGACCCTGCCGATTCAAGTCGGTCCAGAGACGTTTAATGCAGTGTTCTATATTATGGATATCATGCCCGCCTATAGTTGCCTCTTAGGTCGGCCGTGGATCCATTCTGCTGGTGCCGTGACGTCCACGTTGCATCAGAAGCTTAAATATGCTGTTGGGGGCAGCATAGTGACAGTTTGTGGAGAAGAGGACATCATGGTAAGCCACCTATCGTCCTTCAAGTATGTCGAAATGGATGGCGAGATCCATGAGACTCTTTGCCAGGCGTTTGAGACCGTCAAGGTGAAGGAGGTAGCTCCCGTTGTTGCAGAGAAGCAAGAGGTGAACCTCTCTTCGTTTAAGGAAGCTAGAGCCGTTGTCGAAGCTGGTTCTACCCCAGGCTGGGGGCATGTCTTGGATATACCATTCAAACAAGATAAGTTTGGATTGGGATATTCTCCTGAAGCTGAAGCTTCAACTTCTTCTGGTAGCTCATCTCGTGGGAAGGGGCCGATCCTATTCACCAAGGGAGGAGTAATATTCGAAAGTGTCAACGCAGCGTCGGAGGACAGCGGAGACAGTGACTGTGATCTCGATGCCTGGATTCAACCGAGCAAGCCAGGCGAGCGCCTTCACAACTGGACCATCAAGGAGATTATCGAGCTGACGAGTGAAGAGTAATGATTTGCTTTTTACAATCTTTGTACAACCCTATGTCCTGCCCGGGGCATAGTGGTTTTACTGTCAGGGCCTTGTTGGATTATGTGTATACATTTTATCAATAAATAAAAAGGCGTTTTCCTCGTAATCAAATATTGTGTTCTCTGTTATTCATGTTTTATGTTTGTTTTGAAAAACAGCAAAATGGCAACGAGGTTCGTGCTAACCTGCATATTCCTGCTTTAAACTTAACCCTTGTTATTGCAGGATCCACGTAACAGATGACATCGACTCTGGACCCTCTACGGCTCACTACGACTTTGATTGCCCGATCTATCAAGCCGAGGATGAGATCGATGAAGACGAAGACCTTCCGGAAGAGTTGGCCCGCTTGTTGAGACAAGAGGAGAAGATTATTCTGCCTCATGAAGAGGAGATTGAGGTCATAAATCTGGGTTCTGAGGAGCTTATCAGGAATGTCAGAGTTGGGGCTGCGCTGCAGAAGGATGTCAAGCATAGGATGGTCGAGATGCTTCGAGAGTATAGTGACGTCTTTGCTTGGTCGTATGAGGATATGCCCGGACTTGACACGGATATCGTGGTTCATCGCTTGCCGTTGCGAGAAGATTGCCCTCCAGTCAAGCAGAAGCTCAGGAGGACGAGACCAGACATGGCTGTAAAAATCAAAGAAGAAGTCCAGAAGCAGTTGGACGCAGGATTTCTAGCCGTTACCACCTACCCTCCGTGGGTCGCCAACATAGTGCCTGTACCGAAGAAGGACGGTAAGGTACGTATGTGCGTCGATTATCGGGATTTGAATAGGGCGAGCCCTAAGGATGATTTCCCGTTGCCTCATATCGATGTGTTGGTCGACAATACAGCCCAGTTTTCCGTGTTTTCGTTCATGGATGGCTTCTCCGGTTACAATCAGATTAAAATGGCGCCGGAGGACATGGAGAAAACAACGTTTATTACCCCCTGGGGCACGTTTTGCTACAAGGTAATGCCCTTCGGTCTGAAGAACGCATGGGCCACTTACCAGCGAGCAATGGTAACTTTGTTTCATGATATGATTCATCATGAGATCGAGGTCTATGTTGATGACATGATTGCAAAGTCCCAAACGGAGGAGGAGCATCTGGTCAATTTGCTGAAGCTATTTGAGAGGCTTAGGAAGTTCAAGCTGAGGCTGAATCCTAACAAGTGCACTTTCGGGGTGCGGTCCGGAAAGTTATTGGGGTTTATCGTTAGTGAACGAGGTATTGAAGTTGATCCTGCGAAGATAAAAGCTATCCAGGAAATGCCAGCGCCGAAAACAGAAAAAGAAGTTCGTGGTTTCTTGGGCCGAATAAACTACATTGCAAGGTTTATCTCCCAGCTCACGGCCACTTGTGAACCGATGTTCAAGTTGTTAAAGAAAAATCAGGCGATTACTTGGAATGAGGATTGCCAGAAGGCATTCGATAAGATAAAGCAGTATCTTCAAGAACCTCCGATCTTGATACCCCCAGTGGCTGGACGGCCATTAATCATGTACTTGACAGTTCTGGAGAATAGCATGGGGTGTGTTCTCGGTCAGCACGACGAGACAGGCAGGAAAGAGCATGCCATTTATTATTTGAGTAAAAAGTTCACTGAGTGTGAATCTCGATACTCGATGCTGGAGAAGACGTGTTGTGCATTAGCTTGGGCTGCCAAACGTCTACGACAGTATATGCTCAATCACACCACTATGCTGATTTCAAAGATGGATCCGATCAAGTATGTCTTCGAGAAGCAGGCTCTTTCGGGCAGGATTGCCAGGTGGCAGATGGTGTTAACAGAATATGATATTCAGTACGTCTCTCAGAAAGCCATCAAGGGAAGCGTATTGTCTGATTACCTTGCCGAACAGCCAATCGAAGACTATCAGCCGATGAAGTTCGAGTTCCCTGATGAGGACATTATGTTTCTCAAAGCAAAGGATTGCGAAGAGCCATTGCCCGACGAGGGGCCGGATAGGAAGTCTCAGTGGAAGTTGATATTCGATGGAGCGGTTAATTCCTATGGAAGCGGTATCGGGGCTATCATCACGACTCCTCACGGATCCCACATCCCGTTTACTGCGAGACTGACGTTTCCAGTTACCAACAACGAAGCAGAGTATGAAGCATGTATCATGGGTCTAGAAGAGGCAATTGATTTGAGAATCAAGAATCTAGACATATATGGTGACTCAGCGCTTGTGATCAATCAGATCAAAGGGGAGTGGGAAACTCGTCAACCGAATTTGGTGCCGTACATGAATTACGCCAGGAGGCTGCTTCCGTTCTTTGACCGAGTAGAACTTCATCATGTACCCCGGGCTGAAAATCAAATGGCTGATGCTTTAGCCACGTTGGCTTCTATGTATAAGGTCAATCTTTGGAATGAGGCTCCAAGTATTGTACTTTCGCGTCTTGACAGACCAGCATACGTGTTCGCAATCGAGGATGCCACTGACGGCAAGCCATGGTTCCACGACATCCAGACCTTCCTTATGACTAAGGAGTATCCTGCGGGTGCGTCTACCCAGGATAAGAAGACTCTGAGGAGGCTATCTGGAAACTTTTACCTCAATCCTGATGGAGTGCTCTACAAGAGAAACCACGATCTCGTGCTACTCAGATGTGTAGATGAGAAAGAAGCAAGTATGCTCATGGAAGAAGTCCATGAGGGCACATTTGGTACGCACGCCGGCGGGCATGCCATGACGAGGAAGATCCTGAGAGCAGGGTATTACTGGTTGACTATGGAGTCGGATTGCTTCAGATTCGCGAAGAAATGTCACAAATGCCAGATTTATGCTGATAGAGTTCATGTGCCGCCGTGCCCCTTGAATGTCATGTCCTCCCCTTGGCCGTTCTCCATGTGGGGCATTGACATGATAGGCAAGATCGAGCCCACCGCATCCAATGGTCATCGTTTTATTCTGGTAGCTATCGACTACTTCACCAAGTGGGTGGAGGCAGCCTCGTACGCTAATGTGACCAAGCAGGTGGTGGCTAAATTCATTAAGAGGGACATCATCTGTCGCTATGGAATTCCCGAGCGGATCATTACTGATAATGGTTCGAATTTGAATAACAAGATGATGAAGGAGCTGTGCCAGAGCTTCAAGATCGAACACCACAACTCATCTCCTTATCGGCCGAAGATGAATGGCGCCGTTGAAGCGGCCAACAAGAACATCAAGAAGATTGTTCAGAAGATGGTTGTGACGTATAAAGATTGGCACGAGATGCTGCCGTTTGCCTTGCACGGTTATCGTACCACGGTGCGTACGTCGACCGGGGCAACTCCTTTCTCCTTGGTGTACGGTATGGAAGCTGTCCTACCGCTAGAAGTGGAGATTCCCTCTTTGCGAGTTTTGGTTGATGCGAAACTTGATGAGGCAGAATGGGTGACGAATCGCCTGAACCAGCTCAGCCTGATGGACGAGAAGAGGTTAGCATCGATTGCATTTGGTCGCCTGTACCAAAGCCGAATGAAGAAAGCTTATGATAAGAAGGTGCGTCCTCGAAGCTTTCAGACGGGTGATCTCGTCCTGAAGAAGATTCTTCCGCCACACTCCGATCACCGGGGCAAGTGGACTCCGAATTACGAAGGGCCGTATGTCGTCAGCAAGGTCTTCTCGGGAGGAGCTTTGTTGTTATCCACGATGGATGGTGAAGATTTTGCATCCCCGGTGAACGCGGACGCAGTTAAAAAATACTTTGCTTGAAAGCGACCCGCTGGACAAAAAAAGAGAGTCCAGGCAAAAAAGGGGCATCCCGGCGAACCAAAAACAGAATAAAAGGTTCGGGCAAAAATTAGGGATATATTGAAAAATGTACACCTGCGAAGTCGAAAACCTACACTGGGCGGCTTCGGCAAAAAAGGGTATCCCGGTGAACTGAAAACCCGTGAAGGGCGGTTCACGCAAAAGTTAGGGATTTAAATAAGCAAATGACTGCGTTCCGCGTATGGACTTTCATTGTTTAGTGGTTCGGAAGACCTGAGGACCGTTTATCTGAATCAATCTCTTCCAAAGCTGAAGCATCGGAGAAGTATCGAAGTCGAGTGGGTCTTAGAGGGATCAACTCATGGTGTTCGTCTACGCCTCGATTGCCGACATTTGTATATACTGATGTATATTTATGTTTTCTTTTTTGCGCGGCTTCCTCATTCCAGGAGCTTGCCTCTGTTGTAAAACGTTTTTGCCCATTCAGGGGTTCATCATCAATAAAATGCACATTATTCAGCAATTCTACTTGTCTGTTTAGCATTTATCTGTTTTGTTTGCGAACGATAACGCCGATGTGTTTTGTTGATAAAATGCGCATACATAAACTTGCGGGCCTAAGCCCATTGATTGTTGAAACAATTAACTAACTGAACATTGTCACGAGATAATAACCCTGATAGGCCCCTTTGAGGAGGGTATCTTGTCTGTTTGTTTGTGTCGTTGCAGGTATAGCACCCGTCAGAAGATGTGTCGTGCGTATCCCCGAAGCAGGATGAGTCCTCCTTCTCCATCAGAGCTCAGTAGTCTCTCCTCCGCAGAATCTGAACGCAAGATAGTGAGCATTGATATGTCTCCCCAGGCAGAGATGATTTTCTTTCCCAAGCAGACGCATCCAGAAGGAACGTCACCTCATCAGCTGAGTCAAGCACCGAAGAATAATGTCGTCTTTCCCCAGCACCGGGTCATAAGTGCAGATTCCGTAGGAGTGTTCGGGAGCTGAAGCTCGTGTTTCCCCAGTAAAGTCGCTGAAGCAGGATTTTTCCCCAGCACCGGGTCACAAGTGCAGGTCTCGTAGGAAATTGTTCGTATGCCGAAGTATGCAGTAACTGATGATGCCAGACTGAAGTCTCCAGAGGGATTGAGATTCCTCACCAGAGTCAGGCTCTCTCCTGAAGTTGGACGATTCCTTCTTCCCCAGTAGAGTGTTGGAACAGCTGATGTTGTATTCCCCTGCAGAGTTGTACTCTCCCCCGAAGTCAGATGATTCTTTCTTCCCCGGCGGAATTAAGATTCCCCATCAGAGCCGTGCTCTCCATTAAAGTAGAATGATTTCTCTCCCCGGCCGAGTCCGCAGAAAAGCAGAATCTTTGGAAGTTGATCAGGTCATGATCAATTTTCCCCAGCAGAGCGTGGGGCAGCCAATGCTGTATTTCCCCCAGAGTCGTACTCTCTCCAGTAAAGCAGAATGATTTCTCTTTCCTCAGCCGAGTTTGCGGATGTCCAAGAGATCCGGATCCTTGGAAGTTGGTCAGATCATGATTGGTTTTTCCCCAGCGGATTGTAGAGCCGCTGAAGTTGTTTCCCCCACAGAGTTGTCATCGCCAGAAGAGTAGCCGAGACGGCCACGCAGTTCATTCTAGCGGTTGATATCAGCAGATCCAAGTTCTCGTAGAGCTTCATCCCCTGCAGCAGTCAGCTGAAGTTGTTCCCCTGCAGCAGTTCGCGGAAGATTGATTCCCCAGACAGAGCCTAATTGATATTGGCGTGTTCACATTCTCCTCAGCAGGACGATTCCTCTACCTGAGCGATTCTTTCTCCTTGACAGGAGGATTCCCCCCTCGGCATTTATTTTGCTGACGGGATCGTATCATTGTGCATGACTGCATAGCATTCAACACTGCATAGCATTGTGCATGATTGCATGACACTTAGCATAAATACATATCATTCCCGCCGTGTGGGGCATAGTGCAGAAGCATACGCATCATAAGCATGACCTAGGTCATTATCATCCTTATTGTACAGGTGTACTACCGAAAGACCGGTTGCTCAGGACGATTCTTGATGCTCTTCCCAGCAAGGTTGTTTTCTTAGATGATTCTAAAGACCCCGGTGTGATCCCCGCAGTCGCTCGCTCAAGATGATTTTTGAGATCCCCAGCGAAGTCCTCGGTTCGAGATGATTCTCAAATCCCTCAACAGGGCCATTTGCTTAAGACGATTCTTAAGACCTCAGTGCAGCTTCCCGAGTTGTTCGCCTAGTATGATACTTGAGCTCCCCAATAGCGTCTCCAGCAGGAGTTGCCCAGGAAGATCCCTGGAATTCCCAACAGAATGTTTGCTCCAAGAAAGGTTATTAGTTCAGGACGATTCTTGAAAATGCCCGACGGATCTGTTTGGTCAAGATTGATTCTTGAAGTCCTCAGCAGCATGATATGTCTGCTCCAACAGCGATGTCTAATCTGAAGATGGATTTCGTAAAGCGCCCGATGGCGGTATCAGAAGGTTCCTGTGAATTCAGATTTCCTGGTTGATGAATCAACGGGTAGCTGAAGACAAGGTTCCGGGGTTGTAGATACAACAGAGTGATTCGTGCGAGTCTGAAGACCAAGTCAGTTATCCTGAGGTGATGATTGAGCGCGATCAAGTGAATGATACGTCTTCTGATTGAAGTCGAAGATGTTTCTCCCGCTGAAGCGGAGTTTTTGCCTGAAGGCAAAGTGTTTGAATCCCCATAGAGTCATGAATGGCTCAGGATACCATTTCTCTGACTGAAGTCACAGATTTCTTAAGCTGAAGCGAAGGCGCCTAAGGGCAAGGTTATCCCCCAAGGTTATGAATGACCTAGGATTCATTTTTTCGGGCTGAAGGCCGAAGTATATCCCTGACTGAAGTCTCGGATGCTCTATAGCAGAGGCGGAGTTGCCTGAAGGCAGGTCCATGTATCCTTGAAGGTCAAGGATCATTCTCTACAGACTGAAGTCGAAGATACCTCCTGCAGAGTCGCCATCCTTGGAGGCCAAGGATGCTTATCTTCAGAAGTACTTGAAGATCTTTTCTAGCTGAAGCTGGAAGTGGCCAGGGGCTAGGGTTCCATATAGTTTTTATGTTGAAGTTCTACGGCAGGCAGTGTGCAGCAGTATTCCGATGTTCGTTATGGTTATGAGGGTGAACCCCAGATCAGAGTGTGCTCGGTTAAGTCTCTCATCCCCGGCAGATATGTTTCAAATACGCAAGTGTACCTTTTGTTCCATTTACCAGGGGTGAACCCCAGGTCAGAGATGTTTAAGATTATGGTTGTCTCCGACGACGAGGTTGGATGTTTGTTCGACGGCGAGGTCAGACTCCTTAAATCCCCAGCAGAGATGATGTTGATACGACGGCGATGTCGAGTGTCTCTCAGAATGATGTTTGTTTCCGGCGGCGATGTCAGATCAGTATCTCTCCAGCTGGTTGTTGAACAGCTAGTGTTGCAGTATTCAAAGATTTGTTCCCCGTAGAGTACCGTGTGCTCGTGCAGTTGGCAAATTTTCGGGTTTACCGATATTCAACCGTCTCGTACCTTGATTGGTTGAGAGCCGTTCGCTTCTCACCCAGTCAGGTCCAAGCCGTTTGAATAGGGGCAGCTGTTGCACCCCAAAATTTGACCAACATTTATTTACCTATTGAGTGTTTGAAAGTTGACACCTTCATCAGAAAGTTCAAGAGATCCTCAGAAGAGTTGGTTGAAACCAGGGTTGTGTGCTTCACAGTTTGAAAGTTGTGGGTGCTCCTCAGATGATTCTGAGACTTTGAGAATGAACTTGATGTTTTGAGAAAGCTTATGAGATGCCTTGATAGCCTTCATGAAGCCCAGAGAAGTCATTGTGCAAGAATTCAGGAGATTCAACCATGAATGGTAGAATTAGGGTTTTGACTGGGTCAACCCTAGATCAGCTGAAGATTTGGAGAAGGTTGAGACCTAATCCAAGGGCCATGAGATCATGGAATGATGTAGGGAGATGTTATAAAGATGATTCCTAGACCAACTCATCATGATTGAGGAGTTTGAGAAGTTTTGAGCTAGGGTTTCCAAGGATTGTCAGTGGAAAAACCCTAATTTGATCCCTATCTTCCAGGCAGTTTTAGCTATAGATGTGATTGAGATCTCATCTTCCCCACAACATGAATGTTGTAGAGCTTGTTCTAAGCTTTAATTTGAGTGGTGGAAGTCCTTGATAGGAGTTACAGAGCTCAAGTTATGGTTTTGACAACTTACAGGTCAGCAGAGGTGTGTGAATCTGGGTCCTTGAAAGTCACCCAACTTGCAGACAACTTTTGCCCTAGTAGGTTGATTCCTATGGTTTCTTGGTCAACATGAATGTTGAAGAGGATCTTCTTAGCTTTAATTTGAGTGGTAGAAGTCCTTGATTGGATTTGTGGAACTCAACTTATGGTTTGAACAAGGCAAGGGTATTTTGGTCATTTGTTAGTTATAGGTCATTTTATCCAATGCCTAAAACTCCTATTTCCAAGCCTCAAATGGAAAAACTTAAAACATGAAAGTTGCTCAAAATGTGATTTTAAGTCTAGAAAGAAGGTCACAAATTGTTGAAAAAGCTCATAGCACAAGATTCCATGATTGGTCAAAAATGAACTAAAAATGACTTATAACTTTGAAAAGTTGAAATTGAAAAGTGATTTGGGAGATCCACAAATCCAAAATAGGTCATCCAATATATCATTTTGATTGGAAAAAACATTTTAAGAACTTTGGTTTAAGTAGAATTTTCATTTGAGGCTTAAAAAATGAGGCTCCTTTGGAAATTTGTTACTTGAAAAAGAAGGCAATGTTGGAAAACTTAACATAAGGCAATTACAAGGCATGTGAGCTTCCTTACCATTCCATATTATCATGTGGTGAGATTTTAAAAGGTGTGTAAGTTGGTTAGAGGTGATATATCATGAGATAACCAATATGGCATAACATGAGATTTTAAAGAAACTTCCATCACATTCTAGATGATTCTAGAAACATCCATCAATTGTTATATAAGGAATGCATTGTGGAGAGTCTAGGGTTGGTGAAACTTGAGCCAAGTCAGAGGAGAGAGAAGGAGAGATAGCCATTGAAGCCATTTCTTCAAGTTGAAGCAATCCAAGTTTTCTTCCACTACAAGCCACCTCCTTCCATACAAGTGCAAACAGAAGGCATATCTCCATTGAAGGACCATTGTGAGTGAATTCCAAGGCTTGAATCGTGCTCAACATCATCTCACCATTAACTTCTTGACAGGTTTTTCTTCACCCCATACCTCCTAAATTATGCTGTTTTAGTTAGTTCTTTAGGCATAGAGATAAGGTGTTAGGGTAGAGGATTCTTTCCCTTGAATTATAGCAAGATTGGTGAGGTTGTATAACAGAACCATGATTCTTGAATCTTCCATAGCTGGCTGTTTGATGAGTTTTAGGTAGTAAGGATTAGGTTAGAATCACCAGGATAACGTGTAGTGCATCTGTAGACCTTTAGTTTTGAGTTTGCTGAAGTTTGATAACAGTTGAATATGGTGGTGCCAAGGTGTTCAAGCATTCTGTTAGAACGATCTAGGGCGAATCAAGAGAAGCTGCTCGTACCATTGTGTTCTAGGCATTTAGTAGGTGATTTCTTGTTTTGGAATCATGGCAAGCCGTGGCGTGTAGAGGGAGCTGGAGGAGCTCGATTTTGTGTGCATGGAGTGAGGGTTCTGCAAACCCTAATCTATTTGGAGAAGACGAGTGGAGAACCGTTGGATCAAGTCTAAAGATTGACTAATTCCTTAGATCCAATGGCCGTGATCGCGTCTGAGATTGGAGGGAAGATTTGAATTCTAAATGAAACGCGGTCGTTTCATTAAAGACCGGTGCTGGGCTTCAGTTTCTATTCGCCCCCCCCCTTTTTGTTTGGCCCAGTTAATTGAACTAGTTTGGTTTGCTTTTCAGACCCCCCCTCCCTTTAATTCAATTAAATTGTTTTATTTTTCTTCTTATATTTCTCTGTTTTGTAAAATGCATTAAAAATAGATAAAAAATGTTTTTTAATTTCTTCTTTTTTTCCTGAGTAGATTAAAATGTGTAGAAAATTATAAAAATAAAATTGAGATTTTATTTTTAGGTTTAATATTTTTAGTAGATTTTCCAATTAAATAGCTTTTTAATTGTTTCATTTTGATATTTGATTTTGTAGGAATTATTTTAGGACATTCCCTTAGGGTTTTTTACCCATTCTTTTTTGTGCAATTAGATGATGAGTCATACTTCCCCATAGGATTTTTTCTAGATTTTTTAGAATTAATCTTGATTAGTTTAATTAGGGTTGACTTAGGATAGTCTAATTAGGGTTTAGAATTGTGCATAGGTGATGATTCCTTTCTTTGATTGAGTTTTATCTTGATTTTTAGGTAGAAACCTTTATAGATGTTATGAGAAGGTGTTGAGGACCCTTGTGAATATTTGTTAAATTTTTTCCCCATTAGTTTAGTATTTTTAGGTTATCTGAAGATTGCCTGATGATTTGGTTTGTTCAGTGGGTTATCTGTTCATCTGTGGGGTTCATTCTGAGGAATTTGCTGAAGGGCTTGTGTTGCCTTGAGGATATTGATGGAGAGCATCATGAAGGGAAGCTTGTAGATCAGGATGCAGAGACCCAGAGCTTGGCTGATGCCCTGTTGGTGAGGTTTGAGAGCTTGAAGTTTGAAGGAAGTTCATGGTACTTTCCTGAGGAAGGCACTATGAATGACTTTCATCCTTCCTTCTCACCTCTTTCTTAAGTATCCAATGATGTTGGAGCCAACTTGTGAGTTTAATTTCTCCTGAGGAGGAATGTAAACTGATCACATGTTGTTGAGCCACATGGGATACAATTCCTAAGTGGAAGCCTCCTAGTACTTTCCTGAGGAAGGTCCTATGGGTCTATTCACTTAGTTCCACTAGTTGATCTAGGATTCCTCAAGTATCCAATGATGTAGGAGCTAACTTGTGAGTTTAATTTCTCCTGAGGAGGAATGTAAACTGATCACATGTTGTTGAGCCACATGGGATACAATTCCTAAGTGGAAGCCTCCTAGTACTTTCCTGAGGAAGGTCCTATGAGTCTATCCACTTAGTTCCACTAGTTCAGATAGGATTTCCTAAATATCCAGTGATGTTGGAGCCTGCTTGTGAGTTTAATCTCTCCTGAGGAGGGATGTAAACTGATCACAGTGGTTGAGCCACATAGGGTATGACTCCTGAGTATCCACCTCCTAGTGCTTTCCTGAGGAAAACACTATGAGTCTGATTGCTTAGCTCCCTGTCTTTGGTAAGCTTGTTCTGAAGCTTGAAGGCTGGGAATGATTTCCCCTGTTTAGGGTTGTGCTTGAGAGCTTTGCTTAGATTTGTTTAGATTCTGTGATTAGGAGTATGGTTAGAGAATAGATGATTCTTTCTCATGTGTGTTTGTTTGCCTGATGGCACTTCATTTCCTTTATCTGTATGATTGCAGTTTACTGTTTTGCTTGATAGCATGTTGTTGATCTTCAGTATGATTACTGTTATTTCATGACTGGCTTGAGGTTGAGATGAGCTTGTGGAGGCTGAAGCCCCACACACACTTCCTCCCTCACTTGCATTGCATGCATTCTACTGTCAAAGCTGATGTTTTTGTCTGTTTCTGTGTATCATTGACATGATCCCTTAGGACTCTCATTTCTTCTGATGAAGATTTGATGATAGACTTTTAGGTTGAAACCTATGCATGACAACATCTAGGAGTTCCCTGTTCAAACCTCAACCATAGGATGAATCCATGGCATGATAACAGTAGGGCTTGATAGTCTCCCTCCTAGTTGAGCCATTGATCTCGTAGTTTCCCGAACTACGTTTGCTCTGATCTTTCATACCAGATGAAAGTACGTAGGCATAGGATGCGACATCCTAGCGAGCAACCTTCAACCTTTCCCCCATAATCCTTCGTAGGCCGAACTACGTCGACTCTGATTTCTCGTTCCAGACGGGAATACGTAGGCATAAAGCGCGATGCTTTGCCGAGTCATTTTTCTTTTCTTTTTCAGCCAGCCTTGATAGGTAGATAGAATAAAACCAACCCGTCCAAGTAAACAAACAAGCGAGGATCCCGTCGAGTACGACGGACGTGAGGGGTGCTAATACCTTCCCCTTGCGTAACCGACTCCCGAACCCAGACAATGGTTGCGATGACCTTGTCTTACCCTTATTCGTCAGGTTTTTCCGATCGTTTCCTTTCCCGCTCTGAGGGATAAATAACGAAAGGTGGCGACTCTTCTGTCATGCCGGCACCTTATTTTCGCGCAAGCGACAATAGCGAATGTTCATGTGTATGTGTAGAGACATGATTATTTGTATATGCTTAATGTGGTGAGAACATAATTTGAGTATAACTTGTATAATTATGGAGTTATGTATATATATGTATACAATTTTATGCATTAACTGTTATGATGTTGTTTCTCACCCTTCTGCTGTTTTATAATGCTCTATGAGGCATTGCAGAGTAGGAAGCTGGAGGTTCTTTTTGTGAAGCGATGTCTTCATTCTTTGTGGTCAATGGCTCTGATATGTAACATCTGGGTAGTTAGGAAGCCTTTGACTCTTTTGGAGTTACATTGTTTTGATTCTTTTGTGATACATATGTGTATGTATCTGCTGTGGATATGTTGTAAAGCATGAATTAACTGATGGTTGTATATACCTTTGTGAATGTGATTGATTCAATATTTGGATGTTTCCGCTTTTATTCTAAATATTGAGATGTGGGTTACCCATTGTTGCATATCTATTTTGAGCAGGTATCGTATGTGTGTAATTTCATGATAATGTGATGCGCCTCTTTTATACCATGTTTTAATTAAACTCTGATGAAATAAATTTTCTATGTGCCTACTTGATTTATCTAATTTATTTGGGGTATAGAAAGGGGGTGTTACAATGATTAAGCTAAAGAGGAGACCTAGCTTGTCGAGGAAACAGATGTTTAGTTTTTCCTTAGTTGTTTGGCCTGCGCGCCGCATTCATTTTGTACTTTGATTTTTTCTGGCCTGTGCGCCATGGCTTGTAATATTTGGATAGCGGGCTTTGCCCGTTTTTGTAATTGAATGTTTGATTTACAATTCTAATATGTTTTCTTTCTCGTTGTATGTTCCATTGTATGTCGAATACTTATTTCCCTCATCAATATGTATGTTTGTAGCATTGCACTTACTTGTTTTCACTAAGTGTTTAGGGCCTTTGCTTGACATAGTTGGTCCCTGACCGTGCAGGGAACTGGTAGGGTGATCGGAGATAGCTTTCAATCGAAGATGGATCTAAGATCTCGGTCTAGGTCTTTGCTTTGCAATGTGAACTTCCCATCACGAGCTGGGTATTCTGCCTCAACGGTATGATAACGGAGGAGCTCGATCGAGGTGTCCCTGTTGGGCCAAGAGTCATCACACACTCACAAGAGAAGGGTTTTGGCCTTTCATTTCAAGTTGAAAAGTTGCGCTTGTACCTTAGCGCGCTCCAGTGTTCGGGACGTACTTCGTTGTGGTCGAACCAAGTATGTCGAATGCAGTGTCTAACTGTAATATTGTTTGAGTTTTTTAGCATTCCATGGCCGAGCAAGTTCCTACTCGGAAGGTTTTCGATGTAATAGGCCCCGTTGTCCATTTTTGCTCAGACATAATAGGGACCTTCCCAGTTCGCGGCAAGTTTTCCCTCGTGCAAATCTTTTTGATTTCTTTGCATGACAAGGTTGTCGATTTGGAATTCGCGTCTTATGACTTTGGTGTCATGTCGCATGGTAATTTTTTGTTTTAACGAGGCTTCGCAGAGGGCTTCTCTTGATCGAATTTCTTCGACCAGATCGAGTTCCTCCATTAGTGTCTCGTTGTTCATCTCCTCGTCGAGGGAAGATTTTATCTGTCTGGATGGCTCTCTAATTTCCACCGGGATAACTACCTCGGTTCTGTAAGTTAGTCGGAAGGGAGTATCCCCGGTGGTCGAGTGTGGTGTCCTCCTATAGGCCCAGAGCAAGCTATGTTGATCCTCGACCCACCTCTTCTTGGCCTCACCCAATATTCGTTTGAGGCCTTGTAGGATCACCCTGTTTGCGGCTTTAGCCTGCCCGTTCATTTGCGGGTGCTCGACAGAGGTGAAATATTGCTTTGTTCCCAGTTTGGCGACGAAGTCCTGGAATATTTTTTCGGTGAACTGTGTCCCGTTGTCGGTGACGAGCATCTGCGGTACTCCAAATCGGGAAAGTATGTTTCTCTTGTAAAAATGGAGTATGTTATGTGATGTGGTTTTGGCAAGGGCCTCATCGTCTATCCATTTTGTGAAGTAGTCGACACCGACTATCATATATTTATTCTAATGCGACCCCATGGTAAAGGGCCTGAGGATATCCATCCCCCACCATGCGAAAGGCCACGGGGAAGAGAGCATTTTTAGCTCGTTGGGCGGTGCCAAATGCATGTCCCCATGTCGTTGGCACTTGTTGCACTTCTTGACATGTTCTTTCGTGTCCTGTTGCATGGTGGGCCAGTAATATCCTACTCACATGGCCTTTCGAGTGAGGGATCACCCTCCGAGGTGCTGGGCGTTGATTCCCTTGTGGATCCCCCTAAGTATGTGGGGGACTTTGGTCACCTCGACACACTTGAGCAGAGGGATGAAGAATCCTCGTATGTATAGTTTATCCTCGATCAAGACATAAGAGCAATCCCTGCGCCTGAATGTGCTAGCCTATTTCAAATCGGGGGGTAGTTGGTATGTGTACACCGGGGTCATCCAACAGTCGCTATCCCTGATGGTGTTCACGTCGATGGTCGCGACGAGTTTCTCGATGCTTGGTTAAGATAACACCTCTTAGATGAAGGACTTATTTCCGCCCTTCTTCTTCGTGCTCGTGAGCTTCGACAAGATGTCTTCCCGGGTTTTGTCTTCATGGGGAACATGTTGCACTTCTGTGGAATCGAAATTTTTCATCCTCTCTTTGACCAAAGCCAAGTACTCAACAAGGTTGTCATTTTTGGCTTGGTACTCTCTTCGTACTTGAGAGGCGACCAACTATGAATCTTTGAACATCTTCACCTCCTTCGTGCCTAAATCCTCGGCTAAGTGTAGCCCTGTGAGGAAGGCTTCGTACTCGATCTGGTTGTTCGAGGTCGGGAAGGATAACACGAGTGAGACTTCGATCAGAATGCCTTCTTTGTTCTCGAGAATGATGTTAGCACCGCTCCCTGTCGAGCTTGACACACCGTCCACGTAGATGATCCACTTGTGGGCTCCACTGGACGGGGAGGCTGTCACGGCCATCTCTGCCACGAAATCGGCTAGCACTTGTGCTTTAAGAGCTTTCTTACCTTCGTATCAGATGACGAACTTGGACAGCTCTAGCGACCATTTGAGCATCCTGCCCGCCATGTCGGGACGGCCGAGTAGTTGCTTTATGGGCTGGTCGGTTCGTTCCACAATCGTGTGGGCTAGGAAGTAATGTCTCAACCTCCTCACCGCATTAATGAGGGGCCAGAGCGATCTTCTCGATTTGCTAGTATCTAAGCTCATGGACTTGATAGTGAAGTAAATAGGTTTTTTCCCTCGGGGGTTTCGCAAACGAGAGTCGTGATGACGACCTCGGTTGCGACGATGAGGTACAAGTATAGTGTCTCCCTGCTTTCTAGTCACGAGAGGAATGGGGGTTGTGAAAGGACTTGTTTGAGATGGAGGAGGGCTTGCTCGCACTCCTCCGTCCATTCAAACGAGGTCTTCTTGTGTAGAAGTTTGAAAAATGGTAGTGTGTGGTAGGCGAATTTAGCCATGAAGCGAGACAATGAAGTGAGCATCCTGTTTAGGGACTGGATTTACTTATTTGAGTTTGGTGTTGGAAAATCCCTGTATTTTTCGGAGTTGGCTTTGATTCCCCATTCTGCCAGATAGAAACCGAGGAACTTTCCTACCCGGACGCCGAAGGTGCATTTTTCCGGATTAAACCTCATCCTGCACCTCCTCGCTGTGTCGAATACCCTTTTTAGATGGAGGGTGTGGCCGGTTTCCTCTTGAGACTTCACTATCATGTCGTCCATGTAGACCTCGAGCATGTCTCCGATCTCACCTCGAAAGACTTTGTTCATCATCCGCTAGTAAGTGGATCCAGCATTTTTCAGGCTGAAGGGCATTATGTTATAGTAATAGTTGCCCGAATCGATAATGAAAGCTGTGTATTGCTTGTCGATTTTTGCCATGGGGATTTGGTTGTACCCCGAGTATGCTTCCATGAATAAAATTAGCTTGGGACCTGCAGATTTGTCAACCAATTTATCTATGTTAGGCAAAAGAAAAGCCTCTTTGGGGCTGGCCCTATTGAGATCGGTATAGTCAACGCCCATACACCTTAATCCATTAGATTTCTTAACAAGTATAACATTGGACATCCAGGTTGTGTACTGTGCTTCCGAAATAAAATTTGCCTCTAAAAGATCTTTTACAGCTAATTCAGCAGCCTCCGCTTTCTCGGGAGACTGCTTACGCCTATGTTGTACTACGGTCCTAGCAGCCAGATTTATGGTCAGGTGATGACAGGAGACATCGGGGTCTAGCCCGGGCATCTCAACAACACTCCACGTGAACAAATTAGTGTTCTCCCTAAGGTAGGCCTTCAATTTCTTCCTTGCTAGGTCTGGGAGCCCCTTGACAATCTTCACGCATATGTCTGAGTTGGGACCGAGAAGGATGAACTCGAAGTCGCCATCTGGCACGAGGCGCATTGGATGGAGAGGTTCCCTGTTGTTTCCAGCTGATGAAGATGCGTCTGGTGCTGCTCTATTATGCTTTTGCTCATTGGTGAAGCGGATGTCGAGATCGACTGGATTGATGCAAGGCAATGGCTTTTGTTCCTCGGCCCAGGCTAGCTTGCTGGGAGTCTTGGGTGTCATGTTGATTGAGTTCAACCCCTTTGTTGCTGCTTCGAAGCATTTTCTTGCGGCCTCAATGTCCCCATGAAGAGTGACGACTCGTCCCCTGGCCATGTAGTACTTCATTTTCAAGTGGACCGTGAAGGGCACGACGGTTAGCTCGGCCAGAGTTGGTTTTCCGAGAATACACTGGTATAGAGAAGGGCACTATATGACCAAGAAGTGAATCTTGACCTGTATGGAGGTCTCCTTAGTGCCGAAAGTGATGAGAAACTCGACGTAGCCGTACAACTTAGTAGTTGTGCCATTAAAGCCCTGCAGGTCGAAGCCTACGTATGAGGTCAGATGACTCTCATCGAGCTGGAGAGTTATGAACAAGTGAGCATTTGTTATATCGACGGAGCTCCCTTGGTCGACCAGAATGTGACGAACGTCGAAGTTTGCCATATGGGCCCTAACGAGCAAAGGAATGTTAGAGTTAGGGGCACCATCCAACAGCTCCTCGAGGTAAAATTTGATGGGATTTGATTTCCTCTAGAACTTTTCGAGGGTCGCGTTTTGGGTGGAGCTCGCCTTCATCAGCTCGTCAAATTTTTTTTTACCGACCCCACGGTGAGCTTATTGAATCCCCCGCGGAATATAACCATAACAGAGGGAAAGTTCTCCTAGGTGCTGCGAGCAGGGAAGGGTGTGTCGACCTTGTCGGGGACGTAGAAGTCCTCATGCCGAGAGATGCAGAAAGCGACCTGCAGGCCAGTGTAGTCAGAGGGAGACGTCTCATCCTCGACCTTTTTTGCCTTGCGGACGTCCTATCGAGGGGCGTCACCCCTCCTGGTGAATTCCTTTAGACGTACCTCCTTGATGAGGATTTCGGTCGCATCCTTGAGGTGGATGCAATCCTCCGTGACGTGCTTGTGGCTCTTGTGGAACTGATAATACTTAGACTTGTCGACATCTGGCTTGGAGGGTGTCGGCTTGGGAAAGCGGACCCACCTTGCTGGAATTCCGAGTTTGCACACTCGGCTAAGATGCGCTCGCGGGGAGTGGTTATCAGCGTGTACTTGGATAATCGACTTCCAGTTCACAGTACTCGTGGGAGTCACAGGGTTTATCTTTTCTTCGTTTCTCCTCACCACGTCAGGGAGCCATAGAGTCATCATGTGTCGCGACTTTGGTGTCCTCCTGGTTCCGCGAGTCGCAGGCCTTGTTAGCGGCATACCTCTCCTCGTACTGGATGTACGCCTAGGCTTTAAGGAGAAGGGCATCCATCGAGTGAAGCGTCTTAATGCTCACTGCTTTAGCAAAGTCATTGCGGGGACGTAGCTCTCGCTCGAGCAAATATCTCTTTATTCTGTCTGTCGTGGAGACCTGAACGGCCTCTCGGTTGAATCTCTCTATATAGTCGCAGAGAGATTGGTCCTTCCCTTGAATAATGGCCTCAACCGACGCCTCGGATTTCAAGTGTCGACGAGAGGCGGTGAAGTGCCTGGTGAATTGTGTCTTCAGGTCCTTTCAAGAAGTAATAGATTTTGGGTTGAGACTTTTATACCACGCATGGCTCCCTTCCTTAGAGTCTTGGGGAAGAGATGATACTTGATAGCACTCTGGATGTTGTGGTAATAAAGCATCGCTTTGATGTTCTCGATGTGGTCGTCAGGGTCTACCGTGCCGTCGTAGGTCGCTAGACTCACTGGTTTTTCCATTCTGACGGAGATGAGGGCCTCCATGATTGCACGGGACAGAGGACCGCGGGGGTCATCTTTCTTGCTCCGGAATAGGGAGTGCGACGAGGAACACTCTTGTTGAGGGCTTCGACCACGACGCGGCGAGTTCCTTGGCCGACCCTTCGACTTCTCCAGCTGTCCGCCAGCTTTGTTCCTTTTGGGATCCGGGGAGTGTCACTCTTTATGGGGAGGAGTGTGGTCCCGCTTATGGGTGATTGTGGCTTATGGCCTCTCTAGTCGCTACCGACGTCTAGGTTTTCGCGGTGAGGGGATTCGAGACTCATCCCATTGGTTTCTTTGAGAGGGACAATGAGGACGGGTTTCTCGTCGTCGCGGGGACGGACTACGAGAAACTGGTCGCCGATGTCTCCACAAGGGAGAGCGCAAATGTCGTTCTTTCTCCAGAATCTCGATGCGCTCGTTCTATTGGAAAATTATCATGTTCGTCTGGTTGATTTCTATGAACAAGGTGAATGGGCAAGATCAACCTTGGGCGGAACAGGAATTGGCTGGAAAACCGCTGAACTCTCGAAATGTTGGGCAGCATTGTAGGCCACACCGTTGGGGGAGGGAGATGCGGTGTACCCGTCCCTAGGGCCGCCTTTTTCAACAGTGGGCGCTATGTTGTTGTCGTGGTCGTCAACGTCGGCGAAGGTGGTGAAGGCGGCTTCATGGACATGGTCGTTAGTGTGTTGGCTGGCCATGATGGGTAGGCGATTGGAGAGTTGCTTTGGTATTTACGTTTCAAGGGAAGAAAAAATAGAAAAGAAAAGTTCCCATAGACGACGCCACTGATCTTACCAGGATTAAAAATTCGATCAGTAGCTAGCAACACATCGTGAGTCCAAACTTCGCTGATGGTAGAGAAGAGAAGGGGGTGTACCTGTAACATATTATGACGCCTAAGTAAGGAAATGAGCAAAGAGAGAGTTAGTACAAAAAAGTGAGTTTGAGTTAGAATACCTGGCCCTCCTATGGAGGAGGGTATTTATAATGTGCCCCCAGCACTGGGACAACAGTCATCTGCTTTTGGTTGGGTCCTAAGACCTATAACAAATGACTGTTAGGATCCTACATGGCAGTAAAAAAGACCCATATGTGATCTTCATACTGGATCAATTGTCCCACAAACTCCGGGGAGTGGGATACCTGTTCTCTCGGATGCGGGTAGTTGGTTGATGATGTGTTCCCACGTTAGGAGCACGTGGAGGACGTGTCATAAGCGTGTGGGACGCATAACCTCCAACGGGTATGAGCACGTGGGCCTTTGTGTTGGGTCGTCCTTGACATGGAGCTAGGTTGGGCCGTGCCCAATGGTGGGCCTGCCATAGGCCCAGTCCAGAACAAGGTTTATATTTCCTTTTTTGGTTAGGACTATTTATTGTTGGAAATTATGGACAATCAATGCCCATGGGAGTGTTTCAATATGACAATAAAATATTCAAGTGAAGATTAATTTTGGAATTCAAAAATAGGCCGCACTTGTGAAGTGTTGCATTAGGTTTGAATTCAGATATAGGCAACACTTCATAAAGTGTTTCAGAATGTGAAATAGTATAACCTTTGAAAACTGTTGTAGTTGGAAAAATAGTGCAACACTTAGTAAAAGTGTTGTTGTAGGCAAAACAATGCAATGTTTGAAAAGTGTTGTTGTAAGCGAAACATTGCAACATTTAGCAAAAGTGTTGTTAAAATTATGTTTCATCAAAGGTAACAACCTTATGAAACAACACCAGTTTGACCTATAAATTGAGCATTTCAGATTCAGAAAAAACACATTAAAAAATCGTGCATCCTCTTCACATAATTCCATACACTCTTTCTTGCATTCGAATCTTTACCAATCTTGTGTAGATTCGATCAGAATGCTGAATTATCCTGGGTATTCTTACGTTCCAACTCTAAGACTATAAGAGAGTGTTTGAAATACTTTTAAGGAAAGTGAACCCATTCACGATTCTAGCCTCATTCCAATTGATTTAAATTAAAATGTCTAACAATTTTAAATAATGGCAACCGTGGCTTCCACAAATCGTGTTTTTAAAGATGATGCTCTAATCAAGAAATTCAAAAAAAATTATTGAGAAAGGAATGGACAAAAGAAATGTGTAAAAAAGAAGCACCAAGAAGGAAGATTACTTGTTTTGAATGCGGAGAAATATGACAGGTTAAAAATGAATGCCCTACACTTCAAAAGAATAATATATTCTAGAGCAAGAAGAACAAAAGACATAAAAAGCTTACTTTTAAAAAGATGCCAGCACTTTTTATGTCAGGTCCATTGTACTTTTTATGTTAGATTTGTTTAACCGACTTAACAAAATCTGTTGCTATTTAAAATTTTAAAAATTGTTTGAAATTCAAAATTTATCCTGCACTTGTTAAGTTAGGTTTCTGTATAAATGACTTAACAAGTCCTGAACAGAATTCAAAATTACGTATTTTCATGAACCATTGTCATTCTAAACTAATTCCAAGAATTTTCTTAGGATGTATTTAAAACAAAATACATTAGTTTTCAAATTACCTCTTTCATTATTAATTTTTCACATCAATTCAAATGATTTTCTAAGTGTTCATTCTTTTTCAAAAATATTGAAACTTTGTGCATAACTTTAAAATCACTCATAAATGTTTCGTAATATTTTTTTAGTACTTAAGCTTCATATATTATTGAATTGTAAATTAAAAGATAAGATCAATTGTCTATTGAAATTGATTCAAGAACAACTTCATATATTCAAATTTGTTCAAGTATTGTATTGATCACCAAGTGTGTGGTGACTAAGTTTGTAAAGAAAGTGTGTGTACTTTCTAAAAGTATTTGCAAATAGAAAGTGGTATATTTTTTATTTGCTATAGAAAGTAACTTTGAGTTGGTTTGATTTAAAGTCCACTATAGTTGTTGGTGTATTTGTAAAATCAAGAAAGTAATGGCTTCAAGGGACTCCTCATTTTAGAAGGATGTTATCCAAGACGAAATGGATTCAATAATTCAAACCACACCTAGGAACTTGTAGATCTAACTAAAAGATCAAGACCCATCGGATGCAAGTGGGTGTTTAGAAGGAAGTATAATAATGATGATACACTAACACCTACATGTATAGATAGGTAACCAAGAGTTTTAGAAAAAAGAAACATGTTGATTATTTTGACACACATGCACTAGTAGTAAGGACGACGATAATTAGAATATTGTTTGTATAATTTATTTGCATGAACTTATAGTTCATAAAATAGATGTCAAAATTACATTCCTAAATAGAAATCTCGATGAGGAGATTTGCATGGGACAACCAGAAGGTTATGTGTTTCATGGTAATGAACAAAAGATTCACAAATTAATGGGAAGACAGACAACTTAGGGGGAGATTTTCATTCATTGTCAAAATACAAAGTCAAAGAGTTTGTCATCATCAAAAGGGGGAGATTGAGAATAATATATCTTATATCTAGTTCAATTTTGATGAAGACAAAGACTATCAAAGAAGAAAAGGTTCAAAAGTGTCATGCACATCAATGATGAAGTTCATCAAGGAAGTTTAGCATAGAAATTCAAGTGAAGATTTGAGACAAGAGAACATAAATAAGGTGCTCATTGCAATTTATACTATACTAATTTAAATTGCTCATAATTTCATCTCTCAATTCATCTACAAAACCTTCTTGCATCAATATGCATGTTTATCTAAAAACCTTCTTCATCTAATTCTTGTTACAAGTGTTTGTACACAAAGTTGTGTGAAAATATTGTGATATTCATTTTTCTCCATGTTGATTACATGTTGATAATTATCAATAACATGGATGGAATTTTAGAGACAAAAAGGTTTATGACTTCCACATTCAAGATGAAAGATCTTGGATTAGTTGACACAATTTTAAGAATCAAAGTAAAGAGAAATAATGAGGGTTGCGAACTTAGTCAAACATATTATATTGAAAACTTCTTTATAAGTTTAAACACCTAAACTTTAAGTAAGTAACCACTCCATTTGATCTAGTTGTCAAACTTCAAAAGAACAATGGAAGAGTAGTGGCTCAATTGGAGTATGCAAGTGCAATAGGGTGTCTTATGTACTTAATCCAATGTATCAGATCTGACATATCATTTGCAGTTAGTAAAATGAGTAAATTTACAAGTAATCCAATGTTGGAGATCATAAATCAATAATTGAGTGGATATTTGCACTAGTTGGAGGAACAATTTTTTGGAAGAGCAAGAAACAAACATGCATTACTCTTTCAACCATGGAATCAGAGTTTGTGGCTTTTGCTTCCGCTGGTCAAGAAGCGGGATGGTTGAGGGACCTTTTGTTAGAATTTCCATTGGAAAAAGGAAATGTTTCAAAGGTGTTGATATACTACGATAGCCAATCCACTTTAGCTAGAGCATTCAATGAAGTGTATAATGGAAAATCTAGACACATATGACTTAGACATTCCTTTGTGAGAAAATTGATTAAAGATAAAATCATTTCACTCACCTATATACGAACGAACTATAATTTGACGGATCCATTTACTAAGTCACTGGCCAGAGACTTAGTAAAAATAACCTCGAGAGACATGGGGTTGAAACACCTTGAGTAAGAGTTCTGGCAGCGGCGACAACTCAATCTTACGTTAACAGAAAATTAACCTCAAGATTCAATGAGTAACAAGTCGTTGATTTTGATGTTTTTCGAACATTTCATGATAAAGTTGACCTTTAAAATTAGGGTTGAATTTTTATTTAAACTTTGAATGAAATTAAATACCGAGGGTATGTGTCTCATGGAAAAGGATACAATATGAACTTCATGTATGTGAATTTCAAGATGGTGTTATCTCAAAGTGAGAGTTGGAGTTTCTCTCACAAAAAATTCATGAAAAAAGAAAGCATATGACCATAAATAAGTGCTAGGCGAGAAATATTGGCGCAAAGAACCCTTAAAGAATGCGCGTAAGGTAACGCCGGTCTATTCACATGGATTAATGGTTTAAAAGCTTTGCTACCTAACATTTCAATTAGACTTTGCGTTGTCCTCACTAAGGTTAAATTTTAAATCGAAAGATACCTAACTGTATTAACTTTCTTTATACCTTCTTTTCTAAAATTAGACTTGTCATTATTAGAACAAGTGGGGGACTGTTGGAAAATATGGACAATCAATACTCATGGGAATGTTCCAATATGACAAGAAAATATTCAAGTGAATATTAATTTTTGAATTCATAAATAGGCAACACTTTTGAAGTGTTGATTTAGGTTTCAATTCATAAATAGGCAAACACTTTGTGAAATCTTGCAGAATGTGAAATAGTACAACCTTTGCAAATTGTCGTTGAAGGCGAAATAGTGCAACACTTGGTAAAAGTGTTGTTGTAGGTGAAATAGTGCAATGTTTGAAAAGTGCTGCTATAAGCGAAACATTGCAACATTTAGCAAAAGTGTTGTTGAAAGTGTATGTTTCATCAAGGATCACAACCTTATAAAACAACACAAGTTTGACCTATAAATTGAGCATTCTGAATTCAGAAAAAATACATTAAAAAATTTGTACATCCTCTTCACATAATTCCAGACACTCTTCCCTGCATTCGAATCTTCACCAGTCTTTGCATATTCGATTAGAAGGCTGAATTATTCTGAATATTTTTGTATTCTAGTCTAAGACTATAAGAGAGTGCTTGAAATGCTTTTTAAAAAAATAATATCATTCATGATTCTAGTCTTGTTCCAATTTATTTAAATTAATTTTTCTAACAATTTCCTTTAAATTAACAAGATTTTTTTCTTTAAGGATTAAAAGACAAAATTTTTTTTTTAAAATTTGACAATGTATATAAGCTAATAGATCATAGATGAATAGTATTTACCTATGATCCAGATCCTCATTCAAAAGTTTGTAACTCATGTGGTGTATGGTAATTACGTTATACTTGAGGTTGTAACTTACATAGTGATAAAAAGAAATGATTGAACTATATTGCAGTGTGTCTGCATGCAATGCATGCATAGAGCATCAAAAGGTTACAGAAACTAGAATATATCTGGTCTCAAACCATTTCAACGTTGGAAAATTACTAGAGCGGTCCATTCATTCTAAAGATCGAGGCAAACTAGCAGACAATAATTCAAGTGGTCCATTTCTCTCTTATCATAATAAGGTAAGGCCTTAAGTTTTTGGAATATATTTAAGAATATCTTGAATTAGCCCAAACAATTAATTCTTCTATTATTGAAGCTTCGGCTTTTTGGGCTCCAATTCATTCCAAGTTTGCTGCCCCAAAAAAGAGAAATTTACTATTAGTATTTAATTTGGATATAAATATTTGACCTTTTATAAAATACACTTAGTTTTAATGTGTTTGGATCAAATGATAATAAAATCGGGGTCGATATTTACCTTGTTTTGTATAATTTAAAGATTTAATTATAATATCAATCCGTCTATTTTATTTCATTCACAAAAATAATTTATCTATTTTAAATTCAAACATTTTTGTTAAGTATAACAAATATGAGTAGTATGGATAACAGTCTTACATTGGATAAGAATATGGTGACTTGAGCATTTATAAGTGGGATAACTCATACACCTATTACCTTAAGGTTTTGGGTGATTATATGGTGTGTCTCTCACAAAGGTGTTGCTCTAGAAAGGTAGTCCTTTAATGTTCAATGTTCCCTAGTAAAAATCTCCCCCAACAGTGGTATCAGAGCCTGATTCGAGGAAGGGAATGACTCAGTTGTATTGAAAGTATCCCCACAGGTGATGGGTAGAGTGTCCCGTTGAAGAGTGTCAACGGGGGTACAAGTGTATGTGGAAGCAAGAAGAGCTTTCACTTAAGAGGGAGTATGCAGAAGCATTCTGGATAGACTCACACTTGATGAGGAGTGTTAAGTATAACAAGTGTGAGTAGTGGTGACTTGAGCATTTAAAAGTAGAAGAACCCATACACCTATCACCTTAAGGTTTTGGGTGAGTATGCGGTGTCTCTCTCACAAAATTTTTGCTCTAGAAAGGTAGTCCCACAATGTTCAATGCTCCCTAGTGAAAATCTCCCCTAACAATTTTGACTTTTTTCACATATTTTTACACTTGATGATGTATTAATTTTTTTAATGAAGTGAAACTAATTACAACCGTTAGATTCAAAAATATGAGGTAAAGGAAGGATGAATAATAGTAAGGAGATTGGATTAGACAATATATTTATTGAAGTATGAAGAATTCTTGAAGATTTGAGTGACTAATCAAACTCTTTATTGAAACTATGAGGTCAAAGTAAATGACGGATGAGTGAAAAAGAAGCAATTTAGTTTTAATCAATAAGAATAAGGGGGAACGATATACAAAATTAGGTCAATTATATGGGACTAAACTCATGAGTCATACCATGAAGTTATATGAAAAAGAAATTGAACGAAGAATAAAAAAAGGATACTCAAGTCACAGATAATCAATTAGGTTTTATGCTTGAAAGATCAACCATGAAAGCGATTTATCTACTACAAAAGGTAATGAAGCAATATCAAATGGATCAACAAGACTTCCACTTAATTTTTATTGGCTTGGAGATGGTGCATGATATAGTTGTGGAACCTTGTTTTGCAGGTTACTCAATGGAGATATGCCTTTAATGATGACAACTACTTTTGATGATGACAACTAGACTTTAAGGATAACAACTATAGTCAAGCGTAAACCAGTTTAAAATGCAAATCGGGTTTTAGTATTTGATGAAATTGACTCTCCGATGATGGAAACTAAATGGAATATAACTCAAGCTTCATTTTAAAGTAAACTCAAGCAATTGTCTATAAAAATGAAGCATTTGAAAGGTCTTGAATTGTATGAGAGTATTCCTCGATACTTTTGAGTGAATATATTATAAACGCATCAGGGAATTCTTGTAAAGTACATGGCTAATTTGTCACACACACACACACACACACAAACAAGTTTTCAAACTCATTTCTCTCAAGAAAATATTTCCAAAAATGCGTTGAAGTCATGTTGGGCACTTTGCGAGAAAGTCGTTATCTCTTAAACTCTCAAGAATTATTGGATACTAAAAGCACTTAAGAATTATTGGATACTCTCAAGAACAAATATAGGGGAGAGAATTAGATATGTTTCTCTTAAGAATTCTTGTGTTCTTCTTTTTCTCTTAAACTCTTTATATTTCCACATTTTACCTTTTGCAATTTTATTTTCGCTGCTTAGTTTCAAAAAATTTATAAAATATTTTAAAAATATGATTTTGGTCCGAATTTTTTTTAACTTAAGTTTTTCTAAAACAAAAAATCCATCTCTCTCTCTCTCTCTCTCTCTCTCTCTCTCTCTCTCTCTCTCTTGTGTAGAGTCATATGTCCAATAACAGTTCCTTTTATTTGTTGATTTTTTTTCTATTCTCAAATGAACTCAAAAGGAATGACACCTCGGTCGCTCATGTCGTGCCTACGCAACACATCATAGCCTCCTTGATTGTGCCGATACATTTAGAAAGCCAAAGCAAGAAGAACCACGGTAGAGCTACCTTGGCTAGGGCTAAAAAGGACTAGTGTAATACGGTCATCCCAATGAGTCCTACTAACATGTTGAAGCAGCGGGGGTCTACTCCTACCATCCACTTGTCAAAAACTATGGGGAACACTTTTCTCCCACCGCCTTCTGTGTTGGCCAGTTGATTTCCTCAAACTACAATAGAGATAAAGGATTGTATGTCTGGCAATGGCTATGCTCATGTGTACCATCTAGATTGTTGGCGATGTTGTCCTTCTAGTTATTGTTCTAGGCTTCGCTAATTGCCCAACTTTTGGCTAGCCACAAGGAACTTCTGACCCCCAAAGCTTCTTCTAAAGAGGTCAAGGCTTCAAAGGTTCATTATGCTCTTACCGGGGCGAAAGTTGTCAGTTTGGAAAGGGATTGTTTCAGGTCATCTAGATCAAGTGTCTCATTTCTTGGATGAAGTGAACTTGCACAGATTTCCTACGACTTTGGTCGGTCATTTAGAGGAACGTGAAGGCCTGATTGAAGAGGAGAAATGTGATTCTTGTCAGGAAGAACTCAAGTTGGAGGCTTAATCTTCTAGTGCTCGGGTAATCATGATAGAGCTTGAGAAAAGGACGGTCGTGCAATATAAGGAGCTAAAGACTCTATGAGAGGAGCATGCCAATTTAAACAAATAAATGCTAGATCTCTTCGATGACGGTCTGAAAGAAGCTGCCTTACACAACGTCGTGCTCCAGCTGGAGTCACTTGTACCCAAACTTCAGGCTTTTCATTGTTATTGTGTTGTTGTATTGAGATTGTTGTTGACAATGTTGTTGTTGTATTGTTTTATTATTGTTATATATATATATATTTTCTATATTATTGAAAAATGACTTATAATAAGTTGTTGTATTAAGATTGTTATTGTGTTACTGAGAATGTATATTGTATTAATATTGTTAATTATTTTTCCATATTTTTGATAAGTAACTTAGTAAGTTGTTGTATTGGGATTATTATTATATTGTTGTATTGTTGTATTCCTATATAATTTTACATGCATTTGATGTAAATTTCATAATGTATTATGGATCGTAATTGGATGAAAGTGGATAGATTAGGTCAGGTGTATGAGAAAAGAGTTCTTGAATTTTTTGAGTTTACGGAAAAAATCTTCCTGACAATAATGGGATATTTTATTATCCTTGTGTTATATGCAAGAATATCGATAAATTTGAAAAGATAGTTATATTCTATCACCTATATTGTGATGGAATTTTTCAAAATTATACAATATGGATGTATCATGGTGAAGTAGATAAAAAAACCAAATTGTGACCTCACAAAGACATAAAGTTAATGTAGATATGATTGATCAAATAGAAGATATAGTACGTGATATTGGAGAAGATTCTTTTAGGAAAGTTCATATTTATGATACTTTATATAGTGACAAGGATGTGTCGTTATATAAGGGGTGCACAAACTTTACACTATTGTCTGCGATGCTAAAATTGTTTAATCTAAAGACAAAAAGTGAGTGGACAAATAAAAGTTTCAAATAATTGCTTTTATGTGTGTGTATGTGTGTGTGTGTGTGCGTGCGTACGTGCGTGCGTGCGTGCGTGTGTGTGTGTGTGTGTGTGTGTGTGTGTGTGTGTGCGTGCGTGCGTGCGTGCGTGTGTGTGTGTGTGTGTATGTGTGTGTGTGTATGTGTGTGTGTGTGTGTGTGTGTAACAATTTGTCAGATCATATCTATAAGGCTAAGTAGAAATGTTTACGAAAAATCCCACTGAACGAGTGATTAGTAGTTGTTGAAAGAGCATAACAAGAATATCTTAAATTGGTTTGAAAGGATTTTTAATGATGGTGGTGCATCTGAGACAATTACATAGATGTCATACATTGCATAAATTTAATGTATTAACTTGGACTGCATACTACGTTAGTAAATTTGTTTTTTATACAAAATCAAAAGATGATTGTAGTACAATGCAGAATAATAGGGTTATAGTTTAGGCCAAATCTATGTACTTTTCTAGTTCCAAATATAAGAATCATATAGTGACATCTAGAACGTATTTTGGGTCATTTAGGAGATTTTAAAAATTGATTATATTCTATTCAAAGTGTCTTTATTTAAATGTAAGTGGATTTGCTGTAACATTGGTGTACAAACTGGTGAGTTAGGATTCACATGGGTTGACCTTGACAAGATATCTTATATGACTATACCATTCATCATGGCATAAAAAACAAGTATTTTATGTCACTGATCCTTCTGGAAAAAATGATCAATTATTCTTTAAGGAAAATACATTCCTCATAGTAATAAAAATCATGATTTAAATTTTGATATTCTTGAGACCCCTTCTTTCGTAACACATGTGCCTACTTCATATGAAGAAGTTTATGCATATGATGTGCATGTTATTCGTTATGATCATGAATAAGCCATATGAGAAAACTACCAAGTAAATATTTTTTATTGTTTATTCATAATTTATTGTTTTTTATAATTTCTTTGTGTTATATACTAACAAGTATTTCTATTTGAAATTATAAGTGTTTAGAGACAAGAAACCAAAAGAAGGGTCACATTATGCCTTTTACTTCCTTCAAAATAATGAATCTAATGCACAATAGTTTTGTGTGGTGGTTGTTTTATTGTCTGATGTAATGATGTGTAAAATTTATGTCGTTTTTGTGTCGTTTTGGTTTTCATGTAATACATATTTTTTTATTCATAATAATTGTCAATTTGGTTTTGATTCACAAATGTATTGTTGTGATGTTTCTGATTTATTCTGATTCACAAAAATACATGTTATACTTAATGATATTTTTTTTTAAATTATAAAAAAAACACAAAATGTTTCACCACAATTGGTTTTTTCAATTGTGGTGATATGTATTGCACTATCTAGTTTTAAAAATGCCAAAAGTGGTGCTGCTAGGTATCAAACCAATTATCTTTTCACTTTTTACTACAGTTAAATATTCCAATTGTGGTGAAAAGTAGCACGCTATGTAGTTCATTACCACAGTCAATAGTCCATGGTGGTAAGTAGCTCATTTAATATCATACCCTTTGTTACCACATACCACCACTCATGGTTAAATCTTTATTCCAATCAATGTAAAAGATGCATATTATAGTAGTGTAAGTAGACTTTTTGATTTATTTATGTTTAAGAAAATTTTAATAACAAATATGTTAAGGATGAGTTGGGTGTTGATGGAGGGGTGGAGTTGGTGTCACTAATTATTTTCTTGACTAGAAGAACAATTTTTGGATTGTTGTACTTTGTAGGAAAAACCCTTTTTTTTGCAAGTGAATATTAACGATACATGTAGATGGCATCTTGATTCAATCAAAGGGTGTTTAACACTACTTAACTCATACGCCACATACAGAGCATAAAGTGATCATTTTGAGAAAATATTTATATCCTATAAGGTATTTATCTTTGCTTGAAGATTTTTCCTAAATAGGTTAATGAATAAGTACCCATCTGACTCGGTTTGGTTTAGATCATTTGGGTTCTTTATCATGTTCGTGTATTAGATGATATAAAAAGGATGAATCTTCTAATCACTTGTTTTTCAAATGTAATTTTTTAGGTTTGCTTTGAAGCAAAAGTTTAAACTGGTTTGGTGTTTCTAGTGTTTTCTCTTTCGATACACTGACATGTACTAAGCAATTTTGCAATAGCTATTATTTGGGAACGAGATTCATTAGTGTTTTCAAGTAATTTGTGTTTTCAAGTCATTTGAATGACATGGTGTTGAAAATTTTAGAAAGAGAGAAATATCACAATGTATGCTTAGAAAGCGATATCAATTCACCTTTTGTTTAATAAAGTTAATATTCTAGTTTAGTGGTGGTTGAAGGCCAAGAAAAACGATTTAAACACATTGTATTACTTGAAAGTTTTTTTTTTACTTAAAAAATGTTAGATATAATTCATTTTCAGTTGCATTTAAGTTTAATTTAACTTGCATTTGAATTTTCATTTGGACTCAGATTGTATAAATGTTGAAAGTTAGTTGTCATTTATAGAGTGTAATAGAATTTCAATTTTCTAAAAGATAGTTACAGCTTTTCTCTCTCTTCAATCTTCATCATCTTCATCATCTTTTGCTTGTGCATCAACAATTGGTATCTAGATCTTCGGTTCGGATCCACAGAAAACACAAGTGAACATGAGATGCGTGTGATTGATTTCATTTCTAGAATTCGCGTTGAATTCACGATTAGAATCGTAACAGAATTTCATCTTTTGATTCCGCGAGATTGGGAAACACGAGTGTTTGGTGACATCAGAGTGAATTTTTGCAAAAGAATGAAGATGAACGGTGGAAACGATAACTTGAATACAAAGCTTCTAGTCTTTGATGGAAAGAAATGGAATCGGTCGATGATTCATATGCGTGTATTGTCTGGTGCTCAAGATGTTCTTGATCTCGTCAACGACAATTATGCATTGATTGCAACAAATGCATAAAGGAACACATACAGAGAAATGAGGGAGATGGATCAAAAATCTCTATTCTACATTCATCAATGTGTGGATGTGAATGTGTTTAAAAATATTGTTGATTCGACGGTAACGAAGGTTGTATGGGACACACTGGTATGCTTCTATGGTGGTGGTGCATTAGTGAAGAAGGTGAAGCTTCAAAGTCTACATAAGTAGTATGAGAATCTCAACATGAAGAATAAGGAGAAGGTACCTGATTACATCTCTAGAGTAATTCTACTAATCACAAATAAGATGAAATATTATGGAGAGTCTCTCTCTGAACAAGTAAACATTGAAAAGGTATTGAGATCTCTTACTCCCCAATTTGATTATATTGTTGTGGAAATTGAACATTTTAAGGATCTGAGCACCATGAGAATTGAAAAGCTGCAAAGTAGTCTAGAGGCACAAGTGTTGGGTTTGACTGAAAGAACCTCTAAAAGACAGGTAGAGCAGCCTCTGAAGGTGTCTTATGGTAAGAAGAATTAGAAGCAATATTGGTTAGAGGCCAATAATAGGCATGATGGCTATCAGAAGTCAGAAGCCACCAACTCTGATGAGAAGAAACATCATAAGGGAAAGGAGAAGTTTGTCAAGAAGAAGTTTCAATGTTACTATTGTAAGAAGTTTGGTAACTTTGATGCTGACTGTTGGTCAAACAAGGAGAGGAAATCAAAAGAATAAAACTTAGCCAGAGGAGAATCTAATGATGAACCTGTGCTATTGATGTCTTTTGAATCTGATGGTGGATATTTGGTGGACTGGTGGTATATAGACATTGGCTTCTCAAATCACCTAAATAGAAACAAATAGTGACTCTAGAAAGAGGACAAAGATCAGATGTGTTGATGATAAGTATCTGAATGCTAAAGGAATGGGAAATATCAAGGTCATAGTGAAGAATGGAAAAACTATTATAATCAAGGATGTTTGGTATGTACCTTTCATGAAGAGCAATCTGATGAGTGTAGGTTAGCTAATTCAGAAAGGTTTCTCAATTATTATGAAGGACGATCTCTTAAAGTTGTATGATTATGATCAGAAGCTGATTATGAAGTATGAACAAGGAAGCAACAGAATATTCAAAGTGAATATGGAGACAACTGACACTAAATTCCTTAGTGTATAAGGTGTTGAAGGTGACAGTGAGATGTGGCACAAGAGATCGGGGCATCTGAACTTTAAAATTTTAGGGCATCTGAGTCCTAAGAAGCTGATATATGGTATTCCTAAGATTATGAAGCCTGATAAGTCATGTTATATATGCATGAAATGCAAGCACCCAATATTGCCATTTGCATTAGAAGTATCCCCAAGAGCAAAATATGCTTTGGGAATAGTGAATTCTGATGTATGTGGACCATTTGAAATACCTTCACTTGGAGGAAACACATATTTCATGTTATTTTTGGATGATTTCACATGAATGACATGGGTAGCACTCATCAAAGTTTAAGCATAAGGTGTTTGATGAGTTTCAGAAGTTCAAGGTGAAGGCTAAAAATCAGAGTGGTCAAAAGCTGAAAAATTCTCAAAAATGATGGTGGAGGTGAGTACAAGTCTACAGAGTTCAAAAACTTATGTGAGGAGAATAGAATTGAGCATGATTTTACTGCTCTATACACTCCTCAACATAATGGTCTTGCTGAAAATAATAAACATAACTTTGCTTGATATGACAAGGAGCATGTTGAAGGAAAAGAAGCTACCTCACACTTGGTGGGGAGAAGTTGTTTCCACTGCAGTGTATGTGATCGATAGTTCTCCAACCAAGAAGTTGAAGGAAATTGTTCATTTAGAGAAGTGGGATGGAGATAAGCAAAGTGTGAGCCATATGAATGTGTTTCATTCTGTTTGTTACCAACATGTTCCAGATGCTAAGAGAAGGAAATTGGATGACATAAGGATAGTCATATTGCTTGTAGGGTACCACAGTACATATGCTTATAAGCTCTATTATCCCGTTACAAACAAAGTTGAATTCAGCAGAGATATTATTATGAAAGAATCAGAAGCGTGAGATTGGAACAAGTCTCAATCCAACTCTGGTGCAGTGTTAACACCTGAGTTAACTTATAAAGATATTTCAGAATCAGAAGGAGATTTCGAGTCTGAAGGTGACTCTGATGCTGAAGAAGAGTCTGAAGGTGAATATGACTCTAAGGGTGAATCTGATTTCGATCCAGAATCTGATGATGATCCAGACTCTGATGGTAATCGTCTCTAAAGGTGGTCAAGACTCTAAAGGTAGTCCAACATCTGACATTGTTCCAACTTTTGAAGAAGATACTAAATAAGACAAATACCCATAAGATTTATAGAGTTTGACATGTTGCAAGATACAGAGATAGACTTTGAAGCGGAAGTCATTCAGTGTGCCATGTTGGTAGACTATGAACTAGTGAGTACTGAAGAAGCTCTCAAGAAGAAAGTGTGGTTGCAACACATTAAGGAAGAACTTAAGACTATAGAAAGAAACAAGACTTAGGATTTGATTGAGATTCCAAAGAACAAGAAATTCATCAGCGTGAGATGGGTTTACAAGGTGAAACTAAAGTCAGGTGGATCAATTGGCAAACACAAAGTAAGGTTATTAGCTAGAGGATTTCTACAAAAGTCTGGTTTAGATTACTTTGAAGTGTTTGCACTTGTAGCTAAACATGAAACAATCAAACTAGTGATTACTATAACTGCTAGTAGAAATTAGCCTCTTATGCATTTAGATGTGAAATCTGCATTTCTGAATGGCCATTACAAGATGAAGTTTATGTGTCACAACCTCCTGGATTTGTGAAAAAGAATCAGGAAGTGTTGTTTTCGGATTTGAAAAATTGAGTTTGGCACAAGGAAATTATCGGGACGAGTCGCGTACTAGGTCGCTTTCTTTAAGACGTTTCGCCGTACTGCCAAAATATGCAAAGCAGTCGATTTACGACGACGTCTCCAAGATAAAACAGCCCGTTCAATAACGTACGATTGATAAATCGCTCTAGAAATACACCTTTCTAAGTCACAGTATCTGGCGAAAATAGCCAGTCAAAAAAACAAGAAAAAACAAGAAAAGAGGATTTGTAGACGAAGAGAATTAAGGGAGAGAAGATGGATATCAAAATTCGTGTGAACTTTTTTGAAATCTGCTACCTCACTACTGAACTTCTACCCTGTATTTATAGGCAGCTAGTAAGGCTGAGTAGGGAGAAATTCGTGGTGAATGGAGAAAGTCGTGGGAGAATGGGAAAATACTGGATCTAGTCAATATGACAGTTACTGACCAATTATTTTCTTAATTAATTAATATTTATTATTAATTAATTTTCCACCGAATTATATTAATTAATTAATGATAATTAAATTCTATAAATTCGGGTCCAAAAAATAATTCATCTAGACTAGACCGAGCCGGCCGGACGGCGGCGGCGGCGCGCGCATGTCTTGATGGTCATGGGTGTGTCCTCACTCCTTTCACAAAATTGGGTGCCCTTTAGGGCCCAACCCAATTGACCAAGTTGGAATATATAAACACTACTAATATTTTCATTCCCTTCAATATGGGACTAAAATGAATCTTTTCAAATTCACTTCTATATTAGTTTTTACTTGTGTTCATTTATTGCCCATTAATTGTCAATAAATCTTTCCAATTACCACTCTAATTAATATAATTCCAACATTCCCCCACTTGAATTTAAAAGATATTTTAGAAGTACGTCAGACGTTTCTAAGATTGAGCATAAGCAAAGGTGTTTACGACTTGAACCTTAGCGTAACGAGTAGGATTCTTATTCAACAAGAGTGACACCATTGTCTTGAACTCTATCTCAGACATCAGACCCGCACACAACCTTTCCGTAAGGTGTATTCTTGTAGCCCGTGCTTTAGTGGCCCTGCACGTGTATTCCGGTTTAGTGAATGCTCTAGGAATTCTGCCTCGAAATTCCATAGGAACCGGCCTCAGTTCCACAGTCACATAGGTGAATCTATCAAGAGTACTCTTGTAGCCTAGGTACTCCCTCATACAGAGTATAGATCTCATTAAGAGTTTTTATCATCTCATCCTCTCATTACTTCAGGATTCATGCTTTACTTGCATGATCATTTTCATATTACTCACAACTTGTTATTACCCATTGAACCTAAGTCTTGGGATCTCCAGTCATTTAGGTCGGGTTACCATCATGAGTAACTAATTGCTTTATAGGCATTAGTCCCATCTTTTTGGAAGTATTATGGACTTTCTCTCTAGCTAATCCTTTCGTCAAAGGATCTGCTAAGTTCTCATCAGTGCGTACATGATCCACTCTCACAGCTCCTTTAGAGATACAATCTCTAACAGTGCTATGTTTTCTTCTAATTTGACGCCTTTTACCATTATAATAACGGTTATCAACTTTTGCAATAGCCGCGGTACTATCGCAGTGGATCAATACAGCTGGTATAGGTTTTTCCCATAGAGGAATCCCAGCTAGCAAGCATCTTAACCAACTTACTTCTTCACTAGCTGTAGCTAATGCTATCATCTCAGACTCCATTGTGGACTGTGCCAGAATGGTCTGTTTCTTTGATTTCCAAGATACAGCTCCTCCAGCTATACTAAATATATAACCACTAGTAGCTTTGGAACCATCCGATAAGGTGTTCCAATCTGCATCACTATACCCTTCTAGTACAGCAGGAAATTTCTGATAGTGTAGGCCGAGGTCCATAGTCCTTTTAAGGTACCTCATTACTCGCTCAATAGCTTGCCAATGTTCGTTACTCGGCCTACTAGTAAATCTGCACAACAATCCTACGACATATGCAATGTCAGGTCTAGTACAATCAGTGGCATACCTAAGACTGCCAATGATGCTCGCATATTCTTCTTGTTTGACACTTTCTCCAGTGTTCTTAAACAGTTTCACACTTGGATCATACGGAGTGCATGCGGGTTTACAATCAAAGTATTTATATTTCTTTAAGATCTTCTCCACATAGTGAGATTGATCCAAAGAAATTCCTTGGTCGGATCTCGTGATCTTGATACCCAGGATCACGCTTGCTTCTCCGAGGTCTTTCATATCAAAGTTATTGCATAACAATGATTTCATATCATTAATGGCCTGAACTTTTGATCCAAATATAAGTAGATCGTCTACATATAGACATATGATAGTACAAATGCGATTCTCAGATTTGTAATAAACGCACTTGTCACTTTCATTCACTTTGTACCCATTAATTATCATTAAGTTATCAAACTTTTCATGCCATTGTTTAGGGGCTTGTTTTAGTCCATACAGAGACTTATCTAACTTACATGCCTTGCTTTCTTGTCCTTGGATTACAAACCCTTCTGGTTGTTCCATATAGATTTCTTCTTCTAAGTCACCGTTTAAAAAAGCTATTTTAACATCCATTTGGTGTACTATTAAGTTATAAATGTCTGCTATTGAAATGAGTACCCTAATGGATGTAATTCTAGTGACTGGAGAAAAGGTGTCGAAGAAATCTATATTTTCTCTTTGTCTAAAACCCTTGGCTACAAGGCGAGCCTTGTATTTCTCAATCGTTCCATCAGGTTTTAGTTTCTTTTTCAAAACCCATTTGCAACTAATTGGTTTGCAACCCGGGGGTAAGTCTACTAAGTGTCAGGTCTTGTTAGATTCTAGAGAATCTATCTCATCATTAATGGCTTCTTGCCATAAGTCTGCATCCATAGATGACAGTGCTTCTTGAAGATTTATTGGATCTTCTTCTACATTATAGGCCGCATAATCGGCCCCATATTCTTTAGCAACTCTTGCTCTTTTACTTCTTCGAAGTTCTGTTTCTACATTGTCGCTGCTTTCAGTGCTTTTTATCACAGGAATGTGACTCGATTGTGAGCCCCCACTATTTCTCAATCTGAAAGGAAATTTGTCTTCATAGAATTCAACATCGTTTGATTCTATGATTACTCTGGCATTTAGGTCATAAAACCTGTATGCCTTACTGTTTGCTGCATACCCAATGAATACGCATTCATAGGCTCTACTAGCGAGTTTAACTCGTTTCGAATCCGGAATTCTAACATAAGCCAGACAGCCCCAAGTTCTCAAATAAGACAAATTTGGTTGTCTTTTCTTTAATATCTCATGAGGTGAGATCTTACTATTTGACTTGGGAACTTTATTCAGGACATAGCAAACAGTCAATAAAATTTCCCCCCACTAGTGAAGTGCAACACCAGAATTTAACATGATTGCGACTACAAGTTCAGTAAGAGTCCTATTCTTTCTTTCTGCTTTACCATTCATTTCAGGAGAGTATGGAGCAGTAGTTTCATGTATAATATCATGTTCAGCATAAAAATCATTAAACAAGCTAGAGTCATATTCGGTTCCTCTATCACTGTGAAGTCTCTTAATCTTCTTGTTAAATTGATTCTCAATTTCAGTTACATACACCTTAAACATGTCAAGCGCTTCACTTTTATTCTTCATTAGATATACATAAGTATAATCAGAGCAATCGTCAATAAAAGTGATAAAATAACATTTATTATTTCTAGTTAAACTTCCATCTAATTCACATATATCAGAGTGTATAAGATATAGGGGATCAGATTCTTTTATAATTGATTTATGTGAAGTCTTTGTTATTTTTGCTTGACTGCAAAGTTCACATTTATTGGAATCATTGACATTTAGTTTAGGGATTAGGCCTATGTTGCTTGCATTAGAAATGATTCGTTTATTAACGTGACAAAGTCTACCATGCCAAATATTAAAGTCACACAAAGAGTAAACAGAAGGAGAAATTTTATTCAAATCAACATTCAACTTAAATATGCCACCAGTGGCGTACCCTTTTCCTACAAAATTACCATTCTTAGTAATGGTGTACAAATCTGCCTCTAAAGTTTGACTAAACCCAGCCTTATTCAAAAGAAAACCAGAAACAAGATTCTTCCTAATTTCAGGAACATGCATGACGTCCTTCAAGATCAAGGTCTTTCCTGAAGTGAACTTCAGCTCAACATCTCCAATTCCAGCAACATTAGTGGTGTGAGCATCTCACAACAGAACTTTCTTATCTTCAGTATTCATGTATGTCTTGAACATAGCACGATCATAGCAGACATGACGAGTGGCGCCAGTGTCTATCCATCAACCATCACTTCCACCAACCATGTTGATTTCAGTGATCATGGCAATGAGTTGCTCATCAGTCAGGTTAGCCTGAGCATTTGAGCCAGCTGCAGGTTTAGGTCTGCTCCTACATTTCTTTGCCATATGGCCCGGTTTCCCATAATTGTAGCAAGAGAAAACCGGAGCATCATTTCTTTGAGGTGGTGGTTGTTGCCTAGCAAATGGAGCCGATGGGGCCCTAGAGGGATTCCCATTCTTAGTTAGGTTCATAGCATTGCGGTTCTGATTCTTTAAAGGTTTGCCCGTAGGCTTCAGAACCGCACCGAATTTCTTTTTGTTGTTAGACACAACTAAGACTTCTTCTTTCTGATATTGTTTTCGAGCATCCTCTTCAATTCGGAGGCGAGTGATCAGACTCTCGATTGAAAATTCTTTTGTTTTGTGATGAAGCACATTTTTGAAATCTTTCCAACCAGGGGGCAGTTTGTCAATAATTACAGCAATTTGAAATTGTTCATTGAGGGGCATACCTTCTGTAATAATCTCATGAGCAATCTTCTGAATTTTGTGGCTTTGAGCTTCCACCAACTTCTCATCCACCATCTTGTAGTTCAAGTAGCGGCTGACAGCAAATTTCTTCGCACCTGCTTCTTCAATATCATATTTTCTTTGCAGAGCCGCCCATACCTGTTTAGCAGTCCTGTAGCTACTGTAGTAGTCGTACAGATCATCAGCAAGGCTGTTCAGAATGTGATTTTTGCACAGATAATCATTCTCGTGCCATAAGGCGATTTCTTTTCGGAGCTGTAGATCATCTGCTGCAGCCTTAGCTTTTGCAGCATCTGAGTCAGACGTTTTGGAAGTCCCGTCTGAATCTGCAAGTGAGTTACCATTAGGTAGTTCAGATGATGCAGAAGGGACAACCGGGATATCCTCAGTCAGAACGTGGGTGTCGCTACTCGAAAAAAATGCATCGCGCAACGACGGGGAGGCGAAAAGGATAGACAGAAGAGTAGCCACCGAACTTTATTTATCCCATGAGGGGAAAGGAAAATATCGAGAAAACCTTAAGAAAAGAATGGATAAGATGGTCTCGCAACCAAGAATAGGTTCGGAAGCCGGTTATGCGAGGGGAAGGTATTAGCACCCCTCGCATCCATCGTACTCGATGGGAACCTTTTGTTTGTCGATGTGTGATTTTATTTGCTTAAATATTATGCTATAAGAAGTGTGTTTCAAAGGGGTAAAGGGAAAGGTTTAGAAACGGGAAACAAGGGGTGACGAGGAGAAGAACAGACTCGGTAGGACTTCGCAGTCCTATGCCTACGTATTCTCAATAGATTGTGAGAAAGTCAGAGTCGACGTAGTTCGGGGAACTACAGATATGGGGGGAATATGTGCTCGCCAAGACATCTCCGTCTTGTGCCTACGTATTCTCATCTGGTATGAGAAATCAGAGCAGCCGTAGTTCGGCCAACTACGGGTGAAAGGTGAAAAAGGGAACTCGCCAAGACATCGCCGTCTTGTGCCTACGTATTCTCATCTGACATGAGAAATCAGAGCAAACGTAGTTCGTGCAACAGTGTGTTGATGTCTTTACGGATGATGCTATCGTGCGCATTCTAGCAGTTAGGTGTTTTTGTTGCTCGCTCGTTGGAGACTTAGGCATTACCTGTTTGCGGTAGAACGGACGTAACATATCCTGTTTGAAAGATTGGTTTTCGCCATACGAGGCAAGGTGTCAAGTTTGATTGGTTGAGATTGTTTTTGGGGCGAGACAGGTCCTCGGATAGTAACCCCTACGGGTAGTACCCAATTCGTTATCTCAAAGTTTTTGTTATAAGAAGGTGTGGCGAACGAGGCGTCTTTGTATTGAAAGACGAGCGTTGAAACCACCCTCACTATAGTGGGCATCCCAACACTCGAAGAGGAAGAGGTCTACACCCAATCCTCTCTCTTTAATTCAACATAAAGAGAGCTTCGTTCTCTTATTAAGTGTTTTTGGTTTTGAATGGTAAGTGCTTTGCGACAGAGAACCCTACGGTAAACGTCAGCACTCGGGATAGGAGAAGGTCTACGCCTAACCACTCCACGACCATTCAAGTTTTGTTGTGAAAATAATTTGAAATGCACTCGGTGCGGTACCGAGGTTTTAGGTGACAAGGGTTGCGGGATGAAGTTGTGAAGGTGAGATGGCGTGTCTTCGTATCGAAAGACGAATGTCGAGACCACCCTCACTACAGTGGGCATCCCATCACTCGGAGAAGAGGAGGTCTACACCCAATCTTCTCTCTTTAATTCTATACAAAGAGAAATCAATTTATTATGGTTTGAAAATGGACTCGGTACGCGACCGAGGTTTTAGGAGAGATGGTATGGAAACGTCTTCGTATTGAAAGACGAGCGTCGAAACCACCCTCACTACAGTGGGTATCCCAACGCTCGAAGAAGAAAAGGTCTACACCCAATCCTCTCTCTTTAATTCAATACAAAGAATTGATTTTAAGGAGATGAGATTTGAAAATGGATGGGAAGCGTCTTCGTATTGAAAGACGAGTGTCGAAACCACCCTCACTACAGTGGGCATCCCAACATTTGGAGAGGAAGAGGTCTACACCTAATCCTCTCTTTTTAATCCAATCCAAAGAATTGATTTTAAGGAGATGGTTTGACAATGTTTTTGAATCGAGTCGGGACAAGAAATGAAGAGAGAAAAGAGGTGGTCTCAAATCCTTCATTTCTCATCAATAATTTGACAGAGGATCGAAGGTGGTCTCGTCATCGACCAAAGACAAATAAAGGGACAAAATGTCCAATAACAAATGAGAAATAGAGCTCAACTTCTAGAATAGAAAATAAAATAAAACTATATATATATAAAAGAAATTTAAGAGAAAAAAAAAATAAAACTAATCAATATATACAATACATATATAATGTATTTACAAATTATATTTACATACTTTAAAGAAACGTTAGAAATATATTTACATAAAACTTTTAATTAATAATTAACAAACACATTAAGTAATTGAAAATAAACAAGATAAAGAGATTAAAAAAAATAAAAGTGAATCTAACAAACTTGAGATGAACCGCTCCACTGCATACACCATCATCATCAGAGTGAAATTGAAAATTAAAACCCAAAAGCTTCAATCGGCGGCGTGATCTTCAATGGACCAGACAAATCATGGAAAGCAATGTCAAACTTTTCGTCTCGCGAATCTCTATCCTCGTCTTCGTTCGTGTTCATTTGGCTCTGTCTCAGTTTTGTTTCCAGATTTGTAAAGGTTCGTTCAATTCGCCATTTTCTTTCTCGTTTCAAATCGACATCCGCTTTCCATCTTCTCTTTCTGATTCTGTCTTCTGATATGGGGTTTTAGGGTTGGTGTTCTTTATTGTGGATTTCGTTTGGAGGAGACTGGGTGAAAGCTGGAGGAAGAGAACGAGAGAGGGGTTTGGGTTTGTAGAAGGTCTGTTAATGGAGTTCGCGGTGTTTTTCGGTGAAAGGGGTTTGGAGCCGCTTGATTGGAGTTTTGATTGAGGGTTGACGAAGTTTGCAGATGGCGGAGGTATGTTCGAAACGGTTTCGATGAAATCCCTCTGGGATTTTGATATTGATGCTTTTCCAAAGGAGAAAAGTGGAGGTTTGAAGCAGAAAATGAAAGTTTGTTAACTGATTTGGGACGCCAGATTCAAGAGCTTCCAAGAAGAGTGTTAAGTTTTGTGGTTCATGAAGGAAGAAGTGAGGATTATGATAAGAAGGTTGGAAGGTTTGAAAGAGGATTTGGAGTGGTTAGTTAATGGTGGAGCTGTCTTGGTTTTTATGGTGAATGAAATTTTGTTGGAGGTTTTAAGAAGTGTTGAAGGAGAGAGGATTTGTGATGAGGATTCCAAAATGAAGAATAGAATCTTGGTTTTTGATGCTTCAGGTCCGAGGAAAACGGTGGAGGAGTCAGTCTTGAAAGAAGGATTTTTGTTGTGAGAAAAGCCCTCCTTCTTGCTCATTCTGTGATGTCCTTTTTTGTACAGGTTATGCAGGCTGTAGGTGTGTTTGTTGGTCTGGCATGGCTTGATATTTTTGTCTTGTTGTAGCTGTGGTGCAGTTTATGCAGGCTGGTTGTGCAGAGCTGCCTGTACTACCTTCTCATTTATGTGTTTCTTTTGTTGCATTGCAGGTTGTCTGTCTGGTGTGGGAGGAGTAGTAGCAGTGCTGCTGTTTATGCAAAGGCTGAAGCAGTAATAGCAGGTATTTGTACAACTTGTGCAGAACTTGTCTATTCCATTTTGGTGTAAGGTTGGGGCAAGTTGCTTTGTTGATTTTGTGTGTGGGAATTTGTCTGGTGTTGGTTGTGTGCAGGTGCTGTCTGGTTTGCTGGTTTGGTGTGTTTAGTGTAGCAAGGACGGTACGGTGATTTGCAGCTGGAAGTTTTAGTGAACCTGTTGCTGCAGAACGGTGGGTAGTATGTATCATTTGTGGCACGTTGTGGCCTTTAAAGTTTGCTGTTGGATTTAACCGAAGAGGTATTGAAGAGACGAAGTCTGCGAAAGAAAATTTAAATGGTTCTAACAGTTTGCTGGATCGCAATAAATGCTTCGAAATAGTGGCTACCGCTGTCAATCATGTTGTGAAAAATTCAGTAGTGGATCTCAGGTCTCCAGAGCTATCTGTTCTTGTTGAGGTTCTACCCCTCTCTGGAGTACCTAATGGGTCCCTAGTGGCTGCTGTTTCTGTTCTTCCTAGCAACCTTGTTAATACTAAACCTAAACTCTGTGTCAAGGCCCTTAATTCTAATAATAAGGAAGGGTTTGTGGCTCAATGAGAATGACTGATTCTATAAGTAGGGGGCACGGTTGTATTATCAATGTCAGGTTGTTATCCCTGAAATATCTGGTGGGTTTCTTATGAACCTGTAAATGGAAATTGAAAGAACCAACAGTGTAATGAAATCCCTCCTAATGTACTATTTTTCTCACACTTGCTAACAAGTTAAAGCTGTGGTACTTTTTCTTTACTCAACCTATTTATGATGTGGCTAACTTGTTATTAATTGTGATTTGTGAACTCAAGCAGAATATCGCTTTGTTCAAAGCTGAAGCTGTTTGTTACTAGCTTTCTTTCCTTTGTTTATTTAGTGGTTAAAGTCCTAATTAAATAAAACCTATACTAAACTAAATAAAATATTAATCTGATAACAAATAAAAACTATATAATTCTAAAAAAAACTATTAAATAAATAAAGGAAAATAAATCTAAAAATATAAAAAAACTTAAATAATATCTATTTAAATTTAAAACTTGTAAAACCTATATTAATAAAAACCTAAACAATTAAACTAATTCTATTTAAAATCTACATGATTAAATAATAGCCATAAAAATGTCATAAAAAAAAAAGGGCGAGCACCGGAAGGTCGCTGAAAATACCAGCACGGACTGGACTCACAGAGTGAGCAAACTCCGCTTGATCTTGAAATAAATCTCGTTTTCTTGAACCAGTTTTAATCACCTGTAACGCGAGAAAAAGGGGCTGTGATCCCGATAATTCGTCCTGACTGACGAAATGCACCGTATACGAGAGATGATATGCAAAATGCAAATGAAATGAGACATAAGCCCAAATTGCAAGAAACGGTTGGTCAAATTTTGGGGTGCAACAGCTGCCCCTATTCAAACGGCTTGGACCTGAATGGGTGAAAAGCGACCGCTTTCAAACATTCTAGGTAAAAGTCGGTTGAATACCAAAGAACCCGGAAATTTGCCAACCGCAAAAGAAACTGTTCATTGGAACAGAATCACCGGAGAAACTGAACTGATCATGACCTTGTCGTCAGTTATCCATATTAAACTCCTCTGACATTGTCGTCAGGCCTCTACATCCAGTCGGTAAAGTAGCTAACATCGCCGTTAGACCTCTGTTAAATAAAACAAAACATCGAATCCATAGATACGATCCTCTGACATCGCCGCCAGTCATTCAAAACAATCAATCGGTAAATCACACCTGACATCGCCGCCAAAACAAACTTTCAACATCGCCGCTGAACGACACAACCATCTAACATCGCCGTCAGAAACAAAACATCCAACATCGCTGCTGGAGAACCAAACCACCTGACATCGCCGCCAGAAACAATCATCCAACATCGCCGCTGGAGAACTAAAGAACCTGACATCGCCGCCAGAGACAAACACAACTCTGAGAAACCCCCAACATCGCCGCTGGAAAAGTAAATCACCTGACATCGCCTTCAGACCACTAAAACACCCAACATCTCCGCTGGAGAACTTAAAATAATCTGACCTCGCCGTCGGATAACCAACACACCCAACATCGCCGCTGGAAAACAAAATTACCTGACATCGCCGCCAGCTAACTATAACTCTGAGAAACACCCGACATCGCCGTCAAGTACCTGTGGGGATACAGAATTCTGACATCGCCGCCAGACAACCACGGTGCTAATAAACCTCTGACATCGCCGCCAGACGAACATAAATCTGATAAGCACCTGACATCACCGTCAACTCTCAACATCGTCCAATGATGGACGAAGAGAAAAAATCATATCCAGAACTCCCATTGTCTAATGGTAGACAGGAAGAATACGCCATATCCAAAATACTCGCATCGTCCAATGATGGACGGAGAGGAAAACCATAACCAAATCTCGCATCGTCTAATGATAGACGAGAGGAACATCAAAACCAAATCTCGCATCGTCTAATGATAGACGAGAGGAAAATCGTATCCAAATCTCGTATCGTTTAATGATAGACGAGAGTAACATCATATCCAAATCTCGTATCGTCTAATGATAGACGAGAGGAAAATCGTATGCAAATCTCGTATCGTCTAATGATAGACGAGAGTAACATCATATCCAAATCTCGTATCGTCTAATGATAGACGAGAGTAACATCAAATCCAGATCTCGCATCGTCTAATGATAGACGAGAGGAAAATCGTATCCAAATCTCGCATCGTCTAATGATAGACGAGAGGAACATCTGCTGGGGATGTCATCATCAGAGGGTTGATGGACAAAGTATGACCGACGTACGATCTGGAACCCAAAAGTAAGTAAGCGGATGAGCTGTCTGAACAAAGTTGTTGATATGTCACTGTCTTGATTGAAGAGTGATTCAGGTTTCCACGGAAGGCTAACAAAAACTGGCTTATGCTTCGCGTGCATATGCGTATGTTTGAATTTTTCTATGGCGTAATGCTCCATATAGGATGAAAATGCTACGCATTTGAGGATGAAATGCAAAGATGATGCAAATATGATAACTATATGCAAAATGCAGATGCAGGCTCGGGCTGCCGGGGAAAGCTGGATCTGAAAGAATCACTCCAGCAAAATAAATGCTGAAGAGGTGAAGCCAACTCTGCTAGGAATAACCGGATGTGCCAAGTATTATTGGACTCTCCTGGGGATGGCTTACACATGCCAATGATGATTGGGCTTTTGCTGGGGAAGACAAGTAAAAGGTTACGACTCCCCGACATTCATCTTGAACCTGAAGGTTGACTGCACCTGCTTGAATAGCTCTGAGTAGCTCTGAAGATATAGAGAGGAACAATTCCTTTACTTCTGATTTTGCCCCAGCCTGTGGGATCTCTGTGGGGATGTTCCTTGAAAGGAAATCATAAATCTCTGTACCCTGATGGTTTGATAGGAACTGCCTCAGCGTCATGAACCTCAAAGAGGTGCTTTAGATTAACTGTCTTCTAGATAAGGATAATATTTGTGCTCTTGGGGTGACCTGCCCCAGCCTAGAAGTGATTTGCCCCTGATTGGACGATTTGTAGAGATGTGCCCCTGGCTGACTTCGAGAGATTTACCGAATCTCGACCTGATTGCCCCAGATTAACTGATCTTCGGATGGCTGATTCCTTTGATGATCATTTGATATGCCTTGCCCCTGCTCAACGGAGTATTCAGGAACTCTGTATCTTATCTCGATCAAACTTTCCACTGTAGGAACTCTCCTGATGTCAAGTGCTTACTCACCAGTAAAACAAATCATTTTGCAAAAGATAATATTAATGCAATGTATATGACAGTTTTTTAAATCCAAGTCTGTTCACTGGAAAAAAAAAGTTGTGACATATAGTGAACGAATCACTTATCAGAATGTCAATATCAATACCCATAGGGTAAGAAAAATCCTTTTTAGGAGTCAGTTTCAACGCGATCTTTACCGAAGTATGCTTTCGAAACAACCGGGCTTCAATTAGGACTTTTGAAGGTTGTAACTTGGTTAGGTTCACGGTTTGAAAGAAAGGATGTAAGGCTCAAAGTTCTGTTTAACCCACCCACTCTCCTTGATGTTCTCCAATCCTATGTTCAGCTAATTCGACACTCGCTCGCCTCTCAGAGGTCGACTGACAGGAGTGATGGTTCAAGAAACCACAAGTCTTTGGAGTGACAGTCACTCGCTTTTCTTTTTGGTGTCTGGAATCACACAACTTGTTCTTCGTCATTTTTTCAATTTCCCTAATTTTTCCTGGACTGACTCGTTCGAGTATATCTTCTGATTTCGAAGTCCAGCGGGATGCCCTAATTTTTTCCTGAGCCACTTGTTTTCAAGTTGTCGACTTAGCGGGCTTCTTATTTTTTTCTTTTCTTTTCTTTTTTGGAACAAATCGTGTGACACCGGCTTGTCTGACCTGTTAAAAGGGATTGTGACTGTCTCACTCCTTGGTCAGTAATGGATAACCACTGTGGTTTTTTTTAGGTATAACCTATACAGGTGTGATTGATCCTTGAACGGGAACACTCCTTCTGCAATCTGGATGCTCGGTCAAATTAACTGACATCTACCCTGCCCTAGGTTAAGATTGAGGGTTTTTCGTTTTCAGAAAGAAACTCCTACTACTAGGCTCAAAGGGGTTGACAAGGGATTAACATCCTTATATCTCCGGTGTTTAGGGATTAGAACAATGCCTGTACATCATCAGCAGGTTTCATTCAAAAGCATACAATCGGAAGCTTGCGCGTCTTTCAATTTCGTCATCCTCCCTCAAGGAATTCCGCTTAAACAAGCGTTTGACATTAATGGAAAAGCAATATCGAGTGAACACGAATGGATTTAATCAAAACATGCATATTCATTTCATTATAATTGTCAATCGAAAACAAACACGTCTTACAAATGAAATTTGCAAATAAGTTCACACTTAAACAGAAAAGAAACTACAAATGCAAAGGAATAACATGATAGAAAGATTGCCAGCTTCGGGGAACTGGGCTTTCATTCTTGACTTGCTGCTGAACCAGCCATCTTTAGAATTGTTCATCGAAATCCGTCTGATACTCTTCTGAACACATGCTCTCGGTGAATCCCTCCATGACATTAGCTGCCGAACTCATATGACTTGACGAAGGAAGATCGTTGATCTGAATACCCTGAGGCGTGACTGAAAACCTGTTGGAGTCCAGCAGAGTCTGAACCTGGCTTCTAAGCACCTTACAGTCTTCAGTTGAATGCCCCTGTGCCCCAACATGGTACTCACAGCGGGCGTTGACATCAGAATCTGAAGGATGTGGAGAAGTTTCTAGATCAGTTTTCTTTGGCACTATCAAACCACCTCTGATCAAGTCTGGCAATATCTGACTGTACGACAACGGCAACTGAGTGAAATGTCTCTCTGACTTCCTCGGTCTTCGTCGGGCATGCTGACGCGGCTGATGACGGTATGAATGTTGACTCTGTAGGGAAGCAGATATCTGATACGCAGACCTAACAGGTTGCTGACTCTGAATACTTGAAACATCTGAAATCTGAATCTGAGGTAATGGAGATTCTGGGATAGCATTACTTTCTTTTTCCCATTCCTCTTTAGAGCTGGCAACTGATTCACTTTCATAAACTGGGGTATCTGAGATGTCTCGAATCTTTCCACTCTTGATTCCGCTCTCGATACGTTCTCCTGCTATCACTAAGTCAGCAAAGTTTAACGTTCCGCCACTAATCAATATATCATAGTAATGGCCCTTCAAAGTACCCAAGAAGATGTCAACCAATTCTCTATCCTGAAGCGGTGGTTGAACACGAGCAGCAAATTCTCTCCATCTCTGCACATACCCTCTAAAGGATTCATTCTCCGCTTGAGATAATTCTTGCAACTGCATGCGGCTGGGAGTCATGTCGAGATTGTAATTGTACTGCTTCACAAAGGCATTGGCTAAATCTGACCATGATTTGATGCAACTACTTTCCAACTGCATGTACCAACTCAGAGATGCCTCACTCAGACTGTCTTGGAAACAGTGAATCATAAGCTTGTCATTATGGACATACGAAGTCATTCTTCTGCAAAACATCACCAAATGCTGCTTCGGACAACTATCCCCTTTGTACTTCTCAAAATTGGGCGCCTTAAACTTCGGAGGCATCACAAGACTTGGCACCAAACACATGCTCGAAGCATTCAAATTAAGAGTGTTTTGGCTCATCAGGGCATCAAGCTTTTCATCCAACAGACGATACCTTCTCATAAACTCAACAGTCTGTGGGTTTTTAGGATTAATCTTTGGAACAACCCTTTGGGAATCTGGCACAGAGAAGGTGAAGTTCTGATAGTCCGAGTCATGGAGAGAAGATGAATCTCTATCTCTGACAATAGTATGCTCTTGATCTTCGACAGGAATCTGCACATGCTGAGCTTGAGCAACATTGTTCACTGGAGTCCTCTGAACATTGGTCTCTCCTCTTGTCATAGCTGACATGGCCTCCATGAGTTGATCCAACTGATTCTTCATCATCTCAAACTCTGCCCTCGTAACAACCAAATTCTGCTCCTCTGAGTCCATGATCCTTCCAGAAGCTAACTCAAATCCAATGTGAATGTCGGGAAATCAACTGCGGGTTGGACAAAAGACTGGTAAGCTCTCTGCTCCGGTTGAGGATGGATATGCAAGAATGAGATGTAAATGAAATGTAATGCAAAATGCTAATGCAACACACAAAGGATCAAAGTCACAAATTCTGCAAGAAAATACAACGAGATACCTATCACCTCGGGTGGGTAATATATTGGTTTATAAGAGGGTATCCCAAAGGCCTTTAAACAAAGTCCCATGCACTAACCCTCAAAAGTTTTCCATCAGAACGACTACTCGTAAGACGGTAATCCCTTCAAAAGGATGAACACAGAGTTATGTTTTAGCAACCTTCGGAATAAGGTTCTACAAAAGGTCCTCAGAATAGCGGACTCCCAAGTTGGAAATAAGAATGCCATTACGACTACTCGTAAGACATAATCATCCCAAAGGGGTCTCATCTGAGCGGTGGAATTCAAACCAATTCAACGAGTCCTACGTCTCGCAAATCAGAAAGAAACCACCTCCTAATCTTAGTGTATACTCAAAAGCTCGGGTAGAAAGCTTTATCCTTACAACCCATCCCAATAAACCCAACAGGTAGAGAATAAAACACAAAATAAATTAAAGCAAAAAACAAAACACAAACACGACAAACAAATTAGGTTTGGCTAAGCTAGGGTTTTCCCCAGCAGAGTCGCCAGCTGTCGCTACTCGAAAAAAATGCATCGCGCAACGACGGGGAGGCGAAAAGGATAGATAGAAGAGTCGCCACCGAACTTTATTTATCCCATGAGGGGAAAGGAAAATATCGAGAAAACCTTAAGAAAAGAATGGATAAGATGGTCTCGCAACCAAGAATGGGTTCGGAAGCCGGTTATGCGAGGGGAAGGTATTAGCACCCCTCGCATCCATCGTACTCGATGGGAACCTTTTGTTTGTCGATGTGTTATTTTATTTGCTTAAATATTATGCTATAAGAAGTGTGTTTCAAAGGGGTAAAGGGAAAGGTTTAGAAACGGGAAACAAGGGGTGACGAGGAGAAGAACAGACTCGGTAGGACTTTGCAGTCCTATGCCTACGTATTCTCAATAGATTGTGAGAAAGTCAGAGTCGACGTAGTTCGGGGAACTACAAATATGGGGGGAATATGTGTTCGCCAAGACATCTCCGTCTTGTGCCTACGTATTCTCATCTGGTATGAGAAATCAGAGCAGCCGTAGTTCGGCCAACTACGGGTGAAAGGTGAAAAAGGGAACTCGCCAAGACATCACCGTCTTGTGCCTACGTATTCTCATCTGACATGAGAAATCAGAGCAAACGTAGTTCGTGCAACAGTGTGTTGATGTCTTTACGGATGATGCTATCGTGCGCATTCTAGCAGTTAGGTGTTTTTGCTGCTCGCTCGTTGGAGACTTAGGCATTACCTGTTTGCGGTAGAACGGACGTAACATATCCTGTTTGAAAGATTGGTTTTCGCCATACGAGGCAAGGTGTCATGTTTGATTGGTTGAGATTGTTTTTGGAGAGAGACAGGTCCTCGGATAGTAACCCCTACGGGTAGTGCCCAATTCGTTATCTCAAAGTTTTTGTTATAAGAAGGTGTGGCGAACGAGGCGTCTTTGTATTGAAAGACGAGCGTTGAAACCACCCTCACTACAGTGGGCATCCCAACACTCGAAGAGGAAGAGGTCTACACCCAATCCTCTCTCTTTAATTCAACATAAAGAGAGCTTCGTTCTCTTATTAAGTGTTTTTGGTTTTGAATGGTAAGTGCTTTGCGACAGAGAACCCTACGGTAAACGTCAGCACTCGGGATAGGAGAAGGCCTACGCCTAACCACTCCACGACCATTCAAGTTTTGCTGTGAAAATAATTTGAAATGCACTCGGTGCGGTACCGAGGTTTTAGGTGACAAGGGTTGCGGGATGAAGTTGTGAAGGTGAGATGGCGTGTCTTCGTATCGAAAGACGAGTGTCGAGACCACCCTCACTACAGTGGGCATCCCATCACTCGTAGAAGAGGAGGTCTACACCCAATCTTCTCTCTTTAATTCGATACAAAGAAAAATCAATTTATTATGGTTTGAAAATGGACTCGGTACGCGACCGAGGTTTTAGGAGAGATGGTATGGAAACGTCTTCGTATTGAAAGACGAGCGTCGAAACCACCCTCACTACAGTGGGTATCCCAACGCTCGAAGAAGAAAAGGTCTACACCCAATCCTCTCTCTTTAATTCAATACAAAGAATTGATTTTAAGGAGATGAGATTTGAAAATGGATGGGAAGCGTCTTCGTATTGAAAGACGAGTGTCGAAACCACCCTCACTACAGTGGGCATCCCAACATTTGGAGAGGAAGAGGTCTACACCTAATCCTCTCTTTTTAATCCAATCCAAAGAATTGATTTTAAGGAGATGGTTTGACAATGTTTTTGAATCGAGTCGGGACAAGAAATGGAGAGAGAAAAGAGGTGGTCTCAGATCCTTCATTTCTCATCAATAATTTGACAGAGGATCGAAGGTGGTCTCGTCATCGACCAAAGACAAATAAAGGGACAAAATGTCCAATAACAAATGAGAAATAGAGCTCAACTTCTAGAATAGAAAATAAAATAAAACTCTATATATATAAAAGAAATTTAAGAGAAAAAAAAATAAAACTAATCAATATATACAATACATATATAATGTATTTACAAATTATATTTACATACTTTAAAGAAACGTTAGAAATATATTTACATAAAACTTTTAATTAATAATTAACAAACACATTAAGTAATTGAAAATAAACAAGATAAAGAGATTAAAAAAAATAAAAGTGAATCTAACAAACTTGAGATGAACCGCTCCACTGCATACACCATCATCATCAGAGTGAAATTGAAAATTAAAACTCAAAAGCTTCAATCGGCGGCGTGATCTTCAACGGACCAGACAAATCATGGAAAGCAATGTCAAACTTTTCGTCTCGCGAATCTCTATCCTCGTCTTCGTTCGTGTTCATTTGGCTCTGTCTCAGTTTTGTTTCCAGATTTGTAAAGGTTCGTTCAATTCGCCATTTTCTTTCTCGTTTCAAATCGACATCCGCTTTCCATCTTCTCTTTCTGATTCTGTCTTCTGATATGGGGTTTTAGGGTTGGTGTTCTTTATTGTGGATTTCGTTTGGAGGAGACTGGGTGAAAGCTGGAGGAAGAGAACGAGAGAGGGGTTTGGGTTTGTAGAAGGTCTGTTAATGGAGTTCGCGGTGTTTTTCGGTGAAAGGGGTTTGAAGCCGCTTGATTGGAGTTTTGATTGAGGGTTGACGAAGTTTGCAGATGGCGGAGGTATGTTCGAAAACGGTTTCGATGAAATCCCTCTGGGATTTTGATATTGATGCTTTTCCAAAGGAGAAAAGTGGAGGTTTGAAGCAGAAAATGAAAGTTTGTTAACTGATTTGGGACGCCAGATTCAAGAGCTTCCAAGAAGAGTGTTAAGTTTTGTGGTTCATGAAGGAAGAAGTGAGGATTATGATAAGAAGGTTGGAAGGTTTGAAAGAGGATTTGGAGTGGTTAGTTAATGGGGGAGCTGTCTTGGTTTTTATGGTGAATGAAATTTTGTTGGAGGTTTTAAGAAGTGTTGAAGGAGAGAGGATTTGTGATGAGGATTCCAAAATGAAGAATAGAATCTTGGTTTTTGATGCTTCAGGTCCGAGGAAAACGGTGGAGGAGTCAGTCTTGAAAGAAGGATTTTTGTTGTGAGAAAAGCCCTCCTTCTTGCTCATTCTGTGATGTCCTTTTTTGTACAGGTTATGCAGGCTGTAGGTGTGTTTGTTGGTCTGGCATGGCTTGATATTTTTGTCTTGTTGTAGCTGTGGTGCAGTTTATGCAGGCTGGTTGTGCAGAGCTGCCTGTACTACCTTCTCATTTATGTGTTTCTTTTGTTGCATTGCAGGTTGTCTGTCTGGTGTGGGAGGAGTAGTAGCAGTGCTGCTGTTTATGCAAAGGCTGAAGCAGTAATAGCAGGTATTTGTACAACTTGTGCAGAACTTGTCTATTCCATTTTGGTGTAAGGTTGGGGCAAGTTGCTTTGTTGATTTTGTGTGTGGGAATTTGTCTGGTGTTGGTTGTGTGCAGGTGCTGTCTGGTTTGCTGGTTTGGTGTGTTTAGTGTAGCAAGGACGGTACGGTGATTTGCAGCTGGAAGTTTTAGTGAACCTGTTGCTGCAGAACGGTGGGTAGTATGTATCATTTGTGGCACGCTGTGGCCTTTAAAGTTTGCTGTTGGATTTAACCGAAGAGGTATTGAAGAGACGAAGTCTGCGAAAGAAAATTTAAATGGTTCTAACAGTTTGCTGGATCGCAATAAATGCTTCGAAATAGTGGCTACCGCTGTCAATCATGTTGTGAAAAATTCAGTTGTGGATCTCAGGTCTCCAGAGCTATCTGTTCTTGTTGAGGTTCTACCCCTCTCTGGAGTACCTAATGGGTCCCTAGTGGCTGCTGTTTCTGTTCTTCCTAGCAACCTTGTTAATACTAAACCTAAACTCTGTGTCAAGGCCCTTAATTCTAATAATAAGGAAGGGTTTGTGGCTCAATGAGAATGACTGATTCTATAAGTAGGGGGCACGGTTGTATTATCAATGTCAGGTTGTTATCCTGGAAATATCTGGTGGGTTTCTTATGAACCTGTAAATGGAAATTGAAAGAACCAACAGTGTAATGAAATCCCTCCTAATGTACTATTTTTCTCACACTTGCTAACAAGTTAAAGCTGTGGTACTTTTTCTTTACTCAACCTATTTATGATGTGGCTAACTTGTTATTAATTGTGATTTGTGAACTCAAGCAGAATATCGCTTTGTTCAAAGCTGAAGCTGTTTGTTACTAGCTTTCTTTCCTTTGTTTATTTAGTGGTTAAAGTCCTAATTAAATAAAACCTATACTAAACTAAATAAAATATTAATCTGATAACAAATAAAAACTATATAATTCTAAAAAAAAACTATTAAATAAATAAAGGAAAATAAATCTAAAAATATAAAAAAACTTAAATAATATCTATTTAAATTTAAAACTTGTAAAACCTATATTAATAAAAACCTAAACAATTAAACTAATTCTATTTAAAATCTACATAATTAAACAATAGCCATAAAAATGTCATAAAAAAAAGGGCGAGCACCGGAAGGTCGCTGAAAATACCAGCACGGACTGGACTCACAGAGTGAGCAAACTCTGCTTGATCTTGAAATAAATCTCGTTTCCTTGAACCAGTTTTAATCACCTGTAACGCGAGAAAAAGGGGCTGTGATCCCGATAATTCGTCCTGACTGACGAAATGCACCGTATACGAGAGATGATATGCGAAATGCAAATGAAATGAGACATAAGCCCAAATTGCAAGAAACGGTTGGTCAAATTTTGGGGTGCAACAGTGGGCAACCTTTTTCAGAGTTAAGAAAAACTTCATCTTAGCTTGCCAACGTTTGAAATTGGAACCCTCAAACATGAAAGGTTTGTCAGAGACCGAAGCGGTCGCAGTAGTACCGATAATTTCCTCAGTTGCCATGGCAGTTATTAAAACGTCTTAAAATTGTTGTTTTCGGATTTGAAAAATTGATTTTGGAGCAAGGAAATTATCGGGACGAGTCGCGTACTAGGTCGCTTTCTTTAAGACATTTCGCCGTACTGCCAAAATATGCAAAGCAGTCGATTTACGACAACGTCTCCAGGATAAAACAGCCCGTTCAATAACGTACAATTGATAAATCGCTCTAGAAATACACCTTTCTAAGTCACAGTATCTGGCGAAAATAGCCAGTCGAAAAAACAAGAAAAGAAGGATTTGTAGACGAAGAGAATTAAGGGAGAGAAGATGGAAATCAAAATTCGTGTGAACTTTTTTGAAATCCGCTACCTCACTACTGAACTTCTACCCTGTATTTATAGGCAGCTAGTAAGGCTGAGTAGGGAGAAATCGTGGTGAATGGAGAAAGTCGTGGGAGAATGGGAAAATACTGGATCTAGTCAATATGGCAGTTACTGACCAATTATTTTCTTAATTAATTAATATTTATTATTAATTAATTTTCCACCGAATTATATTAATTAATTAATGATAATTAAATTCTATAAATTCGGGTCCAAAAAATAATTCATCTAGACCAGACCGAGCCGGACGGCGGCGGCGGCGCGCGCGTGTCTTGATGGTCATGGGTGTGTCCTCACTCCTTTCACAAAATTGGGTGCCCTTTAGGGCCCAACCCAATTGACCAAGTTGGAATATATAAACACTACTAATATTTCCATTCCCTTCAATGTGGGACTAAAATGAATCTTTTCAAATTCACTTCTATATTAGTTCTTACTTGTGTTCATTTATTGCCCATTAATTGTCAATAAATCTTTCTAATTCCCACTCTAATTAATATAATTCCAACAGGAAGGGATGGTGTACAAGTTACATAAAACCTTGTATAGACTGAAACAAGCTTCGAGATCCCGGAACTTGAAAATTGATTTATTTTTCAACCTTCGAGGATTCAGGAAATGTGAGATGGAGTATGATGTTTATGTTCATAACGCATCTGATTGCAATATGATTCAGGTGTGTATCTATGTCGATAACATATTACTAACAGGGAGTTGTTCAAAAGAGGTAGCTAAGTTCAAGAAGGTGTTGATGAATGAGTTTGAGATGACTGAACTAGAAAACATGAGAGATCAAAATTTTGTACTCTAATAAAGGTATAATCTTGCATCAACTGAAGTATGAACTTGAGCTTATAAAGATATTTGAGCTAATGAATTACAAGTCTGCGACCACACATGCTAAAACAAATCACAAGCTTGATTCTGATGTTGAGGGTGATAATGTAGATTCTATAACTTTTAAAAAATTGGTAGACTCATTGAGATATCTTTGAAATACCAAACCTGACATTTGTTATGTAGTTGGAACGGTGAGTAGGTTTATGAACAAACCAAAATGGTCACATTACCAAGCTATTGTCAAGATACTGAGGTACATTAAAGAAACTCTGAAGTATGGACTTTTATTCTCCTCTGATGCTGAATCTGATTCAGAGCTGATGTGTTATTAAAACTCTGATTGATGTAGAGATAGAATTGACAGAAGTAGTACTTCTAGATATCTCTTCAAGAATCTAGGAGGTCTTATTTCTTGGTGCTCCAAGAAGCAACCAATTGTTGCATTGTCAACCTTTGACGTTATTCCAGGTGCTTTGACTGCCTATCAAGTTGTATATGGATTTTCAACTTGCTGCATGATATGAAGATCTAGGTGAGCAAGCCTATGAAGTTGATGACTGACAACAAAGTAACTATAAGTCTTGCCAAGAATCCAGTGCTTCATGGAAGAAGCAAGCACATTGGCACAAAATATCACTTTCTGAGAAATTAAGTTCAGAATGGAGTGATTGAAGTTGTACACTGTAGCACTCAGAAGCAGGTGACAGATGTTCTGACTAAGGCTATCAAGACTGAGCAATTTATCCATTTGAGGGATGAGATTTATGTTGTTGAGTTTGATTAGCTGAATATGAATTAAGGGGTGGTCATAGATATAATTCATTTTCAGTTGCATTTTAATTTAATTTAACTTGCATTTGAATTTGTATTTGGACTCTGATAGTATAAATGCTAAAAGTTAGTTGTCATTTGTAGAGTGTAACAAAATTTCAATTCCCTACTTACAATTTTCTTTTCTTTTCCATATTCATCTTCTTTCGCTTGTGCACCAAAAAGAAAAATATAATTAGTTTATTAAAAGTGAGAGATTAAACCAACACTAATTTATTTTTTAAATTTCTTCAATCAAATTACGCAATAATATTATTTTATTATGTTAAATACTAAAAAATATTTATAAAATACTCTCTACGTTCTAAGATGATTGTCGTTTTAGAGAAAAAAATTGTTTTAAAATAAATGTCATTCTCAATTTTCAATATAGTAATAATTGTTATTTTTTTCAATTATATCATTTAATTAGTACTCTGTACACTATTTTCAACACATTAATAAGACTAATTTAATAAAAATATAATATATTATAACAATATCATTACATTATTTAATTTGTGTAAAAAAATCTTACACGATAATCATTTTAAAATGGTGTGAGTATCAATATGAGATGATGAAGAAAATAGAGTCAAAGATGTTAGTTAAAAAAGCTACCAAAGTTTAATCTAAAGTAACAGAATATTTATTGCAAAATAATATTAAGGCTGTCAAATGTGACAGTAATCAACCTCCCTTCACACTGCCACGCACTAAACCGTCTGTACCAGTGCATCTCTTGTGACTTTTGTTTGTGAGAATGCTTCCAAAAACATTACGCCTCAAACAAGAAACTTAATTACTTCATTTTCATAATATTTAATTTTTTTAATATAAATATAAACCTAGTGCAACAGACAGAATATCTAGCACGTGCATAAAAATACACCCGCATAGAGCCTATTCAAAAATATCATAATTGCACCAAATTTCAAACTTTATAATAAAAGACATAAAGTTTGTTACATTTTCAATATTTCATATTCTTCTTCCAACCTTTTTTAAATTTAACAACTAATTTTATCATTAAAGTTACTAAACATTAATTTTATCCAAATAGAGTGTTAGTGTAACTAATTATCTTTATTAAACTGTTACATCCAATACTTTGATCACTTATCACATCAAGACTTTAGTATTTCTTATAAAATCCAAACGCACTAAGCATGAGCGGTTTCGATACTTTTAGCTTTAAACGTCGTTTCAAATTCTAAACACCTTTTAACTTTGATAAGATACATCACTTCCTGACTAAAAAACAAACAAGCATTTGCACGACATAAATAACATCATGCACACTCATTTGAAACCATTGAACTGTAACACCACACACGCAAAAAGTTTTAAAAAAAGAAATAAAAAACAGAGCACTTTTAACACAACTCTTTTAACAAAGACACAACAAAAAAACATACAAAAGCATAAAGAAAAAAAACATGATCCAACACTTTTGAAATATCAACTCAACAAAAATTACACATACAAGGTACTTTCCTTACACACAATCCATCTGGTAAATTTCCCGTTTTACCCTTTATTACTATTCTTATTGCTACTATTACTAATAGATCTCGTGTAATACATGTCTGCATGTTACACACGTTTTATGCCAACCTCTTCAACGACGTCGTTCTGGAGTCCAATGAGGTGCAGAAGGACTAAAATGAAAGGAAACAACCCTAGAATCAAGAAGTTCCATTATGGGCGTGAAGCTCACGCACCTTGGAACTTTATACTGATTAATGGAAGCACCACGAGATATAGCATAATCCATCAATTCATCAAATGTCCCATTCTTCACCACACGTATCTCTAATGGTCCAATAGAATTATCAGCGACTCGTCCTTGTCTATAAACAGTGTTCAAAGACTCTTCCATAACCAAACAACACTGATTCAAAACTTCATCAGTAGGAGGATTTGATGAATCTTTCATCAATAGCTCCCAGTAAATAACATAATGTCCAGGAATGGATTTTGCATCGGCGAAACTCGTGTACTCAACAACGCTTGTGTTGAACTCTTTCAACAACTCAGAAGCGTTTTCAATGGCTTTTTGAAGCTCTGATTCATCGGTTTTGTCTGCTTCAATGCTCAACAACACGTTCTTTCTCCTCACGAATTTGAACTGTGGATCAGTGTTATAGAATCCGGTGACTTGAAGGATATCACCAACTCTGTAACGACAAAGACCAGAATAAGTTGTTATGATAAGTTCGTAGAATTTACCGAGTTCCACGTCAGCGAGATCCACGAGTCTTGGTGGTGAGTCACGTGAGAGAGTTATAGGGGATGAGTCATCATGCGGTAGAAACTCAAAGTAACCCATGTTAGGCATGATAGTGTACGAAACTTCATTGGGTTCCGACATAGGTTTAAGGTTAAGACCAAAATAACATTCGGATGAAGCGTACATTGTACATGGTTTTGGAAGGTTACCACTGTAATAATCAAGAGTTGGAATGTACTGAGCCATAGCACCTGTGACTATAACTTCAAGGTACTTTGTGTTAGGCCAAATACGAGGGATTATACGTTCCCAATTCTCTCCGGAACATTCTTTTGTTATGAAATCGGCAAGTTTGGGGTTCGGTTTCAGTATTTTCGACATGCATTCTTTGATGGAAGGGTCTGTGATTTTTGGGTTTAGTGTACCAGTGGAGATGTCATGGGCTAATTGAGCCCAGTTCAGCTGAAGAAACCTAATGGCTCGGAGAAGCCCGGAAGCGAAAACCGCTCCGACTCGGAGGACTTCATGGCGCATGATGAGCCCACAGAGCATCTGTGTGTACATGGATTGGAATGAATCGGGACATAAGATGGCTTCGTTTGGGCTTGTTAGGACATTGTAAGGGTCAAATGGTCTTTTCTTGAACTGTTCACTTTTGTAGTAAGCGGTTAAAACTGGACGTGCTACTAACCCACTTGGAGTTTTTGTTTCTGCTTTAATGAAAAGGAAATGAAGTGCTTTTCCTTTGTCCAAATCTGGCACATATCTGTTTCATAAAACCAAATCAAGAAAAAAAGTTACTAATCAAAAATTAACAAACTAATGCAACTATTAATTTATAGTATGAAATATGAATAGAAAAAAAACAAAAACCTACTTATTCATCACTGGCATGAGTAGACTGTAAAGCAACTGACGACGGTCCATTTCTTGATGAATTGTAGGCATCAATTTTCTCTCACCAGCAGAAGTTCCTGAGCTGTAGTTTTCACACCGTTTGATTAATTAATTTACTTTTATTATTACTCATTGAAGCATGATTGCAAAATTGAAAAAAAAAATATTGTAAATGAAGATTGAATAGAGATATGAATGAACCTTGTGAGAAACTCAGAGATTGGATGAGCGGACAAGATAGGAGAAGTGTCACCGTTAGCAATGCGTTGAATATACGGCAACAGATCTTCATATGTGATAACAGGGACTTTAGATTTGAAAGTTTCACGGTCAGTAGCACCGTTAAGTTCAAACTGTTTCAAGTACTCGGTATCAGCGTTTTGTGAGAGAATATCGGCGAGAACATTCTCTTGAAATGAGTCAGTGTTTATCGTCATTTCTTCGATTAACTGCAGGGAATCGTTCAAGCTATTCTCGTCAATGGAAGAAGGAGGTTTTAGAAACACTTGAGATTCAACCGTCATGATGAAGGAGTGAATGTAACAGAAAGATGAAATCTGAGTGAGATGAGAGAAGAATGAGTGAAGAATGAAGAATGAAAAATGCAGAAATAAAGAAGAGGTATTTATAGTCACGTAGGGAAGCTGGAGGAAATAGTACATTTGGAAGGACATATGAGGATTTAATGGTGGGTTAAGGAGACAAAAAAAGTAAAAGTAATTGTTATTGTGCACATCAAGGGGAGGCATGTGGGACCAAAAACACGTAGAGATGAAGGATAATGGCCGACAGGTGGGGTCCATATGTTTGGCCATGTCAGCAGTAAGTTGTCTAAGAGTAGTCGTCAGCGAAACCACGCGGCCATTTAGTTGCAGGTTTGTTACTCGCTGAAAAGGATGGGTGCCGGCTTGGAGAATTCTCATAGCTCATTTAGTTCGGCAAGAGACAACACAGAGTTAAATAAGGATAGAGTTGTTACTACATACAAAGAATAATTGCTGTAATAAAAATATTCTGTTTTTCTTCTTAAAGGAGACAAAATTTTAAATTACTTTTTTAGTGTGGTAATAGTATTTTTAACAAAATCAAGAGAAAATGAGAAAAGTGAAATCATTTTAAAGTTTAATTTAATTATTGTGTATTATGCTAAATTATTAAAATGTATTAAAATTAGTTAGATGACGACGAAGATTAATAATTTTTATTGTAAGATCATGTAAAACTATTTTTAATTATTAATACTGTTTTAGTTAAAATCGGTTCAGTATATCAAAAATATTAATTTTTCTTGTCTTAAACAAGAAGAATTACGTTGTTTATACTGTGAGAGATATTTAGAAATTTGAGAGCTACACGTGTACTGTGTATTATCTCAAGATGAATGTGTCTTGCTTAACCTTCATGCGGGAGCACCTTTTATAGTCTTCAATTAAGATATGTCATTAAGAGGAGTCTTTTGACCTTCTGACGTTACATGACCATCATTGCTGTAACTCTCCTTCATGAATGTAGGCTTTGAAGCTCTGGTAACGTCCGCATTGATGCGTCGCCACCGTTACAACTGTTGGTATGCCGGTTGAGCTCATGTTCGGCGTAAGCACCGGGTTGATGGGGTCTGTACTCGACTTCTTAGGAGCTCGACTGATGGGAGTCGGGTTATGTGACCGATCCGAGTTACAAGAGATACTTGCCTAACTCTCTGCATGGTTCGACCTTTCTTGCTATCGTAGTTTAGCTCATGCTTAACCTTGTCCAACTACACAACTCGGCTTAAAATATATTTGGCATGTACATAAGCCCTCCGAGTACTATATCTGTTTACAAGGGTACAATACTCGGCAGTAACATGAGCCCGGATATATTTGACTGATGTCGTGTTATAGGTTGACTTTTCTTCTCAGGTCCTTACGTGTCATGAATTCCTTGGAGGATCGTGTCCTTTCATTTTCTCCAGTGTAATGATGATTGTTAATGGCTACTCCCTAGCTATCCTTGCGTGCTGAGTCCTTTAAAAGCCTTTCTTTCTTCTCTCCCTCTTCTCATTTTGGCTCTGTATAATCTTTTTTAACGATTAAACTCCTATTTCAATTTTCAGCTTCTCGTTACTCACAGGTATTTCCTTACCCTTTTTGATTTATCTTATTCTTCTACTTGCTTTTTAGAAAAAATGACAGTCTTTGGGGAATGGGGCGATGAGGGTAGTGGCAGTGTCGTTCGTATGAGTGTCGTGGAGAGAAAGGAGTTGTGGGAACAATGCATGTGGGAAATGGAAGACGTTTTAGGACCAGAAGAGTATAGACGGGTTATAAATGAAGTTTATGGTGATATTCTCACTTCTAAAAGTGATTTTGACCCTGACTCATCTTCCTCAGGTTTTTTAAAGACTTCAATGACGATCGCTGCTCCCTTCGATCTCGAAGTCATGAACTATAAGAATATCGTCTTTGACGATATAGAAATCGCAAAACTTCGATCCAAAAATCAAATATCTTCAAAAGGGTCCGAGGATGATGTTGTCTTGGAATCATGTATTCCTAGAGAACGAGTTTGTATACTTCGTCCTAAAGGTGTCACGGAAGACTTTTTCTATTTTTATGTTGGGGTTTTAGATGACTTCAACATTCAGATACCCGTTTCCAATTTTGAAGCGGATGTTTTACAAACCGTGAATATAGCCTCTTCTCAACTTCGCCTCAATAGTTGGGGTTTTATAAAGGCCTTTGAAAGAGTTTGTGAGGTTTTAAACGCCACCCCCACCATTGGCCTATTTTTCTATTTCTTTGAGGTTATGGGTGTTGATAACCGTAGTTAGGTACAAATTAGCGGGATTCCTGACCAGAGTTTTCTCCAGGCATACACCTCCAACTATAAGAATTATAAGAATCGACTCTTAAGGGTAAAGAGTGGGCTAAGGTGTCCACAAGTATTATATGCTTTAGACAGCCAACCTCACTTCCTTTTTTATTGGGTTGAGAATCCCCTGTCGATTACTGGCTTCAGCTTTGATAAGTTAAGTGACTTGGAAACCCAATATCTAATAGTTCTCGGCTCCTTCTGTATGATGAAGGTCAAATAATTGTTATCTCTAAGTAACGAACAACTACTCGCCTTTCTGGGTAACTGTTTTATATTTATTTTCATCATTCCTAATTACTCTTTTTCCCGACATTCGTATATGTGTTTGTAGATACGATGACGAGCCTATTCATAGTTGAACAAAAGAAGTTAATGCAGGAAGCTCGAGCAGCCCGAAAGGGAGCCGAGAACTCTATATTGCTGAAGTCGGACCCGAGCGGGTTAGAAATCTGTCAACCAAGCGGATAAGGAGTACAAATACTAAGGCTCCTCCGAGTAAGGGTGGCATTTAACCTAATGCTCCTCAGACTCAAGAAGAGGTTTCACAGGTTGCTCCGAAGAAGCTGAAAACCTTAATGGTTGAAGAAGTTTGTCAAGCTGATATGGAGATTACTTCTCTTATGAGAGTCCTCGGGGAAACTTCCGCGTCCAGGGAGTTTAAATTTTGGTCTAACGGATTTGATGGACTTAAATTTCTGTATGACCATCTTAACACTCCCGAGGAAGTTAACAAAGTGAAATCCAATGGTAGGAAGAAGATCACCCAAAATATAAGCTCATATCTTATAAGATGTGTCGTCCTTACTCGCGGCTTGTTTGAATCCAACGATGATTTTGAGAGGACAGAGCTGAAACTGAAAGAAGAGATTACCCAGCTACATGAAGCTCATAGGACTCAATTAAATAAGCTTTATAGCTTGGAAAAAGAGCTAGCCGACGAGAGGAAAAACAAGGAGGCCCTTGAATACGAGCATAAACAGACTTTATCAAAGGTTACCGAGGAGTTGAAGCAAATCAAGGCTTCTCATCAAAAACTTTTGGCTTCCAATACTGAGCTTACTGAGTCCCTTAAGAAGGCTCAGATTGAAGTTCTCTCTGCTGGTGACGAGTCTTTTGACAGAGCCAAATACCAAGTTTTATGCCTCCATCCCGGGCTAGATTTATCCAAAGTGGATTATTTCAAGGTGGTGCAGGATGGCCTCCTTGTAGAAATAGATGAGAACCCGTAGAAATCTTCTACTTCTGTCAATAATGACGGGGATGAGCACCCGGATGATGCTGGCGCGAATGGTACCTCGGCTGCTGATTGATTTTGAAGTTTCTCCTTGTTTTGATTAGACATCCTTTTGGATATGCTTTTGATGAATTTTCTGTTTTTATAAGAGAGTGTGGTGTTGTCCCCCCTTTTTCTTATGACTTTTCAGCCTTCGGGCTTTGTCATGCACAATACTTGGCCCTTTTATGGTTTTTTTTAATGTCGTTTCTGTTTATCATCATTTTAATTCCTTTGCAAAATAGTCATGTGCGTATATCTAGCCCCTCGGGCACTAAGTTATAATAACTTAAGGTGTCCTATTATAAAGTGTCGGACATTATTTTGCCTTTTTGCTTTGCTTAGTTTGATTCCTACGACTTTTTGGATAGCTCGTTTATCAACTATCTTTTATTAAAGTTATAGGCTATATAGCTTTGACACTTTAGAGAGTCCAGAATTCTTATAGTCTTAGGTGCTGGTTACGATGTTGACTTGGGTGTCCTTTTGTCAAAGACTTGCTCCCAGTTCTTTATAAGCCTTTGGTAGTTGATCGTGTGTGATTTTAATACTCACAAGCCCCAAGTTTCTTTTGGTGTGCTTAGGCTTGGGTATTTCATCATTTTCGTAATTGACTATCCAGACTGTGTACGCAGAACAAGCTAACACGCTTATAAGTGTTTGTTCAACCCGTGTACGTGGAGCGTTTATGGGCGACCTATATACATGGAGCAAGTCAACACGTTCATAGGAGTTTAATCAACCCTTGTACGCAGAGCGGTTATGAACGACCTATATACGTGGAGCAAGTCAACACGTTTATAGGAGTTTAATCAACCCTTGTACACAGAGCGTTTATGGGCGACCTATGTATGCGTAGTAAGTCAACATATTTATAGGAGTTTAATCAACCCTTGTACGCAGAGTGTTTATGGGTAATCTATGTACGCGGAGCAAGTCAACACGTTTATAGGAGTTTAATCAACCCTTGTACGTGGAGCGTTTATGGGCGGTCTATGTACGCGGAGCAAGTCAATACGTTTATAGGACTTTAATCAACCCGTGTACATGGAGTGTTTATGAGTGATCTATGTATGCGGAGCAATTCAACACGTTTATAGAAGTTTAATCAACCCGTGTACGCTGAGCGTTTATGGGAGACATGTGTACGCGGAGCAAGTCAACGCGTTTATAGAAGTTTAATCAACCCGTGTACGCAGAGCGTTTATGGGCGACCTATGTACGCGGAGCAAGTCAACACGTTTATAGGAGTTTTCCGAGTTATAACTCACCATCTTCAGTCGAATACCTATAAACAAACATAAAAAAAATTTAAGTCCATGTGCCTCGTTAAAAACCCTTGGCCTCGTTATAACTCCCTCTAATGTTTCCAGCTTGTAGGTTCCATTGATTAGTTTTTGAAGTACCCTGAATGGGCCTTCCCAGTTGGGGGCAAGCTTTCCCTTATTTTTTGGGTCTGTGATTTTCTTCAAGACCAGGTCACCTTCCTAGAGTTCCCTCTGCCGGACTTTCAGGTTGTATCTTCTTGTCAACCTCTATTTTGCAGCGACCTCTTTGACCTGTGTTGTCTCTCTAACCTCATCTATCAGATCAGCCGAGATGTTCAAGTTATCCATGTTGGAAACTTCAACAAAGTGTTCACGCCTCCAAGTCGGGGGTGTTGATTTTCACTGGTATCATTACATTAGCCTTATACACCATCCTAAAGAGTGTCTCTTGAGTAGTAGAATATGGTGTTGTGTGGTATGACCACAAGATCTCGGGTAGGTACTCGACCCACATTCCTTTTGCCTCCTCAAACTTCTTTTTTATTCCTAATAGGATAACCTTGTTTTCAACTTCTGTTTGACCATTGGTTTGGATGCTTAACACTTTGAAAAGATTTCAAAGGTAACAAGATCAAATGAGGCTTGAGATATTTTACACTACAAGAAAATTGAATTTAAGCTGTCCAGATTTAGCATCAGTCATCAACATCAATGCTACGTATGAGTTATAGCATCAACGTAGCCCCACTACTGCCATGCTACAAGTTTCTTTTATTTTAATTTTAATTTTATTGGTTAGTTAGAAACGGTTGGACTGTGGCTAATTATTTTCACATTTTTTATTTTTTTCATTTGACTATGTAGCCATGGTCCAGTTGACGTTACACACTTATTGTTTTATTTATTAATTTAGTTATTCATTTATCAACTTGTTAGCGTCGGTTGTGGACTGACGCTACTTTATTCATCCCAAAATTTGTGAAAAAAATATTTCATTTCCCTCTTTTTTTTACGCCAATTGTTTTATTTATTTATTTTAATGTTTGTGTTGGCTACACCGACTAAAGTGCATGATTATGTGTTTTTCTATTGTATTTTGTTGTATATTATATTATGTTAGGAAACATATAATCACTTTATTCTGATGTTTTGGAGTGGTTTAACTTCAAGTAAATTATACTCTTCTTTCAGTGGAGTATAATAGTTTTTAAACTATGATTGTCAATGAAGATAATGTAAAAATTGTTGGAGTTGTGTAGCTTCAAGTGACTATACTCTTTACGGTGAAGTATGATTTTTTTTTTGAATTAATATTGTCGATGAAGACATTAGAACCTGATGTATTATTTTCAATCAAATTGAAGATTGTTGGTGTTTGTTGAAAATATGTACATGTTTGTTGAAAATATGTATGTTGAAGAAGTTCAACATCGCTTAATTTTATAAAGAAAGAGAGAGTCAACGACTATATAATGGATTCAATCGCTACTAAATGCATCAATCAATAACACTTTAAGCCATGCATGAAAAACACTTCAAACTTGTATTTAACTTATTATGTTCTCTTATACACTTGTGTTAAAGTGTTGTGAGGTGTAATTAAATATTTACTTTGGGGGTTTGAGTGTACCGGAAGCATATGAGTAGTTGAAGATAAATTATGTTTTTTGTAATAATTTTCACATAATATTATTTTCTAATTTATTTTTTGATTTTCATTTAATAATGATCATAATTTTATGTCGTGACTATGTCCTTTTAGTTTTTTATTTTGATTTTTTCTAAGATAATAGATGTGTATTGCATAAGAGATTAATTTTTATATCTAATAAAATATCATAAAAATCAATATAAGTAGAAAAAAACAGCATTCGAAAAAATTGATATTTTTTTATGCTATTCTTCTAAGAATTAGGAATGATTTTGTAAATAATAGGTTAAGATTACCGTTCTTTAGATTCTCGTAATCTCAGAGCTAATTTGTTCCCTTTTTGTATATGTTTCTTTTTCAATATATTGGACATTTATATAAAAAAAAATATAGACACACACACGAAAAACTTGAAGACCCTTTGATTTCTTTGAATTGAGTATTAATTTTCAAAATAAACAAATAAACTTGTTAGTTTTTGGCGCTATTATTAGCAATTTTAAACTTTCTTAAAAATAAGTGATTTCCAAATAAAAATGACAAAAGGATAAAATTAGGATAGTCTTAAAATGTAACATATAATTAAAATCTTGATAATTTATAATTTCTCTCCTAAAAAGTGCTATAAGAGATTTTATTCACATCACATTCTTTTAAAAAAATTAAATAAAAAAGATTCTAATTTAAAATATTCTCCTCCATTCTCTTATAATTAGGGATGGCAAATGGGTATGTACACTCTGTTTAGACCCGTCTTATAAAAATTTGCAAAAATAAAATGTGGTGGAAAGAAGAGGGTATAGACCCGCAGACACTGCATCTTTTAGGACTTCAAATGCATAAAATTATATTATTGTACATGTTCGCAAAAGCCCTGAAAAATAAGGTCGGAGCGGGACGAACACATTAAAGGATCAAGGCATAAATTCATTGGTCTGTCTCACACTAAAATGCAGACGAAACAAGTATGTCCAACGGGTTGGTCCCGTATTGTTAGAACAATATTCGTTCTTGACATATTCTCTTTTAGTTTTGATGATAACAAAAGTATTTAAAGAACACTGGTTTATTTGATGTGTATTTTATTTATGCAAGTTTTTTTTCTTGTACATAAATAATCAAAATCTGTTTTACTTAAGATACACTTGGATTTGCTTCATTAATAGCTTCTAGTGGCAGAGTCTGAAGAATAATTGCTAGTGTGGTTTGACGAAGACTCTGAAATAAAGGCCTCAACATTCAAATGCGTTTCTACACTTAGTTATTGTATATCAACATCTGGTACCATTCAGTGTTGGTGATAAAGTTGTGGACTATCCGTACTACTAAAAGCAAGTTGTATTGTCTTATCAGCCTGTCAGCTCGAGTCTACAAGATTGCAAGGCTCAAGAAAAGCTGGTAAGTTCTATGGATGTTTGCTCCCAACGACTCTATTGGTACAGAACCTCTTGAAGACTCAAAGGTTAAACGTGTTACACATTGGGTTCAGATTTTGTTGTGTATCCATCTTCAACGTCTCTTGTACTATGGAACAAAAGTAAAGACACTGGATCAAGTCACATTCCCAACGACTAGTTTCTAGAAAGCCTATATATATGGCTGAAGATTCAATCTTGAATTTTAACAAGGATTCTTCTGTTGAAGGAGTAGCAAGACCAAGCAATTATCAACTCTCTATATATAATATGCATATTTTTTATTTTAGGTTGTAATTGTAAAAGCCTTAATATTTCTTACCCCTGTACATATCTAGAAATCTTAAGTGCTTTAGGTCCTTGTTATTGTGATCTCTTGTAGCTCTAATGCTTGCATCATGTACACCTTGTTCTCTATTCTGCTGAGTCTTTAATAGTTTAGATTAAGTCTCCTGCTATGTGATTCAAGCAAGTAGTCTTAAGCCAAGATGCTTAAGCCACATAAGTCTCATTGTTTAAGTGCTTGAGCTGTGAAAGTCTTATTCAGCTAGTCTGATTTAGCAAGTGGAAAAGTCTCAATCTGGATGGCTAGAAGAGCAGGTGGCTCGGTCAGAAAATGTGAGAAAAGTGAAGTCTTAGACATGTGCTCTAAGCAAAGGTAAGTCTAAACCAGAAGATAGATGAGCAGGTGGCTCAGTCTGATGATGTGAGCAAAAGATAAGTCTTAGACATGTGCTATAAGCAAATGGAAGTCTCAACCAGATGGCAGATGAGCAGATGACTCAGTCTAATGGTGTGAGCAAAGTTTAAGTCTTAGATATGTGCTCTAAGAAAGGGAAGTCTTAGACAGTTGGTCTGGGCAGTTGCAAAAGTATTATGTAGAAGCATAAGCGATTGTAATCATGAAGTGGTTATAATGAAAAGCTCTTGTGAGACAAGGGGACCAGACTACTCTCAGTTAGGGGAGAAGCTAGTATAAGTCTTTTGTGTCTTCTACTGTTATTTTATTTACTTCTGTTGTATCCGCTGCCAAGTATTAACTCAGAATATGAACATCAGTTCTGATTTTGAAACTCTAATCAAAAGCAAAATAATAAGAAAACGCAAAACACAATTTAACCCTCCCTTTCTTGTGTACTTTTCACACTTTTAATTGGTATCAGAGCATGTTATGTACTTAACACTTAACATTGGTGCATATATTGATCCAATAAGAAAATTATATTTCTTCTTCAAGAAGGAATTAAGTTGCATATGAAAAATATCTTACGACTTTTCCTACCATATTCAAATGGGTGATTCCATTGAATTTAAATGATGGAAAAGCTAAACATATTTTTAACTTTTTAGACTTGATAAATGGTTGTTGAAGGTCTATAAAATATCCTTGAAAAAGATATTACTATAGAATTTGACGGTGTTAGAGATGATCATATTGAAAATCTCGTTCACCAACTCAAAAGATGCATATTGAATATCTTCAGAGGTAGTCACATTCTGGTAGATGCACTATTTCACTTCTGAGTATATCAACATTATTGATATGTCTGATGCTTGGACTATCTTTGAAGTCTTGTGCTTGGGTTTGTGTGGATCAGTTTTTGAAGCTTGAAGTAGTTACATTTCATCTAATATTTTCAAGCAAATTCTGAAAAGATTGTTTCTTGACTTAAATCTAAAGTCACATTTTTTTCATGTTTACATCTTGAATCTGCTGCGTTCTGAAGGTATGTCTTGCAATCTTCAAAGGAAATAAATGAAGTTGGATGATGAAAAACTATTCAATAGATCACCTTCTCTTTTTAGCTTAAGTTATTTGGAATGACTAATGATGAGAAACTTAGGTTTCTTGTCAGAAGGACTTTCATACTGGATGAATGGATTGTGATATCTGTTGATAGAAGAGAAACTTCAAGAGCTTCAGAAATATTTCTATTTCAACTGATTTCCCAAATCTGAAAGCAATAAGAAAATTCTACTAGAACCTAATATCAGATACTCTTCAATACTTAATCCTTTGAAGCTGATATCAGTGCAGGATGCAGATGAAAAGAAGCATGTGTGTACTGAAATAACAAATCAAGTATTGAAAAGCAAGATATGTTATTAAAGTTATTTTGTTTCAAAATATTGGATTATATGGAGTTTGTTTTTTAAGGTGATATCTTATGAAACTCCATTGCTTCTTGGTTGAGGACCATCATGGAAGTTGTTTTAAAAGGCATTTCTATGAGAAATCTTCAACTTCTCTTTGAGCTCTGTTAGGTGCGCTAAGACTGTAGTCTGATCTGCTTTATGTCAATCTATGTTAGCTAACACCATCTGGTTCTGAGCTTGTCAATGATTTCAAAGTCAAAAGATTTAATCCAAGATAATGATATTATTGACATTGCTTAGAACAACATTTTTTTTCTATCATATCTCATTCTAGACTCATACTCTGGAGTGACTTATGATCCGCTGTTAGATTGAGATGTAACGCAAAGAAGAGTCTGTTTGTACTTACATGTATGGTCTTATAGAAATATGAGTATCATAATGTATCTGCTACAGATATCAAGGAAAGAAACAGAGGCATCTTCCATAAGGTTGTTTACAACATTGATTGGAAGAAGAGTCAAGAGCCCAGATTCAAGTACTGGTGGTACTAAATTTGGTGAGAGTAGTGGAATCAATGGTTAGACAACTATTAAATTAGAACCCACTCAAAGTTGTGTTCAGACTCTATTGGTTAAGTCTGAATGTTGCACTACTCTCACCAAAAGTTGTGTTCAGAACTAGCACTTTTCTGACTTATCTTTTGATTCAATGAAACATTTCTTTACATATAAATACAAAATTTCTGTTAGATCTCTAGAGAAGTTCTTTTGAAAAATATAACTTCAGACATCTTTAAGAGGAAAATTTGTTGTGTTTGTCTATATTGAATGTCTTATCAAGCCAAATGATGATCACATTTATGAAAACAGTTTTCTCACTTTTGTGTTAGTACTATTGCTTGTTAGCTGTCTAAAGAAGACAATTCAATATTAATCTATCACTTATGACTCTTGTCTCAAGATAAAGTGCTAGTTCTGAATAGAATCTTAGAGACTTGTGATTGATAGATGATATCTCTGTCTAAGTCTAGACTTACTAGACTCTAATGGTTGATAGCTTCTGAAAGTTTTCAGCTTCTGAGATTCATAAGAAGATTCTTTTTTACTGTCATAGCAGTTTAAGTAAACAGTTTTCTAAAAGCTTTTATAATACTTAACCTTTATAAAGGTGAAACTCATCTGGTGGAATTAAAATGTCAGCTGGATAAAGAACCTTTGGGTAATGATGTTTTCTCTTTTAGTACTTTCTGTTACTGTTCCTTGTCCTGTGAAACATCATTGTGTCCTTTTTATGACAAGATTCTGAATTCTGTAAGATTCTTGTTCAGTTTCTTTTCTTTCTTCTTCTTTTTCTTCTTTCCCTCTTCTTTGTATACTGACCAAACCAAACCTAAGATGCGTTCTTCAGTTTATTCTCCTTTGAATCAGCTGGTTGTCATCAACGAAAAGTTTGTGAATTTTAATGAGTTGCTTAAGATTGGTTTCAACTTATGGAAGACTTTGTCTAAACAAAGGTGGAATGCCTACTTTGGGATGCTCTGTGGTTTCACTTATCCAAATCTTGTCAAAGAGTTTTGGATCAATGCCTCCATTGTTGTGTTAAATTCTGAGTATGTTATTATGTCTAGAGTAACTGGTTTTTCTATTACAGTAACCTCTAAAGCGATTACAAATATGATCAATTGTGAGGAGATTGGAGAAATCCTAGGAACTCTTGTTTGGGAACACTATCTTTCTACTTGGTGTATCTTTGTGGATCCATCTAATACATAAGTGGTTTCTAATCTTCTTCCTAATACTTTTTTTTGGAGTCAGATTCTGAATTCAAACTTACTACCTAAGAATAAAGATTTTGACCAAGTGGACCCTATTGAAAAAGATCTGCTTCTACTTCTCAACTCAAATTTGAAGATTGATCTTCCTCAAGTTATCTTTGACCATCTGAAGAGGTCTCTTTCTTCTTTTCAAAAGAGAAATACCTTCTCCATACCTTTTGGACGAGTTATTTCTGAAATACCTGTTCAACAGGGGGTTAGCATAAGTTCTAAGGCTAGTTCTTCCAAGATTTGGAGAGACAAGTTTGAAGCTATCCATGAAAGATTCTGATGTTAGATTTCTGCATAAGTTATGCTTTATATTGTTGTTGAAATCTTTGTATTAAGCATCTTATTAATAAATTCAGAGTTTGTTCATGCTTGTGTTCAGTTTTAACTGATTGGTATTTATTCTTGTTATTCATTGAGAATCTGAAATAGATAAAAGAACTCAAATGTTTGCAACTTATTTTATTAATAAAAAGGAAGATATTACAAGACAAATAGATTATTCTAGTCTAATGGATGTGTCTTAAGGAACTCCCTAGGATCATCTGACATGTCTAGATTGTCTAAGAAGTCTTGCCATTCTTCCTTAGCAAACTCCAAAGCTTCCTTCCTCCATTTGTTTTTGCGCCTGGATCCAAAAGACTTCTTTCTTCTGTGTATCTTCAGAAAAGGATGCTGAAGAGGAGAGCACTTCTGAAGTAGTCTGCTTGCTTGAAAGTTCTTCAGTTGCTATGTTGCTTTATCTACTTGAGTTGTTGCATTCAGTAATACTGCCTTCCTGAAATCTCTCTTTGGAACCCATATATGCTTTTGCTTATACATCTTGGTGTTTTAGCGATTAAGTAATGATGGAAGAAAGCTTACTAGAGTCCTTTTATAGACATGTTACATTTATTGTCTTGAGTTTAATATTATTTAAGTACTTATTAAATCAATATTTTAATAATGACTCTTGGTAATGTAATCTAACCTATTAAGATTCTCTAAATAACTATGAGTTTATGTTTGATCTGTTCTAACTGTCGTTTCTGTGTCAGTCTCACTTTGATAGTGTACCTTCAGAAAATATTTAAAAAAATTTGGAATGTAAATGCATGCTAAAGAAGTATTGGCCTGAAAAAAAACTTTTTCATTAATTAAATGAGGATTACATTTTTTTAACAAAAAAAGGGGGTACAAGATGTTTTCTAGAATTCATCCCTAGACATTGCATCTCGTGCCAGCGGCGCCCACTGTTGTCATAGTCCACCTTCTCGTCTTCTGAATCAATTACTTCTTCCTCTTCTATGTCTGGAAGAGAGCGGTAGAACAACTTGTTGACCCTCATTTTCTTCTTTCTTAGTCTCTTCAAACTTCTTCTCCGAGGCTTTAAGGCAGCTACTATTAAACCACCTTCTGAAGGTCGTTGAGATGCTACTGAAGTAGCTTCTTCAGAAGCAAGTTGTGTTGAGAGAAAAGGTACAGTTGTAGAGGATTCAGAGGCAACTTACCTCTAAGGGGATTGGATTTTCAAGCTTGTAGAGCTCTCGGTTGCGCCTGTTATGGCATATGCATTATGACTCTCAGTTGTCGATTCCATATTCTTAGGTTGGTGATTGATGAAAATGACTTAGGAGTTGGATATTTTTATAATAATTTATGTGGATATCAAGAGTCTAAAGTTAATCCTTGTTTAATTCTTGGAATAATAACGACCATTAAGACTTCAAAGTGTGCACTTTACAAACCTTAATGACTCTTATTACTTGATTATTCTTGTTTTTTGGAAACTGATCATGTAATGATAATCTGAGTTACATTTATTAGTGATACTATTTTCTCTCTTTCCTTTTATTCTTTTTGATGTGACAAAAGGGGGAGAAATAATAGTAATTATTTAAGTGGAAACTGAACCCATTGAATACATGTCCTATACATATTGGTCATTTATTTTCTGTTACCTTGCCCAGGGCGCATTTTTAACTTTCTTATACATAGGTCTAAGGAAGAGCTTACAAACCTCTGACTTAACCTATTAGACCCAAAAGAAGCTTACAAATCTCGTATTCTGGTGTTTCCAAGGAAAGTTTAAAAGGGAAACATATTTTAACACTCTTGTACATAGTGTTAGTAAAGAGCTTACATATCTCTGACTTAGTCTATCAGGCCCAGGAGGAGCTTACAAACCTTGTATTCTGGTGTTGCCAAAAGGAGTTAAAACAATGTTATCTTGTGTTCTTAAATATGGAACTAAGGGGGAGATTACAAACCTCAACCTTGGAACTGTTTGACTCGGGGGGAGCTTACAAACCACAACCTTGGAACTGTTTGACTCAGAGAGAGCTTACAAACCTCATACCCTGATGTTACTAAAATGACTAATTTATTTTTCTTGAAAAATGGTTCTTAATGTTAGAGTAAATTCAGCTGTGAGCTATCAGACTCCGGGGGAGCTTACAAACCTCATACCCTGTTGTTGGAGAGAAAATTAAATGTCCAACATTGCTCTTTAAATACTTGTGTTTTGTCATCATAAAAAAGGGGGGATTGTTAGAACAAGATTTGTTCTTGACATATTCTCTTTTAGTTTTGATGATAACAAAAGTATTTAAAGAACAATGATTTATTGACGTATGTTTTATTTATGCAGGTTCTTGTTCTTATACATAAATAATCAGAATATATTTTACTTAAGATACACTTGGAGTTGCTTCATTGCTAGCTTCTGGTTGCAGAGTCTGAAGAACAATTGCTAATGTGGTTTGACGAAGACTCTAAACTGAAGGCCTTAGCATTCAGACGAGTTTCTACACTTAGTAATGATATATCAGCATCTGGTACCATTCAAAGTTGGTGATAAAGTTGTGGACTATCCGTACTACTAAAAGCAAGTTGTATTATCTTATCAACATGTCAGCTCGAGTCTACAAGATTGTAAGGCTCAAGAAAAGCTGGTACGTTCTATGGATGTCTGCTCCCAACGGCTCTATTAGTACAGAATCTCTTGAAGACTCAAAGGTTAAACGTGTTACACATTGGATTCAGATTCTGTTGTGCATCCATCTTCAACGTCTCTTGAACTATGGAGCAAAAGCAAAGACACTTACTCAAGTCACCTTCTCAATGACTAGTTTTTGGAAAGACCATATATATGGCTGAAGATTCAAGCTTAAATTTTAACAAGGATTCTTCTGTTGAAGGAGTAGCAAGATCAAACAATTATCAACTTTGTGTAATATGCAGATATTATGTTTTAGGTTGTAATTGTAAAATCTTTAAGATTTCTTACCCCTATACATATTTAGAAATCTTAAGTGCTTTAGGTCTTTGTTATGGTGATCTCTCGTACCTTTGATGCTTGCATCATGTACACCTTGTTCTCTATTCTGCTGAGCCTTCAGTAGTTTAGATTAAGTTTCCTACTATGTGCTTAAGCAAAAAGTCTTGTCTCATTGAGATTCAAGCAACAAGTATTAAGCTAAGATGCTTAAGCCATGCAAGTCTCATTGCTTAAGTGTTTAAGCTGTGAAAGTCTTATTCAGCTAGTCTGACTGAGCAAGTGGGAAAGTCCCAGTTTGGATGGCCAGAAGAGCAGGTGACTCGGTCAGTGGATGTGAAAGTGAAGTCTTATACATGTGCTCTAAGTAAAGGTAAGTCTCAACCAGAAGACAGATGAGCAGACAACTCAATATGATGGTGTGAACAAAGGATAAGTCTTAGACATGTGCTCTAAGTAAAGGGAAGTTTCAATTAGAAGACAGATGAGCAGGCGACTCAGTCTGATGGTGTGAGCAAATGTTAAGTATTAGACATGTGCTCTAAGCAAGGGAAGTCTCAGACAGTTGGTCTGAGCAATTGTAAAGGTTCTATGCAGAAGCATAACAATTGTAATCATAAGTGTTTTTAATGAAATGCTCTTGTGAGATAAGGGGACTAAACTACTCTCAGTTAGGGGAGGAACCAGTATAAATCTTTTGTGTCTTCTGTTGTTATTTTATTTACTTCTGTTGTATCCGCTGCCAAAATAATTAACTCAGAATCTGAACATTAGTTATGGTTCTAAAACTGATCAGAAATAAAATAATAAAAAAAAATGCAAAACACAATTCAACCCCCCTTCTTGTGTGCTTTTCACACCTTCACGTATATTCACCCCTACTCGTATTCCTCCAACCAAATAGGATAATTAATGTATATTTATCTGGTGATCGATTGGTTGATCGAAAAAAATTAAAAATATGATAAATAATGTTATTTTTGATGAGAAAGTAAAAGATCTGTTTTAACTTAATCAAAAATTTTGATTTTGAATTTATTCTTTTAAGCATATAGTACTACATATTTGATTTTTAGTTTCTAAAATAAATAAAAAAGTTAATATGATAGAAAAATATTTTATTGATACAATAAAATATTTAAAAAAATTATGAAATAATTTAAATTCTTATGTCTTAAAATAATTGTTGTTTTTAGTTTCTAATGCAATTTTAATTTTTATCGTTAAATCACATATTGTAATTAATATTTTTAATTTATTATTCTTTTATGAATACACCAATAATAAAGAATAATAATTTAACAAAATACTATTCTCACTTTTATTTATTTTTTTTAATAAAAAATACTAACGAGTTTTCATGGGACACTGATTAAGAGATCAAAATTATAAGTTAAAACATTATTTAAGAGATTAAAAATATATATATTTTTAACATATATGAACTGAATAAAATATTGTATGTATTAAATTGAAAATTATGAAAACAGAAATACTCAACTTATTTAAAAAATATTGTATGTATTAAATGAACTGAAAATTTTATTTATAATTTTTGAACCGTTCTTCCGAGACACTGATTAGCATGACCATTTTTTTACTCTTCCGATTCTATAATGAGTGATTCATTTAAAATAAAAAAGTTTGTAAAAATAAATGATCATTTTATTTTCAATACATACTTTCCAATTTTAACATTTAATTAATATTATTTTTATCATTTTAATAAATAATAAAAATATTTTAATAAAAATATCATTCTCTCTTTTAATTATTATTTTTTAATTTATTTAAATAATCAACCGAGAAAAAATAATAATTTATAAGACATTATAAAAGTAATTAAAACAAAAAGTAGTATAATGATGATGATGATGATAATGATGACATTATAAAAGTACTTTCTCCTGGTTGTCTCGTGAAGAAGACGCAATAAAGATATGAATGATTATTACTGCATTCTAAATTGATTGGTTAGAAATTGAATACTTCACACTTCAATAATGTCCCTGCCGGTGACGTCATTCAATGTACTACCCAAAAACAAAAGAGTAGGTGAACTCGTTGAATTTTAATTATTCTTCTGCACCATATTGGAGTAGTAATAATGTTTTTTAATAAAACGGTTATCTTCATTTTTTAATTTATCAAAATTATTAAAACATCTATAAAATTATTTTATCAACTTTTTAGTGTTTGATTACTAGTATGTTACTATAAATTATCAGTTTAGTCATTCAATATATCTTTTACTAATCAATTTATTTCATTAAATTACGATAAAAATAAATACTATTTCTATTCCTATTTATGAGAAACGACTTATTTTTTAAATTTATTTATTAAATAATTAATATGTTTAATTTATAAATTAACCAAATATTTAATAAACCTAAAAAAATAAATTTTTTCATTTATATATAAAAAAAACAAAGAGATAGTAATATTTTATAATGGTAGGAACACGGACTTTAATTTGACATAACAAAGAATCAAAGAAACATACTATTATGTATTTTTAGGAGGAAAGTTGTTTTTACAGCATTAAAGTGTCCCACGCCTATTTAAATATGGTTGTGATTTTTTTCCTTTTTAAATAAAAAATTTTAAGATGGATAAAATTTATTAATGAGATATTTGCATAAAGTGTTTACTCTTTAGATGTTTAAATACGAGTTCTCTATTTTTAAGATGCATAAAAAAAACAAACAAATATCAATACTCATGGGTTAAATGGAAGAACAACCTTAATTCTAAAATCATCAAATGTAGTCTAAACCAAAATATAAATAATAATATTTATAAAAAAATGTAAAATTAAATAAAATCAAGATATACTTGAGGTGAGACTCTGATTTAACCATCTTAGTATGATAAATTTAAGATTTAATGTTTTTTTTAAAATGTTATAGCTTATTTTGGTCATTTAATTTATAAAAAAAATTATATTAACTTTTTAACTCTTCAAAAATATATTATATTAATCTTTCTTGTTTAATTAGGGACGAAAATTTTAAAAATTGGTTGTTAATTTAACGAAAAAGATCAATATATTACGTTTTTGAAGAATTAAGGGACCAATATATATATTTTTAAAGTTATAAGAATAAAATGAACCTTGATGTTAAAATACGAGACTAAAAAGGGTATTAACCTAAATATAATAAAACTTAAAAGTAACGATAAAATGATTAGTTTTAGAACTAATGGTATTTCGGACCGTCTGCAAGGCTCTAAAGACGAAGACCCATTGATGAAGTAATGAGTTACTAAATGCGGAATACATATAACTTTTCTCTTAACGTAGCTGGAAATCCCTAACGCGAATCTTGTGCTTACTGCCTAGATTAATCAAACAGTTGACCGCACCACACACTGTTTCACACACTTGCAATTACCAACCACTTATCCTATTTAAAGAAGAAAGTGTGCCACTTCATAGGTAATCAAATAATTTCTCACTAAAACACCACTTTTCACTCTCATATTAACTTAAGTGTTGAAGTGTTAACCTTACATGCCAACCGCCTCCCCACTGCATCAGAAGATATGAACCACTACAACAGACTATGAATTCATATTTTCCAATTAAATCTAGTTCCAATACAAAACACTGCTGTCGTATGTGGGAGTCGACTCTTGATTCCTATGATTATGTATCGTATTTTTAGGCTCACTTTGCGCATTTTAGGTCCGAGTTTTTATCGAGTCTTTTGCATTTTTATTGTGTTTTTACTCTGCTTTTATGTTGTCAGGTGTTCCCGTCGAGATCCTAGAAGAAATCAAGAAAAGAAGTTAAAGAGAAGAAAAATTCAACTAGAACAACAAAAATCGGCAAGATCTGCCAACTTTTCTGATATGGCGCTCGCCACCTCCATATGGCGTTCGCATTCTGCCTCCTGAAGGCCATCACACATCCATAGAGACTATGGTGCTCGCCATGGACACCACGACGCTCGCCATACAGTTCGCAGGAGCAATTTTAACTGCAGAATTCAGTTTTTGAGTAATTTCTAGCAGTTTCTTTTTCCTCCAAGTCTAGAATTCGAAATGGGAGTTATACAACTGCATTATCCTCTATAAATAGACCTTTTTGGAGGATAATTTGACAAATCCAACCCGTGCGAAAGCGCTGCTGAATTTTATTTAGACCTTTAACCACATATTTACTTTCCAAAGCAACAATTGCTCACACCGAGGAATTGTTGCAGTATTGTACTTTATTTTTCAATCGCGCTGCTGTATACTTGGATCGAAGATTAATTAAAGTTTGTTTTTAGTTTAGTCCATTGCAATTTACAGGTTCTTATTTTTTTTGTTTTTACTGCATTTTATTTCTACGCGTCTGCAACTTAGCTTATTTTCATAAAAACCAAAAACTAATATTTTCTTAAAATCAATTCAATATACTTGTTGTAAATTAATTAGAGACCATCTTATGAAGACCGTCGTAACCGGCAGGACTCCGTAGTTATAATTGGTACGAAATTGTGAATGCATGCCATTTTGGTTGTAATTTCTAAGTCTAATTTAAGTAGCTTTGTCACGAGAGTGAGAGGTTACTTAACATTGTTTCGTCACGAGAGTGAGAAGCAAATAAAGGTTTAAGCCGAGATCCGCGAGAGCGTGAGGAGTGAACCGGATAGTAGAAATTAGGCATCAATATCTAAATACAGCGAGAGTGTTTTAGATGTTAATTAAGATATTATTGGTTTTCAAAGAGTAATTCTTAGTTACCGGGAGAGCGTGAGCAAATTCTTGGGATTAAGAAGTACAACTTAGTTAAGACCGCGAGAGCATGAGGCGGAGCCTTTAAGTCGGTATATCTTATGGAATAGGCGTGTAGACATAATTAGTACCCTTTATCTACAAGGTCCCTTAGGTGCACGAAAATCATATTTCAGGCTCGTTTTTGTATTATTTTCAGATCTTAGATTTTATCCCCGTAATTAGTGTTAACTCATATTTAACTCGAGCCTTAGCTTTACACAGCAACCTTAGATAACATTAGTTTGATTATCTTTCCCTGTGTGTTTGACAACCTTTTTAAGACTGCACGATCAACTGTATGCTTGCAGATTTATCTATCAGTATCAACCGATCAAAATTTTGGTGCCGTTGTCGGGGATGGATTTAGTCAACATTGTGAATCTTTTGTCGCGCAGTATAGACTAAGGCAACTTTTTCTTTTTTCTTTTTATTTTCTTTCTAATTGTCGATTGTATGCGAAGCACTCGCTCTCAAGGCGAAGAGTTAGAGCAGCTAATTGACGAAGTAGAGCGTTTTCTTAACTTAAGATGCCGAATAAACAAATTCTGTATTAAATATAACCTTTCAGATACTATTGTGCTTTACTCAGATTCAGAAACCGAAACCGAACCAGAACAAATCATAGCCCAAGGACCGCAAACCCGTCCTTGAAAGATTTCGCTCTTCCATCGCAAGATGAACCTCATAGTAGGGTTGTTGCCCTAGCAATCAATAGATACGATTTTGAGTTGAAACCTTCGTTGTTACAAGCCGTTCAACAAAATCAATTTTCAGGAAGTCCTACTGATGAGCCAAACTTATATTTATCAGTTTTTGTGCAATATGCCGACACTGTAAAAGCGAATGGTGTTAGTCAAGAAGCGATTAGACTATGTATTTTCCCATTTTCTTAAAGAGATAGAGCTAGAGCTTGGCTCCAGTCTCTATCTTCAAATTTTGTCACGACATGGGACGAATTGAAGAGAGTCTTTCTAACCCGATATTTTCCACCAAGCAAAACAATTATGCTGAGAGCCCAAATTAATAGATTTAAGTAAAAAGACAACATATCTCTTTTCAATGCTTGGGAGAGATACAAGGACATGATAAGGTTTTGCCCGCATCACGAACTCGAGCGATGGCTGATAATCCATACTTTCTACAATGGTCTGTTGTACAACACCAAAATGAACTTAATGGTTGCCTCAGGTGGTGCTTTAATGGATAAACCATATGAAGAATTCGTTGAACTCATAAAGAACATGGCTCAAAACCACTTCCAATGAGGAGGAGAACGCGCTGGTACCACAAAACCAACTCCGAAAGGCGGAATGCATGAATTTAACGCCATAGACCACATAAATGCTAAAGGGGATGCATTAACTCAAAAGATTGATAGCTTAGACTTAACACCACCAGCAGCTACCATAGCTGCAGTTACACTAAGTTGCGAACTATCTGGAACCCCTGGACATACAAATGTTGAATGTTAGTTATTGGCTGGTGTTTCTATCGGCCAAGTGAACTATGCTCAAGGAAACCCATATTCAAACACTTACAATCCTGGCTGGAGAAATCACCCAAATTTTTCATATAAAAAATAACAATGCTTTGCATCCACCAAGTCCAGCACCTACTATTCCACCTGGCTATCAGAAAGGAGGACCATCAGCTCCACAAGTACCTAGAAAGTTAAATCCGTAGATCATGATGGAAAACTTCATAAACGCTCAAGTTCAACAAAACAAAGAATTTGCAAATCAAAACGCTCATGCGAGCGAACTGATAAAACAAATGACGAGTAAACTTGACGTTATGGCTACTCACAACAAAATGCTAGAAACCCAAATTTCTCAAGTAGCCCAACAACAACCAACCATAGCAGCCCCGACTGAAGCATTTCCTGGACAATCTCAACCAAACCCGAAAGGATATGCTAATGTTGTCACATTGCGAAGCGAAACCAAGTATGATGGATCCGTTGATCCGAGACTCGAAATTCCGTCCATGTACCAAAATTCTAAGAAAGGAACTAAGGAGGTAAATGAACCAAAAACCAATGATAATAATGATAAAAGTGAAGAGGCCGTAGAGAAAGAAACACCATATGTGCCTCCACCACCGTATAAGCCGCCTGTGCCATATCCTCAAAGGTTAGCCAAAACCAAAAATGAAGGACAATTCAAGAAATTTGTAGAAGTTCTAAAATAGTTGAATATCACTATACCATTCACAGAAGCTATTACGCAAATGCCTTCATATGCCAAATTTCTCAAAGAGATTTTATCAAATAAGAAAAATCTTGAGGAAAATGAAACGATTACGCTCACCGCTGAGTGTAGCGCTATAATTTAAAACAACATGCCTCCTAAACTGAAAGATCCAGGTAGTTTTTCAATACCTTGTGTAATAGGAAAGTACGTCATAGACAATGGCCTATGCGACTTAGGAGCCAGTGTTAGTCTAATACCGTTATCCATATGTAAGAAACTCGATTTAGGTGAACTGAGATCAACTAAGATGTCTTTACAACTTGCGAACCGTTCTGTCAAATATCCTGTGGGTATGCTAGAGAATGTGTCAGTTCACATTGGTCAGTTTTACATTCCTACCGATTTTTTGATAATGGACATAAAAGAAGACTCCAATATACCTATTATTTTAAGTAGACCATTTTTAGCTACATTCGGAGCTATAATTGATGTTAAGAAAGGAAAGCTGACTTTTGAAGTTAGTGAAAAAAAAGTCAAATTTATTTTGGCTCAATTCCTAAAAGCTCCAGCTATTGACGATTCATGCTGCTTATTAGATGTTATCGATAAATGTGTTAAAGAAATTCCATCCGAATACTGTGATGCGTTTAAAATTCCATCACCTCCTATATTCGAAGACGGTGATTGGAAAATACCATTCACAGATGACATTCTAAGAGAATGTCTTGCACTAACACTTGATCCAATGCCTAGCCTAGCGAAACCTGCTATAGAACTAAAAACACTATTCGAAAATCTAAGGTATGAATTCCTAAACACCGAACTTGAACGACCAGTGATAGTCAATGCTAACTTAGGACATATAGAAACCAAAAGGCTGCTATATGTTTTAAGAAAGTATTCGACAACACTAGGTTATAATATCTCAAATCTAAAAGGAATAAGCCCATCTATATGCATGCACCGCATTATGCTAGAAGATGATAGTAAAACCTTTGGAGAACATCAGAGTATCATAAGCGCTGCAGTCAAGAAAGAGGTGCAAAAGCTGTTAGAAACAGGAATTATATACCCGATATCAGATAGCAACTGGGTCAGTCCAGTACATGCAGTACTAAAGAAGAGAGGTATCACAGTTGTTAGTAATGAGAAAGGTGAATCCATTGCGAAACATGTTCATACTTGATGAAGGATGTGCATAGACTATAGAAAGCTGAACAAAGCCACCGACAAAGATAATTTTCCTTTTCCATTTATAGATCAAATGCTTGAACGATTGGCTAAACACTCTTATTTTTACTATTTAGATGTACACTCAGGATTTTTCCAAATTCCTATTCATCCTGACGACCAAGAAAAGACAACTTTTACTTGTCCTTATGGTACATTTGCCTATCGTCGAATGCCTTTTGAATTATGTAATGCTCCCGCAACATTCCAGAGATGCATGATGTTAATCTTTGTTGACTTTATAGACAATATAATGGAAGTATTTATGAAAGATTTCTCTGTTTGTGGGCAAAGTTTCAAAGGATGTTTATCGAACCTAGAATTGGTACTTGAGTGATGCGTTAAAGTTAATCTTGTGCTGAATTGGGAAAAATGCCATTTCATGGTCTGAGAAGGAATTGTATTAGGACATATTGTATCTGATCGAGGAATTGAAGTAGATAAAACAAAAATATAAATAATAGAAAGTCTTCAACCTCCGGAAATTGTTAGAGAAATTCATAGTTTTCTTGAACATGTCGGTTGCTACCGACGATTCATTAAAGATTTCTCTAAGATTACCAAGCCACTAACTGAATGATTAATGAAAGATGCCGAATTTATTTTCGATAAGGATTGTTTGAAAGCCTTTGAACTCCTAAAAAATGCTCTGATTACTGCACCTATTATGCAACTACCTGATTGGAATGAACTGTTTAAAATAATGTGTGATGCTAGTGATTTTGTCGTTGGTGCTGTTTTAGGACAAAGAAAGGATAAAAAGCTTCATACTATTTACTATGCAAGTAGAACCTTAGACAATGTGTAATTGAATTACACAATCACAGAAAAAGAACTCTTAGCTGTTGTGTTCGCTTTAGACAAATTCAGTTCTTACTTAGTAGGAGCAAAAATAATTGTCTATACCGATCACGCTGCAATTAGGTATCTGTTGAGCAAAAAGGACACTAAACCAAGACTTTTAAGATGGATCCTGCTTTTATAAGAATTCAATTTAGAAATTGAAGATAAGAAAGGAACCGATAATATAGTAGCATATCATCTTTCTAGAATCAAAGTTTTAAAACCCAAACAAGTTCCCATCAATGATGATTTTCCTTATGATAGACTTGTAGCCCAGTTGGAAAATGGAAGCGAAACACAAGAATGTTCTTTGAGTTTTTATGACGCAGAATCTAATGAAGTTGTGGAATCAATCCATACTGAAGCCACACTGCCTTGGTATGCTGACTTTGTCAACTACTTAGCAACTAGAGTGCTCCCACTAGACTTAACTTTCCAACAAAAGAATAAATTCTCTCACGATCTTAAACATTACTATTGGGATGAGCCCTTGCTTTTCAAGAGAGGCGCTAATGGAGTTTTCCATCGATGTGTCCCTAAATCTGAAGTTAACGACATCATATCCCATTGTCACGCTGCACCCTATGGAGGGCATACAAGCACTTCTAAGACTTGTGCGAAAATTCTACAATCTGATCTATTCTGACCTAAGCTTTGGAAGGACGTCCATATCACTGTATTAAATTGTGATCGATGTCAACACACTGGTAATATCTCTAGACGCGATGAGATGCCACAAAAGGGTATCTTGGAAGTAGAAGTCTTTGACGTGTGGGGTATAGATTTCATGGGCCATTTTCCATCTTCTTTTGGAAATAAATATATACTCGTTGCAGTCGATTATGCATCAAAATGGATTGAGGCGATAGCTTCTCCTACCAATGATGCCTGAGTAGTTATAAAGCTTTTCAAGAATATCATTTTTCCTAGATTTGGAGTGCCGATAGTTGTTATAAGTGATGGAGGATCCCATTTTATTTCGAATATCTTTGAAAAATTATTGCTAAAATACGGAGTCCGACACCGAGTAGCAACACCTTATCACCCTTAAACGAGCGGACAAGTTAAAGTCTCAAATAGAGAGATTAAGAAAATACTTAAGAAAACCGTTGCAACCTCTAGATAAGATTGATCTACTAAACTTCATGAAGCTCTGTGGGCTTACATGACAGCCTACAAAACCCCTATAGGAACTAATTCGTTTAAACTAGTTTATGGTTAATCATGTCACCTGTCTGTAGAACTAGAGCATAAGGCTTATTGGGCCATAAAGACCCTAAACACGAACTACATAGCAGCAGGCGAGAAGAGAATTTTGGATATCCATGAACTAGAGGAACTAAGACTTGACACTTATGAAAATGCCCAAATCTATAAAGAAAGAACCAAAAAGTGGCATGATAAAAGGATAGCAAGGAGAAAATTCAATGAAGGAGACATAGTTCTTCTTTTCAACTCTCGACTTAAGCTTTTTCCAAGAAAGTTGCGTTCCAGATGGTCTGGTCCTTTTGAAATTGTTAGAGTTCTAAAAAGTGGAGCAGTAGAAATTAGAGGAAAGTCGAATGAAACATTCATTGTGAATGGACAAAGACTCAAGCATTACCACTCAGTAGAGAATAAGGAGTTCGACACTAGTTATAAGTTGGGAGAGCTTCTCGCTCCTCCAGATGAATGATATCTCCGTATGTTTCAATGTCGAGCTTCCGACATTAAACATAGCGCTCCGTGGGAGGCAACCCAAAATCCTTAGCTCTTACTATTTTTATTACTAGCTTATATCTTGCATACACCTTAGTATAATTTTCGTTGAATATTCGCTATTATATACTTATTAAATTATTATAATTATTGTTACCATTATTATTATTATTATTATTATTATTATTATTATTATTATTATTATTATTATTATTATTATTATTATTATTATTATTATTATTATTACTACTACTACTACTTACATTACTTATACTAACTTATGTTTATGGTATAATTTTGCTAATAGTAAATTATTTTCAAATTTCAGGATAATTGTCCTTAGGATAACCTTATTATCGAGAATATGCAGACATTTGAGAACCACACTGTCTTCTTTAGGAATGATGTCCAGAGACGTCGCTTTGAGGCTCTTTCTCAGAGGGACTTTATTGTGTCCATTTATCCTGATGACTCTGCCATGACCGTCGTTAGCATTTGGGATAGTGTTATCTATCTACTTAATCAGATAGGATGGACCAACTTTTCTATCACTAAGAAATTCAGAACCTACTATAATCTGACCTTGGAGTTCCTTAGCTCCCTTTATTATAATCCCACTTGTGGATATGGGTTCGGCCGTGGATTGGCCACTTTCAGGTTGTTCAAAAACAAGTATTATTTTACTCATCATGATATGGTTGACTTAATAGGATTTCCTAATGAACCATATGTCGTCACTAAGACTCCTAAAGACGCTTTCACTAGTTACAACCTCTATCAGTTCTGGGGTACTATTACTGGTAATTACCACCATGAGCCTAATGGTATATTCTCTGAGAGCATCCATAATCCTGAGTCAGATACTTCCGTAAGATCATTGCTTACACCCTTTTCGGAAAGGAAGAGAATGTTATTGTTGTTTCTAGAGATGAGCTTTACACCATGCTTTGTGTTTCTCAAGGAAAGCCGGTCAATGCTGCCCCGTCCATGCTAGCCAACTTCATTAGACTTGCTCGAGATTCCTTTGATCCTATTATCATATGAGGTTTGGTTACAATGATTGCAGATGCTATTGGAATGCGGTATTATTTGAACCGTACTCATGTTTTTGGTGGCATTCTCCCCATGGACATCAACTTCTATTTTAACCGTGGAATTATTGCAAATCTTGGCCCGGTTGAGTTTGAATTGTTAATTGATAATGTTGTTGTTCATGCTTTTACCTTGCCAAACCATGAAAGGACTAGTATTCATAATAAGGAAAATTGGTTGTATGACTTGGAAGTCTTAAATGAGACATTGACTCCACCTGACTTTCCTCAGGCATACGAGAATATGGATACTAACATGTGTAATGGTGCTACTTATGGTTCTGTAGTCCATCTAATTAATCCACCTATCTTTGTAGCCACTGCTATCCATGCCCTTCTGTCCGAGCTAGACTTTGTGAGAGATGAGATAAATTCTTTGAGAGTGGATTTCATAGGACTCATGGATGTTATGCATGAGAAGCTGGACTATCTGTTCCAAATTGTCTATTCAGTTATGAGCCGCAACAGATGATTCTGAAGCCGCACTTAATTTCCCTTGCTTTCTTAAGATAGTTTTCTTCATTTGTATAAGTGTTTCCCTTTCCCATATTATCTGTACTGTTGTTTCTCATACCAATGTTGTACCGTCAGAATGCTGACGATGAATTGTTTCATGTACTGTTATTTAATTCAATGCAAATTTCCCTTTAATTATGTTTTTCTATATCTTTTAATATTTTAGAAATTTCGCTTAGCTTTCTTTTTTAAAAAATTCCATAAAAATTAATCATTTTGAGCTACTGGTTAAATTCTCGTTTTTTTTTTTGCCTTAAGGCGTTCACCATAAGGTTAAAATTTGAGATTCGCTCCTTGAAGCACATGGCGCTCGCCATGTGCCTTATGGCGTTCACCATGACGCTCTGAAGACAGAACCCGCACGAATTCAAATTCCCTGCGCGTTTTACATAATAAACCTCCATTACATTTTTCAACTTTCTAGGAATTCAACCACCCTAATAACTTCTCATTAACTTACCTTAACCTCCAACCATCTATATTCTACCTATTTCATCTATTTAAACCCTTAAAAATCCCTTTTCTATCATCATCACCATAACATCATGTTTCTATCTAAATCCATCAAATTCCATAATCAGAATCTTTAACCCATTGCAGCAATGCCTCCAAGAGTTGCTACGGAGATTGACTACATGGGCATTGTCTTCCTTGAAGGGAGTATCGGAGAAACCCAACGAACCAACTTTCACAGACTCTACAAGAGGCCCGTTCTAGCGACGAGGTACCCCAATCCCGAGGCTGTGCGTTCTCTAGGCCTTTCTAATAGCATCGCTTAGATGCTTAATAACTTAGGTATGTCTCAATTCTACTCTATGATTAATCTTACATCTGTTAGATTGACATATGAGTTTTTGAGTTTGCTTAGTTATTTTACCGACCATTCCCGTATTACTGGCCCCATTTATTTTAGGATGTTTAACATGGATTATTCCCTCACCCAAGAGCGAGTAGGTGATATTTTTGGATTTCCTAGCGGTGAGGCGTTCTCCATTCAAGCACCCCTAGAGAGTGAGTGAGAGGCCAGTGCTTTTAACTTCTGGTATCAAATCACTAACACCCACACCACCAATTGGAAAGGCTTGAAGGTTACCACCATCCATAACCCAGCCATTAGATACCTTCATAGTTTTCTATCTTCCACCATCTTTGGCCGAGAGAACACCGGAAACGTGAATTTCAAAGATTTATTCTTTATCCATTGTGCCCTATCTCAAACTAAAGTGAATCTGACATTGTTTCTCTTAGCACACATGCTTTATGCTAGAAGCAGAAACGCTGGCCCTATTTGTGTTGGCGGAGTTATAACTACCTTAGCTTTCTCATTAAACTTACACACTGAGTTAGAGACTGTTGAGAGTATACCATGCCTTTATGATGATTTAGACTATTTTCGTTCTATGCAGCTTGTAAAGTTCTTGCTCAATGGCAAGTTTCATCTGATGGTTCGCACCAGAGAGGTTAGAGGTATCACATTGTCCTGCTCTTAGCGCATTAATGTGCGCGTTAGTACTAACTGGATATTTGATCTTGACGCACCTAATTTAGAGCATGAGATAGCTACTAGGCATTATCACACTGTCATGGGATGCACAACTCCACAGACTGGGACTCGTCCCCGTGCTTCTGATACACTTGAGCCTAGTACCCGCGTATACACTGCACCTTTTGTTGCTGACCATTTTGCAGGTACATATCAGTTACCCTAAGAGTATGATTACATTGCTATGAGGAGTTTCCTTGATGATATTTTGTCAGAGATGAGGTACATGAATGATATGGAAGCTGATTGTGACCTGATGCTTCAGACTTTGCAGAGACAGCAGGAGGAGCTAAGAGTCGCTGTTGACCATATTAGCCAACAGCAGCATGACTACCTTGAGAGGACTCAACACAATCTTGGTGACCTGATCGAGGAGATGGGTGGTTTGCAATTAGAAGTTCAAGACTTGAGTGCTTATATGCATCATGTTCCAACCCCCTTCAACAGAGGTGGTGGACGACACTGCGACCGAGGTCGCCATCATTAATCTCACACCAGATTTATCGACTCCTTCTTTCACCTTGTTCCAAAATATTGAGGACAATGTTTAGTTCAAGTGTGGGGGAGGAGCTTTATTGCTTTATGTCTTTATGTTTATGTTTGTATGCTTTCCAGTTAGTTTGTTTCTTTATTTGTTTTGTTGTTTGTTTATCGAGTCATATGCGCCGTGAGTCCATTTATACTTTACATTTTCGATATGTTTGAAAATTCCCTCATTTTGACCCCAATTTTATTATTTTTTTGTTTTGACTCAATGGCATGACACTGTGAGTATAGGTTATTTACCTTTGTTTTAGGCTATGTTAGTCGGACTTGGGAAAGTTTTGTTAATATCGGTACCGTTCTTACACCCTAGATTCCCTAAATATGTGATATTGATTTAAATAGAAATTATGTCGAGACCTTATTCCTAGTTCTTTAGAAGTAGGCTCTTGATTAGTTTATAATAGCAGTCAACACCACCTGTAATACCCCAAATTTTACCCTTATATTTAGTCAATCATTTCGCATATCATCTCATATGTACATTTGCTAACCACTAACAAGTTATGGAGGTTTTTGTTTTGCAGATTTGGTTCCAGGGGTATTTTGGTCATTTTACGCAAATTCTGCTAATTCCCTGAAGACAGGCTATTATTAAGTTCTGAGGCGTTTGATACACTATTTTTTGAGGCATTTACCTATCACCAGGTCTAATTATATCAAGGTGCCAATTTGATGTGGTCGGTATTAAAACTTGTCGAGCACAACTGGATTAAGATCCATTCCATCGCTCATGGTTTATTTCCAAAGCGCTTCCGTTTCTGTTATTAAGGCACAGTCGTAATTGGGTATTGTTGGATTGTGGCTCTTGGCATTTGGTCAGTGGAATTTAATTACGAGTAGTGTTGTTGTTGATGCTGAAACTGTTGTGATTATGGTGCACATCCGTGTTGGGTTATGAAATGGTTGGTTAGCATTTAAATTGGATTTTAATCAGATGATGAGACAAGTGCACAAATAAGAATATCATTTGGGAGTGTTTATGTTTTATGACTATGTTAATGAATTTAAATATTTGTGGATTTATTCACAAATGTTTATAATTTTTTTTTAACTAAGAACAAAATATAAATAGATTCAAATTTTGGGAATTTTATTTCATAAAGATCTCATCATACAAGAAATGGAGATTGCTTCACATTTTAGAAATACTGTTACAAGGAATTACATTAATCCTAAAAGTTCTAAATCCTAAGTCCTAAAAATGCTAAGTGTCTTCATGTTGGCCTTTGAGCTTTTCCATGAGTCCTCGACTAACCTGCACATCAAAAAGAATACAACAGTGTAGAAAAAAGGTTAGGAGTTGTTTTTGACACTCTCAGAACAATGTCATCATCGAGTGCCGGGAGTGGCACAACCGAAGCTGCGTCCTACCCCCCGTTACGGATCCGCACCGTTGGCGTCAGATCAGGTAACACCTGTTCTTATCGGTACGGGACATCCGAGAGATAGAAGTAATAAAAGAAGCGGGACTGATTCGTTTTGCCGCGATTGGATTTCCAAACTGATACGAGGATAAGGCAACATAGGCAAGTTCTAACTCAGACCCGGATGCCGGCAGGTCGGAGTCATTTTTTTCAACACCTGAAAAGCCACAAACAGTATCAGATTCAGAATTTGGGACTCAAAACCTAAACAATTCGTGAGCAGTATTAATTCTGAACCATTAGGTGAAGTCATGAAAACCAAATGCCAAACAGAACACCAAATACAAACTGCATCAAAACAATGTATCAGAAGGCAGATTCATGCGCAAGAAGCCATAGGAAAACATCTTATAAGTCTGTCGTAACAGAAAGCCCCAACGAGATCCAAAGAAAAGGGTATCAGCAGTTAATACAAAGAAAGCAAGTTCAAATAGAACAAGAAGAATGAAGTACCCAAACAAGCTGTATCAAGCTGCATAACAATGTACCAAAGGTTGTCGGTTAGGGACAAGCTTCAACCAATACGGATGGCAAGTCACAAAAATGTACACCAAATCACAACACTGAATCATAGCACATAACCATGACAGAAAGCGAGATAGGCCAAATGTGCAAGCACATTGGAAAAACAAATTACCAAACACATGGTTCAGGACATCAACATCATAGCCAATCATCATCACCAATTCAATCAACCTGCCAAAACTGCACAGAAGAGTCGAAGTCCATATTAGTTCGAGAATACGCCACAACACAAAATCATGGCATAGATTGTACCAGAACGAACAAGAATAATCTAACATAAACATGTCAGTTCATAAGATAAACAAGTGCACAAAACCATAACAGTTCGTATCGGTCGCACACGGCTCAGTTAATCAGCATCATGGCCCAGCTCACAGTCACAACTGAGCATCGAAACCAACCAGCAGAAAGCAACCGCGACATCGTCGAAGAACATCCCTCGAAGGCTCAGAACAGTGTCATCATTGCCGTATACCTTTCCCGGCAATTTTGATTCGACCGAAGCCGTAGCATCAGCCCTCTCTGAAAGAAGAAGAGGAAAAGCTAACTGCACCAGAAAATCAAAAACAAATAGAAAAACGCATCAGTACAGTCCAGATTGAAATCAAACAAAACAAACGAATTAATTCAGATATCGAACAGATCAAGTGAATTCAAAGGCAACCCAATCTACATCGGAAAATGATCAAACAAAATCGAATCTGGAAATGGAAAGTTTCGAGTCAGATCCAAATCGTATCAGGAAACATCCCCATTGGAATTCAATCTGAATCAATCAAACAAATCAGTCAAAAAACGAATCAGTTCGAAATCAAACGAATCAGTATAGATCAGTCAAACAAATTAATGTCAGATGAAACCAGGATTGCGTCAAAACCCCAATCAGGTTCTAAAAGAGGAAACAGAGTATCAGATTCATATAATTCAATCTCACCAAAATCCCAATCAGGTTCTAAAAGAGGGAACATGGTCCAATCAGCATCTGAAAAAATCAAAATCAAAATCAAATCGAATCAACACGAAATCAAATCTCAGAGTAACGCAAACCCAACACAGATTGAAGGCCCAAAAGGTAAATATAAAAGGGAAGATACAACCTGATAAAAAGGGGGAATCGCGTAAGAACCCTAACTGGTAACCACGAGAAAACGAAGAACGGAGATCGCAAGCGAACGCTAACGAAGGAAGATCGTGAGCGAACCATAGGCGACAACAAGCATCATCGAACCATCAATATTATCCGCGAAACCCCGAAGGAGGAGATCACCTTCGCCGTTTAAACGGCGGGCAATCAACTCCAAGCCTCAGAGGAAACCCTCATCACCGGCCGTTCATCATAAAGGTGAGCCCTGAGACGTTTTCCTCACGACATTCATGTTTTGTTTCAGGTTATAGAGATGAGAAGAGAAGGAGATGCATGGCGATCGCGAGAGAGATGAGGGAAGAAGAAGTGAAACGGCGCCTCAAGGACATTAGGGTTCTGGGAACCCTAAATGCCTTCTAAGTTAATCCAACCGGGTTGGGTCCGGGGTGATGACCGGCCCAACCCCTTATGTTTTATTATTTTTTTGTGTTTTTTAAAAAATCATGTTTTTTAATTACTCTTAAATTGTTTTATAATTTTAGAAAATTGTTTTAAAAACCTCTTTTTTGTGTAAATTTTATAAATAAATAAAAATCTTTTTATAATAAAATAAAAAACTCTTTTTAAAATGAAAATTAAAATCTTTTTTTAATATAAAACTAAAACTTTTGTAAATATAAAATATAAAAACTCTTTTTTAAATAAAAATAAGAAAGAACTTTTCTTAGAAATATTCAAAAATAAAACTCTTCTTGAAAAAAAAACATTTTTTAAAGTTAAATCTTTTTGCAAGTTAATATTAAATAAAACAATATTAAATCTCCAATTTGCATATTTTTCTTTATTGTTTCATAATTAATTTGATTGCCGCTTAACTCTGCCCACTAACATCGTTTGTTCACTTTGCAGCTTATTGCTTATTTCATCTTATTTTTCATTCCGAGTTCATTATCATATTGTAACTGCTTCTCATATGTAATCTCGCGAATCTAAATAATCGCGCTTTAAGTTTCTGCCTTTAAATTTCTGTTTATACGGCTTTAACTGCTGTCTTTATTTTCTGCTTGCATGATTCAATCACCTCACTTATCAATATTCCAGTCACACTACACACATCCGAAGGAATTAGGTCTAGCGTTTGACCGCCGTGTCAATAGTCCTCACCTTCAACCCTTACACCTTTTCAACCCTAAATTTTCATACATGTCTCGCCGCAGACAAAATTACAATTTTACCCCTAGCATTAGGTCAAAGAGCCGCCGTGCTCATTTTAGGGTTTCCCGCCGTGGAATCCCTAACCTAATTTAACCCTAATTACAACTTAACATTTCAACGTAGAGATTTGGAGTTTCTACACTCCGCGTAAGCGTGTCCTTAAGACATGTTTATTCCCCTTGAGACCTTGACCACAGTCAAGAAGTCTCTAACCTCCCTTTTGAGGGGAACTACAATTACTCTGATTCCACTCCCGTAAGGATACGTAGGCACAAGATGCAATGTCTTGCCGAGTAAACTTAGAATTAACCCCTTAGGTCTCTTTTCTCACTTGTAATCCCTTTGTACATATACCTTAAGCAAATAAATAAAGCAAATAGTAAACATCTGAACAAAAGGTTCCCGTAGAGTACTACAGAAGTTTAGGGTGCTAATACCTTCCCTAAATTTAACCAACCCCCGAACCCTAGATCTTTCCCCGCATTGTGTTTACGATGCAAAATAGGTTTTCCCTCTTTTGACCTTTTCCTTCGGATAAATCAAAGAGCGGTTGTGAACTGAATTGTGATTCAAATTAATTAATATTTGATATCCTATTTCCACCGCAACAGAAAATGGCGACTTCACTGGGGACTCTAAACTTTTTGAGGGTTATCCCTAACTTGTTCATATTTATTACTATCTGTTTTACTATTCATTGCATGTATATATTTGTGCTCTGATTTGGGACAGTTCCTTGTGCTGTGAGATAAGTCCTACGCCCGGACTAGTGACATTATTATAGGATGGGGATATATTCGATGAGGCTTATAGGGAGTGAATCCCGACCAAGCTGATTCGAGAATCACCGCTCAGTTGAGACCTTTTCGAAAATGGTTCGGTTGAACGAGTAATCGCGAAAACTTTTTCCATGGTCGATTGGAGTCTGTGATATTGGGAACCGTAGTACCTTTACACCACCTTGGCCTTATTTAGGACGTAGTGCGGGAGCTATGTGGGAGTAATCCTACAATGGTTGCTACGCGATACTACACTCAAAAGAGGTTCTCTTGAGAATATTATTAATCCCCGAGTCAATCGGAAGGTTGATAATATCCGAAAGATGGGCTGATGACTTTGGGCACCTTTTAGAACCTTGTTCTGCAGGTACAACTAACCTATAGTACACTCCTTTTGGGGATGGGTAGACCTTAACTCCACGCATGACTTTTAACCTAGGACTTTGTGTGTTTTCATGCATTGCATCCATAAAGCATCTCATTGCATTTCATGGAGTTCAAATATCATTTTTGGATATCGCGGGATACCATAAATAAAAAAATAAAAAACAAGAAAAAGATTTCCTTGGTACCCCACGACATTCGTGAATGTTTGAATTCCATGAAATTTTCATTTGCGTTCACATTTTAGCATCATACTTTTGCATTGCATGTGTCTCCCGATTTCTCATACTCGGTTCTCTCACCCTCCAGTTTTGTCACCCTGAGTTCTCTGCATCAATACGACCCTTCGAAAGGATGGAAGATCAAAACCAAGAGATCAACCGTGTCAGCCATGAATTCGAAGATCTTCGAGGAAGTGTAGGGCAGATTTTGGAGATGTTACGAGCTCTTAGTGTGAAGGTGGATGCTCAGTCTACTGTTGTTTCTAAGACTAATACCGTTATGGAACCTCAACAAGCTGTTATTGTCGAGAATGTACCTCCTCATGGTCTTCAATCCGGTTTGGTGCCTCCTAGTGCTCAACCAGTTCGACGAGCTACCCCTCCAAAGTGCAAAACTCCTAACTCCGACCATGGTAAAGGACCTACACGTTCAAGGAACCGCAAAAAGGCTACTCCTCAACCTTTACAATATCAGCAGAGTTATGTTCAAGGTTATCCGTTTCTATATGTTCAACAACCCTATGTAGCTACTGTTGCACCTCCTTTCGATCAGCAGTTTCCTGCATGCCAGCCTGTACAGTCAGCTCCGGTATATCAGGCACCAGTTTATCAACAACCTTCCGGTTATTCGCCTATGCAAGTTCCTGTCGACAGTCAACGAGTGCCCAACGCTCCTGTTCACCAGCAATCACAGGATCAGGTTCCTTATCCCCGTAAGAGTCAGTATAAGCCTTGTCTTCCAATTCCGATGACGTTCACTGAGTTATACCCCCATTTGGTACAACAGGGTCTGATTACCACCCGTGCTTTGGGTCCTCCGCCTAATCCGTTACCTGCAAGTTACAACGCTGCCGCTCATTGTTTATTTCATGAGGGTGCGCCCGGCCATGATCTAGAGAATTGCTATGCTCTTAAGAAAGTTGTCAGAAATTTGCTAGAAGCAAAGAAGTTGTCTTTTAGCGACGCTCAGATGAAGATCGAGACTCCTCTCGGGGTCCCTCACTTGTCGGGTTCGAATTCTGCAAAGCATGCTACTCCTGTGGCAAATCAGCCGAATCCAGCAATTATTCAAAGGCCTAGCTCGCTTCATTTCAGTAACCCTCAAGATGATATGACCGGGATCAACCAAGAATCTGGGAAAGTTATTTTGAAGCAACGACTGAAAACTGTTGAAGATGTGACCAGCATAACTGGGGCAAGCCACGACGACTCACAGTGATCATAAACCAAACGTCCTTTCCGTTGAGGCTCCGCCAAAGGAAACTGTTACTCTTAAATGCAAGATCTCATAAACATTTAGAAGGATTTTTCCGACAGTTCATTTGTTTATTTATATGTATTTCTCTTTGATTAAGCATATTTAGCATGTACGAAATCGTTTATCTTTGATTAATTAATGCAACGCATATGTTTGTCTTGAATAAGTCCATTCGTTTCACTCATTCAAAATATTATTTTTCATAAATTATAATGCCAACTTTACCCGATCTCTTGCTCTGATGGAGAATTGGGAGGAGGATGACGAACCCAAAACGTCAGATTTCTTGACGTATGCTTTCGATTGAAACCCGCTGATGATGTAAGGCATTGTTTCAAATCCCAAACACTGGAGATATAAGGATGTTAATCCCTAGTCAACCTCTTTGAGCCTTGAAGTAGGAGTTTTTTTTTAAGAACCTTCATCCTAACCTGGGGCAGGGTAGGTTTCAGTTAAACCAATCGAGCGCTTAGACTCTCAAAAAGTAAGCAAACCTTCGAGGATTTATCCTTAGCATCTTAAGAAGTCCGATACAATGACTATCCCTCGGTTACCTAAGGAGTGGGGCAGTCACGAGCCTTTCAAAAGATTTACACGACTCGTGCATAAAAGAATATTCAAAAAATAAGAGCCCACTAAGTCAAAACCTATGAAGGAGACTTAGGCAAAACTGGGGCATCCCGCTGGACTCCAAAGTCAGATCAAAAGACATTGTCCAGGCAAAAGTTAGGGAATAAAAGCAAAGAGGGTACAATAAATAATCCCTAGTAAAGAACAAAGTCGTGTGACCAATTGCCAAAAGAAATAGGCGAGTGACTGCCATGTCCAAAGCCTTGATAAATTCTCGACCATAGCAAATCCGCTTGAGATATGAGCGTTCGTATCCGGTTAACTGAATTAGGATTGGAGAACATCACGAAGAATGGGTGGGTACAAATATAACTTTGAGCCTTTATCCTTTGTTTCTTAAACCGTGAACCGAGCCACGATACAACCTTTAAAAGACCTAATTGAAGTAGGACTTCGGTTGAAGGCATACTTGACAAGATCGGGTTTTCTGACTCCTACGAGCTATGCTCAGAAAAAATTCATGTTGGCATTATAATTAAAACTTATATCCCGACTAGTGATTTCGGTCACAAGTTATTGCGATATCTTTTTCAAAACAAAATTCAAGACAAATATATGTGTGCATTGACAAGCCCAGGATAGGCATTTCAGGCATGACAACTTTGCTTGATATCTTAGAGATTTACATCCCGCTAAACAGGGGCAGGCAGTTTCCCAGTTCGCTTACCAACGCGAGGCTGACGTTCTTAAGGAGCTACTTCTCAAATATTTCGTCGTAACACGATTAATTTGTGCCAGTTACGTCGAGACCTGACGCATCTCTCAAAGAGTTTGAAAACAGTGGGGCAACCAGACTCCGTGTTCTCTATAAAATCCTCTTGAGATGACCCTACCTCACTACGCAAATATCCTGGGGCACCGTGTTTCTTTTAAAGGAAACAAATGGCGACTACTATAAGGTCTTTCAAGATCAAAACCATGTGGTTTCACAACTTTTCTTCATGCACCCGATGGATTTTACTCACAGCGGCCTTCATTCCCCAGTAAATCTCAGTGTTGCAACAGGCTCCTAAACTATTGCCTCATCACAGTCCCCAGAGAGACTATAAGCTGACAACTTTTTCTTGGGTAACTCGAAAGTGTCCCTCAGGTTTTCTTCTCCCCATGTGAAGACGTGATACTGTGCACCCAAGCAGATTACCTTCTCCCCAGAGAATTCAGAATTTTAAAACCAGATTTGGTTCTACCATTGATCCTTCTCACCCATGATTGACGTATTGGTTGCAGAGAATGCAGGGTATCTCCGTCGAGATGTTTATTTCATCTCTTGTCCTGTCTCTAGTCTGTTTCGTCAGCATACGCAGGGGCATAAGCATCACATGCCTACTTCATATGCTCATATTCATTACATACTCATTACATACTCGTTACATACTCATGGCATACTCATTTCATAACATCCTGCATATTTAACTACATACATAGACATTAACATACATTCATATTAACATATTCATTAACATACGCGTTAGCATGCACAGGTTCATTGTGTCTCTACCATCGGTCGTTACCACCGAGTAACTGGGTTTGTCCATTCTCTCCAAATAGATTGTCAGCCCTAAGCATAAAATACATATGTGTTTCCAGTTTCCCCACAGAGCTCGATCCTCGTGGATGACGGTTACTTCAGCTATCTTTCCTCACCAGGATAAGATGTTTACCCTTCGAGTTCATTCTCTCGATGGAGTCTTGATTACCAGTCTTCTTTCTAGCTCGATCCTAGATTGAACCTCAGTATTGTCGGTCGTCAAGCCCAACCGGACGTGCATTTATTTTGCACCATCTAAAGATTTTCACCATACCATGGCAGATGCGCGACTGTTCTCGCCCGAGAAGTTTACCACTGTACCCGGATGTGCATTTATTTTGCACTATCTTTCAAGAAAATCAACTACAATCATTTACAGATACACGCCAGTTCACGCCTGGAAAATCTATCAGTACAACACTTTACAATCCTACATGTTACAACACTTCACAACACTTTACATCTTACAGCATCGATATACAACATTTCTCACCTAAGAAGCCGATCCTATCTTCGTTATGACTCGCAGCAAATGGCCATCTCCATGGAGCAGTTGGGCTTCCATTTACCTGTCGTCTGGAAGTATGGGGGGTTTTGAACCAAATCGTATTCAAGAGAGCACGATCTTGAAGTACGGGGAGGTTTGAGCGGAATCATATTCAGGAGAGCACGATTCTGAATCATGAAGAAGTTCATTTATCCTTTAGTAAAAGAAGAAACCAAATCGTATTCAGGAGAGCACGATCTTGAAGTACGGGGAGGTTTGAGCCGAATCATATTCAAGAGAGCACGATTCTGAAGTATGAGGAAGTTCAGTTTACCCTTTTCATATTCAGGAGAGCACGATTCTGAAGTATGAAGAAATTTCAAGAGCCGAATCATATTCAGGAGAGCACGATTCTGAGTTATGAGGAAGTTCAATTAGCCCTTTTCATATTCAGGAGAGCACGATTCTGAAGTATGAAGAATTTCATTTACAAGAAAGAGCCGAATCATATTCAGGAGAACACGATTCTGAGTTATGAGGAAGTTCAATTAGCCCTTTTCATATTCAGGAGAGCACGATTCTGAAGTATGAAGAATTTCATTTACAAGAAAGAGCCGAATCATATTCAGGAGAACACGATTCTGAGTTATGAGGAAGTTCAATTAGCCCTTTTCATATTCAGGAGAGCACGATTCTGAAGTATGAAGAATTTCATTTACAAGAAAGAGCCGAATCATATTCAGGAAAGCACGATTCTGAGTTATGAGGAAGTTCAATTAGCCCTTTTCATATTCAGGAGAGCACGATTCTGAAGTATGAAGAATTTCATTTACAAGAAAGAGCCGAATCATATTCAGGAGAACACGATTCTGAGTTATGAGGAAGTTCAATAAGCCATTTTCATATTCAGGAGAGCACGATTCTGAAGTATGAAGAATTTCATTCACCCGAAAGAGCGGAATCATATTCAGGAGAGCACGATTCTGAAGTATGAGGAAGTTCAGTTTACCTTTTTCATGTTCAAGAGAGCATGATCTTGAAGCATGGAGAAGTTTATCCTTCAGTAAGAGAAGAATCAAAATCGTATTCCAGGCGCCGACCTTAAATGCGAGAAGATTTATTTATCAGATAAGCAGCAGCCCCTTTATTTGAGTGCTTATCCATTTTGGCACATAAGTCCCTTCCAACGATAAGTGACAGTTCTCCCGCGAGAAGCTTATCAGGGCATTTCCCATCAAAGTCCATTTATTTTGGCATACAGCCGGTCTTTACCCTGTATATTTGTTACGGAGTTCCGAAAAGTCCGTTTGATCCTGTCGCGAGGGATAGTTTACAGAAGCTTGGATGTTATTCTTTGCTCAATGCTCCAGCATTCTGTAATCGATCTTGCAATCGTACGTGATCCTTTTAGATTCCCCAGTGGAGACCGTCTCACAGGTGTCATCTCCATTTGAGAATCTCGTTCCCAAAATGACAATTGGTCGTGTTCGCACCAGTTGACCATCATTTTAGGATCCCCCAGTGTTGTACTGTGTCTCAGCACGTCGTTTTCCCCAGTGTGTTCTTCTCGTAGCGTCTGTGTCGTAGTATTCGTCATCATTTTCGCATTCATCATTCCAGCATACGCATCACATCATATTCATATCATCTGCATTAAGCGGTCCTCGCTTTGTCCATAGCATTGCATACCGTCGCATATAAGGGCAAAATTTTCGGTTATCTATATTTAAATTTCTCCACCACGATTCCTCGAGTCTCTGTCACTCAAATCGTCCGGTGTAGCTATTTAAATAGGGGCAACTGTAATACCCCAAATTTTACCCTTATATTTAGTCAGTCATTTCGCATATCATCTCATATGTACATTTGCTAACCACTAACAAGTTATGGAGGTTTTTGTTTTGCAGATTTGGTTCCAGGGGTATTTTGGTCATTTTACGCAAATTCTGCTAATTCCCTGAAGACAGGCTATTATTAAGTTCTGAGGCGTTTGATACACTATTTTTTGAGGCATTTACCTATCACCAGGTCTAATTATATCAAGGTGCCAATTTGATGTGGTCGGTATTAAAACTTGTCGAGCACAACTGGATTAAGATCCATTCCATCGCTCATGGTTTATTTCCAAAGCGCTTCCGTTTCTGTTATTAAGGCACAGTCGTAATTGGGTATTGTTGGATTGTGGCTCTTGGCATTTGGTCAGTGGAATTTAATTACGAGTAGTGTTGTTGTTGATGCTGAAACTGTTGTGATTATGGTGCACATCCGTGTTGGGTTATGAAATGGTTGGTTAGCATTTAAATTGGATTTTAATCAGATGATGAGACAAGTGCACAAATAAGAATATCATTTGGGAGTGTTTATGTTTTATGACTATGTTAATGAATTTAAATATTTGTGGATTTATTCACAAATGTTTATAATTTTTTTTTAACTAAGAACAAAATATAAATAGATTCAAATTTTGGGAATTTTATTTCATAAAGATCTCATCATACAAGAAATGGAGATTGCTTCACATTTTAGAAATACTGTTACAAGGAATTACATTAATCCTAAAAGTTCTAAATCCTAAGTCCTAAAAATGCTAAGTGTCTTCATGTTGGCCTTTGAGCTTTTCCATGAGTCCTCGACTAACCTGCACATCAAAAAGAATACAACAGTGTAGAAAAAAGGTTAGGAGTTGTTTTTGACACTCTCAGAACAATGTCATCATCGAGTGCCGGGAGTGGCACAACCGAAGCTGCGTCCTACCCCCAGTTACGGATCCGCGCCGTTGGCGTCAGATCAGGTAACACCTGTTCTTATCGGTACGGGACATCCGAGAGATAGAAGTAATAAAAGAAGCGGGACTGATTCGTTTTGCCGCGATTGGATTTCCAAACTGATACGAGGATAAGGCAACATAGGCAAGTTCTAACTCAGACCCGGATGCCGGCAGGTCGGAGTCATTTTTTTCAACACCTGAAAAGCCACAAACAGTATCAGATTCAGAATTTGGGACTCAAAACCTAAACAATTCGTGAGCAGTATTAATTCTGAACCATTAGGTGAAGTCATGAAAACCAAATGCCAAACAGAACACCAAATACAAACTGCATCAAAACAATGTATCAGAAGGCAGATTCATGCGCAAGAAGCCATAGGAAAACATCTTATAAGTCTGTCGTAACAGAAAGCCCCAACGAGATCCAAAGAAAAGGGTATCAGCAGTTAATACAAAGAAAGCAAGTTCAAATAGAACAAGAAGAATGAAGTACCCAAACAAGCTGTATCAAGCTGCATAACAATGTACCAAAGGTTGTCGGTTAGGGACAAGCTTCAACCAATACGGATGGCAAGTCACAAAAATGTACACCAAATCACAGCACTGAATCATAGCACATAACCATGACAGAAAGCGAGATAGGCCAAATGTGCAAGCACATTGGAAAAACAAATTACCAAACACATGGTTCAGGACATCAACATCATAGCCAATCATCATCACCAATTCAATCAACCTGCCAAAACTGCACAGAAGAGTCGAAGTCCATATTAGTTCGAGAATACGCCACAGCACAAAATCATGGCATAGATTGTACCAGAACGAACAAGAATAATCTAACATAAACATGTCAGTTCATGAGATAAACAAGTGCACAAAACCATAACAGTTCGTATCGGTCGCACACGGCTCAGTTAATCAGCATCATGGCCCAGCTCACAGTCACAACTGAGCATCGAAACCAACCAGCAGAAAGCAACCGCGACATCGTCGAAGAACATCCCTCGAAGGCTCAGAACGGTGTCATCATTGCCGTATACCTTTCCCGGCAATTTTGATTCGACCGAAGCCGTAGCATCAGCCCTCTCTGAAAGAAGAAGAGGAAAAGCTAACTGCACCAGAAAATCAAAAACAAATCGAAAAACGCATCAGTACAGTCCAGATTGAAATCAAACAAAACAAACGAATTAATTCAGATATTGAACAGATCAAGTGAATTCAAAGGCAACCCAATCTACATCGGAAAATGATCAAACAAAATCGAATCTGGAAATGGAAAGTTTCGAGTCAGATCCAAATCGTATCAGGAAACATCCCCATTGGAATTCAATCTGAATCAATCAAACAAATCAGTCAAAAAACGAATCAGTTCGAAATCAAACGAATCAGTATAGATCAGTCAAACAAATTAATGTCATATGAAACCAGGATTGCGTCAAAACCCCAATCAGGTTCTAAAAGAGGAAACAGAGTATCAGATTCATATAATTCAATCTCACCAAAATCCCAATCAGGTTCTAAAAGAGGGAACATGGTCCAATCAGCATCTGAAAAAATCAAAATCAAAATCAAATCGAATCAACACGAAATCAAATCTCAGAGTAACGCAAACCCAACACAGATTGAAGGCCCAAAAGGTAAATATAAAAGGGAAGATACAACCTGATAAAAAGGGGGAATCGCGTAAGAACCCTAACTGGTAACCACGAGAAAACGAAGAACGGAGATCGCAAGCGAACGCTAATGAAGGAAGATCGTGAGCGAACCATAGGCGACAACAAGCATCATCGAACCATCAATATTATCCGCGAAACCCCGAAGGAGGAGATCACCTTCGCCGTTTAAACGGCGGGCAATCAACTCCAAGCCTCAGAGGAAACCCTCATCACCGGCCGTTCATCATAAAGGTGAGCCCTGAGACGTTTTCCTCACGACATTCATGTTTTGTTTCAGGTTATAGAGATGAGAAGAGAAGGAGATGCATGGCGATCGCGAGAGAGATGAGGGAAGAAGAAGTGAAACGGCGCCTCAAGGACATTAGGGTTCTGGGAACCCTAAATGCCTTCTAAGTTAATCCAACCGGGTTGGGTCCGGGGTGATGACCGGCCCAACCCCTTATGTTTTATTATTTTTTTGTGTTTTTTAAAAAATCATGTTTTTTAATTACTCTTAAATTGTTTTATAATTTTAGAAAATTGTTTTAAAAACCTCTTTTTTGTGTAAATTTTATAAATAAATAAAAATCTTTTTATAATAAAATAAAAAACTCTTTTTAAAATGAAAATTAAAATCTTTTTTTAATATAAAACTAAAACTTTTGTAAATATAAAATATAAAAACTCTTTTTTAAATAAAAATAAGAAAGAACTTTTCTTAGAAATATTCAAAAATAAAACTCTTCTTGAAAAAAAAACATTTTTTAAAGTTAAATCTTTTTGCAAGTTAATATTAAATAAAACAATATTAAATCTCCAATTTGCATATTTTTCTTTATTGTTTCATAATTAATTTGATTGCCGCTTAACTCTGCCCACTAACATCGTTTGTTCACTTTGCAGCTTATTGCTTATTTCATCTTATTTTTCATTCCGAGTTCATTATCATATTGCAACTGCTTCTCATATGTAATCTCGCGAATCTAAATAATCGCGCTTTAAGTTTCTGCCTTTAAATTTCTGTTTATACGGCTTTAACTGCTGTCTTTATTTTCTGCTTGCATGATTCAATCACCTCACTTATCAATATTCCAGTCACACTACACACATCTGAAGGAATTAGGTCTAGCGTTTGACCGCCGTGTCAATAGTCCTCACCTTCAACCCTTACACCTTTTCAACCCTAAATTTTCATACATGTCTCGCCGCAGACAAAATTACAATTTTACCCCTAGCATTAGGTCAAAGAGCCGCCGTGCTCATTTTAGGGTTTCCCGCCGTGGAATCCCTAACCTAATTTAACCCTAATTACAACTTAATATTTCAACGTAGAGATTTGGAGTTTCTACACTCCGCGTAAGCGTGTCCTTAAGACATGTTTATTCCCCTTGAGACCTTGACCACAGTCAAGAAGTCTCTAACCTCCCTTTTGAGGGGAACTACGATTACTCTGATTCCACTCCCGTAAGGATACGTAGGCACAAGATGCGATGTCTTGCCGAGTAAACTTAGAATTAACCCCTTAGGTCTCTTTTCTCACTTGTAATCCCTTTGTACATATACCTTAAGCAAATAAATAAAGCAAATAGTAAACATCTGAACAAAAGGTTCCCGTAGAGTACTACAGAAGTTTAGGGTGCTAATACCTTCCCTAAATTTAACCAACCCCCGAACCCTAGATCTTTCCCCGCATTGTGTTTACGATGCAAAATAGGTTTTCCCTCTTTTGACCTTTTCCTTCGGATAAATCAAAGAGCGGTTGTGAACTGAATTGTGATTCAAATTAATTAATATTTGATATCCTATTTCCACCGCAACACCACCTTTATGTACAAACTAAGTAATGAACTGATGCAAATATGTGTTGATCTCAAAATTCAAATTGTGTAATTTTTATAGAAAAAGCAAATGAAAGACACGTTCCCGCTAAGTTAGGTGGCCCTCACCCGACCATTTAGCCTAAAGGTTCGGACTCTTGAAATCCGTAAACAAAAGAAAATATAATTTGCTAAAAAGAAAGAAATTTTTGTATAAGAGATCATATAACACTAACAGGTTCACTTACCATGTAAGTACAAAGGATAACTAGCTTAATGTGATTGCCCGAGAATGACAGAGAGATGAATAAGAACAAATTATATAGGTCAAGTTATAATGTCATAATTTGAATTGGTATTGCATAGGAAGAAAGTCTTTGTCCACTTTGGTGGATGTGTGTTGGTACGGTATCCTTGTTTTCACTATTTAGTACTTATCCGTTTAGCATTAGCCTAGTAACCTTGTGCTTTGATTTTTTTATCGTGCCTATGAGTCAAGCGCTTTATTTACTATTTTATTTCTATTGGGAGTTTGCTTGAGGAAAAGCAAAATTCTTAGTGTGGGGGAGTTTGATAACATGATTTTGTATCGTATTTTTAGGCTCACTTTGCGCATTTTAGGTTCGAGTTTTTATCGAGTCTTTTGAATTTTTATTGTGTTCTTACTCTATTTTTATGTTGTCAGGTTTTCTCGTCGAGATCCTAGAAGAAATTGAGAAAAGAAGTGAAAGAGAAGAAAAATCCAGCTAGAACAGCAAAAATTAGCAATATCTGCCAGCTTTTCTGATATGGTGCTCGCCACCTCCAAATGGCATTCGCCATCTGCCTCCTGAAGGCCACCACACATCTATAGTGACCATGGCGCTCACCATGGGCACCACGGAGATCGCCGTACAGTTTGCAGGAGCACTTTTAACTGCAGAATTCGGTTTTTGAGCAGTTTCTAGCAGTTTCTTTTCCCTCCAAGTCCAGAATTCGAAATGGGAGTTATACAACTGCATTATCCTCTATAAATAGACCTTTTTGGAGGATAGTTCGACAGATCCAACCCTTGCGGAAGTGCTGCAGAATTTTCTTTAGACCTTTAACCACATATTTACTTTCCAAAGCAACAATTGCTCACACCAAGAAATTGTTGCAGTATTGTACTTTATTTTTCCGTCGCGCGGTTGTATACTCGGATGGAAAATTAAAGTTTATTTTTTATTTAGTCCATTGCAATTTACAGGTTCTTATTTTTCTATTTTTACTGCATTTTATTTCTACGTGTCTGCAACTTAACTTATTTTCATAAAAACCAAAAACTAATATTTTCTTAAAATCAATTCATTATGCATGTTTTAATTTTCAGAATTTTTAACATGTTAGGATTAGAATTCATTATGTCCAGTTAAATTAATTATAGACCGTCTTATGAGGAACGTTATAACCGACGGGACTCCATAGTTATAATAGATACGAAATTGTGAATGCATGCCATTTTGGTTGTAATTTCTAAGTCTAATTTAAGTAGCTTTGTCACGAGAGTGAGAGGTTACTTAACATTGTTTCGTCACGAGAGTGAGAAGCAAATAAAGGTTTAAGCCGAGATCCGCAAGAGCGTGAGGAGTGAACCGGATAGTAGAAATTAGGCATCAATATCTAAATACAGCGAGAGTGTTTTAGATGTTAATTAAGATATTATTGGTTTTCAAAGAGTAATTCTTAGTTACCGAGAGAGCGTGAGCAAAATCTTGGGATTAAGTATTACGACTTAGTTAAAACTGCGAGAGCATGAGGCGGAGACTTTAAGTCGGTATATCTTATGGAATAGGCGTGTAGACATAATTAGTATCCTTTATCTACAAGGTCCCTTAGGTGCACGAAAATCATATTTCAGGCTCGTTTTTGTATTATTTTCAGATCTTAGATTTTATCCCCGTAATTAGTGTTAACTCCTATTTAACTCAAGCCTTAGCTTTACACAGCAACCTTATATAACATTAGTTTGATTATCTTTCCCTGTGTGTTCGACAACCTTTTTAAGACTGCACGATCAAACTGTATGCTTGCAGATTTATCCGTCAGTATCTTTTATGTGAAGTTTTCACTATCCATTTTACTGTTTGGAAAAGACAACTGACTACCATGGTTGTGCTTAGAGGAATCATAGAGGATAAGAAAGAAACCTTGCATAAATACATTTCCGCTTCACCAAAGTGATCGTGGTAGTTTGAGGCTCAAATGAAAGCTTGAAGTGTTTGATCTTTGAAAAGGGCTTGAGACTAGACTATGCGTTATGAGGAAAGTTAGGGCGTAAAAGGCCTATAATCTGAAGAACTTAATGAGTAAGGCACAACCCTAAATCAAATACAAAGAAAAACTCTTGGCCTACAAAGTTAGGTAGGTGCAAAGAAGTGTGATACCTATCCATCCATTAGGGAAAGACGTCGGACGATCCAAAAAAGATAGTGAGCATAAACCTCTCCCAAGTATAGATGCTCACACTCCATTAAACACCTCACGAGACTAAATCTTAAAGGAATGCCCTAACATGGAATTTAAAGATTCAGATATAAGGAACCCCTATCTAGCTAGGGAGTTAGCTCAGACTGATAAGTCCAAATACTGTCATCTCGACAAGTGTCATAACCATAATACCAACGATTGCATCCAACTGAAGGATGTGGTTGAAGGGATAATTAAGAAGGAGTGGTTGTCTGAGTACTCCAAATACAACAAGAGGGTTTGAAAAGACTCTCCAAATAGAAAATAATCCCCCAAGAAAACTGTTGAAGCTGCGGCTGGGGAAAAGGCAAAGATGTAAGCAGCATGGAAGATAAAGGGCACAAATGGAAACATCAGTATATTGCTTTCATCACAAGAGGCGTCCTGAGGGAAAGCAACCCTTCCAAGAGCATAATGAAACAGAATATTGTTGAGTTTATGGTCATCACCAAGAAAGAAAGAAAGAAAGAAAGAAAGAAACACTTCATCCACGAGTTCAGAAAGGCCAATTTTTAGGTTTCGGGATAGCGAGAAGATCAAATGGGTATCAAATGAGATTTTTCCTTTGGTTATAATAACCATAATTGTAGTCTTAGAGGTCTCCCAAGTATTAACTAATGGAAAAAATTATATGATATCATGTATTTGAATCTCATCGAGAAGAGGGTTTAAAGAAGGAAACATTTGGCCCTATGGAGGATTTGGCCTATATACCATTAACAATATTATGACCCATTCTTAAGGATATATTGAAATGATGGTCACATTAGGATAAGGGAGGGATATCAAGACTATTGATTCCAAACCCCTGATAGTTCTTTGCAGGAGTTTCTACGAGTACATCTTAGGCCAACCTTTCGTTGCAATGTTGAACGCATTAGCTTTCCCAGCCCACCTCAAGGTCAAGTCCCACAACATGCATGAAAAACCGGTGACGATAAATGCCAACCTTTTTTGAGAAAAAAAGAACCTACAAGGCCTTGCAACATGACTAGAAGAAAGGCAAGGGTAAATTCATAGAAATCAATGTGGTTTCCTTAATCAGAAAGTTGAAAGACATGGCTATTTAAGCTCCCACAAGTAAAGCATGCCGTCTTGGCTAGGCAAGCAGAAGTGGATGATTTAGAAAAATTTGAGTTATTTAACAACAAGCAGTGGCATAGCCACTTGGTTATTTAAAACTTAAGTTCCTTTTGTAAAATATAAAATTAGCATGATGTATTATAATCGTTTGATTAAAGAAAAAAATGATTTTTTCACTAAATTATTTCTTTCCTTTATGGTTATAAAAGGTAACGATGAGTTCGGAGTACGACCAGAGAGATCAAAGCCCCATCATAAAGATTTAGAGATGCTGTAATAAATGCCACAAGTGTATGACTAAATCAATCAAAACCCCATGATGCCAACACACACACACACACACACACACACACACACACACACACACACACACACACACACACACACACACACGCGCACAAACACAAATAAAGAAAGCCTTTAAATGGAAAATTAATGGCTCGCCACCTCTTTGTAGCTTGCCACTCTAGAGTTTATGGTGGGTCTGCCAATTTGTCGACCTCGAACTAGGCTTTCACTTGGGGGTTTGGGAAGGGGTATCGACCATTGGCTAGGTACGGTCATTAGAGAAATCCACTTGCTTCAAGGAACTCATAAAGGAAACCTCAACATTGGAACAACCTTCTTGTAAGACTTGACTACCTCCTTAGAGAGATTAAGGTTCTCTTGGCACATCGCACAAAGACTGTCCTTAACCTTATTTTGCTTTCTCAAGACTCTTTTAGATATTTCTTTAGTTACTATATCATTTTTCGAGTAGGATCTAAGGACCGGTTCACCTTTCTCAGAATGGTCACTGCCTTGGACAAAGATGTCTCAACAGAAGCCAAAATCTCATTCTTCTCGGTTACTTCCTAGGAAACAATTGTACCTTTTCCACGAGAGTAGTAAGGTACTCAAAAGACCCCACAATGGCCTATATATCCAAATAAATAGAGGAAGTTTTAGGTTCTAAGTTACAAATCTTCACATGTGCTTCCTCGGTCAGAGGAGTAACCGGGTAGAAGCGATCATCAAAATTCTTCATGCTGCTCTAATAAGCTTCGAAGTACCTAATATGTTACCTCAAGGAGAGCAAATCATAATTGTTTTCATAGTTGGAGTTGTTTTGAACTTTGAAAAGATGAAAGAATAGTATCACAGTCTCCTCACCCTCTTATACTTGCATCAATGTCTAAAAGCTTTAATGAATAGTCAACTCACTGGATGCAATTAGGAAGGGAAAATCAACAAGTGATTCAATACGTTGACTTTGAACTCATTGCAAGGAAGGTGGTAGCCTATGAGAGAGACCAAACATTCATAAAAGAGATATCACATCCATCATATCATCTATAGATTCTCTTATATACATCCTTCAAAGCTTGATCAAAAACACCTTCACGAACAAAAGCGGAGACAAACCTTAGTATGTATGGATCCACCCAATCGCTTGAAATATCTTTACTTTTCACGTTGGTCAAAGTTGATACTATCACCATGATAATAATATGCTGTAAAAGGATCTGTTGCAGGTACAATCAAGCAAGCAAGATCGAGTGACCATTATCTCGAAAGCCCTAGAGAAAGGAAGCAAGAGCGAAAAACGAGTGTGGACTTCTGGACTCAGAAGAAGGATCAAACAAACATGTAAAACCAATATCCACAAACAAAATCGTCTGAACTTGATTTAACGTCAACAAAAAACGCTCTCAGAGAAGAACGATAAAGAAAGCAAAAACACTCACATGACAAATCACTAAAAAAAGAAAGTAAAATAACACTTCAAAAACCCTTAATACTATATTAGACATTGAGGATTGTACGATCTATATCGCACCACCAACAATTGATATTTTCTCAGAAATGGCTCGAAAGCACGCAAGTACTCTAAAGAGGGTGAATCATCATTATTAACTAGCAAATAAAGACGTGTCAGATACTCCCAACATTATGTTACATCTTACAAGAAAGACATTTAATGCGCCTATTCTCAAGAACATCGTTTCATTTAGGACTTCCATGTCCAAAAATCTCATGGTCGAGTAATGACGCATGTTACAAACACTCGCCTTGTAGAGTAGAGACAATGGTCTGGATGATAATTGTTCCGAACCATCCGCAAGGCCTAAAAGATGAAGGCCCAGTGATGAAGCAACAAGTTACTAAATGCAAAATAGGTAGACATTTTCTCTTCGCGTAGCCAGACATCTCTCACATGAATGTCATGCTAATCACACAAATTAATCTAAGGGTTGATCGCATCCTACACTGTTCCACACGCGTGCAGTTACCAACCATTTCTCCTATTTAAAAAGGCAAGGGTACCACTTCAAAGATATTCAAATTATTTCTCATTCAAACATCATTTTTTCACTCTTATACTAACTTGAGCGTTGAAGTGTTAATCGTGCAGGTCATTCTACTCTCCATTGTATTGAAAGGTCTAAGCCACTATAAAAAAAACTTCGAATCCATATTTTCCGATCAAATCTAATTCCAGCACGACGAAGAGATGGTATGAAAAAATCATTTTGAATGATTCATGATCATTTTATATATTTTGATCATAAGACAAATAATGTTATCAAGAAACAACTTATCACAACTACCTTTTACATGATGTAATATAAGATTGAGTTCAATTAATACTATATCTGACATAATTTAACTCAAAAAGTATGGATTAAAAAATATTACATCAACACAAAAAGGAAAAACTACCTTTTTTCACCAAAAGAAAATCACATGTATCACAAAAATCCTATCGAACCTTTCTCCATATTTAGTACAGATAGTCAACAATTTCTATCCTTTGTAGAAAACATAATTATGGCCAAGAGACTTTGGGTTTAATCCAATAATTACTCCATATATAGCACCTAGTCCTTAGGTAATTTGACTAGTAAGAAAAAGTAGAAGGCAGAGGGGAGTGCTTTGAAAATGATATTTGTGTGCACTTTATATTTGGAAGTTTAGAGGAAAAGAGAGAATATTCAAATAAACTGAAAAAAAAAATGAAAGTTTTAGAAAAGTGGGTTTTGAAAGTTTTTTTTATAGTATTTTTTTTAATGTGGGAAATTAAAAATAATTATATTAAAAGATAGTTTTGAAAGATTAGATGTTTTTAAATTTTAATTATATTGATATATACTTTAAATATTAATAATTACAGTTTATTTTTTATTTTTAGCTCATCTACCGAATTAATTTTCTTATTTTATATTTAAACAATATTTAGCACTTTTTTATTTTTTTGTACTTATACTAATTTTTTTTTATTGATGTGTCATTTTTATATATTAATGAATCAGGTAACACAAAAAAAAAAATCCTATTTAAGAGAATTAATTATATGAATAAACTAAAATAAAAAAAAAATAAAAATACAAAGATAAATAATGTAATTAAACTCAATAAATATTTTTTATGATTCTGCACAAAATCGCTTTTAAACTAAGTGAGAGTTGTTTTTTTTTTCTTCTTTTTTTTCTTTTTACTTCTCTCACTAAAGTCCTATTTTCTAAACATTAAAATAAAATGTTAGACTTTCTAGAAAGTTTGAAGGAAAAATGAAAGAGGCACTTTGAAAAAAAGGATGAAATAAAAAGAATTAAGGGAAAATTGTTTTGAAAAAAAGTATGAAATGAAGAGAATTAAGGAAAAATTGTTTTGAATTTTTTTCATAAAAAGACCTTTCAAAATATTAAAAGTATATAAATGATAAATATTTATTTATCATTATACACGAAAACTACAATTTTAAAAATAGTTAAAAATTTATTTATATTTCTCTCTAATTATTTTCTCCAAAAATCAACAATTCTTTTCGACTCCAAAACTCCAAACAAAATATTTACTAGTTAGGAGAGGACAAAATCTTATTAAATTTCAATCAAATATGTGGTCAACATTCAAAAACACTTAAATAATATAATATGACAGAATTCTCTTAACTATAATCAATATCTGTGATTCAAGCCTTGTACGTTAATGACTCTGATAGAGAATTTTGGTCTATTTGAAAAAAGTTATGTGATGCACGAGTTTCTACTTTGTTTCGGGTGTGGGCAATAAATAAAAAGAAAATAATTAGAAAAATGAAACCCAAAGTTTCCACTAGAGGGAACAACTTGTCGTATAAGATCATAACATTATCTTTTGACTATACTTTCTTTCCTTCGTGCAACAAAAGAAACACATGGTCAAATTCCTCACCAGACTTGTTGGCAGCCACTATTTATTGACTAGACTTAATAGATTTTACGTGAACATTATAAACTATACATAGTGGTGGCGTTAAGAAATCCAATTTCAATTAACTTGTGTTATAAAATAACAACTACTTAATAGGATTTATGTCTATGAAATGGTAAGAGTCCAATAATTTGGTCAATAAATTTGTAGAATGGGAACTAGTAGATTAATCAATTAAATACAATCATAATGGACAAAAAAAATTGAATTTTGTTGAAAATGATTTAAGATACTTTTATTTAAAATTGACCAACATGTGGACTCTCATTATGAGGATACACACTATTAGATTCAATTATGTGGACTCTATAGAATCAAATCGTAAGTTTGTCTCAAGCTATTAGATTCAATTTAACAATTTATTGTTGTTCACGTCGCACCTACAAAGAGCGATTTCAATTGTTGGCGATATATAAACTTAGTTACGTGTCGTGGTAGGTACTTTTTTATTCATTTTTGTAAGTTACATCTCTGACTTTATTGACTTGCACGTTGGAGTGTTAACCTTGCAGTTACATCTTCCGCTTCATCTACTAGAGACTTGTACCCAGTAATGTAGAGCTTGTACAACGACTTTCATCAGTACAAAATTAATATTCTATTGCATATCAGAATAGTGACGCCTTTTGTGGGGACATTTTGTGATCCTCGTGAAATTCCACATCGAATTATTTAAATTATTTAGTTGCGCCGCCACAACCATTCTTTTCTGCCGAGTAGATTGTTGTGAATTTCTTCAACCAACAATGGTGGCTTCCAAACCAAATTGATTGCGCACTCATTGCAACACCGGTCATGTGATCCAAATCGACAATTTAATCCTCATCTCTACTCATGAAGTTCCAACTTCTCCCGCAGAAGAAGGAGGTCTGATTCTAGTAACATCTCAAAGCGTTTCATCTCCCTAAACTCCAATTCCTCCAGCAATTGGTCGGGGAACTTTTTAGGTCATTTTTTCCTTCTAACCATTTCAACAATTACTCAAAGGTCAAACTTCTAAACAACCTTAACTGAAAACCCAAACACTTGAGCAAAAAATGTTTCAAAACATTTATCAACTTCAAGCCACACTAAGGATGCATAGATAAATCAAACTCATAACAAGTATTTACAACCTAACGCAATAGTTGAGTGCACACCTACTAAATGAGAGGCTCTTGCATGCAGGATAAAATCAACAAATAACATTGATGAATAAATGGACTCAAAGCAAAATACCCAACCTAGAATGCTCTCATTTAATACATAGTTAAGTCATGAGCTCATCTCAAGTTGTCCGATCAAATGCATTGGTCTTCCTCACATCATGTCACGCCTATTGAGAGAGGTTTCAACCGCCGACCATATATAAATTATGTTACATGCCATAACAAGTAGTTTTCCTTTACTCTTGCCAGTTACACCCTTATGAACTCATTGATCTTAGGCGTTGGAGTGTTAACCTTGTTGGTACACCCATAATCCGCCTATCAGAGACTTATAACACCTTATTGGAGAGCCTTTACGGTGGCTTTCATCGTGCACCATTAATATTTTATTCCAAAATGAAATATTATCATCGTTTATATGAATTCTTTTTTGATTTTCACGAAATTCAACATTTAATTCTTTAGAACCTTTTTGTTATGTTGCCACAACCATTCATGTCTATTGATTAGGTTGTCACGAATTCCGTAGATCAATAGTGGAATTTTGAAACCAACTTGATTGGTCACTCTTCACAAGATCGGTCCTACGACCAAAGCCGCCACATCATTCCTCATCTCTACTAAAAAAGTTCACTTTCCTCCTGCAAAAATAGGAGTTTTGGTTATAGTAACATCTTTGACCACTTTATCTCCCGAGATTCAAATTCCTCCATTGATCAGTCAGAGAACTTTGTAGGTTATGTTTTATTTCCAACTGTTTCAACAAATTTTATAAGGAAAAACTTCTAAACGTATTCAAATACAAACACGAATAGCTGAGTCATAAAAGTAACATAGCATTCAACAACTTAAAGTCACACTAGGGATGCATGGAGAAAACAAACTCATGACAAGCATTTATAATCTGGTGCAGTAGCCAAATGAACACCTACTAAATGATAGGCACTTGCATGTGGCCTAAAATTAATAAATAACTCTGTCGAACAAATGGACTCAATACAAAAGATCATATCTAGAATACTCTCAATTAAGACGAGTGAACAAATGGACTATCACTATGAGGCTGCACACCAGAGTCAAGACACAAGCTCATATCAAGTCATCTGATATAATCCAAGGGTCTCCCTCAATTCATGTTTTTTCTACTGAGATTAGTTTCAACCATCGACCATATATAAACTCTATTACGCATCATAGTTAGTATTTCTTTTTCATTTTCTCTTGCAAGTTACATTTCTCTTATCTCCCTGACTTAGGTGTGTGAGTTCTAATCTTGTAGGTGCAACCCTACTCCACCTATTAGAGACTTGCACCACTGTATTGGAGAACCTTTACAGTAGCTTTCATCAGTACATCATCAATCTTCTATTCCATTCTAGAATAGTGACACCGCCTATAAGAATTATTTTTAAGATTATCAAGAAATTCCACATTGAATTCTGTAGACCCTTTTTGTTGCGTCGTTGGAACTCTTCTTGTCTACCATTGGTAGCTTTGAAATCAACTCGAATGGTCATTCTTCGCAACACTGGTTCTGCTCATCTCTACTCATAAAGTTCACCACCTCCTCCAGAATTAGGAGGTCTAGTTCTAGTAATATCTTTGACCATTTCACCTCCCCAAGCTCTAGTTCCTCCATTGATCGATTGAGAAACTTTGTAAGTCTTGTGACATTTCCAACAATTTCAACAATGACTCTAAGTTCAAACTTCTAAACAACCTCAACTACAAACACAAACACCTGAGTTAGAAATGTTCCATAACCTTCAACAACTTTAAGCCACACCAGGGATGATGAAAGCAAACAATCTCATAACAAGTAGTTAAAACCTTGTGATGCAATCAAATGAACACAATCTAAATGAAAGGCTCTCGCATATGACATGAAATCAATAAAATAATTTAGGAGAATAGATGAACTAAATGCGAAAGATCAAACCTAGAATTCTCTCATTTAAGACTTCTTTGATCTCCCTGACTTAGGCATTTGATTGCTAACCTTGTAGGTACAACCCCGCTCTACCTATCAGAGGCTTGCATCCCCGTATTGGAGAACCTTTGCGGAGGCTTTCATCAATACACCATCAATCTTATATTCCTCACGAAATTGCAAATTTAATTCTTCACGCATTTTTTGTTGTGGACCTACACCTGTTATTGTTTACATATTAGATCGTCACGATTTCCCAATAAAAATGGTATTTTTGAAATCACCTTGATTGGTATTTATTTAAAACACGTGTCCTGCGGCCAAAGCCACTGCATTATTCCTCGTCTATACTCATGAAGTTCATCCTCCTTCCACAGATGAAGGAGATTTGGTTCTAGTAACATCTCTGACCACTTCATATCCTCGAGCTCCAGTTCCTCCAACAACTGTTTAGAGAACTTTCTAGGTTATGTCGTCCTTCCAACCTTTTTAACAATTACTCCACGATCAAACTTCTAAACAACCTCAACAACAAACTCAAATACCTGAGCTAGAAATGTACCTGAACCTTCAAAAAATTCAAGCCACACTAGGGATGGAGGGAGCAATCATACTTATAACAAGCATTTATAACTTGATGCAGCAATCGAATGCATGCCTACTAAATGAAAGACTCTTCCATGTGGAATAAAATCAACAAATAACTTTGTCCCGAGCCACCACACAATAGGAAGTGTTGCAACGTGGTAACCTTGGGGCTATCTGATTCAGTTCTAGACGACGACTCATCGTAGCACATAAGGGCTTACTGATTTCCATAATATCGTCATGTTTGGGCATGTCACTCTTCTCCACATGGTTCAAGAGGCAGAAGTACGCCTCATTTTTCTAATTTGTTTATTTAATTGAAAATTTGTGTATTTAATTATTCAAAATTGATTTCCATGTGCCTTTAGTGGTATTGAATGAGTAATTATTCATTTAGGAGGTTTTGGATGGTAGATATAAGTCTATGGATTCAATTAAAATAATATGATTATAATATTAGAAGAAAATAATGAGGAATATATTATTAGTAATATTCAAATACTTGGGAGATATTTATTTAATTTAATTTATTAGAATAAAATTTGAAAAAAGGATATTTTTGGGGTGAAGAGTATAAAAGTAGAAAATAATAGAGAATAAGAGGAGCATTTTAGTAAATAAAAGAATAATTAAGGGCGAGATGGGAAGTCACTAATTGAGAGAGATTAGGTTACTACTAATAAAAAGGTTAGTAAAGATGTTTTGGGAATTTTCTATGTAAGTCAGAACTGTGGTGAAAAGAGGCAAAGGTTAAGGCCAAAAAGGATTCTCCATTGTTAGAGCTTGAAGGTGAATTTTGCTGAAAAATCTAAGGTATGGGGGATTACTGCTGATATTGGTGTAGATTGCATGATTGAATAGAGGGAAATCCTTAATTCCATTAGGTTTCCTTAACTCTTTCCTTTTGGAGAATAAATGATGAACATAACATGAATTTTATAATTGTATGATTATGTGTTGTGTTATGTGATTTTAGTGCACTATTTTGTTGTGTAGTTTATGTGTTCTTATTGATGAGACTGTTTTGAAAGTGTGTTCATATTGATGTGCTTCTTGTGGTAGCTTATCTGCAAGTGCACGAACTTTATCAATGTAATAAAAACTATGTCAAATTCATAGATATCAATAGTCAATCTGCCGTTATCTATTATCACTATGTAAATCTAAGACTAGTCGGATATATTTTGGATTTTTATAAAGAAAAATTAAAGTTGGAACTAAAATTTACTTTAGAAAAAGTTAATAAAAGCGGGACCGGAATGTAATTTCCAGCCGCACCTTTGAGAATCGATAAATGTTGGCGTATGTTTTAATTAGAAATATTTTTCAGAGAAAAAATTAATTTAAAAATACTACTCTCTTTCGCGCAACCCGTGCTATGTTTCAAAACTGTAAATGTTTTACTATCACTCCACATGTTACAATTTCAAAACAATTTTTGAAAACGAATAAGTCTTAATTAATTACTAAAGTGTTGTCGCTATTTTTAGAAATAAAATATCTAATTTTTCAGATCGGACACCAATCTCACATTGTCGCGCTGTTGACCAGTACCTGAGTCCTTTCACATTCCCCAAAACTTTTGAATTTAAAACTAAAAATTAAAATCGGAAAAATAAATTAAAATAAATTCAACGCCAATTTAATTTACTGAGTCATGTTGGAATGTCGATCCTCACACCCCAGACTCTAGAAACTTATTCGAACATAATTGACATAAAACTCATTTTATTATAATTATGCAAACAAAGTAGAAAAATGAACATGATAATACTGATAAATAAAAGTAGTATCAAAAACTAACAATGCAATATATATATATATATATATATATATATATATATATATATATATATATATATATATATATATATATATATATATATATATATATATATATATATATATATATATATATATATATATATATATATATATATATATGTGTGTGTGTGTGTGTGTGTGTGTGTGTGTGTGTGTGTGTGTGTGTGTGTGTGTGTGTGTGTGTGTGTGTGTGATACTAGTGGATGATAATGATATGTGAAACTTAGAAACAAGGACAATAATAATTGGAGTTGATTAAACAATTAAAAGCATTAAAGACAATATTAAGATTTAAAGTAAACAAGTACAGGAAATTAAAGAAGGTAAATGCTTACTGAAAATAATGCAATGCAAGAAATTGAAACCGAAAAACATAAACGAAAAACTCCTGAATTAAAATAACGACAAGATTAATTAGACATTGATCCAAGTACAATAAGAGAACTATGAATTCGTAAAACAATGGTGTACTAATTTTCCGGTGTGAATAATTGAGTACTTTTACAATATAAGTTATCTTCCTACTTAATACTCCATTCGGTTCTTTTTATAAGGAACACTTCACCTTTTTAGATTAATTAAATAATTAATGTATCTGGTCTGCATTATAGACTAGATACATTAATTATTTAATGAATCTAAAAAGGTGAGTGTCTATTTTAAAAAGGACCAGAGGGAGTACTAAAAAACTCTGACATAAAAAACCTAGAAACTAAGTCTATATATGGTGTATCAGCTGCTGAACTGTTTCCAAATTCATGTAGTGGTCAGTTGAGAAAAAGGTGTGGGACTGGGAGAAAACCAGGTCATGCAGTTGCTAAAATTCTGGGCACGAAGTCCATGGCGAGCACCATGACCTCATGCCAAACACCATGAGTTCAATGTGGTAGACGTGGCAAGTGAAGGGGCCATGGCGAACTCCATGCCCCTGTGGCGAACGCCACAAGTTAAAAACGCTCACTTTTGAATTGCTTCATGTTGAGGTGTTATTTTATTCACTTTTGGCTAATTTTGCTTCATTTTATCTCATGCCAACTCCTATATGGGAAATATCTGCAAAACATTATCAAAATACCAACATAACACTACCTATAAGCATAAAATGGATGTAAAATAGATAAAAATGAATTTGTATCGAGTTGAAAAATGTTATAAGTTTCATGGTTATCAAAATCCACTATACTTAAACCTTTGTTTGTCCTCGAGCAAGCAGCTACACATATGAAAAGGCTTTGAAAAATATAACATATAGTACCAAGACTCGTGAAAAATAGCATACGGATACTCATCCTAGGATGCAAGCTCTACTTCGGTTAAGATAGTGTTAATAGGTACTAGCTTGTACACTAAAGATATTGCAAGAACTCAATTCCGTAATTATGCAGTCTTAAGCCTCCCTTCTATACAAACTAATATGAATCATGTTATTATGCCTTAGCCTAACTTATCCATCCCCCTTTTCAGCCTCTTTCTTTCTAGTACAATCACATTAAGCTCGTTATCCTTACACACTCATAGTAGGATTGCCTGTTAGTGACTAAGATCTTATCAACAAGTAAAGGAACTTGATTCGTTGGGCTAAGTGTCTGTTTGAGGGTCACCTAACTTAGAAGGAACACTCCTCTTTATTTATTTTTCTTTCTTTTAAGCCTAGGATCATTCACTTATTTGCATCGGCTTCCTACATAGTGTGTTTTTAGGATGGTGTTGACTACTAAATAAACTACTTAAGGACTATTAAAGGGCGAGAACTCAAGGCTACGGCATAATAAGAACTCAAATCGGTCTCCTTAATTGGAAGACCTGAGGTTTTAAAACGGTACCGATATTGTGAAGTTTTCCCAAGTGTCCACAATCTAACCTCAATTTCACATGTAGCCTAAAAATTTCAAGTTACGCACTGTATTTCTAGGTCAATTTTTTTATTGATATGTCTCAAGAAATAAGAGGTTCAACAAACAATTAAAAAAACCACACATAAAGACTCGACAACACATGCATTGACTCGAAAAACAACTATTAAATTAAAAACAAATGAAATCCTAACAAAATGAAATAAACTAGAAAAAAGATAAATCTAACTAAAAAACGATAAAAGTAAAATGGTAAATGTCCACCCCCACACTTCAACACAACATTGACCTTAATATTTTCATCTAAGCGGGGAGAAGGAAAGAATAAACTTGTTTGTATCTCATGTGTCACGATGTATGGATTGGTGACCCAATGCTTTCCTTAGGGAATATACTTCTTAGAATAGGTGGTCCATCTGTTCATCCGCTCTATCAGTTTGGTCTTGAATATCATGACAGGGAGCTATGACTTCACTTTTAAGGGTGTTAAAGTCATAGTTAACATTACGCCTATCTGAAGGACCTGCAGAAGAAGTTGATGAAGAAACATTTGATAGAGGAGTTGGGTGATATTCAAGAGCTGGAGGAGTCTTAGGTGGTAACACCAGTTTTAACGGTTGTGATCACTTATCTTTTTAGGATTTGGAAGGGTGAACTAGTGAACAACTTTGCTCACAATTACTATCTTGAACTCATTTGGTCCCTCTCACCTTACCAGACTTGTATTTATGCAGTGGTCTAGATCTAGAAAGTTATATCCGCATATAGGAGTTACGTGAGCTACTTGGTTGTGTAGGCCTAAGGTTAAGGCAATGTGGGTGACTGCACCACCTACCTAAATGTTTCATATGGTCTGGTTAGCGACTCTATCTAAACCAACAAGAAAGAATGCAACAAAATTATGAGGCGAGACTGAAAAATACTAAACATAATGGACACTTCTTCTTTACTGATTAGTCCAACATTATATGCCTTCCTAAAGATTGTCTGAGCTACAGCCATCTGAAAACACCTAATGGTTGGGTTGTGGATTAAGGTGTAGTTCATTCTCTTATAATCTGGTGAAAAATCCTCTGTGATGCCACCCCAGAAAAAATCTAATTCAGGTTACATATCATCACCTCCAAGTACCTTAGTGTAAACATGATGTCATAGGTGGAATCCTAAAAGTATAGCTAACTCTCGGTGGTTGAGTCGGTAATCGTGTCCAAACAGCCTAAAAATAACTAAGCCTTTATTATGTCCTAATCCTAAGTGAGGATGGTAATGAAAAGAACTTAGGAACTCCAAGGCCAGGTTTTGGTAAGTTGGTTGCTTCGCAACTGAGAAGCGATCCCAACCATTCTAGTTAAACATGTATCAGACGCTATCTCTGAGTCCTAAGGTTACTAGGCATGGGAAGTCTGGATATTGGGTAGGTGATATGATCCTTTCAGCTAAAACTTTGTAACGCCTTCTCTGGGCATCATTATTGAAAACGATCATCATGTTGTCTTTGTGTTTCATTCTGAAATAATGTTAGTGGAAAATTTTGCTAATGAGAATGTAGTGGACCTGAAAAGAGAAACACATAAACAAAGTTAGTGAATAAATAAAAAAAAGTTTATATTTTGCCGTTTAATTTATTTTGGATATGGAAAAACGAAAAGAAATATGTGGGTTGCCTCCCACGTAGTGCTTTTTTTTACGTCGTTAGCTCAACACACTTTTAAAGCTTATTCCTCGGGTGGACTAGCAGGTGGCTCAGTCAATTTCCAGCTAGGGTAGTGACCTATCATTTCATCACTATGATAGTGCTTGAGCCTCTGATTGACTTACTCCAAATTTTGTTTGCTCCATATGGCATAACTTTTAGTACTTCAAATGGTACCGACCATCAGGAACAAAGTTTTCATGGGAACAGTCTCAATCTGAAGTTAAAAAGGAGTATTAGTTCCTCTATAGAAAATTTTCTTCTAGGAATACGATTATCATGACATCTTTTTGTTCACTCTTTGTAAATCTGGGAATTTTCATAAGCACCCAACCTTAGTTCTTCTAACTCATGAATATCTAATAACCTTTTTCCGGCGGCAGCTTCATAATCAATGTTTAGGGTCTTCACAACCCAATAAGCTTTATGGTTTAGCTCAACCGGTAGGTGACATGATTTTCTGTACACGAGTTTGAATGGTGTTGTCCCTAAGGGCGTATTATAGTCTGTCATATATGCCCACAATGCTTCGTTTAGCTTAGACGACCAATCCTTTCTGTAGGTTTTAACAATCTTCTCTAAAATCTACTTAATTTCTCTATTGGAAACCTATACTTGCCCACTTGTCTAAGGGTGATATGGTGTAACAATTTGATGTCGCACCCATACTTGTGTAAGAGCTTCTCGAATATCCTAAATATAAAGTGTCATCCTTCATCCATTATGACTAAACTTGATACTCCAAACCTAGGAAAGATATAATTCTTAAACATTTTAATTACAACTCGTGCATTGTTTGCAAGAGAAGCAATGGCTTCTATCCACTTGGATAGATAGTCAACGACTACGAGTATGTACTTATTTCCCCTCGAGGATGGAAAAGAACCATGAAATTGATTCCCCACACGTCAAATACTTCCACCTCTAATATATTTCTTAAAGGAATTTCATCTTGTCGAGAAATGTTTTCGGTGTGTTGGCAACAATTACAGTTCACGATCATAGCATGGATATCGCGCCATATGTTAGGACAATAAAGGCTAGCATGAAGAATCTTGGCACATGTCTTAGAAGTACTTGCATGTCCTCCATAGGTAGAGGAATGATAATGGTTTATAATGCTCTCGATATCCTCTTCAAGAACACAACGACGAAAAAGTCCATTGGTTCCTCTCTTACAAAGAAGGGGTTCATCCCCATAAAAGTGCTTTAAGTCATGAAAGAATTTCTTCTTTTGTTAGTAGGTCATATTAAGAGGTAAAACTTTAGCTGCTAGGCAGTTTACGTAGTCACCATACCATGGTACAGTCTTGTGTACTACGATATCTTCCTCTTCTATCTCGCCCTTAACATTTTATTATTTTTCTTTGAGATAATTGTGATAGTAATTACAACTCATTCCTTCGATGTCATCTAATGCGACTAGTATATCGTAAGTGAAATCATCACTTATAGGTACATGTTGTGGCTTTAGATTCTCTAGTCTTAAAAGGTGGTCAGATACCACGTTCTCGGTCCCTTTCTTGTCTCAGGTTTCTAAATGGAATTCTTGGAACAATAAGATCCATGAAGTAATCTGGGTTTTGCGTCCTACTTGGTAAAAAAAATATCTTATAGCAGCATGATCTGTGTATATAATAATTTTGGCACCTACTAAATGAGAACGGGATTTATCGATTATGAATACTACAACTAAAAGTTCTTTTTCAGTAATGACATAATTCATTTGGGCAGCGTCTTAGGTTCTGCTCATATAGTATATAACATGTAGTTTCTTGTCTTTTTGCTGTCCTAAGACAACGCCTACGGCATAGTCACTAGCACCACACATTATCTCAAATGGTTGACTCCAATCAAGAGGTTGCATGATATGTGCAAAGATTAGTGCTTGCTTAAGTAGGTTTAATGATTCTAAGAATTTTTCGTCGAAAATGAATTCGACGTATTTCATCAGAAGACCGGTTAATAGTTTAGTAATTTTTGAGAAGTCTTTAATAAAACGTCGGTAGAAACTGGCATGTCCAAGAAAGCTTCTAACTTCTCTAATTGTTTTAGGTGGTTGAAGTTTTTCAATGACCTCGATTTCTGCTTTATCAACCTCTTTCGGACACAATGTGTCTTAGAACTATGCCTTCCCTTATCATGAAGTGACACTTATCCCAATTTAGCACAAGGTTGACTTTAACACACCTTTCTAGTACTTTTTCTAAGTTAGCTATGTACACTTTGAAGGTAGATCCGCAGACAGAGAAATCATCCATGAAAACTTCCATGATATCATTAAGGAAGTCTGTGAATATTGCCATCATGCATCTCTGGAAGGTTGCAGGATCATTTTATAATTTGAATGGCATTTGTCGATAGCCGAATGTTCCACAAGGACATGTAAAAGTAGTTTTCTCTTGGTTATCTGGATGAATTGGAATTTGGAAAAATCCTGAATAACCGTCTAAATAGAAAAAATATGAATGTCTAGCTAAATGTTCAAGCATTTGGTCAATGAACGGAAGTGGAAAGTGTTCCTTCGGGTTGCTTTGTTTTTCTTTCTGTAGTTTATACACATATGCTATCCAATTTCTACTCGTTTGGCAGCAGAATCCCTTTTTTTATTCTTAACAACTGTGACACCTCCTTTTTTAGGTACAACATGCACGAGGCTAACCCATTGACTGTCGAAGATTGGCTAGATCATAATAGGGTTAGTCCTCCTCTAGTGTCCCCTAGAGGCTTTTGAGTCCTCTTCTAACATAATTATGTGCGTGCACACAGATGGGCTTATTCCTTTCAAATAAAAATGTTGTAGCCTAAGGTTGTAGGATACTTTTTCAAAACCATTAAGAGTTTCTCTGTTTCTTATCTATTAAGATCAACATTAACTATGATTGGTCGATCAAGTCTTTTATCAAGAAACTCGTATATTAGGTTTTTAGCTAGTTCTTTAAGTTCTGATGATGGTTTCTTTGAGCTCAGCATAACATCTGATGTAAGCGCTAAACACTCACAAAGGCTATCAGCAGCATATTGTCGATGGTATTCATCTTCGTATTCTTATAAAATTTATTCAAATGGAAGTTCTACTAATTCAGTAATTAGTTGAAGTGGTTTAGAAACTAGTTCTTTAATGCATTTAGCAGGTATCATCTATAGATGAGGGTTTTAGAAACTAGGAAATGATGAATTCAATTTTCTCTTCTCCTACCTCAAATGCCAACTTCCCTCGTTTTACATTTATTATCGCACCGGCTGTGGCTAAGAAATGTCTACCTAGTATGATAGGTATATTCGAGTCTTCCTTTATATCCATTACTATGAAGTCAGTAGGGATATAAAATTGGCCAATGCAAATTGGAATATTTTCCAGCATTCCCACAGGGTATTTAACAGAACGGTCTACAAATTTAAGTGACATTCTAGTTGGTTTTAAGTTTCCTAACTTTAGTTTTTCACATTTGGAAAGAGGTATCAAACTAACACTAACTTTGAGATTGCATAATGCCTTGTCGATGACAAACTTACCAATCACACAGGGAATCAAAAGACTACCAGGGTCTTTCAATTAGGGTGGCATGTTTTTTGGATAATGGTACAACACTCTGCGGTGAGCGCCACAGTCTCCTCATCTTCAAGTTTCTTTTTATTCGACAATATCTCTTTTAGGAACTTCGCATATGATGGCATCTGAGTAACGGCCTCAGTGAAAGATATATTGACCTAGAGTTGCTTTATGAGCTCGATAAATACCTTAAACTAACCTTCATTCTTAGATTTGGCGAGTATTTAAGGGTATGATATCTTTTGTTTATAAGGTGGCAGAGGCACATACGGGTTTTCTTTTTCAACAGCCTCTTCAGTAGCAAGTGTTGTCTCCTTATTAATTATTGTTTTTCCTACTTGATTTCCATCAATGACCTTTTCAGGTTGTTCCTCCACTCTTCAATACATCGCAGTGTTTTCAACTCTTAGATCTACGGGTCCATCCAACTCTGCCCCACTTTGTAGTGTGATAGTGTTTGCATGGCCTTTAGGATTTGGTTGAGGTTGGCCAGGAAACTTGCTAGCAGGAGCAGCAATGACTGCTTGTTGCTAGACTTGGTTGCCAATTGTTTCACCAGCTCATGAGTAGCAATGGCATCAACCTTGGTTGCCAATTGTTTCACCAGCTCATTAGTATAAATGTTTTGATTCATGAATTCTTTGTTCTGCTGGGTCTATGATGCGATGAAGTTTTCCATGATGAGCTCTAAATTCAATTTTCTAGGAGCATGAGGAGCAACAGGGGATACTTTTTGGAAATTCTAAGGATTAAAAGGTGGAGGACTTAGAGCAAACAATGTGTTATTGTTCTTGTAATAAAAATTATGATGGTTCTTCCATCCAGGATTGTAGGTGTTCGAATAGGGATTTCCTTGGGTATAGTTAACTTGGTCAGGGACAATCGCTGTCAAAAGTTGGAATTCAATAGTTATGTGCCCTTGGACTCCATAAATATCACAATTTGGAGCTACAACAGCCACGATGGTTAGAGTGGTGATAGCTAGATTGTTAATCTTTTGGGCAAGTGCCTCAACCTTAGAATTTACGTGATCAATACCATTGATTTCAAACATTCCTCCTTTTGTGTGGGCTTTCTCAACTTGAACTCATTCAATTCCCCATTGGTAATGGTTTTAAGCCATGTTTTCAATAACCTGGTAGGCTTCGTTGAAGGGTTTATCCATTAGGGCTCCGCCAGCAGCAACGCCTTTGGTCATTCTTGTGTTGTAGAATAGACCATTGTAGAATCTATGAATGATAAGTCATTCTCGTTCTGTATAGTCTCATCATGTCTTTATATCTTTCCCACATTTCAAAGAGTGTTTCTGTTGCACTATTTGCAGCAGATACGGTTTCAATTAAAAAATGTTGGTCTAGGTTGCAGGTGGAATAATGCTTGAATGTGGTTTATCTTGAGATGGAACATCATAATCTTTAAGAGATTTTGTATCAGGTGCAACCATAGGTGTAAATATGGCTCGATGTTGTTAAATCCTGCGCCTTAGACGAATAAAACTCTCTTCGTCAATTTGTTGTTCTAACTCATCTCTCTTTGAGTGAGTCCTGGGCATATAACCAATGAACAAAAGGGGAAAATTGCCTTTGTCTATACGGCGCAACAATGGAGTTACGATATTGACTAAACTGGTCTCCGGAAGCGGCGCCAAAAGCTTGATGTGCTTCGTGTGGTAGCTTATTCGCAAGTTCACGAACCCACAAAGATCAATAGTCAATCTACCTCTATCTATTATCGCTATGTAAATCTAAAGCTAGTCAGATATATTTAAGATTTTTATGAAGAAAAATTAAAGTTGGAACTGAAATTTTCTTTATAAAATATTAATAAAAGCGAGATCGAAACGTAATTTCCTATCGCATGTTTGGGACTCAATAAATTTTGGCACATGTTTTAATTAGAAATATTTTTCGGAGGAAAAATTACTTTAAAAACACTACTCACTCTCGCTCAGCCCGTGTTATGTTTTGTAATCGTAAATGCTTTGATGTCGCTTCACAGGTTACAATTTCGAAGAAAAAAAATTGAAAACGAATAAGCCCTAATTAATTACTAAAGTGTCACCTCTATTTTTAGAAATTAAATATCTAATTTTTCAAATTGGGCATCAATCTCACACTGTCGCGTTGTTGACCAGTACCTGAGTGCTTTCTTTTTCGTGCAAAACTTTTGACTTTAAAACTAAAAATTATAAACGGAAAAATAAATTACTATAAATTCAACGCCAACTTAATTTACCAAATCTTGTCGGAATGATAGTCCTCACATCCCAAACTCTAGAAACTTAACTAGATATAATTGACATAAAACTCATTTTACTATAATTATGCAAACAAAGTAGAAACACGAACATGATAATGAATAATTATAGTACCAAAAACTTGCTATATATATATATATATATATATATATATATATATATATATATATATATATATATATATATATATATATATATATATATATATATATATATATATATATATATATATATATATATATATATATATATATATATATTTATATTTGTCAAATACATTAGGTGCCAATTCAATTCAAATCAGTATATGTTTGTAATACTAGTGGATGATAATAATATGTGAAACTTAGAAACAACGATAATAACAATTGGAATGGATTAAACAATTAAAAAAAGTAAAAACAATGTTAAGACTTAAAGTAAACAAGTGCAAGAAATTAAAGAAGGTAAATGCTTATTGAAAATAATGCAGTGCAGGAAATTGAAACTGGAAAAACTTGAACGGAAAATTTCTGAATTAAAATAGCGGCAAGATTAAATAGTTATTGATCCAAGTATAAGCAGAGAACTCTGAATTCGTAAAACAATGGTGTACTAATTGTCCGATGTGAACAATTGAGTACTTTTACAATATAAGTTATCTGCCTACTTAATACTAAAAAACTTGGACAAGAAAATCCTAAAAACTAAGCCTATATATAGTGTATTAGCTGCTGAACTGTTGCAAAATTCGTGTAGAGGCCAGTTGAGAGAAAGATGTGAGAGTGGGAGAAGAACATATCATAAATTTGTTAAAATTATGGGCACGAAGTCCATGGCAAACGCCATGAGTTCAATATGGAAGACGTGGAAAATGAAGGGGCCATGGCGAATTCCATGCTCCTGTGGCGAATGCCACAAGCTAAAATCATACACTTTTGAATTTCTTCATGCTAGGGTCTCCTTTTCTTCACTTTTGGCCAATTTGGCTTCATTTTATCTCATGCTAACTCCTATATGGGAAATATCTGCAACACAAACAAAACACCAATGTAACACTACATATAAACATAAAATGAATGTAAAATGGATATAAATGCATGCGTATCATGTCAGAAAATGCTATAAGTTTCATGGTTATCACATATGTTGTTGTGAAATTGACGAACAAACCATTTCAAATCCATGATTAATTGATGAAAATTTGCATGTTAATTGATAGATAATTGATGCTTTGATGTTAGTTATTATATTCCATGTTGTTGTTGTTTGATTTGGGGTTAGGGGAGGAAAATCAGAGTTCTGATTTGAACTTCCACAGAAAAATGCACTCCTGCCTTCTGGTTCAGGGTGATGGGCATCACCCTAATGAAAACTCTGTCGTTATTGCTTTAGAGGTGCTGACATGTAGTTTTTGGACGAGTAGACGGTCATGGTCCCAAGGTGTGGTTGGTAGGAACGGTCATCATAGGGACGACATGTGAGATGACATGGACGGTGACGGGCGTCACCTTGGTGACGGGTAATCTGTCATTCATCCAGAATGAACGTCATTCGCTCAGTTGCATGGAATTGACTTGTCGTTTTGATTTTTTGTGTTGCTGTTAATTGGCTATTGTTTGGAGGTAAATGATGTTGTTGATTATGTTTTTATGGATTTAATCCACTTGTTTTGTATGGAGAATGTTATTGTTGTTATTATGGTGATTGTAATGTAATCATTTGGTATTATTGCATGTTATGATGAGTCATGTATCATGATGTTAGGAATTATGTCCAGTTTTGGTGTCCTTTGGTTACATGGTGATGATTCAGGAGAGATTAGCTGGTTCTGTATGGGAATCAGTGAAGCATTACCTATGGTGATGGTAACAGTTTTGGTATGCTCTGGTTTTATGATGGGGATTCAGGAGCGAGATGGACTTGTGTTGTCTATAATGGTACCACGAGCATGGTTGAGTCTTGGTGTTGAGTAAATTTTCATTCATTAGTTGCATATGTATGGAATGATTATGCTGCTATTGGTGATTGAGAATGCTTTGGTGATGTATCTGATTGAATTATGTTGAATAATTGCTAACTTTGTTTAATACACCCTTGATATTGTTGCACCATTATATATTATGAGCGTATTCTCATCCCTTTGTTATTTATGTGGTTCTGTGCTCCTTCTTGGGATACAGATGAGAAGGTAAATGAGTAGCTGCTTAGAGGCTAAAGGATGGCATAGAGGTTGTTCTTCCTTTTTCCAGTTTTATGCGATTATTTAGTTTTCGTTAGTCTAATATGTAACAATGGGCGGATGAACGTTTCATTTTGCTTATTGTCATTACTTGCAAGTTTGTTGATGTTTAAGGAATTTGGCCATAATCATGTTTTAAACTATGAGACTAATTTGGTTGTTGAATTATTTTCAATTGATTTATTTCTGCTACAATAAGCCTATGTAAAGGTGAGCATGTGATGACATATGTTTAATTTATTGCATGTTTCATCTAAACCGTGTTATGGAGATAGTTATGTTGTCTTTGAGTGAAACCCTATGTGTTTAGTTGTTTGTTTTTGTATTATTTTGTGTTTTAGGGTTTTGGGTGTTACGTAGTGATATAAGAGTAGGTCAGTCCATCAAGCTAAGTTTTTGGCATGTTAATTATCCCTAGTATGCGACATGTGTATGTACATTGTCGATGCATTGTTTCTTCTAATATTTATTTTTTGTTATGCATAATGGCAAGAAGAAACGATCACGATATTACTGATGCTTTGGAATTAGTGGCTCAGGCGCTGCAGGGTCAGCAAAATTAGGCTGATGATAAGTTCCATGGTTTGTAGAAATATTATAGGAATACTTTGTTGACATTCAAGGGCATGTATGGTCTGGGGGTGCTCAGGTATGGCTTAGAGAAATCGATTAGATTTTCCGAGTGTTGGCATGTACTGAGGAATAAAAGGTATTGTTTGGTACTCACATGTTATCTGAGGAAGCTGAAGACTGGTGGAATAATGCACGCTTGAGACTAGAGGCTATTGGTGCTAAGAGTACTTGGGCTATGTTTAGAGCATAATATATTGAGAACTAGTGACAGTTGCAGAGTATGCTGCCAAGTTTGAAGAACTAGTGAAATTTTGCCCATACTATAATGGTGCGGATGTGGAGGGGTCGAAGTGCATCAAGTTTGAGAATAGACTGCACCCTGAAAAGATCATTATGCTCTGCACGAGAAAGATACACAAGTCAAGCAAAGAAAGTCCAAACAAGCATTTCTGTGATCTAGTTGTATGATGATATCACAATATGTTGAAACTTTATTAGCATAAATTCATCACTATTGGAGAATTACACTTCTTTGCCATTGCCAACTTGTAGTCCAACCTTGAAATTCTGAATTAAAACCTAATCAATCAGAATGCACACAAATTTCTATCTAGCTCTAAAGAATTGTTTATTTTCATACAATAGAGATAAATAACATGCTTAAGCAAAAATGCATCAAAATTTAACTAACTTTTAAGATGAAATACATATGAGACATTATCATGATGCCACTATACACTTATAGGTTGAAAAACACAAAGTTTTTCAATGAAGTTTTTAGAAGTGGGCACACATGAGGTTAATCATATAACACATTTATCACACATTTTAGAGCATAACAAGCAACAACATAAGACATGGCATACACGTAGTACATGTAGTTTAAAACAAACTTACGCACAAAGAAATAAGTGAAACAATATTACCTCACAGACGAAAGAAGGAGGAAGTAATCACCTATATTTCTTTTACTTATATAGCCACTGATGAAATACCATTGTTATCAATTTGATTTCATCTAATTTGTTTTCATAAACATATTTGGTACCTATATATTGATGATCTCGCGAAAGTTGGACAAGGTCCCACACAACGATTTTAACTCAAATAACATGCCATTAGGTCAATGCTCATCAAAGAGGACAACTTAATGATTTAAGATAATAATTGAAACACAATTTAAGAGATACTAAAAATACTTATCTAGAAGCGTATAGTCACACTTTTGGTCAATTTTCAAGATATTGTAGAAGACTTATCCTCTCTTGACTTGTTGATTATCTTTTCTCCTCCTCAAGTTCTACCATTTCCCAGTGATCAATCCATCTTTGGTGACTTTGAGTATGTCTTCTAAAGATTCATTTGCATCATGAAAAATAAAAATAAAAAACCTTTCCTGACGTTTCTCGGATACAATACATCACAAGTGATTCAACCTTAATAATAGTAAGTATTCTCAAGCACTTATAATATCAAAGATAGTAGTGAAAAAGGGGTTTACCTACAATACCTATTTTACAATTTAGCAGTTATATGTGTTAACTTCATAGATCACAACATCCTTCTTTTTTCCCCACAAAGTCAATGAATAAGGAGATGTTACCTTTTTATATGCCTTGAGGATCCCTTGTTTAGATCCCATACTCTCTTCAAGGAGTCAAGACATTTTTTCCACAAAGTCAATTAATAATGCTAGGTACCCAATTTTCATTGGGTCTTTGAGGGTGAGTGGAAACATTGTTGCATTTGGGAAACAATTGAAATACACCTTTAGGAATCAAATATCTCCTAAATTTGCATATAGCGAGGGTATGACCTGTCTTACAACAATATTGACAAGTCAAATGATGATGAGAGTGACTTTCGCTATTAGACTCCCTTACAAAATAATTGTACTTCTAGTACGACACATTTAAAGATCTTTTGAATTTTTTAAGATTAAGAGCAAAGGTAAGCTTTGGTTCTAAAGCCTTGTGTAATTTGAATTTTAGAGTATTAATCTCTTTTTGGAAAAAGTGACAAGTTTTACAACCAAACCAAGATGATTTATCTTCCTCATAATTAACTTTTGAAGCATCTAACATGGATTTCTTAAAAGCTTCCATTTGTTTTTCAATTTCCAAAACTTTGGCTTCTAAGTATGAAAAATTATTTTATTTGAAGCCAACCTTTTAAAAGCATCTACGGCTTCACAATATAGATTTTTAAAAGCAGTTTGTAATTCAGAATAAGACATTTCATCAATTGGTTCATATTTAGAATGAATTTCATTTTTCTTCTTATGATGATGGTCCATGAGGAAAAAATTTGCCTATTCATCACTTTCACTTGAGCTACCTTCACTTGAGGATTCACTATCTTTTGCCCAAGCTATGTATACTCTTCTAGGTTTGCTAGATTTCTTGTATTGACCCTTACCTTTATCCTTCTTTAGTTGTGGACAATCCGACTTGTAATGAACAAATTTACCACAATTAAAACATGAACCTTTGGATTTTTCTTTATTATTCTCATCTTGCTTTGAGGAGTTAACTTGTCTTCTAAAGTTGATGAGATTGTTGTCAGAGTGTTTTACTCCATTTCTCTTAATGTACTTATGATACCATTTAACAGACAACCCCATTTCTTCATCATTCGACTTCTCATTATCACTATTTCCACTTTTATAATGCTTTTTTAGTTGAGGAATTGGAACTAGAAGCCACAAGAGCAATTAATTTCTTTTCCATATCCTTTTACTTGTTGATTTCTTTCTTAACCTTCTTCTCGTGCTTCTCTAATCTAATGAGCTCTTGCTCATGTTCTTAAAGTTTACCAAAGAAAGTAGTAGTTCCAAAGTTAATTGGTTATTAGCTTCCTTGGTGGTGGTGGCCTTAGGTTGCCATTCCCTATTAAGACATCTCAAAATTTTGTTAGTAGAAATATCATTGAAAACCAACTTACCAAGTTCATTCAAACGGTTTACAAGATGAGTGGACATCTTTTGCATATCGGCAATGAATTCACCATGCTTCATATGAAAAAGTTCAAACTCTTGGTTCAAAGTATTGATTCTAGTTTGTTTGACTTTTTTTGTACCCTCATGGGCAACTTGTAATGCGTCCCACATAGCTTTAGCGGTTTCATAATGAGAAACACGATAATATTCATCAACTCCTAAAGCGAAGATTATAATGTTTCTTGTTTTCTAATCACAACACCACTTTTTCTCATCTTCTGCATCTCATTGTTCTTCCGATTTAGGTACAATAACACCATCCGCATAGTCATAGTAATTTTAAATGGACCATTTTGGATGGTGCTTCATACTTTTATATCAATAGAATTGATATGGATATGCATACAATCCTTCAAATAACCATAGTTATCGCCATTGAAAACTGAAGCTTTATTATATGTCCCTTTTGGTTCGGAAGCCATAATCTAATATGTGAATTTGAAACACAAAATAAATAAGTGCTCGTGATACCACTTGTTAGACGAAGGCAACGATCTAGAATGAAGGGTGACTAGATCGCCACTAAAAAATTTCTTACTAAAAATTCTGCTTTGAAAAACATTTTCTATGGCAAGCGAAAGAAAATCTGGATCGACACTCTTATATCTGAATTGTTATTGAAACAATCAGATATGTGTATAAATCGTAATAAACGTATACTATATATGAGAAGGGAAATCAATATGTTTGAATTAAATTACACATAGATAAACGATTTCCAATTAAATACAAAAATAAACTTGACTTAGGAAATTTGTCGAACACTTAGTGTGCAGTCAATTTATCAAACATTTGGTGTGCAATACGCCAAGCTTAATTCTCTTTGTGCTGAAGGTGTGACAAATAAATTACAATTGTTTAGATCACAATGGTTTTACAAAAACAGTTTAAGATACTTCAACACAACCAGAATTTTCAACTAAACAAATTACTCACTAAGTGTGTTATCAAATTGAGAGAGAGAGAGAGAGAGAGAGAGAGAGAGAGAGAGAGAGAGAGAGAGAGAGAGAGAGAGAGAACACCAAGATTTGTTTAGGAAGTTCCTTAGTTATCCTCATTATGGGTACGTCTGCCCTCAATTCAAAATAGAATTGAGATATTGTAATTAACCTTTGCAATAGTTGTTTACAAGAGAACTAATAGCAATTCAAACCCCTCAAATATTATGTTTTATGTTGATCGTAGTTTCTTCTCTTCCCTTGATCTTAGCTAGATCAAGTCACACAAGACTTCCAATTGATCCTCCGGTTACCGCTACTTCTTTGACTAAACCTTCTTTCTTCAAAACTTTCACTCGACTGAATCTAAATTAAGAAATCTTAACCCAAGTCTTTCAATTGATCTTCGAGTTACTGCTACTCATTTGAAAAACCCTACTTTCCAAAGCTTTCACTTGACTGAATCCAAGTTGCAAAGACTTGTGCAAAAATCTCCAAATCAACCCTTGAATTTGGAGGAAAAACCCTAAAGATTTTATCAATGAAACTCCCAAAGAAAAACTCAACCCAATTTGATTACAACAACCTAAATCGGACCTTATCAGTCTATTCTTGATGAAACTCAACAAAAATGATTGTGTGTAGTTGTTGAATGTATGCAAAGAAAGGTTGAAGATGATGAGAAAATTTTAAGTGTGTCCTTGGTTTCAATTTCTCAAAAATGATGCATGATGCATAATTTTATGTTTGTGTGTGTAGAGAAAATAACAAACAAAAGAGATTATTTTTAGCAAAAAATACAAGTTTTGAAATGATTGAGTCAATACATGTATTGGCTTCAAACATGATGTATTGACTCCAAATTCTCATGAGTCAACACATGGGGATTGTAATTGATACAAATCCATAATGATTCGATACATTAAAGGTAGAAAAATCCGCTGTAAAAATTTCTTCAATAGGATTCGACTTCAATCCAGGATAAGTTGACTCAATCAAAACTTGTATTGACTCATAAATGGTTTGTATCGATACATAAGAGGTAGGGACATTATTTTGAAAAACTCTTTCAATTGGAGTCGACTTCAATACAGGATGAGTCGACTCATTCGTAACATGTATCGACTTAGGCTGCCTTTGTATCGATACATACGAGGCAGGGATAAGCGGAATCATGTTGCTAAAAAAACTTTCAGAATAAGTCGACTCATTTGTAACTAGTATCGACTCAAACAAGGAAGGGATGTGTTTTTCACCATTTTTCATTATGTATTGCCTCATAGGCATGATGTATTAACTCATAAACTTGTTTTTCATGAAAAATCATAATTTTTGCTTGTAATGGCTATCGTTTTTAAATATCCTATTATGATGATACACTTTAGACATAGACAGTAAGATCCAATATACACAAAGAACTAATTGACTTAGTTTTGACATCATTCAAACCATACCTAAGAGACTAGTGCATTCACACAATTCCTTTTAAATGTTGATATCTTGAGTAAGACCCCCATTTACCAGCACCATAAGATTACCACAAAAAATACAAGCTCTCATCCAAAACCTCCATTTCTCATTAAACCCAAATATGATAAGTATGTAATCTAGAAAGTTCCAACTAACCGAATCATACACTTTCTTAAAATCCACCTTAAGAATGAGGCAAACTCTTTTAGATCTCTTAGCCAAGTTCACCACCTTATTGACAGTCACTACATCGTCAACCAGCAGCATTATCTCATTAAGAAAAATTGATTAGTGGATATGAGTTTATCCATCACTAACCCAAGTCTAATACCTGACACTTTAGCTACTAAGTTGTACAAAGATCCAACCAAAGAAATAGACTTAAAATCTCAAAAAAAAAAAAAAAAAAAAAAAAAAAGGAAGAATTAACCTTAGGGGATTAAAGTCACAAAAGTATGATACAAAACTACGAGATAGAGATACAAAACAAAACGACAAAATTTATCACGTAATCCTTAAGTCAACATTTAGCCAGTTCTAGAATCTTTTTAAGAGAAATTAAAAATCATCCAAATCTAAATTTTTGTTATCATCACACTAGGACACTTCATAATTTAATATATATATATATATATATATATATATATATATATATATATATATATATATATATATATATATATATATATATATATATATATATATATATATATATATATATATATATATATATATATATATATATATATATATATATATATATATATATATATATATATAATATTAATATTTGACTTAGAACACCGAAAAGATCAACATGCCCTGCACGAGAAAGACACACAAATCAAGAAAAGAAAGTCCAAACAAGCATTTCGTGATCCAGTTGTAGGATGATATCACAATATGTTAGCGTAAATTCATCCCTATAGAATAATTACACTTCTTTGCCATTGTCAACTTGTAGTCCAGCCTTGAAATTCTGGACACAAACCTAATCAATATGAATAAACACAAATTTCTATCTAGCTCTAAAGAAAAATGAAGCCCTGTCTGTGCCTATAAGTTTTTTGTTGACAAAGTCTTATAGCTATAATTTTTATGAAACCCTATAGCTATAACTAGTTAGGTTATATATTGTCTAGTTTTTTATTTATAATAACTCACATTATATTTTATACATTACAAAATTGATATGAGTCTATAATTTATATTTGCAATATAAAAACTATCCGCATAATTAACCTGCTGAACTCATGATATGGATATGAACAAGGTTTTTGTTGGTGCAAATATTCAAAGTTTGAAATGCGATTGTTGTACGATTCCCAATGCGATGGTACCTATATCTTGATTTATAGTGAAAGATGATGGATAAATGCATGCATTTGGCCACAGTTATGATTACGTGAACATTTGGTCTGTCAAATAAGTTACGTAAACATTTACAGTGTGGTCCTGCGTCTAAGTGAAAGAGACAACACACTTTATGCATGTATGAAAACTGATGTTTATGTTTCTTTTATACAAGAGTTATTTATGTCATAAACAGCTGTAAAATAGTTTTTATAACTTTTATTTGTTGTATGCTGAATCTAGAAATCAGTCTGGAGCCGGAGTTGATGGCAGCGCACCAATGTGTATGGATTTGGGGAACGGTTCAGTTCATCGGAGTTCAAATCCATATTCTTAATTTACATGTATTTGATTTCTTTGTTTTGTTATATATATATATATATATATATATATATATATATATATATATATATATATATATATAAATAGATAGATAGATAGATAAATATATAGATAGATAGATAGATAGATAGAGTTGTTCTTTATTGAATGACATTTATTTTGATTGTCATTTATCTTTTTTTCCCATCAAATTTTTTGGTGCGATTGAACCTTTCAATTTCGCAACATTCCTTAAGAACAATTTCATTTTCTTTAATTTTTAACTCTTCAATTCTTTTTCGGACTAGAATTTATATTTCACATTCCCGGCCAATCTAATATTCCTAAGTTAGTCCACCTAAAACGATCTTTGATATTATAATAGCTTCAAATATTTCTTTGCAAGAGTTTTACAAAACGGTAAACTAAATAATACCATCTAAAATTGGTAAATTAACAAACTTGACCTAGCCCCCTATTTATAGATTTACAACAATTAATCTCATTAACTAGGCGAGTTATACGTTGCCAAACGAATTTTGATTTTTGGTTGCTTCACACCAAAGTATTCTTAAACCTCCTTGTTATCTACCATAACTTTGCTAGGTTAGATGAAGATTCATCTGTTTTTTTTCCAACACTTTTCCAACCTGCCTTAAATACTGATCTTGACGGCTAATTAGAACCTGAAGTGGGCCAAAGACAATGTCTATGATGCTGGGTGTAAGAGAAGATGAGGGGGTGCACCTGCAAGGCACTCCGATGCTAAAGTAAGAATCGAAAGAAAAGAAGGCAAGTACAGAGTATGTGTGTATTATGATGAATATTGAATATCTGATTCTTTCGAATGATAGGGTTTTTATAGTGCCCACAACACTTGGCCACTGATCCCTACTTTCGTGGCGAGATAATTGTTCCTAAAGAATAGTTAACTGTCAGAAACTAGACGTTAGGACAGGCAGAGGTGCCCAAAACTAGCCGTGGTTACGGGCATGAGCGCAGTAACGGGCACAAGCGTCGTGACTGTTTCTGGATGGTGGAACCGTGCGTGACGGGAAATAAATGACTAGGAGAAGTAACCGACCCTGGGGTAAACCGACCAACTTCCCCTGGAGGAGGGGCAGAAAGGTAAATGCACCCTAAAATCGGTTGGACTTAGGCAATTTGGTCATTTTAGGAGAAGAAGTGGATTTGGCCATGCCTAACCCTTGAGCCAGTCTGGAACAGGAGCCACCCAAGTCGTTGCTCCCAAGCATGGGATTGATGACTTAAGGATAGTCCGCAATCCCGAGGAGGACCGGGCAAGATTGTCACTTGTTGCTGAGATGAGGCTGTTACTTGGTGCCCGAGGGAATTTATGCTCGGGGGACCTGTAACGTTGCATGACGGGAAGCTAAAGGTACGGAGAGTCCAACGATTGATGGGATCTGAAGAGGTGAAGTGTCATGCGTGCCTCGAGCCATGTGCTGCATTTAATGTGTCATGATGGCTAGGTTAGGATCATGATGATGCCTCTAGCCGCGTGTGCTCGTGCACGTGCCACGGATCCTCTATAAATAGAGGGAGAAGCTGCTCATTTGCACTTTTCGTTTTCATCTCTACTCTTGCTTTCTGTTTCTGTAATCCGTTGTCATCCAATTCTGTCTGACCGCCGTCTGTTCACCGGGCAGAGCCTTTTGACCCCAAAATCCCTTTCTCGACCACGTAAGTACTTGAACTGATATCTTGTTACAAGCTTGTTTACTTTTTGCCTCTTAGAAAGCGTGTGGTTACGGTGAAGTTAGGTAGCGTAGGGGTTGTTTTTCGGTGGCTATTGGTGGCAGGCAGTGTTTTGACTACTTTCTTCTGCTGTCAGTGTCGCCGAAGCTTTTAGAAGCTTAGGATGTTTAATTTATTCTGATGTTGTTGCGACATGGAAAGAGTTTGTCACCGGCAGGAACCGTGACTTTCTGGTGTCCTCATGTGCTTTTCGGTGGTTTCCCAACGGAAATTCTGGGTTTTGTACCAGGGAAGCTTTTCCCCGCGCGTGTAAGGGGGATTTTCCCGAGAACCTCCTCGTATAGTGACTGTTCCATTTGAGTAGGGCTTAGGTCAAGGACGTTGTCCTCAGGAGTTTGCGCACCCTTTCACTTGACTAGCGGTGGAAAGATGGATTTGACTTTGTCATCGAATTCACTTTTATCCTTTCCTTTTTAGGTAAAAGAGATGTCGCGCGAAGCTGAAGAAGAAACCCTGAGAGATTTTTCCGAGGAGAGCTTCTCAGAGGATACTGAGACTGATGACACTTCCACGCCTCGAAACGTTGTGGAAGTGCTTATTTTGAGGACCACCGCGGTGAAACGGTCTGTGGTAGAGCCTGGGAAGCATGCCTCTCTTTTTGCTTCTTACACCAGGGATGTCTTCATGTCGGTGGGGGCTTAGGGAGATTGGAAGGTTCATTTCCCCATAGAGGACGACTGTATCTGCTCGTCGTACGGGGAGAAGTTCCCTATGTACGAATATGTCTTCAAGGAGATAGGGTTGAGGTTGCCATTTTCGGATTTTCAGAGGGCCTTCTTTGTGCACCTAGACCCAGCGCCTTCGCAGCTGCATCCAAACTCGATCGCTTTTATACGGGCATTTGAGCTGGTGTATGAGTATTTGGAGATCGGAGCTACCCTTCCTCTCTTCTTTACTGTCTTCCATCTCCAGCGACAAGTCTCAGGGAGGAAGCTCGGTTGGGTTTCCCTGAAGCAGGGGAGGAAGTTGGTCAAACCTTTTTTTGAGTCCATTAGGACTTTCAAGGAGAGGTTCTATATTATTGAGCCCGTGTTGGAGAAGGCCATCGAATCAACTTTTATCTGGGAGGTCTCGACGGACGAGGATGGGGAAACCTAAGTTGAAGAGCATGGCAAGGTGCTTGTGCGAAGGATGTTCAAGTTTCCCTTTTGCTGGAGCAGGGCTCATTTTCCTCGCCCCACCGACGAATACATCGCCACTCCTCACCAGTTGAGGGACGACGACCGAGCCAGCTATGCCAAGCTGGTGGCTTTTGTGTGCGACTTTCTTCCTGCCCAGTGCGTGACCCGTGATGGGAAGATTATTTACGAAGAAGATGGGGGGGCCCAGGTGGAGGCCCGATACATCAATATGAAGGAACTCCCCGAGTGTAGCACTCATGCAGAGGCTTTAGAACTTCAGGGTAGTCTTTTATTTCCTCTTAGTTTATATGAGTTGTTTTCTTCGCTAATTAACGTCCCCTTTTTTGCAAGTAACATGTCTTCCGCTCAAGAATGAATGATGAAAAATGCCTAGGCAAAGCTAAAGTGAGGCGCATCGATCAGGAAGAGTCACCTCAGCCAACGAGTGCTCCTCCTCAAACTGGATCAGGGACCTCCTCGTCTACCCCACCGACCGTCTAGACATCGCTCTTGCCTGTGAGCTCGAGGCTCAAACGCCAACGTACGGGCGAGATTGTGGACCTTAGCAAAGAAAGGGAGAATATCAAGTTTGAGATGCCTTCGTGCCTGCATAACAAGAGATTCTTCAAGGCTTCTTCTTTGGCAATTCCTTGGGCAGAGTCCCTGAAGCTCGAAGAGATGGGTCGCCCGAGCAAAAGGACCATGCTTGCTCATGATGCTTCTTCCCTAATGAGGATTCTGAAGATGGCGGTGGTTTACACCGAGGAGGATTCCCACTACAAATCTGAGCTGAAGAAAGCCCAGGTTGCGATAGCGGACCTGGAAAAGAAGGCTAAAACATCTTAGGAGGAGTGGGTTAGGGCCATCGAGGAGGCGGTGAAAAAGTGTCGAGAGGAGCTGTTCGCGGAGAAAGATATCCTTGCTGCTGAAAATAAAGTCGCTAAGGATTTGGTCGAGCAGATGAAAGTCGTTGTTGCCTCTGTCGAGGGTGAGAGCGAGGAAGTGAAACGACTCGGGTAGAGCTGGTCGCTCGCATTACCCAGACCAAGGATGATTGTGTGGCCATTGCCGAGGAGGCCTTGAACAACACCGTTGAGCAATTGAAGATCGTGAATCTCGTGGTTGAGTTGTCCACTGAGGGCACTTGGTATCTCTATAGCGTTGAGGGCGGCAGAATAGTCATCCTCGACTTCCTTCAAATCGGCGAAGAGCATGCGTAGGCTGCCCGTGAAGATCCTCAGCAGGCGGAGGATTGACTTTTCTCTTATTTGTACTTTTTGGCATGCGCGCCAAGTTTTTGTAATTCTATTCTTTTGTGTGGGGCTTGACCCCTTTGTATTGTAACAAGCACAATCGCGGTCCTTGTGGCTGTTTTAAAGTTAATATTTATTTTCGTGCATGTTTATACTTTGCTTAATTTTCTTTAAGTGTCATACGTTGCTCAATGCTCGTCGTATGAGCTACCTTAGTGAATGGTTTTGTTATGTTTTAGGGTATGCTCAACAAATGATGTTCGACAGTGAAGGGAACTGGTCAAAAGGCCTCGGTAGCTTCTGGGAAAGAGAGCGTAGCTCAGGTCGTGTTTGTGGCCTGAGTTCGCAGCGTAAACTTCCCATCACGAGTTGGGTGTTCTGCGTTTCATGGTACTTTGGCGATGGTGGGCTCGGCCAAGGGACCGCTGTTGGGCATGGGTTTTGCTCTTTCTCGAACAAAAGCATGCCTAGATTTACTTTAGTAATGCAACGCTTGTACCTGGCCGCGCACCAATGGTCGATAAGTTATGTTCGTCGTGTTGATGAAACACACAAAGAGTTAAGACCTTAGCTATAATATTGTTTTAGATTTTCAGCATTCCATGGTCGAGCGAGTTCTTCCCCGCTAAGATGTTCTAGGTAGTAGGCCCCATTCTGTATTTCTGCTCTAATACGGTAGGGTCCTTCCCAGTTTGCGGCAAGTTTTCCTTCACAAGAGTCTTTGTGATTCCTTCTTAAGATGAGACTGCCTATCTGGAATTATCGCCGTATGGCTTTGGAAATGTGCCTGATCGCAATTTTTTATTTTAATGAGGCCTCGCGGAGGACTTCTCCTGATCGGACCTCTTCGACGAGATCGAGCTCTTCCCCTAGTGGCTCGTTGTTTGTTTCCTTGTCTAGGGGTGCTTCAGTCCGCCTGGAGGGCATATGAGACTGAATGGGGATCATTGCCTTAGTCTCGTATGCTAGGCGAAAAGGGGTCTCCCCGGTCGAAGAATGGGGTGTAGTACGGCAGGCCCAGAGCACGCGGTGCAGCTCCTCGGCCCGCTGTTTCTTTGTTTCATCTAGTCTCAGTTTCAGGCCTCGTAGGATTACCTTGTTTTCTATCTCGACTTACCCGTTAGTCTGGGGGTACTCGACAGAAGCAAATTGTTGCTTGGTGCCCAATTGTGCGACAAACTCCTGGAATTTTTTACGTGAATTGTGTCCCATTATTGGTGACGATCGCTTGGGGGATGCCAAAGCAGGCAAGAATGCTTTGCTTGTAGAAATGAAGTATGTTGTGAGTTGTTATTTTGACTAGAGCCTCCGCTTTTATCCATTTTGCGAAGTAGTCAATGCCTACTATCAGGTACTTGTTCTGATTTGACCCTACAACGAATGGTCCTAGGATATCCAGGCCCCACCATGCAAAGGGTCACGTGGAGGACATTTCTTTGAGCTCATTGGGTGGTGCCAAGTACATGCCCCCGTGTCATTGGAATTTATCGTATTTCTTCACATGTTCCTTCGCGTCATGATGCATGGTTGGCCAGTAATATCCTGCACGTATAGCCTTTCTGGAGAAGGATCTCCCCCTGAGGTGTTGTGCGTTGATTCCCTCGTGGATCTCACGCAGGACATGGGCGACCATCTCTTCCTCGACACATTTGAGGAGAGGGATGGAATACCCTCTCCTGTAAAGCTTACTTTCGACCAGGACGTAGGAACAAGCTCTACGCCTGCCTGTGCTGGCTTCCTTGGGGTCAGACGGTAGTTCGTCCTTGTCAAGGTAATTGTATACGAGGGTCATCCAGCCATCGTTGTCGCTGACGACGTGCACGTCGAGGGTCGCAGAAGCTTTCTCAATGTTGAGTTGTGGAAGTACTTCCTGGATCACATATTTGTTTCTCCCCTTCTTTCTCGTGCTCGCCAATTTCGACAAAACATCCGCCCAGACATTGTAGTCGCGGGGATCATGTTTTACTTCCACCGATGTGAACTTTGTCATCTTTTCCTTGACTAGGGTAAAGTATTCAGACATATTGTCATTCCTTACCTAGTACTCTCCCCAAACCTGGAGGGCCACGAGTTGAGAATCGGTGCAGATGACGACTTCTTCACCCCTTAGGTATTCGGCGAGGCATAAACCTACGAGGAAGGTTTCATATTTGTCTTGGTTGTTGGAAGTGGAGAAAGACAATGTAAGCAAGACTTCAATGAGGATTCCTTCCTCATTTTCCAAGATGACACCTACCCCGCTCCCTGCCAAGCTAGATGCTCCATCGACGAAGATTGTTTATTTGTACGCACCACAAGTAAGGGAATCGGGCAGGGTCATCTCTTTGACGAAGTTGGCCAGTGCCTTAGCCTTGAGGGCCTTTCTGCTCTCATACTGAATGTCGAACTCGGATAGTTCCAGCGACCACTTAAGGATCCTGCCGACCATATCTGAACAGCTCAACAGTTGCTTTACGGGCTGGTCCGTGCGCACCATGATTGTGTGGGCCAGAAAGTAGTGCATTAGCCTTCTTGCATCGTTGATAAGGGCTAGGGCCACTTTCTCTATCTGTCGGTACCTTAGCTCTGGTCCTTGCAGTGCCTTGCTCTTGAAGTAGATGAGCTTCTGCCCATCGAACGTTTCATGAATGAGAGCGGCACTGACGACCTCGGTCACAACAACGAGATAGAGATATAGGGTTTCCCCGTTATCTTGCCGGGAGAGGAGAAGTGGTTCTAACAAAGCTTGTTTCAGGTGGAGGATAGCTTTGTCATATTCCTCCTTCCACTTGAAATCCGCCTCCTTGCGAAGGAGTTTGAAGAAGAGGAGGGTGTGTCAAGAAGATTTAGCCACGAAACGTGATAGTGAAGCGAGCATCCCATTTAGGGATTGGATGGACTTCTTCGAGTTCGGCGTAGGGAACTCGGTGAAGGCTCATCACTTGTTAGGGTTAGCTTCAATTCCACGTCCAGTTAGATAGAAGCCGAGGAACATGCCCGCTCGTACTCCGAACATGCACTTCTCCGGGTTGAAGTGCATCATGTACTTTCTGACCTGCTCGAAGACTTTCTTCAAATGGATCATGTGATCGGATTCCTCATGGGATTTTACGATCATGTCGTCCATATAGACTTCAAGCATATCCCCAATTTCTCCTCGGAGACCTTATTCATCATTCTTTGGTAAGTAGCGCCAGTGTTTTTCAAGCCGAAGGGCATTACGTTGTAGTAATAGTTGTCTGATTCAGTCATGAAAGTTGTGTACCTTTTGTTGCTTTTTACCATGGGTATTTGGTTATAGCCCGAATACGCGTCCATGGAAGATAACAATTTAAAACTGCCAGAATTATCAACAAATTTGTCTATGTTGGGGAGGGGATATGCATCTTTAGGGCAAGCCCTATTAAGATTGGTGTAGTCGATGCACATTCACCACTTTTCACTATTTTTCTTTACAAGTACAACATTGGACAGCCATGTAGTTTACTTGGCTTCCGAGATAAATTTTTCCTCTATGAGGTCTTTTACAGCCTTTTCGACATCCTCCATTTTCTTCGGTGACTGCCTTCGCCTACGTTGAGCTGCTGCCCTAGCGGCAGGATCGATGGTGAGATGATGACAGGCCACGTCAGGGTCTAGCCCGGGCATATCCGCGACACTCCATGCAAACAGATTTACATTCTCCTAGAGGCAGGCTCTTAGCTGATTCCTTGCTAGGTCAGGGAGTTCTGTCCCAATCTTCACTCCCCGGTGAAGGTTGTCACCGAGTAGGACAAGTTCGAACTCTCATCTGGAACTGGGCGCTTCAGATGGAAAGTTTTGCTGCTACTGGTAGAAGTGGAGGGGCTGCTCGAAGATGGCTGGATCTTCTTCCCCTTCCCCTTCTAATTCCTCTGGTTGTCTTTGGAGAAGCGATTGTCAAGATTGATGGAGTTGACGCAGGGTAACGACTTTGTCTCTTCGGAGCTGCAGGGCATAGATGACTTACCAGGAGTCTTTGGCTTAGCGGCGATAGTGTTCAACCCTTTGGAGGATGCCTCGAAACATCCTTGCTGCTTTGATGTCTCCATGTAGAGTTGCAACAAAACCCTTTGAAGTTTATTACTTCATCTTCAGGTGCACGGTCGAGAGCACAACTACCAATTTGGCCAGAGTTAGCCGCCCGAAGATGCATTGGTATAATGACGAGCATTCAATGACCAGGAACTGGACTTTGATAGACTTGACTGTTTCAGCAGACCCAAAAGTCACGATCAGCTCTACATACCCCCAGAGTTTCGTCACTGACCCGTTAAAACCCTACAGGTCAGAGCCTACATAGGGCACCAGGTGCGATTCGTCCAGCTGGAGAGCGGAGAACAACTGAGAATACATGATATCAATTGAGCTGCCTTGATCGATGAGAATTTTCCAGACATTAAAGTTGGACATCTAGGCTCTCACAAGCAGAGGTATGCTGGCGTTAGGGGCTCCGCCGAGGAGTTCCTCGCGGTAGAAGCAGGTGGGAACAGACTCTCCAGGACCCTGTCGAGGGTGGAATTCTGATTCGAGCTGTTGTTGATAAGGTGCTCAAACTTTCTTTTGACGGACCCCGTTGTAACCTTGTTGAAGCCCCCTTCGGAGATGACTATGGGGGAGGGAAAGGTCTCCCACGGGCTGTGCTCGGCGAAGTAGGGGGAACGTTGAGTCCCTCTGTGATGTAGAAGTCTTCAGGCCACAAAATTCTCATGGCGACATGAAGGCTGGTTTCTTTCGAGGAAGGCACCTCTTCCTCGATCTTCTTGAACTCCTGAGCATCTTATCGAGGAGTATACTTCCTTTTGGAGAACTGCTTTATGTGCTCGTCCCTGATTAGTATCTCAATGGCTTCCTTTAGGTGGATGCAGTCGTTGGTCATATGGTCATGGCTCTTGTGGAATCGGAAAGATTTCGACTTGACAGTATTTGGCTTGGATGGTATTTGTTTGGGGAACTGGACTTCCTCTTGCCAGAATTTCAAGTAGGCGCACTTGGAGAGGATCTTTTCTTGAGAGACTGTCAGAGGAGTCTATTCATGGAACCGGCTGGAAGGCCCTTTGTTGTCCCGGGGATCCCGGGGGAGATATACGCGTCCACTATCACCCCGACGAGATGTCGAGGGTTCATCGGGCTTAGAGGACCTGGCACTTTCACGATGCCTCGAGTCCCATGCAGAGCTCGCGGCCTCTTTCTCCTCATACTGGATGTACGCTTGCGCTTTGAGGAGGAAGGCGTCCAACATTGCTGGAGGTTGAATGCCCACTGCTTTGGCAAATTCTATACAGGGACAGAGTCCGCGCTCGAGCAAGATTTTCTTCATGTCATCGGTCGTGGAGACTTGGATAACTTCGTTGTTGAACCTTTCGATATAGGCTCGAAAAGGTTCATCCTTCCCTTGAATGATGGCATCAAGGGAGGCTTCGGTCTTTGGGTGGCAGCGAGAGGCCGTGAAGTGTCTGGAGAACATTCGCCCTAATTGCCTCCACAATATGATGGATTCGTCGAGGAACCTCTTGTACCAAGTCATCGCTCTCTTCCTCAGCATGGTCAGGAACAATCTACATTTATTGGCGCCCTGGACGCCACGCTAACCAAGTAACGCATCAATATTTTCTATGTGCTCGTCAGGGTCCGTCGTACCTTCATACGTGCCCAGAGAAGGGGGTTTCTCCAAACCCTTCAGTAGGCGCATAGCCATAATCTCCTACGAAAATGGTCCATGAGGCTCGTCGTCGCTGCTCCTGCTGGACCATGACGGGGAGCGGGTGTCTCGTCTATAGATAGGATGGTGATCTCGACGGGGAGATGGGCTTCGTGCCCGACCCTTGGGTCTGGGAGGAGGCTAACATTGGGGCTCTTCTCATTGATCTCTTCTGGTCCTCTTGGGTCTTAGGGAATACTGGTTATGGGGAGAGATATGGTCGCGATTTCTGACGGCTTAGGACTCTGGCTCTAGAGGTGCCTGACAGTTTCTTTCACGCTAGAAAGGAGGACTTCGTGATCTCTAGCGCTCTTTCCTCGGTAGAGAGGATCTTGGATGGCTGGAATCTTCTAGGGTTCCAATCCTCACATTCTGATGGAGGACTGTGAGGTTGGTCTTGTTGAGAGCCTAGAGGTGGGACGCCATGGTCGGGTCAGTGCTGGGTGGAACTGGGGATGACAGGTGGTCCTGGATGGGCTAGACCTCATTGTGATTGACGTGAACGAGGGAGGGAGACATGATGGCTCCATGCTTTGGTTGGTGGGCGTTGCCACCAAGAGAGGTGGTTGCTCCGTCAGTATCAGTCTTGCTGACGAGGAAGAAGGCAGAGTTGCAAGCATCATAGGTGTTGTCCTGGCTGGCCATGATCGGAGTTTAGAAGAACTGTTTTGGTCTCGAATCTATGATGGAAGAAAAATAGGAACACCAGAGTTTCCCATAGATGGCGCCAGTAATCTTGACAACTGGTCAGAACCTGAAGCGGGTCAGAGACAACATCTGTGATGCTGGGTATGAGAGAAGAGGGGGGGTGTACCTGCAAGGCACTCCAATGTTGGGTCTGAGAGATGACAAGTACATAGTATGTGTGTATTAGGATGAATATTGAATACCTGACCCTCTCAAATGAGAGGGTTTTTATAGTGCCCCCAGCGTTTGGCCATTGGTCCTTATTTCCGGGGAGAGATAATCGTTCCCTGAAGAATAGGTAACTGCCAGAAACTAGCCGTTAGGACGTGCAGAGGTGCCCACAACTAGTCGTTGCTACGAGCATGGACGCAATAACGGGCACAAGTGCCGTGACTGTTTTTGGATGGTGGAACCGTCGGTGGCGGGCAAGAACTGACGAGGAGAAGTAACTGGACCTGGGGTAAACCGGCCAACCTCCCCTGGTGGAGGGGCAAAAAGGTAAATGCTCCCCCAAATCGGTTGGACTTAGGTAATTGGATCGTTCTAGGAGCAGAAGTGGATTGGGCCTTGCCTAGCCCTTGGGCCAGCCTGGAACAAATACATTGGTAGAACTCAGATTCTCCCAACAAATTTATCTTGTGCTCTAGCCATAAATTTTGTATCGATTTTGCTGATCAAGCATAAATTCACTGAGTAAATTAGGCTAGGCTTTGGCTTCTAGGTATTTAATCAAATACTTTGTATGACTCGGCATTTGATCCTCTTTATTTGTTTTTCCATTTTTCAACCTAAAAGGTATTAAAACATGATTAATATTAATTTATCAGGACAATTCTCAATTAAGCATAAATTATGAGTTTTTAGTATTACTTTGTGTATAAGAAAGTTAATAAATGTGTGAAAATAATAGCAACAAATAGGAAAATTTCACACTTATCAATATTCTTCTATTTTTGTAGGGAGAAATAAAAGGCATAGTTATAATTATTACCCTTAATGCTTATTAGGAATAATTGGGTCAAAAAATCAATTGAGGTAAATTAGAGATGATGTTTAGCAAGAAATGGTTTTATAATCTTCCTCAATGACACATGTCTTAGAAAACAGATATCAAAAGTTCACAAAAACTCTATCATTCAATCCTCTTCGTATTATTCATTCCTGACCCGGTATACTTATAAAATGTAATTTTGTCTCTATTCTACTTCTAAGAGGGTTGGAGTGAGGGTCTCTTTGAATTCCTCTAGGAGAGCTGAATTCCTGAATTTTTTTGAATTTTATCTGTCAGTTGGAGGTTTTAGATCTTCGTCTCTTTGATAGAAAATTTACTTGGTTTCAACCAAGAGGTGGGTCGGCTAGTAGAACTTATTGTATTTTGATTACTAGTGTGTGGTGGGATACTTTAAGAGGGGTTCTCTCATTGGGCTATGCCAAGAGATGTTTTTGATCATTGTCCTATTATCTTGAATTATAACAACCAGAAGTTGGGTCCCAAACCCTTCAAATTTAATAATCACTGATAAGATCATAGTTGTCTTTCAGATTTTGTTTTTGATTTCTGGAACACTGTTGAGGTATATGGTTGTAAAGATTTTGTTTTTCTAGAGAAGCTTAAGGACCTTATAGGGATCCTAAAATCTTAAAATCTTGGAACAAAGAGGTGTTTAGTAATCTTGATTCCCAGATTGATAGGTTGAGAGAGGAATTTAGTAGGATTGATTCATTGATTCATGGTGGAAAGTTATATGGGGATGAGATTGAGTCTAGATCCAAAGCGTTATCATTAGTAAAGACTCCCAAATGTGCCAGAGATCTAGATCTAATAGACTCAAGTTTGGTGATGCAAAATTTGGATTATTTTTTGGCTTTTGTGAAGTGCAGAAGCATAAGGAACTCTATGTTAGCTCTAAGAGTTGGTGAGACATGGATCAAATGGGGTTTCTAATATTAAAGAAGAGGTTGTGAAACACTTAGCAAAGATCTTTAGATAACCAAATTCTTATATACCTCGTCTGGATGATGTAGTCTTCAGATCTCTTTTGGATGATGATAATATTACACTATCGACTCCTTTTAGTCTTCAGGATCTTGATGTAAGTGTCTTAGTGTGAGGGGGATAAAGGTTCAGTTCCAAATAGTTTTAATTTCTCCTTTTAAAATAAATTATGGAACCTTCTTAAACTTGACTTGGGGAAAATGTTTTGACCATTCCACCGCTTCACATTTCTACCTCGTAGTTTTACGTCTTACTTTATGACTTTGATCCTTAAGGTTAATTCCCCCTCAAATTTTGGTGATTTCAGACCTATTTCTCTAGTGGGATCCTTCTATAAGCTGGTGGCTAAAGTGTTCGCCATAAGTGTAAGGGATGTGATAGAAAAACTTATTTCACCTAACCAATTAACTTTTCTTAAGGGGGAATATTGGGTGATAGAGTAGTGGTTGTAATGCCTTGAAATTTGATTAATTTATTTAATAAAATAAATTGTATTTTTATTTATTTATTATGTGGTCCATTTTTAATTAAATATATTGTGAGTTGTATGTGTATGTGGTGCATGGTGGGATGTAGTGAGTGTTTTGGTGGGTGGACAAAACAATTAAAATAATTATAAATAATTAAAATTAAAGGTTGTTTTTAATTAATTAAAATAAAAATAAAAATAGAGGTTTTGGATGGAAAATAGGAACTAAGGAAAAATAAGGGAAGTGGTGACAAAAATAAGAAGAGTTGTGCCTTAGTGTAATTATTAAGAGATGAAATTAGGGTTTTAGAGATAAAAAGGATATACTAAAAGCTTGAGAAAAATAATACGTAAAGTGAGAGCTTTTGGAGAAAAAAGAGACTAGGACTTGAAGAGGGAAGAACACAAACCACCAACCTTCATCGATTCTAAATTTTGGATAGGAATTTGATTAAAGAGGGGAGAAAGGTCTTCTATATAGGTGTTCGACATGAAAGTATAAAGAAGAAAGACTCGTACTCTCTTTAGGAATTATGTTCAATCTTTATGAATCAGTGTTGTTACGTGCTGATTTAAAAATTGATGATTGAAGGTGTGATTATCAAATTTCGTGACTAAATTCATGTGTGTATTGTTCTGTTTATGAGTATGTGATTTTATGTCATTATTGAAATTTTGAAGCTTTTAACAAACATGAATTTGATGAAAGTGATGAATAAATTGTGTGTCCAATTATTATGATTCATAATTTAATAACATGTGTTATATTATAATGAGAATTGGGTTGATGTATGAGGGATATGGAACGGGGAAAATGAAGTTAACGTGTGAAAACTAGGATTTTTTTTTTTGTAATTTGGGGTGATGCCAATCGATCGACATCCTATGTTAATCGATTGCACATGTTAAAAATTAGAAAAATATGAAAAATTAAACTATGTCAATCGATTAATTTCCTGAATTTAGCCAAAATATGAAAAATTGGAAAGACAGAATGTAATAATGACTAATGTCAATCGATTGTCACCATATGTCAATTGATTGATGCTAGTTGAATTTTAAAAAATTGTTGAGATGAATCCTATTATTTTATCCGATTGTTTTTACCATAACTTTAGTTCTGTAAATTAAAATTCGGGTGTCGTTTGAAGCGTTGGAAAGGTAACGTGTATGGCTATCCCATAGTGATTTATTAAGAGACTAGATGGGTTCTAGAATTTGTGTAAATTAAAAATTTTACTTGTTACACACTAGTCAATGATAACGAACAAATGGTTAATTGATGCAAATGAATGGATTAATGATGAGTTGATGTTGAGTGTTGTGTCAATGCATATTCGATGTGGTTTTGCTATTCAGTGATGATATACAATGTGAATATGACTTGTATTCGTTATGAAATGCATGATTATATGGTGATTAGTTATGTATTGAAGGTGAGTGTTCTTATTATTATTAGTGGATAGTAATTTAGAAGGGGAAAATGATATTGTGTGTCAATGCATGTTGTTTATGGTAAGAAGGGGGTACTGTAAGCATTATTATTTTTATTGAATTAATTTGTACGGACATGAATCGTTGTGTTGTTTTGTTGAAAGAGGCATGTTCGCTAGTTCATAAGGGGGACTAGTGGCTTATCCCAAGCTCAGAAGGGGGGGGGAGGGGAGGGGCTCATGGGTTCAGAAGGGAGGACCCGGTTCATGAGAGAACCAAATGTCGAGTTGGTACCACATGCATAGTGTCACGTTGTGTTGTGAGTCGCATTACATATAATGCATATTGTTTTGAACGGGTGTGAGATTACAGTGATTTTGGTTGTGTATTAAATGTATGCTATGTTGTATGTTTTCTACCTTTATTTACGAAGTTTAAAATGTTGTGTATTAAATGTATGCATATTATTATAGAGTGAGTCACATTACATATAATGCATATTGTTGTGACCCGGTTTCTTTACAACGTTTATATCGAAGTTTATTTCTCACCCTTTTTTCTTAAAGTTTTCCGTACCTTAGACATCTTGCATATAATCAAGATTAAATTGTTGTGTGTGGAAGGTAATTTGTTGGAGCTATTCTTTGTTTTATTTATCGCTTCATCACAATTTAGTAGTTTTAGTGCTTTGATCTTGTAACATCAGGGGCATGGAATTTTTGTTATGCTTTGAGTTAATGTTGAATTATGTGTTTTAAAGTTGAATACTTTATTTACGAAGTTTAAAATGTATTTGTTTTGATATGAATTTATGTTGCGTGTTGTCACGTGTTTTTGATTTGTTTTTGGTGTTGATTGTTGGTGACACCTTAAATTATAGGATAAACCTTTTTATATGAGTTTCGAGGTTTAAGGTCTTACAAGGGCTAAAAACAAGGGTGTTGACTTGGCTAAGAGATCTAAATCTCTTTGCCTAATTTTAAGTTGGACTTTTGAGGAAACATATGATTTAATTAGATGGAATTTCCTGAATTATATGCTGATTAGATTCAGGTTTAGTGAGAAATGAATATCTAAGATGAAATCTTATATCTTTTTTGGTAACCATGCGGTACTGGTTAATGGATGCCCTACCCAAGATATAAGCATTCAAAGAGGCTTAAAACAAGTATCTCCCTTAGCTTCTTAATTTTTTTATACGGGTGGAAGAGGATCTTTGTGGTCTGGTTGTGTGGGCTGATGAGCTAGGTCTTTATTATGGGTTTAAATTTGGTAAATTAGGGGTGGTTGTATCTCACGCACAGTATGGTGATGACAATCTTCTGGTGGTTGAACAATCTCTTGACAATTTGTGGTGTATTAAGGTTATTCTTAGAGGTTTTGAGAGGGATTCTACTTTTCGTGTTAAATTCTTCAAGAGTAGTTTGATAGGTGTTAATGTTGATCATATTTTCCTTACTTTAGTGGGAGATTTTCTCTATTGTGAGATAACATCTCTTCTTTTTAAGTATCTTGGTGTGTCTATTAGGGCTAACCCTCGTCTTGAGTATACTTGGGAGCCTTTGTTTTTCTTTTTGTTGGAAAACAGACTCAATTTATGGAAGCATAGATATGTTAACCTGGGGGTAGAATTGTTCTCCTTAATTTGATACTTAATGTTATTCATATTTTCTTTCTATCCTTTCTATAGATGTCTGCTATGGTTTGGAAGAAGATAATATATTTACAAAAGAGTTTTCTTTAGGGAAGTGTGAATAATTAAAAAATTAGATCCCTTGGTAAATTGTGATGATGTGTGTAAGCCTAAGAGTATAGGGGGATTAAGTGCGAGGAATTTTCGGTTAGTTTATTTGGCTATTTGGCAAAGTGGATATGGAGGTTTCTTGTAGGAAATTCAAGGCTCTGGAGGGACATTATGGTAGCTAGATATGATGGTGTCTCTATCTCCTCTCCTAAAGAAGGTTGGGATATGGGTTTTCGTTCTTCTTCGTGTTGGTGGAAAGAGATGTCTCTTCTTAGGTCAAAAGAGAATTGTAGATTATAATGGTTTTTTTGAAACATTACTAGGAAAGTGGGTTTGGGGTATCACACTTCCTTTTGGAAGGATCCTTGTTTAAGGATCTCAACCTTAAAGGGCTAGTGGGTGAGATAGTAGTTATTATTAGTGGAATCCTGATCTGGAACCTTAAATGGAGGAGAGCCTTCTCTCTTAGAGAGTTGTATGTTCTTGAGGAGTTTCGAGCTTTTCTTAAGATGTTATATGTATCATGGAGAAAAATAAGTGAAATTTAAAGCACTATGTAGAGAGTACTTATTCAGTGGCCTTCATATACCTTATCAAGAGTGAGATTTTACCTTCTTATATGGCTCATATTTTGCTTCATAGTCATATCCTTTCCCTTATGTGGCGCAGTTGGGCCCCATCTAAGATCTTGGTTTTTTCCTGGCAGGTATTGCAGTATAAATTTCCCTCTAGAGCCAACCTGTTTAGAATAAGGGTGATATCTGATACAAGTAGGCTTGTTTGTCCTTTCTGCGAGTTCCCAACTGAGTCAGTTTCTCACCTTTTTGTTACTTGTGCGATAATTTCCTCAATGTGGTATAGAGTTTTTAGGTGGTTAGATAGACAGGTAATTATTCACCAAGATTTTATGGTTTTTTTTAGTTTTTTCTTTCTTTAGAAGATAGGGTTAAGTTTAGAGGCGGATACCTTATGATTTGACACACGATTGTCTAGTATATTTGAAAAGCCCACAATGATGTAATATTTAATAGAGTCACAATAACAACGAAAGAAGTGGAGGAGAAGAGTATTTGTTTGGCCGGGAAATGGTTTTTGGGTAGGGCAGGAGAGAACTCTTGCACCTTCACGGATTGACTTCAGAAATTTATCATCTACTTGCACCTATATTAGATCAAAGGTTTGTCCTTTTAAGAGTATGGTGGTGGACCTTCAATTCGTCTTTTGCTTAGACCTAATATTTTGATGGTGGATCTAGTTGGTTCGAGCTCTAGCCTGAGAGAAACGATGTGATTTTTCCAGTTTTGTGGTTGTGCTTTTGTTTAATCTCTTATTTTTAGTTTTTGTCTTGTAACCTTTTTCTTTTTTTGCACTGCTTTTGCTTTGAGCTATTGTTATTGAAGTTTCTTAACTTATTTTTAATATATTATATTCGCTACTAAAAAAATTCTAAAAACTTTTAGACCAATTATATTAGATGTCAGAGGACCCTCTAAAAGATCATAAATGACTCTAGAATGTTTATATCTTTAGTTTTACATTGTTTCTCAATATTCAAATGGTACAAAAATCTTGTCGATTGAGCTTTTGTCTAATCTGAAACCTGAAGGGACAAATATCATTTTATTCATTTTACTTATTAGTAGTATTGTTTTTATTTTTTAAAGTCGCTTTGGATTTTTCATACGTATTAAAAGAGTAATCATTATTGTATGGGAAAGAAAAATTATGAAGGATTTTACATTATATTCTTTCATTAATTGCATGAGAAAGATAAATTTAAATAATTAAAAAAAGAAATGATAATAAATGCTTAAAAGTATAATAGAAAAAATAATATTAAAGATTTTTTAGTATAGGGTATTCATGGGTGCGGGTCGACCCATGAATCCGTTGACACAAATTGAACCAATGCATAAATTACTCGCACATGTTCATTAACGGGTATACCCAACCTAACTTGCAACAATTTGTATAGTTATGGTTTGGGTATTGGATTTGAGTTTCTCAACCCGCGGACCCGTTGATGTGACATTAGTGGTTTTTATTTTTTTAAATAAAAATATAAAATAAATATCTCACTACTAACCACAATTTTGTAAAAAAAAAAATTATTCAACGTCAATACTATAAAAATCTCACTACTAGACCAATAAGTTTACTTAATTCTAAGACTATGTGTTGTTTTTTATTTTCTTTTGTATCATTTCCAACTTAAGTATTCTATAAAAATAATGTGTCATACTCATGTGGATAAATTTTATTAAATTTTAAGTGTTGTCTTTCATCCAAATTGAATGTTATAAATAAATGTAATTGTATTGAATTGTGTTATAATTTTTTTTATATCTAAAAATATTTATTTAAAATATAACCTAAAAATCCAATTTAACCCAATCCATAAATAAACAAGTTAGTTTGTGTCAGTTTTGAATGAGTCAAATTACAAATTAGATCAAATTCGATTCAATTCAACCCACATATACTCATATTCTTTAATATTATAAAACGACTTATATTTTAAACCGATTTATAGAAAAGTGAGTATTATTTTTCCTTTCATGAATAAATGGATTGCATTTAATAAGATAATTGATTGAAAATGAATGATTATCGTGCAAGTTTAGTTGTTAAATATGTAGGGTTATTCTGTCTAGGCCTATAAGAAGAGAGACATGCGGATTTAATTAATTGATTCTCTTTTCAAGTTAAGCATTTCTTTGTATTTGGTCTAAAATAAAGTTTCCTTAGTTTGAGTATTTTAAATAGAGTTTATTGAAAGATAAACAAATACTACAAATAGAGCGACAAGCCGACAAGTGTTCTACAATGAGTTGAAATTTACTTAATTACTTATAAGATACTTAGGATAAAGAATGTTTAAAAGGGTCATTCATAAGTGATTTGCATTGAAATCATACAATAATTTAGAAATTTTTCATTAAAGTTACTATCTAATGTCATTATCGTTAAATTTTAAAAAGGGTAGTGAATTGAAAACTATTAAGGTCACTTTCAAGAAACAAAATTTTAATTGGCCTCCTCGATCTTATCAAATATCACCTAACTTTCCGTGAAGAATCATATCCATGTGCTAAGTTTGGGTAAGATTCTCTTATATACTCCTTTTTCTATTTATAAGACTATTTAATATTTGTCTCTTAATACTCTCTAATCTTATAGGTTGATTAGATGAGTTGAGTTTCCAACATTCAGAACAAATTCTAAGGTTTAAAAAATATTTATATATCATTAATTAAAATTTTTGATTTTTTTTAAAATGACCATATTTTTTGAAAAAAATTTAAAATAATCATGTTTTCAAAAAAATACTAAATTAATCATATTTTAAAAAAACCGCACATAAAAAAATAGTTAAAAGATATAGTACATGCATTCATTTTTTTTGTACATAAGATGATGACACATACTTAAAATGACAGTCAAAAGACATAGGTAAAAGTTAATTTCTTATATGTATAGTCAGAAATACTTATACTAACAGCTATTTATCATATGTACAATAAATTATGTCACAAATATAAACTTTTGTCTACGGTAGATATGAGTGGCATCTATGTAAAGAAAAATGAATGCATGTGTCATATTCTCAAACTACTTTTGTTTTAAAAGAATGTATATTAAAAAGAGTTTTTTTTATTGATAAAGTGATAATAATTACTGTAAACTCGCATATATATATATATATATATATATATATATATATATATATATATATATATATATATATATATATATATATATATATATATATATATATATATATATATATATATATATATATATATATATATATAGAGAGAGAGAGAGAGAGAGAGAGAGAGAGAGAGAGAGAGAGAGATTCAATAATTTATATGATGTTGATTAATCTAATAATATTGGTATTTATCAATTAAATTAAAATTTTATGATTCAGATTAAGAGACTATTAAATCTCATACAAATTTATAATTCTATTTATTATTCTTTTCTTTTTAAATATATTTGTATTAATATTATCTTTTGTCTTGAAATTTACAAAGTAAACACTAAGTAAATTTGAGTAACTTATTAGCAAATAAAAAAATTATTACAAATTAAAAAATTACAAATAAAAGATTTGTATTGAAAAAGTAGTAAAAGAAAATTTTAATGTATGTGAAAAAGGTGGAAGGGATTTTTTATCTCTTGCGCAATCTCAACACTCCATTTATCTTTTTTTTTCTCTCTTTTTAAAGTTTATATTATTTATTCGTTTGTTTTTCATAATTTCATATCCATTAGATTAAGAGCATGAGAGATGACCGAACACATAAGCTCTCATAATTTCATATCCATTAGATTAAGAGCATGAGAGATGACCGAACACATAAGCATGAGAGCGTCCTTTTCCGTCTAACATCATATTTATTTACTCTTTTCTTCTTTAATTGTAAGTTAACTACATATTTAAAAAGTAGTAGAGTGATTAATGAAATTATTTTTGGTTAGAATATTATTAAATGATCATTCTAACGTGTAATGATATAGGTTTAAAAATATCAATTTGATCTTGACGGTTGATCAGAATTTGAAGTGGATCAGAGACAATCGTCTGTGATGTTGGGTGTGAAGGAGGAGGAGGGGGTGTACCTGCAAGACATTCTGATGCTAAAGTAAGAATCGGGAGAAAGAAGGCAAATACAGAATATGTGTGTTTCAAGTGAATATTGAATACCTGACATTCTCAAATGAGAGAGTTTTTATAGTGCCCCTAGCGCTTGGCCATTGGTCCATATTTTCGGAGCGAGATAATCGTTTCCCGGAGAATAGGTAACTGCCAGAAACTAGTCGTTGGAACGAGTAGATATGCCCATAACTAGTCGTTGCTATTGGCAGATGCGCAGTTACGGGCATAAGCGTCTTGACTGTTTCTGGATGGTGGAACCGTGCGTGACGAGCAAGGACTGTCGAGAAGAAGTGTTGGTCTAGGGGCAAACCGGTCAACCTCTCATGTTGGAGGGGCAGAAAGGTAAATGCTCCCCCAAATTAGTTGGACTTAGACAATTGGATCGTTCTGAGAGCAGAAGTGGATTGGGCCATGCCTAGCCATTGGGACAGTCCAGAACAGTAGTCCCCCAAGTCGTTGCTTCCGAGCATGGGAGCGATGACTTAAAGACAGTTCGCACTCCGGGAAAGGACGTCACTTGTCGTAGAGACGAGGCTGTTACCTTGTGCCCGAGGGAATCTGTTCCCAGGAACCTGTTACGCTGCTTGTCGGGGAGCTCGAGGTACGGGGAGACCAACGGTTGATGGGATCTGTAGAGGTGAAGTGTCATGCATGCCTCGAGCCGTGTGCCGCATTTAATGCGTAATGATAGCTAGGCTAGGATCTTGATGATGCCTTTAGCCGCGCGTTCTCGTGCACGTGCTAGGAATTTTCTATAAATAGAGTGAGAAGCTTCTCATTTGCACTTTTCGCTTCTTTCTCTCTACCTTCGCTCTCTGTTTTTTCTTTCCGTCGTCCGCCGCCGTTAAGTTTTGACCGACTGTCGTACCTTCACCAGCCAGATCCGTTCGACCTTAGAAACACGTCCTCGACCATATAAGTACATGAATTCCTTGCTTGTTGTATGTTTCGTTGATTTATGCTTCTTAGAATGCATATAGTTAGGGTCGTAACAGAGTAGTTTATGGTTGTTCCCGGTGGCAGACGGTGGTTTGGCCACTTTCTTCTGCTGCCGGCATCGCTGGAGCTCTTCGGAGCTTAGGATTTAGAAACTTTAGGCTTTAGCTGATCCTGCTGTTGTTGCGACACAGAAACGTTTGTCACCGGCAGGAACCACTGATTTCTGGTGTGCTTATGAGCTTTCTGGTGGTTTCTCAATGGAGATTCTGGGTTTGGTACTAGGGGAGCTTTTCCCCGAATGTGTCAGAGGGATTTCTCGGGCATACCCTCGTTTTTGTCCGAGGAGAACTCCTCGAAAGAAACTGAGATCGATGACACTTTCACGCCTTCTATTGTTGAGGAAGTGTGTGTTTCGAGGACCACCGCTGAGGAATGGTTCGTGGCCGAGCCAGGGGAGCACGACTCATTTTTCGCCTCTTACACTAGGGATGTCTTCACGACGGTGGAGGCCGAAGGAGAATGGAAGGTCCACTTCCCCCGAGAAGATGACCGCATATACTCGCCGTACGGGGAGAGGCTCCCCATGTATGAGTATGTTTTCAAGAAGATATGGTTGAGGTTGCCCTTTTCAGATTTCTAGAGGGCAGTTTTCATGCATTTAGACTTGGCGCCCTCGCAACTATACCCAAATTCGATTACCTTTATATGGGAATTCGAGCTAGTATGTGAGTATTTGAAGATTGGAGCTAGTCTCCCCCTTTTCTTCACTGTCTTCCACCTCCAGCGACAAGTATCGAGGAGGAAATTTGGTTGGGTCTCCCTGAAGTAGGGGAGAAAGTTGTTCAAACCTTTTTCTGCGTCCATCAGGATTTTCAAAGAAAAGTTCTATGTTATTGAGCCCATGTCGGAGGCAGCCACCGACTCAACCTTCATCTGGGAGGTCTCTAAGGATGAGCACGAGGAAGACTTGGTGGACGAGCACAGCAAGATGGTTGCCTGGAGGCTGTTCCAATTTCCTTTTTGCTAGAGTGGAGCCCATTTTACCCGCTCAACCGACGAATACATCGTCACTCCTCATTAGCTGGGGGATGATGATTGGGCCAGCTATGTCAAGTTGGTGGCTTTTGTGGACGGCTTTCTCCCTGCCCAGTGCATGACTTGTGCTGGGAAGATTGTTTACGAGGAAGATGGGGGACCTCAGGTGGAGGTCTGATATATTAACACGAAAGAGCTCCTCGAGCGTAGCATTTGCACGGGGGCTTTAGAGCTTCTGTGTAGTCTTTTATTTCCTCTTAGTTTATTCGAGTTGCTGCTTCATTTGTGTACTAACGTGTCTATTATTTTGCCAGTAATATGTCTTCTTCTCAGGAGTGAATGGTGAAGAACGCTCAGGGGAAGATGAAGAGAGGTGTGATGATAGGGAAGATTTGTCTCATCCAGTGAGCGGCTCCTCCTCAGACCGAGTCGGGGACCTCCTCGTCCATCCTACCTGCCGCCCACTCGTCAACGCTGCATGTGAGCTTGAGGCTTAAACGTTCATGTACAAACGAGGTTGTGGACCTCAGTAAGGAAAGAGAGAAATGGAGGTTCGAGTTGCCCCCGTGCCTGCATAACAAGAGGTTCTTTGAGGGATCTTCTTTAGAAATTCCTTGGGAGGAGTACTTAAATTTTGAGGAGATGGATCTTCCGAGCAAAAGGACCACGCTCGTTCAAGACGCTTCTGCTCTAATGAGGATTCTGGAAATAGCAGTGGTCTACATCGAGGAGGATTCCCACCACGAGTCTGAGTTGAAGAAAGCTCAGGCTGCAGTGGTGGCCCTGAAAGAGAAGGCTAAAAAGTCCCAGGAGGAGCCGAAAAGGGTCGTCAAGGAGGTTATGAAGAAGTGTCGGGAAGAGATGTCCGTGGAGAAGGATTTCCTTGCCGCCCACAAGAAAGTTGTCGAAGATCTGGTCGAGCAGCTAAAAGCCGCTGCTGCCCCTGCCGAGGATGAGAACGAGGATGTGAATAAGCTGACTACCCGGGAGGAGCTGGTCGCACGTATTACCCAGGCAGAGGACGATTGCCTTGCCATTCGCGAGAAAGCCTTTCAAAACTTCGTGAACCAGCTGAAGATAGTGAATCCCGGTGTTGAGTTGTCCACTTAGGGCACTGGTTTTCTCTACCATTAAAGGCGGCAGGATAGTTGTCCCCGACTTCCTTCAGATCAGCAAAGAGCACGCCAAGGCAGCCTAGGAGGACCTTCAGCACGCGGAGCAGTGAACTCCCTTTTTGTCTGTACTTTTCGCCTGCGCGCCATATTTTTTGTAATCTTATTTTTGTGGGGCTTGGCCCCTTTGTAATGTAATACAAACAATTACGGTCCTTGTGGTTGTTTTATGTTAATATTTATTTTCATGTATGTTTATACTTTGTTAAATTTTTTCTAAGTGTCATACGCTGCCCAACTCTCGTTGTATGAGATTCCTTAGTGATTGATTAATACATTTCGGGGTATGCTCGACAAATGATATTTGACAGGGGAACTGGTCGAGAGGCCTAGGTAGTTTCCTGGCATGGGAGTGGAGCTCAGGTCGCGTTTGTGGCCTGAGTTCGCAGCATGAACTTCCCATCGGAAGCTGAGCCTTCTACCTTTCATGGTAATTTGGCAACGGAGGGTTCGGTCGAGGGACTGCCATCGGGCATGTGTTTTGTTCCTTATTGACTAAAACCTTGCTTAGATTTACGTTGGTGGTGCAACACTTATACCTGGGCGCACGCCTATGGTCGGTACATTATATTCTTCGCGTGGGCGAACCGACAGTAAAGGCCTTGGCTGTAATATTATTTCAGCTTTTCGGCGTTTCGTGGTCGAGCGAGTTCTTCCCCGTTAAGGTGTTCTAGGTAGTAGGCTTCATTCTTTTTTTTCCTCTAACACAGTAGGGTCCTTCCCAGTTTGCAGCAAGTTTGCCTTCACGTGAATCTTTGTGATTCCTTCTTAAGACGAGATTGCCTACTTAGAATTCTCGTCGTATAACTTTGGCATTGTTCCTTATAGCAATTTTTTGTTTTAGCAAGGCCTCGTGGTGAGCTGCTTCTGATCGGACCTCTTTGACGAGATCAAGCTCCTCTCTCAGGGCCTCGCTGTTCGTTTCCTTGTCCAATGGCACTTCGGTCCACCTGGAGGGCACATGAGTTTCGATGGGGATTATCTCATTCGTCGCGTATGCTAGGCGAAAAGGGGTTTCCCAGGTTGAAGAATGGGGCGTAATACGGTAGGCCCAGAGCACGTTGTGCAGCTCCTCGACCCACTGCTTCTTTGTTTCGTCTAGTCTTCGCTTGAGGCCTCGTAGAATTACTTTGTTCGCTTTCTCGGCTCGCCCGTTAGTCTGGGGATGCTCAACGGAAGCAAAGTGTTGTTTAGTGCCCAGTTCAGCGACGAACTCCTAGAACTTTTTGTTTGTGAACTATGTCCCATTATCGGTGACGATCGCTTGGGAAATTCCGAAGCAAGCAAGGATGTTTCGCTTGTAGAAATGAAGTATGTTGTGAGTCGTTATTTTGGATAGATCCTCTACTTCTATCCACTTGGTGAAGTATTCTACGCCTATTATCAAGTACTTGTTCTAATTTGACCATACGACAAATGGTCCTAGAATGTCCAGGATCCACCAGGCGAAGGGGCACAGGAAGGACATTGCTTTCAGTTCATTGGGCAGTGCCAAGTGCATGTCTCTGTGCCATTGGCACTTGTCACATTTCTTCACGTGTTCCTTCTTGTCGTGCTGCATGGTTGGCCAATAATATCATGCACGTAGGGCCTTCTTGGCGAGGGATCTCTCCCCGAGGTGTTGGGCGTTGATTCCCTCGTGGATCTCGCGCAGGACGTGGGCGACCATCTCTTACTCGATACACTTAAGGAGAGGGATGGAAAACCCTCTTCTGTAAAGTTTGCTTCTGACCAGGACATATGAGCAGGCTCTGCGCCTGACTATGCTGGTTTTCTTGGGGTCAGATGGTAGTTAGTCCTTGGCGAGATAATTGTATACGGGGGTCATCCAACAATGGTTATCGTTGACGACGTGCACGTCGAGGGTCACAGAAGCTTTCTCAATTCTAGGTCGTGGAAGCATTTCCTGGATGACATATTTGTTCCCCCCTTTCATTTTCGTGCTTTCTAGTTTTAACAAGATGTCTGCCCGGATATTGTGTTCGTGGGGGGCATGTTTCACTTCTACAGAGGTAAAATTTGTCATCTTTTCTTTGACCAGGGTTAAGTATTCAGACAGGTTGTCATTTTTGACCTGGTATTCTCCTCAAACTTGAAGGGCCACGAGCTAAGAATCAGTGCAGATGACGACTTCTTTTACCCCTAGGTCTTCGACGAGGCACATACCTGCGAGGAAGGCTTCGTATTCGGCCTAGTTGTTAGAAGTGTAGAAGGACAATGTGAGAGAGACTTCAATGAGGATCCCTTTCTCCTTTTCCAAGATGATACCTGCTTCGTTCCCCACCGAGCTAGATGCTTCATCGACCATTTGAGCATCATGCCGGCCATATCTGGATGGTCCAACAGTTACTTTACGAACTAGTTCGTACGCACCACGATTGTGTGGGCCAGAAAGTAGTGCCTCAGTCTTCTTGCAGCATTGATAAGGGCTAAGGCCACCTTTTCTATCTGTTGGTACCTCATCTCTAGCCCTTACAGTGTCTTGCTCATGAAGTAGATGGGCTTCTGCCCGTCTGGTGTTTCACGAATGAGAGTGGCGCTGACAACCTCGGTTGCAACGGCGAGGTAGAGATAAATGGTTTCCTCGTTATCTGGCCAGGAGAGGACTGGTGGCACCGACAGATCTTGTTTCATGTGGAAGAGGGCTTTGTCGCATTCCTCCGTCCATTCAAAAGTTGCCTCCTTACGGAGGAGTTTGAAAAAGGGGAGGGCGTGTTGGGTAGACTTAGCCACGAAGCGGAACAGCGATGTGAGCATCCTGTTTAGGGACTGGATGGACTTCTTTGAGTTTGGCATTGGGAACTTGGATAAGGCTCTGCACTTGTCGGGGTTAGCTTTAATTCCTCGTCCGGTTAGATAGAAACTGAGGAACTTGTCCGCTCGTACTCCAAACATGCACTTCTCCGGATTAAAACATATCTTGTACTTCCTAGCCTGCTCGAAGACCTTTCTTAAGTGGATCATGTGATCGGATTCCTCGTGGAATTTTATGATCATGTTGTAGCGGGGAAATTTGTGAGTATAAGCTATTGATTAACTTAACTCAAAAAAATGCAAGATTCGCCACCACACTTTTATTTTATCCAAAAAAGGAAAGAAAAAAGAGCGAACAAAACCAAAGAGTTTTAAAACAAAAACAAATAAACAGAGATCAGGGTAAGGGGGTTGGTTATGCAATGGGAAGGTGTTAGCGCCCAAAACGTCTATAGTACTCTATAGGAGCCCTTTGAAATATTTACGCTTTTTGATTTGAAAATGGTTTGTTTAAAAATAGGTTGGGGAGATGAGAAGAGAATTATTTTTAAAGATTTTTTGTGTTTGGAGAGACTTAGGGTGTGTTTGGTTCAGGGTAGATGGAGGGGAGGGGAGGGGAAATTTTTAATTAAATATGTTTGGTTCAAATTTTAGGAGGGGAGGGGAGGGGAGGGGAGGGGAGCAAAATCCCTCCAAAACACACTTTTTGGTTCCCTCCGAATTGGGGGGATTTGGAGGGGAGGGGAGGGAATATGAGTTTTGATATTTAAAAATTATTATATTTACTAAAATATCCTCAGTTTAATTTCAGTATTTCAAAACTATTTGTTATCTTTTGTGTTACTGTTTTTTCTCGATTGTTTTCATCAACTTATTATAATTGTTCTTCACCTTCAAATTATTTTATAATTTTTATAATTAATATAAATCATAATCATTGTCTTTTTTTTATAAAAAAAATTATGTTTCGTTATATTCGTTTTTTTCTTTTAATTTTGTTATGTACTCTATCATATTTTCTTTTATATCAAATTGTAAACCATATCATTTTATTTATTTTTGTTTATTCATTTTATTAAATATTTTGAACCATTAATATTTAGTAATAAGTTATTTTATATATTTGTTTTGTTATATGATTTATCACAATTTAAACGATGTTATTGGCATATAGTTTAATTTATGTTGAAAAGTTATAAGTCGAATCGATTGTACTCGATTTTTTTAACTTTATGTGACAAATAAATACTTTTTTAATCACTCAATATTAAAAAATTTATTATCAACAAAAATACGCAGGAATTTTTCACATTTTAATATCATATGACTTATATAAGCTCATAAGGATAAAAATGTAAATTATTAATAAAACCCCTCCCCTCCCCTTCTGAACCAAACACATTTTTAATTAAAATCCCTCCCCTCCCCTCCCCTCATCTCTTTTGAACCAAACACTTATTTGATTAAAAAATTCCTTCACCTCCCCTCCCCTCCCCTCCCCTTCATTAAAATCCCTCCCCTCCCCTCCCCCTCATTTGAACCAAACAGACCCTTATCGCCTCATGCCTACGTACACACAAAGTGCAATATAGGATCAAAACCTCGTAGTTTCTGGTACAAATAACAAAAATTTGTTAGTTTTGATTGATTTTAAATGTAAAGACAAGTCGTCATTTTAAGGAGAAAATTACGACTAGTCACCCACAAGTATAAGACAACATTTGCATCACCTAAAGATGGAGGATTTCGCTTGGATTATCAACAAGTCTATCACTCAACATCTAAGTGGAAAATGTCAACATCTTAATACTATGGAGAATAGGAGAATTATATCTCAACTATGGAAATGACTCATGTCTAAATCTTATGAAAAGTTTTAAAATGAAATGTGCACAAAGGCACAAAAAGAGTTGATGAGCTTTTTTGTATTTTTATGTCTTTTGAAATTGGTCAAAATATGATTAACATTGATTGACATTTATTAAGAAAAACAAAGTTTGGAAATCAACTTGACAAAAGTCAAGGTTTTATTATGAAAGTGGTTTTAAGTTTGAAAGCAAGAAAGTTTTTGAAAAAGGGAGAATATTTTGAAAATTTAAGAATGGGAGAAGATGAAGTGACTACCCTAGAAAGCAAAATAAAAGTTGGAGATAAGAAGGATCTAACCAACTTGTAGCACACTTCATAGCAAGCTAAAAGAATTCCATCCATCTTGAGCATAAGCAAATGAACAAGCCAAATAAAGGTAAAGATCTGCAATACTCCAAGCATAGGTAAAGAGATATAATTCTAAGTCCAAAGGTCCAAGAATAATCCAAGAAGTCTAAGGTCTAAGAATAGTCCAAGAGCATAGCCACAAAGTTAAGAGCACCAAGTTTTCAGAGGTTTAATCCTTTATTAGTGTTTTGAACAAGGTATGGTCCAAATGGACAAAAGAAAAATGGCGGAAACATAAACATGTGTCCATCGAACAAAGAAAAAATAACGGAAGCATAAACAAAAGTATGATATGAGATGATAATAATTGAGCATAAAGATAAAAGAGAGATAGGGATCAAGAAGGAAACATAAACAAAATTAGTACAATGATAATGTTAGTGAGTTAGTAGTTAGTCGTTATAGCAAATGATCAATGACGGTTAACTCATGCACATAAATCAAAGTTGATGAAGACTTATTATAGGATTGATAAAATCAAAGCCTCCTAACAACAAGCTTCATATGTGATGGACTTAAGACAAATAATCAACCATACTTGGACTTTAAAACATAGGTTTGAGTCATGAATGATCACTTTCCGATTACAAGACAATTTAGCGCTATGTTAAGTAATCGTAATCGGATTTATGTAGAAACCACGACTATCTGAGGCTGTTCAATAACAATGTTAGTGCTAATGCATGCTAGAGAAGTGATATGTAGATCACTCTCCGAAAGCAATGCCGCACGAAATGAAAAGAGGTAACGATAACATCTTCATCAAGAACTTGAAATGAGTTCAAACGATATCAAAAGTTTTCATCGATCAAAAGAAAAAGAGAAGAGGAGAGGGAATGCCAAATTGAAATACAAGTTGAAGATCATTCCATCTTTAAGTTCATCCACTCATCTTGGTGGATTAAAGCACTAAAAATATCATTAACTCAAAGAACCTAAAATGAATTGAACAATTCACTTTAAAGATAGATTTGAATTGATGAATGTTTATCCAACTTCATTTACACCCTAAGTCCAACGAATTTAAAGAGGAAAATGAGCTTTAAAGGTGTATTTCAAGACCAAAATCAAAAGGAAATGAAAGAAGAAGATGTGGGAACCAAAATAGTTCCAAAATAAAGCCAAAAACTCAAAAATATCACTAAGTAACCGGTTACCCTATATAAGGTAACCGGTTACTTTGCTAACAGCAGCGAAAAAACAGCAAAACAGCAGTAAAACATGGCCAAAAAGTGGCAAAAACTTGATTAATCATTTCTACAAACACCTCATGATCAAGGGTGCAATTGAGCACGAAAATTTAAGTAAAATTACAATAATCAACATCAATAGAACATGATATGCGAGATCCAAAGATCAAGCAACAAGAATCAATAATGGATTACATTGTGAAAGATGTATCAAGAGCAACAATGGTGGATCAAGAAATTACCACTCCAAATCTGAAAATTCTTCAAATCAACTCCACAAACCACACTTCAAGGCCTTGATCTACAAGAATTGATGATGGAAAAGTGAATGGATGAAGGTTTAGCTCAAAGATTAGTAGGTTCTAATGATGAACTTACTAATCTTTCAAAGGAAGAAAGAGCTTTTGGTGAATTTGGTAATTGGAGAAAATTGAAAGTCGAGAAAGAGTTTGACAAGGTGATTTTGGCTATAAAAAGCTTATAAAATGAGAGAAATGAGGCCTATATTTATAGGATTTAGGCTTGGAAAATTTGGTGGATTGGAATTTTGTTTGGAATCAAAATTAGGCTTGGAATTTGAATTTGGAGGGAAATTCAAGATCAAAGAATGATTAGTGAATGTGTATGGTGGAAATTAAATATGATGAGGTAGGGGATTTAAAATGAAGTGATCTAGAATATTCTCATGTTGCAATATTTGAATTTGGTGCCAAAAATGCTGCAAAATTTGAATTTTCCCAATTTTCAATTTGGGATGATGATAGGTTGTAATTGATTAATCGATGGAAGTTCTTGATTAAGATGAGATTGTTCTCCTTTTCTTTTCGTTTGACACGACTTTAGGAGAATGATCTATATATCATTTCTCTATCATGTTTTAACACAAATATTGTTATTGACTAGCCTCCCATAGTATGACATTCCTTATAGATTGTGCTACGATTGCTTAACATAGTGCTAAATTAGTCTCGATTCAAGAAAGCGATCATATAATCAATAACAATTAACAGCTAACATCTAACTTTTACATTTCTGCTCTTTACTCTTCTTGTTATTTACTTTCCGCCATTTATTTTCTTGCTCTTTATTTCAATGTCCATATATCTCATTGCTCATATTGTCATCTTCATCTTTATTTGTCCATCTCATTAAAAAACAAAAAAAAAACATGATAAAAGATCAAAACCCTAAAACAAATTTCAATCTTGGACTATGGTTATTATCCCTTGCATCATGGAGTTTGGACCTTGTACATAAACCCTAGCAAAGGAGATTTGGGATTGGACTTCTCTACTTTTGTTGCTTTGTCTTAGGACACTTTTGCACATCATTCATATCTTACTTTTGGGCTTTCTTACAATGAGATTTATTCGATCAATTACTTCTAGTTGTTCGTTTAAAAGACTAGCCCACTTTGCTAGTGCATTTGTAGTGTATTGTTTGGGTTGTTAATTGTTCATTTTCATCCCTATTTGAAAAAATATACCCCCACTCCCATGACATGTAATAACTTTACCGCTTTCTCTTTGCTTGTTAGTTGCTTAGGTAGCCTCTAATTCAAGAATAAAAGCAATCACCCTCTTTCCAAAAGAACATAAATAAGCTTGATCCAACGTCAAGCATTTTCATAAAAACCAATTCAATAGGGTTTCCATCACCATCAACCCCTCAACCAATTACACTCCACTTTGGATTCACCCTTTGTAAGTCGATTGCTTTTGCATCGCCATCAACCTACCTATTAACCAAGACATTTTCTTAATTAACCAAACAAACCCTTGATCCAACATCAAGTGGCTTTTTCTCAAGCAAATTCAAAACACAATAAGATGCGATTAGGATTTTACACCACGAGTCTTGAGTGGTAGAGAAGGAGTGAGAATGGAGCTTTCCTACACTCATTCTGATTATTTTGACACAAGACGTTTGGCTTGGTAGCTCAAAATAATCACCTCTACCCGTAGTCTTTAGTGTAATCCTAATCAAGAACAATCTCTTCAAAATCCTAAAAACAACATCAACTCCTCAAACTTCTCTTTTTACGCCTTAGGGCCTCACTCCAAAAACTCTTTTTTAAGGTAAAATCAACCAACAAATACTCATTATTTAAGCCAAACTACAAAACTCTGACTTCCTCATTGCACCATGAGGGTACATAGGCAGGAGGCCAACACCGAGGCGAGCACCCTAATAAAAAAACTCTCCTTTTCCCTTTAGAATATAAACCTTTAAATAAACAACACCCTTTCATGCATAAACAACCTAGATGGTTCCTGTTGAGTACAACGAATGTATGGGGTGTTAATACCTCCTCCTTGTATAACCGACTTCAAAACTCGATAATGGTTGCGATGACCATGTCCTATCCTTTTTTCTTCCGTGAGTTTTATCGATATTTTACCTTTCCCTCTTTTGGGAATAAATAAATTTTGGTGGCGACTCTTCTGTTAGTCCATCCGCAAGCTTTTCCTCGCAAGCTCGTATTCTCTTTTTTTCTGAGGTACGACATAGAGTTGTCTTTTCTATTCAAGACCATTTTCATGTAAGCCCTAGGATTGGTAGTTTCCAGTGCATTCATCTCTTCTTGCGACAAAGGAGTGGCTTACGGAGTAGTTTTCTTGGCGGTCAAGACATTTGGATTATCTTTTCCACATGAGGGGCAGTCGGGGCAATAAGATGCTTGACACCTTTGGAAGCATCATCACTTTTCTCTTGTGGCTGGACCTCTTTGATAAGTTGAGGATTTCCAGGAGGAGTTGTTGATTAAGGCTCTTCTTTGTCAAGAGTAATTTATGGAGGCACTGATAGTCTGAGTTGCACCTAAGAGGGGGGCGGGTGAATTAGGTTTTTTGAAATTTTCTGGTTTTTATTGAATGAGGTTATTAGTTTCTTGAGATATGAAGTGTTTATGAAAGCAATAAAGTGCAGAAAGTAAATAACACAGAGAAGTATCCTGGTTCCCTTCATACTCCGAAGGTACTCTAGTCTCCTTTCACGCCGAAAGAGATTTCACTATAGTTAGACTGAGTGTACAATTTACTTTCTAACCTATAGGTAGATTAAAGGCTCTTAACACCTTTAAAATCTGAACACTAAGTGCAAGAAGAACAATCCTCTTCAATGCACACACTTGCTTTCGACAATCCTGAATAACAAGGGGAATAGATACAATCTTTGATTTACAATGAGTTTGAAATCTGTGTATACAAAGTTATCAATCCTATGATTGATCTTCTCTTTCAATGATAATTTCCACAACTATTTAAGACTTTGTTGCTCAAGAATTTTCTTTCAAAATATATGAAAATATGCAGAAAATTCTTATGAAAAATGACTTGATTCAAGATGTGGAAAGATGAAAATATTAGAAAGAATTTTGAAAGAGCTTGTTTTTGAAAAATGAAAGTTTAGGTATTTATATGGCACAAGCACCCCTTTGAAATATCATGCAAAACTTCAGAAAATATGATGAACAATAGTCATGATTCAATGGAAACAATTCAAAACATAATGGTTGAAGAGGTGCAATTTTTCAAAACAATTTTTCTAAAACGTTCAGTGAGCAATCAATTGCACAAACCGACCAATCGATTGCACCTTCACAAAAAACACTTGAAATTTGAATTTTGAACTGAGCAATCGATTGCATCAAAGCACCAATCGATTGCACACAAAAATAGTAGAAAAAATGAGAAGATTTTTCATGTATGCAATCGATTGCACACAAAAACAGTAGCCAAAATGAAGCAAAAATTTGATCATGCAATCGATTGCTCCAAGAGTGAAATCGATTGCTCTGGCAAAAACTTAGAAAAATCTTGCTACAAAAGCTTGTGAAAGTGTTAAAAAGTAATGCACATGATTTTTATTATTTGAGCAACTAGAACTTAAATACTTGATAAAGATTTTCATTATACCTTCCAATGAGATTATTCTTCATGTCAAGTCTTTGTCCTGATTCTTTGCTTTAGCATGATGTCTTGAAACTGATTGAACATCTTTGCCTTCTTGTCAAATGGTTTGTCTTCATCAAAATATAAGTTGATCTTGAGAAGCTTGATTTCACATTCTCCCCTTTTTTGATGATGACAAAGCATTCTCTTTTGTTGCGATTTTCTTTTCGATAAATTTCTCCCCCTGAAATATAGATCTCCCCCTCAATGTGTGAAGTGTTGAGAAAAACTGATTTTATATTGAGGTTTGGAGTAGCCTTGCATTTGTACCTTAAAGATCACGGAAAGAAAACAAGCAAAGAAAGAGTAACACCCTTCTCCTCCTTTTGACATTATAAAAAAGAAGGGAAAGATTGATAAAAAAAAAATGCCTGTTGGTTTGGAAAAGATTGCTGGAGTGTGATGGACGTGATGGGGGAACAGCTGAGTTTGATGGAACATATGGTGGAGTGTAAAGGTGAGAATAGAGATATGAGAACTGTTGATTAACTGCCTCTTGAAAGTTGTTGATCCTAGTGGTGGTTGACTCATTAATGGCATTATATTGAGTGTTGATGGAAGTGTGATGTTTCCAAGTTGTTGAGCCATGAAGTCCATAAGTTCTTGGTTACTAGGGCCATGTTGAGTAGGAGGAGGAGGAACATCATCATTGTCTTTATTCTCTTGCTCGTTTCCGTCATTTCCAGCCATACCTTCACCAAGGTAAACAATTATCTTTGCTTCCGGGTCATACTTGACACCCACCCTTGAGTCCACATTTTTTATGGAGATCTTGTTGGCATTTGAATCCATGAGACACACATCAAAGCCTTCGAAATCTATTTCAAAATGCTCCAAAATCTTGGTAATAAACCATGCATATGGAAAAAAATTTGATTTCGCGTTGAAAGTCATCATATGAACCAAAATTAAGTAAGCCCAACTCACATGAATGCCTATCTTAAGTGCATACAAAATCTGCATTTCCAAGTCAGTTACAATGCAATGGTTTCCAGCCCTTGGAAACATAATGTAGACCATAAAGTAATGAAAAAGCCTATCATCAATATTGAAGATACCTGTCGACCAAGAGGTTCGAGAGGGTTCCATGCCGCCTAATGACCTGACACGCTTGACATGAAATTCTGCCTCCGACATTCTTCCGAGACTATAGTAAAATTCTATTTTGTTGTAATCTTCCCAAACTTCATCTTCTTCATCATAGAGTCTCCCACCGGTACTTGGAGTATTCAGAATTCTACCGATGATTTTTTAGTTGAGATAGATTCTCTTGCCTCTAACAGACGTAACAATTTTTCCTTTTTCCATGTGAATGTTGCTATAAAATAGTCTCACCAAATCCAGATAATATGGCCCGGATGTAGATATCAAGGATTTCAAGCCACATGAAATTAACGAATTTTAAAAAGAGAGGCATTCTTCAGGAAAAGATGAGAGAATACTGTATTTGGGAGTTTGGACAACCTTTTCTAAAAGTACTTTGTAAATCTATCTTATTGTTCATCGGAGAGATGTTGAAGAACCAGTGGAGTCTCCGAGGATGATGATGCTGGAGCCTTGCCTTTGCTTTGAGCAGATATTTTCCTTTTTGAACGAGAAGCCATGAGAGATTATGAAAGGTTGTGGCTTTAGGATTTTTTGAGGAAGGATGAGATTTATAGAGTTTAGGTTTGGAAGAGATGATGAAGTTGGTTTAGATGTAGTGGGGTTTTATAATAGTTTGGGAAGAGAGAATATGTAGAGATAGGGAGTATTTAATGTGGAAGATGATAAGTTGGTGGTTAAGGACATTGATGATTAAGACTTTGGAAAAATGAAAATTGATGGTCAAAGTTTTGAAACTAGGGTTAAGTGATAAAGATAGCATTCAATGATTAAAGGTATAGTTGGTAGGGTAGTTGGAAGGATTAATGACCCATGAACCACTTAAAAATATGAAATAATTAATGTCATAGTAGGTGCAATCGATTTGCACTATGGTGCAATCGATTGCACTACAAAACAGAAGCAAAAGAAACCAAAAGTTATATGGTGCAATCGATTGGCACTAGGGTGCAATCGATTGCATGCTTAAAAAATTCAGTATTTTTGGAAAACTTACAGTGAGCAATCGATTGACACCAAGGTGCAATCGATTGCAAGCAGTGAAAAGTGAGAAAAAATTCAAAAAGAAATATACTTTGTGCAAATAAAAACACATAACATTTTTCAGACAAATATGTAACATCTGAAATATCGAAAACATATTATACTATGATATTTTGAAAATAGAAAAGATAGTATGTACCATAGTTGATGATCTTTCATGATTAAACATCATTTTCATCCAAAATTTTGAGTTCTCTCCGAATTTTGAACAAAGGTTCCTTTGCCAATGGCTTTGTGAATATATCTGCAAGCTAATTGTGGAGTTATTGGTGCGGAGAAGTTGTGTGAGATTCCATTTTCTTCGTAAAATTCTTCAAATAAAGCGTTCTGGAACTCTCCATCATGGTCACTTTTAATGGAGACAATTGAAAGTGACTTCTCATTCTGAATTTGTTTTGCATACTTCTTGAATGCCTTGAAAGCTTCACTTTTCTCATTGTCTTCATCGTCAGAGTGATGTGAGGCCATTAATGCTAGATTTGTGCTTTAATCACTATCTGAGTCTGATGAGGAACTTATCTTGTTATCCTCTCATGCCACGTAGGCCTTATTTTTCTTAAAACCCTTTTTGCTTTTATGGGAATCGTTCTTGGAGAGTTTAGGACAGTTTGGTTTGATGTGTCCTTGTTTTACACATTCATAGCATTTGACATCTTGTGTGGATGTTGACACCTCCTTTTCTTTGTTCTTTGAAAACTTCTTCCTTTTGATATAGTCAGAATTTTCAATATTATTCTTAGAACCAAAAAATTTTCCTAACCTTTTTACAAGAAGCATGAAATTTTCATCTTCAACCGGATCGTCTTCGTTTTCTAGTTCTTTGGAATCAACCTTTAATGCGATGCTTTTATATTTCTTTTCTTGATTCTCATGTTTTTCTAATTGCCCAAGTTCTATCTCATATTCTTGAAGTTTTCTAAACAATGTAGCGGATGTCATCGTGGATAGACTTTTCTTCTCAGATATTGTTGTCACTTTGGGTTGCCATTATCTGGACAAAGATCTAAGCACTTTAAGATTTAATTCATCGTTAGTTAATGTCTTACCAAGTGCTCTCAGATGATTTGTCAAGTGCCAAATCTTTTCTGCAAATCAAGAATTGATTCTCCTGACTGCATTCTGAATAACTCGTATTCCTGACTTAACGTATTCAATCTCGACCTTTTAACTTCAGTGGTTCCTTTATGAGTTTCCACTAAAGTATCCCATATTTCCTTTGCTGATGTACATGTTGAGATGCGAAAGAATTCGTCCATGCTTAGTGCACTTTGTAGAAGATTAATTGCCTTTTTGTCATAGAGAACACTTTTCTTATCATCGTCATCCCATGAACCTTTAGGCTTTGTTGATCCAACACCACTAACAATCGTTGAAGGAACGAATGGACCATTTTGGACAGCATCCCATATTCCATCTCCTTGTGCTTCTAAGCGAGCCTTCATGCGAATCTTCCAGAAGTTAAAGTATTCACCACAAAATAGGGGAGGCTTGTTGCTACTGCCATCGTCTTTAAACACACCTTTGTTGTTTGCGGAAGCCATTCTGAATCGATTAGGAACAGGTTACCTAACACCTGCTCTGATGCCAATTGATAGTCTGAGTTGCACCTAAGAGGGGGTAAATTAGGTTCTTTGAAATTTTGTGGTTTTTATCGAATGAGGTTATTACTTTCTTGAGATATGACGGGGTTATGAAAGCAATAAAGTGCAGAAAGTAAATAATATAGAGAAGTATCCTGGTTCCCTTCACACTCCGAAGGTACTTAAGTCCCCTTTCACACTGAAAGAGATTTCACTGTAGTTAGACTGAGTGTACAACTTACTTTCTAACCTATAGGTAGATTAAAGGCTCTTAACACCTTTAAAATCTGAACACTAAGTGCCAGAAGAATAATCCTCTTCAATGCACACACTTGCTTTCAACAATCCTGAATAACAAGGGTAATAAATACAATCTTTGATTTACAATGAGTTTGAAATCTGTGTATATAAAGTTATCAATCCTATGATTGATCTTCTCTTTCAATGATAATTTCCACAACTATTTAAGACTTTATTAGCTGGGATTTTCGACAAGGGAAAACCCGACAAGGTACCGAAGATTCTTAGTTCGACCATAACCTGGACTTAGTGATTTTTCTAATGTTGCAAGAGGCATTTCGACTCTGTGATAACATCGACCGCATAGTCCTTGCGACATTGGCGAAAAGGTCAAGAATGTGGTTATTTGGCGCACAATGTGACGTTCCAATACTAATAATTGCTTGTGAGTTTCTTTCTGAAAGGACACGTGGAGGGAGCACGAAGGCAGACTACATGCAGAGTTTCACGTGGCGAACTCTGAAGATAGGAACGTTAGAAGTAGTTGTTTCATACTTGCATATATAAGAGTTCGTTATGTTGAATTTGGGGTGTTCATTTGGTTACAAAAATCTCACAAAAAACTCAAAGTACCCGCGTCTAAATAAACGAGTTATGGCTGAGAAAATGTATGAACAATGAGTCATCATCCTTTACTTTCAACGCAAAGTCATTAACTTTATCTTTTCCTTTGCTTTATCTTATTAACTTTCAATACTTTTTAAGTTGTTTCATTCAACATTTTCAATCTTTGTCATTTCCTTTGTACGTTTCTGATGTAGTCGAAGTCGACGTTTTTCATTTTCTTTTAGTTGTTTAAGACCTCATTTCGACCAAGTAGAGAACAGTCATTTTAACATAAAAAGATAATAAAAAACAAGATGTTACTTAACACTATGTCTTATGATTCATTGGTTAATCCTACAAGTGACCCTTAATTAAGAGACCAGCGGTTGTTTACCATTTTTCAACGAAAACAGTTAGACAAACTCAATAGGATTTTTGTTTGGTTGTATTATTGTCTTTTCGTAACTTATGTGTTGTCCGTACATTTTGGTAATTGTATGACCTTTTTCATAATTGAGTATTATGTTTGAATCAATTAATGTATACGTTTTCCTTCTAATTCATGGCATAAAGTTGGAATAAAATGACGCAAAACATATTGGCCTCAAAAATACAAAATTTAGTAAATAAAAACACCATAATTGAGTACTGAGGATATTTCAGAGATGAATTTTCAAATACACCAAAATATCATACGAATGCATCTATAAACAATTTTTTTATTCAAAATGTGATGAATCTCAGACAGACGCTAGTAGGTGTGATTTTACATGCAACCTAAAATACTTCTTCAAAAAATACTACTTCGAATACATGGAGACATTTTGAAATTTCAAGAGATGTGGGCCACACCTAGGATAGAAAGAACATTTCCCTTGTCAAAATAGGCTAGCAAGAAGGCTTTACTTAATTTAAGTCCATAGTTTTTCCGTTAGTTTAGTAGGTATTACCTAGTAACAGAGGAGGCTAGAAAAGTCAGTGAATTATAACACATTACACCATCATTACTGATAAGTTATACAATATGGACCTTTCCCGAATTTTATTTTTGAACTTAAAAGAAAAAGAAGCAAAATATTTTATGAAAAAATCCATTCGGGGAGTGGAAATCATTGTGGAAGACTCTTAGCCTCAAAAATAATTTGATCAGTATATGATTGGTCAACCATAGTTAGATTCCAAGGAATGTGTGCATAAATGTGAAAGGTGCAAAAGATTCTCTAGTAAACACGTCAACCATCTAAGGTGCTACTTGAACCAGGTAAGCTAAAATTCATAGTTGTTGCCATTGACTCTTTTTTAAATGGATGGAGGTTGAGCACTTATCCACCATTAATGCATAAAACATGTGGAAGTTTGTATGGAAGAACTTTATATGCAAACATGGTCTCCCATACTCGATCACCACATATAATTGTGTCCAATTTACAAACCAAAGGTTCCAAGATTTGTGCAGAGACAAAAAAAACTTGACATCAGGCTAAATTTTGCTTTAGTGGAACATCCATAAACAAACACGCAGGACAAATAAGGTCAAATAAGCAAACAATATTATCCTTGATGGATTGAGGAAGAGATTAGATTATGAAAAACGAGAATGGGTCGAGCATCTAATTGGATTAATATGATCATGTCGCACTACACCACAATTGTCTACACACAGAAAACATCTTTTAAACTAGTTTGCAGATCTGATGTGATGATACTAATAGGAACTTACGTTGTAGAAAGTGACCCAACATCAGACCCAAGTAGGGGAACAAATCTCTCAACCTACATGATGAGGTCAGAAAACTATATCACATGATTGAGTATGTTGAAAACGCAAGCCTACGAAGGAAAAACATCATGGAAAGATAACATCTAATCTTATGAAAGACTTGTGATGCAAGGAAGGAAAAACATCATGGAAATATAACATCTATCTGATAATGACCATATCAAACCAGTTCCATACCTGGTGAAGTAGTATAACAATTAGAGTACCTAGTTGAAAACATATATCTGAGGGCGTGGAATGCCCATTAACTCGCCCATATGAAAATAATATGCCAATGTGGTATGGTAAACATATAATGAAATTTGTAAGTAGGCCAACACTGATTCAACCAAAATTATAAAACATTAGAATTTCATCAAAAGCAAAACCATTGCATATGCTCATATAATGATGAGACACTACCAACTATCAATATCCATCTATACATTCAATAAATTTCAATTTAACCTTGGTCTCTGAACAGTGTTATTATTGTCTGATGATACACAGCATGACAAAGTATTACAATATCCTTCAATTAGCTTGAAAAGTTTCCTAAATCTTAATAGAAGAATAGATAGATATACTTATTTAATTTTGACTAAAATGATAAAAGAGATTAATCAAGTAAAAGATATGAACCAACAAGCTTTGTGCTTCACAGCATTAGCCATCCTTTTTAGATCCAACCAAACATGTAGGTGCAACTAGTGCTGATTGTAAAATCAATTCAAGTACCTGTTAAACACAAAAACTTATTCACAATGAAAAAAGATGTAGCAGTTTAATTTGAGAAATATATATCAGCTAAATGTCCCCCAAAGTGTAGAATGAATAGAAAAATGAACTGCACAGACTGATTTCTGATATATTTTTTGGGGTAAAGAAACTAAATTCTGGAGATAATAATTGAAGAAACATTACATAGAATGTATGTCAAGTTAAATAAGAACAAATTTCATGCCACTAACATTTATGCTACTGTTTAAAAGAGCTTGTAAAAACAGACTATGACATGTTCATAATTTATTCTCATTGTTTATCTGTATTATTTATGAAAACAACTTATAGCTTATATCAACCCAGATTAACTTTATTTTATCTTTTCCAAAATGGCTTACTATAAGCATTTATATGATAATAGATTATAAAAAACTTCATTCAATTGTTTATCCAAATATACTTATCCTTTTTTGATGAACAACTTATTAGCAATTTATAGACTTATCATGACAAGTGCTTATGAATAATATACTTTTATAGTAAGAGATAAAATAAAGTTAAATTACTTTTACAAGTTATTATAACCTATTTATATAAGTTATCTCAAACAGTTTCAAAACTTATACTAGAAGATAAATTGAAATAACCCAATCAAAACATGGTTTAAGATCTTTTTGGCAAGACAAAGTTTAACCTTAGGTATGTTTGGATTGGTGGAATATGAAGGAATGGAGTAGAATGAAAATGAATGAGGTTATGTTCAATCGTTTAGATTGATTAAAAAATGATGGCATTGAGCGGAATCTGATGGAAGCATTTTATCCCCGTTCCATCACTTTTCATTATATTTGGTACCCTCCAATTTAGGCGCAATGACAAAATTGCTCTATTCCATCATTAAATAGCCAAACAATGGAATGACATTTATTCCATTTCATCCTGCTCTGCTCCATTCTACTTCCTTCGTTTTACAATATCCAAACATATGTTTGGATATTTCAAAACTAAGGGTGTGGAATTGAACAGAGTGGGAGTGGAATGGATCGAAATGAATATTTCATTCTATTATTTGGATATTTTATGATGGAATGTAGGAACGAACAAAAATGAGGGCAAGTAATGGAATATTCCATAATATTCCACTCCATTCCATTCTCTCTTAACCAATTCAAACGATGGAACCTAACAATATTCCTCTTTATTCCATCGCATTCCATCACTCCAGCATAGCCCAAATAAAGTGTATTTGGTAACATATTTTTTCACTAGCCCATAGTATTTTTTCACTAAAGTACAACGCTTTTGATAAGTTGTTTCAAATAGTATTACTTAAATGATCAAAATCATCTGTTTTTACTTTATTTTGTATTCAGTTGTTAATTCAACATTATATCAAAGCAATGAGCTCAATCTTACTATCATGTTTTACCAAATAGAGACCTAACAAAAAAAGCCATTAGAATGCTAACAAGTAAGAATTAGGAAGAAGAAAGTAAATACCCTGAGACAATTCACAGCAAGCGCGAAAATCAACAGAAATGTGAGAGGTGAGACGAGCGGCGGCGTCTGCGTTATACAGCGGCATCAACGACTGCGTGCAACCGAGAATTCCCAAACTCCTTCAAAAATCAAATTCAGAATTGGAAATTGCGATAAACACGTAGAAAGAAATGACGGAATTGCGTTACCTAGGGACAGTGACAGGGGGGCGACGAGGGTGGAGAAGATGAGAACGAATTGAAGACGCAGAAGAATTTTGAAGAGAGGGACGAGTTGGAATTGTTCGAGCGGCGGAGAAAATGGACCTCGAGAGAGAACCGCTTCGCCACGCCATTTCTTTGATTTTGGTTTGTTTTGCACTTACTGTGAAATTGCAAGGAACTCGAAGCTAGACGTTTAGACACCATGCGAAGAAGCAGCTAAACCCTAGATTGGGTAACAGGGTTTAGGTCAAGCCCATGTTAAACTAGATTGGGCTAAAGGCCCAAACAAAACAAAAAACAGGTGTTTGTAAATATATATCATTGTATGAGAAAAAATGAAAAAACAAAAAGTTAACCAAATTAATAATTAAGTGTTTGGTTTAGAAGAAAAAATTTGAAGAAAAAGATAAATATGAGAGAGTATGAGAAGACAGAAATAAATGAGAAACTAATTAGATTTGAAATACTGAGTGGTAAAAAAGAATGGTGATAAAAATAGAAAAGAGCGAAGTATAAGTTATTTTGGAAAATACATGCATATCCTTAATATTTTATTAGAATAAAACTTTTTAAACTCTTTAATTATTGTTGTAGCGTTATATTTGTAAAACTTCTTGCCTAGGAAGATATCTTAGGACCGTCCTAGGAAGAGGCGGCAACATTAGGTTGTTTAAAGGAAGGTATTGTCTCGTCCTTAATATTTTATTGGATGGGGGAGAAGCTAGAAAGATCAGAAGAAAAGCCGCCTAGTACATTCTACTCTCATAAAAACTTTACAGAATTGGGAAGGTTCCTCCCATGGTGAGATGCCTGGGCGAGAACGATGTCGCCTTAGTATTCACAGAAGTTCACATCGGAGCCTGCAGCAGCCATGTTGGCAAACAAATCTCACTCACAAGCTATTAAGAGTACGGTATTACTGGCCCACGCTGATGAAACGTCCCAACAGAGCTTCTCCAATCGATGACCTCGCTTTGACCATTCTAACAATGAGACGTGGATACCATGGGTTTGTTCCCCCTACCACGAGGTCAATTGAAATTCCTGGTAGTGGGAGTAGACTACTTCACCAAATGGATAGAGACAGAGGTGGTGGCAAAGATCACAGTAGAAAGAGTGTGGAGTTTTTATTGGCAGAGGATTTTGTGTCGATACGACCTCTCTAGCACCATTGTCTCAGACAATAGGATCCACTTTGTCAGCACTTTGGTCATTAATTTTTGTAAATAATAGGGTGTGTAGACAAAATGTATTAGTAATGTTTGACACTTGTAATCTTTACAATAACTATAGAGAACGTTTTGAATAATTAAAATTGTTAGCATAAGTAAGATATTGTGTTTCATTCGCTTTTTTTTTTTTGCCAAGACAACTTATGTCGTATAAGAATTGTGGGTTGGTGTTGGGGTGGATGTTATGAGGATGAATGTTGTCTCTATTCCTCATGGTATTATTATATCTTTTTCATGAAATCAAAGTTTAATTTATATTTGACTTAAGTTCATTTTGCGTCTCCCTATTTAAGTGTTTTTAACCTTTTGGTCCCCTATTTCAAAATTCAGCTTTTAGGTCCCTATACCTTACTTTTCTTGAATTTTTTTTATCCCCCTCCACTTTTGCATATGTGGTCTTTTCATTTATGACGTGGCAATACAAGAGTGGCGTCGTGTCATATTTTGTTGTTTTTTAATTAAAATAATTTATTTTTTATTTACAAACTTAATAACACAATATTAAAAATTAATTTTTAATGGGATTGAATTAAATTAAATTGAATATCAAAAGTCAACCCAAAAAATTAAATTGAAAATGAAAGAGTCATGCTAATCAACTCAGTTTCTCTACTTGAACCTAATCCCTTTTTCTCTCTTCTCCTTCAATTGAACCAAATCTGCAATCGAGAAAGGGGTTTTGGCAAATGGGATTTTTTTTCTTCGATTTTTCTATCTATTTTGAGTCTTTATACTTGGGATTTGGTGCTCATTAAGGTTACGTTTGAAAGATCTACATCAAGAACGTTAGAGAAGCAATTAAGTGTTGCTTTGGGGGTTTATGGCTCTTTTTAGGGTTGTTTTTTGTTCCTGAGGTTGCTTATTTAGCTCTGCAAAGACGTGAGCCAACAGCTTAAGAGAATATGCCCTCCGCTTGCTCGAGAACCCATATTAGACACATCCACAACTGATACAAGCTTGCAATAACCCAACACAAATTGTGCAGTCCCTCCCAACCAATCTGCTAGACTACAACAACACACACAACTAATCCAAAAAATACAAAAAAAACTTGTAGCAGAACATCGAAGGAACACACCCCTAAGACAAATTCAACTGAACCCTTGCACACAAACATCTAATGGATCAAAAGCTGCATCACCAAATAACTTCAATTCCAGCCAAGACATTCCCTGAGATAATTGATCCACTAATTTGAAGCAAACGCAAAACCCTTTAATCTTCGCCTTCATCCACCTCCAAGGCAGTAATTGGATCTCCTCTAAACAGCTGAAAGTTTGGTTTTTTGACGGTCTAAAGATCTTGTCATTCTTTCGCCGCCAGAAGGACCAGATACACGCATACCAGATAACAATCGACCTCTCCCTATTCACTCTTCCTCCATTGCTAATACCTAAAACATAAAACTCCAACCCTATGGGGTAGCAAAGAAGAACAAAAAAACACCAATTCCGAAACTAGTTTCACCGAAAACAACTTTGGAAACTATTCATGAAAGAGCAAATCGGACAAAACTCAAAGAAATTCATACAAGCAGATGACAATGCAACAAGGCGCAACTGAAAAACTCATTTCCACTGTCCAGTACAGCATCCAAAACCGAGGAAACACACAGCTTTTACACAAAAGAAGAAGTGACTATAACGATGAAACACTGAAACTAATACCAACACTTCCAAGTATCCTGATGCCCATTTGATACTGCCAATATGATGCAATTCCAAACACTCCAAAGCCAGCTCGATATAGAAAAAATCCAAATATACTAACGCCAAAAACGGAACCACAACCTACTCTATAAGATCCCAAGTTAGTCAATCTAATACTTGTACATTGTCCTCCATTTCAAACATGACGACACATCAATACCAAGATAATTTTCACTTAACCAACCACAACTTCAGTCCCTAAACAGAGAATAATACCAACACCCAGAGCACCATAAAGCTCCAATCCTCACGCTCTAATTGAGGATTAGGAGGTTGGTTTTATAGAGAACCTCGAGGAAGACCGCCATGGTCGGGTCGGCGTTGGGAAGAATGGGAACTTGAAGATGCTTTGGGACAAGTGGGATCTTGTTATGATCTGCGTGAACAAAGGATGGAAAAGTTGTGGCTCCGTCTCTTTGTCAGAGGACGTCGCCGCCATGAGAGGCGGTTGCTCCATCAACATCAGTCTTGCTGACAGGGAGAAAAGTAGAGTTGCAAGCATCAAGAGTGTTGTCACGGCTATCCATGATTGGGATTTTGAAGAACTATTTTAGTCTCGTATCTACGAAAGAAGAAAAGACAGGGATAACAAGCTTCCCACAGACGACGCCACTGATCTTACCGGTTGATCACAACCTGAGGTGGGCCAAAGACAATCTTTTGTGATGTTAGTGTGAAAGAGGGGGAGAGGGTGTACATGCAAGGCACCCTGATGCCATAGTAAGAATCGGGCAAGAGAGAGAGAGAGAGAGAGAGAGAGAGAGAGAGAGAGAGAGAGAGAGAGAGAGAGAGAGAGAGAGAGAGAGAGAGAGAGAGAGAGAGAGAGAGAGAGCAAATATAAAATATGAGTATATCAGGGTGAATATTGGATACCTAACCCTCTCAAATGAGAGAGTTTCTATAGTTTCCCAAGTGCTTGGCCATTGGTCCTTATTTTTCAGCGAGATAGCTGTTTCTCGAAGAATAGGTAACTTCCAGAACTAGTCGTTGGAACGAACAAACATGCCCATAACTAGTCGTTGCTACGGGTAGGGGCGCAGTTACGGGCACATGCATCTTGACTGTTTTTGGATGGTGGAACTGTGTGTGACAGACAAAGACTGACGAGGAAAAGTGTTGTGGCCAAGGATAAACTGGTCAGTCTCCCTGTTGGAGGGGCAGAAAGGTAAATTCTCCCCCCAAAGTGGTTGGACTTAGGCAATTGGACCGTTCTGGGAGCAGAAGTGGATTGAGCCATGCCTAGCCATTGGGTCAGTTCGAAACAAAATCTGTGATGAGAAAAGGCCAATGAATGCAAAGATTAACAAGCTATTTAAAATAATGGAGAGAAGAAACCTCATTTCACCAATGGCTTCAAATGAGGATGACGATGATGAGAAGAACTAATTTTTTCTTACTTGCTTATGTTGCTTACTTTCCTTGCAATTTCTCTATTTTTTTACTTTCAATTACAAATAATATCCATTAATGAATAAAATAATGTTATTTCCTTTCCTAAATGTTTAATTGCCCATGTTTGCATATTTAAATTTATCTCAATGCATTTTTATCCGCCTTTTTGATTTTGACAAAGGGATAGAAGTATACTCTTAGAGGGAGTAGATTATACTCTCTACTTAATTGAGGGGTAGCTAGATTACTCAATTTTTTTTTTTTTACTTTTACCACCTCCCTGAGATATGTGTTGTCATCATTGAAACTACAAAGTATCATTCGATATTGTTTATGTGCTTTGAGCATCATTTGTGTGTTTTAATTTGGATCTTATTTCATTCATGTGCTTGTACGCTTGCATCATTTCAAATTGATTTTAATCGCCTTAGCTATTAATAATTTGTACCAATGAGAACTCTTTACATTTCATGAATTAAAATTCCTTTATCCTTGTTAGTATTTTAATTTTTGAGCCCATGAAAGTTCTCTTTTATCATTTCCACATATGTACCTTGAATAACAAGTTAGAACATTTAAATTTGGTTGTTTTAGTGTTTGATTCTAATCATGTCTTATCTCAGATCTGAATCACTCACCTTTGAAAGTTAGAATTCACCTTTAGACTAAATGATTTGAATCACAACTTGAACATGATTTGAATCGTAATCTCATTTTATTAAAATCAAGTGCATATCATAATTCGAATCATGAGCTTTGAAAAATGCCCCTTTTGGGCCTTTCCAGATTGATTTGAATCATAAATCCTTCTTGATTCGAATCACGAATAAAAAAATCCAATTTTCCATCTCTCATTTAAATAGTTATTTATTCTAGTGAAAGTAACAAGTGTGTAAAACCTATGGTGAAATCCATAGAGACAAAAATGTGATTTTGTTTTCTCCTCTTAGCGTGTTCATCCTTTCACCATGAATGTTTTATCTTCTTCTCCAAAACCAACTTCTTGATATTGAATCCATGTCAATTAATTGTCTCTTTTTGTTACATTTTGTTATTGTGCAATTTTATTGTTGTCTTTGTGTGAATTAAAGAGAGTAAGTTGATCAATCTTGTTGTGATTGATTAAGCTCTTTATATCAATCAAGAACCAAGATCCATTCATCTAGAAACTTGATAGAACCTTGTGTGTGTTGTTCATTCACCAAAACTAAATTACTTGGCTAACACCTTGTAATTTCAGTGGTTGGTTGAGATTATCTGGCATTATTCATCATCTTCATCCCTAGTATATTTTCCCTTTGATTGTGGATCCTTCTCTAAATATTGAGTGTTAAGGGAGACTAGTAGTACATTAGGGTATCTAATATTTTTGTATGAATTTGGTTGTTGTGTAACAGATGTAGGTATTGCTTCTTGAGTGCAGTTTGCTATTAATTTTTTATCTATCAAGAAGAGAGTTTCTAATATACTCCAAGGAAGACTTTGGCGATATCAAGTATCAATGGTCCGTAAGGCAGAATTAACGTGTGATAGTTCTTTGTAATCAAAATATTGGAAGGTCGTGATTATGTTCCAACGACATCTTTCATTGAAGAGTCATGTAGGCAAAGGGAGGACGAAAGTCGAAGCACTAATATCTCTGTGTATCTTTTCCTTTTTCCTTTTCTGCTTTATTTTGCAAACACTCATTCATACTTGTTGTTGCATTATTGCATAATTTCATTAATTGTATGTCATATAGGTTATACCATGCTTATAATGATTTAATGTATAATCTTAGGTCTGTGGTGTATTAATCTTGTGGAATCATCATAAAACCAATTATGCTTTGTTAAGAACGTCTAAGTAAAGTGTTTTTAAATCACTTTGTATAATGAAACTTTGATTGTCTTGTAAGTGACTTGCACTAGAAACAATCAACCTCATGGTAACCTCATGTATTATTTCACGTGGCTTAATTCATTGAGATGCTTTAAAGCTCTCACGTTTTCGTGTTTTACTTCTGCGCTTCTTAAAATATTTGATTCCGTTTATGGAACCTACAATATTTTTCAAATTGTCTTAAGGGAAAAGGCTCAGCCCCCATTATATACACATTTGTATCCATATTCTCACCCAACGATTGCTATCATAGCTCGTATTTTGATAAAATTCTAGCGACTCTAGAATTTGAGGATATGGTTCCTTCAACCTAGATGTGTTTTTCAAATCGTTTGAAAGTTTATGCAATTCAATGAATCCCAAATAAACTACATTAATTTAATTCACCTGTGTTTGATTATCGTTGCAATACATTACATAGATTAATTCAAACTAAAAAATTACTTGAACAATCTTCAAGCATTAATTGTATTTAAGATATTCTTTAAGTTTTGATTCATCCATGATTGAACTAACAATTTCTCTAAGATATGTGTATTATGTATTTGACAATATTTCTTAAAGTTTGTTCTGAATTGATCCTAATTTAAAAGGTCATGCATTCACATTACAATATGCTGGAAAATCTTATGAGAAAAAAGAAGAAAACATAAGCATTTTCTAAGTGACCCAGTCTTCCAAGGTTGTCGTAAAAAGAAAACAAAGGCAGTTTTATGGCTATTGGAAATTATTCTCCGAAGTTTCAACAATTACAAAAGATTCATGGAATGTACTTGAAGTGCTAATCAATCGTCAAATAGTTGAATTAGTAATTCGGGATTGTTAAGTTGTGCCACCCAGTAATAATCATAATATTGTTGTTTCAAAGTTCATCTAAAGCCTTATGAAAGAGAATCTGATAATATTCTTCATACGTGTAATAGGAGTTCTATACAATTCGTATTTGATTGTTCCTGTTTTTAAAGCTTATGTTATTCTTGTTGTTGATTTCTAATTGGTATCATAGGAGCAAGTTAAGCCTAGATCTTCTAAATTGGTATGATCGTTCTGACTGTCCTTTATTTCTTTTGAGTATGGATATGAGTAATTATATTTTATTGCCTAAATATGTTGTGTAATTTATACATGTTTGTGCATGTCATACCCTAATCACTTAATCATTCAATGCATCAGTTTAAATTTTATGTTGTCCATTCATTGCATTCATTTGCATCTTTCACACATTCATACATCATCATTCAATTTTAGCATTAAAAGTATTTTTGCATCCACATCAAACGCATTTGCATTAAAATTCTTTTAAACATTTGCATTATAAATAACTCAACTATTTTACATTCATACATAACATCAAAATTGATTTTTACACTAGCATTAAAAGGTATTTTCATTTTAAAGTGAATCAAACATTTGAAAAGTCTCAAATTTTCAAGTTTTTCTGAATATTTCACTCCATGATTCGAATCAAAGCTTTTTAACTAAACCCGTTATTCGAATCAAATTTTTGAGAATTAGGGTTGTTTAATTTGATTCAAATCAAATCCTTTTAAACTAAACATGTGACTTGAATCAAACGTTTAAGTGTTGGGGTTGTTCAAATTTATTCGAATTAATTTTTGAACGTGATTTGAATCATGAATTGAAAAGTCACGCTTAGACCCTTTTCAGTTTAGTTTTCCATTTTTCAATTTCATTTCCTCATTCATAAATTTCATTGAACTTTGCAAAAAAAAAAAGAAACTGAGCGAAATTATAAAATCATCAAACATCATCTGATCAGTTCATCATTATCATTATCATTATCTCTCATTTTCACCAACATCGTAATGGCTTATGAACTAGGATACAAGGGCAGGTTTCAAAATCAAAAAGGGAAGAGACAATTTTCTACCATAATCTCGTCTCCTCCTTCGGTTCCTAAGAAGACAAGAATGAAGGTTCAAGATAGCAAATCATCTATGGATGGGATTTTGAACAATAAGTCCAAAAAAATTCAGGTTCAAGTTCCTCAAATTCTTCTCTGTCATTTATGTGTACCAAGGTTATTCATTTACTGCCTGAGATAGTTTACAAAAGTCTCCAGAAACGTCTCTAAAAAAATAAGTTGATCCTGAGTATTATGTTGACTCATATGTTGAAATACAACTGAGGGCTAAGTTTTTTACACCTTTTGCTTGTCATAACTTACTGAAGTTTATTGGTATGAAAATAAAGTATAGTCCTGATTATCTTAAAGCTTTTTATTGCAACTTGGAGCTTACTTCTACTGGGATTGAAAGTAGGTTTAAAGACAAGATTGTGAAGCTTAGTTACTCGAATTTTACTAATTATTTTGGTTTATCTTTTACTAGATTTGATATGCATGTTTCAATGAGTTCAAGATATGATAAAGTTCTTTTTGTTCTCTCCATCTCCAAATCAGATTGTGAAATTTTGGAAATGTCAAAATTTGGAATAAGTCAAGTTAAGTTTGATATGCGTTTACTGCATTGGGTTATTGTTAAAATTCTTGCCAAGAGACCAGGAAATATGAGCAGAGCTGGTCATAGTGACCTATATTTGATGTGGGCTCTTACTAATAAGGGTGAAGAGGATTGGGTGAGGTTTATCATTGACATAATGATTTTCTACAAGGATAATCCAAAAATACCACTTTTCTACTCTTCTTTTTGTTTAGATGATTCTTAAGTTGAAGGGAATTATGTGCAAAAAGGAGGAATTGACTGAATCACCAAAGTTTCTTGATTATAGTGGCATTTCAAAAATAAGGTACTACAAGGACTCAAATGGTGACTATTACTATCTAGAGGAGTGTGGTAGAAAGATTTATGATGATAAGATTCTTGAGTTGAAAGGAAGTTGTTGAGGTTGTCGGTCCTTCTGATATATGTGTTACTTCTTCTGCATCTGTTGATGTGAGGAAACTTCTTGATGAGATGCTTCAGAAGTTTTTGGTTGATAATCATATCATAGAGGATAGGATCATGGCACGCATTTATGTTTTTGCTCATGTCAGTGAGGATAGCAGGTCCAGGATAAAGACAAAGTTGATGGCAAATATGAAAGAGGATATTCAAGCTTCTAAAGGTCGTGGGACTACTCAGATTGAAGACTTTAAGGACTTTGTTGATTATTTGTTTACCTTGGTAGTAACAAATTCATCTTTCATCATGACACTGCTACACCAAACGTTATTGTTCCAATTTTGGAAGACACAATTGTTGCACCTCCTCCTACTTCTGATTATTTTCCTACTGATCTACCATGATGTTTCATGTCATGCATTTCATAAATTTTACCATGTTTAGCTTTAATTATGTCATTTTGGTTTGGATACCTATTTTATGATCTAATTGATCTTATTTTGATTAATGTACCTTGTGAATATTATGTTTTTAATTCACGTAAAATTAGTATCTTTGATATTCACTCTTTGTTGTCTTTGTCTTGATATTTCTTTCAAATTGCGTATTTGTGTTAATTCTCGTATGCAATTTATGTAGTGTATGTTTATGATTCACCGAGTATGACATTTCTTAGTTTGTCTTTTATACTATCTTCGATTCTAATGTGTTTTTTTCTCCTTTTTTATATTTGACAAAGGGGAAAAAGTGGTTGAGATATTGTCAATATATACGATCATTAAGTCTTTAATATACGAGATCTTTGCAGTTTTTGCAACTTAAAGAAAGTAGTGTATGTTAATCAACGGATTCATTATGTTCCATCAAATTCAAAATATCGCTTTAGTTAATTCATCAATAATAATCTTGCAGATTTGCCAAGCTTAAAAAAGGGGGAGACTGAAAGTACAAAGTATCATTCAATATCGTTTATGTGTTTTGAGTATCATTGATGTGTTTTGATGTTTTTGTCAATTTTATTATTTATTGATATAAGTAGGATTACGTATTTGTAATTTGGACATTATTTCATCCGTCTGCTTGTTCGCTTGTATCTTTTCAGTTTGATTGTAATCACTTCGGCTATTATTAATATGTACCACTGAGAACCCTCTACATTTCATGATTTAAAATTCTTGATCCATGTTAGTATTTCAATTTTTAAGCCCATGAAATTTCTCTTTTGTCATTTTCACAGGCTAACTTGAATCACAAGTTAGAACATTTAAATTTGGATGTTTTGGTATTTGATTTTAATCATGTATTATCTCTTATTCGAATCACTCACCTTTGAAAGTTAGAACTCACCTCGGGAAGAAATAATTCGAATCACAACTTGAACATAATTCAAATCATAACCTCATTTGATTCAGATTAAGTTCATATCATGATTCGAATCACGAGCTTTGAAAAACTCCCATTTTGGGCCTATCCAAATTGATTTGAATCTTATATCCTTATTAATTCAAATCACAAATCAAAAAAAAAATCAATTTTCCATCTCTTATTTAAATAGTTGTTTCTTTTAGTGAAAGTAACAAGTGTGTGAAATCTATGGTGAAATCCATAGTGACATAAATATGTTTTTATCTTTTCTTCTTAGTATGTTCTTCCTTACACCATGAATGTTTTCTCTTCTTCTCTAAAACCAACTTCTTGATATTGAATCCATGTTAATTCATTATCTCTTTTTGTTGCATCTTCTTCTTGTGTAATTTTGTTGTTGTCTTTATGTGAATTAGAGAGAGTGTTTTGATCAATCTTATTATGATTGATCAAACTCTTGATATCAATCCAAAACCGAAACTCATTCATATAGAAACTTTATAGAACCTTGTATGTGTCCTTCATTCACAAAAACTAAATTACTTGACTAACACCTTGTAATTTCAGTGGTTGGTTGAGATTATATGACATTGTTCATCATCTTCATCCTTAGTCTTTTTCCCTTTTGTTTGTGGACCTTCCTCTAAAGATTGAGTATTAAAGGAGACTAGTGGTATATTAGGATATCTAATGCTTTTGTGTGAAGCTGATTGTTATATAACAGGTGCAGGTATCGTTTCTTGAATGCAATTTGCTATTGATTTGTTATCTATCAAGAAGATAGTTTCCAATATACTCTAAGGAAGACTTTGGCGAGATCAAGTATCAATAGTCTGTAAGGCGAATTTGGAAGTTGTCCTTCTTTGGTGGTGTTAGAGAAATATTGCTCACAGACAAAGTTGAGAGTTGTCCAATAAACGCTCAGTTAATGGAAATCACTCAGATAAGAAATCGGTGGGGTCAAGGGGGATCGCCACACACGAATGCTTGGAGAAGGTTATCATGACTAGCGAGGTTATTAGATCAGGATCTTGAGTGATCTTATTTTTGGTACCTGTTTAATGTCGGCATCAACAGGGGATATATCGTGTGATAGTTCTTTGTAATCAAAATATTTTAATTAATTTTATCAAAATAGTGGAAGGTCGTGATTATGTTCAGATGACATCATCCATTGAAGAGTGCAGTAGGCAAAGTGAGTGTAGTTGCATGTTCCTACTTCACTCAAGGGAGCGTTTATATCCAGTTATTTTGTTGCTTGTCTTATCACTTTCATCTTTGATTTTATTTCAATTTTTTTAGTCTCCTTCATGATTGCACTTCTCGAAATCAAGTTTGAAAAGATGCGTTTTTAGCACGCATAAAACTTTGTCTATATTTAATCTTGATGTTATTTGATCAATTGCTTGTGTAAGTGAAATAAAAACATTTTGTGTTTTTGGTTTAGGTCTGATTCAAAGTAAAATCTCAAAGTGTCTTTAAAAAATTGAAAAAGTAATTTTTTACATGATTGATTTGAACCATTTAGTTTACACTGAATTTTTTATTTTGATTAAATTGGACAGAAGTTAAACCTAGTCATTTGATTCGAGTTAATAGCTGCACTTCATCTGAATCATGTTCATGGTGGCCAATTATGTTTGATTTGATTCGAATCAAACTTTGTACAAGATTAAATTCATTCACTTTTTCAATAAATTCTCTCTCAGGGTCGTGGCATTTTATTCAAATCAATATTTACACATGATTCAAATCATGTGGCATTTGATTCAAATCACTTTTTCCTGATTCGAATCAATGGGCAGATTTTTTAAAATTATGTTATTCTTCTATTCCACTACACCTCCTCATGTGATTCAAATCATAAATTGCTCTTGATTTGAATCTAATTTACTTTTTCAATCATTTTATGTGTTTAATCTAAAACACATATAAAAGCTTTTTGTCACCAATTCTCTAAAAACTACATCTATCATTCTGATCATAATTTTCATTGTGATTTAGTGAAAAATTAATTTTCTTTATTTTGAGTGTTCAAAGTCTTGCAACGAAATTCTTACATCTTCAACTTCAATTTAGTTTAGATCTTGATAACAAGAGTTTCGTAATTGATTGAAGGAGGCGTTTCCTTGAAACTAATCATTCTTGGAGATCTTGTTGATTTTTTTAGGTGGTTAACAAGATTAAGGTGATTGTCAATGGTGGTGAAAAATTCCATTGAAAAGAAGTAGGTTCTTCTCTTCAGAATTGCCTTAGTAGTGATTGTGTAGAAGACTACAGATAATGCAAAGTTCTTTTTCGATCTTCGGACAATTTCACCGTTCAATAAATCGGTAGGATCAAGAAGTTGATTACTACACACGAAAGCTTGGAGCAGAACTGATGTTGTTGGAAGAATCAAGAAACATAATTCGAGTAAAGATTACGTGGAATAGTTTGGCAAGTCAAATGTATACAAGACAAGATTTAAATAAGAGATTTATTTTCTCTGTTGTATCACGGATTGGTGATTGTATGAACCCTTGAAAATATTTTTCAAATAACAAGGAACTATGCATGTTCCAATAGAAAACCATTGAAGAGTACACGTAGGCAAAGCAAGTTCGAATGTCGAAGCACTATAAATCTTTGTGTCATCTCTCTCTCTTACTCTTGCATTTAATTTCATAATGATTGCATGCTTAGGTTTTTCAATTTTGTTGTAGTCTGTTCATTGGTAACAATTTATTACCTAAGCATTAGGTTTTGTTATTAATAATCTGAAAACGAATTAAACTTAGAACTCAATCAATTGAATCATTTTGTAAACACTTTTGTATTATGCAATTGAATCAATTCACACCAAATATTTCATCATTATAATCTTTGATATTTGTGTAACGATTTTTGTTGACTTTCAATATTCAAACGGTATAATTTTCATTTTCACATCAAACCTTCTGCTTGCAACTCATTTTTGAAAACACTCTGATATCAGAAAAAGACGGTTGAATTTTAATTTGAGTCTATTCACCCCGTAGACCGTTTTTCTACTTCTATATTCACACCTAACAATTGACATCAAGAGCTGATTTTTCGATTGTGTTCAACCGACATCCAAAATTTTGTGAATATGTTAGAAGATGACGATCCTAAGCAAGCGTATAATATAGCACCAATTTTCATAGGTAAAAATTATACTTATTGAAAATCGATTATGTATGTACACTTGCTATCGGTTGACAAAAATTTGTAATGTGTCGTCATCGAGATCATTTATTCTCAAGAGCAAAGACAACGTTGTTAAACATCCAAAAGATTGAAATAATGCTGAAACCAAAGAGGTTTCATATGATTTGAAAGCGATAAACATACTTATTTCAGCATTAAATGCAATTCGATTTCAGATCATACAAGTGCTAAAAATATGTGAAATGCTCTCCAAACTCTGAAAAAACAGAAGATGTCAAATTCTAAAATGAATATATTTACAAGAGTCTACACTATTTCTTATGAAATTCAAAGAATCCCCGAATTCCATAAAAACTAATTTCTTCTATTTAATCAACGATCTACGAGATTTGGATAAAACATTTTCAAACAAAGATTGTAGTAATAAAATATTTAACTTATGAGTAGCTATAAACATTCAAATTTTAGAAATTAAACTTTTTTATTAGACGAAGAATGCACACAAACTGAATAATATTGTAGAGAACACTTCACAAACACGTTGTATACTTTTTGACATTCCTAAAAACATTTTCGATGTTTATTTAGTTTGAAAAGAAAAAAATAAATAGAAATTTGTGCAGTTATAATTATTCCTGTAGAAATAAAAGATTCTCACCTCAATCGCGAATATGCGAAATAATAAAAGTGTGTCGCTTTATTCCTGACAAAAATTAACACCTAAGAATTATTTTTAAATATGAATCCTAATTTGAATATAGGAATATTATATTCCAAAAACTAACTTCCTAAAATTGTTAGTAGAACCCTTCAAATGAGCACACTAGATACAAATACTACCATGCAAAGTAAGAACACATACAGATAGTGATATACAGATAGTGATATGATTGTAAGCATAGAAGGCGAGGAAATAATTATTATAACATAAAATTACAAAATTGGTTTAAATAGGGGAAATAATTATTATAACATAAAATTACAAAATTGGTTTAAATAGGAGATCTACGGAAGTTGTATAGATACCATGGAGGATAAGAATAAATTCTGAGTAACTAAACCAAAGTAAGGTGGTGCATGTCAGGACCTTACATTCTGAAATCCAAAATGCAAACTGTATTATTAGCGAAACAGGCTGCGATCTTGTCACCATCCTTGTTCCAACAGACCTCAAAAACACCACCATTGCCATTGTATGTTTTGATGATCTTGCCGTCATTCAAAGACCATATATGTATGGATTTGTCCGGGGAACCACTCACTAAATACTCCCCATTGGGACTGAATGCAACCGAATATACGCCATCCCTGTAGGACCAAATAAATAAGTCATAACCAAAAAAATTTAGCTACATCCAAAGAAAACTTGAAGTTTAGTATTTTAAACATGAAATGAAAGTTTAGTTGACAATTTGGTAACAGAGGAAAGAAGACAGTACCTGTGTCCGTTCAAGTTGTAGATCAGTTTCCCGAGCTCCACGTCCCATAGCTTTACAGTAGAGTCAAATGATGCACTGTACAAAATTCAGTTGTTGAGGAACACATTATAAAGTGAACTAATTCTGAATTGTAAGAAATCATTAATAAATGCATGCAAGTAAATCAAGAGCGTTGAATATTACAACTATCGTACCTAGCCAACACCAATTTCTTATTTGGGTTATTTGTACCAGGACCAGTTGGGCTCCATCTGACAGTATATATCTCCTAAAAAATCCAATTATTTAGTTTTCTTATGTGTACCAATTTCAAATGCAGATATAAATCCAAAATCAGATACTGAAAAATATTCCAAACCGGTACCTTGGAATGCTCCCTGAAGTCATGAATAAATGTATCTTGCTTCATACTCCATATCTACAAAACGAGAAAACAAAAGACATGTATAACACAAACACCTTGAATTTCACAAATATTTTGGTAAAAAAAGACATTTACTGAAGAAAATATATTCTGTAAAAAAATGATTGCAATATCGACTGCCAAAAAACATGCTATTATGCAGTATAATAACCTTTGCTGTGCTATCGTCTGAACATGAGGCCAGTAGTGAACCTGTGGGATCCCATTTGATACAATTTACTTCACTCTGAAATAGCAGAAAGGTTGTTATCAGACATTTAAGATTTACACAACCACTATATCGTATTTAAATGAAATGTATTAATTTAATGCAGAACCAATTAACTAGTTAAGAAGATTTCGGTAAACCATAACATGTTACTAACTAATGCTGACTTTGGTACACCGTTCAATTACTGCACTGCTAGTGACTTTGAAAAGGAATCTACCTAAATAGTTAGATACCTTAAAAATTTGGGATTCATCTAGAAAGCATTGTTCCGAGTTTATCCACCAATTTGTATAGTTAATTCAGTAACCCTTTTTTATAATCGTATATTCAATACAGTAAGGGATGAACCCTTTAACAACAGCCAGTGTTTCAGTGCAAAGCATAATAATATAAACTAAGGTAAGTAAATAAACCTGGTGCCCGGCAAAAGTTTTTATTGGGTGGTTTTCGCCAATCTTGCAAACATGTATCATGGTGTCAGTGGAGCTTGTTGCAAATGACACATTGTTGCGCCAATCAACATCAAGTGTTGGACCTAAACAAAGCCCAAATTTTAAAAATAAAAAATAGAAGTTCATAAACATGGTAGAGTTCTTTTATATAGAATTCTCCCTTGAGTAGAATATTATAGTAAAAAACTTACCTTTATGAAATTCAAATTGTTGCTTCCATTTTTCTGCTTGAACATCCCATAAAATTGCAGTCGTATCACAACTTCCGGTAAGAATATAATCTCCTTTCTTATTCCACTTCAAAGAAAATATGGGTCCCTTGTGTTTGATTAATGTACTCTTCAGTTCACCTGATCAAAGACCCAGACATATGATCAAAATAATGATTTTGATTGAAGTCGTAAGAGCACATTCAAATAAACACAAAAATTGCCAGCTTAATAAAACAATCTAATCAATGACTTCATACATACCGCAAATACAACTAAATAAGATACTAAGATTTATCAAAATTAAGTACCACTCAAAGCAGAAGGAAGGACAAAAGAAATGGCCTACCGTTAGTGGTCCAAATTCGTGCTTGACCGTCATACGAACCGGTTGCAAGTAGTGTCCCCTCCCCCTGTACAACAGCAACCAAACGTCAAGCTGTCGATAAGATATAAATACTTCCGAGTTTCAATATATTAAATTAAATGATACATTATCAGTAATCATCATGGATTGAAATCAGAATATGCCACTGAACTCACATTCCAATCAAGTGTAGTGACATCTTTACTCTTTTCATTGCTTATACCCCTAAGGTGTGGCAACACCAACACATTAGAAGAGTCACTCCTGGAATCAGATTTGCATCTCCCTTCATCTATCGTCCAAATACGAGCTGTTGAATCCCCAGACCTAAAAGTTAAAATAATAGAAATAAAATTATTCTTTAAAACATGTTTCAGAATGAAAGAAAAATATAACTGTCACTTCAATTTATTTTCTAAAAAAGAAATCGATAATGATAACAAGGTCGTGTAGAACCAGAAGTTATTATCAAAGAGATAAATCACCGTGTCCACACATCAGATATATCTATATAAATTTACTAGTAATAAAATGTAAAGCAATATAACACACAAAAGTTGGTAGGCAAATAAATTGCATTGCTATAATGATCATAACGCAATCAATTCAAAATAGAGGAACACCAGTTGCTCTTGTCTATTCTCAGTTTCTTTTAGTTTTCAACAGCATAAATTGTGCAAATGGAAATGTAAGGAGAGCAAAATATTGTGCACGTCAGTTATAACAAAATACACAAATTAATACTTAATCTATGCCCAAAAAAATTGTGAAGAAAATACCTACCCTGATGCGAGAAGGGATCCTGTAGGACTCCATGCACAAGCACAGACCTAATAGGATGGTAAACAGGCTTGTTAACAAAAGAGCTTTAGTGCACAAGAGAAAACAAATCTAAAGACTTAACAAACAAGAAGCGTTGATGAGATACTTCACCTCTGAAGTATGCCCTTCCAAAGTTATCACATCTGAGCTAGGAATTTCACATGGCTGAGATGTTGATGTTGTACAGATGTCCATGGGCTCTGGTCCTATACAATTGAAAGAAAACTTTTCAATCTTCTTTTGAAAGAAGCATATGAATTAGTTCCAAGTTGCAAGTTGCAAACAAATTGGAAATCTCAATATATTCTCAATAAAAAATAATAATATTCGGGAAACTGAATATGGACATACAGCTGAAAACACATAATATGAAGGAGAACATTTATAATCTTAAATTTGACTGAAGTGGACAGTAGTAAACTAATAAGTCATTCGAAAAGGCAGCATATAAGATAACAGTTTCTTGGTGGAATTATATTGATTAAAGAAAAAATATTTTCAAAAGCATGGTTGGAAGAAGATGGATAAAAATCTATTAATGGATGTAAGAAATTAGATTTACCAGTAATCCAAATCATTGGGGAATCAATGTTATACCCATCAATGTTTTAAAATCAAGAGTCTCCGCAAAATTGGTAGAGGACAGAAAAATCGTAACTCGAGTATCGTAGCATAAAATGATTAAAACTAACAGAGGAATGTAGTATTGTATGACATTGATACTTGAGGGAAATATGTGGTAAATAGTAATGTGGTTACACAACATGAAATGCCAAATATGCAACAGAGAACAATTTGATAGAAGACAATGTCTACCAAATCCATTCAACAGATGGTTACCTCTAAATGCTTCATCCTCATCATCCTTTACATTAATATTTTCTTCTTTTATAGCATCGTTAACCTTATCTTCTTTTTTAGCACCGTTAATCGTATCTTCTTTTTTAGCACCATTAACCTTATCTTCTTTTTTTGCACCACTAACCTTATCTTCTTGATCTGAGATCATTTCTTTACTGATCGGATTTTCACTAAGCAGTTCTTGCTCTTTTTTATTTTCTACCTTCTCTTTATCCTTTTCACATTCTTTCTCCCTTTCATGTTTTTCCTTTTCTCTTACCCGTCCGCGGTCACCATCATGCTCTTTTTCAGGTTCCTTATTTTTACCCTTCTGTAGTTTTCTTCTTCTTTCATTTATCATTTTCTTAAGTTCATGCACATCTTTTGTGATAAGATCCAAGGGTTGTAAGAAGGAAAAATCTTCATCAAAGTCTGCATCACACTGGTAGGCTAACATTTATCAACATGAAACCCACATAGAAAAAGCTTAAAAACATAGATCAAACAGATGAATATTTTGCTAATAGTGAATACAATAATACAATAAGTAAAGAATGCTAACATTACTCAAGTTAGCTTCCATTTCCAAGAACTGTAGTCCCTTCTGAACAAATGTGACAAGAGCACCTGGTGGTACCAAATTTCCATCTATGGGGCACTTGTTAATGCCACCCTCATTCCCAAACACAAAAGCAGAATGTGTGAAACCTACACAGTAGCAAGTAAACCAATTCAGTTTCCTTTGTAGTAGAAAAAATATTATTGCATAAGCAACGTCAAGCAGCTTTTCTCACTCTACTTGATGATCCTGGTCTACATGATTTCTTTAATACCACTGCACCAATGGATTAATTTTCATAGTTATTCTATTCAAAATCATTCCACAAATTCAAGCTTACAAATGAGAAACTTGAAAGCTTGAAAGTTATTTATCACTCTACAAATGGATTAGTTTTCATAGTTATATACATATAAAAGCTTGAAAGTTATATAAATAAACTCAAAATTAATGAAATGCTCAAAATTAACAATAAAGAGTCTTAAAAAAACCCCATTTGTCCCCAGCTTCTGAGCTTTTGAATATGTGTTTGTGTGTGTGTTTAGAATGATTTTACTATGCAAATATCTGGTAAATACTAGACCTTGTTCTCTATTATTAGGGAGTTTTTGAGCATGTGTTTGTGTGTGTTTAAAATGATTTTACAATATCTAGTACACACTAGGCCTTGTTTTCTATTATTAGGGTGCAAACTGCCCAAAACCCACTCTAACCTCTAAAACAAAAACAAAAAAACCTAGCCTCCCTTCCTCCAATCAGCCATCCTCTCTTCACTCAATCATCTTCTTGCACAAAAAGGCAGCCATACTTCTGCAATCCCGAAAATTCACGTGTTAGCCATCACTCGCTCACATGCAACTACTTCTCCTCTGTAGATCACTTTGTTAGACCTTTCATTAAGAAACTCGAATGACTTGGTGGTTATATTTTTAAATAAATAGCAATTATTATATTATTAGGAGTAGAAAATACAATTAACAATCAATCAAGTAGACTTTCTAATTTAATAATAGGATTTAATAATAGGAAGCCTACTTGGTTGGTTGTTAATTGTATTTCTAACTCTCATAACATTATCTCGCAGGTTTTGAAGATTGTCACCGGGTTGTGGAATATTCGAAAAGCCACATGGCTTCCTCCTTTGGATCCTAGTCAAAAGTTAAACATTGATGGTAGCTCTTTTGGGAATCCAGATCGTGCTGGTTTTGGTGGTCTCATTCGTAATGCTATTGGTAGTTGAATTTATGGCTTCTCAGGATCGTGTGGTCGTGCCTCTAACCTTATGGCGGAGCTTTATGTTATCCTTAAAGGTCTAAATCGGCTTGTGATTTAGGCCATCACATTATTATTTTGGAATATGATTCCAAATCCGCTATTGATCTTATTCATCAAGGGGACATCACTTATCATCCTTATGCAGCTGTCCTTGTTCAAATTCAGGATTTCATGACTCGAATTTTGGCCTTTGACTTTTACTCATACCCTTAGAGAAGGCAATGAATGTGTTGATTGGTTGACTAAATATGGGGTTCATCTTAATATTAATCTTAATTTGTGGGATACTCCCCCTACTCAAATTGTGCATGTGCTCCTTGCGGGCAATGGGAGTCTTGAGATTGCATCCTCACTAATTTGTATTTTGTCTTTCTTTCTTGTAATAAAAAAAATTATATTATTACGAGTGGTTACTTTTTATTAATGTTGTGTTATGCAACACATACTCTAGGCACTGCCACTCCGATTCTAATAATTTCAAAAATTTAGGATACCAACACCGCTACATATAGGATAATATTTCACCGTCATTAATCCATCTTTATTTTTAACTTAAAAATATTCTAATAAGTAGGGGCGATCCTCCCCTTACATGTTGGTTATGTAGGGTTGAATTGGGTCAAACGACACATTTTTAAGATGGTATCAGAGATTCATTTAAGATCCATTGGGTCACCCACCATTTAGTTCTACGGCCTAGACACAAATCCTAGGCGTGAGAATGGGTGTTAAAAATAGTCTCTCATCGGACAATATATGACCTGAACATGTGCTTACAAGTGGGGGCAATTTTCTCCTTACAAGTCGGTTTTGTAGGGTTGAATTAAACTCAACCACACATTTTTAAGACAGAACATATTTAATCTTTTAAGATGTGTGTGAGAATTGTTCAAAAATATTTAAGGTGCGTTAAGCAAAGAAAAAAATTGTTTTTGAAGTACTTGTCTGAATTGTCCAACACATGTTGTATGAGTGTCATATGGGTGTTGGGATTCATTTCAAAAACTAAGCGAAAAAAATACTATTTTTTAGGACACTTGTTTGACTTTTCTTACACGTGCTGTATATGTTGGGGGAGTTTTTCACTAGGGAGCATTGAACATTGTGGGACTTCCATTTTTGGGAAAGCATCTTTGTGAGAGACACATTGCATACTCACCCAAAACTTTAAGGTGATAGGTGGATAGATTCTCTCACTAATAAATGTTTAAGTCTCCACATTTCCAACCAATGTGGGACTATTGCCCACACTAAACACACTTGCTACATTCTCAACAGTATGGGTGTCATACAAGTGTTGGACACTAACACGTGTCGGACACCTCGACACACTTACTCCTAGAGGTGTTTGCGCTTGGATAGATGTTGTGTATTCATGTTTAGAATAAATAAGGGAAGATAGGAAAGAATCATTTATAGTGGACTATTTTGAGGGAGGTGCATACTCTCAGATTTGAAAAAAAGGAACGATAGAGTGAAAAGAATTGAAGGATTTTGGTTATGAGAAATTTGAAAGATTTGTTTTTATTCGTAACACAAAATTTCCCTAATTTGAGAATTTCAAAACTTAAACTGAAGAAGAGTTTTGTAAGGGTTACATAAATTCTTCAAATATATTTTATATTATAATATTTTTAAAATTAAAAATATTGTAATAATAAATATTCATTTATCACTATATACAAAGCACAACTTAAAAAAAATACTTACAATTTCTCTAATTTTTTTATATCAAATTCCTCTCTTCCCTTCCCCTCCAAACTCTCAAACAAAACCTCAAAATTCTCCAATATTATTTTGTATTTCAAAGAGATTTTCTCTATTTCTTAATCTATATCAGTTTTGGCTCACTATCTCAGTATATAAAGCGTCAAAAACATTCAAATTCAATAATAAACATTACAATATCAGAGTGGTTATATTACATACGCTACAATTTATCACTAAATATATTCAAAAATATCCGGTTCATTTAAAACAAAACAAAAAAAAAAGTGAAGAAAGAGAAATACTAACAATAAGAAAGACAACATAAATAAAAATGTTTCGTGCTAACTCTTCTGATCAATTAGACAAATGATCTGCAAATATTTTAGCTAAAATTTGGTAGGATTTGTTTAGTTAAGTTGATGATACTTCTCTGCTCATACAACAAACAATATATAACTAAGGACATCATCAATGCAATCAACCTCCGTTTTAAAATAATTGTCATTTAAAATTTTCGCACACAGATTAAGAAATGCAATAATATTATCATAAAACATTACTCTCTCTGTCTCACAATGAGTGATCCATTTAGAATAAAAGAGTGTCCAATACATCTTTTTCAATTTTATCCTCTAATTAATATTACTTTCATCATTTACAATACATGATAATGATACTTTAGTAAAAATATCATTCTTTCTTTTATTTATTCCTTTTTCTTAATATGTGTGAAAAGTAACCGCATCACTCATTGTGGAACGGAGGGAGTACACTTTTACTAAATTAATCTTATTAAAGTATTAAATAGTGTACACAGTAATAATTGAAAAACACAATTGAAAAAATTATAATCATTGCTATATTGAAAAGTAAAAATGACAGTCATTTTGAAACAAATTTTATTTGTTAACTTAGATGATCATGATTATCGAACCAAGGATAAACTTTAGCTGCGGGTCAGGAGCTACAAAACAGAGTCACCACTTTGGAGAGGGATTTAATCAACATACAGGTCTAAATTATGACCGACTATTACACACTAAAACAAAACTCAGCTAGAAAAAAAAATTCAGGTCTCAACACGAAATATCAATTTTTCAGCAACAGATCTAACAAATTAGTTCCTCCTTTCACATTCAAACCCTAAACTGAAGGTTCGTAATGGAAATTAAATAACAATCGGAGCTAGAAATTTTCCTCCATTTATGAGCAGTGACTAAACCCTAATCTAGTAGCAACAACACTATAACCTCGCTCGTAAAATCTAAAATTGAAACCCTTGACATTAGGTTGACCGGAAAAGAGCAACGAAAGACCGAACGGAAAGAAATGAAAATAAAAAAGGAGAAGAAGGAAAACGAAAGTAACCTGATTCTTGAAGGTAGCGAAATACGAGATAGTTGAGTTCGACGGAGGTGATGGAAGTCATGTTCGCAGAGCAAATGGCGTTAAGGATGGTTTTCGTACAGAGAGAGTAGCGGGTGAAGTTGGCGGAGGGTACGGTGGGGTGAAAGCGGAAAATGGTTTTACCGAAAGAGGATTCAAGGTTGAGTAGCCTTGAGAATGGTTTTACCTGCTCCCAGCTGCATATAGCTACCGCCCATATATTAATCTTACTACATTAAATTAAAGTAGGTTAGTTTTATGACTAATAATAATAATAATCTTATATTAAGTTTTACGTTAAAATAATTAAAACAAAATAAGGTTAATTTTATGTTGAGAATCTTATCATCATATAACAAGAGTACTTAAGTTAATTTAATTTTGTGATTAATGATAGCGTTTTATTAATATTTATGTAATTAAATTTTATTTGTACAATAATAATTTCTTTTTGCAAAATTTAAAAATACTTTTAAGTTATATTATATTTTAATTAAAAAACAAAATTTTGAAAAGTTGCATGGGTATATTTTTAAAGTAATTAGTAACTAACTCGTATGTTCGCACGGACGTTCTGTTCAAAGATTTTATATTATAGACGCGTAATTGTATATTAAATAGAAAAAAATGGTAAAATTATATATATATATATATATATATATATATATATATATATATATATATATATGATCGGACCTGATCAGGTGGGATCACGGGCTGGCCACACTCCGCTGGACGGTTATCCGTTCGCCGGGGTGAGAAAGAGGAGGGGGTGTACCTGCAAGGCACTCCGATGCCAAAGTCAGAATTTGGGCAGAGTGAGAGCAAGAACAGAAAGTTAGAAGAGGTGAATTACCTGGCCCTCTTGGGGAAGAGGGTATTTATAGAGAGACCCCAGCGCTGGGCCAACGGTCATTCGAGGTGGGCTGGATGACCAGGCCCAACCCTAATGACTGCTAGGGCTTACGTGGCGTAGTGAAGACCAGGACGTGGTCTTCGCCCTAGTTCAACCGCTCCTAGATCTCCGGAGAGTGGATTTGACCTGCTCTTTCGGAGGTGGGCAGTTGGCCGGTGACGTGTCCCCGCGGAGGGGAGCACGTGGAGAACGTGCGCCGAGCACGTTATTCTCCCCGCGGAGGGGAGGTTCTGCCCTGACGGGATGGGCACAGGCTCTGCCCGACAGGATGGGCACAGGTTCTGCCCATCAGGATGGGCACCTGCCGGACGGGAGGAGGTTCTGCCCTGACGGGATGGGCACAGGTTCTGCCCGTCAGGATGGGCACAGGTTCTGCCCGTCAGGATGGGCACAGGTTCTGCCCGTCAGGATGGGCACAGGTTCTGCCCACGGGATGGGCACCTGCCTGACGGAAGGAGGTTCTGCTCGTCAGGATGGGCACCTGCCTGACGGGAGGAGGTTCTGCCCTGACGGGATGAGCACAAGTTCTGCCCGTCAGGATGGGCACAGGTTCTGCCCGTCAGGATGGGCACAGGTTCTGCCCACGGGATGGGCACCTGCCTGACGGGAGGAGGTTCTGCTCTGACGGGATGGGCACAGGTTCTGCCCGACAGGATGGGCACAGGTTCTGCTCGTCAGGATGGGCACCTGCCTGACGGGAGGAGGTTCTGCCCTGACGGGATGGGCACAGGTTCTGCCCGACAGGATGGGCACAGGTTCTGCTCGTCAGGATGGGCACCTGCCTGACGGGAGGAGGTTCTGCCCTGACGGGATGGGCACAGGTTCTGCCCGACAGGATGGGCACAGGTTCTGCTCGTCAGGATGGGCACCTGCCTGACGGGAGGAGGTTCTGCCCATGGGTCCCTGCTCATCAGTGTGGTCCAATTGGGCCCAACCTCAGTGGGATTTTGGGCCTTCTCGATTGTGGGCTAAGCCTCGGCCCAGTCCAGAACAGGAGCCCCCCAAGTCGTAGTTCGCTGTCAGGAGAGCTATGACTTAAGTAGAGAATAGCGTTGCGCGCGCTGATATGTCAGGCAGGATGCGAGAATGTCGTCGATCGTATCGATCATCTGGGAAGGGCGAAATTGCAGTCGCTCGACATCCAAAAAATTATGCTCGACACCTTCGATCGTTTCTGCTCGACACCCGGGGTCGTGCCCGTTTATTATAGCGTTTTGACTTCTGGGCTTGTGCCCCTTTTATGGAATTCTTGTTTTCCTTTCTAAGTTTTGTGTGCGTGCATGATTGTTATGCTTTTTCGCTAAGTGTTGGCTCGTTTTGCCGAGCTCCATTATGATGTGAATGTTTATTGTTTTGTGGGGGACCTTTGCTCGGTGCGTGTTGCCCGGTAGTGTAGGGAACTATCCGGATGCCCGGGGTAGCTTCCTGGGCGGACAAGAGTTAGGTCACGGTTGTGATCTATCCTGTAGGCTTGAACATCCCATCGCGAGCTGGGCGTTCGGCCGATTATGATACTGCGGCGGCGACTCTCGATCGAGGGGGTGCCGTCGAGCGGGTTATTCTCTTTTTGTTCGGGGAGGTATAGTGCCCGCTAAGGTAAGGTCGGTGAGGTGTGGTCGTATCAGTCCACCCTCTTGTTCGCGCGGGTTGTCCCACGCGGGCAGTGTTGTTTAACTGTAGTATTTTTTAGCTTTTCAGCGTTCCATGGTCGAGCTATATGGTCCCGTGTAAGTTTTCGAGGTAGTAGGTTTTCGAAGGGAGGACAAGGCTGGATGGAAGCCAGGGTCCTGCCCGGCAGAGTCTTCTGCCCGACGAAAGAGAGGACAAAGACTGGCTGGTGGGCAGCCAGGGTCCTGCCCATCGGAGTCTTCTGCTCGGCGAAAGGAGGACAAAGACTGGCTGGTGGGCAGCCAGGGTCCTGCCCATCGGAGTCTTCTGCTCGGCGAAAGGAGAGGACAAAGACTGGCTGGTGGGCAGCCAGGTCCTGCCCATCGGAGTCTTCTGCTCGACGAAAGGAGGACAAAGATTGGCTGGTGGGCAGCCAGGGTCCTGCCCATCGGAGTCTTCTGCTCGACGAAAGGAGGACAAAGACTGGCTGGTGGGCAGCCAGGGTCCTGCCCATCGGAGTCTTCTGCTCGGCGAAAGGAGGACAAAGACTGGCTGGTGGGCAGCCAGGTCCTGCCCATCGGAGTCTTCTGCTCGACGAAAGGAGGACAAAGATTGGCTGGTGGGCAGCCAGGGTCCTGCCCATCGGAGTCTTCTGCTCGACGAAAGGAGGACAAAGACTGGCTGGTGGGCAGCCAGGGTCCTGCCCATCGGAGTCTTCTGCTCGGCGAAAGGAGGACAAAGACTGGCTGGTGGGCAGCCAGGGTCCTGCCCATCGGAGTCTTCTGCTCGGCAAAAGGAGGACAAAGACTGGCTGGTGGGCAGCGATGTCCTGCCCATCGGAGTCTTCTGCTCGACGAAAGGAGGACAAAGACTGGCTGGTGGGCAGCCAGGGTCCTGCCCAACGGAGTCTTCTGCTCGACGAAAGGAGGACAAAGACTGGCTGGTGGGCAGCCAGGGTCCTGCCCATCGGAGTCTTCTGCTCGGCGAAAGGAGGACAAAGACTGGCTGGTGGGCAGCCAGGGTCCTGCCCATCGGAGTCTTCTGCTCGGCAAAAGGAGGACAAAGACTGGCTGGTGGGCAGCGAGGTCCTGCCCATCGGAGTCTTCTGCTCGGCGAAAGGAGGACAAAGACTGGCTGGTGGGCAGCCAGGTCCTGCCCATCGGAGTCTTCTGCTCGACCAAGGGAGGACAATTGTGAACAGCATCGCCATGGCGGAGGGCACTCGTGATCTTAAAGTTTTGAGAGATGAAGCTTTGGTTCTCTGCTCGGAGGAACGGGGGAGCTTAGTTTCCCACAGACGGCGCCACTGATCGGACCTGATCAGGAGGGATCACGGGCTGGCCACACTCCGCTGGACGGTTATCCGTTCGCCGGGGTGAGAAAGAGGAGGGGGTGTACCTGCAAGGCACTCCGATGCCAAAGTCAGAATTTGGGCAGAGTGAGAGCAAGAACAGAAAGTTAGAAGAGGTGAATTACCTGACCCTCTTGGGGAAGAGGGTATTTATAGAGAGACCCCAGCGCTGGGCCAACGGTCATTCGAGGTGGGCTGGATGACCAGGCCCAACCCTAATGACTGCTAGGGCTTACGTGGCGTAGTGAAGACCAGGACGTGGTCTTCGCCCTAGTTCAACCGCTCCTAGATCTCCGGAGAGTGGATTTGACCTGCTCTTTCGGAGGTGGGCAGTTGGCCGGTGACGTGTCCCCGCGGAGGGGAGCACGTGGAGAACGTGCGCCGAGCACGTTATTCTCCCCGCGGAGGGGAGGTTCTGCCCTGACGGGATGGGCACAGGCTCTGCCCGACAGGATGGGCACAGGTTCTGCCCGTCAGGATGGGCACAGGTTCTGCCCACGGGATGGGCACCTGCCTGACGGGAGGAGGTTCTGCTCGTCAGGATGGGCACCTGCCTGACGGGAGGAGGTTCTGCCCTGACGGGATGAGCACAAGTTCTGCCCGTCAGGATGGGCACAGGTTCTGCCCGTCAGGATGGGCACAGGTTCTGCCCACGGGATGGGCACCTGCCTGACGGGAGGAGGTTCTGCCCTGACGGGATGGGCACAGGTTCTGCCCGACAGGATGGGCACAGGTTCTGCTCGTCAGGATGGGCACCTGCCTGACGGGAGGAGGTTCTGCCCTGACGGGATGGGCACAGGTTCTGCCCGACAGGATGGGCACAGGTTCTGCTCGTCAGGATGGGCACCTGCCTGACGGGAGGAGGTTCTGCCCTGACGGGATGGGCACAGGTTCTGCCCGACAGGATGGGCACAGGTTCTGCTCGTCAGGATGGGCACCTGCCTGACGGGAGGAGGTTCTGCCCATGGGTCCCTGCTCATCAGTGTGGTCCAATTGGGCCCAACCTCAGTGGGATTTTGGGCCTTCTCGATTGTGGGCTAAGCCTCGGCCCAGTCCAGAACAGGAGCCCCCCAAGTCGTAGTTCGCTGTCAGGAGAGCTATGACTTAAGTAGAGAATAGCGTTGCGCGCGCTGATATGTCAGGCAGGATGCGAGAATGTCGTCGATCGTATCGATCATCTGGGAAGGGCGAAATTGCAGTCGCTCGACATCCAAAAAATTATGCTCGACACCTTCGATCGTTTCTGCTCGACACCCGGGGTCGTGCCCGTTTATTATAGCGTTTTGACTTCTGGGCTTGTGCCCCTTTTATGGAATTCTTGTTTTCCTTTCTAAGTTTTGTGTGCGTGCATGATTGTTATGCTTTTTCGCTAAGTGTTGGCTCGTTTTGCCGAGCTCCATTATGATGTGAATGTTTATTGTTTTGTGGGGGACCTTTGCTCGGTGCGTGTTGCCCGGTAGTGTAGGGAACTATCCGGATGCCCGGGGTAGCTTCCTGGGCGGACAAGAGTTAGGTCACGGTTGTGATCTATCCTGTAGGCTTGAACATCCCATCGCGAGCTGGGCGTTCGGCCGATTATGATACTGCGGCGGCGACTCTCGATCGAGGGGGTGCCGTCGAGCGGGTTATTCTCTTTTTGTTCGGGGAGGTATAGTGCCCGCTAAGGTAAGGTCGGTGAGGTGTGGTCGTATCAGTCCACCCTCTTGTTCGCGCGGGTTGTCCCACGCGGGCAGTGTTGTTTAACTGTAGTATTTTTTAGCTTTTCAGCGTTCCATGGTCGAGCTATATGGTCCCGTGTAAGTTTTCGAGGTAGTAGGTTTTCGAAGGGAGGACAAGGCTGGATGGAAGCCAGGGTCCTGCCCGGCAGAGTCTTCTGCCCGACGAAAGAGAGGACAAAGACTGGCTGGTGGGCAGCCAGGGTCCTGCCCATCGGAGTCTTCTGCTCGGCGAAAGGAGGACAAAGACTGGCTGGTGGGCAGCCAGGGTCCTGCCCATCGGAGTCTTCTGCTCGACGAAAGGAGGACAAAGACTGGCTGGTGGGCAGCCAGGGTCCTGCCCATCGGAGTCTTCTGCTCGGCGAAAGGAGGACAAAGACTGGCTGGTGGGCAGCCAGGTCCTGCCCATCGGAGTCTTCTGCTCGACGAAAGGAGGACAAAGACTGGCTGGTGGGCAGCCAGGGTCCTGCCCATCGGAGTCTTCTGCTCGACGAAAGGAGGACAAAGACTGGCTGGTGGGCAGCCAGGGTCCTGCCCATCGGAGTCTTCTGCTCGGCGAAAGGAGGACAAAGACTGGCTGGTGGGCAGCCAGGGTCCTGCCCATCGGAGTCTTCTGCTCGGCAAAAGGAGGACAAAGACTGGCTGGTGGGCAGCGAGGTCCTGCCCATCGGAGTCTTCTGCTCGACGAAAGGAGGACAAAGACTGGCTGGTGGGCAGCCAGGGTCCTGCCCATCGGAGTCTTCTGCTCGACGAAAGGAGGACAAAGACTGGCTGGTGGGCAGCCAGGGTCCTGCCCATCGGAGTCTTCTGCTCGGCGAAAGGAGGACAAAGACTGGCTGGTGGGCAGCCAGGGTCCTGCCCATCGGAGTCTTCTGCTCGGCAAAAGGAGGACAAAGACTGGCTGGTGGGCAGCGAGGTCCTGCCCATCGGAGTCTTCTGCTCGGCGAAAGGAGGACAAAGACTGGCTGGTGGGCAGCCAGGTCCTGCTCATCGGAGTCTTCTGCTCGACGAAGGGAGGACAATTGTGAACAGCGTCGCCATGGCGGAGGGCACTCGTGATCTTGAAGTTTTGAGAGATGAAGCTTTGGTTCTCTGCTCGGAGGAACGGGGGAGCTTAGTTTCCCACAGACGGCGCCACTGATCGGACCTGATCAGGAGGGATCACGGGCTGGCCACACTCCGCTGGACGGTTATCCGTTCGCCGGGGTGAGAAAGAGGAGGGGGTGTACCTGCAAGGCACTCCGATGCCAAAGTCAGAATTTGGGCAGAGTGAGAGCAAGAACAGAAAGTTAGAAGAGGTGAATTACCTGGCCCTCTTGGGGAAGAGGGTATTTATAGAGAGACCCCAGCGCTGGGCCAACGGTCATTCGAGGTGGGCTGGATGACCAGGCCCAACCCTAATGACTGCTAGGGCTTACGTGGCGTAGTGAAGACCAGGACGTGGTCTTCGCCCTAGTTCAACCGCTCCTAGATAGGGCTGGAAATGAGTCGAGTCGAGTCGAACTCACCTCAGCTCAGCTCGACTCGTTAAGAATTGTTCGAATTCGAGTTCGAGTTCGAGTTCGACACGAACTTTTTTTTAAGCTCAAACTCGACTCGTTATAAGTTCACGAACAATTCGGTTCGACTCGTTAGGTTCATCTCATTAGGTTCAGCTCACATGGTTCACGAACTTAAAAACTATTTTTTTAAATATATATATTTTTGGTATATTTGACATTTTAAATAAATATATATATTTTTAAATAAAATATTAAAATAAAATAAAAGTTATCATATTGATATTTAACTTTATCTTCAAAATCTACTAATTCAAAACCTACACAACTTTCAAGAAATACATTTGATAGTCTAATTCAAAAACTACTAAATTGAAGATTAAATTTGTCTAAGATTTGAAGTAAATATTTAAACCTAATCTTAAAGACAGTATAATTCTTTTCATATGTAATCGAGTTGACTCATGAACCTAACGAGTCGAACTATGTATAGTTCAAGTTCAGCTCATTTAGTTAACGAACTTAATTTTTCGCTCATACTCAACTCATTTGGTTCATGAACCTAGTTCAACGATTTAATTGTCGAGTCGAATTCCGAACTATCTTCGAGTTGGTTTGGTTCATTGCCAGCCCTACTCCTAGATCTCCGGAGAGTGGATTTGACCTGCTCTTTCGGAGGTGGGCAGTTGGCCGGTGACGTGTCCCCGCGGAGGGGAGCACGTGGAGAACGTGCGCCGAGCACGTTATTCTCCCCGCGGAGGGGAGGTTCTGCCCTGACGGGATGGGCACAGGCTCTGCCCGACAGGATGGGCACAGGTTCTGCCCGTCAGGATGGGCACCTGCCGGACGGGAGGAGGTTCTGCCCTGACGGGATGGGCACAGGTTCTGCCCGTCAGGATGGGCACAGGTTCTGCCCGTCAGGATGGGCACAGGTTCTGCCCACGGGATGGGCACCTGCCTGACGGGAGGAGGTTCTGCTCGTCAGGATGGGCACCTGCCTGACGGGAGGAGGTTCTGCCCTGACGGGATGAGCACAAGTTCTGCCCGTCAGGATGGGCACAGGTTCTGCCCGTCAGGATGGGCACAGGTTCTGCCCACGGGATGGGCACTTGCCTGACGGGAGGAGGTTCTGCCCTGACGGGATGGGCACAGGTTCTGCCCGACAGGATGGGCACAGGTTCTGCTCGTCAGGATGGGCACCTGCCTGACGGGAGGAGGTTCTGCCCTGACGGGATGGGCACAGGTTCTGCCCGACAGGATGGGCACAGGTTCTGCCCGTCAGGATGGGCACCTGCCTGACGGGAGGAGGTTCTGCCCTGACGGGATGGGCACAGGTTCTGCCCGACAGGATGGGCACAGGTTCTGCTCGTCAGGATGGGCACCTGCCTGACGGGAGGAGGTTCTGCCCATGGGTCCCTGCTCATCAGTGTGGTCCAATTGGGCCCAACCTCAGTGGGATTTTGGGCCTTCTCGATTGTGGGCTAAGCCTCGGCCCAGTCCAGAACAATATATATATATATATATATATATATATATATATATATATATATATATATATATATATATATATATATATATATATATATATATATATATATATATATATATATATATATATATATATATATATATATATATATATATATATATATATATATATATATATATGATTGAATTAAAAATTTGTATTGGTTAGGATAAAAATGTATTCTAAAAGAAAGATATAAATATTGATGTTAGATATAAAATAATAATGCAATGATCATAAAAAAATAATAAACAAAAAATATAAATTAGTTGGTAGACCAAAAACAAGTGAAAGGAAAGTAAGGTTGAAATTAAATAAATCTAAGAATTAACTGAGTTAGATAAAAAAAAAGTAATTGTTAGAAAGGATGTTATACATTTTACATTATAGTTGGTGATATATATGTAACAATAGGTAATGAATGTTAAATTAGGTGTTGAAAAAAGAAAGTCATCTCACAAATTCGTTTTGGGTTTGTGTTATATTTGTACAAGATGGGTCCAATAACAGTTCTTCACAAAAACATAAAGTAAATGGCGGACCACATTAGAGAAATAGAAACGGAGAAAGAGTGATTATCAGAAGACGAAAAATATTTGGAAGAACAATTTATGTCTCAAACAGGTAAGGGTTGTATAGATGAAAATTATGTATAATGTTGATTTGTCACAATTGATTTGTATCCACTTTTGTAATCAATTTGTTCTTCATTGATACATGTTTTCATCTGAATGCGAAAGAGACGAAGAGTTCATAGAATCCACTTTAAAAGTAATGCGCGATGAAGCAAATGCTGACAATAATGACAAAAACGGCGCCGGTAGGAAGAAGATGATCCAGAAAGAAAAAGGACTGCATGCAAAGGCTGTGAATGACGCATGTTCGTCTCGATCGAAAGGGTTTGAAGAACGTTCAAGAGTTGCAAGTGTTGAACCAAAATTGAAAATGAGGTCATCAATCTGAATATATCATTGCATGCGAAATATTGTAAAAAAAATTTTCATCCGATTAATTAATTTTGTTTTTAAAACATTGTCTCTAATGAATTCGAAAGTTATAGGACATATATGTGGTTTTGCATGTCTGTATACAGAATTGCATATTACATTTTTGTATATTGAATGATGAATTTAGAGGAAAAAAATTTACATAGTTGTAAACATGATTTCGATGGAAGAATTGATATTGACATAATTGTATCATATTGAATTAGGTGCTTATATTTTAATGTATAACATTGAAATACATGCAGGAGAAATCAGAAGTATCTGGAAAACAGTCAATGACATCCAAGTCTGTGTAAGTTGGACGAACATCAAATTCGAAGGTTCAGAAAGAAAAAAGACCACTTTCAAAGGTTGTGAATGGCGCATGTTCGTCTCAATTGAAAGAGTTTGAAGAATGTTTGAGAGTTGTGAGTGTTGAACCAAAACCAAAAATGAGGCAATCAATCTGAATATATCATTGCATGTGAAATATTGTAAGTTTTTTTATCCGGTAACTTGATTTCGTTTTAATAACATTGCTTCTAATGAATTTGAAAGTTAGAGGACATATATTTAGTTTTGCATGTCGATATACAGAATTGCATATTACATATTTGTATATTGAATGATGAAATTGAGATTTTTTTTTTGCATAGTTGTAAATATTATTTCAATGGAAGAATTGATATTGACATGATTGTACCATATTGAATTAGGTGCTTATATTTTAATGTATAACATTGAAATGCTGGCAGGAGAAATTAAGAATATTTGGAAAATAGTCAACGACATTCAAGTCTGTGTAAGTTATAGGAACATCAAATTCGAAGGTTCAAAGACAATGTTTGAGCATCCGAGAAGTTAAAGGAAATAGCATAAAAGGGTACATTGAATCAATTTTGTTGCATTTTAAAGGCATTCTAATTAAAGGCATTGTTTTAGTAGTTATCCAACTCATTATGAAACGATGAGGGAAAAAGTTTGATCTAATATTTTTTATCATTTAGTGGTAATCAATGATTTCAAAGTAATGAATATTCAGAAATTTTGTATTCAAATGTAATTGAATGGTTTAGAAAAATAGTAGTCTTTAGTGTTGTCCATAAGTCTAAGTTTAATGTATATCACATACCTGCTAATGAATTTCATTTGTCATTGTATTGTAGGAAGGAAGTTGTTCGAGAAGGCAAAAAGAAGGCACCACCACGAAAGTGTCTGAAGGATGCAAAAATATGTCAATCCAAGTTTGTGAGAGAATGTATGAGCATTGCAGAAGTATATAAAAAACGCCACGACAGGTAAATTGTAATTTTTGTTTGAATGCAAAATGTATTTATAATTGCGGCTTGGTTTTTGGTTTCCTTATATATTGTTGGTTTATATTGATTGGAATAATAATGAAACAGATTGTTGCTATATTTTATGGCATAAGAATTTATCCATTAAAAGTTGTTACTATGATTATATGTGTTAACATTTAATTAGAAGTTAAAAAATCTTCAAACAACTCAAACTAAGGACTGTTTTTTGTATAATATTAGACCATGTCAATTATGGTTTGAATATCATTGTTAATTGTTGTTGTGATTTGATTTTCTGAATATCATTGTAATGGAGGCAGGACAACCTTGGAGAAGCTGAAAAAATAAGAACTGAGGGACGTACATATCAGATTGATGGAAGCTTTCAAGGATCCAAACATTGATAAGTACGATAGTTCATCTGAATATGAAAGAGGACCACTTTTAGATGATGAGTATTTTTGGGAGAAAGTAATCATCGATGGTAACATAGTTTGAAATCAAGTATTGGTAAGTCATACTACTTAAAATTTTAGTATTATGTATTTTATTAGAAGAAACCTTGTCAAATAAGATGTTGTTTCAATGTTGACAACATTTTTCGAGAGAAGTTATGAAAAAGTGTCTGTATTGGAATCAGACTGCGATAGAGTTTATTGACGATGACACTGAAAAGAGCTATTGTGGAGCGGTGCATTGTACTAAAATAAAAAATAAGATGTTTAAGAATGAGAAGTAAATTGGAAGTGGTTGGTATGAATATTGTAAAGCCAAGAAGCTTAGAAGAGGGGATAAGCTTGGATTTTGTATAAACTATTCGTCGTGGAAGATGTATGTGTCGTTGCTTAATCGGATAGAAAGTTTGATGATCCATGGTGTTGGTTGTAGTATTATGAAAACTTGTTTGTAGTATTTTGTGCTTTGTGGTCAAAGCAATTATGTTAAGAACTAAGTTGTTTATAGAGGTTGTTCTTGTGAAAACAATCATATGTATTAATATTTTGGTCAACACATATGAAACACTGATATGTATGAAATGTTTAAAGTAATGTTAAGTATTATTATATGAGTTTGGTAATATGTTTATGTGTATAGTAAAAAAAATCTTGTTATTAACATGAAACAACACTATATGGTGTTGAAATTTTGTTCAATAAGAACTATAGTTACTGCAAACGTTGGAAAAGTTTTAAAAAGACAAAATTGACATAATACTATGTAATCAAATGATCAAGCTATGGACTTTGTTTGGTAAATGACGTAATATTAAAAATACAAAATCATGTCCAGGTAATAATGAACTATAGTTACTGCAATTCTTGGAAAAGTTTTAATAGACATAATATTCAAATGAGATTGTTAAGAAAATCATGCCATTTTTGTTAGAATGTTTGTATAACACTTGTAACCCTGCGAGATTTATCGAATATAAAGTATGTATAATTGTTGTCCATACAAAATATGCATGTAACTATTACAATTAGCATATAGGCATATTCTAACATCCAATATAATATTGGATTGCAAAATCTAATTACAACCATACAAAATATAAAACACAAAATATAGAGGTAGGCTATGTGTTAATATCCAGGCTTAAAGCATTCTCCACAACACTATCAAAATAGAAATGGAATAAGAATATTGACGGTAAATATATGGAATGCAAAAGAAAGACGTAATTAAATTTAACACAGTTATAGTACATTATTTCATAATTAGCATATGAAATGTACATGTTATATATTATGAAAGACCTCTTTATAAATAACATTTTGTTGTTTATTGCTTGACATTATTTCATTCATCATGAATCAAAATCTTGATTCTCTTCTTAGAAGTCACCCTTGAAATTGCATATATACTTGACCATGACTAAGAACATCTCTAGGCAAGTATAACCCCACCCAATCAAGAGATTGACCTTGTGATTTGTTAATGGTCATAACATATGAGACAATAATTGGAAATTGTCTTTGATTCAACTTAAATGGCCATAGAGATTGTGATGGTGACATATCCATACGTGGTATGTAAATGATGTTTCCGTGACCTTTACCACTCATTATTCTTGCCTCAAGTACATGGTTTTCCATCTTTGTCACAATTAAACGTGTTCCATTACACAAACCTTCAAATTGGTCAAGATTCCTCATTAGCATGATTGGAGTTCCAATCTTCAATTTAATGTGATGTTCGAGTATGCCTGAACTTCTTAGAGTGCTGAGGAATTCCGGACTTAGTAGCTCCATAACATCCATGTCATGTATTTCAGATCTATCAACTGAGTTAAAGTTGTAGTAGTCTCTTGCCTCACCTAAAACGAAAATAAAGGAAGTTATTAAACAAAATTAAACATTTCAAAGTCATTTAAAAATGTTGTCCTAAATGAGAAGATGTACCCGGTATTAAAGCAAGAAATGTTCATTGATTTGATCGACGATTTCAAGTGTTACTGCTAGGATAGCTCGACTCTTGAGATAATCATATAAGTGGAAGTTATCCATAAAACTCGGATATGTACTCTCCACAATTGCCTCAATTGTATCAACAAAGTTTATTATTAATATTTCAGAATGAATATCAATCTCTACATATCCATCATTAGGTTCTGAAAGTTTTCAGTCACCAATATTGAGCAACCATTTTGAAAATTGTTCAATTTCAAGACATTCAGTTGGGGTTGTTCCACTTTGAAGTCTCATATTTTTGGCAAGTGTGAGTACTTGACATTCATTCCAAATATATGAAGCATTCAATGAACTATGCACAATATTAAAACGGGTTCCTCTTGGTACAACAAGAAGTATTTGTCTAAAATCACCTCCAAAAACAATGACTTTACCACCGAAGATGGACTTGGAATTAGAATGGTTACCCATAATGCCTCTTAGTGTCCTATCAAGAGCCTCAAAACAATGTTTGTGAGCGATGGGAGCCTCATCCCAAATTATCAATTGTGTTTAACTCATCATTTCTGCAAGATCATCTCTGGGTTCAATATTGCAAAGAGAATTTTCACAAGTAGGTATAGGAATTTTGAACGTTGAATGAGTATTTCTTCCACCAGTTACTAAGAGTGATGAAATCCCGCTTGATGCAATGATTATTACAATTTGATGCTTTGACCTCAAAAAACTTGAAAGCGTTCTCCACATAAATATTTTCTCAGTTCTGCCGTGGCCATGTAGGAAAAAAACTCCACCTTTTTGTTGCTTAACAAAATTGATGATCTTAGTAAACATCACATTTTGTTCATCTACAAATAATAAATTAAAAAGTATTAGCTAATGTTGTCAATTTCGAATAATATAATTGGATTCATTATGAAAAAAGCATGTTGTCAAGTTTTAATTGAATTAGTAGTTGAATTAACTAAAGATAATGAAATATAACATGTTGTATCACATATGATGTAATTCATACTAGAATGTGACAACAACATAGAAAACATAACTGCATTAAGTCATATTGGTTTAGATTGAAGTACTTATATAATAAACATTATTATAAACTAGCATTTATTATTACTTATATCACCATAAGCAACATGATGTGAATATTGAAATTTAATGCAACAACCTGTTAGTGAGGCAAACAAATTTGCAAATTCGGTTTTCAGAGCAACAATATCATAACTCCGTTCACCGTAAATCAATTGATTACCAAGTTGTTCAAAAACATAATTATTTAGATAAGGAATCGGTTTGAAATCCTTCAGGGTACGTCGATTTGCTTGCAATATCTTTTCAATTTCAAGTAATGTCAAATTTTGCAGTTCTTTATCATTTAATATAAGACCTGTAGTAAAGACACATATTTTGATTAGAAATTATAACTTAAATGCTATATATGGATATATCGAAGTAAATAAAAAATTAATAAGAAAAAATTATTAAAATTTGTACCTGGATTTGATGACAAAAGTCGTTGTTCATGCAAAATACCATTCGATAACCATGTCCAAGTATTATTCCATACATGACATGGTCTATTGACTGCACCTGACAACAACATAATTACAAATAATTTTCTCAGAAATCCTCCCGAATCCCACTCACTTGTTTCATTTATAGCCATAATAAATTCCTTATCATCCTCAAGGAACCCTATTGCAAAGCATGCATCTCTGAAGCTAAAGTATTGTGTATCACTAACTTTACGAATGTCCTCGTAAGTTGTTGGTCCTTTTACAACGATTAACATCATTCTCAGATAGAATAACTCCCCTGTTGTAGGTGGAACCCAAATTAACTGGCCAATAGTAAAACCTTTTTTCTGTGGTTTCCAACATCTATTTCTCTTATCATAAACAAACTTTGAGACAAATTGGCCATAGGTGAGGCTTCTTGCTTCTTTAAACATTTCATTGGAAATCAACCATGAAGTAAACATGGACTAGGTTACACTTGCTTTTTCAATGACATTTTCCATTGTGGCATGGTCGGTAAAAAAACAGCTTTCTCTCCAATCAAATGGTAAAACATATGTTCCACGACTGGTTTCCGTGCATGAATCTTGAAAGAGAAAATTCTCCAACATGCCTCACTTGGTGATATGTAACGGCAATCAAGATATTATTGGATTTCATCTATAACGCCACCCGAAGAAGAATTGCCTCATTTTGATTGGACAATTGAAGCAATAATTCTATCATATCCCTTATGAATGTATTTGAATAAGTACTTTATGGTTGAACATTGGTTGTACCATTCCATATTTATGTGTGCTTAATACTTCAATAACAACCTTGTGTTGTACGGCACAACATGTCTGTTGTTAAGGGAAACTTTATTTTTTTACTATAGTGTGGGTGTTTGATCTTCTTCTATATTTAGGGTAACCATCTTTGTCAATAATTCTTGTTTCATTGAACTTCTTTGGGTAAAATTTTGAACATTTTATATTTTTCATGCAGGGTGATGACAATTGATACAACCCACATGGGTCGTGCATCATATATTGCTTCACCAAGTTATAAAGTCTTGGATGTAATTCAGGGTGTGGAATTTCACATGAAATGATCTTGTTAATATCCGAAGGTTCGAATGCTTACTTTGAGGGTGCAGGAAAATGAGAATGTGTGCATGTGGTAGGCCTATTTTTTGAAACTATATTGTATATATAATTGTTATGAAATGAATCAGTATTATTAGTGAGAAATAAGTATTGAAACATGAATTTAATGCTAAAGTCATATTGTTAAAAAGTTATATTAATCAATACATGGTTTTGTTGAGAAAACATGGCAGTAATATTTTAAAATTAGTAACATGTAATTAATGCCAAAAGCAAAGTGTTATAAAAACTTATATATAGGTTGTGTTATAACGCATGTGCCTTAAATTAGTAATATGTGCTTCCTGTCAAACATGCGGCACTAATAAAAGTGGTAGTGCCATAAAAAAAGTTAGAAACTTAATAATAAAGAAACAATTGTCATATCAATTATGTCATGGTAACTGATATCATTGGCAGTCGCGCAACATTACATCACGGTAAGGCATTTATTTCAATAGAACATGTGAAAGGTTGTATTGTAACAATGCTTTACATAAAAATTGAATAATTAAAACCAAATATATATAGCAACTTACATGCTAGCACCTGCTCAAGTATATGTCTGCGTGTGATATCAACCATCAGTTCATCAAATTTAATTTTGAACACCCTTGAGATAATATCAAGACGATCATGAGGCTTTAAGTTGTACTTTGCACACTCTCTTGTAATTTTAGGCCAATTTGGATTACATGTGAATGTCAAAAACAAATCAGGGAATCCAACAGTACTTGAGATAGTCATACCATCAAAATACAATTGATTCATACACCTTTTGCTCCTAACAAATGACGAAGGCAGAACAACTCTTTTTTCATTGTTAACATTTGTGTTTTTATTTGGGTTGCTCTCATTTTCTTTGAGCTTGTGATATTTCCCAACTCTCAATTTAGATTTTTTTTCTTAGCCAATAAAGCCTTTAGGTTTCCATCATTGTGTATCCATCAACCAAAAATTAATGAAATATCCTTCTTGATGAAAGAATTATTTTAGCCTCACATTTTCTTTGTTGCAATCTAAATGAAAGCCATTCCATTATTGTTTGTCGGTTTCTTTTTGTGACCTCAACTTCACCTTTGTAAGCATGTAGTATATTATCCCTATATCCATCCTCCCCGTATGGGAATAAAACAGGATATTGAAATGCAAGATAGCTGGGATGAAACTCATCAATTCTTTACAAACTGCCACCACGCTCTTGAATGATATTATCTCGCTTGGTACCAGAGTCAATATCACCAACTATAAGGGAAACAACTTATGAGATTGTAGGTTTGTTATAAACTCTCTCATCTGTTTGACGTTCAGAGATGAGTCAGAGTTTTAAATCTTTGATGTTTTAGCATATCACATGTCATTCTAAAGTCTTTGGCATGAACATTATTATGATCCAACATTTCTCTCAGATTGGTTACTATGGTCCTGTCAATATGTTTGTTGTCACTGTAATATAAAAAACAATTGATAATATTCAATTTAAAAAGTCTAAAACAGTTAATGATCTATAAAAGTTATGGTATTGTTATTCACCTAAAACATTCCATGTGGTTGTCTATTTCGTTGTCAGTGTCAAAAATATACAACTATACATATTTTGGTGGCTGACCAATCTTCGGCAGCAACGTCCCGATTCTATGGCATGCTTGGCCATGAAACCTTAGATTTGGGGGCTCACCTCACTTGGTGAACTTGGTATCAAATTTCATACCAGGTGAAGTAAAAGAAAACTTAGCATTATAAGTCCTTGTGTTTGTCTAATTAGTGACAAATTTAGCGACTAAATTTTTAAATTTTTCCGTCGCTAATAAGACAAAAAAGACTAATATGGAACATTTTGAAGAGTTAAGGGACCAATATGGACCTTTCTAAAGTTAAGGGACCAAAATGAAACACGAGGTATAGTTAAGGGACCAAAAAGGTATTTTGCCAATTTTAATTTTTTAATACAAATATATATATATATATATATATATATATATATATATATATATATATATATATATATATATATATATATATATATATATATATATATATATATATATATATATATATATATATATATATATATATATATATATATATATATATATATATATATATATATATATATATATATATATATATATATATATATATATATATATATATATATATATATATATATATATATATATATATATATATATATATATATTGAGATATTGGATCGAACTCTAGTATGGTCGAAGTCTGTTCGCAAGTAATGCGTGTTGTAGTCAAAGTTTGTTCTATCATGCATTAGTCAATATTGCTAGGTTGTTAGCATGTTGAATTGCGCCTTGCTTGTAAGCCCAATTGTTTAAGTTAGCTTGTAATGGATAATTGTTAAAAAACCCATTAGGTTAGTGTGTTATTTTTCTTATAAATAGCATGCTAGTCTCTCATATTGGTATAAGAAAAAATAGGAAGATAAAATTCTAATTTCAAGAGAGAGAGGTTATTTTGTTATTCTTGTATACTTGTAATCTTGTTTCTAAGAGTAAGGAAAGAATAACAGTTTATAACCAATCCTTGTTGTTCCTTGTTGTTTTACCTTGTTTTTCTTTATTAACCATAACCCTTGTATGTTTCTTCATCATAAAGAAACCATTTATATTTTGTTTAAAGGCATATGATTCATAACAAATTAGTGCAGTGAGCATAGAGAAGATGACTTCAACAAAGTATGAGAGTGAAAATTTCACCGGAGCGAACGACTTCAGTCTGTGGCGCTTGAAGATAAAAGCTCTGTTGGTACAACATGGTTGTTTGGAAGCGTTAAAGGGAGAGGCAGCCATAGACATTGCATTAACGACAAAAGAAAAGACAGACGTGATTGAGAAAGCCTGCAACACAATATTATTGAGCATTGGTGATAAAGTTCTTCGATAGGTATCAAAGAAGACTACAACATTGGGATTATAGGTGAAACTTGAAATATTGTACATGACCAAATCTCTGGTGAATCGACTCTAACTGAAGCAGACTTTGTATTCATTCAAGATGAGTGAAGACAAAGTGTTGGCTGAGCAGTTGGATATGTTCAACAAGCTGATTCTTGATCTTGAAAATATTGATGTGAAGATCGAGCAATGTTGTTGTTGTGTGCTTTCCCCATAACACATGCTCACTTCAAATAAACTCTCATGTATGGAAAGGCGTCCATGAGCTTTGAAGAAGTTCAATTAGTCTTGTATTCTAAGGACTTGAACGAATGAAAGGAGCATAAACCTTCGATGATAGGCGAAGGTTTGACCGTTAAGGGAAAATTGTTACGAAAGGATGGTAAGTTTGACAAGAAGAAAGGTAAAAGTCAATAGAAGTCTTATAGTGGTGAAACATCTGGTATTTGATGTTATCCCTGTAAGAAGGAGGGTCACACAAGAAAGGTGTGCCCTGAACGTCTGAAAGATCATGGAGGTAATGACAATGCAACCATTGTTCAAGATGACTTTGACTCATCTGATGTTCTTGTGGTTTCAAGTGGCGAGTCAAGAAAAGAATGGATTATGGATTTAGGTTGCACTTGGCACATGACTCCACACAGAGAATTGTTTGAGGAGCTATGTGATCAAGATGGTGGATCAGTGATGCTGGGAAACAACAAATCTTGAAAAATTGCAGGTATTGGATCTGTGAGATTCAAGCTCCGTGATGAGTCAATAAGGTTATTGACTGAAGTCAGGTATGTACTTGACTTGAAGAGAAATTTGATTTATCTTGGTGAATTCGATAGAAAGGGATACGTTTTTCAAGGAGATAAAAGTATCCTAAGAGTCATGAAGGGGTCGAAGGAAGTCTTGGGAGGCATGAAGAAACAAGGCTTGTATACCCTTGAGGTTGAGGTTGTAAGTGGTTTGACAAATGTTGCATCCACGAAACCTGTCTCGAAGACAAAATTATGACACATGAAATTGAGAGGGTCAGGGATCCAATTCATTCTAACACAAACCTAAACACGTTGTGCTTGCCATTTTTCTCTCCCTATTACTTACTTTGGCATCAGAGTGTCTTGCAGGTACAACCCCCTCCTCTCTTACAACCATTATTGCTGCCCTACATTGAAGGCCACGAAGATCCATTTTGATCATACCAAACCAGTTCAGTTAAACAAAAAGGATATTAATGAGGGGTTTTGAGTGCTGGCTCGCAAAAAGGTAAAATGAGAACTACACAAAGTAGAAAATAATATGATTAAAACATATTTGGGATGAAAGTGTGACACCACCTTTTCTCCTAGTGCTGACCAATTTTGACAAGACATATGCCTGCATGTTTCTTTTGCGTGGGACGTGTTGGACTTCTCATATGTCAAACTTAGCTATCTTTTCCTTTACTAACGCCAAATATTCGATGAGGTGATCATTCTTGGCTCGATATTCTCCTCGTACATGGGAGGCCATGAGCTGGGATTCAGTGAAGATCTTTACTTCCTTCGCGCCTAGGTCCTCAGCCAAACGCAAACATGTGAGGAACGCTTCTTATTCGACCTGATTGTTTGAGGTCGGGAAGGATAAAACCAACGATACTTTGATTAGAATCCCTTCTTTGTTTTCGAGGATGATGCCTGCTCCACTGCCCGTGGAGTTAGATGCTCCGTCGATGAAGATAGTCCACTTGTGTGCTCTACTTGTTTGGCATGTTATATGTGTCATTTCCTCCACGAAGTCGGCCAGCACTTGTGCCTTAAGGACTTTCCTGCTTTCGTAATAAATGTCAAATTCTGATAGTTCTAGAGACCATTTAAGTATCCTGCCAACCGTATATGGTGGACCAAATTGTTGTCTTATGGGTTGGTCTATTCGTACAACTACCATGTGGGCCTGGAAGTAGTGCCTTAATCTTCTTGCAACATTAATGAGGACCAGGGAGACTTTTTTAATTTGCTGGTATCTGAGTTCTGGCCCTTGTAAGGCCTTGCTTGTGAAATATATCGATTTCTGCACTTCGAGGGTCTCCTAGATGAGGGCAACACTGGTGCCCTTGTTAGTGACAAAGAGATAAAGGTAAAACGTCTCCCCGCTGTCTGGGCGTGACAGAACTGGTGGTTCTGACAAGGCTTTCTTAAGGTGGAGCAGAGCCTGCTCGCATTATGTTGTCCATTAGAATGTTGCCTCTTTTTGTATAAGCTTGAAGAAGGGCAGAACGTGTTGGGAAAACTTGGCTATGAGGCGGGATAACAAAGTAAGCATCCCATTGAGGGATTGTATGGACTTCTTCGAATTTGGCATGGGGAACTCATAAAATGCTCGACATTTGTCGGGGTTGGCCTCGATCCCCCTCTCACTAAGGTAGAAGTTGAGGAACTTCCCTGTTCGCATGCTAAAGGTGCATTTCTCTGTGTTAAATTGCATTTTGCACTTCCTTGCATAGTCGAAGACTTTTTGCAAGTGGAGCGTATGATCAGATTCCTCTTAGGATTTCACGATCATGTCATCCATGTATACTTCGAGCATGTCCCTGATTTCTGCTCGAAAGACCTTGTTCATCATTCGCTGGTACGTGGCCCCAACATTTTTCAAATCGAAGGGCATTACGTTGTGGTAATAGTTGCCCGACGAGGTCATGAAAGCAGTGTATCTATTGTCCTTTTCTACCATGGGAATTTGGTTATATCCTGAGTATGTATCCATGAAGGATAAGAGTTTGAAACCGGCAGAATTATCTACTAACTTATTAATGTTGGGCAAGGGGTACGCGTCCTTCAGACATGCCCTGTTAAGATTAGTATAATCGACACACATTCTCCACTTTCCATTATGTTTTTTCACAAGTACAATGTTAGAAATCCAGATGGTGTACATGGCCTCCAGAATAAATCTTGCCTCTAGGAGGCCTTTTACAAGTTTTTCTGCAGCTTCGACCTTCTTGTCGGATTGTTTGCATCTTCGTTGTACCACTGCTCAAGCAGAGAGATCAATCGTGAGCTGATGACATGCTGTTTCAGGATCGAGTTCGGGCATCTCTGCGACGCTCTAGGCAAATAAGTCTGTGTTGTCTTGCAAGCAGGCTTTTAGTTGTTCCTTCACCTTATCGGGCAGTCCATCACCTATTTTCACTACTATGTTAGGATCGTCCCCAAACATGATAACCTCAAAGTCCCTGTCGGGGATGAGGCGTAAAGGGAGAGGCGTGCTCGAAGCCGGTGAATTGCTGGTCATTACTTTACAATCTTCCTCGAATTCTTCGGACAAAAGACAATCAAGGTCGATGGAATTAACCTGTATTGTAGGCTTCTTTTCGGGTAGGCCTTCGTTGGGAAGTTCTTCATCCCTTGTCCGCTTGTGGACAGGTTTTGGTGTTGCGTTTATTGAATTTTTCCCTTAGTGGCTGCTTCAAAGCATCTCCTTGTAGCTTCGATATCACCATGCAGGGTAGGGACGCGACCCTTCTCTATATAGTACTTCCCCTCCCCGAAAGTAACCAAGAGCTCGACATATCTCCATGGTCTTATTGTAGCCCCATTGAACCCTTGGAGGCCGAAACCTACATATGGTGACAAATTCTTATGATCGAGCTCGAGGGCACGAAATAAACTGTTGTACATAATATCCACAAAGCTTCCTTGGTCGAGAAGGACACGACGGACATCGATATGAGTGAGTTTGTCCTAATGAGCAGAGGGATATGCAAGTTGAGAGATCCCCTGGGGAGCTTCTTATAATAAAATGCAATGGGTTGCGAACGTCCCCGAAATATCTCGAGCATAGACAATTGGTAAGGACTGGCTTCTATCAGCTGCTCAAATTTTCTTTTCACTGAGCCCATCATGAGATCGTTGTATCCCCCGTCAGAGATGACCATGGAGGAAGGGAAGGACCCCTATATGCTGTGAGTGGCGAAATAAGTGAGGTCTTCGAGGTAGTCGGAAATGAAGAAGTCTTCTGGCCGTGAGATGCACATGGCCACCTGTAGGAGAGGGATGTCAGATGACGACGTTTCTGTATCTGTTTTCTTTGGCTCAGATGCATCCCATCGAGGAGCTTCTCCTCTTTTGATGTATTGCTTCAGATGACCCTTCTTAATGAGGATCTCAATTTCATCCTTCAAGTGGACACAATCTTTAGTAACGTGTTCATGATTATGGTGAAGTTAACAATACTTGCTACGATCGGTGTTTCCCTTCGACGCTGTTGGTTTAGGGAAACAGACTCCTTCTTGTTTAAACTCAGTGTTGACGCACTCAAAAAGAATGCGCTCACAGGGAGCTGTCAGCAAGGTATACTCAGTAAAGCGACCAACAGGTCCTTTATATTCACAGGGACATTCATCTCGTCGTTTTTCTTTGGCGTTCCAGGGAGCTTGTGCCTCATCCTTCTTTGACACCCTGAAATTCTCTTGGTTCCTCGAATCCCGGGCTTTGTAAGCAGCTTCTTTTTGCTCATATTGGATGTAAGCTTGGGCCTTGTGAAGGAGTTCAGTAAGAGAATGAGGCGTTTCGATCCCCACTACTTTGCGAAAATCACTATTTGGCCTTAACCCCTTTTCAAGGAGGTACTTCTTCATGTGATCGGTCGTGTGAATCTCGACTGCTTCTTTGTTAAACCTCTCGATGTAGGCACGAAGGGGCTCATCCTTGCCATGAATTATGCCTTCGAGTGTGGCTTTCGACTTGGGATGACGCCTGAAGGCAGTGAAGTGTCAGGCAAACTGATTTTTTAGGTTCCTCCACGATGTGATCGAGCCCCGGGAAGATTTTTGTACCAGGTCATAGCTCCCTTTCTAAGGGTGATAGGGAACAATTTGCACTTGATTGCTCCGCCTACGTTGTGATAATGAAGTATGGCTTCAATGTTCTCTATATGATCACCGGGATCCGTAGTGCCATCATAGAGAGCTAGAGGAGAAGGCTTCTCCAACCTGCGAGGGATACGAGTGTCAATGATTTCCTGGGATAGAGGCCCGTACACATCGTCTTCATCACTGGTGCTCGACGATCTGTATGGGGAACGTCTACGACGAGGGCTTCTGCTATGTCAAAGAGAATGTTTACGCCGACTTGGACGTTTATGAGGTTTCTCCGAAGCGCTGGTCTTGGGAGATGGAGAATGTCTTGTCATTTGGGGAGAGGTACGATGTCGTTTCTTCGTGATTTCTTGTTCTGATTTCTCCAATTTTGATCGTTCCTTAATTGGAGAATTACTTAAAGACTCGTTTCGCCGATGTTTCTGAGGGGGAGAACGAGAACGGGGAGAAGGACTGTGAGGTCTCAGTGAGGAAGGTCATTCTTGAAGGGCGTTTTCTAGCATACAGATCTTCTTGCCCTGCTGGAAAATCATGTAGTTGGATTTGTTGAGGGCGGCGATGAAAGCTGCAGTGTTGGGAGGAGCGTCTGAAGGAACGAGGATGAGCTCTTATATGTGATCGGAATTCTGGATGCAGGGTTTCACGTTGTCGGAGGATGGATAGGCAGTCTTTCCATCCTTGTGATCGGTCTTGTAGACCACAACTCCAGGATTAAGGTTATCACCGTTATCCAAGGCGACAATGATGACATACTCTTGAGGGACATCATCGTTACGGCGAGAGCCCATGACAATTGAGGAAGGTTTAGAAAGAAAAGCTTTGGTATTTGGATTGAAAAGATTAGGGATCTTGGTTCAAGAAAGACGAGGGAGCAGAGTTTCCCACAACCGGCGCCACTGATTTGGTATGATCAGAATGAATTATCGTAACCTTCAATGTAGGGCAGCAACAATGGTTGTAGGAGAGGAAGGGGTGTACATGCAAGACACTTAAATGCTAAAGTAAGTAACAGGGAGAGAAAAGGGCAAATACAAAGTGTTTTGGTTTGTGTTAGAATGAATTGGATCCCTGATCCTTTCAAGTGAGAGGGTATTTATAAGAATCCTCTAGTGCAGAATATTTATAAGAATGTGGCCGAAGTATCTGGTCGACCAACGGAAGACTGCTAGATGGAAGATCTAGCGCACGATCTTCAACCTGGTCCAACTGTCCCCGTGAACTCCAGACGGGCAGTTGGTCGCGTGAACTATCATGCGCGTGAGGAGGATGTCCTCAACGTCTATATTGTCCCCAACGACTAGATTGTCTTAATCTCTTTATTGGGTCTTGCCTAAAACTGGACTGGATTGGGCCTTCCCCAACCGTGGGACATCTGCCAGTCCAGTCCAGAACATGAACTAAATCCAAACACTAAAATATTACATAATCCTTGAGATCGACATTTGGAATTTCTCCATATATATTCAACCAATTAGTACACTTAAGAGTTTCCCAATTAGTTACTCTCTCGACACTAAAATTATATTTTAAGTGAGTATAAACATTTAGAGCAAGATGAAAGTATAGAAGAAAGTGTTTCTTCTTTAAAAAAATTGTATTTTCAAATGAACATAAGTCATCCTTTTATAATAAGAGATTTAGACCAAAAAGAAAACTTTGGAAGGCCCAAAATCAGTTCATAATCGATTAAGATATAACCATAATCAATTTTGATCTAGAAAAAGTGGAAAGTTTTGCTAGATCAAAAGCATAATCTTATTATATCTCCATAATCGATTACTAAGCGAACTTGGCCTCTTAACCTATTAGTTAAAATCCACAATTAATTATATACCCGGTTATACTACATAATTGATTATAAAAATTTCATAATTGATTATGACATGATTTAAAACTATTTTGGCCTGATCCAAATTGATTTTCAGAAGAGTTTTAAAAATAGATGAATATTTGAAAGAAGAAGTGTTATGAATGTGTCTATGACTTTAGTATATTGATAGTAAAACACTTTAGTCACAATTTTGATTCTAGAAAAGATAAGACAAACCCGAAAACATAATCAAATGGTGAACTTTTAGCATAAACGTTTATTTCTTGATGTTGTTCTTTATCGTTTTATTTTTTTAAACCAATCATTAGAAACTTATTGTGTTTTGAATTATTTCAAAGTTACTTATGCATTTAATGATATTTATGATATCTTGCTTTGATCTCTTTATCATCATCAAAATCTACTATACTAGTTAAACACATAAAACCACAAATAAGTGTATGTAAGGGTCATGTTTCCAAAGGGGTAAGCCTTGGGGCAAGGTGAACATGTTGTAAAATCAGTATGAATATTTATGTTTGTTAAGGTAAGGGTGAGATGATGGTTTTTGAAGGTACAAATGTCTCTATATGGTGAGACGATATTGTGTAGGCCGAGTGGATAGCATCAATGAATAAATATCGATAAAATTGGGCAATAAAAGTTAGAGCATGTGAATTATGGTTTATGTCGGTAAGGGTTTTGTATTATTAGTAACTTTACTTAAATGTATAATATGATCTAAAACAAAATGATGTAAAGTTTGTAACCACTAAAACCCATGAATGCAAAGAGTACGTTGAGTGAGGGAACTACCAAAGGTAGCGTAAAACATATAGAAATTCATAGTGTCAAGAGAAGATAATTTTTCTGTATTCGAGGTCTCTGTTTATATTGATTTTGGTGTAGTAATCACATATTAAGCCTTTTCGGATTGTTGGTCATTTTTAGTAATTAGAATAATAAATTACTTTGATTTATAGCGACGACATGAGATGAATTTATCATCACATTAGAAACACATACCGTTATCGTTGCACTCTTGGAGGTTGCGTTGGTCGACATTTTAAGAAATAGAATGGTATTTTTTTATAGATGGAGTTGTACCAAGGATCAACAGTGTTAAAGATGAGGGTGAAGGTGTTAGGGTGCAAGGAGGACGATTAAATAGTAAGTTAGCAAAGAAATGAATAAAGTCCATACTTCTTAGATGTGAAACATTCATTTTTTTTTTTTAAATTAAAATGATAGAGTGATATCTTAATATCATCATAATTAAATGTTTTTTATATTGTTACGAAAAAATGAGAGAAGAAAGAATGATCTTTCACCCTTTAACAAAAAAAAAAAAAGAAAAATATATGAAAAATTGATATTAAATAAGTTTGAATGGTGATCTCTTAATTTTTTAACGTGTAATTTAAATATTATGATAGTTAAATATTTTTAAATGAATAAAGTTCATATTTGTTAAAAATTAGATAGTTGATTATGGAAGGCTCTAGCTATAAATTGTATGGGTGAGTAGATAGGTGGCTTCTCTAAAAATATTAGGTATATGTATTGTCATAATTGCAAAATTATGGAGTGTTATGGAAGGTTTAAGATTTGCCCATATTTCAAGGTTATACTCGGTCTGAGCTTTAAGTTGATAGTCAAAAAATTGTTAATACAATTAATGGAAAACTATCCATTTGAAGGGTATAAGTTTAATTCATAAAATCAATATTGCAATGGAAGGTTTTGTGGAGGTTAAAGTCGTGAAAATTGATAGAGAAACAAATAAGAGTTTCGATGTTTTGACAAAGTATAGTCTAAATCTTTGTGGAGATAGTGTAAAGTTGATTGATTGCTTTAATTTTCTTCTCAATGTATTGCTAAGTGACATTAAAGGCGTTGGTTGATTTGTTTGTTTTCGTTTTGGGCTTTATGCCCGGTCTTAAAGCATAACAAAAAAAATTCATACTTATTGAATGTGAAATATTCAATTTTTTTTAAAAATTTTAAAATAATAGAGTGATATTTTAATATGATGATAATTATATGTTTTTATATTGTTATGGAAAATGAGATATGAAAGAATGATCTTTCACTCTTTAACAAAAAAGAAGAGAAATATATGAAAAAAAATTATACTAAATAGGTTTGAATGTGATCTCTTAAAATTAGGCTTAAATAGTCTCTTCGTTCTTGTAAGTTGACGTGTTTTTATTTTTAGTTTCTAAATCGTTTTTTCTCGAAAATAATTCATAAATGTTAAAATTATTTTGGTTTAAGTTCTTACTATAAAAATCTGCAATTCGCTAAAAAATTTGAAGGAAAATCCGTAGAAAATCTGTAGATTTTCCTGCAAATTTTGTTTTCAAAAACTAAAACAAAAAATTTAACATTCAAAAATTATTTTCAAAGAAAAACACGTCATAGAAACTGAAAATAAAACCACTCAAACTTACCTAGACAAAAAGTCTATTTAAGCCAAAATTCTATACTTTTCACCAAAACTAAACATTAATTAATTAAAAAACATCCTTCATCTCTTTAATTTGTACCTTGAAATTACATACTTAAAACTTATTTGAAGATGATTACGACATGACATGTATCTTTAATTAACAAACGTCAAACATTCATAAATTAGAAAACATATTTATTCTTCAGTGGATGACGCAATTTGCACTTAACTCTTAAGGAAATCTTCTTTCCCACAGTGATTCCTTTTCCTTCAGCCATGTCAATTTTCTCTGTACCTATACCTTTCCATTCAAAACACTGAATCAATAAGCCCAAACTCAAGCTTACCGTGCGTTGGGCCAAATTTGTTCCCGGACAGGCCCTTCTTCCTATTCCAAATGAAAGTAGTTTATTTGTCTCACCTTCTTTCTCAAATCTCTCTGGCTTAAAACAAGTAGGATCTGTCCACAAATTTGGATCTCTGTGAATGTCCCAAGCATTCACCAATAAAATTGTGTTTTGTGGGATATTATACTCTTCAATTGTAAAATCTTCTGAAGACAAATGAGGCACTAATAATGGAGCAGCTGGATGTAATCGAAGAGTCTCATACACAATGCTTTGAAGATAAGGAAGTTTCGAAATATCATGTTCATCTACCAACTGATCTTGTTCCATGTGACTGTCTAATTCATCTCTCGCCTTCTTCAATATTTTTGGATTATTTAATAAATTTGACATAGCCCATTCTAAGGTTACAGATGATGTGTCGGTTCCTGCCAGTAACATTACCTAAAAATACAAAAATTCAGACAAAATTTCAATATCAATGAAGTAGTATTAAATATCAGATTTTTTATATTTTTATCTATTAAATTTAAACCTATATTAGCATTACTCTTTTAGGAAAGTATATGCATAAGATACTTACCGACACAATCCATAGTTATGAAAAAATTTCTTGCAAGTAATAACTGTCAATGCCAGATTGTCAGTGGTCACACACAAATGCCACATTTATCTATCAACTATATCAACTACTATAATTAATGTCACTCTTATCATTAAATTTTCATTATTGTTTTAATGTTCTATCCACAAGCTTTTCCAATAACAATGAAACAAATAAATCAAGTAAGTTTCTACTTACTACAATAAGTCCTTTGATGATTTCATCAGTGTAGTATTCAGGTTGTGATTCTTGCTGTTTCAAGAGATGATCAATCATGGTATTCGCGTTCCTTTTTCCAAATCTATGTTCATCAATGAGTCCTTGTAAAAATGAATCTGTTCTTTTGCTTATCCTCTTAAGCCTCTTCTCCAAACCATCAAAATCAAACCACCGTAAAAACCCTAGAAAGTCACCAACGTTGTTTGCTCCTGCTAACATCACAATCTCTTTGATCATCTCTCTGAACAATCTAGCTTCTTCAACATCACTCACATCGCAATCATCACCATAGTATCTTTTACCGGACACCATTCTCATGATGGTGTTGAAATTCATTTCGGAAAACATTGGCTTAAGTTCCACTTCTGAGAAACCATTGTAACAAACTTGTGCTAGCTTTTGTATTAGTCTCATGATCTCGTCTCTTCGTATTTCCAAGAAGGAATTCAAACGGTGAGACGAGAGTACCTCGGTTGTTATTATACGGCGGAGATTGCGCCAATGGTCGCCGTAAGGTGACTGTGCTACCGTGGTGTTGTTGTAGCCGATATATTTGCCGGTTAAGAAATGAGGACGGTTCGCTAAAACGATGTCGTGTTTGGTAAAACATTCTTGTGCTGCTTTTAGTGATGAAACAACGACGACGAGACGAGAACCGAACCATAGAGAGAAGATTTGGCCGTGTTTTTGGGATAAGGTTTGGAAAGTGAGATGGAGTGGTTTTTTGAGTTGATGAAGGTTTCCGAGAATGGGAAGAAATGGTGGGCCCGGGGGAAGGTTCTTGAACCTTGATGTTGTTGTGTGGAAGAAGAGCTTCAATGTGATGATAATGATAAGGAAAATGGAAGAGATGAGTGTGAGAAAGAAAGTGACCATTTTTTTTTTGTGTTGATTGATATGTTTGAGTTTGTAAGGAAGGAATGTGAAGTGGGGATATATAGTTTGTTTTGTAAGAATAATGGTGGATTTGATTACGTTTGAGCTTACGTATTTATGATAATTTTATGGTAGATAATAGTTAATGAATTGCGGCAAAAACCGAAAGATAAAAGGGTAAGCATGCAAAAGATATAGTCACTTTGGAAAAAAAATGAATAAGACAAATGAGAAAATAATCATCATTTGGGAGAAAAATATATATAGGAGAGAAAGTAAAAAGTAAATTAAGAGGAGATAAAAAAAATTTTAAAGAAGATAGAAAATTGAAAATTAGTGAATTCAAATCTAAATATAAAAACTATCTAAACGACTAGCAAAACTATTAACATAGTTTTTATTTGGTTTTAAGTAAATTATTAAAATGATTAAAAAAATAAGTAAATATTAAAACGTGTCATTTAATATTGTATAAAAAGAGTATAAAGACTCCAACCAATTGCAATATGGTGGGGCTCTTAATGGAAGTTTTTTCTTTGAATGGACAGATATAAACTTGGAAATGTTTTCTTAGAAAGTGATAGTTAACTACATACTTCCATAGATCAGTTTATGAAAATGAAGTAATTGAATTAAAATTAGATAGAGAATAATTCATTAGATGCTTTTATTATAATTGAATTATGGAGGTATCAAAACATGAAGAAAACATTTATTGAATACCAGACAATTATCCGAGAAATTGGAATATATTTTTACTAGGTCATAAGGGATAGGAGTGTTCATCGGTATAAGTGAACCCGCGAATCCATTCATTTAATTTAATCTAACCCTTATTTTTATGCATTTCATTCATGTACACGTTCGAATCAAACCAAATCATTCAAACACGTTAGTATTTGATTCGGATAACGAATTTAAAATCTTAAATCTACAAACCCACGAACCTAAACAACTAATATGTCACACTATTTTTTTTAAATTATATTTATAAATTATCTAACATAATATTAATATAATTATAGTTTTTATTAATTATAAAACCATAAGTCTAAATTAAATTTAAGAGATCAATTTTATTTATTTAAATAGTGATATATTTTACCTTTTAAATCATACTTTACACCATTTATATATTTTTGTAACTTTATATGAATCATAAAAGAGCTTTTATATATTAACAAATTAATCTTATTCAAAATGAATACTAAACGTTTATGATTTTTTTTAATTTTTTTAAATATAAATGTGTTAATTAAATTGATGTATTTTATTTAGAATTTGAAAATTATAATTAGTGGATGACCTACGAACTCAACCCAACTCAATTCATTGATGAACGAGGTGGTTTGCTTCGGGTTCTGTTGGTAATGTTGCTGAGTCTAAAATCTCATTTTGTGGTTGCAATGAAGCTACGAGAATGTTCATTTCAAACTCAACTGAAAACTCTAAAAGAAGATTCTACAAGTGTTCAAATTTGGGATTAGGTTGCAAGCTATTCATCTGGGATGATGAAATTAAACGTATCACATCAAGTGAACACAAAAACTCATTTGGATGAAATTGCTCAGATGTAGTTTAGGAGTTAGGGTGCATCATTAAAGATCTTGAAGTTAGGGAAAAAAGAGAATATGAAAATGAAAGGAAGAAGGTTAGAATGTTGAAGCTTTTGTTGACTCTTTCGTGGTGTCTCTTCTTTGCCTACCATAAATGGTAGTGATTCATCGATAGTGTAATTTATTTTTTTGTTTTGTTTTGTTTTAGTCCTTATTAGAAGATTGCTTGTTGAAATGCGTCATTGTAATGCTACATTATGAAATGAATTAGAAGTAATTTAATTTTTGATTTCCGTCCCTAAACGTTTGTTAGTTACAGTTTTGCATCCTTCTTGCTTAATGAAATTTTTGTTTGCATCACTGGTTGTTAATGTTGAAGAACATAAAGACATATATAAAAAAGTGATCTCAAAATATAGGAAAAATACACCATACATAAACCAAAAGATGTCTTACATATAGCCAAAAGGCATATAAATTTGTCATGTAGTACAACAAATACACACCAAATCATAATGGTGTGATATGTCTCAAAATTAAATAAAGCCAAAGGGCATAAACTTATGTCTAACAATGCACAAAAGACACAACAACAAATCCAAAAGGAATCAAATACACTATGACAACATGCTTATGGACCCCTTGTCCACATTCATAGGCTGTGATGGATTACTTCCTTCTCCTTTCAGGTTTTTGCATTTAAGGACCCTTGTTCTGTCACTTCTCCTCAACTCCAATTTTCTTGTAACTTGTGGTTTGGTTTGCTTGATCTTCTTCTTCTGTAAAATATAGAGTATTAAAGGTGCAATACATCAATAGAATAAAACTAAATAATTAGGAAGTGGTAGGATATACTCAACTGTTTTAAGAAATTTTGGAGTAGTAGATACAGTTGCAGCAGACACATTCTCAGATGGTGGAACAGATACACTCAAAATATAGTCAGGTATATGTTCAGTTTGTGAAGTTGCAACAGGTTCAATGATGTCACATGTGCATTATTACTTGATTCACTTTGACCAGATGCTGCAATAGGTACAATATTACTTGGTTCACTTTGTGCAGGTGCAATATTACATGGTTTAGTAACAACAAGATTAGGTTGTGCTTGAGTTGCCTCAAATGCTGCTGCAAGATTTGCAGCAAACATTTCAAACTCAGAGTCAACTTCCATTTGAGTTTCATTTGCTTGTGATTGTTCTGGTCCTGATGCAACTTGGGTTCATTAGTTTGAGTCTGACTTTGCTCTTGAACTGATGCAGTTTGAGTTTGAGTCTAAGTTTGTCCTTTTCCTTTTCCTTGTCATGGTGTAGTTTTCTTTGGATTTCTCTGGACAAAAAAATCATAGTCAGGTAATTGACATTATCAATGACAATAATAAGATATGCAAAGTTATAGAAAATTCAATAACTTTTTTTTTGTGCTTCAGGGTCAACCACTTGACCGGTACAACTTCTTACATTGTGGCCATGTACACCACATCTAGTGCAACAATAACTGGTTTGTGTTATTACTTTATCAAGGTCCTCATCAGGCTTCCTCCTCCTCAACTTCTTTGGTCTGCCAAGTCCCTTTTTATATGTTGACCTTCTCCCCCCTCCTTGCATTCTGGCCTTCTTCCTTTCATTTTCCAACTTCATCTTAATTTTCTCTTTTTTCCTAGCTTCAAGATCTTTAATGATATACCCTAACTCTTAAACTACATCTGAGCAATTGTATCCAATTGAGTTTTTGTGTTTACTTGATGTACTGCGTTCAAGTTCATCATCCCAGATGAATAGCTTGCGAACTAATCCCAAATTTGAACACTTCCGAAATCTTCTTTTAGGGGTTTCAGTTGAGTTTGAAATAAACATTCTCATATTTTTATTCCAACCATAAAATGGGACTTCAGACTCAGCGACATCACCAACAAAAGATGTTTCCATGAATGACTTTGGACTAGGTTTTGAAGTTTTTGAGAAAAGAAGGAGAGAGGGAGAGGAGACGGAGAAGAAGAAGAAGTGAAAAATGCAAAATGTTGATTATTTTTTGGATTTAGTCCTCCTTTTCAAGGCCCCTTCCCATGGATTTCCATGTGTGCATCAAATAAAAAGAAAAACACACATAAGCCAATTCCACATATGCACCGTTTGCACAATCAACTTTTTTTTTAACAGAAAGCTAACATCAGGGACTAAAGAAAATACAAAAGTAAGTTATAAGGACTTAGACAAAAAAAAGATATATGGACTAAATTCAAAAACTCGCTAACTTACAGGGAGCAAATGACTATTTAAGTTTATATTTTATTATTATCTTAAATGTTATGATAAAATATAAAATAAAAATTATATTTAAAAAATTAAAGATACGAAATATAAAGTCTACAAACAAAATAATAAGAGACTCAATTTATATGTAATTGTTAAAAAAAAGTTTTCTTAGCTTAATTATTAAAAACTTTAAATGTAAATTTAAAAATATTTAGATGAGATGGTAAGAAATCTCTTATACTATAATTAAAATTTTTGAGTTGGATCCCGGTTCTGAGTATGTGACAATGTTAATTTTCTTGAGGGAGCACTTTGTCATCGATTGTGGCCCTACGCAACTTAAGTTATAAACGTTAATTTATGAAAATTTCAATCAAAATGATTTTTTTTTATTTATTCTAAGTATATATTTTATAATTTCTATCTAGTAATAATAACAAATATGTGTTATATCTCCTTCCTTCTTTCTTCAATCCTAGTTTTTTCTTTTTTCCCTCCATTAAAGATAGATGATTTTAGGGTTAATTTTATAATCTAAAATCACTCTTCTAATTTTTTTTATCCTTTTCTTTTCAGTCAATTAAGTGATTTCACATATATTTTTAGTTTTTTTCTTCATAATTTCGTCATCTTGGTGTGGCGTTGTGTCGACACTCACAATAGTAAGGCAATGCGGGAATATTCATTTCTCTTGAGGGAGCGCTTTGTCATCGATTGTGGTCTTACACGACTTAAGTTATAAAGGTTAATTAATGAAAGTTTGAATCAAAATTAATTTTTTGATTCTAAGTAATCATAATTTTTATCTAGTAATAATAACAAATATGTGTTATATCTCCTCCCTTCTTTCTTTAATCCTAGTTTTTTTTCTCGTTTTTTTCTCCATTAAAGAGAGATGGTTTTAGGGTCAATTTTATTATCCAAAATCACCCCTCTAATTTTTGTTGTCCTTTCCTTTTCAGTCAAATAAGTGATTTCACATATATTTTTAGTTTTTTTCTTCGTAATTTCGTCGTCTTGGTGTGATGTTGTGTTGGTCGTCGTCTTAAGACTCGAATACATGGGTATTTCTAGCATTTCAATTTCGTTATATTTGTAGGCTTTTCCATATTTGTATACATTTTGACTTACTATTGTGAGTGCAACTTTCTAATTAGATGTATTTTGAATGATGTCAAAACTAAGAGACTTTAGCGTTAATATATATTGGGCAATATCATCTGAGTATAGCTGTACATTTTAGCATTAGGGAGTATGAAAACATGTTGGAAAAGTTTTTGAAAAAATTCATGCATCAAGAAATGGATTTATGCATCATAAAATCATTTTTATAAGAAAAATGAGTTGTATGTCGACACATACATGCTTTAGGTCGACACATGGAAGAAGAATATCTCTATATGTCAACACACTCATGTTTCAGGTCGACACATGGAAGAAAAAACTGTCTCTGTGTCAACACATCCGTTTGATAGACGACTCATGTGCTAAAACTTTAAATTCTGTAGGCTCTATTAAATGTGTCGTCTCTACAGGTCGACACATGACCGACATAGGTCGACCTATACATTAAAAATATTGAAAATTTACATTGTTTTCCATTTATTTTGCATTTATTTTGCTTCATATTTGCTCACATATATGTACCTATTACATACATCATTTCTTTTCAATGATTTTGGTAAAATTATAAATGAAACGTGGAACATACAAAGAATCTCCTTCCTCTTCAACCATGATTTTATGCATACACACAAACAAAGTACACACAATCATTCACTATTTGGGTGAAATCTATAATCAGGTTGATAACGTCCAAATTAGCTTGTGGTATTGTAAATTGAGTTGAGATCTTTGGGGGGTTTCAAATAAGAAAATTAAGGTGAAATTTTCCTTCAAGATCAAAGTGGAGATTTGAAGACGTTGGATAAGATTAATCAAGTTGGATTCAATTGAGTGAAGGCTTTGAAGAGTTACGATTCTTGCAAATGAGTAGCATGAGACGGCGAATCATCTTGGTAAATCTTGGGTTATAATAATTCACAATTTGGATTTGATCGAGTGAAGGCTTTGAAGAGTTGCGGTTCTTGCAAAAGAGTAGCGTGAGACGTTGAATCAAATTGGTATTGTTAGGTGACTTGCTCAAGCTCATATCAAGGGAAGAGAAAGTGTTAGAATCAACATAAAACATAGGTTTGTAGCATTACATTTCTACATTTCTCTTGTAAACTACAATTTTCAAAGTAGGGTTAATTTCACTATCTCAATTCGAGTTCGAATTGAGGACATACGTAACCATAGCGAGGCTAATTAGGGAATTGTATAAACAAATCCTTGTGTACTCTCTCTCTCTCTCTCTCTCTCTCTCTCTCTCTATATATATATATATATATATATATATATATATATATATATATATATATATATATATATATATATATATATATATATATATATATATATATATATATATATATATATATATATATATATATATATATATATATATATATATATATATATATATATATATATATATATATATATATATATATATATATATATATATATATATATATATATATATATATATATATATATATATATATGCAAAAGGTCGAAAATCGAAGTCGTGGCCACAATTTTTCAGGAAAATTGGGCAAAATTTGACCTGGTTAATTAATTAACCATTTGCTAGTGCAAATGGGTTAATCGATTAACCCTTGTAAAAAATGCAGATTCTGCTGCATTTTCAGAACAACAACTTGCATTATACTATTTTGGGGTCTACTTGATTCTAGCATTGTGTGGAACATTCTAGTCATCTCTAGACATTTCAAGACCTTTCTAAACACTTCAAGGCATTTAATCCAATACATCAATTTGGATTAACACCACCATGTAACTTCATTTGTAGGCATGAGAACCCTTTGATTTGAACTTGCATTGAGATTTTTACCGAGTCAAGTACCTAACTAACCGAGTTAACCTTCAACTCAGTGAGTTGAGTCCAACTAACTCTAAGGCTAGTTCCAAAGCTCATTCCAAACCTAGCAACTCCAAGCCTTTTTTTCTATATAAACAAAGCTCCACCATTTCACAAAGGACCCTTAATCATTTTCTCACTTTCAACCATTTTCACTCTCAATTCTCTCTGAATTTTCTACAACTTTTTCTCACATTCATCTTCACTTTCTTCCCTAACCATACTAGAGCTCAAATTCACCCTTAAAGAGTAGCAATTTCTACATTGGAAGTACTTTTCTCTTGAGCTTAACCATCATCATCTTGCAATTCTACTTGATTTTTTGGAGTTTTATTGACTTTTGATTCATCTCAAGTGTTTACTCCAAGCTTTTTCGGCGCAAATTCGATTTTGGAGATTTCGTTGCATTTTGCTCGTTTCGCTACGATTCGGTTGTGAATTTTGATTTCTCTGGTTTTCTTTGATTATCTCCATCACAATTAATTTGCAACAACATTCAATGCAAATCTAAGCCTTGTAGGTTGGTTATCCTTTGCTCATTTTACTGTTTCGATAATTTCTATATCGTTTGCGATGTAGTTCGATAATTTCTTATTTGTGAATTGATTATGCCATGTTTTGATCTTTGATCTTGATTAGTAATTGATTTAATTGATGATTATTTGCCGTTTTTAGATTTGATTTTCGTGCATAAATGTTTGCCCTAGCATGTGAGTGCTTGCACAAATCATAAGTGGCCAAAAGTGCTTCTGGAAAATCAAATTTTAGTCACTACATCAGTGTTAATCGATTAACACTGTGTTTTTCCAGCAAAATCTGCATTTTTCTAAAAGGTTTAATCGATTAACACTTTTGCACTGCCAAGGTGTTAATGGATTAACATTGCTCTAAAATGACATTTTAGTGCATTTTCAAGTGTGTTTGACATTCTTTTCTCATTCAACTCCCATGGATTGTTATGATTAATTTTTATGGATGTTTTATGAGTCATTTCACTTTTGTTTGAAGCATGCTTGTAAACTTTCTGATGCTTAATTTTATCGATTACGCATTTGCTCACATTTTTGGTATTGTATGATCATGATCATTCTTGCACATTCTTTGATCACATGTTACATGATTTGTGATGCATACTAAATGATTTTGGAACTGTTTTGCACTTCCATTCATGTTTGCATTAAGATTGTTCCTCTTTGGAATAAGCTTAATCTTGTATAATCAATAATTCACCATTTTGCTTTAATGGTTTTTCATCCCTTTGGAAAATTGTTAGCATATCACTCCCTTGTGATTAATTAATCGAAACTTTGTTTCAATTAGTTGATCTTCCTTCTTTCTTCTCCTTTAGATCTTCTAGAGCTTTGTCCTCTTTTCCCCCCGCGGAGTTGAAGATTTGCAACACGTTGGAGCACTGTACAAGTTTTGTGTCGTTGCGCTTTCGGTTTCGTTTCTCGCACTACACTTGTACCCTAATCTCTTGTCTTTGGAGTAAATTCCTCCTTTCAATTCGACACTCTTTTCCCTTATGGTTGATCACCATCCTTGGTTTCCCCCAGAGATTTGTAATCAATCCTTTCTTTAGCTATTCAACCGTTCTTTGGGTTAAAGCCAAATTTTCTTCTACCCAGCAAAGTCAATCTTCCTTCTGCGGTTAACACGACCTTCCTGTTAAAACTTAGTCCCCATCGGAGTTCGCAATCTTCTCTTGGTTCTCTCTTTCTTGTTTGGTTAACCACTGCCTGTCAGTTAAAATACCAACTTTCCTTAGTTAACCACAGTCCATCTCTTAACACACTGAGTTTTCTTTGGGTTAATCACCTTTTCCCGGTTAATCACCCGATCTTTGGTTAATCACGGTATGCCCGTTAAAACTAACCTCTTGAGTTAATCACCTTCACTTGGTTAATCACTCATTCTTTTAGGTTAATCACAGTCCGCCTATTAAACATCAAATCCCTTGCAGTTAGCAACCTTTTTTGGTTCAAACACTTGCACCTTTGGGTTAGTAACCTTTGTTTTTGGTCAAATACCCTTTCCTTCGATCAAGTGTTGCTTGTTCAGTCAGTGTACCGTTTTTTGAGTCACAAACTTCGCTTGGTTCCACACCCGTCTCTTGGGTCACAACCTTTGCTTGGTTCCACACCCGCCCTTTGATTGATCACCATCTACTGGTTAAAACCAACTTCTTCCTTTTGGTTAACCACAGTTTAACAATTAACACACCGAGTCTCCCAGAGAGTCAAACACCTCCCCTTGGTTCAATACTCTTTTTCTTCCGGTTCATCATAGTCTGTCTGTTGACACCAACCTTTTGCTCTCCCCACAGAGCTTTGCATTTATCTTTCTTTGGGTAATCACTGCCTGTCAGTTAATGCACTGAGTCCCCTGTGGATCTTACCTTTACTTCGATTCTTTACCCTTTTATACTCTTGGCTTTAGCGCCACTCTTTTGTTTTATCCCTAGTGGAGTTATTAATTTCTCTTCTGCGTCCCTCAACAAAGTCTTTCTTCTTGGTTTTGACACCATTTCTTTTGTATCCCCAGTAGGGTCTTACTTTTTTTCCTTTCGCTCTTGGTTTTGAAACCGTCTTTGTTGTGTTTTTATTCTTTGTCCTAGTTCCCCGAACTATGTAGGCTCTGACTTCCTCATTGCACTATAAGGGTACGTAGGCACAATATTGCGAAATCTTGGCGAGCCACCTTCCTCCACCTTCTTGCATTCTTCTATCTCTCTTGTCCGTCCAAATCTTCTTTTCTTTCCTGGTTCTCTGAACTACAGAGCTCTGATTTCCTCATTGCACTATAAGGGTACGTAGGTATGGGGGGCCCAATCCTCTGCGAGCACTTTATTTTCTTTTCCTTTCTCTTTTATTTTTTTTAGCTAGAAGCCTTTAGATAGATAACCTATTCAAGCCTAGAAGCAAGCGAAATGGTTCCCGTCGAGTACAAAGAATGCGTAATGTGCTAGTACCTTCCTTTCACATAACCGACCCCCTTTCCTGTTTCTCTTCTCTTTGGGTTTTATCGATATTTTCTCTATCCTTTGGATCTAAATAAAGTTCGGCGGCGACTCTGTGTATCTTTGAATGTGCGATTCACTCAAGTATAATCTCGCTAGCTTCAATGTCCATTATCATATTTGTGTGTTATAGAATCTTTAGACTTGATTTAGGTTTGTGGTTAATTATATATCCCTCAAACTTATCCATTTATCATTCACATATTCCCTCAAATACCTAGTGTGCGAACTCTATTTGAATAATTTTCAATGGCATCTAAGCTTGCAAAAACCAAAGTTGATTCCAAAGACAAAGGTAAGGCTACCACATCCTATGATGCTTCAGAAACTTCTTTTTCAGTGGTCTCTTCTGATTGTGTTAAGGAGTTTGAAGATAAACACCAACATCGTATTATTATGAAGCAACATGTTTGGAAACCATATGTTATTAGTTGTTTGGACATTCTTGATGTTGTTCATCTTGTCGAGCATCAACAAATAAACTATTTCTTGAAGCTCTCATAGGATTACAATGAAGACATCATTAATGTGTTCTACATCGGGTTGCACGATAGACACGACTCTTCTTTCAAATTCACAATAGGTAACAAGGTTTATGATTTTACTGATGAATTATGGAATAATCTATTTGGAGTTATCATTGTTAGTGCTGATGCTGAACCATTGGTAATGAATGTCAATTTGCATCAAGATTTTAAGTGAAACACTCATTTGAATGAGATGCTTAAGGCTCCCTAGTCATATGACTGTTATGACACCTTAGCTGTTAGCCAATTGAAGATGGTTCCTAGGATTTTGCTGTGGCTAGTTTCTCATATCCTGCGCCCAAAGAATGACATGTTCTCAAGAATAGACAATGTTGAAGTTCATCTCGTCTACATTCTTCTGAACAAGATTCAGATCAATTTGGAAAATTATTTTGTTTCCCAGATGTTTTCCATCAAGGAATGCAATAGAGTAACCTCATTTTGTTACGCCTCCATGATTTCTAAAATCCTAAACTACTTTGACATAAGAGTGCTAAATCTTGTGTTTAAATCTCTTGGTCCGGTTCAGGAGTTCTCCCAATGAACCTTAACCAACATGGGTTACTTTTGGGATGAAAAGCATCGGGTTTAATACTTCTATATTGGCAAGAATGGTAAGAAAATTTACAACTTTGATGGCCTTTCTAAGTTTGCTGATACAAATTCCGAGCCACATGTGATTGGTGACTAACCTACTAGAGGTTCTCATGGTATTTCTCAAGGTGATGAATTTATGCAAGATGTTGATCATGAAGATGGTCAAGTGGGTGATGAATATGGAGGTCAATCCTCCATTATGGTTATGCTTCAAAATATGAAGATTAAGCAAGATGACCTATATGAGGAGGAGTGTCAGTAGCACGATGTTTTTGAAGCATCTCAAGTGGAACAATTTCGTCTCGTGTAAGAGCACATGACATCACAAGATGCCAGTTTTGATGCCTTTGCCTCATATGTGATTTAAAGGCTGGTTTTTATGCAAAGTGAGATAGATTCTAATCATATTGCCACAATTTCTAGGATCAATCACATGATTGCTACTCAAAATGAGAACAACCACCACTATGCTTAATTATACCAAGAGATGTGTGACTTCTTGGATTATCAATTTGGAAATGATGGACAAGGCTGACACCATGGAGTGAGGTTAATTCCTAAAGGTCTTGGAAGACAATAAAGTGTTGAGTCTTTGTGATATTTATAATTTAAGTCACGCATTTTATAGTTTAAGTCATCATGCAGTTTATGTTTTTCTTCTGGTTTGTATTTGCTGATAGCTTCTATCTTGGCAATGTTACTACTATTTTTAATATGAGACAATGGTTTACTATGTGTATTCCCTTGGATTATTATTATCTAATGTTGTTATTTTTCCTTTCTATTTTTGTTGAGTTGATTTCTATTGTGTGTTTTCATATATGTTGCGTATATGTGAGTGCACATTCTTATCTTTGAAAATGCCTTTGTATGACATATTGTATATGTGTTATGTGGTATCTATGTAATACTGATAATATGGTTGCTTTGTCTCTTTTTGATGTTGTCAAAGGGGGAAAAGCATATGCAACTATAAAGCTATGATGCATACATTCAGCCGGCGCCCTTCATGGACATGAAACACATCGTCTCAAGTTTTGCCATCATAAAAAAGGGGGAGTTTGTGAGTGCAATTTTCCGATTATATGTATTTTGAATGATGTTAAAACTAGGATACTGTAGCGTTTATGTATATTGGACGGTATTGTCGCTACTGCGAAAATCGGCGCCGGCTGAACAGAAGAGTCGCCACCGTGCGTTATTTATCCCACTGGAGGGAAAGGAAACGCTCAGAGTAAACCTCGCACAACACGGGAAAGGTATGGTCATCGCAACCAAAACCTGGGTTCGGGAGTCGGTTACGCAAGGGGAAGGTATTAGCACCCCTCACGTCCGTCGTACTCGACGGGATCCACGCTTGTTTTCGGGTATGGATTGTTATTCTATCTAAACTATAGGTCAGGGGTTAAAAGAAAAGAAAATGAAAATAAAAAATGACTCGGCCAAGTATCGCACTTTATGCCTACGTATTCCCGCTTGGAACGAGAAATCAGAGTCAACGTAGTTCGCCTACCTACGGGAAAGGAGGGGAAGGTTGCTCGCTAGGATATCGCATCCTATGCCTACGTACTTTCACACGGCATGAAAGATCAGAGCAAACGTAGTTCGGGCCACGGAAGACACAAGTCTGTCTTGGTTGATTTTATTCCTTCTGAAAAAGGTTTCTTGATTAGCAGTCCCAGCGGACAAAAATGACGTTTTGATGAGTTCACATTCTTTTACGAAAGAAGTGTCTTTTATTGTGTTTGAAATCTTTATGTGTTTTTCTGTTTGTTTTTAGAAAGAAAGAGACAGAACTCTAACCTACGGTTGCAAAGGGAAACAAACTAACCTAATGTTATCATGCATGGGTTAAGACCTAGTGTCTATCATGCTCATCTCTTGCACAGAGAGAAACAGAGATCCTACGGGATAGGCAGAAACAGAAACAATAGCAGATATATACAATAAAGCAGTAAAATGCATGAATGCAACAATACAAGCGAGGCAAGGGAGTCCCACTCAACCTCGAACCTGGAAAACAATAGGCAAAAGTGAACAGGCTTCACTTTCAACCCAGCAGGGTAAACAACACACAATACAGTCAGGAAAACCAATCAATACATCAAGAAATGAAATACAGCAAAAATAAACGGCCACAGCAGCTCTACATCAATATCCATCTTCAAGTCATCTCTAATCAGCTACAGGCTTCAACAAGCATCAATGACCTTCAGGCAAGGGCTTTGATCATCGGTCTTCTATCTGCAATGGCTTTTCTTCAAGTTCAAACCTCCAAGATGAGGAATCAGTCACAAGAGTGAAGTGAATGAATGTTAGACAGTTAATTACCTACCAAGGGTGGTTCATCAACTGTTAACATTAAACAAAAAGTTTCCTCTCAAAAGTTCTATCTTCCAAATACATTCACTGATCCTTCCAAAGGAAGGAGGTGGATATTTGAAAGAGACTTTGAATCATAGAGAAAGGATGGATGCAGACAAGGCATTCCATGTTTGAGAAACAAGCTTTCTAATCTAGAGCTCTGCCTAGCTCCTAAACCCTAGTCTCCTCAGCAGCTGCTAGCAAGAACCTCCTCTCCAACTCTGGCAGTTGATCTTCAATCTCTGGATCTCCAATAGTCTTCATCTCCTCAAGTCTTCAGCTCTCCCAAGTCCCCGGACAATCCCAATACCCACACAGACAAACAGTAATCCCCAGAGGGCACACCACACCAATCAATCAAATATATACAGAGTATTAATAGCAGTAGGAGAATCCTGACTTTTTTCTAAGGGATCTAATAGCTACCCATAACCCCTATAATCCCATAGCTAAACTATTCAAACCCTAAGTCCTAAGGGAAATGAAATCAAACTTCTTAAGTCATCACCTAAAAAACCCTAATTTGTTCATGTTGTTCAAGCCTACATTAAGCACCTAAAATTAATTTCTAAAAATGGGAATTAAATTGAATCTACAAGTTCAATATCTCATCTAAACAACCTTAAAAAAATGAACAAAAAATATTAAAGCATCTAGTAGAACAAAAATTAACAAAATCATGCATGAAATGAAACTATTTAAAATGTCATTTATTTAGAAAATATGGGAAAAATGTCAAATAAAAATAAAAATGCAATTTTATTTAATGACAATTTTCTACACAGAACCAAGAAAATATAGAAAAAAACAACCACTAAAAAAGAGTTAATTTCCTATTTTTTATGATTTTTTAAAGTTGGTAAAAATTAAAATGAATTAAAAAACTAAATCAATTAAAATGAGAGGGAGGGGGTACTAATAGCAAAGCGCCCTAGTTGTTTTTTAAGATTGGGCTTAATACTGGGGGTGCGAACAGCAAGTGGCGTTAGGCCCAATTTTATTCAGAATCCAAACAATAATAAACTACTGGGGGGTGAACTAAGCAAGGGAATATGCGTGGGATTGGTTTTGGGCCTGTTTGGTGGGGTGTTAATAAGAATTTGAATCAAGCCCAGGAATACTTATTAAATGAAACGGCAGCGTTTCATGGCTGCTGCAATTCCCTCCAAAACTGAAATTGAATCTAGACCGTGGATTGAGATTAAAAAGTCAAAAATTCAGAATGGATCAAAGGCCACGATTACGTCTTCCCCAATGGGAAGCTAGGGTTTCTGAAATTCTCACACGCATGCCATGAACGTACCAGCTTCAAGTTACCTGTTCTCTCTCCACAGTCCACGAATCCTCACGATGTAAACATGAAAAGTGTTCCAAATCTCTCCCTCTACAAGACTACAACCTTAGTTTCCATTGAAATTCATCATATCACCCAAACCGATCGCAACAAGCTTTGGCCACCATAAGATTGCACTGATATGCATCTCAACAATTCTTGCTCCAACTTATACTAATCTAATCTACACGTTATGGTGATCATCCTGAACTAAAGACCTAAGATTATCATACATTATCCTACGAGTTCTAAGTCAAATCCGTTTTGTGCACCTGTTATGAACTACCTCTAAACAGCACTAAACTCACCAGAAATGGTCCTTAATCATTCTAGATCAACATTATACTAACAACCTAATGCTAAACTAACTAAATCAAGCAAGTGGAAGTAATTTGCACCTGGAGCAAAAGCTTGTGGATGATGACGAAACTTGTGGATCTAAGAGTCTTGATGCTTGGATCTTGATCTACAATTGCACTACTTGATTCTGTATGCAACACCTTGAGGAGTCTTGCACTGGATCTTGAGTTCCAACTGAATTTGCAACTTGTGTGTTCTTGATGAAAGTGCACGAAATTGAGCTCTAACCACCAGGATCTTGATTGAATTCTATGCCATGATGATGATTGAATGGAGCATGATCAATGTTGATGATGATAGATGTAGAATTTGTGAGATTGAAGTGAAATTGCAAATTGGAGAATGAGAGGATTTTGGGAAGTTTTTGGCAAAATATGAATCCAACCCTTGCTCAATTCTGATTTCATGAATATATAGTGCTCAAATGAACTTTCTAGAACCATCTTGCAACTTCCCTTGCATTCCAAATTGGTTATGTTTCTTCAAATGCAAGTAACCATAAATAACTTTGATTTTTTCCACTAAGCTCAAAAATGTACTTGAACCAATGTTCTTAGAATGTGTTTTGGACCCAAAATCATATATTGGAAGTCTCCATTTGGACTTATAAATCTCTCAAACCATTTTTCACTTTGACTTTATTCAAGTTATAAGCCATTTTAGTTCAAATTTGACCAATCATGCAACTTCATGTTATGAGCTTTTCCAACAATTTGTGACCTTCTTTCTAGACTCAAAATGTCATTTGGAGCAAGTTTGATGTTGTAAGTTTTTCCATTTGAGGCCTCCTTGTATGAGTTTTGGACATAGGTTAAAATGACCTGTAATTCACAAATGACCAAAATACCCTTTGCTTGCCAAGACCATAAGTTGAGTTCCACACATCATATGAGGGCATGCTATACCATTATAGAAAGCTAAGACAATTAGGAACAATTCTTATGTTGACCAGAAATTCATTTGAAATCTTCTTGAGGGGTAAAAATTGCTTGGAAGTCAAGTCACTTTCACAGACAAAATTTCAGATACCTCAGATGACCTGTAACTTGCAAGGACCATAACTTGAGTTCTATAAATCTCCTTGATGTCTTCCACCACTCAAATTAAAGGTATTGAGATCCTCTACAAGTTTCATGTTGGCCAAGAAGCCATTTGAAACTAGCATCTTGACTTATCTTGCTTGGAAATTTGACCTAAACTAGGGGATTTTACACAGAAACCCTAATTTAGAAGCTCCTCTTCTCCTTGATTTCTCTTGAATTCTTCTTGGCATATCTCCATATCCTTCTTTATATGTCAAATGATGAACCCCACATCTCTCCACTAGACTTGAATGCCCCTTAAATCAGTCAATTGACCTAGGGTTGACCTAGGGTTGACCCAGATGAAACCCTAGTTGACTGCCTTCAGCTATAGCCCTTGTGCTCTCATCAATGACTTGTCTCCTTCTTTAAATGACTTTCTAAGTCTCTCATAATGTCTAGATACTCTCCATGCCTTCAACTCACAGCTCACAACCCTCTTGTTGACCCTCAGATACCCTCAGCTAGGAGATGGACTCAAGGCTTGATCTGCTGAACTCTTTGCTTTCAAATTCTTTCCTGATGACTTGAATGAGATTGAATTAGGATAATAACCTCTTGATAGGCTTCTAGAGATGAGAATAATGATTGGTCCCCCTGTTGTATGACTTGCTATGCTTATGCTATGCAGATGATTAGTCTATGTACATGACTCTATATGCAAATGCTAATGACATTGAAACATAAACCAAGTGAATAAGGTTGGGCAAATTTTAGGGTGCAACAGCTGCCCCTATTCAAGCGGCTTGGACCCGATTGGGTGAAGAGCCCGGAGCCTTCAGACATTCGCGGTACGAGACGGTTGAATACTAGGAACCCAGAAATTTGCCACCCGCAGAAATAAACTGCGCCCCTGCTTGGGGAACGACATTCATCCACTGAATCTGACTGTTACAGTAACCCACCGATCTCGCGCGACCGTGCTGGGGATTGTCTTCATCGTTCTGAAGAGGATTCTGTCATAACAAATTGCTTGCTTGTCCACGTTAGGACTCTGTCTGTCATCAATACGAAGAAATCTCAACTAAAACCTGTCCACGTTAGGACTCCACTTGCTGTTAACCCAGAAAAATCTCGGCAACTCCGCTGGGGATAATTCGTCTGCATTTCTATAAACTGAATCGTCCACGTTAGGAATAAAACTCTTCCACGCTAGGAGTAACACCTGTCCACGCTAGGAATCATTTCTTCTGTATCTGTCCACGTCAGGACTAACCCTTTCATCTTTCCACGTCAGGAAGCAATCTTCTTTCCACATAAGGAGAACTATATCAATCTGTCCCGTAAGGACTCCAATACCACTTGACATGTCCGCGTCAGGACTCCAATCTTTCCACGTAAGGAATCCAACTTTGGTTCTGAACCTGTCCACGTCAGGACTCGACTTTCCACGTAAGGAATACACTCTTTCTTTCCACGTCAGGAATGCTATCCGTTTTCCACGCAAGGAAACATAACTTTTCCATATAAAGCAACCAATTCCTTCCGATTTGTCCGCGTCAGGACTACATTCTTCCATGTAAGGAATGCCATCTTAATCTGTCCACGTAAGGACTCCACTCTTTCCACGCTAGGAATCACCTCTTAATCTGTCCACGTAAGGAATCATCTCTTTCCACGTCAGGAATGCTGTCATTTCCACGTAAGGAAACTATCTTTTTCCACGTAAGGAATCATCTCTTTCCACGTCAGGAATGCAACTTGATATGTCCGCGTAAGGACTACATCGTTCACATTAGGACCCATTTCTCCACGTTAGGAATAATAATCTCTTTGATTTGTCCATGTCAGGACACTGATCTCGTCTTGATTTGTCCACGTTAGGACTCAGGCATCTTCGACCCGCTGAGGAAATAAGACTTGTCCACGTAAGGACTCACACGCTGGTCTGATCTGTCCACGTCAGGGCACCAACACAAAGAGTCATCACTTTTGTCAACGTCATGACCTCCCATTCCACTAATTTCGATAACCCGAATCTGCCCACGTTGGGACTAACACACCTCACCAATCCGGGGAAATAAACCTGTCCACGTTAGGACGCCCACTTCTGAAGAAATCCCGTCAATCTAGGAGTAAATTGTCCACGTCAGGACTTAGCTCTCCATTGATCCCCACCCACAAACTTCTCAGCACCAACGTGACAGCGACTTTGAGGCGGACTCTACTGGGGATATCTGGAAACCAACTATCGGACGCCTGCTCTGATAACCGGCGGTGGCTTCTGACATTCTGATTCATGGAACCTTTTGATGACAACTAATTCTGCCTGGGAATAAAGAGAAACTTATCCTGGTAACTCTGCGGGGAATACTGCCGAAACTGACATTATCATTGGATGTCTCATGCCGAGATCTTGAACATTTGGTAATTCCTTTGAGCAAGAATTCTCTCCACCTGAACTGCTAGAGTACAGAAACTGCTTCAGCAAAATAAATGCTAAAGATAATGCCGACTCCGCCGGGGATAGCCAGATGCTACAGAATTATTCCAACAAAATAAATGCTGGAATGGTGAAGTCAACCCTGCTGGGAAATTGGGAACTCAAACCAAACGCCTTGTTGAGGTAACCCCCTGCTGGGGAATATAACCTTGCTGGGGAATAACAGATGTGCATAGTACGATCGGACTTTCTGCTGGAACGTGAACTGATATTACCAGTATCTCTGACAAAATAAATGACAGGACCCACCATCAACTCTGCTTGGGAGAGTCTTAATCTTCGAGTTCCACTGGAAGGAATGAAAGCACTTGCAAAGAGAATTCTGCTGGGGATAGGATGATTCTCTCGGGGAAAATCCACTGACTCCGCTGGGGGAGAGTGCATGATCCTGCGGGGAAAGATGAACCTGTCTGAATACAGCCTTACGATTTTGGAATCGCCAAACTCTATTGAGGACGAATAACTTTTCTGCTCCCTTTGGGTAAGCTACGGCTAGCTGGGGAATTCTATCCTTCTTCAGGACGAACATGCATGACCTGCGTGGGGATTAAGTCTTTCGTTATTGCAATCTTTCGTTTATCTCCCTCGTATGGTTATGAAACCTGTAACAACACAAACAAGACAAGACAAGCCTATGCAATCAAATCAATTCCGGTTAGCGACGTTATTTTCAGTTAATTCAAAGCTTTAGCAATTGTCGGCAAGGGCCAGTGATGTTATACACGTGCTAGTTTCAGTAAACTTAGGCGATTTATCATGCACAAAACAGTAAAGAACAGTATCAAGTACTGAATAACATATTTTCATTGATTGGGCCCCTGAATGGGCGGAGTTTTTTTGTACACGGGACGTAACTCCTGAAATGAGGAAGCTACGCAAAGCAAGTACATAAGTATGCACAAGAAGCATGAATATTTTGACAAATTAAATTTGTACACATGTCGGCAACGGGATGCAGATGAACACCACGAACTGATCCTCCTATGACTCATCCGACTCTAATGCTTTCCCGGTATCCCCACTTCTGAAGAGATCGTGTCCGATAACTGGCCCCTCAAATATATTCTCCCGCATTGATGCTCATTGAATTCGGACCGCAGTCATTTGCTTTTCAAATCCCTAACTTTTGCGTGAACCGCCCTTTACGGGTTTTCAGTTCACCGGGATACCCTTTTTTGCCGAAGCCGCCCAGTGTAGGTTTTCAACTTCGCGGGTGTACATTTTTCAATTTTATCCCTAACTTTTGCCCGAACCTTTCATTCTGTTTTTGGTTCGCCAGGATGCCCCATTTTTGCCTGGACTCTCTTTTTTCTGTCCAGCGGGTCTATTTTAAGCAAAGTATTTTTTAACTGCGTCCGAATTCACAGGTGACGTGAAGTCTTCTCCGTCCATGGTGGACAACAACAACGCTCCTCCTGAAAAGACCTTACTGACAACGTATGGCCCTTCGTAGTTGGGGGTCCACTTGCCCCTGTGATCTGCTTGCGGCGGGAGAATCCTTTTCAGCACAAGGTCGCCCGTCTGAAAGCTTCGCGGATGTATCTTCTTGTCGTACGCTTTCTTCATTCGGCTCTGGTACAAACGACCATATGCTAGAGAAGCTAGCCTCTTCTCGTCCATTAAACTCAGTTGGTTCAATCTATTCGTTACCCATTCTGCCTCGTCCAGCTGAACGTCTCGCAATACCCTCAGAGAAGGGATCTCAACTTCCAATGGTAATACCGCTTCCATTCCGTATACCAACGAGAACGGAGTTGCCCCGGTTGATGTGCGTACCGTCGTACGATAACCGTGCAAAGAAAAAGGTAGCATTTCATGCCAATCCTTATAGGTCACCACCATTTTCTGAACAATTTTCTTGATATTTTTATTGGCCGCCTCAACAGCGCCATTCATCTTGGGTCGGTAAGGAGAGGAGTTGTGATGTTCGATCTTGAAATTCTGACAGAGCTCCTTCATCATTTTGTTGTTCAGATTTGAACCATTATCCGTGATTATCCGCTCGGGAATCCCATATCGGCAAATGATATCTCTCTTGATGAATCTAGCCACCACTTGCTTCGTTACATTCGCGTAAGACGCCGCTTCCACCCACTTGGTGAAATAATCAATTGCTACTAGGATGAACCGATGCCCGTTAGAAGCCGTCGGCTCGATCTTTCCAATCATATCGATTCCCCACATCGAGAATGGCCATGGAGATGACATCACATTTAAAGGACTCAGAGGCACGTGTATCTTGTCAGCATAGATTTGGCACTTGTGGCACTTTCTTGCAAACTTGAAACAATCAGTTTCCATCGTCAGCCAAAAGTAACCTGCCCTTAGCAGTTTTCTCGTCATAGCATGCCCGCCAGCATGCGTACCAAAGGTACCTTCGTGAATTTCCTCCATGAGAAGCTTTTCCTCTTTCTCGTCTACACAACGCAACAACACCAAATCGTGGTTTCTTCTGTACAAGACGCCATCCGGATTCAAGTAGAAATTACCCGCTAATCTCCTGAGAGTCTTCTGATCTTGACTGGATGCCCCAGCCGGATACTCTTTATTCTTCAGGAAATTAAGGATATCAAAATACCACGGTTTGTCGTCAGATGCTTCATCGATAGCAAATACATAAGCTGGCCTGTCCAACCGAGAGATAGTGATTTGGGGAGCTTCGTTCCAGAAGTTGACCTTGTACATGGAAGACAAAGTGGCAAGGGCGTCAGCCATTTGATTTTCTGCCCGCGGTACGTGATGCAATTCAACTTTGTCAAAGAAAGGCAACAATCTCCTTGCATAATTCATGTAATGTATCAAATTAGGCTGCCGTGTCTCCCATTCCCCTTTTATCTGATTCACTACCAGAGCTGAGTCTCCGTATACGTCTAGATGTTTGATTCGCAAATCAATGGCTTCTTCAAGCCCCATTATACAAGCTTCGTATTCGGCCTCATTGTTGGTAACGGCAAAGGTCAATCGGGCAGTAAACGGGATGTGCGACCCGTGTGGCGTAGTGATGATTGCCCCTATTCCGCTACCGTAAGCATTCACAGCTCCGTCAAATATCATCTTCCATTTGGACCCCAACTCTGGTCCTTCGTCTGGCAACGACTCTTCACAATCCTTCATCTTTAGGTACATGATATCCTCGTCAGGAAAATCAAACCTCATCGATTGGTATTCTTTAATAGGCTGCTCCGCCAGATACTCAGACAGCACACTCCCCTTTATAGCCTTTTGCGAGACGTATTGGATATCATATTCAGTCAAGACCATCTGCCAACGGGCAATTCTACCCGACAACGCCTGCTTTTCGAATACATATTTGATAGGATCCATCTTCGAGATGAGCATGGTTGTATGATTCAGCATGTACTGCCTCAAACGCTTGGCGGCCCAGGCTAGCGCGCAACAAGTTTTCTCCAGCATTGAGTATCGAGATTCACAGTCTGTAAATTTCTTACTCAAGTAATAGATCGCATGCTCTTTTCTCCCTGCCTCGTCGTGTTGACCGAGAATACAACCCATGCTTCCCTCAAGAACCGTCAAATACATTATCAAGGGTCTACCTGCCACCGGGGGTATCAAAATAGGAGGCTCCTGCAGATACTTCTTTATTTTATCGAACGCCTTTTGACAATTTTCGTTCCACGTCACAGCTTGATCTTTCTTCAACAGCTTGAATAATGGTTCACACGTGGCCGTTAGGTGAGATATGAACCGAGCGATGTAGTTCAACCTCCCTAAAAACCCGCGCACCTCTTTCTCTGTTTTAGGTGTCGGCATTTCTTGTATTGCTTTTATTTTAGCAGGATCGACCTCTATTCCTCTTTCGCTTACGATAAACCCCAGCAGTTTACCCGATCTCACCCCGAAGGTGCACTTATTAGGGTTCAGCCTCAGTCTGAACTTCCTAAGTCTTTTAAACAACTTCAGCAGATTCACCAGATGCTCTTCCTCCGTCTGGGATTTGGCAATCATATCGTCAACATAAACTTCGATCTCTTTATGCATCATGTCATGAAAAAGAGTCGTCATCGCACGCTGATATGTTGCCCCAGCATTTTTCAAACCAAAGGGCATCACTTTGTAGCAAAATGTTCCCCAAGGTGTTATAAAAGTAGTCTTCTCCATATCCTCTGGCGCCATTTTAATTTGATTATAGCCTGAAAAGCCATCCATGAAGGAGAATACAGAGTATTGAGCGGTATTATCAACTAACACGTCAATGTGAGGAAGTGGAAAATCGTCTTTTGGGCTTGCTTTATTCAAATCTCGATAATCCACGCACATCCGAACCTTGCCATCTTTCTTTGGCACTGGTACGATGTTGGCAACCCATGAAGGATACTTCGTCACAGCCAGGAAACCAGCGTCCCACTGTTTCTGAACCTCCTCTTTGATCTTCATTGCCATATCTGGTCGAGTTCTGCGAAGCTTTTGTTTGACCGGCGGGCAATCTTCTTTCAGTGGCAGGCGATGCACGACCATATCTGTATCGAGCCCCGGCATATCTTCATATGACCAAGCGAATACATCATTATACTCTCGGAGCATTTCAACCAGTCTTCGCTTGATATCACTCTGCAGTGCGGCTCCGATACGAATGTTTTTCTCAACCCCTTCCGACCCCAAGTTGATAATTTCGATGACCTCATCATGAGGCAGAATGGCTCTTTCCTCTTGCTTCACTAACCAAGACAGTTCTTCAGGAACGTCGCTATCTTCGACAACCTCTTCTTCAGCCTGAAACACTGGGTGCTCAAAGTCGGGACGAGTCATAGGTGGTTCAAGGATGTCATCTGAAATAGCAATCCTGCAAAAGGAATGGTTAAGTGCTTCAAAATGCGTATAAAGCGAATAACCACGTTGCCATTTTATTGAAAAATACAAAATAAGAAAGACAGAGATTACAGTATTTGCACATGAAAAAACGCCATTTATTTAATGATTAACACGCAATGTTTATAACAACACAGCCCTAAGCAAATCCTGATGCCCCGGGCAAGACATCAGATTATTCAACAATTAATAAAGCAAAGCATTACTGTTTAAAAGTCACAGGAACAAGCTCCTGAATAGACCAGTTTCACAGTCCTTGTCCTGGCGTGCTTGGCTGAATCCAGGCATCCATATCACAGTCGCTGTCTCCTTCATCAGACTCTGAAGCAGCATTGACAGTTTCACGACATACTCCACTGGCAGAGATGATAATCGGCTTTCTGAAACGGGGGGCCCCCACGGAAGGAGTTGATGACGACGGTTGGTACCCCAGCCCGAACCGGTCCATCTTCACAGGAATGTCCAGCACTTTGCCCCAGCCCTTTGCTTCTCCTGCCTCCACTAGAGCTTGAGCTTCTTTATACGATGAGACAGCTATCTCTGGCACTTTGCTCGGCCCGGGACCTTTGTCCTTGATGCGCAAACCTTCGAATGCCTGGCATGGTGTCTCGTGGATCTCCCCGTCGACTTCCACATATTTAAACGAAGATAGATGGCTGACCAGGATGTCTTCTTCTCCGCACACGGTGACTACGCTGTCTCCGACCATATATTTTAACTTCTGATGCAGGGTGGACGTGACGGCCCCTGCCCCATGAATCCAGGGTCTTCCAAGCAAGCAGCTATAAGCAGGCTGTATATCCATGATATAAAACTCCGTTGCAAACACTTCCGGCCCCACCTGCAGAGGCAAAGTAATCGATCCGAAGACTGTTCTCCGCGTGCCGTCAAATGCTCTGACTACCAAATCACTGGGTGTACACAAAATTCCTCGAACATCCAGCTTCATCATCGCCTTCTTGGGCAGCACATTCAAAGATGATCCGGTGTCAACCAATACGTGCGACATTACTGATCCTCTACACTCAACAGATACGTGTAATGCCATATTATGATCTCTCCCTTTCGGAGTCAAGTCAAAATCGGTAAAGCCCAAGCTGTGGCCTGCATTCACATGTGCCAGCACTCCTTCCAGCTGATTCACGGAGACGTCTTGGGGTACAAAAGAAGTGTCCAGGACTTTCAGCAAAGCATTTATGTGAGCTTCCGAACACAGCAGCAATGACAAGATGGATATTTTGGACGGTGTCTGCTGCAGATGCTCTACAATCTTATAATCACTTTTTCGAATTAAGCGCATGAACTCTTCTACATCCTTCGATGCTGCTTCTTTTTCACTTGCTTGTACCGGAACATTTTCAACCACTTTCCCTTTTCCTTTCGCTAGTCTTTCAGCCTCCACTTCAGGAAATATAAAGATCCTGCCGCTCCTTGTCATGCCTCCTGAACCAACAACATTATCCACAATCTCCGTTGGCTGCTTGTTAACATCAATCTTTATCCCATCACAATACACCTCTAACCCATATGACCATGGGACTGCTTTCGTGTTCTCGTACGGGATTGGCCTGGCCTTAGTTATGGTGATCGGTGGTCGCTGAGCTGGTGCTGCAATAGTGATCGTCTTCCGAGGAATCGTTACCGTGACCACATCACTCCGATTATCCACTACTGCCCCTGCAGGCTCGTCAGTTGCCGCTCGATCAAACTGCAATATACCTTCATCAATTAAAGCCTGAATGCCTTTCTTCAAATCTTCACACCCCCCAGCTAGGGTCCAACAGTCTAAGCAATACTCGTTACATCCTGGGTAAACACCTCCTTGTAACAGTCGGCTCTTTATCTCGCTCAGCGGCGTCTTTAAATCTTCAACATTCATAATGAGATTCAGACCTTCCTCAGTCAGAATGGCGTTAGCCCCATGATTGGGCATGGGTTTTTGGACTATGTTCGGTCCTGCCGTTCCGAAATTGATAGTCTTATTGTCCAAAAGATCCTGCACAACGTGCTTAAAAGCATGGCAACCTTCTATATCGTGACCCGGGGCCCCAGAATGAAACTCACAGTGTCTGTTTGCATCGTAACCAAACGGGGGAGCTCCCGTTATCGGTGCCAGGGTTCTTTTCTCTACCAGGTTTAATCCCAACAATGTCTGCAACAAATCGGCATATGTTGAGGGAGGCTTCTCAAACACTCTTCTCGGTTTACTACCCTGGAATCTTCGTTGAGCCTGCTGTGCCCCCTGCTGAGGTTGCTGCTGCTGTGGCATTGGCTGTTGCTGAACCGGTTGTTGTTGCTGGAGTGGTTGTTGCTGAACCGGTTGTTGTTGCTGGAGTGGTTGTTGCTGATAGGGAATAGTAACACTCGCCACCTGCTGCGGCTGACGATATTGACCTCGTCCCCTGCCTCGGCCTCGGCCTCGGCCTCCAAATACTGCGCTGGCTTCGCCCTGACGGCGCCCACCATAAGCTTTCCTATTACTGCCAGATGCAGTTGATTCCTCGACTTGGAACTTTCCTTGCTTAATGTTACGTTCAATCTTTTCCCCCATCAGAATCAGGTCTGAAAAACTGGCCAGAGACGTATGAAACAGCATATCATGAAACAACCCTGTGAATGTGCCGACAAACATATCATTCATTTCCTTATCTTCTACAGGAGGACGGACCCTGGCAGCCATATCGCGCCACCTTTGCGCGTACTCTTTAAAGCTCTCCCCCTTCTTCTGCGAAAGCCCGGCCAACTGGACCCGATTGGGTGCTAGGTCGCTGTTATACTTGTAGTGAGCTACGAACGCCTCCGCCAATTGCTTCCATGTCTTGATATCAGTTGGCTCCAACCCCATGTACCACTCTAGGGAAGGACCCGATAGACTATCCTGAAAGAAATGCATTAGCATTCTTTCATCAGTTGAGTATGCAGACATCTTTCTGTAATAAGCTCGTACATGCACTTTTGGACATGTGTCTCCTTTGTACTTGTCGAACGCAGGAGCTTTGAATTTAATTGGCACCCTCAAGCCAGGTACCAAACCCATTGTTGCCATGTCCAATCCCACAGCACTTTGATTTAAGACTCCCTTCATCTGCTCTTCCAGCATTCTAATCTTTTGGGAATCATCCATCGGCCCTTCAAAACCTCCTCCGGAGAAGGCGTCCTCCTGCTGATCTTCTTGCCACATACCATTTCCAGCTCCGTACCCATCATATCCATTATTACGTCCAGCTCTGATCTGATTCATCCCCGGACCTCGGCCTCTGTTGCCGTACCCTTGAACACCTCCAGCAGGACCAAAAGCCATAAATCCAGTACCGTTTCCGTTTCCAAAGCCTCCGTAACCCTGATTGACCATACCATAACCATCTTGCCCAAAGCCTTGAGCATTAAAGCCATATTTCCCAGTGTTATCGAATCCCTGATCGTTGAATCCGAACCCAGTATTGACAAAGCCATTGCCTCCTAGATTATCTCCCAAATTGACATCACCCAGCCCAGCATTATGGACAGCAGTCTCATTCCCCACTCCGACGTTACCATTCACAGCAGCGGTAGCGTTGTTGATATTAGCAGCAGGTGTATTGACTACAGGCGGAGCCACTGGCGTGGGAGTGCCGTCTCCATGAGCAGTATCGACCCGGACAGACTGATGATCTTCATTACCATGACCAGCGCTTCGGGCCAACAGAGGCTGGACCATGGCCTGCAAATTCTCCTGCCCTTTTGCTATAGCTTCCATGGTCTGCATAAAGAGAGCGAGCTTCTCGCGCACATCTTGCATCTCGTTCTGCATTTGGTCCATGATTCTTTGACAGTTGGTGCGTGTAGAATAGCGGTGCGGATGTTGATCTGCAATCCTGGTAAGTACCTGATACAGAGCAGGAAATAAGACACCATCCAAAGATTACCTGTAATGCAATATGAATATGAATGCAATGCAATGTGTCTGTGCATTAGGGAAGTTCATTCCCCCAGTTCTAGTGCGAAGGTGCCGGTGCAGTGACAGTGTTGACAATAGAAATATCGGAGCTGAATCATAGAAAGCCTCATATATTGCAGGGAGAATCAATAAGCCCAGGGTACAATATCACTGAGAGTACAAAGAAGGCATGACCTCAACCAACAATCCTGGTGATGGTCAGCACTATGCAAATAAAGCATACAAGTTACTACATGAAATGATCAAATCCTCCCAAAAGTCTGGTACTCCTCTATCAACTTCTTGGTCTCCGGATGGCTTGGTTGATCAAGCAGCCCTTCAACAAGCTGGTTTCTCCTTTTAAGGACACGGCGTACGCCTTCAGCAGTTTCTTCCCATGTTGCTTCTCCGAAGCAATCTTCTAACTTTCGCTTCTGAGACACTGCTTCATCTCTGGATTTGATTGCCTTGTTCAGTGCATGCTGGACACTATACCGGGTCATCACTTCTTCCTCACACTTCTTGATGCTAGACTTCAACTTCTCTTCAAGGTCGGAAATTTGCTGCTTCAGCTTATCTTCCCTCTTCTTATTGTTGGTGAGTGTAGCATTCCAAGTCTTATTGCAAGAAGATATCTCTCGGTGTGCTGCGTCGAGCGCTTTCTTTTTGGATTCAAGCATGTCATGGGAGCTTCTGAACTCTTGCCCCAGACGTTCACGCTTTTTCTTTTCCTCAGTCAACTCAGCCCCTACTCTGTTTAGCAGCTCGACTTGTTGTTGGAAAGCATATACGGCCTTGTTCTTCTCGCTGCGTGCCTGGGCTAACTCTTGCTCTAACCCTTCGTTGATCTTCATTAAGGCTTCTTTTTCTCTCACAACTTGTTCATAGACTTCTCTAGAAACAGTAGTCGGTTCTGCTACCGGAACGGGAACAAGAATTGGTGCATCTGGAAACGGCATCCTCAACTGACTAGACCTCTCCTGAATCCAAACTCTATAAGGTGCATAGGCCTGACAGTCATTCTTTCCTAACAAAGGCTTCCCTCTGCGGTTAATACGCGTCCAGGCATGTTGCAGCTTGGCTAGTAACTCCCCCTTCACATCACCTGTGAAGTACAGAGATTCCTGTACTTCTTCCTCCTGAGGTGGATTCTTCAGCGCATATCCGAACTGACGAATGAATAGAGAAGGGTTGTAATTGATACACCCTTTTCTTCCTATCAGCGGTACATTAGGGTACCCAGAACAACTAAAGATGAGCTCAGATCCCAACAGGTCTCGATCAAACCACTCCATATCTTCCGACGATAGCCTCATCAGGCGCTCTGACCAACTGGCTGAGGTTACACTGTCTGCAAAGGGTCCCTTCATGGGGAGATGACTTTTGAACCACATATTTAATAGAGGAGCACAGCAGTAAACAACTTTTCCCCTTCGGTTCTCATTCTTATAGTGCAATGAGTGGTAGAAGTCTCCGATCAACGTTGGCACTGGGTTGCCTGCAGCAAACAGATAGAAAGCGTCCAGGTCCACAAAGTTGGGCAAGTTAGGAAACAGCACAATTCCATAGATGCATAAAGCCAAAATAGCATTGAAAACCACCCAACAACCGTTCTTGGCGTACTCTCGAGCTTTGACAACTAAGAAATCAAGAGAGAAACCTGAAACCCCAAGCCAAGAAGTCAATAACAGTTCTGCAGCGTCCATATGTAAGGCTTTGGCTAAGTCCTCCAACTTGGGCTCAGCAGCAGAGTGAATAAAGGGAACCTCGTTCTGCACGGGAAGCTCGGTAAACTCCACATACTCCTCAATGGTAGGCCCTAGAATAAAGTCAGCAAACGTAAAACATCTCAATGCGGGATCATAGAACTGCATCAAGGTATATAGCCCGTTCATCTCATCAGCAGTGGGCTTGCAGACTAATCTCAGTAATCTTCCATGACTCATTCTGAAGCTTCTCCTAACCTCTTCATCAGCAAGAGATATCAGACCAAGCAAAGAAGTAATATCAGGTGAAGGCAGCTTATACGCAACTGTTTTCCTCAAACTAGCCATAGTCAATACTCAGAAGTCTGGGCACTAGAACCGGGGAATATGCAAATGCACCTGCAGCACAGACACACGTTAGTGAAATGCAAATGGTAATGGATATGCAGGCAATGCAATGCAAGTAACATGCAACAGGGACCAAAGCTGTAGCTGAATAGCCTGAACCCAATCAAGAAAGGTCTCAGATAGACCATCCAGAAGTCATCAAACCCTGGTCTCAGATAGACCTAAAACAAAGCTCCAATACTGGTCTCTGACAGACCTCAAACCATAACTCGCATTGGTCTCTGGTAGACCTCAAATCACATCTCTAATTGGTCTCTGACAGACCTCAGAACACATCTCCAAATGGTCTCTGACAGACCTCATAACTCTCCATAAATAACCAAGATCTCTGATCAAGAAATAAACCGGTGTCTGAAGGTCTGGTTACCTGCATAACCCCAAATCCCCTCACAGGTGGGTGGCCCTATAACTGGCACAAGGTACGGCATCCTATGCGGTCGTCGGCGTCACAGACTTTCAGGGTTGATGATACGATTCCCAGAAGGAGTGGCATCATCAATTCCTGAAGAGGCCTCACTCAGCCAACTTCCAAGTGATCGGTCCCCGGAGTCGACAATTCAGCTGACCAACAACCCCTTCGACCCAAAGGGTAGAAAAAGAAGCCAACCAGAAGAACCTCGTCCGAGTGTAGATTTCATGAGACACTAATGCAAGCAAAGCCGGCACGCGCCCACTACTTTCTACGCTAATTCTAGGTGCACTCAAGCCCAGGTCCGGCTTATCTCTCAATATCAGAACACCCGTCACACCCCAAATACAGCAATAATAAACAATATATAAAGCTGAAAATACAAAGTTAGAAATATACAATAACTCCATACAAAATCCTCGACGGGAAAACAAGCGCTAGGATTGACTCGCTCAAAGGGACGTTGGATCCCAAATGCATAAGAACCATCGCAGTTCTTAGCAGCCAGGGGACGTTGGATCCCCAGCAGAGTCGCCAGCTGTCGCTACTGCGAAAATCGGCGCCGGCTGAACAGAAGAGTCGCCACCGTGCGTTATTTATCCCACTGGAGGGAAAGGAAACGCTCAGAGTAAACCTCGCACAACACGGGAAAGGTATGATCATCGCAACCAAAACCTGGGTTCGGGAGTCGGTTACGCAAGGGGAAGGTATTAGCACCCCTCACGTCCGTCGTACTCGACGGGATCCACGCTTGTTTTCGGGTATGGATTGTTATTCTATCTAAACTATAGGTCAGGGGTTAAAAGAAAAGAAAATGAAAATAAAAAATGACTCGGCCAAGTATCGCACTTTATGCCTACGTATTCCCGCTTGGAACGAGAAATCAGAGTCAACGTAGTTCGCCTACCTACGGGAAAGGAGGGGAAGGTTGCTCGCTAGGATATCGCATCCTATGCCTACGTACTTTCACACGGCATGAAAGATCAGAGCAAACGTAGTTCGGGCCACGGAAGACACAAGTCTGTCTTGGTTGATTTTATTCCTTCTGAAAAAGGTTTCTTGATTAGCAGTCCCAGCGGACAAAAATGACGTTTTGATGAGTTCACATTCTTTTACGAAAGAAGTGTCTTTTATTGTGTTTGAAATCTTTATGTGTTTTTCTGTTTGTTTTTAGAAAGAAAGAGACAGAACTCTAACCTACGGTTGCGAAGGGAAACAAACTAACCTAATGCTATCATGCATGGGTTAAGACCTAGTGTCTATCATGCTCCTCTCTTGCACAGAGAGAAACAGAGATCCTACGGGATAGGCAGAAACAGAAACAATAGCAGATATATACAATAAAGCAGTAAAATGCATGAATGCAACAATACAAGCGAGGCAAGGGAGTCCCACTCAACCTCGAACCTGGAAAACAATAGGCAAAAGTGAACAGGCTTCACTTTCAACCCAGCAGGGTAAACAGCACACAATACAGTCAGGAAAACCAATCAATACATCAAGAAATGAAATACAACAAAAATAAACGGCCACAACAGCTCTACATCAATATCCATCTTCAAGTCATCTCTAATCAGCTACAGGCTTCAACAAGCATCAATGACCTTCAGGCAAGGGCTTTGATCATCGGTCTTCTATCTGCAATGGCTTTTCTTCAAGTTCAAACCTCCAAGATGAGGAATCAGTCACAAGAGTGAAGTGAATGAATGTTAGACAGTTAATTACCTACCAAGGGTGGTTCATCAACTGTTAACATTAAACAGAAAGTTTCCTCTCAAAAGTTCTATCTTCCAAATACATTCACTGATCCTTCCAAAGGAAGGAGGTGGATATTTGAAAGAGACTTTGAATCATAGAGAAAGGATGGATGCAGACAAGGCATTCCATGTTTGAGAAACAAGCTTTCTAATCTAGAGCTCTGCCTAGCTCCTAAACCCTAGTCTCCTCAGCAGCTGCTAGCAAGAACCTCCTCTCCAACTCTGGCAGTTGATCTTCAATCTCTGGATCTCCAATAGTCTTCATCTCCTCAAGTCTTCAGCTCTCCCAAGTCCCCGGACAATCCCAATACCCACACAGACAAACAGTAATCCCCAGAGGGCACACCACACCAATCAATCAAATATATACAGAGTATTAATAGCAGTAGGAGAATCCTGACTTTTTTCTAAGGGATCTAATAGCTACCCATAACCCCTATAATCCCATAGCTAAACTATTCAAACCCTAAGTCCTAAGGGAAATGAAATCAAACTTCTTAAGTCATCACCTAAAAAACCCTAATTTGTTCATGTTGTTCAAGCCTACATTAAGCACCTAAAATTAATTTCTAAAAATGGGAATTAAATTGAATCTACAAGTTCAATATCTCATCTAAACAACCTAAAAAAAATGAACAAAAAATATTAAAGCATCTAGTAGAACAAAAATTAACAAAATCATGCATGAAATGAAACTATTTAAAATGTCATTTATTTAGAAAATATGGGAAAAATGTCAAATAAAAATAAAAATGCAATTTTATTTAATGACAATTTTCTACACAGAACCAAGAAAATATAGAAAAAAACAACCACTAAAAAAGAGTTAATTTCCTATTTTTTATGATTTTTTAAAGTTGGTAAAAATTAAAATGAATTAAAAAACTAAATCAATTAAAATGAGAGGGAGGGGGTACTAATAGCAAAGCGCCCTAGTTGTTTTTTAAGATTGGGCTTAATACTGGGGGTGCGAACAGCAAGTGGCGTTAGGCCCAATTTTATTCAGAATCCAAACAATAATAAACTACTGGGGGGTGAACTAAGCAAGGGAATATGCGTGGGATTGGTTTTGGGCCTGTTTGGTGGGGTGTTAATAAGAATTTGAATCAAGCCCAGGAATACTTATTAAATGAAACGGCAGCGTTTCATGGCTGCTGCAATTCCCTCCAAAACTGAAATTGAATCTAGACCGTGGATTGAGATTAAAAAGTCAAAAATTCAGAATGGATCAAAGGCCACGATTACGTCTTCCCCAATGGGAAGCTAGGGTTTCTGAAATTCTCACACGCATGCCATGAACGTACCAGCTTCAAGTTACCTGTTCTCTCTCCACAGTCCACGAATCCTCACGATGTAAACATGAAAAGTGTTCCAAATCTCTCCCTCTACAAGACTACAACCTTAGTTTCCATTGAAATTCATCATATCACCCAAACCGATCGCAACAAGCTTTGGCCACCATAAGATTGCACTGATATGCATCTCAACAATTCTTGCTCCAACTTATACTAATCTAATCTACACGTTATGGTGATCATCCTGAACTAAAGACCTAAGATTATCATACATTATCCTACGAGTTCTAAGTCAAATCCGTTTTGTGCACCTGTTATGAACTACCTCTAAACAGCACTAAACTCACCAGAAATGGTCCTTAATCATTCTAGATCAACATTATACTAACAACCTAATGCTAAACTAACTAAATCAAGCAAGTGGAAGTAATTTGCACCTGGAGCAAAAGCTTGTGGATGATGACGAAACTTGTGGATCTAAGAGTCTTGATGCTTGGATCTTGATCTACAATTGCACTACTTGATTCTGTATGCAACACCTTGAGGAGTCTTGCACTGGATCTTGAGTTCCAACTGAATTTGCAACTTGTGTGTTCTTGATGAAAGTGCACGAAATTGAGCTCTAACCACCAGGATCTTGATTGAATTCTATGCCATGATGATGATTGAATGGAGCATGATCAATGTTGATGATGATAGATGTAGAATTTGTGAGATTGAAGTGAAATTGCAAATTGGAGAATGAGAGGATTTTGGGAAGTTTTTGGCAAAATATGAATCCAACCCTTGCTCAATTCTGATTTCATGAATATATAGTGCTCAAATGAACTTTCTAGAACCATCTTGCAACTTCCCTTGCATTCCAAATTGGTTATGTTTCTTCAAATGCAAGTAACCATAAATAACTTTGATTTTTTCCACTAAGCTCAAAAATGTACTTGAACCAATGTTCTTAGAATGTGTTTTGGACCCAAAATCATATATTGGAAGTCTCCATTTGGACTTATAAATCTCTCAAACCATTTTTCACTTTGACTTTATTCAAGTTATAAGCCATTTTAGTTCAAATTTGACCA